>JAGWCC010000132.1:0-1332842 GCA_022651775.1 Drusus annulatus
GCCCACAGAGCCAGGGGGAAAAAATCCCTAAAAAAGGTTTTTGGAGGCTGAAGGTAGGGGAAGGGGAAAAGAGATGAGGGGAAAAAAGGGTTTTGGAAGTACCTGGCTATAGGCCATTAGCTTTAAAATTCAAAAACCCGATCGGATCCAAAAACCGTTTAAAGTTTTTTTTTTTATTTTTTTTGTTTTTTAAGTTTCTTTCAATTCTGAATGGTGGTCTTTCCCCGGGGGATATTTAGAAAACCCTTTACCACTCGGGAACGGGGCCACAAATAAATATGTATTATTTTTATATTTTTTAAAAAGGGTTTTTTTGACAAAAATTATTTAAATACATTGTTTGCGCAGCATGACGGGCTTCAACTCCCGACCTCTGATCTTGTAGTCGAGCGTATTACCACTGATCACGCA
Source organism: Drusus annulatus (assembly GCA_022651775.1). Taxonomy (NCBI): domain Eukaryota; kingdom Metazoa; phylum Arthropoda; class Insecta; order Trichoptera; family Limnephilidae; genus Drusus; species Drusus annulatus. The sequence continues at coordinate 412 of JAGWCC010000132.1, forward strand.
GGCCGGCTTTTATTTGAAAGTTTATCTAAATTACGGGTTCATTATTAAAATAGGCAATATTCGGTTGCATAACCGATTTTGACGTAATTTGAATAAATCATTTACCTTTTTACCATCTGCGTAATGACTTGAATTTTGAACCTTTATTCACAAAAGATTTTCGGCCTTGACTTGTTTATCGGTTTGCATTTAAAATATATGTACAGTTAGTTAGATTTCATAGACATGCGTTCTTGGAGTTTTAATTTCGCGTGAGTAGTGTTTCCCAGGGTGGAACAGTTAATAAATCTAAAAAGTTTTATATTTTGTAGCTCTAGTTCAGTTAACAAGCCTGGGAATGCAGTTTATTTTTATTATCGCACAAACACACCGCAAGTAAGCCGCAGTCCTTTTACAGTAAAATCACAATGTTTTTCAAATTTCAACTCCGTTGTTGATAAAGATAACAACGAATAATGTAAATAATAATCGCGGTCTGCAGGCCTGGCAAATAAAGATACCTTCTGAGCTGAAACAATTATTTATCAATTTACATAAATTATTTAATGTTCAGATTTTCGCAAAAGAAAATATACTTTTTCAAAATGGCATGGCGCAAATGGTGCCCAAAACAAAGTCGTTAAAATGAAAATTTGTGGAACCAGCAATAAAATTTTTATATAATTACTGTATCTTAGGGCGAAACGGAATTTTTAAATCCAACGTCTTCTAAGGTTAGTAAGATAAAAAGAAATTGAAAACCATACTTAAGATAGTGCATGAGAACAGCGCAAATAGTTGTGAATGATGAATAATTTTGGAGCAAGTGGGATGAGTTTATGTATTTAGGAAGTATAGTTTAAGAGAGACGGAAAAGCTGATAAGGATATGGAAAGAAAGGTGAATACAGGAAAACTCCATTGATGGAGGACTGAACGCTGTTGTAGCAAATAAAAAATGTCCAAAAGAAGCGAAGGTACCAGTCCACAATCGAGTGCTTATACCATCCCTGATGTATGGCAGCAGGCAAAAACTGGCAGAGGATGTATAAAAGTAGACCGAATGCTCTGGAAATGGTATTCCTGAGGTATGTGCGTAAGACCATGGGCCATGGCTGGGTTAAAAATTTTGGATATCCGAAAAGAATGCAAGGCTGATGTTAAGCGTAATGAATAGGATCAATATTTATACATATATTTTAAAGAAAGACAAACATTCCCGGTTACGAATAACCCTGACAATATTTGAAAAACCCTACTGCCATCATAAGAAGCGGAAGATGCTGATTGTGTAATGATGGAGGACTTAGCCAGCAGAGGAGCTGAACGCACGACGCCTGGGTGGGAATCCGACGCGTTGTCCAATTAGCCACCGACCGCTCGCGAGTAGGTAAAAGGACGCTTTAGATGGCTGGGGGCATGTCGAGCAAAAGTACGAAAAAAGGGTGTGAAAAGAATATATGATGCGAAATTCGAATGAAGAAGAAGTCGGGGACGCCCGAGGAAGACATGGCACAATCATGAATCAAATATTTGAATCGGGCCATGTAAATAGTCAGAATAACGAAATAGTATGTATGAGATCGATGTACAAATGTGAATGAAGCAAGGAGTGTGTGCCAATATAGAGTTGTATATGTCCTCTATGCCTACCCTTTGGGGAGAAACGGCGTGTATGGTTAGTTAGTTAAATCAAGAATGTCTCTTAAAATTTTGTATCTTATAAACAAAAATTTCAAATGACTCTCTGTGTGAAATTTCTAAATAAAGTATTTTTAGCTAATCTATTATTTAAATACGCAATGTTTTCACTGACGGAACATCATTAATAAACAATGTTAACGTAGTGGTTAACTTTCTCAAGGCGGTTTTAAAGATTTGTCGTGAAGGCTGTCTCTTTATCAATTAAAGAATCAGAAAGTGATCTTCGTCCTCTCAACATACACCTCCTCATTATGCGGCGCACTTGGTATACAAACAAAGTAAAAAGCTCTCTGGCATTGATTCTTAATGTGATAAACTGCGCCGCCCTCATAAATAATAATAAATCTCCCCAAACCACGAAAGAAGATAAAATTTAAAAAATAAATAATTTGTAATTTGTTTTAAATAGTGCATTTTTTTTTAAAGACACCTGATTTTCATTTGAGTGAAACGTTTTTAATAGATTTTTTTATAATATAATTTAGCCATAACATTTTTTTTTTTGGCACGGATTCTTTAGCCTCCAGATTTTAGTGAATACTGCACCAGAGTATTCTGGAGCCAGGGACTATGGCATCCCTAATTGAGGTATGTTGTGAGACTGAAGGTAGTGGGGAGGGGAAGAAATGGGGTATAGGAAAATTGGGAAGTAATCGGTTATCTCAGATCTGTCACCAAATTAATGGCCAAAGCCATTTCAAGCAACGTTTCCATTCTGAATGGTGGTCTTTCCCCAGCGCGATACTATGAGTACCTATTAATCTTGAAACGTGCCGCAAATATATCATATGTTATTTTATATGAATTGAAATAACACAAATACGCTTTCTAATGAGGTCTTTATCACTTAATTGGCAGAGTGTTACTCTCAGATACAGTAGAGTTTTCGAGTTCGAGTCTCGGTCGTGACCATTGTTCTTTTTAGTTTCTGGGTTTTTTTTCTTGTTTTATGTTTGTCTTTTAGATTATTAATATTATTCAAACATATCTAATAATAAATAGGAATTTCTTAAATTTTAATATTTATTCTCTGCTTGGTAAGACGTTAAAAAAGATCTTCCCGCATTTAAAAAGGATATTTATCCAAGACACCATCTAACTATTCAATATATGTTTGGGTAGAACTTTGAATATCATCAAAAAGATGGCAACCTAAAATCGAAAGAAATAAAATTATTTATAATTTTCTTAAATAGAATTATGAGATCGTTTAAAAAATGCCGCTTTCTAATAAGGTCTTGATGGCTTCATTAGTAGAATTTTACCCCGGATAGAGTAGAGGTTCCGAGTTCGAGTCTCGTTCAAGACCATTGTTCTTTTTAGTGTCTTGCTTTTTTTCTGTTTCATATTTGTGTTCGGGGACACTATTTTTGAGTGCGAAATTCTCTAAGTTTTTGAGGACTATCGAAGACAGCGTCAGCATAGATTGTCTTATCTTATTTCCTGTAGTACCAACTTGCCGATGGCTCTATCTGCGGAAGGTGTCTATTCATTCTGAATATTATCAGATTGACGTCAGCGAGAGAGAATCCCTCCTCATTGTTATGACCTTCAAAGTTGTCTGCCTGGCTTCTGTACAATATTCAAAATTTTCCTATGTTCATTAAATTTCAATTGTTTGCATTGTATTAAGTTAAAAAAAAAAACATGATTGATAGGTTGTTGGTGGCCCGGTGGGCAGGTTCTCGACTGCCAGTCGGTCAGCTGCTAACTTACTCGCTTTTCAGAACAAATTCTAAAAAATCTACGAATTGCAACTATGCCAAGGTGCTTGAACTGTCCGGCAATACCGCCAGGGACAACAAGGCGATCAGGATCATTCTTTCCCATGTGCAGGATGTCATCCTACAATGCCAGCTGCTGCATTACGAGGTATTACTAATTGCATACGATAAACCCGGCATTTAAAATCTTTATACTATTGAATACATTTTGACTGCATGGTGAAGGTCTTTATAAACATGTAATTTGATATTATTACACGGATTAAGAAATAAAGTGTAAGCGTTATGATAATTTCTTTGAATATGTCAAACCACAAAGTAATTACTTTCTACGAAAATAGAAAAAGAATACATAGTTTCTCTACTCTACATAAGGACTTGTGGGTAAACAAACTAAAGCTGAAAACTGAAAAGTTAATTTATAGATGATAATAGAGAAATAAATTATCAAAACTAAGTTTTCTATAAACACAATTATTATTTATTTTGATTTTCGATATAATTACCCAGAAATTTATAATCTACAATAGTACATTTTAAGAAATCATCGATTTGAAGTAAACGATGAAATGACAAATAAACACAATTATTACTGATTTTGCATTTCGATACAAGTACCCAAGAATTTATAATCTACATTGGTACCTTTTAAGAAATCATCGATGAAATGACTAATAATGGTATTTTGTAACATTTTTATTTGTAATGTATCGTAATGATTTAATAATACCATTTTTTTTAAATTTATTCCACTTTTATTAAGACCTGAACGGTTCAATCTTTTGACAGGCATCTTCAGACTGGTACAATTTTAAGTAAATCTATAGTATATTGACTATTAATGTCTGGAATGGACGCGTATTGAGTCTATATCATAGTCAATATCAGTGTTTTGTTTTATTGCTAACAAAGGCGGCTTTACAATTACGATTACATTAAAAAACACCTCCGGATAGTTTTATTACCTACTGAGAGACAGATTACATAATGCGTTACACGATGCATTAGATGCGTCATTTTTTTTAAATTTACATAATATATATTGTCGTCAGCTTTATTTTTTAAAATTTGGCTATTTTTGAATTAACTTTTTGATTTTCTCGTCTCTGTTTGCTTAATTTATTTTATATTTTCATTGGTGGATTGGTCTATAAACTTTGACCTTATGTTTATTTTGTAAAATTAAAACCCAAAACCTGCCATATCATGAAATAATATATTTAGATTTCAAAGTAACTTAAAATAATATACAATCTTTATTAATGCATTCGTACGTCTCGTAATGGGTTGAATGTAAGAATGGAAATCAATGCATTGCTAAGAATTCATGCACACACTACCATTGGACAACAATCGGGATACGGTTTTCCTCGGTTTTGCGGCTGGTCGAACGATTTGCAAAGCGGGTCATTGGTGACTGCACATCTGAAAAAGAAACGATTTGATCAATAACATTTTTTAGGTTTTTAAATTTTATTTAAGCAATAATTATTATTATTTTAAATTTAAAAAAAAAATATCTTTAAGTTAAAGTTTGCGAAGTAATTATTTTTTTTGAGGTGATCAGCTTTTTTCTGAGGGCATTATCAAACTGTTTGATAATGCCCTCAGAAGGCGAAACAGCTGTCACGCGTAAAAATAATTACATCGCAGAGCTTTTAAAGCCTGGTTCAAAAAGAATTACCGCGGACTTTTTCAATGAGTTTTCATGTTTTTTGGAACGCATTGTAGGTCTTTCCGACACTATCTTCATAACTGGTGATATTAACATTCATCTAGAGCACCTAGCGTCACCTAACACTGTTCAATTTCTCGACTTATTAGACTGCTTCGGATGCCACCAATGGGTTGATGCCCCAACTCACGATGCAGGCGGAACTTTGGATATTTTTGTTTCAAAGTCAACCGGACCGCCTCTGGTAGCGGATGTAGTGGATATAGGGCTATCAGATAATCGGCTTATTCGCACTGAGGTCGATTTTAACCCACCGAAAATTCCTTTCAGAACTGTCACAACAAGAGCTTGGCGTAGTTTTAACTTTAACGACTTCCTGATAAATTTAAAAGCCTCTCCATTATGCACGCCTAGTGTTTGGGAGGCAGAATCACCAAACAAACTGGCGGAAGAGTATAATACTGTACTTTCAAATCTATTAAATAAATATGCACCAGCCTCAACAAAAACCCGGTGAATTCGAAAATCTGACGACTGGTTTGACGAAGAATGTCGGAGTCAGAAGAGATTGACGCGTAAACTAGAAAGGTCTTACAGACACTTGGGCGTTGCCTCACGGGACGATTGGATAAAGGCTCAAAAAGAGTATACAATCCTCATTAAGTCAAAAAGGTCTGAATATTGGATTAAAAGGATTGACTTAGAACGCAAAAACCCACGTCGTCTGTGGAATTCGGTCAAGACGGTCGTTTCTGATGTTCGTGCCGAAAATACAATCGACATAGCTCCGGAAACCTTTTCGAAGTTCTTTCTCGAAAAAATTGAGTCGATACGCGCCCTGACAATCTCCGCCCCACCTCCATCTTTCACTAACAGCAGTAGCCAAACCTTTTCCGAATTCAAATCTACATCCCTCGAAGAAGTGAAGAGGCTTATACTCAACTCACCAAACAAACAGTCTATTCTTGATCCTATTCCAACGTGGCTTCTGAAGAAGTGTTGCAACGAAATAGCTCCTTTTCTAGTTTATCTTTTTAATAAGTCACTTTTAGCACAGGTGATTTTCCCAAATCACTAAAATCAGCTGTCGTGACTCCATTACTAAAAAAAACCGCAATTGGACGCTGAAGACTTATCAAATTACCGACCCGTTTCAAATCTTCCATTTATATCCAAGATTCTAGAAAAAAATTACTGCTTCACAGATAACCTATCATATAAATTCAAATAAATTGTTAACTAAATATCAATCTGCTTACAGAAGGTTCCACTCGACGGAAACTGGGTTACTACGTGTTTTGTCGGACATCACTCTTGCCATCGAGTCAGGAAAGTTAGCACTTCTCTCGGTCTTAGACATGAGCGCAGCTTTCGACACGATCGACCACGGTTTTCTTATTACACGACTAGAAGAAACTTTTGGTTTAAACTGTGGCGTTAAGAATTGGCTGATATCGTACTTAAGTAACCGTTTACAAGCCGTGAAGGTGGGAATAAACCAATCAAATTTTACAACGCTTTCATCTGGAGTACCCCAGGGGGTCCGTTTTGGGCCCACTGCTCTTCATCCTCTTCATAAATGATGTCGCTCAAATAATCAAATCATTTGGTCTTATATCACATTGCTACGCCGACGACCAGCAAGTTTACTTTTACTGCTCACCGACAGAAATAGACAGTCTGAAAATCCGCATGACTGAGTGCCTAGAAGCGATCACTCTCTGGATGACCTCAAATAGACTGAAATTGAACCCTTCAAAGACAGAGTTTCTCTGGACCGCCACAAAGCAGACGTCAGCATAACATCGATAACTCCCCAATAGCTGTCTCAGGAAGTGACATTATTCCAAAGACATCCATCAAACTTCTGGGTGTCAATCTGGATGCTGATTTCTCCCTTAAATCCCAAATTAACAAGACTGTGAGCACAGGGTTCTTTCAACTAAGACAAATAAAATCAGTGCGAAGAAACCTGCCAACAGAGGCAACCAAATTACTTGTAAACTCGTACGTCGTTTCGCGTTTAGATTACTGCAACGGAATATACGCTAGTCTTCCTAAATATCAAATTAACAAACTACAACTAGTCTTCAACGCCGCGGCAAGACTTATCACCGGCGTATCAAAATATTCCCATATCTCAGAGCACCTCGAAAATCTTCACTGGCTCAAATGTCCCGAAAGAATCCAGTTTAAGCTTTGCTGGATGGTTTTCAAATCAATTAACGGAATGGCTCCGGCTTATTTATCGGAATTGTGCATTCCTGAAGATTCCAATTCGCGACAGTCAACTCTTAGATCGGCAATGTCATCGGCTATCGGAAGGTTGAAAGAACCAAAGCGCACACCAGACACTAAGTTTGGAGAGCGCGCCTTCGGAGTGTCAGGTCCTAAAGCCTGGAATGGACTACCACATGATCTGAGAGTAATAAAAGACTCGACAGAGTTTAGAGCCAAACTCAAAACTCATTTTTTTCAGAAAATCATATCCATAATCAAGATGTAACAAGCCCAATAGAACCAAGAAAACTTTTCAGACTCTCATTCCTTAAATTCATTAGAAGATTATCACCATTATCTGTTCTTCACTACGAAAAGTTAAAAATACCTCCGATATACTTTATCTTAAATTTGCCTTCATGCCCTAAAAATTAAAAAAAAAAAATAATAATAATAAAATAAATAAAAATAAAAAAATAAAAAATAAATAAACAAAATAAAATAAAATAAAAATAAAAATTTAAGTTATTCTAAATTTTAGGTTATTATGATATGGTGATTGTGTCCTGCCAGAAGTGACCTGCCAGGTAAGTATGTTGCTGTATATTTATATGAACTAAGAATTAATATTAAGTAGAAATTAAGATTTGTACAGCGCCCTTGAGGTGATTTTTCACAAAAACGCCGCTATAAAAATTATCCAAATATTATTATTATTATTAACTAAAAAATTTTTTTTTTTAAATTAAAAATAATAATAATTATTGTTTAAATAAAATTAAAAAACCTAAAAGTTAAAATGGAGTTCAACGAAATAAACTTTAAAACCATAAAATTATCAATAACATTTTTAGAAAAACAAATGTTAACAATTAAATCACGAATAATAACTAAATCATTGATATGAAGTTAATTATAGTCGCAGTCCCTTCATACATGCTTTGGATTCCTTGTGTTTTAGAATCAAAAAGGTTTGGCCAGTCGTAAACACCACTAATACAAATTAATGACTCTGTCCCGTAACTTAACACACACAACATACATATGCATCCCCAATGCTCGAACATCTATGTATAGCACAGATACCAGTGACAGGAGCAGTGGATTCTATCATTCATTCCGTATTCACAAAGCTAGAACGTATTTGACATTCGCGCATGCGTATTCAGTCCCGCCTGCCATGATCTTCGAATGCTGTATACGGGTTTGAGAACAGCATCCAACTTATAAAAAACAAGTCTAATGCTTACGGGTATAATGCACAAAATAGCTTTCATAATATTTCGAATTGGGTGGATTGTTTTTAGTGAATTTGTTTGCGTGACGTATTTTGATAGCTCGGCTAAAATAACTGAAGCAGAATTATTGAAACATTGAATATCATTTATACAAAAGACACATTTACGCAATTTCGAATCTGATTACCGAAAGATTACTGATGTATCGAAGTCTCTTACTGTACAGGTAAATCTATAGTGAAAAACTGAGGCGATTTATTTTATATACAAAGTATTATTCTCTTGTCGATGATTAAAATTTTTACCGCAAATTAATTGGTAAAAGCCAGTTAAATGATAAAAAAATCATGATACTAAAATTCACTTCCTTATATTTCAAAAAACATATCGCGCATTATACCTCTATTTGGTTTTAAGGATTTGAAAGAAGACCATAGAATTTGTTTATTTTTTAAACTGAATACGACTTAAAGCTGAAATAAAGACTAAATATTGTAGTACAGACCGAGTAACATATTAATAATACATTTTTTAGCCCAAAAATAGACTAAATTCCTCGTCCGGTGTTGCCCCATGTAAAGTCTATTTTTAGTCTAGTGTAAGTGTTGCTTTTTAAATCAAACTCTTTATGATTGCCAGATTTTTTTCACTTTCTCTATTGATATCGGTTTGCATCACCATAAACATGGGAAATAACAAAGACATTAAAATGATTTAATAAAACAAATTTGTAACTTTATTCCACTTTTATTATTTTGACTGGACCGGTTTCAGCCTATGACGGCCATCTTCAGACTAGTACAAATGTTTGTTAACCTACGGCTTATATACTATTTTTGGGGATGTTAGGGGTAGTAAACAATGATTTTACTTTAATTATATTCATCAGTATTGTTGCATGATTTTAATAGTTACAGGGTAAAAGTTACTTTTAATTTATTGGTATTACTATTTTATATATCTATCTGGAATATTTATTTATTTTATTTGATATTTAAGATGGGTTACAGTTGCATTTCTATAAATATGAATTGACAATGTATTTATATAATGAAAGGTTGGTGAATACTGATTGTTAATGAGTTTACTTTAGGTTTTCCCATCTCAATTGTGATGTCCAGATGTACAACATAATTTTCTAATTATTGGGTTACTCCCAGCATTATGGTATATTAGTTTTATGATTCTATTCATTATGCACTGTTAGAGTAGATTACTTCTATTATTATAATTTCTCGGTATCAAGGAATTTTTGAGTGCTATGCACTTTGGTAATGACTTACATTTATTGTTATTACCTATTGATTGTTTGGGATTTTTTTATTAATAATAATTTTGTAAACGTTTTTTGCTGTTCTAGGAATCGAACCAGTAACCGCGTGAATTAACGACAACTGCATTGACCGTTACAGAGGCTAGGGTTTTCTTCCGTTTCGACGCTTTAGAATGTTTCATTTCTTAGTATTAAGAGATTCAATCCACTCTGGCAATCATGAAAAAAACGTATTGTTTTTGTGAAGAATAACAAGAAAACAGTTTTTTGAAGAACTAACTTGAAAGTATGCATGCTAATGTTTAAATTATTATCTGAACACTAGTTTTTACCGGTGAAAAATCACAAGACGTAACTTGACTTACCAAAAAAAAAAAATATTAATTCCAAATCAAATAAAAAATTATGTTTGGTAAAATACATTATAGGTTCGGTAAAAATTATTTAGGTATTATTTTTTTATAATTTAATGATTTTAACTAACATCAGTTCCAAATTTGAATACTTCACACATCAGTAAATTATTATACTGTTTAATTAATAACCTGAAACCCTTATTTGAAAAAATATTATTTCAAACGTAACATTAAAAACCTTCTCAAGAGCACAACTTTTAACGTCTCTGAAATATAGGAATTATATTTACATATCTTTACTACTGACCTTTGTAAATACTAACTTTTGAAACACTCAAAGCTTCTGAAGCAATGATACTCTGGAAGAATATCACGGAGAAAATCAAAATTACAACCTTCGGAAGCATTTTTATCTGCTTAATGTATATTTTAATATAAAATTTATTAAGTAAGCCACTCAGATCTTGTAGACCTGGGCACACACTGAAAATAAATTGTGAAGTTTGATAAATTTATACGAATATTTGATGTGTCGTCAACACTTGTGCGATAACCTCGGGGTTCACGTCATGATAGTGTTATTATTTAATTGGTCGTTAGGTTATCAATTCCGAAATATAATAAACTATATCTTTAAATTACATTTTTTTAATTTCATGTGTGGTTGAGTAGTTTGTTCTAAAAACAAACCACAATTAAAAAAAAAAAAAAATAAGTAAAATATTATGTAAATAAAAAAATTGTAACAATATGTTTTAAAGCTATCTATTTTCTAAACTCCCAGTTACACTCATCCTTAATTATTTTTCTGCTAATATTGTACCATCGTTTTATTTTGTTTTCCATTTCCATAGTTTCATTTCAAGAGTCAAGAATACCGCGACCGTATTTCGTTTGTTTTGTTTCAGTTTTTTAGCTCTTTCTGATCGAACTTCACCTTCCGTGACTTCTCGAACAAACTAGGTGCTGTCAATACTAGCATTCAAAATTAAAACTCTAACGTATTTGTCAGAACTCCTCACTTTCATCTTGTAAACGTAACTAATAATATTAATTTTTAAGTACCCCGAGATTTCCCGTGACATTTTTACAAATTACTCGCATTTACATAACAATCTTTTATCGTTGTAATTTCATGAATGTGTTTTGTAAAATATAGTATTCTATAAAAATGCCGTACGCATTCTTATAATGTATAAACAACCGGAAAGAAATTGTTTTAAAACGATTTAGCTCTAGTTGGTGATACACTTTAGAATGTGAATTATTCTACCTTGAAAAATACAATCTTAGGCTGACGTAATTTATTTTTTATTGCTTAATACAGACATAATTTCTATTTTTGTATATTTATTTGAGTGCCAAATTTGAACAAAAACATGAACTAGAAATAAAATTATAAGAATGAAATAAAAACTCCGAGAAAAAATTAGGTTATTGCAGACGAATTAGCCACGAAGCACTTCTTATTACCTGCTTACAAATGAAGGGCTTCATCACAACAACCTAAACATTATATTACAACCAAAGATATTATAATCAAAGATGTCGAAGTGTTGCTCCATATAAGGCAATGCGTAAATGTGGATGGAGTCAAACACTTAAAAACAACATACTTGAAGTAATAGGGATTTTAAAAGTTAAACCACGTCCTGTCTCTAAGTCAAGTACATCGCGTATTTTGTATGTACGTACAGTGGTGAGTTCTTACTTACGTTTTACTGAAGCCGTAATACAATTCGTGAGACCAACAAATCGTTTGCCGTATTCCCCGAAGGCTCCAGGCAGCAGCCTGTGATAATTATTATTCTGGTGAAGCACCAATGTAAAGTCTCCCGAGAGTCGGAACTTGAGCCTTGATTCATCTTAAAGCAACATCGATTCGACCGTATTATGTTTTATTCTAACAACGCATGTTATTCTGTAAATAGAAGAGTTATTTGTTATTTAACCGACCGAGAATAATTATACAATACAGATATAACATAAATACTGATTCAATACAAAACATTATTTTACTTTTTTTGTTGAAAAAGTGGATAAGAAAGAACTGGTAGGCTTTGATTAATTGTCCAAAATAATGAAACAATCTTGAAGGATATATAATCATGCACCGATTTAATTCAAACCAATAATAGAATGCTTACAAGTGTAGAAGAAGTAGTGGAAATTGATTATATTTGTGTTTACATTAATGAGCTGATCTTGGAAGATATTACCACGAAACTGACCCTCTTTCATCAGTTTAAGGTGTCTATTACACCCATGGGTCTTAATCTGCCACAAATACTGAAATTTATCACCGCTACTCGTAAAGTATTACGAAATGGCAAGATTAAAATCACCGCCGTTGAGTTTGTTCGTCGCTGCTCTCCTGGGAAATAAAACGACAAAGTTTTAATTACAAACATTTTTCAAAACCCATCCAAACAAAAAAACTAAAACCTTATAAAAATAACATTACAGCAGAACTGGAACGTGAATTTATTGCTGGAATGAATTCATGAAAGCTTTGCTCCCGGCAACTTCAAATCCATTCTTCTCGGGCTTCCAGGAAAGAGTTTTCACGCGTCAATTCTTCTGAAAATTGTGTAGGAAAATAAAGAACCTTTCTCCAACCGAGGAACTAAAGGCAGCTTCACAACACAGGCTCCATGAAAACGGCAAATATTATATCGAAGTGCTCGGAATGCGTCATCATTCGACAGTAGTTATCGCCTTGGGCCGCTTACAATAAGCAAATCTTGAACGTTAATGTAATACCATCATTAAAATGGAGGATTTCAATGAAAACGGTCGTGGTTCGTGGTTCGTAATTCATATTACTTACAGATGATAAATATTTTAAGTTCATATCAAAATTCCGAGACACTTGATGGGTAATTCTTTAGAACGAATAAAACAAAATTCCGAGTTGATTGAACACTTTTGACTAACCTCTAATAAATAAGATTACTTACTTGTTTTGACTGATTCACTTGAGGAAGAAATTGTTTGTCAGAATTGTTGCTTTGTTGATTGATTAACTCGTTATTTGAATTCACGAAGAAGTTTCATTGCATAACTGATTTACGGTGTGAAACGATACAATTCTCAAATCGAATTACTAGTGAAAATTTTCCATTTATTCTTCAAGACGTATAAAAATGTTTGAGATATGTACGTTCCATTTCAAGAACTTTTTTATTTAAAGGAGTATGGTGTTACAATATTTAATATCGGGTATTAAGTAAAAACAACCTATTATTTCTTAGAGATATATTTTACTGTATGAGAAGTAACCCTTGCTTTTTAACGATTTTCAATAATAATAATATTTGGACGATTTGTATAGCGCCGTTTTTGTGAAAAATCACCTCAAGGGCGCTGTACAGATTTTACTTTCTATCGTTACATATTAATTCCTAGTTTAAATAAGAAAATAAACAGAAACATACTTACCTGGCAGGTCCCATCAGATAGACACAATTATTAACTTAAAATTATGATTATTATTATTGATATTATTATTATTTTTTTTCGATTATTTTTCGATTTATAGGGCATGGGAGCGAAATTAAAAGAATGAACTTTCTGAATTTGTCATACAGTACAGGATTTGGTTAAAATTTACATATCTAAAGGTGATTCGTCGAGAGACAGATTATGTTGAGATTCCTTTAATGAATTTAAGGATATGAGAGTCTGAAAAGGTAAGTTTTCAGTTTGGACCGACATTCTGTTGGGCTCGTTATACATCTTAGTTCCGGAGGGAGTTTATTCCAATCCGTCGGCCCCTAAACTATTTTTAAAAGGTGGATTTACTCCCTAAGAGATCATGAAACACCTGCTCTTTAAACGTGACTTATATTTCAAAATTCTAAAATGTCAAAATCCCGTAAAAGTGCCACAAAAACAAAGGTAATCAATTCCTACCAGAAGAAAATCCAGAGAGGAAAACTCTGATTATCGCTTGGCGGTGAGTAATCTAAATATTGCCTTAAATCACTTGAATCGTATTTGGTAAACAGAGTACAAAAAGGCAAGTTCTTCTTTCCCTCTCGTTCTTCTCCTCCAATACTTTCTGCATCACAAAATTTACAAAACAGGAATGCCATAGCCCCACAGCCTCTGGCAGTAGATCTTTTGTTCGGTGACGCATAAAATAACATCCCTAGATATCTATTCCTTCTTAAGAAATACCAATGAACATCTTTTGTTTTTATTTCAACAGAATTTAAATGCAAAACCTGCGTCCAGAGTCGAAATTCGCACACGCTTTTGGGTTATCAATTTATTTATTAAACTAATTTACATGATGATTCTTTTTTTTAATGAAATTTATTGAAAAAATATATTCTTACGAATGTATCAGTTACCAATACTCCAAGGCAAATTAATAAAGAATAAAATTATGGTGATGGATTTAATTTTCTTAAACATAATGGCCGGATGAAATTCTATTAACTACACATTTATAAAACCGAAACTAAAATTGTGAAGGTAGTACTTGAAATGCCAAACATCATTCAAATAATATATACTATAGACGTGCTTATCTTTGAAAATATCTGACTCTTTAAAGATATTTATAATTCAATTATTAGAATTTCAATTGAAACATAACAAATATTAAATAAGTTCATCCTTTTGGATCGTTATTATAGGGCTGGTTCTCATTTTTTTTTAAATATTAGGCATGATTGCCGTTTACATTATTATCTTTCAGGCCTAAATGTTCATCATGGTCGGCTAATCATTGTTCTGGTTTCGGTTGAATTAATTTTTGTTATAGAATCACACAATAAATTTGTGATGTATAAGATTACTGATTCTGATGACTTATTTTTAATTATTAATCACTATCAGAAAATGGAGAACCAAGATAAAATCCTTGGTGAAGCAATTTTTTTTATGGACCCAAAGAGGTGTTTAAAAAGTTCAATAAAACTACAGATTAGTCCAAAAAGTGATTGCAAGTTTTTTCTAGAATCACCCCTACCCAATAATTCATATTAATAAAAATATCTAATCCAACACCATAAGGCTCAGAATAAAAGATGAAATCACTGATGGGGTATTTTGGGAAATTTATTTTCTTGAGTAGGACTCTAAAAGGTAAGAGTTAAGTGGATCTACAGTTGTTTTTAGTACTAATTAAAGATCAAAAAAAGTTCCAGTTACCTCTATTTGGATCAACGAGTCCACGATGCCCATTTTTTCTTGTGCCCACTCCTTGATTTCAGTTATATAATTTTATTAAAATACTTTGTATGCACTTATTTTTTTCGTATTAATAAATCATGACAAGTTGCCCCAGGTGAACGTTTTGGTCTAAACCACAAAATAAGTATGCTTACGAGATTTTTAAATCCAATGCTTCAATTTGTCCTAAGGTAAAAAATCCTACGATCGTTTACACTAAGAGCTTTTTATTGGGTTGATTATAAAAAGATCTTCACTGAGGTTAATCTTATGAGATTTTTAAAAATGGTAGTTACACATTTCAGAACATCATCATTATTTTACATTTCCTGTAACAATACTATTTTTTGTTGTTTACTTCAAAATATAATTTTGTAAAACGCCGTAATATAAAAAAAGTATTATATAATATTTTTAATTTGATAAAATTACGTTTTAATAAAAAAAACGTTCTATTATCACTAGTATAAAAGCGTCGCCTTCCAAAGGTTTCAAAATACCTTCAGCAGGTGAAATAGCTGTCGTATAAAATGGCATCGTAATTTTAGTCAGTTGAATGAATAAACAAAAATTTTGCCAAATCACCGCTTTTGCATATTTTCTGAATTTTAAAGAAATGGTTAGGCTCTTTTAATATTAGTATAACAGTTTGAAAACAGTCAAACTTAACAGTGTTTTTAAATGCTGCATGACAGCCCTATATTTTTTTTACTGAACGCATTATGATTTTACTACCACAATTTTCTTCGAAATAATCAAAACCTAACCAACTGAAAACTGGAATCGTATAAAAACAACATTGAAGCACAGTTTTAACATGAAATTTATTGCTAAAATGGTACCATAAAAGCTTTGCTGACAGCTACTAAAAAACCAGAATTATTCTCGGGCTTCCAGGAAAGGGTTTTTATGCGTCATTTATTTTGAACAGCATAGGAAAATGAAGAACCTTTAACCAACCAATGAACTAAAACGGTTTCACAACACAAGCTCCTCGGAAAACCTTATACATTATTTTAAATTTAAATCCTGGAGAAGCACAGTGAAAACACCCATTATAGTCTCGGTATAAGAACACCGTTTTGAAACGAAGTATTGTCTAAAATCACTTTAAATCAACGCAAACCCTGGTACATCCACCGCGGCCGTTTCTCCGAAGAGGATGGACCACAAACATTTTTCTGTTTTGGCACACACTCCTTGCTTTATTCACATTAATGCATCGTCTCATACATGATTTTCTATTATTCTGACCTTGACATGACTCGACTCAGGTATATGATTCACTTGATCGTGCTATGTCTTCTTCTGGCGTCCCCGACTTTTTATATCATTCGCTTTCACATCATATACTATCTTTTAAGGGGCAGCACCCAAAATACACACTTTTGGCTTTTTAGTATAAGCAATACTTCAAATGATTCAGCTGTTAATTCTATACGGGTAATTAGAAAAATACTTAAGGTTTCCAGTGAATACAATTCTTAAACAGTAATCTTTTAAATTATTTATGAAATCTATGCTAAAATTTTAGGTAAAACGTTAAAAAATGCCTCTGCTGGTTTTAAATCTGCACCTTTTACTTTTATACATTTCAGAATATTTTTCATAGAATTTAATGGATTACAGCAAAAAAAAATGCAAAATGGAAACCTCAGGCATTTTTCTAATTACTCATAGAAAATTTACAGATGAATCATTTGAAGTATTGCTTGTATTTAGAATTCTAGAATGTAATGTCTAGCGTCATTCTTGAGTGCTGACTCTTAATGTATACCTACTATCAATGTATGTGTTTGGGAAATTGGAATATTTTGTGGATTTTATTCTTTAATTAAAAGCACCCAAAAAATAAAAACTCAATAAAAGATTTTTGTAAAAGATTTTTGATTTTAGTTGGCTATTTTTCCTTTTAATTCAAAACACATTTTTATGTGAAATACGCCCAAGTGCGTTCCTCTTAATCAACCAAATTGTGAAAACAATAAAAAAATATATACACTGGTTCAAGAACTTTGTAATTTCCTGGCCGAATTTTTTTCTTCTCGTCTTCGCTTCCTCCTTGAACATCTCATTTCGGATGTATTATTCTTCCCTCTTATCTCCCTCAAACATTTCAGCCACGATGAAGCACTTCCTTGTGGTGTAGCGCCGTTAAAGTATCCAAGAACATATTTACGAGAATGTGATCTGCTTCCACCCGAGGGCAATGAGAAGTTAAAATGAAATATCGATTCTGTAATGGCATCCGGCGATGTGAAATGATTGAATGATAAATTGATATCCTTGTCCGCTGAGCAAAAATCTCACAATATGTAATTACTTGCTCTGCTGATATAACATATGACGCTTCAGAAAAAAATAAAAAATCCACCCACTTCCACAATCTTTGCGTTGCAATACTTTATTTGCACTAAATACACCATACTAATAAATATATACCTACGCGGAATTAGGGCGAGAATTAGACGATTATTCATATGATTAAATTGAACAAACATTGAAAATCGTAGGAAATACTTTGAGTTCATTTGAATTTTGAAAATTATTAACTGTATAATTGACTCACCTTCTTTGTTGCAATTCATCCAGTTCATCGTTCCTTACCGTAGACTCAGAAACAATGAATTGTTGTTCCTCAATCATCACTCTACTAATTATTGGTATCATTCTTCAATGTCCAGAATGTCGAGACTTGTTAACTCAAGCCATGGTTTTGAAATTTTTGGTACCTTACATTTGCTACATTACAATATTATGTATGTACTGTTATTTCTCTGTTGCTCTTTTTTTCCCATTTCATGATATGTATTTTACAATAATCCGTTAGTTTATAAATAAATAATTCGTTTCCCTCAAAGCAACCAACAAGAAGTTACAGAAATTATATATTTTTATTTTCACTTCACTGAAGAGAAGATTTGACGTATTCTTTGCGGATGCACTGAGGTTTTTTTAAAGGAAATGAAAGAATTAACCTGTGTATTTAAGAGACCACGTAGTTTTAGTGTGAGGAAACACAAAATTTTGGTTAATCCTTCCATAATTTTCAATTATGTATGTCAATGTCAATTTTAGAAATAAATACCTCATTTCATAAACAGTAAATTTGACGATTTAGGTCTAGTTCTCCTTTTTTTAAAGAATTGTTCGAAAAAAACAAAACTAATGCATTTCCTATGATTTCATAGCTCTATAAAAATCCACCTTTATAACTCTAGAATTCTAGCATAGAAGTTCGTTGGAGTAAAATATTGGCCCCATCAATCTTAATGCTGCCAGGATGGGCACCTTCTTGATAGTCTTCTGTAGACATGAGACCTTATGTCCTCCATTAACAATTTTTACATTTATTATTTATATTTTTTCCTACGCAATTATGTTTTTTCTATATTATTTTGTATATATGTATTACAAATTTGTTGTATGTATTTATTATTATCAATTATGGAATGATTGCATTACACTACTCCTGCATACTTTCTGGAAAAAAACCTTATTATTATTCTATTTTTGCATTGCTTTTTTTTGGGTTTTTTTTATTGCTTCTATTTTTTTCTGATGACCTCTCATATTGGAGGATGGTTACCATCAAAGCGATCTTCACCTCAAACACTGTAATATGTTACAATCCAGCGCAACTACCCTTGTACAAGTCACGAGTCATTACTCACCTATTAATCAACGAAGAAATATGTAGGGTTTGATGACTTTTTTTAATTCTTTCCATATTTGCAAATGAAATATACCTTTAATAATAGATGTATGTTTTTATTTTCTTGCTCGGTAAAAATCAATTCTTATCTTTGATGTTATAATGGTTTTTTTATTTAAAATAAAATTGTATGCTTTTGTACGTACCTACGTCAAAATGATTTTATTATTATATTTCTGTCAAAAATCACATTTCTAAGAAGAATATATTTATGATTTTTATGAATGTGATGTGAGTATTTTTTTTAAGAATGGTGTAATGTGTATAATACTCACAATTGTGGCATGAAAAAAAATGCAATACACATTTTGTGTTATAACATTTTAAAATTATTTCTAACCAACTTGAATTTTGTATTAAATTAATATTGAATGGTACACATAAACAAATCATATTGTGTGCGTCTACGAGAGTGGGTATAAGCTATTTTTATTTCTGATACGATTGAAAGAACCTTAAGTACATGTAAAAGATAGAAATCAATTTTATTATTTGCAGCTGTCGGGGATATAATTATATTGGATTTGTATTTTTATTCCAAGTACCATGTAGCAATAAAGTTTTACTCACTTTTAAATATCTGACTATTAAAGAAGTCGAGGACGTCCGAAGATATGGCGCGATCAAGTAAATCAAATTCTTGAATCGGGTCATTTGAAGAGAACAGAATCAGAATAACAGAAGAGTATGTATAAGACGATGTATAAATGTGAATTAAGCAAGGAGTGTGTGCCAAAGACAGAGTTGTACGGTGGTCCATTCTCTATCTACCCTTGCGGGGAAACAGCGTGATGGTTAGTTAGTTAGCCATGTGAATCAAAATTATTTTTTCCTCTTAAAAAATGTAATTTTTTAAGTTAAAATTTTACTCGTTGTTCTATTTAAAATATTGTTCAATATTCGTTTTACCAAAACGCGTTAAAAGTACTCCAGCAGACAACACAAAGCTGTAGTAGATGTTAATTTTTTCAAGCTGAATCTATTTTATTATATTCATCATTCAAATTCACTTTAAGAGAGATCAAGACTTTGAGTACAATTCTTGAAGAAACTTCGTTTACTGTCGCAAATAAGAAAAAGCAAGACTGTCCAGCCATTTGTGGTTAGCAAGAAAGGGAAAAAATCGTTTTTCTAAAACATATGTAATGCATTTTCAATAATAATTAATTGGATATTAAAACACATGTATTAATAAAGTGCATCTGTCAGAGAAAATTACATTCAGTTGCGTCGATGACACCGAGATGGTATCTTTGAGATATAAAATTAAAATTTATGGTGGCTGAGTTTGATTGATGGCAGCAACCATTTATCAACTCGTCGCATAAAACTACCAACACCTTGTGTGGAAATAAATAAATTCTATCCTCCCAACTTCCCGTGTGAAAAAACTAAATCAAAAGAAAGCCCCCCAACTCTTTTGAAGTCTCTGGTAAAGGATTCCAAAGTATTCTCATTTTCATGAAACAATGAGGTAACCATAGAACCATCCGGAGCACTCGGTACAAACATAAATAAGGACATCCGAAAAACGCTTCATTGCTATTTGCCGATCTCGTATTTGATCCTGACATTCACAAATCAAAGTAAAAAGAGAGCCATAAATTCGTTAAAAGAGTAAAATTTGTAGATATTGTACTTTTGACGTTTTGATAAAGTGGATAAAAGTTATTTGTAGTGCGGAAAAGAATTAAACCAACCGGGGATCGAACTTTATCCCAAAAGATTCCTGAAATGCTTTCAGCGAAGCATTAAGGGGGTGAGGCTGGGTTGTCGCAGCTGACGTAGGAAGGTCAGTAGATAAAACCACCAAACTTCTCTCGGTCATGCAAGTTCGCCCATCCAGGACCAACTGTTTGTCACTTGGACGTGTCCTTAAAATCAATGTTGAATGACATTTCACGTACTAATTTGGGACAAGTTTCTAGACCGAAAACACATTTGAAAAGACAACTTATGCGTAATACGAGTATAGCTACATATCCACAGTTTCTCTATTTTGTGAACGTTGTCCTTCCCGGAATGAGTTTTTTTTCAACTCCATGCGAACAAAATACCAAGAAATGTTTTTTTGTACTATATTAACATTTTAATAAAGAAAAAAACACACTCGTATTTGAGGATTTATTAAGAATTATTTAAAATTGCTGTGAAGAGCCCTTGTGGTGATTTTTCATAAAACGGCGCTGAAAAATATTGCAAATATATATAATATATTTTTTAATTTGAATTTATTTTATTACATATATTTTTTATTACTATTATAATTATTTCAATTTAAAAACGGAGAACTTGAAAATTAAAACGTAGTTCTACAACATAAACTTTAAAACAATGTATACAAATACTGTTATTGCTTGTGAAATACCTCAATTGAAAAGTGTAGTGATTAAACATAATTTCAAACTGTGAATCTCTTTGGTACATTTTTATATGGTCTATAGTGTGAAAATAATTGGAATATCTACAATCTGGTTAAATTTCATACAAATTACACCAGGACAGTTACTACCCGGCTTCGCCCGAGATATCGATTGCAAAATATGGAACCAACATTAAGAGTGCCCTGTCTTATTTTAATAGCTCAATTGATTATCTTAACGTCTAAATGAAATGTTGTCATGATCGGAAAATAGGAGCGTTGATCTAGAAGTTATATTAAAAAAAACTGAATACATTCATGACGTCACGGCTCACCGTTCAAGAGTTTTTCCTGCTATAAAGCAGAAGGAACAATCGGATATCTGCTTTATGCGATATTATGTAGATTATTAATACACGTTGGTAAGAGTTATTATAAATACACTGCTCTTTTAAAGTGAGTTTATGAAGGATTCGTTTGGATGAAGGAAGCTTCATATTTCTAAATATAAATATAAAATAGAGTCTGGACTTTGAAGGCACTACTCACAACACTCCCACAATAAAGATTGAAAACAACGACTAAACAAGTATGATAAGAATTTCATCACTGTGGCGCTGGGAGAAAAATATACATTAAGAAGAATGGCGTTTGACAACTCAAAACTTATTTCGAAAACTATTTTGTTTTATTTTTAGTATAAACTTTGGTTGGAAATTACGAAAAAAACTTTGAAGTCTGCTTTAAAAAAAAAAACAAATATTTATTTCCAAGTCTATTTTTAAATTTGTAATGAAACCTTTAGAGTTATATATCAAGCATCTTATTTATGTTTCTTAGAAATATTTTTCTTGCAATGTTCGAGAAACGTATAAGAAGACTACTCCCGAATTTTAAAAGATTTGATTTATGTTTCTTTGAAGATTTGTAATTAGTTGATGTTGATTGTCAGCGTTCTAAGAAAAACGCTTTTTATCATGTTCTGAGAAAATATGGATATGAGAATGGAGAATCGAGGTTCATCGAGGCAATCGTGGCGGGGTCAAGATCCTCAGCAATGAGGCAGTGACTAAAGAAGAAGAAAAGTCAATGCAAAATACGGTCTAGAATGTAGAAAAAAAAAATTGTGGTGTTTTCAGTTAGCAACTAAGTCGCATTTGTCTTACGAGTATTTATTCATATGATTTGATATGGATCAAAGTTTCCAATGAATTGTAGAGTAGTGGAATTCGAACGTTGTGCTTTCCGAATTTTGCGGAATAAAAAAATATCTATTTATTTGATATTGCAGGGCTGCCGTATTATTATTATTATTACTATATATTTTTTTTTTACAAACTTAACCTATGACAGCTTGCGTGATCGAGTGGTAAGACGCTCGACTATGAATCCAGAGTAGAGGCTCCCGGCAGTTGGGACTCGTACACTTGTTACACTAATATGTAAAACAATCCAATCTCTACAGGGGTAGAATGCAGACTGTTGTGTAGAAGTTTAGAGACGTATCCCCATCTCTTCTCATACTCTCTAGTGCGCTTGGCTGCCCCGTGTTGTTTCACAGATGTGAAGCATCGCGGTGAGATTACGGGCGAGCGTTTACAATATCGTCGCTAGAAAGGAAAAAGGGCTTAAAAGCGACCCTTTGGTAAAATATTAGTTAAATATGCAGTTTTGATCAGTTTTTTTGCATCGAATGCTCTGACTCCCGTTTGATTCTGAACCATATGGAAGAAGGCTCAACTCAAGCGACACAAGTTGATTCCTCAGCGAGAGCAATATGATACTTGACCATTTTTTTTTCAAATCCACCCATCCATTTTCTGTAAATTAAATGTATGTATGCACCTCAATGCCTCGAGCGGCAAACGAATAAGTTAGCGATAGGTGGAACGGTCTTGTTTAATAAAATTGCATTGGCTATCTTCCTCTCCCTCTGGCCCTTTTTTCTGCTGTCGGGTTAAAACTTGTAATTATCATTGTTTTTATAGTGAATTATGCACAAGAGTCCCAACTGCTCCCAACCCTCTAGAGCCAGTGGGACTATGGCATCCTTAATTAGGGTATGTTTTGAGGCTGAAGGTATTGGTGAGGGGAAGGATATGGGGAAAAGGAAGGTCGGGAAGTACCTGGCTATTCAGATCTTGTCATCAAACACGGTTAAAGCTATTTGATTCTGAATTGTAGTATTTCACCAGGGCGATACTTATTATCTACCACTCGGAACGTGCCGCAAATAAAATTTACATTACTTCATATTAATGAATTGTGTTGTGACAAATATTAATTAATTAAAAATTATTGGCGAACGCTGGATTTAAGCCCGCGACCTTTGAATTCGTAGTCGAGCGTCTTGCTACTCGACCATGGAAGCGGTCCTTATGATATTTAAGAAAAAACCGATTTAATATTTAAATGGTACGATGTATCTTTAAAAATAGGACCACTTCGACTAACCCTTATCAGAGTAAATTCTTTAAGGGAAATCGCGTTCGTAAGAAATATGGACGCCTGTAAACAGGATTTTTTCTTGAAGTATTAAGTAAAAACTAAACCCACAACTCGGTGTAAAATCACCTGAAAAATGTTTTAGGAAAAATATTTTCCTCGAGTATATGTACTCAAGTGAGGTAATGGATTTTTTGTCGCAATTTAACAGTTTCCCATTTTTCAGCACACAGATAGAGTAAATTGGTATTTTTTTTTATTCAATCTGAAATGCCTTTTTAGGAAAACGCACATTCCTAAAAAGAAAAATTTATAATTTAGTCATTTTTAGAGGGTTTTTAGTATTGAAATCGATCGAAAAAAATAAAGATTAAAAAAAATGTTCATACAAAATACATTCAATAAAAAACACTCTTTGAGAATATGTAAGTGTCCTTCCATTACTGATTATACATTGAAAAGGTATTTTTTTCTAATCAACTATAATATCTGAACGCTCTTTACGTTTGGCCGGACGAGCTCTGCACTGATTAGAAAACCAAGAGGGAGGCAGCCCAGCGATGAAAAAATGATGAAATAATATGAAATATGAGAAAGGACGAGTTATGACATCATTACAACCCGCCGATGCGAACCATCATTCTTAATGACAACTAATTTCAGTATAATAACAACTGATTCGGATACATGCCTACACTAAAAAAATACCATATCAATTTTTCAATTTTTGCTTTCACTGTTTTGAAAGATCTTAAGGAATTTGAATTTTCAGTAAGTAATCATGAAAACGTAATATTTATTTGATAACCTCCGCGGTAGAGCGGTTAAGACCTCGCTTATGATTACACAGAGGTCATTAGTTCAAATACCGGCGTGCGCAAATAAGATTTACATAGTTAATACATAATTTATTTGCAGTACATTCTAGAGAGGTAGATACTATCAATATCGCCTTTTTGTAAAACCACCATTCAGAAACAAAACGTTTCTTTATTGGCTTTAGTCGTATTTTGTGACCAGATCTGAATAATCAGGTGCTTCTCTACCTTCCTCTTCCCTATATCCTTACCCTTCTCGTCTCACAACCTACCCCAATAGGGGATGAAATACTCCGACTTGCTCTGGGCAGATGGTACTTTTGTAAGTTATTCACTAAAAAAAATGACAATTTCCAAAAATAAATCTCTCAATGTCGGGAAAATTAATTTACATAAAAACTAATTTTACTCAACTTCAATTTTTATCTTTATGTGAACACCCCAAAAGAGTCCTAACTGTTCGGAGCCAGTGAGACTATGGTATTTCCAATTGGAGTATGTTGTAAGGCTGAAGTAAAAAAGAAAGAGACGGAGACAAGGAAGAGGAATTATCTGGTTATTCAGATCTGATCACCAAATACGGTTTAAGTCATTTCAAGTAACGTTTTGATTCTGAAAGGTGGTATTTCACCAGGGCGATACTTAAAGTATGTATCACTATTGCACTACTAGAAACAACACCCAATACTACTAAACAGATAATATTAAGAAGTGTGTCTTCAAAAGAAAACTAATGTCAATAATTTACATAAGAACTTCGGACTCCTAATCCCCAGACAGGCTAATGAAATTGATTGCCTGCTGAATAAATAATTTCTATAAATGAAAATGTTTGATCAATTCCACAAACAGTAAGGAAAATTTGAGCTAAATTCGGGCACACGTACACGCCCACTAGATAAAATTACCACCAAGGTGACAAACAAAAAGTGTTCTCCAACTAGACACTGATGTACATTCGGTGCGAAATGGCAGAAAAATCAATTACATTTCAACATTCGATGCAGTCGGGGTAATGTAAAAATAAAAGCAATAAACATCAAACCTTTTATTTTGATTGGCAATCGGCGTGTTATTCACTGGTCGTTATTTCGGGGTAACAGATAATAAATATTATATTCGCCCACGTATATCCGAAAACACCCCTTGAATATAAAATATCGTCGCCTGAAAGGCAAAAGGGCTTAAGCGACACTTTGGTCATCAATGAGTTAAACGTGCAGTTTTGATCAGGTTTTTTTTTTGCATCGAATGTTCTGACTCTCGTTTGATTCTGAAGACTTTTGTGGCCTTTCAGCCATCTAACATATATTTACCATTTGGGAGAAGGCTTGACTCAAGTGGCATGAGTTTGGGATTTTTTTAGTTTTTTATCGTTTCAGGTAACTCAGTGAGAGCATTGAGTCACCTGAGTTACCTTATTTTTACAAAATCTAACCAGGTACTGAAGACTTTATTACTTTAAGACGAATTTTATTGTAAAACAAACAAAAAAAACATTAAAGTGCTCCGGTGTAAGCTTCCGAAAATGGCGCTTTAGTATTTTTGCTTTCCGGCGACGGTATGGTCACTGTTCTGAAAACCTTTCAATTTAATATTTATGGCTTTCTCGTTTAATTTTTACAACTCCACACTAACTTTTTTACTATTTGTCGTGGTATTATTTAGTATGGGCGTTTTATATAATATGGATGTGCTAGAGCCCGCAGATATTAAAAGATAAGTGATACTGGTCTCGCATAAAATGCAAATGCGCCTTTCTGTTGAGTTTGATGGCCATTTCTGGTCTGGAGCCCTTTGATACCAGGAAAATCCTCCCAATTTCGTATAAAAACCGGGAAGCTGTTTTGATCGATTTCTTTTTTACTTAACGGGTGGATTGTTTTTAATTGCCATAACACAAGGACTAAAACTAAACAATATTCAAAATTTCATTTCATTTTTTAAAAGTCTTTGGAACATAGAAACCTGGTGGAAAGGCAATATTTGTTCAACCGATGTATAATGCTAGAAATCGATCCTTTTGGAACTTGCAAAATAAGTTTGTAGGGAAACATCAATGCCTCCAAGTTCTGTTAGTGAAGATTAATAAGTATCTGTACAAAATTGTATTATTGAGTCACCTTCTTTGTTGTAAGATATCCAGTTCAACATTGGATTGCTGTTTCTCAATCATCCCTCTACTAATTACGGGTATCATTCTCCGCTGACCAGAATATTGAGACTTGTTAACTCAAGCCATGGTCTTGAAATGTTTGGTACCAGTCTAAATGATTTTTGTCATTCTTTACGACTCTACCAAAACCTAGTTCAGGCTTTGACTTGAATGTTCTTTTAATTGTTTATTTTTGTCCAATTTTTGTCATTGCTTCATTCAAATATTATGTTTATGCTGTCCTTTCTCTGTTGATCTTTTTTACCATTTCGTGTTTTGTATTTTTTTGTGATTGGACTATGGTCCGTTAGTACATAAATAAAAAAGAGGTGTGGTAATAATGAAAATCATATAAATAAGTCAACTGGAGGTGGTGTAGCCAAAACAATCATACGGCTGTCTCGCTTAGAAACAAAAAAAAACATACCATAACTCAATAACAACGTCACATAATTTTTATCCTACTTACAATTTATTTTTTACTCTTACTCAAAATTAGATTTTTGATGAAAATGGTTTTCAGAATTAATCCAATATTTTTACGAGCACACTGTTAGAAACGTTGACATACATTGGTGGAGCTGTTTGAAACAGAGATTACGAAACGTTGTGCAATATATTATGAATCGGAGCAAGTGGATGAGTTTTTATATTTTAGAAGTGTGTTCACGAGAGATGAAAAGAAAGGTGAATGCAGACAACTTTACTGAGGGAGGACTGAACGCGGTAGTCGCTAGTAAAAAGTGGTCCAGAGAGCGAGACTAGCAGTTAACAATAGATAACTGATACATACTCTAAATTCAGGGAAGTGAGACATGGAACTGGCAGAGAAAGAATGAATGTTGACTGAATGCTGTGAGGCGTATGTGCGGTAAAACTACGTAAGACCTTATTTCTTAGACTGAATGCTGTGGAAATATAATGTCTGAGATATATGTACGGTAAAACTAATACATGGCTAACGTTAGTGTAATGAATAAGACCAAAATAGGAAAGCATACATGGTTTGGGCTAG
Source organism: Drusus annulatus (assembly GCA_022651775.1). Lineage (NCBI taxonomy): Eukaryota > Metazoa > Arthropoda > Insecta > Trichoptera > Limnephilidae > Drusus > Drusus annulatus. Next base: position 28,274 of record JAGWCC010000132.1, read on the forward strand.
GGAAAGTGAATTGTAGAAGAAGTCGCAGACGTCCGAGGAAAACATGGCACGACAAAGTTAATCAAATACTTGAGTTGGGTCATTTTATCCGTCAGAATAACATAAGAGTATGGATAAGAAGAAGAAGCATTAATGTAAATGAAGCAAGGAACATGTGCAAATACAGAGTTGTGTGGCGATTCATCCAGCCTGCCTAACCTTCCGAGGAAACTGAGTGAAGGTCAATAAGTTAAGTGAACATATACAATACAAAAAATACTTATACAAATGAAAAGAAAATATGAATCTCTTCATTTTACCATCAATAGAATCGGAAGTTCTTTCATTTTACATGCATAGAAAGTCAAATCAGTGACAAGTGACTTCGTTGATATCGGGTGACATTCGGTTCGGAACCCCCGTCATGTTCCGCGTCTTGCCGAAGAAGATTGGAAAATGAAATTAGGTTATTTATTGGATATTCAAACAAGAATTGATGACTCACTTTGCAGATTCGTTAGTTCGTGCCTCGTGGAGTTTTTTCTCAAAATATATTTCGAATCAAATGGAAAATTCTTTCGAGGCCGGAATTCGGCGTTCCAGGGTGAGTTTCAGTAATGTTGCTTTTACTTATAGAACTGAAAATCAGCCACCATCACATTTTGAATCCCATCAAGAACGCCTTGTGAAATGAATGCCAATTGTGAACAAAACAGATTTCAATTTCTCTGATTTTAAATGTCTCATTTTAAATGTCCCATTTCAAATGTCTCATTTTAAATACCTCATTTTAAATGTTTCATTTAAAGACAATAATTTGAATATGAAATTCAACCATTTCACAGTCAACGATATCTTTAATACCTATAGTAAAATATTTTTAAATTACATAACGCCTCTTTTAGTGACCGAATATTTTTAAGGTAGTTACAACTTATAACCTTGGTTTGTAACGCGCCCTTGAGATGATCATATAAATGTGAATACATATATTTTTTTTGAACGGCGAGCCTTGTAGTATTTTACGTCGAGACTGTTCATTATGTAAATGTTAAGTGTGGCAAATTTAACATATTTTCCAAATGACTACATTATGACATGACTAAAATTCAAAAAGATTAAATTCAAAGTCACGGTGCTATATTTACGTTAATGACATGTGCGCAAAGTGTACTTTCAAATAAGCGACTATTTTATTAAATGAAAATCAAATAATAACTTTGTATAAGACCAGAGATTTTATTTTATTTTTTATAAAACCGACCGGTTTTGCTTAGCCTAAGCATCATCAGGGTACAAAATTAAACCAAAGAACAAACACAAAGTGTGCGGTTAAATATACATATAGAGAGAAAACACAATATAAAATAAGAGAATAGTGAGAAAAAAATAGAATAATATTTAAAATTATAACCAAAGAACAGAGAGAAAGAGACAGATGATATAAAATAAAATGAAATCTGCGGTCTTATACAAAGTTGATTGATGATTGAATATATCAAACCACAAAGTGATTGCTTTCTATACGAAAATACTATTTTATTGTTTATAAAATACTATTTTATTATGTTTGTAACACAAAAAAAAATGCCACGTAAATGGGCGCAGAAAGATTGCCGAAGGCCGGTGTTTGGATCTTTAACTTGGTCTGTGTTACCCCATTTTACCTCTTTACGAGAAGATGCAATATAACTCTGTGAGTACAGAATTATAATACATAAATTTCGCTATTTTTGAAAGACATACACATATTTACATCAATTAGACGCAGTTATGCAGAAGGCGTCCAATCCAGAATTTTCCAAAATCGAGTTTCACATGTTTTTTTCTAAAGATAAATACGAGATTTCTATCTGCTGAAAACATCCAAGATTCAAATGAAATAGATTTTTAGAATTTCATTTTTTTAACAACGTACATTGTAGATATTTGGCTTAAATTGAAGTTTAAAAATATTGAAATGAAGAGTAACTTAGGAATCTTTTTTTTTTTAAATAAATACATCGAAAGATTATAAATGACTTATCTATAATAATTTATAAAAAAACGAAAATATTGATACTCACTTTTTAAATGCCGATTCTGCATATTGATGCTTTCGTATTGTCATATTTCATTAATCGCCTTTTTCTCGGTTTTATTTTTTTGGGGTTGGATGCTTTCTGCGTAACTACGTCCAATTGACCATTCAATGATTTTTGACATTGCATTAACAATATGGCGTCTTATGTATATTATAAATATTTTCAAAAGCTTAGTGAAAACACAAAAGAAAACTCCACAGCTCGTGATAGACATGGAGTAGAGAACAACAAAAAAATTACGCTGTACTATAAGTTTTAGGCAGAAAAAACTGCTCAAATTTCGAAACGACTGAGGTTTCAGAAGATGTTTTACTGCTTCAGATTTTCTGCTCTAAAGATAAGAATTTATGAATCGTGCATAAGGAAGCAAATCAATTCAAAGCCCTTTACATGTACTATCACAATCTCGTACCTACGGAAAAACCTCGCCAACTTTATTCAACGAATCGGAAAAATTTGGATCTATACAACAACTTTTATATATTATGCGAGTAATTCTGGGATTCGCTTACATGTAGCGATGTTCCGGAAATCTGCACATTATGTATCCACACTTTTATTCGGGGAATACTAGGATCTTGTTATGGAGAAGATTACGACTGAAGCGATTGCGTTACTTCTGATACTTAAAAAAATGTGGGAATGCCGCACACAGGTCCGGAACTGCCCGAAGCCAGTTGGACTGTGGCATCCTATATTGGGGCATGTTTTAAGGGTGAATGGAATAGAGAGGGGAGGGAGATAGTGAAGTACTTGGCTATTCAGATCTGGTCACCACACATGGCTAAAGCCCTTTCAAGCAACGTTTTGATCTTAGGTCTCTGATCGTCAGGTTTTAAATAAAAAGCAATGGAATAAGTTGATAAAATTGGTAATATTATCATCATTAAAATAGAGTTGCACCAAGAATTAACAGCTTCAAAATTATAAACCTTCAAGTGCTTAACAATCGCCAAATACTTACAATTGCCAAATATTTATCAGCCGTCAGGTACTTTATATTTTTATTTTTTATTTTCATTACAAATACATATGGTTATAAATATATATATATATACATAATGGTACTTGTATTTATATTCTAAATTATCTATGAGATGGGTGATTTGCACTAATCTGCCCATATTACGGAATAAAGAAATTATTATTATTGTTAACAACCGCCAGACAAGTAATTACCTCACGAAGTTTTCTCTCTTTTGGTGTATATATATATATATATATATATATATATATATATATATATATATATATATATATATATATAATGGTACTTGTATTTATATTCTAAATTATCTATGAGATGGGTGAGATGCACTAATCTGCCCATATTGCGGAATAAAGAAAATTATTATTGTTCTAAGTAACAAGTTTTCTCTCTTTGGTGTATATATATATATAATGGTACTTGTATTTATATTCTAAATTATCTATGAGATGGGTGAGTTGCACTAATCTGCCCATATTGCGGAATAAAGAAATTATTATTATTGTTAACAACCGCCAGATAAGTAATTACCTCACCAAGTTTTCTCTCTTTGGTGAATGGGAAATAATCGAACAACAATAATAATAATATTTGGATAATTTGTATAGCGCCGTTTTTGTGTAAAATCACCTCAAGGGCGCTGTACAAATCTTAATTTCTACTTAACATTAATTGCAAGACACGCTAAGATAACATAATTTTTCACAAAGAAGACACAATTTACAGAAAATTTAAGAATTAAAATTATTGACAAAGGTGGTTGTTTTACTTCGTGGTAAAAAATAAAAATAATAAAAACTCTTTCGTGAGCTTGAAATGGCTTTAGCGAAGATAAAAAAAAAAACCTTAATATTCAGGCTTACCATTCCCTTCCCTTCGCCTCACGACATTTTCTAAGTGAGAATACCGAGCTCCTACTTGCTCCAAGCATTGTAACTTTAGTAGTTGGGGTCATTGTAAAAGAAGCAATCCGTTTCATTCAAACCTAGTTTTCACTAAGTACTTAAATATCTCAAAAGCTCTCAGGCCGGGCTTTTACATGTACAAAATTTGAGAATCCGGATATTATTTAAAATCTATTAGACAGTTAATATAATACTATTTTGACATGATATACAGATCATAGTATAGTTATATAATATACATGCGTAGTTACCAAGAATATTACATATTTAAAGGGATATATATTATATTAGATGAATATACGTATAATATATAAATATTAAAATTACAATTGTATAATTACAAAATGATCCATTGCAATGTTCTCTACCTGCTAGGTTAGCTTGGGCCGTATTATAGCAAACAATGCACTTCAATGTTTGTTATATAAAATTAAATACATGTATTTATGTAAGGTCATGCTTTGTTATTTCATGACAAGGACTTAACTATCTAGTTTGTGTATTTATATATAGATATATAATGTATTTAGTTTTTATTAATAATAAAAATACTCACAATTGTTCTCTATAAAAAAAATACAGGAATGTATTCATAAAAATAAGAAATTTTACGCGATGGTTTGCATAATATTTCAGCAGCTAAGAGATCACTCAAACAAATTAGTTTTTCAACAAAATATTGAAAACATATTAGGTATTAAACTACGAATACTTGATGAAGAATATACAATAATAACAAAATCACATTAAAGAATAAGGCGTAATATTCATTTTTATGGTAATGCAAAACCAATAGCTTTAGTCGAATGTCAATAATGTACAAAAAGCTGGATAAATTCAATAAAGCGAAATTAGGACGGCTTTATGTGAGCAGATGACGACAGCGGATTAAACAATATTTGTACTTCTACACATTGAGTGATCCTATACGCGTGTCTAAATAAAGCACTCAATTCAACACCGAATACTACATCGACGATTGCTCTGGAGCAAGAGCAATCTAAAGCTCGATATTCCCTCGAGACTTGATGACAGCGACAATAATTGTATTAAATCTAACAGCAATCGATTACGAGTGGTCATTGCTGCTATGAAGGTATTGACATCAGAATTATGTATGTCTTTCACCAGATTCCCTATATCCGAATAGATGCATTATTTAATAAAATAAATTAATAAGTGCCTTCCACAGTGACCATGAGCTCTTTTACGTTCGAGTTTGCGAGCAACGTGTCCAAAATATTTTCTTTTTTTATTGGGAGTACAGAACAGAATCCTCCCGTTTGATTTCGTACTGCAATAGCAGTCGCCAAAGCTGGTTCAACCACGTCTCTGGTATTCTGGATGCAATCCTTGCCAGTGTAATTTATCTCCAACCTTACGCCAGTACTGTTGGGGACTGCTGCCCTGCACCAGGAATATTTATCGACTTTTCAGTCTAGTTCCACTATGTTCTTAGAAAACTAGGGCACTTCGTATAGGATACCACGCATGACGGTCTTGGTAAGGAGATAACAAGATGACTACTACTCCCCTAACTCGGGCAGGGCGGGGACTAAAGTTAGATCATCCCTGATTAAAAGTACTAACCCTACCCCACTTCAACCCAAAAAAATAGATTAAAAAAAACCCAACTGTACATTACAACTATGGAATCTTCATTTTTTGTTTGGGTAAAAGGATAGTTGGGAAGTTCCTGTTTGATCAGATCTGGTCACTAAACACAACTTAAACCATTACAACAATGCAACTTTTTTAATAATGGTCTCTCATCAAGGAGACAATGAGAACATATACCACTCCGGGAGGTATAAATAACCTTATGAAAAAAAAGATAATAATTTAAAAAAATAGCTTTGTAAAAGACCACTTTTTATGACTGACCGGTTTCGATTAGCCTAAGCATCATCAGAGTACAAAATTAAACTAAACACTAGCTAAAACAGTTTATTTTTGTACCCTGATGATGCTTACCCAAAGCTAAAACAGTCATACCGGGTCTGCATACCGCCCCGTCCTGAACCAGTGAGCTTTGCGTTCTATCGCGGAGGTCGTCGATATTATCGCACACCATGTTTTTAATGTTTTCTCTTTATTTTTCTACAAATGAAAGGTTCAAACCTTTCATGAAACAATTTTCTTTTCAATTTACTCTCTTTCGAGTTTTCCACAGATACATAACTGAAAATCAAAATAATAAATTAATAAATATTAAAGTAATAATTATGAAAACATGAGAATTAAAATACGTAACACTTACCCATTTCTGTTATCTCCCCGTTTGTGTGTTGGCAACTAAAGTAACAACACCCCATGTAAATATGTACATCGTTTTCTCCATGCTGAAACGGGTGTATTCTTGTCTAGATTGCTTTCTTCAGTGAGGGGTGATTTAAAGTGAATGCAGCTTACAGCGTATCTGATGTTCTTATTCCAAGTTTTGTTGAATATTATTTTAGGCTTTTTGAGAGGGGTGAAACATTAAGAAGGGTTCCTTTATACTAATCAAAATTGAAATTGATTTTAAAGAATTAAGCTGGAAAAAAATAATTTGGCTTGTCAAACAAATTCGCTATGATTTTATATATTTTCGAATTTTTATCATCACTAATGGAATTTATTTAACATTCATAGTTATGGTGATCTTTACCATTATTTCATGATTTACGTCGATGTGTCTTATATGTTCTCATCACATAATCTTGTTGTAGTTGACAACGAGTTTATTTCCTAGAATCATTGAAAAAGTTTCAGTTAGGTTCAATTCAATAATGTATTTGGAATTGAATCTCCGAATTGGATATTTAAAACAAAATATTTTTTTATACAAGCATCTACGTCTTTGTAATAACATTTAGTGTATCAAAAATAATTCCGAATAACAGAACATTTAGTCACTTTTGTATAGTCTGTTTCTATTCAACTAAATAACCGAACTCACCATCCTGCCATTTCTCCGCAGAGGTAGACCATCTAACTCTGTATTGGCACACACTCCTTGCTTCATTCCTACCTCTTATCATACATCCTCTCTTGTAATTCCGATGCTTGACGTGACCCTACTCAATTGACTTGATAATGCGATGTCTTCTTTGGGCGTTCCTGATTTCTTCCGCTGACGTCCTTTTCATAATCGTGTTAATTACACCAACATCAACATTTGTAATAAATACGCCTCACAGCATTCAGCCTACTCCCTACATCCTTCCTCTTCCTGTTACATGTCTCACTATTTGACATTTCGGTTAGTATTGGTCTTTTATTGTGGACTGGTAGCCTCGCTTTTTTCCAAACTTTGTTTTTATATATTTTTTAACTTAACGAGAAACACGCATATATTAATGGTACCCGTACACCGTATAATACAAAAATGAAAAATTTCGACAGTAACACTGTTTTTCTTTTTTTATAATTTCTAATCTAAATAGGATCTTTAACTTAACACTGTGTTCTTTATAAATATTGCAGATAGATAAATTATTATGGAAATTTCCGTATTATCATCCTTATAACCCATGAAAAACCTTATTCTTAACCGGGTACACGAAACAAAGGAGGGTTCCTGGAATCCCATTGCATAGTACTTCCTTGCGTAACACAAAGAAGATTCTAGGGAAGCGGCACGTGACCCACCCCCACGGGCTCCCATCCCCTCCCCCCGCTTTCCCTACCGTCCGCCCCTCGCTACTCCTGATTCCGAGCTACCTCCCCCACCATTAGGAGTGCAACTCTATCCCGCCGAGTAAAACTAAAACCCGCTATTATGTTATAGTTGTAAAGATTTGTATTGAATTACTTTTTGTATTAATTTTGCAACTATGTTTACAAAACTTCTTAGCAGTTCCCATCCATTTTCGTTCGAATTTTTCATATCTCATTTTTCAAAACATTTATTTTTTATTTTGTCCTAAATGATTTTCGCTTGCTGGACTAAATCTATGCCTATCCTTTTCCCCCGTCCACGTGTTTCGCTTTCCTTTTTGAAGACTTTTTTTGTAAATTGATGGATTAAAATCTGCCACAGTATGTTGTAATTTTAAAACAATTTTTTTAATTGTAAAAATATAACACTTTTTTTTACTACTATTAATATTTTACTACTACTACTACTATTTCAGCGGAAATAAATTTAAACTGCTCTCTGCTCTCAACCAAAGAATTGGTAGTTTGGACTTTATAAGATAGCATTGCCTCACATTTAGATAAATTCGCGATATTTTTCAAATAGCTGCTATTTTACTTAGGACAGCAATATGGCATATATACCAGACGTACATAAATCAATGCTATTTTTTATATTGTGTGTAACCTACACCAATTTGAAAAGAGTTTTCCTCCAATTCCAATTCGACTACAATCGCAGGTTAAAAACTACGAGCTAATTATACAATCAAAAAACATTAAGCATTTTTTCACTATGACTTTAAAGCAATGGTGGGCGGCAACAGTGTTAAATCATTTTTTTTTTACATCTCAGGAAGCTAAAAGCATTAAAAAGCCTATAGCCTCTAAAGCCTAAGCCTTCAGCCAGCACTGCTTTCAAACCTTCACGTTTTGGTCAGCGCCATGCTTGACATATTTCATTCAGTGTTAGTTTTATCCAAGCCTTAAATCAATATCAGATATCTGTTTAATCTTTTCACAGAGAAGAATCGTTAGCAATTATTCACAAAAAACATATTTTTGGGAAAAGCTCGCGTCAAAAATGACTGGTGATAAATTTAAAACGGAAGACAATTCAGGCTTAAAAAGCTATGCATTATCATAACAGCTCAACGGTATTTGGGTAAACTCTTTTTTCAAATAAAAATGCTTTCTGCTTTACCTTCGGGTTTCATCTGCCGACTGTCAATAATCCCCGACGCGAAATGTTGAAAAAGCATGCTGTTTTTTTCCGCCCATTGTCTCTTCTTCTATTCTTCGTTTGATGGATACAAGCGCGATATTCTCTACATTATGTTGAAGAAGAAAAGGGCAAAATGATGAACACGGAACAGCTTTGTGTTGAGAACTGCCTCAGAAGAAGGATTTGCTATCATATTCAGCGGCTTACGATAAGTCTCGAGTAAGAAATAATAACGCTGGGCAGTGCGTGGGTCCATCCTTCGTTTTCACGTTTAGGATGGGTCAACGTGATATGCTAATATTGTTCACATAAGACCCCAAGGAAGAAATAATCTAAGACAAATATTGTCCTGAAAAATACAACAGTAGATGGGTATTCCATGTAAAAAAAATGTGGGTATTACATTCAAATATAATGCGGGTAAATGATGTTCAAATCATTTTGAAGGAATATTTTGCAAAAAAACGGTGAATAAAAAATGATTATAACCATAATATATATTACGGATATTTCAATTTTGGAAATATTGCTAATGTAGGTAAGTAGAAGATGACGTTTATAAAAACAAAATAAGTGATGGAGGGTTTAGGGACTTCATTCTGACATGCTTCAAAAGGTCGCTAAGCTCGCTAAACTGCCTGTGATGACAGTTAACGAATCTGAAGCGCCAATAAATTGTTGTGTTTGGTGCATAGAACAATTCGTGCGACCTTTGTTGGGAACGAACAAGTTAACCTGTTACAACATTAGTTGATCATATACTATAAACACTTCTAAGGAATTATAATCCTGCATACTTGCTCTCATCTAGAGTAGATACAACGGTGAATAATATTGCATTTTCGGTCTCTACCTATTTTCTCTTCCCCACATTGTTGCCTCCCCCCCTCACACCATTCAGTCTTTCCACATACATTATGGAGACCACGGTCACAACGACTGCAGGTCAAAAGAAGTTGTATAAGTCTGGCGAAACACACATTATAATCATCAGGTATCTACGAGCAAAACTTATAAACAAGCATTCTTAGCCACAATTGTAAAAACTTACCATTTTTGTGATATTTTACAATCTTTTCATTTTGCAAATTTTGAAATTGTTGCTTAGCTATCCAAATGGTTAAAAATCTCCTTCGTTCCATACAAACAGTTTCGTGGTTATATTTATAAGCCCACCTCGTAACAAATACCATGGCAAAATAAAAACTGAAAATAATAATTAATCGATTTAATTTTATTTAACATATATACGTTGATGGAAATCAAAAAAGTATACATGTATAAAACCGACAAAAAATGTTTCGAATACATACTCCTAATATATATTTTTTTAGTAATCTTTCACCATTTATCGTTGTTAGTAGCTTAACGATTTTTTATGAATATTTTTTTCCCGTTATTTTCATATTGGCCTGAATGAACTTAATAGTGTGGAAATTATTTTTCTGAAATCTATTGGATTTGTTTTTGCCACACAGATCAACCATGAAATTGTGATTTACAAGATTACTACATCTGATGGAATGTTTTTTCTTACAACATTATTAAAGCCTGAATCAAGTAGAAGTCAATGATTTCGCAATTGGGGAAATTATTTCCTCGAGTAGGACCCGAAAAGGTGATCGGAGGGGTCAGCGGAGACACAGTTTTTTCCAAAATGTCATAGCATTTTTGAGTTTGCTCGGTCATCATCGCAACGACATTTGAAACATATATATACAGATTTCGTAGCAGTATTCTCCGTAGCAGGGTTCCAGTTGAAGACTCGCAGGTAGAACATTCTATAAGATGGATGAGTTGGGAATTTTCTCTATCAGTTACCCCACCGATGTAGATCTTTTCTATTGCCCACTTTTTGATTTCACTAGACATTTTGTTTACCGTCGACGTAGGCTGTAAAACAAAAATTATTACAAGCAATATTTAAAAAACGACAACAAATGTAAATAATTTCTCTTGTGAGTCTGTATAAATTTTGGAACTGATATAAGTTGAAATTAACAAATTTAACACTAACAGGTGTTTTGGTTGTGTTGTTGTTGATTAGGTTAGTGCTCTGATTTAAACCATAAAAAACTATGCTTACCAGATCATCCGGTATACCAGTAACATGGGCTTTGACTTGTACCAACGCCAAAAAGGCCACGGTAGTCCACAAAAAGAGCTTCATATCTTCGATTGATGAAAAATTTCACTGACGGTTCGTTGAGAATAGCATTGATGTATATAACTACGTGTTTAGCAATAAATATTTTTACTTAAGGGTCTACAGCGATATAATAATTTACACATTGTTTAACACAATTATTATTTTTCGATTATTTTAGAAGTTTATTTTATTTAAATTAGTATTCACAAATATTTTATTTTGTATTTATAATGGTGACAGCTGTGTCACATGCCAATGATTTCGCAATCAAATAGGAAGTGAAACAGTTGTCACCCAATTCAAAATAACAAAATGGCAGAATTCTATTACGCATCTTTTTTCATTTGATTTGATTTGATTGATTTGATTGATTTGATCATATTTCGTATTTAAAAAAAATAAAAATACGGCGTCTTATTTTTTGTCAGTTGAATGGCTTTACGAGAATTTGCCAGATTACCGCTGTGGAATATTATTGTGGTTAGGCAATTTAAATTATTATTTTCTTGCAATGCAACGTGACGACCCTATATATTGAATTTACCGCATCATGATTTTACTACCAATGGGTAATGGCGGTATATATTTTTTTTATTGAATAACTTAGACATATGAGAGAACGATCGATAAGTTGGTCTAGCGGTCCAAAGCGTAAGGCTCCCACCCAGGAGTCGTAGATTTTCAATTTTTCAATTTTTTTTTTTTATTTGAAGAAAGACAAACATTTCCGGGTTACGAATAACCTGACAATATTTGAAAAACTCCTACTGCCATCATAAGAAGCGGAAGATGTTGCTTGTGGAATGATGGAGGACTTAGCCAGCAGAGGAATTGAACGCACGATGACCGGATGGGAATCTGACGTGTTTGTCCACTCAGCTACAGACCGGTAATGATATTTTATAAATAATTTTCGACAAATAATAAATACTAAGAAATAATTAGTATTATTTTATAAGAAAGGCCACAGGGAATCAATATATTTTTATAAATTTAACAGGAATCGAAGGCAATACCAGCGTCAGGAGGAAAATTTTATACCCACTGCGCCAAATGGGTTGGAAGTTTCATTTATCAACCAATATTATTTCATTAACTTTATATTTAACCACAAAAATATGTTTTTAAACTGGGAAGAATAAAAAAGTTTGTTAATTCTTTACCAAATTTAATTCCTGTCGTCTTTGCTTCCTCCTTGAACACCTCACTCCGTGCGTATTATTCATCCCTTTATCCACATCAATTATTGACCCAAATAAATTTAATAAAAATGATAGAGAGGCGGAATAAAGTTGAGGTGAAAGCTGGTGGAAAGGAGAAGGGGATAGATTAATAAAATATCTCCCACAAAATTACCAGCCGGCCGGGGAGAGAGGGAAAGAGGAAGCTAAAATTCTCTCACACAATGCTCTCTCACAATTGCATAAATATATATATATATATATATATATATATATATATATATTGCACAAAAACGGAAGAAAAGGCAGATCACAAGCATCCTCCGCCAGCATCACTTCACCTTGACTTCTCTTCGCCCTGACATCTTCTCGATGCATTAATTATAAGATGCCCCTTAAACATAATATGCACAACGTAAGAATGTTATATTAATGAATCTTAATAAACATGAACATGAATTTTCACATGCGTTATGCAAACCCTGTAAGGTTTATAGTATTCATAACCGTGGCATTAAGTAGGAAAAGAAACACATTATGTATCATTACAAACACACTAATATTTAAGTTTATTCCACTTGTAATAAGTAGACTGGACCGGTTTTACCTTGCAACAGGCATCTTAAGACTGGTCAAATTTTGAGTTACTCTATGATATTTGTAGAAGCTATGTCATGAATAAAAACCATTGGGCTTATATAATAACAGAAGAGTGTGTATCAGACGATGTATGAATGTGAATGAAGCAATGAGTGTATGCTAAGGCTGAGCTGTAGGGCGGTCCGTCCTCTCTGCCTACCCCTGCGAGGAAACGACGTGATGGTTAGTCAGTTAGTTGGCTTGTCACTGTGATTTATTTACTATCAGTAATGGCTCTACTCAAAGTAGATAGAGTTAAATATGAATATACCTTTGGGTGGTTTATTACCTTCTGGAGGAGGGGTTATATAGCGATGAGCAGAATGAATCTATGGATTTTACATATTAACTATTGTTGCCAGCGTTTATACAAAACACTAAAAAAAATATATATTTTAGTCTATGGTCTTAGATGCTAAAACCATTTTATTGCAGTTAAATGAGCTTCCGGTGATCAGGTGTTGTGTTATTTCCGTTGTGTTTTAAGAGAACAAACAGAATGATGGTTATTTAATTAATACATCAGTTTATTGAAGGAGAAGGTGATAGTAAGAACAAGGAAGAAGTGATGGAGGGTTTAGGGACTTTATTCCGACATGCTTCGAAAGGTATCGAAATGATAACGGTTGACGCATCGTTAAGAATCTGAAGCGCTAGCTGTAGTTTTTGGTGCAAAGAACAGTTCATGTGACCTCTGTTGGGGACGAATAAGCTAACCTGTTACATAATTAATTGATTATATAATGTATCATCGAGAGTAGAAACAACAGGTTATAGTGTTGGGTTTTGGGTTTCTAGGTATTTTTCTATGTTTCCTTCTCTATATCCTTCCCCTCCCCACTCCCTTCAGCCACACTACATGCATTTGGGATACAATTGTTACAACGGCTACAAATCGGCCAGACTCTTCTGCGGTGTAACATATAAAAATAAAAATAAATTCAAATCTCTATGCACCTTAGGTTAGTTTTGTTAATGGAGGGGATTTGTATAAGACTGGCGAGACACACGTTATAATCCTTAGGTAACTGTGAGAAAAACTTAAAAACAAGCATTCTTAGCCAAAATTCTGAGAACTTACTGTTTTTGTAATATTTTACAATCTTTTTCATTTTGCAAATTTCTAAATTATTGCTTTGCTATCCAAATGGTTAGAAATCTCCTTCGTTCCATATATACAGTTTTGTGGTTATATCTATAGGCCCACCTTGTAACAAACACCATGGCAAAATAAAAAACCGAAAATAATAATTAATCGCCATAATTTTATTGAACATAAATACGTTGATGGAAGTCAAATAAGTAAAACCGAAACAAAAGTTACGAAGGTAGAGTTTAAATGATTCATTTAATAAAATTAAATAAAGTTCTTTTAATAATAATGTTCCTCCCTTTATCGTTGTAAGTTAGATGCTTAACGATTTTTTGCGTATATTTTATTCCGTTATTACTATTGGCCTAAATGTACGTAATGGGCTGGAAATTATTTTTCTGAAATCTGTTGAATTTATTTTTTTGCCACACAGATCAACCACGAAGTTATGATGTACAAGATTACTACTTCCGATCGATTATTATTGCTTGAAATATTATAGCTTGCTGAATCCGGATGAAATCAAAGGTATCGCAATCGGAGAATTTATTTCTTCGAGTAGGACTCGAAAAGGTGATCGGATGGTTCAGTGGATTCACAATTTTTTCCAAAAGCTCATAGCATTTTTGAGTTTTTTCATTCCACATTGAAATGAATTCATAAATAGGTTTGCAGGTTTTGTGGCAGTATTCTTTTAAATGGATCCCAGTTGAAGACACGCAGGCAGAACATTCTATAAGATGTGGCAGTATGGTGGCCTCGTAACCCTTTGCGTTACCGATGACTGCCTTTTCTATTGCCCACTTTTTGATTTCACCAGACATTTTATTTACCGTCGATGTAGGCTGTAAAGCAAAAATTATTACAAATATAATTTCATAAAAGTGAATAAATATTAATTATTTCCCTTGTGAGTATGTACGTTCATATGAGAGTGAACTTTTTAAATTAAAAACTGATATTAGTTGAAATTATCAAATTTAAAAAATATTTTTTAAATCTCTACTTCCCAATAAAGTGTGACCAATAATTCATTTTAGCAAACATTATCCTATATTTGAAATGACAACTAATTTATATATTTTGGCATGTTAAGTTACATCTAGTGATTTTTCATGGGTAACAAGTAGAAAGTCATATAATGCTTAAAACACTATGCAAGTACTTTGGTCGTGTTATTGTTGGCTAGATTGGCGCTCTGATTTAAATCATAAAAAAATATGCTTACGAGCTTTGGTACACCATCACCATGGGCTTTGACTTGTACCAACGCCAAAAAGGCCACGACAGTCCACAAAAAAAGCTTCATTTCTTCGGTCGATGAAAAATCTTCACTGAGGTTTCGTTGAGAAAAGCATTGATTTATATAACTTCTTTATATAACTGATTTGCAATAAATATGTTTACTTAAGGGTCTACAACGATATCATAATTTACACATTGTATTACATTATTTATTTATTACAGTATTTTTGGATTATTTTCGAAGCTTATTATAATCAAATTGATATTCACAAATATTTTTACGTAATAAAAAATATTTGTGAATAAATTGAAATTCACAAATATTTATTTATTTAGTATTTATAATGTGTGACAGTTATGTCACCTGCCAATGATTTGTCAATCAATCGGGAAGTGAAAAAGTTTTTACCCGAAAAAACAAAAAATAGCAGAATTTTATTACGAATCCTTTTTCAATTGATTTAGTGATAATTTCGATTAATCGAAAATGATTTCGATTAAAACAAAACAGATCAAAAAGTACGGTGTCCTCTTGTCGTCAGTTAAGTAATAATACTATGATGGGATTTAACATTATAAATTAACATAAAGTAAGTGCATGAGTACAGAGAGTAATATAATTTTAAAAAGTTGTACCTACATGATGAATGAATACAATAAAAATGGTAAAAAGTAAAACGCTTTGAAAAATGGATAGCAAACAAATGAATTAATAGTTTCCATACATTAGTGACAAATAAATATATCATCTAGGTGTCATTTAAACTTTGGAAAATTAATGTGAAATGTACGAGTATACTAGAATTTGCCAGTTTTCCGTGGTGAAATATTTTTGTGGTTGGGCATTTTCAAATATTATTTAGTTCTATTGCAACGTGACAACCCTATATTTTCTATTTACCGCATCATGATTTTACTACCAATGGGTAATCGCGGTTAAATTGTTATTTTAATTGAATAACGTAGATACATGAGGGAACGATCGACTAGTTGGTCGAGCGGTCCAAGGCGTTAGGTTCCTACCCAGGCGTCGCGGGTTTTGACGATATTTTATCAAGAACTCTTTACAAAGAACAAAAAGTAATAATTAGTATTATTTTATAAGAAAGACCATAAGAAATCATTTTTTTTCAACAGGAATCGAAGGAAAGATCAGCGCCTGGTTTAAGTAAAGAATTATTTTTTCTGGGCACCGTGTTCTCAGTGGCATACTTGCTGTTAGGGTGAGAATTATGTTAATAGCTTCTACATATACTTATAAAAAGTGCTATAAAGATTGTATTTGACGTAAAGTGATCTTCTTTCTATTATCAGTTTTTGATTAGTGTTTAGACAAACCGAACGATTTTTTTCAATTAAAAACTATAGTCATAATGTATTCTACAGATACATAAATAAAAAGATAAAGATGTTTGCGAAATTATCTTTCAGGAGAGAAGGCACATTGGTAAAGTACATTATTTTTAAATGAGCAAACACTTGGTTTATACTAAAAATAAGATAATATGTCCACATTGATTGTCAAATAAAATAAAACCATTTATAAATTATACGAGAACTGTCTGATATGTAAGTGACATTGAAATTAAATAATTTTCTTTGTTAATTTTTGAAATAATATCAATAATCTTCAACGTATATATGAAACAGAAAAAAATATCGGTTGCGACCAAGACCCGAACTCGGAAACTCTACTCTATCTGGGAGTAACGCTTCTGCCAATTGAGCCACCGAGACCCTTTAAGAAACTACCATTTTTACTCGATCTTCATTTTTTCTTCCGATTTGGCTCCATTGACTTCATTTCTCCCAATTTATTTGTTCAAAAAATTCAATTCCTTGGTCTCAGCAAAAGAGGTGTTTGTTTCAGCCATAATCTCCTCGTCTGAAGAAGATCTTTTTCCATCTAACCATAAATTTAATTTTTGAAATGAAAATAAAGTTGCAAGGGGCGAAATCTGAAGAATTGGGTGGAAAAAATAGCATTTAGTTGCGTAATTTCATAAAGTTAGTTTATCTTAAACGTGTGAGCTGGTGCTCTATCTAAGTGAAACACACATTTTTCTTGTTCAAATATAGAAGCTTTTCTATAATTTCAGCGTAAAATTGATAGATGGAGATCAACATCGATCATAAGGAGGCATAATATTGCCCTAAGCCTTCACCAATATAGTGATAAACCTAAAATCTTATAAAATTTCGATACGGAAAGGTTATTGACAGTTTCACCTAATTCCGCAGACTGAAAAAAATGATTATTCGCTTTGACTGGGTTTCTGTCGGTCTAGGTTGACTGAAGCTCTCTAGCTTGATCTAGTTAAGGAACAGATTCGCCAACAGCATCATCGTCATATTTCGTATCACTGCCCTTATGCAGGTGCTGAAAATTGTTTTTTTTTACCTTTTTGAGCATGGAATTCTTTTTTTACACAATAATACGAACCCAATAAAATAAATCCTAAAAAGATACGCTGAAATTTGATTCGCATAATTTATTTCCAAAAAGCACAGACTGTGTGTTAACACTTCAGACATTATACTCACGCTCTCTTAAATTCATCCATACACGCCTGTCAATTCCAAATGTTTGTTTATTGATCTAATGATATTAGAAAATTGTAGGGATACAATTAATATTGAAATGGAGAAAATAGAATGACATAATATTATAGAAGAATGACAAATATAATGCTTAAAAATACCGCGATAGGTTTTTTTTTAAATTGTATTTAGTGTAATATGTCGCGTTTATCCACATAAATAAATACGAGGTATTATGTAACAAAAACTTCGTCTCATTTCTAAAAGCCGGTGGAAAACCTTTAAGTAGGAGTGTTTTTTTTACTGAAAGAATGAATATTGTTTTCGTTTCTCCATTGTGCGATCAAAATATGATGTAGGTAATAACTTGGACCTGGAATCGCCATGGCGAATTCAGGGCCGAGCTGTTAAATAAATAAAAATATATGTTTTTTCAAATACCTACACATACAGTTAAAGCACTTATTTCAGATTAGTATACCGTGTTTGAGCTGAAGCCCCCTTAAGCGCCCTTGAGGTGATAGTTTATAACATGGCGCTAAATAAATTAAAAAACCAAGTTTTATAATTATCAAAGATGAAAACTCTAACCGTCTTGCTTATTAACTTGTAATGCTCCTGTTCAACATTGATTTAGTTACATCGGACGTAGGCCATTAAACGCCGCATAAGACGTGGTTATAAGGCATGTTTTTAGCCATTCCGACTTTACACCACGCGAAACATTTTCACTTCGTTTATAAGTAAACGGGTATGAGGCTTAGGGCCAATTATTTGACCGGCCGTCATATTTGACATCGTTACAATTTGATGATCAATGGTCTTTTGATATTTTTAAGCTTTTGAACGGTCCTCGTGGCGCCGACTCTCGGCCCGTTTTTGGGCTGATCACAATAAATAAATATTAAAATATAATTAATATTAAACCCTTTGTTTTGAATATTTTGCTGATGGAATCAAAAGGTGTATTTATTAAAATAAAATATTCCTCGTAGATTTGCAAATATGGCATCTTTTTTTACATACTTTTGTTTTTGAGGGAACATTAAATTTACGAAATATGAAACTTCTCTATTGTTAGGTTTTTTGAGAATCATTTTACTGATACTTTTTCGAAAAGTAATGAAAGGTTGTAGGAAGGTTTTATAAGTCGTTCCTCACCCATAACACCGTGTTATAGAAATATTTGTACTATTTCATTTAGAGTTCTTGTTTAACACATTTTCTAAGTTGAAGAAGACATATGTACGTTTTGATATTCACTCCATAGTAACATTTATGTGATCTTTCCATTATATTCTGTTGTTGATTATTTGTATTTGATTTACTTTAGCATACTTTGTGTTGCAAGTGATAGTATTGGCACAGTTTGTATGTTTACTAGTAAGTAATAATGAAAAAAAACCTAACCTTGTTCACGATTACATTCGTGAGTACGCTCAGAATACCGGAGCCGTTTGAAAAAAGAAAATCTTAACATTTTGCATTTCATCAATATGAGCTAAGTTAGTTTGAGTGACCAATATCAGCAAGTATGGATCGATGCACTTTAACTTGAATTTGGATTTATTGTGTTATTTTTACCATTGGCGACTTAGATAGGACTCGTACATATTATAAAAAATGAGGACATATAATAATGATGGCAAATGCATGTAATTGTCGTTTTTTCCAGAAGAGTGATAGATTATTAAAAATGTAGGTTTTTTTTATTTTTAAAAGGGATTTTCTTTCTTTAGTAGGAGCCAATGCCCATAGTTCAAATTAAACTGTAGTAAACTTCATCTGTGTCATAGAAACAACTTCATTTCTGACCAAACGGCTGGCTCCATTAGCGGTAGCATTGATTCCAATCTCTAAGGTATAAATAGAAATACAAAGGAATATAAACAGATATTATTCACATCTTTGCATACTTTGGTGTAATTCAACTCATTTTTCCATCGATACAATATAAAAAGGTCAATTCGAATATTCTTGCGAATATGAAGTGTTTATACACAATTCAAATTGAAGTTTAACTACTATAAATTCTCTGCATGTGTTGTTTCTATAATGATAAAGAATGGGAATGTTAAATTTAATTTAATAACTCCCGCACACTCTAGAACACAAAAGAGGTATAATAATTTACCGAAAAGTAAATAGGTACTTTTACAGTGCAAATGTGCATTTAAACTATTGTTAGTTTATGGTTTGACAAAAAAATCTGGTGTTCCAAACCACGTCTCTTTTCAGTTGACCCATTCTCTTTTCGCTTTATCATACTTACCTGTTTACTTCTCCGAGATATTCTTAAATAAAATAACTGCTTAGTAATATCAAATACCCGATTATTAGTATATTCTGCGTAACTATTGTATCGAATACACAATAAACAATAATTGGAAGGTGTATCAAATACACATTCTTACCATTTGAACAACACGATGAAAAAAATATTTTGAAATAACATAATGGATTTCATTAAATTATTATACACACTATAGAAATTCAATCAATGATGTTAACCTTGACTAAGGTTGTATTTCTCCGGATAGATTTCACGAATAGACATTGTGTTATATGTAGTTAATTTACTAATTGATGTCGGTTACAAGAAAATATCTTTTTAGAAATAAGAGTGATGTTATTTTGGTTTGCTTCTTTTATCTCATTCGATAGTTTTATTATGCAACAAGAGTTGTTGGGCAATAAATACTTTCCCGTTACCCCCATTCTGTTAGTCGAACGTGTTAAATATTTGTTTCCAAATACTTTTTGTTGTTGTCTTAACATGTTTTCTGACATGGAATAATTTATTTCATTTTACCATTCATTCCCCAAAGGTCCGTCACAAAAGTACCTATTTTTCCTAACCTGTCGATTAATTTAACTTATATCTTAATTATAATAGATTAATGATAAATAAATACTCACAAAAAATAAATATCGCGTTATTAAAATTTTGATGTTTTTATTATATTTATAGCCAACCAATTATTTAAATATTTAACAAGTTGTTAGACAATAATTTCAAAACACAAACTCTTAGCGTAACTTGGGCCCACACAAATTTTTCAAATATATTCAATTCAGGCTTGATGTATTAAGTGGCAAAAAGTTGATATAATTTATTTTTTTACGTCTTATCAAATTTTTCAATCTCAATAATGATATTATAATATGTTGATTAATTTATTAATAATTTAATACATCCAATCATACTTACAACTCGGAACACTTATTTACTTTTAAAAAATCATAAATAAAATTTGAAAACAGTTAACTCCTATGTAAAATAATACATTTTTAACTTTTATGCAAACATGAACACCTTTTAAAAACATAAATCACTGGCAAGCTTGAAAATAAAGAACTGTTTCGCGTTATTTTTAGTAGGACGTCTTTCAAGCATGATAGTCTACTAAGGGGGTATTTCACCCCCTCTGAGTAAACTGTTGAGTAACTAACTATTCGTCATGTAACATTTATTTTAAGATTAATATGACTGTAAAACAGACATTTACTTGACGGGTAGCATTGATCACCAGTTTTCTTAGGGGTGGGTAAATACCCCTTAATTGATTATGAATCCCGCTGCTCCACAAAAGCTTATTGACGATGATTTTTCTTTTCATAGAGGTGCGGGTGTTGATGCTTTCATGTAAGAGGATTTCACTTGGATAGGCAGATTACTTGTATTCTACTTTATTCGTTATAATCCATTATAAAATCCCCGGACTGACTCGATAATGATTTGTTTTGGTCATTTTACTCTTTTTATTGAACTTTAGCATATTTCTCTTTTACATAAAATGCAGACCACCATAAAACAGGCATATGCGTAGGAGGTTGTCAACTTTTTTTAATCTGTCACCTATGAATACTTTTGTGAAACATGAAAATAAAACCAATAAAATGTTGTTACATAATCTAATTCTCCCACTGAAATAACTTCAGAGCTTTCGTGAAGAAGAATTGTGAATAATTATCGTAATCAGTTATATGTAGAATATTAGAGAAAATGTTCATGCACATGAAAATAGTTCATACAATAATATAATTCTTTAAGTTATTAATTTAATTTACTATCTTTGAAACATTAGACTTTACCTTAAGGATAAAGCTTAAATAAATAAAATTATAAATGTTTCATAGACAAATTCAATAAAAGTAAAATATTAAGAAAGATGTTTAAATACGAAAGATGTTTTGCTAAATGTGCAAGTTTGCATTCATTCAACACATCCACACAAATATTATTTTATAAAAATATGGTTTCCCCAAAAATTTCAACTGAATTAGAAAGAATGAGCTCATTTTGATATAGGTACATTAGATATTTTTTTAACATTAAACGCCTATAGACAAATCAACTATTTTTGAAGTTTATTATCAAATTTGGTCATTTAGTGACACTAGTCATTTTGTTTCATGTCTCAATAATGTTACATTCTCAATATACACACTCCTTGCCTTTATGCATTACAACGCAACTTTAGGTGTGTTTCATTTTGTTTTTTTTTTCTTACATGTGTTTCATATTCAAATACATTTTATACACCACGTATAAAATACAAAAAAATATTTTTTTTATAAACACTTATAACTGGGACCCGGATATGCATCGCAAATGCGGAGGATTGCCTGTAGAGAAAAACAATTTTATTTTTTAATTAAAATTAGTAGGTAAATAGCTCTTACCAAGTACATGGTGTTTGAGAACTACGAAATCTCATAAAGTTTTTTGTAATTTAAAAAATAAGTTATTAAGCCAGACTTAGTATGGACCTTTTGACGTAACTTAGCATAACATTAAGAAAACTCTTTGAATTTTATTATAAAGCTCAAACCTACTCATTTTAAATAAGTGTTTTACATAAATTGTATTTTATATTTAAAGAAATAATTATTTTTCTCTAAAGATGAGGCCCTGATTTTATGAGGTGAATCCGGATCCTATATATAACTAATTAAATATAAATCTCATCCATAATCTACCTTCAATACTTCAAAGGTGGCTTCTTTCTTTTATTTTACAAAAAGCACTTTAATTCCTTAGCATCAAACACCACATTGCATCTTAATGGGCGACTTTTCGACTATATAAGGTTGGTTAGGTTTTCATTTAACCGTAATATCATTTAAAATAATTTAAAACCTAAAAATACTAGCCCGACTTATTAGACAGTTTAATATTATACAATTATACGTCAAGTAACAACTTCCATGTTCAATGATCCTTACAAATAATGCTGTTATAAACATGCATTAAATCCACGTAATGTTTTGACCTTGACCATATACTCGTATACACGCCCATGTGTATATTCTCAAGAATCTTATCATCAATAAAAAGAACCTTAACTTTTTTACGAAATCAGTATAAAATAACATATTTCAAAACAAAAATCAATATTCAGAAACTTAAATAAAGTATCCTGTTTTCCGATGCCTTTTATTTAGACATTTAAACTTTCTAATAAAATTAATTTAAAACAATTCGTGTTTACGAATTGTTTTAATTTCATTTGTTGGAGTTCCATTTGGATTCTGCTGAAATATAACCTGATTGAAGCCAATTTATTCTGAACAATCTGTCAAATGAAGAAAAGTCTGGCAACTTCTGATTCTATCTTTACGCAAGT
Source organism: Drusus annulatus (assembly GCA_022651775.1). Taxonomy (NCBI): domain Eukaryota; kingdom Metazoa; phylum Arthropoda; class Insecta; order Trichoptera; family Limnephilidae; genus Drusus; species Drusus annulatus. The sequence continues at coordinate 51,554 of JAGWCC010000132.1, forward strand.
AAAGATCACAATATCAAACCTACGCTGTATGTTACATGAAATAAATTCATATGTATTCCTACAAAATGTTACTAAAAATAACAAAGTAAGGAGTTAGAGTAAAGTTATTTCGTTTGGTATTATAAAATGTTTTACCAAGAAAATTGAAGGTGTCTGAGTGACATTGTGTCTTATTCATTATTGAGAAAACATACACCAATAAATGGCATTTGGATCATATCATTAAGCTATTCGAAAATTGTAATATTGAGTTAATTTAATAAAAAAAGTATTGAAATACTAACATAAATTTATCGATAAGATGTTATTATGTAATTATCATTCGGTAAGATATCAAAATGGAGTTTTATTCCTTTCAACGAACTATACTTTGCTATCATTCAAGTAATGCTTTTGCCAAAGTTAACGTAGCTACGGCAGAAGCATCACACAATAATTTTAAAATCTTTGATGTCACGAGCAATAGACCGGCACTTGGGCGGGATACACTCAAACTACTCGCGAATATGTAGTTTTTTTAATTCAATTAAAAAAACTACATATTCTCAAAAGTGTACAAAACCAACGGATCTGATTTTATCCAGGTGAAATAAAACCATTAAAGATAAGATTTTTTTCCACTATATTCGTTATTTCTTTTTTCTGCTATCTTCAGTAAAATAATGAACTTTTTTCCAACAAATATTATTGGTTGAAACATAAATCTTGAGCCGGTATTTCAGCCGAAAAATGTGAAATAAAATGTCAAAGTTAAAGAATTTTTAACGAGCTATATAAAGGAAAAAACGTATCATTATTGAACGAGAGCTTAATTGAATAATAAACATTTTTAAATCTATCGGCTGGCCGGAATTTCAAAATTTCCTTTTGACCTTTATCCTGCCTCTAAAATGACTTACTTACGAATAAGATAAGTTAATTTTAGCGTAGACAAAGTATTTTTCTTTAGTTTGTTGAACAAGATTATTTAAAATACAGAGTATGTAACAATTTCTGCAAATAAATTTACATTTAGAAAAATAAGAACATTTGGGAAAAAGGAGATATAATGTTTGAATCTATTGCAAAACGCATGTTTTGCCATCGTTTTGCGAGCCGTTCCTGACGAGCCTGTTGAGGCTGAAGCCCTGAGCACCCCCCGGACCCTCCCCATCCCCCATGGAACAGGTTTTGGTCCGCATGATCATCAGGTCAGTTCGGATGCTGGGTCTCCTGACGTTAGGGGCAACCACTCCGCAGGCGTCGGAGAGTCTCCTCTTGATGGAGAGGGTACACATCTTGGACCTGTGGGTGGGCACATGAGGCGGGAGGGTGCACGGGCTGCCGAAGGTGGTATTCACCCTCTTGTGGTGGTTGGGCGCCATCTCGAGGGGGAGGTTCGCTACGACGAACAAATCGTAGAATAAATCGTCTACCTTTAAATTCTTTTTGGCAGATGTTTCCACAAAGACACAGGTGGAGTCTTGCGTGGCGCAGTAGGCCGCCGCTTCTTCGGGCTGAACGGTTCTACGGACAAACAAAACTCTTAATATTAAGTAATATTATAATAAAACAAATATAACTACATTCGTACCCTTGCTTTACAGGAATTAAAAAAATAATGAATATAAGTCATTTATCTAATTGTCTTCACGTAAAACACAGTGCTAAATCTTTGTTATTAAGTACGAGGAATTTTGATGATATATAATATTTACTATTAATGTTTAACGCGTGGTCTTTAATGTTCTAATTAGAATTAAATATGCACAGCTTACTTCATCTACGTAATTAAAACGGATAGTGAAGATAAATCGTGTAATCCATTAATATTGAAAATCATTTGGTTTAATACTAATACTATTAATAACATATTTAAATATAATATAATTTTTTTTCTACTTATGGCTATCTAAATGGCTGTGTGATATAATATTCCAGACACTATGTTGATGTAAATACTGTCAAATTTTGTCCAATAGTTGCACACACAATAATACATTTAAAATAATCATTTTTTGAGTATTTTGTTTTTTTTTTTTTTAATTAAGGAGATGACACTGATACAGCCAGTCAATAATAACAAGCATTAAGTGAAGAATTCACCTCCAACCTTTCTATGTCTCAAGGATCAACATGAGTAGCAGATAAACTTCTACGGATATTTTTTTGACAAATTTAAAAAGAAAAAAATGACATTAAAGATTGGGTTACACAGTTTTTTTTTTTAAGTTCACAGTATTTAAACGAAGTAGCAGTAGATAAATAATATTTACAAATATTTTTAGAAGAATTTAAAGAGGAGGAAAAAAAATAAGATAGTGTTACACAGGAGAAATTATAAAAAGTTCACAATGTATAAACAACGTTTTTTTACATGAAAACAGTTTTTATTTTTTTTCTAAAAGTACCGCATTTAGAAGGTACCTGCTCAAGAGTATAAAAGAAAATTGTCTTTTTGTCGAAGTAAAATAATGCAATTTAGATTAATTTTCTTTTAAATCCTATTAAAATCGGACAGCGTTATGATGATGTTATGAGCGCTCTTAAAATTATCATATGTAATTGTAAGAAACAAGAATCTTCTAAAATGGAACATAATACATACGCATGTTAACAGTTTGGTTAATTTGTTGAATTTATATTGAATTCCACAGTATTTGTTTAGATTTTAATTTCGTAATTTTTGTAATGCAGGTTGTAGAATTATTCAATTGTGACAAACTCTATTTTAACATACTTTTATTTTAAAATATAAGATGTAACAGATTTAACTTGATTTGTTTAATGATTTTATCCAACTAGAGTTTATAGATAGAGAGTATAGATACGAGTATATTTCCATTTTGGTTTCACGTTTTTCTTGTGTAATTCGTTTTACACATATCTACGTCAAAAATTTACATTTAACATTCATTTGAAATCTTTTTGCACAATTCTTAAATGTATAACAAGATTTTTTATAGCTTATGCATTTAGTGAGGCTGTAAAAATATATATCACATCCGTAAATAATGTATCGCATATCAGTATTTTGTGTGGAACAGTTTTTAAGCTGCTCATTCTGAGATTAGTATTTCACCGACCGTATTAAAATTGATTTTGTTATTCTGTTGAAATGCAAACATGCGTACGCTAACTGCAATAATATTTTTTTCAGAAGGTCAATTGAGATAAATCGTTTATTGATTAATAAATAACTTTGTTCCGTTCGCTTTGTTTTTAATTGTATTTTATATTTCATAAAAACAAAAATAAAACTTTTAATGCCTATTAACTTCGTCATTTATTTAGGGGACACTTATTTAGGTTAAACAAATAAAAATCTTGATAATTTATTTATATACATTTTTTAAATGCTCTGAATATGTTATCGTAATTTAACGTAGCTAGTGACCATTTTTTATAAACCCAGTAAAACCAAGTATTTTCATAATTTTAAATGAAATAATTTATATACAAACAGACATAATAAAGCATATATTTTGAAATATTAATATACCAGGGTGAATGTAAGACACTTCATTTTAAAATATCGTAAATAATACCGCTGCTCCACAAACAAAAAAACATGGCTAAACAATAGATTAAATCGAAACAAAAAGGACAAATCTCAATAAATTATTCTACGGAATTTGAAAAAAATAAAAATTTTAAGGCAATTCATAATTTCCGAGGAAAATGCCTTAAGGTTCCTTGAACAAATTGTAGGAAGATACTTTACAGGACTAATCCTTTTAGTTCATAAACGTGAAGATTAAAACCCTGAATAAATCAGAACTCAGAAGTAACAATTCGATTATATACAGTTTCATAAATAAATCATTTATTGAAGCATCAATAATGAATTCGTGTAACTCGAATGTTTTGATAAGGGAATATTAATATTATTCGTTTGTAGAATTCTCAAATTTACTGACAGACAATATTCCAAGTGCTTGCGGTGGTGTAATTCTTGAATACAGTCGTATGAAGTTTCGAGAAACTTTACCAACGTGTAAAGGAACTGATTCCAGAAAGTCTGTGCGCTAGGAACAAGAAGCTTTGGGAATAACACTTTGCAGCGGATAAAGCAAATTTCAAGAGTTGCATACAGACTTTCCTTGCACTGTCATCTGTGTGATATGGTGCAATGTATTTTAACGTGGTTTAACATACGTGCAACACAGCTAGTAACATAGGCAGTTTAAATGTTTTCAGCGATAAATATAATCTCCATAAAATCGACGATTATGAAAATGGTTACATTAGCATTAATAAAAGGAGAAATCAGTTTTTTTATGTGATTCCTTATGAGAAGTCTTGTATTGAGAGTATGAAGAAAGGATAGATCAGAGTGTGCATTGGAAACGGAGTGGTTTACCGGTAGCGTATTATCAATGGGACTAAAGGTTAATTTTAATTAAAATGTTTCAAATACAAACAATATCAAAAGCTTTTTTTACAAAGCTTTTAATATTATCTACAGTAAAAGCTTAGGTTAAATTATTTAAAAAAATCTATTTCATTTAATTATGGTAAGTTTAATGAAACGAACATGTAATGTGTTTTCAAAGTTAAATAATTTTTCGCTGCAAAAGATTATTAAGGCGAGGAAAGCTTACCTAGACACATTTGTATATTTGAAAACGTATAAAATGTGTTGGTATAAATGAAAAGTACCTTATGTCTTTGTCACATTTATTCCCTGCAATTGCCATGGGAACCCTCGGGACGTGCCTCTTGCTCGCCCGCCCTCCGCTGTTCACAGCTGCGCTCATTTTGGTCTCGAGTATCTGCTCTCTCAGTCTGATCACCTCCTCGAAGGACTCCCGGCTATCCATGCTGAACACTAGCACAAACAGGTCACCTGCAAAAAAAGAATTTATTTTATACCACGGAAAAAGATAAACTGACAGAAGTGTTTTGTGAGGCTAAAGTAACCTCAATATGTTCTTGTATAATATCTTGTGAAATTGATAAAATAAAATCAAATACCGAAATTATTGGTTCAACAGGTAATCAATTTCACTGGCCTCTGCGGCCTAAAAGTCGCAAAAACCTTTTGTGAACTGGCAACACCAGTATTATTTTCAAATTGATATAGTTCACACTTCTAGGGATTTTCTCTTTAGTGACTTCTGGGAACTCTACGCGATTAGCAGCCATATGATATGTTTGACAGCATTTTAGTAAAAAAACAACATTAACAAAAGCAACCCTTGTTGAAATAGTATTACAAAGGTGAGTTCATATACATATTATATGAATTTTGCCAAACTTTCAAAACTTAGTTTTTTTATCACTACTTGGAAAAAATAAACGATGGTTCAATAAGTTATAATAAACTAATAACCATATATGTATTTTGAGAAAACTATTGATAATTCACCTCAAGTGCGACATCTGTTGTCGAGTCACGAAATCTTTTATGTAAGTACCAAATTAAATTAAAAGTATAAAATGACAATAACCTGTTAAATGGCTTTCGATTACATGTTATCGCTGAAGGACGCTTTTTAAAAAAGTTCATCATTAACTGATGATAATCACTTTTTCAGTACGATGTGATAAGTAGCACGTTTTAGCATTACGACATAAGCCTTTTGCTCTAAATATCTATATTCGTTGACCTTAACGTTATACTGCTCTGGTAATTCTCATTAGTCAGCGTTGTAAGAATAATACGAGGTGATCAACAGTCCAGTGTGAAGGACGCTCGACTGGCAATCCGAGGAATAGAGTTCTATTCGTATAATGACTGTCGACTTACTTCTTTTCAATACAAGTTATGGTTAGTGCACAGGTCTTTAATATAATCTAACGGTGAATAACTTTGGCAAAACAATTTAAAACTAGATTTGAAACTAACTAACCATCACACCGTTTCTTCGCGGGGTAAGCAGAGAGGACGGACCGCGACACAACTCTGTATTAGCACGCACCCCTTGCTTCATTCGTAATCATACATCGTTTCATGCATACTCTGTTATTCCGACTCTTGACATGATCCGACACAAGCAATTGATTCACTAGATCGTGCCATGACTTCGTACTAATGACAGAAATGATGCTTTGCTTGTTTCTAACAGTACGGAAGATAAACATCTCTTATGTCTAGGATGAACGAATATTATACAAAATGATTAAATGATCAATGTGAATAAGTTCAAAAAGGGTTTTAGAAAGAGAAAGTTTAAAAGCTGTAGTGCATAACAATAATTATAAACCACCGACAGTATCACGGAACTGCATAATAAAAAAACGTTCCAAGTAAAATCCTTACTATTATTATTAAACGCATAAAAGGTAAAATAATTAATTAAATCAACTATTCACGAAAAAAATCCGAACGAACTTTAAATTTGACATCGACTTGGGATAGTTAAAAAATTTTATTCGTAAGGTTCCAAACAGCACAAAGGAATTTTAAAACCAGAGTAAAAATCCGCCACTTTATTGCCTGTTTCCTGCCGCCATCCTGCCACTGAGTAAAAACAGGATAAACCAGGAACATAAATCTGCTATTTCCTGATGGGATGTGCGGTCTCGTCATTGTCGCGGATTTTACATTGATAAATTCTGCGGTAAGCTCGAGCGACAAGATTAATGGTGAATGGTGAAATAATATTACAAGATCCATGTACGATAGGGAAGGAAGGGTTGAAATATTTTTAGGTACTCGTCATACGACGTAAAGAAAACGAGTTAGCCCTTTGAAACCCAGTGTAAATTCAAATCACCACGAACTTTCGATTTTTTTCCTGTAACCATAGCGATTACAAAAAGTCGGGTTTTTGTTTCCAAATATTTAGCAATCTTCTCTATAGCGACACAAAAACCGCAAATAATTTTACAGCACCCGCTCGGTTTGGGATTATTTTTAAAAGTTATATTTAGGTATATATTTTCATGCTACATAGCAAATCTACTGTTTTTTTTCTGTTTGTTGTATATATTTTTGTGTTAGTATTATTTTACTTTACTAAATTAATAAAGCCCTCTGATAGATTTTTTTTTTAATACTCCAACAAACATAAAATAATGTTCTGATATGTTATCTATCAAGAATCAAACTTGTTTTATATGTTGAATCAATATGTGTTTATTCAGATCTGGTCAACAAACATGGCTAATGTTATTTCAAGTAACTCAATACTGAATGGTGGTCCTATCCTAGGGTGATATTAAGAGTATTTACCATTATAGAACGTGCTGCAAATACACCATATTACATATTCTTACAGTTTCACACCTTTAACGTTTGTAACATGGAGTTATTATCCAGCTGATCTTTAATTATTACTAAATTCAATTGCATATATAATGCTTTAGAAATTCTAAAATACTTACGTCTCTTTCAATAGCTCAATCGGATATATTCCCGTGTACACAGTTCGTCAGATAAACTTGAAAAAAACACATAAACAGGTAATGAAATGATATAAAATATAAGGAGGGAAAGATAAAAAATAAGAACTGGCCCTTTTTCCCTTTGAAAATTCTTATATTTTATCAATTAAATTAACGGTTCTAGGAACAGCTTTAATCTCTTTGTAAATATTGCTAAGGCAGACTTTTTTTTAGAATAACTCCACACAGGAGACCTTGAGGGTAATAATTTCCCTCAGGACCTATATCATCTTTGGGGATGCTGTGTGGAGTGTATTTTTGAGGAAACTATGTGGAGGGTCTTGAAGAAGCTTATGTTGAAGGAGGAAGGAAACACAGAGGCCGGCAAATCGTTCCATAATCGAGCTGTTGAACATAAGAACGAGTCGTAAAAGCGACCCGTTCTCATGTAAGGAATGTCAACAATGTACAAATGCTGGGTGCGCGTTTAGCGAGTTTCCCGACTATGCATCGGTGCCGAAGGGATCAATGACGCAAGTTCCTCGGAGCATCTTCCATTGAAATACCTGTAGAACAAGGACAGCATACCCACCTGACGTCTGTGCTCCAAAGTTTGCAATCCGTTTGTTAAAATAGGAGAATCTATCAAACGGACCGCCCGTTTCTGCACAGAGTCAAGGGTTTTTTTTTAGGTATTTAGGGGCTCCAGACCAGAGGTGGCTGCCAAATTCAACATAGGGGGGCGTACTTGCGATTTGTACAAGGTCAGAAGTTGTGTACTATTTAAGTATCTGCGGGCCCTGTACAACACGCCCAACTTTGAGAGGCTAACTTTACTCTGGCGTCGATGGAGCCCCGGCGCCTTAACTGGTCACTTAAGGTTACACCAAACATTTCAATAGAAGGCTTGTTGGGAAGATTACTTCCATTGAAGGAGACTATATTGTCATTTGGATCCCTTTTAGTCGTAATCAGACATGATTGGGTCTTTGAAACATTACATTCGACGAGATTATTCTTACTCCAAGAGAAGATTCTCTCGAGGTAATCGTCCATTCTCTGCTTCAAAGCCCTCCGAGCTGCTGTTGTTTATGTACCCTTCGGGAGTTTGTCAAACAAAAAACCATCATGGACTGTACTGTCATCGGCGTAACAATGTATTGGTGGACATGACAAAAGATCGTTGATGTGCAACAAAAATAAAGTTGGAGACAGAACCGATCCCTGTGGGACGCAAGCATTAATTGAACGAGAAAAGGAGGTGATAGTGTCAACAACTGTCTGAATCGACCTCTCCCTCAAAAATCAGCAATACACGTACACAAGGATGCGGGAAGTCCGTAAAATGGCAGTTTGTTGACAAGTCTTCGGTGCCAAACCCGGTCAAAGGCTTTAGAAATTTTCAGTGCAACTGTTTGGGTCTCACCGAAACATTCCAAGCGCCACCCCCAAACATGCGTCACATACGCGAGAAGATCACCGCAGGACTGGTTCCGCCGAAATCCGTATTGATGATCATTAATAATTTTGTTCTCCTCGAGGTATGTGAGCAGTTTGTCGTTGATTACGCGTTCCATCACTTTGGATGGAATAGATGTGATCGCCATGGGGCGGTAGTTGGCCGGGTTGAAGCGGTCACCCTTTTTGGGAATAGGATGAATGACCGCTTTTTTCCAACCAAAGGTCACAAATCCACATTTCAGGGATATTTTGAAGAGCTTTGTTCAAATTGGAGCGATTTCTGCAGCGCACCTCTGCAATCCCAGTGCAGGTACTCCTTCAGGCCCACTACTTTTATTAACTTGTAGCTCTCGTAAGAAGTTGAGTACAGCGGGATCCTCAGCTTTTTCATTAAAAATCTGCAGTGAGGAACCGAGAAATTTGACTTTTCGGTGGCGATGATTACTAGTGAGCCGTCGGGTCTGGTAAGAGGCGGCAGACTGGATTTGCAGAAAATTACGATCTATGGAGCCCGTTAGCGACCAAAACGCTCTGCTGTCATTTGGGCAGGCAGCCAGCTTTTACCTGATCTGCAGGTGGTGCTGCAGGAATTCCCCCAGAACAACAAACTCAGCCGAAGAGTAGCGGGGCAAGAGATCAACAATAGTTTTACTCAAATGTTTAAAAAGCTCGGATGTGTCTGATTCGTTGAGGTTTGCTGAACGGTATAAACACGCATAAAACCTTGCCATATTGACAAGATTGACGCGCACCCATATTATGTCGAATCTAGGGTTTTCTAGATTCAACAGTCGCACACAGTTGACGTCAGCCCTGTTATAAAGACAGACACCTCCATTGGGTCTGAACTTGCCTACCAGGGAGAAGCCTGGGCAGTCCAGATAGGGGGCGTCTAGAGGCTTGGCCATCTGCGTTTCTCAAAGGAAAAGAAGGTTGGGACCAAATATGGTAGTGGACAAAATTCAAGTTTTTGTGCAGGCCGCAAATGTTGGTGAAATTGACCATCATTTTTTGTCAGCACCGGGAACGCCTACTTCTATTTCCTTCGCCTATTTTATTGTTTTTATTTTTTTTTGGGAAGACTTGGGAAGGAATAGGTATTGCGGGTGAGTAGGAAGCTGAGGGTTGATGTATTCAAGAGTGACGAACGAGTGAATCCATCCAACTCACTGCGGTGCTAGGCAATAGTGCGGGAGAATCCAGCTGGAGAGGTCGCCCAATGCGCCCCAAGCACTGCTGTTGGGTCCCCTTCGATCACGAACCGGCACAACAGCAGCGGCAGGGTTTTTACCCTCGTTGATGGGTCAGCCTACCCTCAATCGTGAGCCCTCGGGTCGGGCCCCTGTACTACCAAGCGACCCGAACAGCAGTAGCCAGTTGTAAAGGGCCTCCCTCAACCGGCATCTCCCGGTCCGACCCGCCACGCAGTAGGTGGGCCGACGCACCCACCGCCAAGACCTGGACAAACCTCACCCCATTAACTCGGGCACCCATGCTAATTCACCAAACGTAGCGAGCCACTGAAGGTGACCTGTGGCAAACTGTTAATAAAGCAAAACTTTAAACGAAATTGAAATTTACAATACCCAGGTCGATGGAGAATGACCACGAAGAAGTAGCGGAGATCCAACAAGAACCAGTCAATGAAGCTATTGATTTTCAACTTGAATATATTTTTTTTTGATAACAAACACATTCAAGAACTTCTTGAGTTTAAATCCGAAGCAAATGGTTTCAGGACAGTCCAGGGCGTAAGAGCCGACAACCCCCCCCCCCACCCCCGTGCGAGCATACTATGGCTTTTCTCTTAAAACTTATAACTTATAAGCAATCAAAACCCCAAGCGTTAAGTTTGGTGTTACCATTTAATAACAACATTTAAGGGTGGAAGTACTTGACAGTTCATAAAAGTTCCTTAAAAATTAGCTCTCATTATTAATTTACGAGGAAATCTTTCCGTCATTATTGAAAGGTTTTATTTAAATGTATCTAATAACCTTTGAAATTATACCTTCAAATGAGATACGTCCACTGCTCATCCTGAAAAAGTTTGTACCGTGGGAAAGAAGAAATAATAACGATCGTTTTTTGTTTCAAGACGTATTTCTTTAGAAAATGTTTCCCTTATTTTTCATGTCTATAAAAAATCTTTGGAGGGAGATTTTTAAAAATGTTTTAAGAAAACAATTCAAGGAAATCTTAGTTTGAAAGAAAGCCTTGACAGCTATAGGTATCTATAACTTCATTGTCATAAATATATTTTTAAGTTTCGCTTAAGTTGGATCATTGTTGGTGAAAACGCCCCTCGACGGGTACTTATTTATTCTGCAATTATAATTGTGTATTTTTTTTTTAAAGACAAACATTCTCGGGTTACGAATAACCTGACAATAATTGAAAAACTTCTACTGCCATCATAAAAAAGTGGAAGATGTTGCTTGTGCAATTATGGAGGACTTGGCTAGCAGGGAAATTGAACCCACGACGCTCGGGTGGAAATCTACTAACGCAGCTACTAACCGGTCAAAATTAAGTTAAGCGATGTCACTTCACAAAGTATTATAAATAAAAATGATGAATGATAGTTGCATACATTATTATTAAAGACGAATGTTATCTATTATCGTGGGATACTTCAAAACTTTACTGAAAAACAATTATAGATTTGTTTTTTTTATCATATGATTAGAATTAATTGATTTTAAATTAGCACAATAAGGTCACTTAAAAAGGTTCATTTTATTTTTGTAAAACTACCACAGTTTTGGCAAGACAGTTTTTTGGTTTCATATAACACTACCGAATTAATAATTTGTACAATTTAAAGGCGGCATTTTTTACAAAAATACCGCAAATTCTTGTAGTAAATCATTCAGTGAACAATGCAAATATGAGAATTTGCGAAACGCTGAAAGTTTACAAAGCAATTTCAATGAAATGTTACCTAATGGATTTTGCACTTTTAGAGCAGATATGCAAATGAGCCCCTTTTTGTGAATCCTAACGATTTGCGCTGGAATGTGGGAGGAATTTATTTTATTTCTGGTTCGGCATATAATTTTAAAAACAAGCTACACATTTACAAAAAAATGCTGAGACCTATTCGATACTAATAAAATAATACCTATTGAAAATAATACAATTTTTAAAACGTTTTAACTTAAGGATTATGACCTTTCTAAATAAAAAAGGTAAATGCTAAATTAAGTAAGATAGCGGTCAAATTTAGTTCTATTTTTTCGATTATCTTTTAAATGACTTTCTTTTATTTAAAAAAATATTTAACCAAACATCAAATTTATGTGATCTGATGTTCATGAATATGTTTTTTGCGAGCCTTAAAATAATATTCGAGCGCAAATAGTTGGCAGGAATTTACGGGTTGCCGATTAAAAAGATTATTCAAGAGTTATCTAGAAAGCAATCAGGTTAGTTATCCAGTATAATGATAAACGATAATATCATATTCTAGCAGCAATTTCACGGGAGTTATGATTACTACAAATACATGTTTTTCTAAGTATGGGAGAAGCGATAATAGTAAACAAACCTTACCTCTGAATGCAATGCTCATAAACCACTGAACAGATACTCACTAGAACTGTGATCTATACCGATTTGAAAAGAAACTGGTGGCACCTTGGAGTAACGATATAAAGAGGTATAGCTAATATTTTTTCCCAACCTATGCAAATTTACGGTAAATCACTTTCTCCGGGTTTTTACGTCGTTTACCACGAGAGAAAAAAGTCAAAAAAAGTCGTCACATAATATCGCAGCACTTCAAGTATGTAAGGACCTCCGTCCGCGCTAACTTCACATCATCCAGTCGCATAACTTACGTCAACGGATTTTGAAGTTATTTCCTACATTTGTGTTGGTTAAAAAACTTGCAGTAGTTACAATATGCGTGAATGTTCAAATAAGACCAAACAAAGATTATAAAACTACACTTTTCAGAGGTATTTCAACAGTTTTAAATATTTTGGACCGAACTTTAGAATTTTTACATTTTTAATGACATAAAGACATAAAATCAACAAAGAGCTTCCATCATTATTTAGGCAAACTTTCTGTTATTAGTAGTGTTGGTGTGATATTTTGACTTTATAAATTATTTTAATGGTGTATTGATATGGTTTTGTTTGATGTATTCAAAAATTTTATTTCAAATATGTTTATTAAAAATGTCGGAAAAACATGTGGGCGGTTACTAATAGGCTATCCAACATCCTTTAATTTATCTCTGTCTCTTTATATCGAGTCAGTAAAAAGTCAACAATCCTGAGTACACTGTTTCGGGAAGGTACTTCTCCGTGTTCTCCAAGGGTGGCACCAATTTACATAAGACCTTTCTATTCCCAGGCTCCTGACAGACCAGAAAAACTGTTCCTCTGCTCAACAAAGAATTTCGACATTTAAAAGTATTTTATCAACTTCACCAGAATTACTGAAAATATTGGGAGTTGCTTTTACCTTGATAGGTTTTCCTATAAAAATACGAAAAGTAATTTTACGAATTATATTTAGAAAGCCCTTCAGGCACCCAAAGACTTTTAGTACCTAAATACAATACAGCTTTTGCACAAATACACAATATGTACATTGCGACTCACACTTACAACAAACTTCCACCACATACTAAAGCCATCACCAATATGTATTCCTTTAATAAAAACATTACTAAACGGCTAATGAGTAAGGACCTCAAGGAAATTGAAGACCTCCTAAATTAGCACTTGAAATTCTTCAACATGACAAACTAGAACATTGTGTAACAATTATCATCATTTTTTTTAAATTATTCTACTTGTACTCACTGTCACTTACCTCAGAACAGGTTCTTATGACCTAGTGAGGTAGGTAATGTAAAAAAATAATGGAAGAAACAAACAGTTAATAAATAAATAAATAAATTTAAAAAAATTAAGCATATAGAAATGGTATCCATATATTATTTTGGTTATTTATGAAAAAATAATTACCAAAATTAATAAATAATTAGGTAACCAAAAATTTTTTGTTACAGTACCCATTTGAAACTTATTTAATGGACAATAGCGTTTTGTGAAGGTATTTACGTACAATGTAAATGCGTGTATAGCTTTTCGAGCTGTTGGAAAGGGTTGGAAAATTCATTACCGTGAAAAATGACATAGTGACCTTTGAGTTTTTGGTTCGATCCGAGAGGTGACAGTACTCATTTGTCCCAAGCTCAAACAGGCTTTTGGAGCTTACAGCCAACGGCTTATATCAGCTTGTTTTACATGTTTAAGCTCGGCAGCTTTTACATGAATACCACGTGGATAAATTTTAATTGTAATACGGACAGAAACGGCTGGCGAGGGGATTTTCCAATTGTAATTTTTGCCGTGCTTCGCTGCTGGAACTTTTTGTACCAAGGTGGCAGAGTGCTGATAAAATTATCACAAATTTGAACGTGCTTTGTGGCCTCATTTTTCATTTAATAATTGAAAATTTCATGCTTTACAGATATTCATTAATACCTGATTAATATAGCATTTAAGCCCTAAACGCAACATGAAAATATGAAATACCGGTTTTTTGCCGAGTGGTTCGAAGCATTGGGTTCGAACCTAGGTTCCCCAGGAGTCTTTTTGCTGTGCATTAATTAAAGTTTAGTTTTTTTTGTTTTTATTTTATTTTATTTTAGTTACTTGTTCATCAAAGTTTAAAATGCATCTAATTATATATATTTTTTAAATTGACTTAATAATAATAAATTAAATACTATTTAATATTACTTATGTATTTTAAATGGTTCTTAAAGGGTATTTCAAAATTATTCATTGGTATAATTTTGATGGTTTCCGGCAGTGTACTATAACATTTTATCCCTTTATAAAGTAAGCTATTTTGTGTATTGTTTTTATTATTTTTTGGTAGTCTGATTTCTTTGCATGTCCTTGTATTATATCTGTGATTATCGACGTTGTAAATAATTTTGTCCGAAAAATATTTTGAAAACAAGTTGTTATTCATTTATATATATATATATATATATATATGTTTCATGTTAGCATCTGTTTCACTGTTAGCCAATTTAGTTCCTCTACCATTTTAGCTTCTTTCGAGTATCTATTTCGCCTAGGTGTAATTCTTATTGTTCTATTTTAGAGAATTTTAAGCTTGGTTTGTTCTCTATCGTTACACAAGTAAAAATTGTTAAACAGTAATAAAAATGTGGAGCAATAATGGAATTGTAAATTTTAAATTCCTATCGTAGTAAATTATAACCTTTTGCAGTGACTTAAGGATAGAACGTGAACAATTATTATTTTGTGAGGTTTCAGATGTGTTAAGATTAAGTGAACATGAGTGGATGACTATCTTAGAATAGTCATAGGAAACATTATGTGTATGTAAGAAAGATATCATATATTCTGATTTGTCAATATTAAGAGGGAGAACTTTTTTGTCAAGCCAATATTTTCCTTTCATTAGGCCATTATTTGTTTTATCAGATAGAGATTGTCATGTTTCATTTTCAAAGATTAAGAATGTGTTATCAGCAAGGGACAATATCTCGCCATATATATTCATGTCACATAGTGTGTTGATGTATATGAGAAATAGAAGTCGACCTAGTACATTGACTTAAAGCACACCGTAAAATATATGTAGATACATTTTTTCGTCTAAGTATTTTGTCGGATTGGATAAGATTTATTTTGTTAGATAGTTTTCAATTCATATATAGTAACACAAACTACAGTATTTAATTAAGGGATAAATACATTAAATGAACACAGGTTTTTGTAACCTGGGTTTTTTTTTTGTTTTTATTCTACAGTTACGACCAGACTTCCTAAGAGGATCGAGAAAATAAAGTAGACGGGCTTGCCTCGCCTCATTGTTTCTCACGTCGCCTCGTTCCTTGTTCTCGTGTAGGTTTTTATGTCCCAGTCAAGGGACAAGGGGCAAACTATTACAGAGGAGATGGTAATTGTGTGAATAGAGTTTTGAATGTCGATGAAAGTAATAGTGAAGAGATAGTATTCGGACTTTCTCACCTCCGGAAAGGTCTCGTTTAATATATCGGCTAAGCATATCGCCAATTGTGTCTAGCAGACTTCGCGCAAAAAACACTTTTAATGTTTATTACCTACTATTTAGATAATTATATTCGTGATTTTATCCCAAATTAAAAGATCACGCGGCTCCAAAGGTTGTGCGAAGAGAGGCTGGGCTTGCAATGAACGAAGACCCTTGACAGGGCCCAAGGCAGGGATACCTGGAGGTGCCCTATCGAATCGACGGATCATCGATCCGAATAGGACAAGGGAAGAAGATGATATGCTCAATTCACAGAAGGTAAAAATAATCCAATAAAAAAATGCTTACCGACGCGTACTATCAAAAAAATCGGCGAAATAAATTCACGAGTCTGTCGTTTTTTTCGTATGATCCAATATTCATTCTAGTGTATGATCTCGAGAAAAAAAATCCAAACTCGATTTGAAATAAATTGGACGTAGGTAGGAGACGTTACATATTCAGCGTCTGTGTGTGTGTGGATGTCAGCTGAATACGATATCTCGAGGATCTCTCAGTCGGCCGCCAATCCCACTTCTTAGAACACATATGAGTTTACAGAATGCTGCAAATTCTACTAGCGCGCTTCTACTCGCCTGTCTCAAGTGACTGAGTGTCTTCGTGCAATATCGATTTCACGATGCCCTGTGTGGACTCTGTGCTTTTCGGAATCCTCTTCTTCCATTTACAGCTCTATTTTGTTGCTTTCATAAATCGTACATTCAGTCTGCAGTTCGTCAAAGTAAATGTTAATAAATGGAATGTAAACTAGCGGACTATTGACCAATTACAAAAAAAACACATGACACGAAATAGGAAAACGATCAACAGAGAAAAAACAGCACATAGATAATATTAAATGAAAATGACAAAAATAAGACAAAATATACATAAGTAAGAATATTCAAATCAAAGCCAAGGTCAAGTCAAAGTTTTGATAGAGTCGTAAAGAATGACAAAAATCTTTTTTTTTTTTATGAACACCGCACAAGAGTCTCAACTGCTCCCAACCGTCTAGAGCCAGTGAGACTATTGCATCCCCACAATAGGGGTATGTTATGAGGCTGAAGGTAGTAGGGAGAGGAAGGAGATGAGGAAGGGAAAGGTTGGGAAGTACCTGGCTATTCACATCTGGTCACCAAACACGGCTAAAGCCATCTAAAGCAACGTTTCAATTCTGAATGGTGGTCTTTCACAGAGTATCTACCACTCTGGAACGTGTCGCAAATATATTATACATTATTTAATTTTCTTACATGAATTAAATGTGTTATGACACATATTCATTAAATAAAATTTATTCGCGCACGCCGGGCTTGAACCCGCGACCTCTGGATTCGTAGTCGAGCGTCTTACCACTCGACTACGGAGACCGACTGGTACCAAAAATTTCAAGTCTAAACATTCTGGACAGTGGAGAATGATACCCATAATTAGTAGAGTAATGATTGAGGAGCAGCAATTCATGGTTTCCTGAGTCTACGGCAAGGAATTTTGAACTGGTTGAATTACAACAAAAAAAGGTGAGTCAATTATACCGTTAATAATTTTGAAAATACAAATTAAATCAAAGACTTTCCTACGCTTTTCTAACATTTTTTTTTTCAATTATTGTTCTTGGTTTCTAAACAATCTTTTGTATTTCTTTAACAATCTCAAACACAATTATTTCGATCCTTTACGCACCAAATAAATTAAAACGTATCAACTTAACGTTTATTTGATTTTAAAAAAAGTTAATACTTATAAAGTAACAGTATTGATGCTACATTAGCATTTTTTTATTGCATTTACTTAATGATGTTTCAACTATTTCATTTTTAAGTTTAAGCTTTATATATTCATGCTAATACAAATAACTATCAAGGGATCCGATTGATATTTAAAATAATTTCCGCAGTGGTGTTTACGTAATACAAGCAACCTTTATGTATATACCTGTATAACTAATCAAAACAGGTATAATAATCACTTTGAGCAATATATTTTTACTTATGACAGAAATATTAACAGTGAATATTAAAAGGATTAAGAAATAAGACGCAAATTATTAATCCTAGACAATTTTCGGTAGTACAAAGTCTTGACTTTTGTTTTAAAATAAGTTTCAAGATAAATGATAATGTTGGCAAGAGTTTCAATAAATCCGAGTTTTCTATAACATTTTACTTCTACATTTTAACTATGGTTATTGTCGACTAAATCATTGTTTAGTTTTCATAATTAAAATACGTTTTAATCATTTCAACCTGAATGAGCAGAGAAAATGGCCAAAAAGGTTGTTGTGTATTTTTAATGATTATTTTTTCGTATATCCAGTGCTTTTAAAATATGTTTTAGTCGAGCTCTAATTAAAAGCAGGTTTTTAAAGAATTTTCTTGCTAAACAATTCCAGTAGAAGAGCCAGTACGTTTTTTAGGTTCGGAGACAAGGGTTATAGCGTGGGCAGGTATAAACACGGTTTTTGGGTAGAGGGTATGTAGACCGGTAGCTATGGAAACTTACGCGGGCGGCCAACAAGTTCTGGGGACCATGAATATTGATGGTTTGATTGTGGTATCAACCCCCTTCTTGACATTGCGCAATAGTGAAATTATCTTTGGAGAATTTAAAAAAATGGAACAAAGCCGAAGTAAAAAAACCAATTCTACAGAACGGAATAAAATTATTATAACGAGAGAGAAAAAATGTTAAAATTCATCAACAGATATATCTTTCTTTTGTCTAAATATATATATACATATGGAAAATATATAGATATAAGACCACACTTAAAAAATATTGCTTTAAACTTTACTTCTTTTTGTTTTTCTTTAATATTAAAATTGTATTTATTCCAGTGTGATTATTTGATGCGAGAATTAAAAATAAAAGTTCTTACGTAAAACATCAATTTATAATTAAAATTTACCACAAAACAAAGCTCAAAAAGAAACACAATGGAGATACAAAATTTTACAAAATACAATTGAAAAAACGGATTAGGTTAAGGGTTTTTATAAAACAATTGTGAGTTTATGTTGATGAGTGAAAGTTTTTTTTTAGATGATTAATTGTATAAATTCTTCATAAGCTCTTTGAAAACGATTTTGGAAAAATAATATTCAGCAGAGGTGTAGCGTGGATGAATGAATATATCGCTGTATTACCACGGTAGGAAGCTACACATAACATGTAGATAGCGAAGTCATAATTTTATAAAGGTACACATTATTGTTAAAACCTACGTTAACACATGCTACCCATATGTAAAAGAGCAAAACATATAACGTGTTGAGTACAAATGGTTTCTACTAATGTCACTAAAGTCATTATTATACTTCTTGGTGAAACAAAGGCAAAAGAAAAGACAGGAAGGCGCAGAAATGAGTATTCTGGATAGAAATCACGTACGAGGCATAAAAGTCACAGGAGCCATTAACCGAAACAAAGAACAGTAGAATCAAGCAGGCGACAGACCCTTACGGATCCGTGCTTTCAAATTAAGTACAAGGGGCTTTAAGTGACGGCTCAAATATCTAGAGCCGTCATTTTGTCGTGTGGATATATTTACCTTCTCCTCTATCTCTAGAATCAAATGGTAGAAAGTAAATAAATATGGTCGATATTCCTGTCCCGGTTACTTTGTTCCTGTGACTTTATTGTCACTGGATCACCCGATCACTGGATCACCCGAACCGGTTCCTTTTAGTTATGTAATAACGTTTAAAAACAGAAATAAAAATCTCAAAGATTTTAGTAGAGATGGCCTTCGATATTACGGTGAGTCGGCGGCAACATTTTTTTTATAGCGCTGGAAGGTTCCAAAAGTAAAAATCGATTCCATTTTGGTCTCTAACTGAAATTATAGTGAGAACCCATTTCTGATTAGAACCAACCCTAGTGGAAATCGTCTGTATAACCGAGGTTGGAATTACAGGGCTTTAGTGGCATGCCTCCTCTGCATTCATAGCGAGATATTTGACGTTTTTACTTCTTACACTCTCGTATCGTAAAAAGGAGGTGATTGGATTATTATTTCTTCTCGTATGTAATGGTTGCACTCGCTCTCAGAGACCGTGGTCTCCAGATGGAACACAAACAACCAACACGAGATGAACACGGAGAACCAGGTTGAAAATATTAAAAAGATAGGATATGAAATGCTTCGAAAAAAAATGTTCTATTTCACCACGTAGCCAGCCACCTCAGATGCTCGTATTTTATCGCGTCACGATTTTTAATATGTCAGCGACCCCATTCGACTTTGAGGTAACCTCATTTTTGTGTAAAGAATGTGGAATGAGAGATTTTCTGAAAGCTCTATTTGGTTTTTGAAATTGTTTTAAACTGAAACCATTACATATGACTCAAAAATAGGAATTCACATAAACGTTTTAATACAATTAAAACGCAATAATATTTTTTGCCCCATTGTTCAATTCACTATAATTTCAACGTTTTATTTGTCTCATTGTTTTATATGTTAATGTAGTTATAATACAAAAATGAGTTCACGTTTCGTATCCAAATATTTCCCTAGTGAATACATATAATATAATTAACACTAGGTTGGTACCTGTATTGTAGAATTCTATAGCACTATGAAGTTATACGGCTAAACGGTACAAACGGTAAAAAATGCAAATTTAATCAACCCGTTTAATTTTAACAAAGTATTCTTTTAATTTACCCCAATTTCAACATAAGAGTTTGTAAATTGATAACTTTATAACACAAAGATAAAAACTATAGACTAACCATAGATATCTTGGTATCTTGGAAACTGTGGAAAAAATTGAAACTAGTTTTGTAAAGTAGAACAACAAAGTGTCATAATACGAGTTAATTAATTCCACCACTTTATAGTTCCATTTTTCCCTTGGGAAAGACACAAAGAAGTCCTGTTATAAAAATTCAGGCATGATTAATGGTTTGACAACAGTTTTTGTTAATCAACAAAGTTAACTGACGAATGTTAAGGGTGGTGTTGGCAAAACAATTTATTTGTGTTAATACTCTTGAATGAATTAAACCACGTATTTTATTAAAACAAGTGACATTCTTCCGACTCGTTAAAACAGAAAGTGATCATTTAATCTAAAGAGAAGATGTTTTGTTGCTTTCGGTGACATTGTTACGGTAAACAACATAACGAGTCTAATTACGTACTTCAGTTTCAGAAACCCCAGATTATTTTGGTATTTGAAATTTGACTTTCTAAAACTAAAGGGAAATGAATAAGCATTTCTCAGAATAAAGCGGGACCCCGTTTTAAATTTGAACAGTAAAAGAAGCCACGAATCATAATTTCAGAGAAGTAAATAAGTAAATAACACTGCCACTTACCAGTTAAGAAACTAAGCCTTCTCATGGCTGGAAACGGGTGGTTTCCGGAAGTGTCTAGCAAGTCCAACTGGTATATTTCTCCTCTTATTCTGTACAGTTTTCTGTGGAAATCCTCGATGGTTGGGGTATAGCTATCTTCAAACTTGGAACCAAGAAATCTGGCAACAAGGGACGTCTTTCCCACGCGGGAAGACCTGCAATTTAAAAAATAACACTGTTATACTTTGTGAAACAGGAAAAAAATGGGATATTATTGAGCAGAAAACTTTTTATTCTTATTCAGTCTATGGATGAATTCCATAGCGTAGGTTTATGTTCTCGTTTCAATCAAAACCTTACAATGCGTTTTAATTTTAAAGCGGCAATTATTTTAATCATATAAACGAAGAACATATGTCACTGAAAAGGCAAAAGGGATTAAGCGACACATGGGTCAAAACTGAGTAAAATATGCAGATTCATCAGTTTTTTTTCTGCGTTGAATCCTTTGACTCTCGTTTGATTCCAAATACTTTTGTACCTCTTCAGCCATCTAAAATATATTTACCATTGAGAGAAGGCTTGACTCAAACGACACAAGTTTTGGATTTTTTTAGCTTTTTGTCGTTTCGGGTAACTCAGTGAAAGAGCATTGAGTTACCTGAGTTAACTTTTTTTTTCAAAATCCAACCAAGTACCGAAAACTAATGAATTTTATTGTAAAACAAACAAAAAACGTTGAAGTGATCTGGTGTAAACTTCCCAAAATGGCGTTTCAGCCGTTTTGCCCTTTCGGCGACGATATCAATAAATTGTGTGTTTTATTCCACTTTAAATTAGATTTCCAGGACAACCGCCATTATTCTCAGGTCTTAGTTTATTTAAAAACATATTTTTATAATAATGCGATGATTCTACTTTCGGCGCGATCCTGAAAATGTTCAACCAAAGCTTAGTGATTTACTGCAAATTGAACCACCAGTAAAATGTTTTTACCAGGATCAATTTTCAATATTTACTATGGAAAAATAATGACGCATTTTTGTGGAAAAACGGCTTTGGGCGATAGCTTAATCACAATGCGGAAAGGTTGCCAAGAAAGTTTAAACAGATGTGAAATTACGTCACAAGAAACTGTATGGGAACTACGTGGCTGTATGTAATGGGTAAGAATACATCTGGTAAAGAATTAGCGAAAATGTTCCTCTTTTGAAAATGAATAGTGTGTGTGTAAGTGTATGATTTGGATATTTTTTTACTCAGGATGTCTGGTGGATTAATATTAAATTACATGGCATTTACAATAAAACACTAAAATGTAACATTATAACTAAATGTAACTATGTTGTAAGCGTTTTGATTTATAATTTAATAGCAATCCCTAACTATATCTGGTCCTTTAGTTTTCAATTTTTTGTAAAAATAATTAAAACCCAAAGATTTTTTTACACGTTTTTATGGTTTTGGTAAACAATTTAAAGAGCGCATCACTTTTTATTTGTTATTGTATCAAGGTTAAAAGTGTTATTTTGAAAAACGAATAATATTTTATTTTTATGTCAACATAGTTTTCCCTATCGAAGTACAATAATAAAGACGTATTAAATTTAATTTGTAAGACCCGGATTAATATCGCAAAAACATGTGAAAAATGATATTTGTAAGTAATTTTCTTAATGTTTTATATGAATACTGCACAAGAGTCTCAACTGCTCCCAACCGTCTAGAGCCAGTGAGACTATGGCATCCCCAAATAGGGTATGTTGTGAAGCTGAAGGTAGTGGGAAGGGGAAGGAGATCGGGAAGAGGAAGGTTGGGAAGTGCCTGGCTATTCAGATCTGGTCACCAAATACGGCTAGAACAATTTCAAGCAACGTTTCGATTCTGAATGGTGATCTTCCACCAGGGTAATACTTAGAGCATCTACCACTCTGGAACGTGCCGCAAATACACTTTTTTTAATATTTATAGAAATTAAATGTGTATAAGTTATTGGCGCATTTCGGGTTTGAAACCGCGACCTTTGGATTCGTAGTCGAGCGTCTTACCACTCGACCATGGAGGCCGTCAATGGAGGCTGTGAGTATAATATATCTATCACATTTGAGCTTCTGACTAAACCTATAAGAGTTTTAATTTTTTTAACTGTTAAATTAAGCTTAATTTAAAGGTCATAGTGGTTTAGTTTTTCTCAAACACCATGCACGAAGCTATAAAAGTGCTTGGTATGAATACAATTTTTCTTTTAAAAAACATATCAATTCTCTCTAATGCTGCGGCCCTGTTTTTGCGACAAAATTTTGTGCACATTTGCATTAATCACTTGCATTGTGTACATGAGGTGAAATATCACAAAACTGCGTTATATGAATGCAATTTTTTTATTTTTAACCCAATATATATTAAGCCCTCAAGGTTCGAAAGACGATCATTCAGAAATCTTATTATTATTCCCAGTGATATGAATATTGGTAAGTTAGTTTTGCCTCTGGGGAAAATGCTAAGCGTATGAAGACGACCTCTTGAAGTTTTCGTGATTTTCTAATCTTTTCACAACGTTCTAGGACCAAGGGGTTGGAACTTTGCCCAGTTTGTTTCTAATATGCTATTAGCACTGATGCAATGTTTCTGCATGCGTCCAGACCAATTATTTCTAGTCTCCCCAAAAAACTCTGAAAGGTAAGCGAAGGATACAAATTCGAAAATTACTTCAAGAGCGCTGTTTACCGTATCTAAATCATCACACCGTCATAACCTATTAGAAATAATGTTTTTGCGTTCATACAAACAAGTCTACAGTATTTTCCATTTACTTGTTGGCACTCATAGATACTACCTGGCTTCGGTAGAGTTTATATACTTTATTTGAAATCATTTATTTTATTTCACAAGCAAACGAAAAATATTTAATCAACGTAGGGTTGCTTTTCTTAATCGTGAATATTTAAAAAAATACTACAAAACTACCTAGTTCATTATTAATCGGTCGATAGCCGAGTGGACAAACGCGTCTGATTCTCACCCGGGCGTCGTGGGTTCAATTCCTCTGTTGTTTAAGTCCTCCATCATTACACAAGCAACATCTTCCACTTATTATGATGGTAGTAGGAGTTTTTCAAATAATGTCGGTTATTCGTAACCCGGGATTGTTTGTCTTTCTTTCAAACAAACAAAAAAATATGGCGTGAGAAAAAAGTGTATGCAAATATAATATCACCAGAGCTTACTGTTTGTTAGTTTTTACTGTTTTAGACAAATAAGCAGATTTGATTGGCTTACAAACAGACTTTAAGATATTCCGCATAACATTTTTTCTAGTCGTTCCGTTCTACGGGAGTATAAAGCACACATCAGAATAATGACAGTCTCCTGCTGTTGAATGTAGACATTGCAAAGTGAACCGGCAGTTTTACTGTTGTTCCGCCAAACACAAATGTGTCAATGTGTGTCTACGACGCGATGTGACGATACGACCGCGACGTGAACGTTTCGTAGAGGAACATCAAGCGGGTCGTAGGCAGGCTGTTGCGTGTTTCGTGAATCGCCTATCACGCTACAACAAGGCGTGTTAAGTGTCCTTGTACAGTCGTGTACCTACGGTGGATACGCTGCCTGTTTACATAGTAACACGTTTTATGTAATTAAACATTAAACTTTAATTAAGAGTAGTTTTAACGAAATTAATTTAAACTTTTTTAAGGTGAAATTGCGCTAACGTGTTATGTTTCTTTCAATTATTTATTTGCCAATAAAGTTCTCAATATATAATAATATTAAAAGAGTGAACAAAATTAAGTGTTGAATAATACATACACCATTGCAATCTATATACTCGTAAATATTTACAGTTAATATTAAGCTGCCCTGATGATGTCACGATGGTAGCGGAACTTGGTCGAAATTAGTATAAATAAAAGTGGTGTAAAACTAAGTAATTGTTTTATTTTAATTATTATGTTTCACGACAAAACGTTTGCTTCGTATGAATAAAAAAACACATAACAATTACATCCAATTATTACTAAAATACGGAGTATCGGTTGGGGAGTAGTTCAATGACAATTAGTGAGAAGATATAATCATTGATCAGAACACCAACTACCACAATCAAAATTTCACTTGAAATCATAATTATCCCAAATAAATATTTGAATATTATTGTATTCAAACAACTTTGTTCTAAGACCAAAACCATTTATTAACAACAACAAAAAATTCGCACAAAGATACGTCATAAGTCAATTCACAGAATTGCCCAACTAGATTTTAATAAAAGGTACAGTTTATTAAACAACTTCTTTTTTTAAACTGATTTTAAACTTCCCAGAAAGATGTTGAAGTAAAAAAATTCAAAATTTCAAGTAATGACGGGTTAATTTAAAAATCCGGCTGTTAATTTTATTACTCTTAAACTTGTTGAACTTCCAAGCCCTGAACTCTCGTTTTTAAGATTTTAATTTTGGAATTTGAATAATCATGACCTTAAAATTATTTTCACAACTCCGTGAAATATGGTAAGGAAAATGACTTTCTGGTATAAAACCAAATAAGGAAAATGTCGGGGTCAAATCCAGGGAGTAAATTGATCATTAAAGTTACAAAAAACATAGAAGAGATACTGTATAATTTCCTCATAAGATGTCCAGCATACGAACAAGTTATCAAACTAATCATCATTTTATTTCAGTGAAATGTTTCACGGTCACTTTATACTTCCAGCTGAACAAAAACAAAGTCTGTAAAGTCTCGAGAAAAGTGGAAATCCTCCATTGTTGTTTTTAATTATTTTTTGTAATAATAAGACCAAAAACGTGATTGTATTTATAAAACTTGAAATTAACTTGAACGTTTGCCTCTGTTTTTCTTATTTTTTTCATTCTGACTTTTCACACGTACGTTTTCTCCTTTGTTGGTAAAATTGTATTGCTCGGGTAGGATTCTAGATTACGAACGGTGCATCTTCATAAACATCTTACTACCTTTATTATAGGGCTTATATTAGGTTACATCTACGTGATTACACCTTAATAAATGCGTTACTAGTCGCTTATCACAAGCGTTCACATCAGATACGTGCAGTTCACAGTATACTGGCAAGTATGCACGAATTAATAATCGCCAATTATGGAATCTTCTGGAAGTACTACGAAGGTTTATTACTTCCTTAGAATTTTACTTCCTGACGCACTAATTCGAAGCAATATTAAAAAAAAATAAACGTTGTTCTCAAAAGCCTCATTTTTCACAACACGCTTTTAAAATCACGCTGGTTTTCAGTAACAAATATCGTTGTTCCTCTATTCTTCTTATTCTACACTTCCTCTCATTACTGCGCATTATTCACTGTTCGCACTAAGGCAAACCGTTCGCCCGAAAAATAAAATTTTGTTTTGTTTTTTACTTCGTCATAACGACGCGTCGCGACGGTTGGTGCTTTGGAAGCTTTCTCAAACAAGTCATTACTGCGACGCTCCCCGAGTAACTCAAAAATGTTAACAAGAAAATTAGAATTTCTCGACAATAGACAACAATTTTGTAAGAAAATAATATTGTGAAACAAAATATTATTATTTACAATTGAATTCATTCAACTCTCTACGCTATCGCCTTTTGAGTACGTTTAATTTTATTTAGACATTTTGCCTTGAAAAAATTATTATGTAATTCGAAGAACTACGCGAATTTGGTTTTTAGAAGTTTTGCACTTCTACAAGTTCCCTATTGTGAATGGTTTTGCCTTACACAAACCACTTATTAACTTATTTGTAGTTTTCTACACTTCGTGGGAGAGGTATATAAAATAAAACTCTGTAGCTAACCAGGAAGCATTATTTTATACACGTAGTTAAAGTGAAGACACTATGGGTATTATCAGAAAACGATTGAAACCATTTGTAAGCTTTCGTAGATACACGTAGATATAAAAAACAGTTTTGATATGCTATGGATGATGTGAAAGTTCTACACAATGGATTCATTATTTTTAATTTTAAATAACTCTGTTCCTAAAACAAAGAAATATAAAAAACGTACGGTTGTTTTTGTTCCTCATTCTTCTTAATTTTTATGAAAACATGAACCTCATTTAGTAATAAAATATCAGCATTTATTAGTTTAGGTGGTATCAATGTCGCATTTTCATTTCGTTTTTTTCAACAAAAAATTATTTAATTTTAATAATAAAATAAACTTCATGACTTGAAAATATAATAATTCTTATGTCATTCCAAATAGTCATAATTTTCAATTTAAAGATATTATTTCTATGTACTTTATTGAGTAGGTACGGATTAGAAAAATTATTTTTTTAAATTTCAACATTTCAATTAAGATCAGTTACAAATTTGAAAAGTTCGCACTCGTTCAGTCGTGCGTACTCACAGAAGAAATTATTTAAAGTTAATGGAGTTTCTATAAACTCGCATGAGAAAATAATTACATACTCCCACAGCAGTTGTAGAAGAAAATTTAATTGAAGGTATGTGTTGCAGTACATAGATTTAAATACATAGATTTACACTTGATAGTTATTTATCACCACAGCGCACCTCCATAAAGTAATCGATACTTGAATTATTTATTTATTTTTCCATTTAATTACAAAATCTGGTTTCTAAAAACTACATACTAAAATGATTGGGCATTCGCTATATCGTCGACGAAAAGACAAAATGACTGAAGCGCCATTTTAGGGATCTTACACCAGAGCATTTAAAAGGTTTTTTTACAGTAAAATTCATAAGACTTCAGTACCTGGTTAGATTTGAAAAAAAGTAAACTCAGATAACTCAATGCTCTCATTGAGTTTCCTGAAGCGACAAAAGCTAAAAATAGTCCCAAACTTGTGTCGTTTGAGTCAAGCCTTCTCCCAGATGGTAAATTTATTTTAGTTGGCTGAAGGGCTACAAGTCTTCAGAATCAATTGAGTGATCCGACGATCATTCGATTCAGAGAAAAAAACTGATCAAAACTGCATATTTGACTCATTTTTTTTATTAAAGTGTCGCTTAAGCTCCTTTGCCTTTCCAGCGGCGATATGTATTTTTAAGCATAAAGGATCAGTTTTATCTGAGTCAGGAGTTTAAGCAATTTTTATATATTTATAATTTGTAGGTAAGTTACTTGGAATAGACAAATATAAACCACAATCTGTTTCCCAAAAACGTTTTTTTTGCAAACAAATTTTAATCATATTCAATGATTTTTATTCATAAGTTTGTGCTGATAAACGGAATAATTACATAATCCAACGTAACGCTAGTAACTATAAATAATCTTTTTATTATATCTGAAAGCTGGTATTTGAAACACATCCTGAGATAAAAATGAATTACACAACGGAGTACCAAAGCGGTCCGTTAATCCCTAGATATCGTGAGAAAGCCACATAAAAGTTGAAGTAACTGGTAAAATAAATCCTTATTATTGTTCACAACCAGATATCTTGAAGGAGTACAAAGGGGTTAAGCTTATTTCAAAATACAACATTTTATGATCTGACCTAGGTTATGCTATAAACACCAAACATAATTTTAAAAAATTAAAACATAAAATTATTAAAATGTCAAGAAAAAAAGATGCCTTGCAAAAATCCGTTTTCTCGAAGCAGCAAAAACTCTCTAACAGTGAAATCTGGAATCATTAAATTTACACTGCTTTTCACCTTAAAATATCAAACGCAACTTTTTTTCATATCGTAAGTTTATTTTTATGATGAGGTATGGAGCTATGATATATTCATTTAAGTGTCAAAAAATTAGGTAAACCCAATATTGTTAGTTCCGTATTTTCTATTTGATAAAATACAAAAGGAATTTTGAAAAATTGTGCTAATACTCGGTCCAGACCAGGTAGTAACCAATACTCTGTGACAACAATCAAAATGACAAATAATTCAACATAAAGGTACCGCGTACTTGTATATTATCTCACCTGCCCATGTCCATGCCCATGCCCATGCTCAAAACCAGCACGAAGGAATCGCACTCAGATGGAATCAATCTATCGCAAGCATTGAGCACAACAAAAATAATAATTATTAATCAATATTCATTCAACAACCCCTACACAAAAGAGACACAGTCGAGCCGGTACTCAAATCTAGTAGCTCAACTATAAAAGGGTGCTTCTCATTCCGGTGAACAGGTTTTTATTCTACAATACGGAGATGGGTCAAATCATTCGATTGTCAAAGTTAAGCACGAGGTTCTGAAATCAAGTCCCTACTCTGCCACTTTTATTTCTAGGGACAGCTATTACATAATTTATTAGTTTCACGTGAGAATATTAAGTGTGAACGATATGCCTATATTGAACTGACATATGTAACAAAAGGTGTCAGGATGAACTTACAATGGAAGAAATTACAAATGCTAAAAGTTGCGCAGCGAAATTCACAAATAAAAAAAATAAAAAAAATTAAACGTTACACGCGTAAACATTATTTTTTATAAATCTGGTTGCCAAATGAAACTTTTTTTTTTCTAAAATACTTTGTGCATACATTTTCAAACAAGCAATTTCGTGTTTTGTTTTTTTCTCAAATTAAAGAGTTTTCAACTAAAATTCCTAAAACCATTGAAGCATCCTCAAAATAAATATAATCACATGTAAGAAAAATAGTCTATTTCACGAATATCATTAAAACGCCTTGCTACAACAATGATTGTATCCAATAAAGGAAAGAAAAATGAAGCTACGACTTTTCCGATGTAATCATCCTCACTGTTTTCGAACAAATTTAATTACTGTTGGTGGTTGATGTTGCTAAAACTAGTAAAGCTGTCTGAAAGCCACAAATAATTAGAGGAACAGTTTTATAAAGCTGTATAAAGCCTCATTACTATCTTTTTTATGGTTTGCAGATGGTAGAAAACGGCTTTCATAGTTTTTTTATGCCTAAATACAAAAACGCCAAAACGAGAATCGATTTAATTTAAATTTAAAAAAAAATTGAAATGGCATTCAACTAATCACAGCTTTAAAATTAAAATTTAAGTTTATTTATTATTTTAAAGATTAAAAATGAAGTGGCATTATTAAAATTATAATAAAGCAGACATTTGTTTTATCGTTACAAAAGATCTGACAACATTATCATTAAAGTTATGGTCAAATCATATGGCACATATACGTCTAAAACTGTAAAAATCTAAAACAGTTAGTCCGTCTGAAGCCAGTGGGACTAAGGCATCCCCAATTGTATTGTATGTTGTGAGGCTGATGGTAATGGGGAGGGGAAAGATATGGGGAAGAGTAAGGTGAATTGGCAATTCAGATCTGGTCATTAAACATGACTTAATCCCTTTCAATCAATGTTTCGATTGGGAAGAGAGTATGTACCACTCTAAAACATACCGCAAATATACTCTTCATTATTTAAAATGTTAAATAAATAAAAATAGGTACAAAATGAAACTAATACTAGTTTGATTTTGTACCCTGATGATGCCTAGGCTAAGCGAAACCAGTCGGTCATAATTTTTTTTTTTTTTTAATGTAGTATTATACAAAGTTATTATTTAGTTTCTTTAAACCATTCTTAAATTAAATTTATTTACGCACGTCGGAATTTGAACCGGTGACCTCTGAATTTATAGTCAAGGATTTTACCACTCGTCGGCATAACGATAAAAAAATATTTTTCAAATATAACTTCTTAGCGTTACCACTTAAAATTATTCAAGTACAGTAATATTTTTTACTGTATTTAGTCCAACGCAGATTGGATCGCTCGATGAAATTTCAATTAAAAAAATATTTGACGTATTTCAGCCGCTGTCACCCCTTATTCAATATTGTCAGCATCCTTCAATTGAATATCTCCCGCCATCGTGCGAATTCTTCAGCTGTCACTTTCCTTCAAACTTTATTAGATTTCCACCATAGGATAATTCTTCCAGTAGGATTACGAGTGATATCCCCAACAGAATAAGAAATGCTCGAAATCCTCTCGTCATATTGTGCATTGTTAAGTAAATAAAGTATAAACACAAAAACCAACATATTAACTGTCCTCAATCTAATTTCCTTTTCTTGATGAATTCGTACGTTTCATCTGAATTTTTATACCCTTAGCTTCTGGTAAATTGTTTATTTAATCAGTTTTCTCGCATGGTTTATGATAACGATCAAGTTTTAATTTGTATATTATTATGTATTATTTTCTCCTTGTTAGTCAATCTTATTAGCATAATTAATTTAGTATGAAGCGCACTTGAGGAGAAATATCACAAAACTGCGCTAAATAAGTTCACTGTTATTATTATAAGTACTGCTTTCATTTGTTTGTTTTGTGATTTTTTAAATGTGAAATTGATAAAAGTTCATTTTATCGTTTAGAAGCAATAAACAATAGTGTGCATAGTAGGTGCTAGCTGCCGCTTATACGATTTACATTTTTCAAAAAGTTTTCAAAAATATGATTTAATACAACAAATTTATAACTTTATTCCACTTTTTTATTTTTTGACTGGACCGGTTTCAGCCTGTAACGGCCATCTTCAGACTAGTAAATTCAAAGTCTATTAAAAAACTAGTCTATTCAAAAATACTTAAAAAACAACAACACGCGTGCGTATTCTGTGGTCTGTGAACACAGTTATTATTATTATTTTAAAAAAACTATTTTCGTAGAAAGCAATCACTTTGTGGTTTGACGTTTTTAAAGAAATGGAAAAATTACTTTGTCTAAGACTGCGAATATTATTTTATTTTTTATGACCGACCGGTTTCGCTAGGCCTAAGCATCATCGGGGTACAAAATTAGGCCGAAATTACATTAACGGTACTTTTAATTGACAAAGTTATTTTTTTCATTTCTTTACAGTTGTTATTTCCGTCGAGATAATCAGTGGGATATGAACAAACATAATATTATCAAATTTAATAACCTCACGAATAAAGAAAATACTTCATAATGTTAAATTCGCACTGAAATTCATGCTCAAAGGACACATTTCGTGCTCCCCAACGTTGCTTGAAATGGCTTTAGCAGTGTTCGGTGACCAGATCTGAAAAACCAGGTACTTCCCAATTTTCCTCTTCCCCATCTCCTTCTCCTCCTCAGTACCTTAAGCCGCACAGCATCCCCGGAATTCTTGTGCGGTATTCACTGTAAAAACAAAAACACAAATAGGTAGTTTACCGAATGTAAGATATCCCGTGTGTTCTGTTTTCTACTAAGTGTGATCGTCTTCCTGCATTTGAAAGAATATTCGGAAAAGTTTCTAGATCTCAAACCAACGTGGATTCTATTATTTAAAAAAGTGATATTTTTGTTGTTGTGTGAATTCTGCTAAGCTGCGGCAGTACGCATTTACGTATATTAAGCTCTAAACAGTATATTACATCATAATTCACAGATTCAAATAGTGAAAATAATATAAACATATCTTGATTGTAAAACCATAATATACACAGTGAAGATGCAAAACTTAAATATCTACTGTCTTTGTGGATAATAGTATATTGATATGCATGTATAATTCGTGGTAAGATTGATACTCAAGTTGTCTATTGAGTTTATCGAAAGAAGCAATCACTTTGTAGCTTGACATTATAATTTAAATAAAAAATGTTTTAGTTTTAAGCCACTTTCTTTATTCACATATAACATTCGACCGGTTTCGGTTAAACTTAACCTTCTTCAGGAAAGTATATATATAAACTGTTTATATATATACTTTCCTGAAGAAGGTTAAGTTTAACTGAATCGAAAATGAATAAATAAAGTGGTTTAAAACTAAAACATTTTTTATTTAAATTGGTCTATTTAGTATTACAGTAATATTATATAGGTATGTATTACTTCTAGGTCTTTCGTTGTTCTGTGGATATCCCTTTGGGGTGGTGGGCGGTGGTTTCATTTGGCCTGGTCTCATTCGAATGGGTCCCATGTTGCCGGTTTGGTACTGTTTGTCTATTCAAATGTTTGGATTAGACCTCGAACCGTTGCGGCAGGCAGTAAACTAATGCGCTACTGCCGTTAGCCTCTGTACTTTTCGTCGTTTAGTTACGTTTTTTGGAGCGCAGCAAAAAGTCTTAGCTTTCGTTTGTCGCACCTTTAAAGCGCTTTCGGGACGTTTAGGGGTAATTGTTATATTGCAAGTTAAAGCGCATGTTAAGTTGCTCGTTTATCGATGGCCCACCGCCTATTTTTTTCAACCATTCAACAATTACTTTGAGATTATCGAAGTATAGATTATTATTTTAACCCATTGAAATGTGTAAATATCTTTGCAATGATATGAGCTAGGGATGCCATTTTTTTACATTTACGAATTTGGGTTTTCTTTAGACTAGTCTAGTTAAAAACTCAATTTTTCCGAAAAGTGGAGATAAAATATGTTGGCTTAAAGCTATCGATATATAGGTATAATGATTTATTTTTACTTCCAAGTTCCATTAAATACGTATGAAATACGCAATATATTTTTTATGCGCATACCGCGAAACTTCTAATACCGTTTTTGTAATTTCAAGCTGAAAAGTGTCATCAAAATATTGTAACAATCCTTTTTTTCGTTAAATAAATAAAACTATTTAAAAAAATTCAAACAGTAGACATATTTTTGTTGTTTAAAAACTAAAATGTGACCCTAGCTTTACTTATTACTTACTTAGGTTACGCATGTCAATCGTGGTTTGGCAAAATATCTGGAAGGTGGGGCCAGAAAAAAGTTAAAACAATGCTTATTTAAGTAAGATTTTTTTACAAAAACATACATTGTTGGGCTGCGGCTAGTAAATTGAAAACAGAGGTGGATATATCACGATTATGTTTCATTCGTATCTTTATATTTATCAATATTTTATTGTGTAATCAGTGTTTTTTTTAATACATGGTAATGCATAAATGCTGCGAGAGTGAGACGTATGATCGAGAACTAGCCCTGCCTGTCACTCAAAACTCGTAACAGAAGTTAAAAAAGTCAATAACCAACCAGCCGGTTTTAAAAGTTGGAATGGAAGTTCAAATGTAACAAATTTATTTATTGTAATTCTGGAAGCTGTCAATCACTATGTGGACGTTTTGAAACCCCATAACAAAATAATTGACTTTCATTTACAATTGTAACTGAGCAACTTAATTATTAAAGCTGCAGAAAATTCAACCAATTCTATAGTAGTTCAAATATGATCTTAATACTTTTTAAAAACATTTATGTAAATTAAGAAAAATTCTATCTCCTTTGATTATTAATTGTTTAATAGAGACTTAAAAATCAAAATGTATCGTTCATGTTATTATCGTACGTATTCTATTAAATTACGAAAAAAAATAATTACTCCCCATTTCACTAAACATTCGTCAATTCAAATTAAAAATTAGTGTCGCTAAGCTCAAAACTCGCGTCTGCACCGACCGGCTGTTAACAAAAGAGAGTAACACCCAAAACGACAAACGGCAAAATGATATTTGATGCACGACTTTAACAATGTGCGTAGGTTTGAGTTTGGTGTGGCAGGTTTAAAAAAAACAAACTACTTAAGGTTTGAAATGTAATCCATTCTAATGAACATTTTACTACAATCTCAAATATTTGCAACTAGATCTCTCAAGTAACAAAATACTAGTAACAAAACAATTTCCAAATTTTGGGAAGAATGTGAATGGTATTGGTCAACTTTAATTAATCTAAAACATATATTACTTACATTCCGAGTGCGTCAGTTAAAAACATTTTAAAATCAAATGTCACAGATTCATCTGAATTAAGTCTAGTAGTCTAGTAGTCTCGGGCAAACCACCCGTTTTTTTAGTTTTATATCCTCTTAAGGGAATCAGTGATAATTGAACTGAAACTAATCTCAAGGCGATAAAGAGATTCAAAATTTAAAAAAAGCAAAACCCCTTATTTTTTATGTGTTTGAAGAGTAACTGTCAAAGCTTGCAGATCAAATCGAACATGTTAACGTGGACGATAACATCCGTGAACGAGCGGTTAAGATCCTCGGCTACGAATCTAGCGGTCGCGGATTTAAATCTTGAATTTAATTTGATATATTGGTATTAATAATATTTGAATATTAATATTAATTAATATTTAATATTTGAATATTAATATTAATTAATATTTGATATATAAAAAATAAAAAAATTAAATAATAAATACTATATTTTTGAGACGTTCCAGAGTGGTAGATCCTTTCAGAATCACCCTTGTGAAAGACCACCATTATAAAAAGAAATGGCTTTAGCTGTGTTCGGTGAACAGATCTGAATTTTTGGGTACTTCCTAACTTTCTTTTCCACTTCCACTTTCCTTTCATCACTATTTTAGCTTTACAATATTACTCAATTATGATTGCCATAGTCTTACTAGCTACGGATATTTGGGACTCCTCACAAAAAAATAAAGAAAATAATTATAAAAAAAGTATTTTCATCGCTAAAATAATAATAGGCTCGCGTCGAAAACATTATTTGTTGTATTTGAATGAAATTGAGTAGATACGTATTGGAGCGAACCACTTTTTTACAACTAAGAGTAGTAGATTCTTTTCAATAGCTCTGTTGAAAGACCAACGTTTATAATCGATTGCTATTTGAAATGGCCTTTGCCGTATTGCGTGATCAAATCTGAACAGCCAGGTAATTCCCCATCTTCTTGTTCCGTATCTCCCCCATATTACCTTCAGCCTCAGAAAATACCTCAATTGAGGATGACATAGTCTCACTGGCTTTAAGACTTTTGTGCGGTATTCACAAAGAAAACCTTCATATTTTATTGGCAGCTTCGTTCACCACGCCACGGATATACAATATCCTGTTAAGTGTTATCATAGAATTTGAGGACATAGAGATTGCCTGATAATAATAATATCATTGTAAATTATGTATTCGACAGCACATCAGGCGTTTCATCGAAGAGCTGATAAGGAGGCTTTCACCAAAAACGAATCGCCCTATCGTTAACTTCTTTATGATACAGTGAACATGAGATAACAGGTGGTGAGAGTACTGAGAAATGCATGTGTAAATGTATTAAAAGTTTGCATTGAGAATAATAAAAGACTTGACAGAGTTCAGAGCTAAACTCAAAACTTATCTTTTCAAAATATCATATCATATCCATAAATAACAGAATAACAGAATTTCCCCAATTTTCACAGCTAGACGAACCTGTTGGCATCTAATCTGACAAGTATAATAATATATTTTCATGCAGTGATCCACGATCGATCAATCCTCTATCTACTGCTAAACAAAAAGCTCGTCAATTTTTCATAGCCCGCGAAAAATGTAAATAACTAATATGCAAATGTTAATAAGGTAATTTTTGTTATAGTTTTAGGAATTCAGATAGTTTTATGGTCAATTTACCGATAGTTTTAAGTTTTGTAGGGCGTTCTTGAGGTGGTATTCCACAAAAATGGCGCCATATATAATTGTTAAGTATTATTATAAAAACCATAGCCAAATTATATGCGAACATCACAAAGCTTGTTGTTTTGTGTTTAATTTGTAGAAATTAACAAACAAAGCCGGTCGTCGTTTTATATTTATTACTAATATATGGAAAAACTCCGTGGTCGAGCGAGATTCCAAAGGTCCTGGGTTCAAATCCCGGTGAGTTAAATATAAAATAAATTATATTAATGTGCTTTTATTTTACACTTTGAACTATTTAAAGTATTTTTGCGGCACGTTTTGACAATCTCAGTATCGCCATGGTGTAAGATCACCATTCAGAATCAAAAGTTGCTTGAAATGGCTTTAGCCATGTTTGGTGAACATAATAGCCAGGTACTTCCCAACCTTCCTCTTGCCCATCTCCTTCCCTTCCCCATTACCTTCAGGCTTGCAACATCTCCAAACTGGGGATGCCATATACCAGTGGTTCCGGACAGTTGGCACTCTACTGCAGTATTCATGTGTTAAAAAAATTATGATATTTGTACTTCGAATAAAGGTTTATTCAAACAAGATGTATTAGAAGGTTTCACCTTATCACATATGGCGTGGTTGTAAACTAAACGTGATTTGTACAAAATGGAACTGGGTGCTGAATTAAATATGTTAACTGCCCAGAGATGGATGCTATCCGATTCTCCGTCGAAGTTGTTGTAGACAGACTGTAACCCTACACAATGGGTCGATACAAATGCAAAATACAACCGATTTAATGTGGTAAACTCCACGCCGTGTTTATTCTCGCCGTCTGCCGCAGAGAATTATCCTAGAAAATCACAGTGTTTATTATTAGAATGGATTCAGCAGAACTTTATTTAATCTAATTAGATTTCGGCAAATGTGATTCTAAGGAATACGAATGGCAACATCTTTGCACCGCTGTATAAAGAATAGTTCGGGTTTACACTGAAAATGAAAATTTCAGAGTATGAATATTCACACTGAGGTAAAATAATGTAAATAAATTTATGTAAGTAAAATAATGTAAATTATTTAATTATTGAAATAATATTATTAATAAATAAAAAAAAGAAAAAAAAATACAGAATACAAAAAGAACTCTATCCGGCAGTTTACATATCATAAATAATCGGAAAATGTTGCTTGTTCAATGATGGAGGACGCGCGACGCCTAGATGGGAATCCGACGCGTTTGTCTACTCAGCTACTAGCCGGTCTAGTAGATGCCAGTATCGAAAAAATAGAGACAATATGTTATTAATTAAAATTGCAGTATTTAAATGGATTTCGTTAGCACCGTGGATAGATTCGTTACTCCCCGATAGAATTGAGTCCCGAGATCGAGACTCGGTCGCAACCTTATATTTTTATTCTCTGTGTATTTTTTCAATTTTA
Source organism: Drusus annulatus (assembly GCA_022651775.1). Classification (NCBI taxonomy): domain Eukaryota; kingdom Metazoa; phylum Arthropoda; class Insecta; order Trichoptera; family Limnephilidae; genus Drusus; species Drusus annulatus. The sequence continues at coordinate 89,463 of JAGWCC010000132.1, forward strand.
TAGTCCTTGAATATTATTACAATTGTTGAAATAATGAATTTTACAATGAATTTAATAAGTTTTTTTTTTTGCATATATGTATATCTTTAGTATTGTACTCCCAGAAATTTTATTTATAACGAATTGTGGTAACAGTACAAAGTACAGATTGCTGTAAGTAATAGTTTTATAATACAAATATACACCTTAATTCAGAGATAGATCATGCATAATATAAGTAGTGCGTGTAATTTATAGTTACGACTTTCTTTGAAATATATAACAGACATATGAAAATAATATTATTTTTGGTGGAATATCAACTACTGTTTAAAATTGAAAATTACCATGTATTCAGCCTACATTCGTATATAAATTGAATCTAACGTAATCTAAATTTTTGTGAATGAAAAAAAGGAATGATATGTTGAAAGGTTAGAACCATTTCACCCCGTAATTGGTGAATTTGTCAAGCCGAAGGAAATAGGGGAGGTTTTAAGGAAGGGTTTCATTCTATTAAAAAAATATGCTGTTCAGAACTAGTTACATAATAAAGCTAATGCCACATCTCTCATTTTTGGTTTTAAATTTGTTGGTGAATAAAAAGTGTACAGTTAAAATATTTGTTTTTGAATTTGGGTCCTATGACTCATAGCCAAGGATCTTACCACTGGGTAACTACTTACGCAATGGAGGACGACAGAAGCGTCAATAACTATTTAATAAAAATATTGGTCTTAAACAAAATCTTTTCCGATATCGACATATTCTACGTCAGTGAGGAGAGATTCAAAGGACAAATCCTATTGATTCGTGAAAGAATTTTTCTTTATTGATGTGATCTCTATCGCAGGCTGATTTTTTTTTTTTGTTTGTAAGTTTTTAATTGTAATTCTATACAGGTAGGTAGGTACCTTTTTTAATGTATTTAATTAATAACAGTTTGTCACGTATGAGAAATTTGATAAATAAATTAATATCATTATGTTTATCATTATTATTATAACAACCTATATCGTCTGTAAGTATGTGGTTCTATTATATGTTTTTGCAATTTTTTTTTGTACCGTTGAAAGGTTTCCAAAATAAATTCGATTATATTTTCCCGCATTTTCCGAGTAAATTTATTTTCCATTCGTATCGCGAGGGCAGATAACCTTCACGCTGGTACAAGATAGATTATATTTTTGAAACGAAAATACCTAAATAATAACGGATCGGTTTTCCAGTGATATGTAGGTAGCTATGATAACTCTGACAACCCGTGACATTTATGTTTATACATTTGAGAGAAATTGTGTGCAAAAACAGATATATGTTTTATAAGCTTTATTGAACAAGGGTAACTTTTTTTATTGATCCTTAAAAGCTTCAAACGAATACACGAGTTATCTTATTCAAACTATTCATTTTGTCTCGGTACTCGTTTGAATAAAAGCATCTATTTGTATCATTATAAAGCTTATACGTGGTAAAACCCGTCTTAAAATGCGAGGCGATGAAATAATCTCTGTCTGTACACCGTACAAATAGGGGCGTTCTTTTGAGATGTCACATTAAAAAATATATAATCTTACAAATGCTAGTACCCAAAAAAGTGCAAGGCCGATGTAAGCGTCATGAACAATATCACAAGAGACATTTGTTTGGACATGTGAAGCGGATGAACGGAAAAAGAAACATCGGGCAAATGTATTATGCCGTAATAGTGAATGGAGCATGAAACTGGGGACGCTGACAATAACAAAAAATGGTTGCATTTGGTACTTTTATACCTACTTGATAAGATTTTATTCAAATTTCACCTTTTGGAGAGGAATATATTGAAAACGTGTTGTTTTCAGATCTAGGTACATTTTACAGTAAAGAATAAATACATTTTCGTAGAAAATTATCACTTTATGGTTTGACATATTTAATGAAAATTAAATAATACATATGTCCATTAGTCCAATACTAGGTATATTTCCTGTAAACTCATAAAATTTATCATTATTCTTTGATCACTTTCTCAGTTGACGTTTCGTCTCTTTCAATTCACATACTCTGTCTCTTTCTCTCTTTGTTATAATTTAAATATTATTGTATTATTTTCTCATTGTTCTGTTATTTTTTATGTTTTATATCTAACCGCACATTTTGTATTTTTTGATTAATTTAATTTTGTACCCTGGTGATGCTTAGGCTAAGCGAAATCAATCGGTCATTAAAATTGAAATAAAAAATGTCGGTCTTATACAAGGTTATTATTTTATTTTTTTGTTAAATATAAAAATAATTATAAAGCTTATTTGCATTAAAATTACTATTATTTTTTAAATTTTCTGAAAGACCGGACATATTTACATATAGCACCTGCCTTAATATGTGCCCTACCCACTAATGGAGAGAAATACTATGCAGAATCCTATCATCATTTCTTTCTAGTACCTTCATTAAATTTAACGATAGAATGTTGTTCCATTGACAGAACAAATGGCTCGAATCCACGTGATATATAGTTGACACTCACCTTTAAAACACACCACTTTGTAAACATGTAGAAAAAAGGTTTTCCTTTGAGATCGATATTCTATTTCTAAACTAAATCAATCAAATTCTAGCTCACTCAAGAATTCTAAAAACTCTTTAACCCCTTCAACTTTTTAAGTGTTTTTTCGCTGTTTTGTATTGTTTGATTATAAAATAACCATAACAGGGTAATTAATTTTATTTATCAATGAAAAAAAATGTTTCCTTGACCGATGATAAAAAATGTGCGTGTAAAACCTTAATTGTTTAAAGCCACACGTAGTATAAAGATTTTCTGTCTGAAATGATATTTTATTTTTTTTATCTCTAATGTCCAGGAGAAGATTAATGGAAGACTAGGAGAAAGACGCCTCAGGGCTTCGTAATCTATAAGACCTTTTTTATAGTGAAAACCGCACAAGAGTCCCAACTGCTCCCAATCGTCTGGAGCCCAGTGAGACTGTGGCACCCCAATCGGAGTATGTTTTGAGGTTGAATGTAGTGGGAAGGGAAGGAGATGGGAAGAAGAAAGTTGGGAAGTACCTGGCTATTCAGATCTGATCACTAAGCACGGCTAACGCTATTTCAAGCAATATTTCAATTCTTAATGGTGGTCTTTCACCAGAGCGCCACATAATAATTAATATTTAAATTATAAAATTTGTTTGCGCACGCCGGGTTTTAACCTGCGACCTCTAGATCCGTAGTCGAGCGTCATACCACTCGACCACGCAAGCCGTTAAAACGCCTACCGGGTGAAAAATTTCTAAATGAAAGCCAACCTCCGATAAGAGAGGGAACTAAAATTATTTATAATAAATAATAATTTTCCAAAAGAAGAACCATTTATCGCACAAAATTAGTGGTTTAAAGGGTATTGTTTTTTAACACAAGATTTGATTTATTTTCATAAAACGTTTTAGTTGTTTTCCTCCTTCCATAAGGAAAGCCCTACTTCTAAACCAAACTTTGTTCATTGCCACTGACTAAGCTGTGCCGGGCTTCAAAAATAGTCCTTGCGGATCCATTAAGCTCGTCTATGGATTAGTTCTCTGTACCTCTTGCTTCGATATCTTCATAAATGAATGTCCTTAGATGAAGTGTAACAAGATGGGTCTCCGTAGTCGAGTAGTTAAGATGCTCGACTGCTACTCCAGTGGTCGCGGGCTCAAATACCAGCGTATATCAATTTTAAATATTTTTTTTAAATTAATATGTTTTATGTCACATTCCTTTAATATAAAATAATATACTATGTATATATAAATATATTGCGGCACGCTACAGAGTGGTGGATACTAAAGTAAGGCCCTGGTGATAGACTAGATTAAGGGGTCTTGGGCCTTTGTAATTGAAGTCTAACATTTCAAAAAGGTATGCTACGTCAGTTTAGGCACTGACCTATAAAATTTTGTTGAAACATGAATTTGACGACCGGTCGGTAGCTGAGTGGACAAACGCGTCGGATTCCCACGCGGGCGTCGTGCGTAATTCCTCTGCTGGATAAATCCTCCATCATTGCAAAAGCAACATCTTTCACTTCTTATGATGGCAGTAGGAGTTTTTCAAATAGTGTGAGGTTATTCATAACCCGGGAATGTTTGTCTTTCTTTTTTTTAATGTTAAAATTGGCGAACGCATATTTTGTTTTTATTCTTAATAAACAAAAAGTAAGACATAATTTATAATTTTATAAGCCCTAGAGAAGGAAATACAAGTATATAATGTCTTTAGACACCATTTTAGACAGAACGAAATTATACAAAACAAATACCCATTTATTATTCCCATCGTGATGTAACCCCAAACACGTGTATGATTCAATCCATTCAAGGTCTGTTTATTGTAATATTAATATTTAATCATAACTATAAAACTTGTAATTAGTTCGTAACACTTTTCAACGGTTATTTGTACATTATTCCGGATAAAACTTCCCTTTGAAAAAGTTTTTTTTAATCACTTCATTATTCTGCGATACCCAATTTTTTTTTTGCAGATCGCAGCGGCGCCTTTACCCCCTGAATAACAATGTTCCAAGTTTCAGCAAAACTCCGACTTTTGAATTATCAGAGAGATGATTAAATGAGCTATTTGTAACAATTATTATTATTAAAAGGTGATGGGAAGAAATGAAGGACTTAGGAGATTGATGCTGCGTTCGTGTGACAAATATATAGTGGTAGATACTCTCGGTATCGCCCTGGCGAAAGACCACCATTCAGAATCGAAACGTCGCTTGAAATGGCTTTAGTCGTGTTTGGCGACCAGATCCGAATAGCCTAATCTTCCTCTCCCCCAGCTCCTCTCCTCCGAACTACCTTCAGCCTCACAACATACCCCATGTGGAGATGCCATAGGCTCACTGGTTCCAGACGGTCGGGAGCAGTATGAACCCTTCTGCGGTATTCACTTTTTTTCAGTGCGCCTCACCTATTATAAATATACAATAAATATCTTTCATCAAAACTTCCTTGAAAATTATTATTATTTTGACGTAGCCGACGTGTGACAATTGACAAATTATTATAAGCTTACCTTAACACTTGGAGTAACAATGTATGGAGAGAGAGCTAATTATTTTTTACCCAACCTATACAAACTTGCGATAAATCACTTTCTCCGGGTTTTTACGTCGTCCACCATGAGAGAGAAAGAGGTAACAAAAATAACACACCGCTTTTATGTACTGTAATGATGATATTGGTCTCCCGCGTCTCCGGGGAATCTGCCCACATGTTTTCATATGCGACTAAACTCGACACAACTAAACGGTGTTTTAGGTTATATGCAATATTTTTGTTGATTACAATACTGTGAAAAAGTGGTTACACGAATAAACAAAAACATTATGTCGACATGTGCTATGAATGGATATATAAATATCCTAGCCCTAGTCCTAGCCACGCCCAGGTCTGCCGAGTCCGGCAAATTCATCAAAACTGACTACACTTGGATAGGTACCACTCTATGTACTCTAAGCCTTAACATGATAATGGTAATGTGACAGTGTATTCACAAATTTATGCTCGTTATTGATTTCTTGGAAATGTAGACTTGCCCCCCGAATTGATCTAGTACTAAAGTAGGTACTATCTGTTGTAGTGATTGGCAAAATAGAATATATAATGGTCCATTTCAATTTTGTTTGCATTAAACAGTAACTCAAATGTAGCTTCCGAGTGTCTTGCCCCTGTCGACAGTTTTACTAAAATTATTTTAGTTAAAAAGTTTTAATTTATGTCAAGAGAAGGAGTTATGAAAACATTTCATAAAAGATTTCAATTTATTTCAAGAGATGTCACTCATTTCATGGGTCTACTTACAAACGTTCGTGGTGTTTGGTCTTAGATGAATTAAATAATGTAGATACGTTACTGAGACAACGCGCCTGGTTGCACTAAACCAAGTCAACGCGACATACCTTCGAAACACGCTTCATATAGCTATCTTTTCCGCACACACATTTTTTGAATGGCTATCCTTTTCATACGCGGGTGTAACATTTAGTGGTGCAACATTAGTGGTGCTACCTTTTTCGTAAGATTTGTATGAATATGACGTGTCTTGTATTTTATGTCTATGTGTTTAGTGTCACTTTTGTAATTTTTTTCCCCTTTTTGTATAACAACCTTGGACAAGTAATATCTTCTAAAACTTTGTAGCGGCTCTTGGAAGTCGAACTTAATTGAACGGAATAAAGATTTGCAACAGTCAAATTAGATAGATTTAAAAATTAGTTTTATGGGAACACGCTGTGTTAAGTGTATAGCACTATACGCATTAGTACTGGGCGTTAACTATAATTCGAAAAAACGCCAACGCCGTTATCGTTGGCGATTGTTAACTGTTAAATATAACCGTTGAAAATAACGCCGACGTTGACTATTTTTTGGTAAACTACCAATATACTATATTTTTCTAAATTACATATAAGTACGGTGATTTTCCCACGAAAACGGCGCCATAAAATTTATCCATTTATTATTATTATAAAGTCTAGACGTTGAATTATATGAGCTAATAATGCAATAGTAAAAAAGTAAAATAATATATTGCGTCGTATTGTCTACTAAAACTCAATTTATTTGCTTACTAGGTATTTGCACTTTGGCCGTGAAACAAAACATAAACATTAGACAACTACACCATTAATCGTATTCTTCAATTCACAAAAAACACATCGAAAGCACGCGCGACGAGTGAAAACGCGCCAAACTAAACGAGTAAAGAGATTGACATAAAACCAACTAGCAAAAATAATGAATAACGAGCCTATTGGTTTTTAATAATAATCCCCTGTTGAAAAATAACAGCTCGATGAAAAGACATTGTCGTTATAATATCTAGCTGTTAGATATGTTTACTTGTCATTATTTTTCGTCGCTTGATTCTAGGCGCTACGTATCGGCTGTTTCGGATAGGAAAGTCCACAGAGATGTCTAGTAAGAAGAAGTATAACCAAAAGATTATTCCAAACTACGTATAATATTGTGCACGACGCACACACTCTTTACACCTTTTAAAGACTAAAAATAATAGGTACATGACAATGGGATGCGTCGTTATAAAATAATCCCCCTGTTGAAAAATAACAGCTCGATGAAAAGACATTGGGAGATATTTAACACAACTGTTGGTTTTACTTGTCATTATTTTCATCGCTTGATTCTAGGCGCTACGTATCGGCTGTTTCGGATAGGAAAGTTCACTAAGATGTCTAGTAAGAAGAAGTATAACCAAAGATTATTCTAAACTACGTATCATATTGTGCACGACGCACACTCTTTACACCTTTTTTAAAGACTAAAAATAATAGGTACATGACAATGCGATGCGTCGTTATAAAATATCTAGCTGTTAGATATTTTGGTGACATTCGGAGAATTATTTAACATAACAGTTACATTTTAGGTGCCGTCGTTTTTACCTAGGTGTAACATTTAGTGCTTGCAACATTAGTGGTGCTACGCGTTTCGGATAGGATTTGTATGAAATGACGTGTCTTGTATTTTATGTATAAAAAATGTCTTTAGTGTCACTTTTGTAAATCATATTGGTGTTTTTATCCACTTGTTTTATCCAATTTCTTGGTGAAAGGATGCAGTGGAAAAGGAAAATAATAGAGGTGGGAGGAAGCAGACCATTAACCTAGTTTGGCAGCACAAAGTGCATATTTAATGTAGTCCTGGGGTGGCATCTTTGAGGAATTCTGGCATTGCAATCCAAAATAATGCAAAATGTTGTTTATGGTTTAAAAAGTTCATCGACTAGAAAAATTATCATTAATAATTATATATTAATGTTTTTATAAAATATTACGAGTAGAACACATTGGTCATTTTTTGGTAAACCTTCTAGTGAGCCTCAAAAAGATTAGGTATCTAACCTTTAAAAATGTCAAATATCCTAAATTTTTTTTCGAATTTGGTTTTATTGTATAATGTGAAAAATTATGTTATTTAGAGTATAATTTTAATATTTGTGCCTGAATTTCACAAAATAAAATAAAACAATGTTATTTTGCATAAATCGAAACAAATTTCCGTCGTTAAATGGCAATTTCATTCTTATCACCATTGTAAGGAGTGGGTGATTCCGATCAAATCTTACGAACTGCGTCGCCTTAAAAGTGTAAATGTGTGGGTTAGTATTTTAAAGGTTCTCTTATCATTTGAACGAAGAGAGTGATCGTGTTCGGATATGCAGGTGATTGACGAGTCGTGCACTAATGGGAAACAATTATGAGTATGCGACATCGTTTACCTAGTTATTTAATATTTCGAACAGGTTCTGGTAACCAAAGGCATCGTTTTGATTAAAATTTATGCCCTGATCAATATTTATTTAATACAATTTCCCGCTAATTAGTGAAAAATAATGCTAAATAAATAAAAAAATGTGTTACCGGCACAAGTTCACATTTTGATAAGCATAACTATATGAACGGTTTTCTCTCAATTGACTTTTCGCTTCTGAACCCCTAGAGCCGCCTCTGATTGATTTATAAAATTTAATTTCCGCTTCTGGTCTCAGAGTCCTTCAGAATGTTAAATTGGGACATGTTTAGACTCCTTATTCACCCCTGATATCAAATATTATATTTGCATGCCCTAGCTTAGAAAAATATTCACAAGTACGATATTGACCGTAATAGGCTCTAACCGGTCTGATAAAAAAATGAAAAATTGAAAAAAAGTGATGTATTTAGATATCCTTTACACGAATTATTTTACAACTGTTCTAAAAAACATTGAAAAAGAATTAAGTATTGCTACCAGTTATTTGCTTAGTTAATGTGGACATAAAGATATTTCGTCACTTGCAATTTCATAGATTAATTTCTTAAACGGGTATTAATAAAAAATAAAAAAAAACCAAACGTCTTTATAGCCCCGTTAATGACAGATAGCTTACATTTCTTTTTTATGTTCGCGAACTTATTTTTATCAATAGACTGTTTAGGACTAAAGTTAAAAATGGAATACATTTACAAAATCCTTAAAAACTGGAAGCGCACAACTTCAGTGCATAAATTAAAAACTAGGCCCTATATTAACTTCCTTAAACAGGGTGAGACACTGCGAAACGCACAAAAAAAATCGCGTGATTAATATAGGCTTTTGAGTTATAATAATTGCCACGTATTATAATATTTAGTAAAGATATAGTTCTCATTCCAGGAGGCTCCCTGGCTAGATAAAAATAACAATATTGATAAGACTACCATCTAAAGCGCTAGCTTTGGAAGATGTCACCTCAAATGAGGTGCGCAAAGAGAGTAAACAAGTTAAAATCTTAGGTGAATACCCGTTTTTTATGAATTAAACATTGATATGGTCAAGAGGGGCCTGCACACTGTCAAAAGTAAAACATAGAAGGCATAGAAGATCCGTATATGACCAAAAATATTGATGTATCATTAGGTTTTATTAACAATGGACTAGCTCTAAAATAAGGTTTCCTTTTTTACTATTGTTTAAACTGGATATTTCTTACTGATGAGATGCGTTTTGAGTTTCGCTCTTATTTATAATGTCGGCAGATGAATACTTATTATTATTAAATGAGTTATTTTGTTTTAACAATATTCACATTTTAAAATTTATATAATGGTCTAAATCGCTCGTTGCACCAAAAAAATTACGAATATTAACCAAATATGAATTCTTTCGACTTAGTTCTGAAAAGTGCATTTGTGGAATCAAATTTATATACCAACCATTTATTATAATAAATATTAATTTAAAATGCCTTTTTCAGTGATACACCCAGAATATATTCTATTCATTTTGTGTAAGCTTCACTTTGTTCGGTTGAATGGGCTGTGAATAATTTTTAAAGCTCGGAAGTTGATGTGAAAGCATTTTTCCAAACTGATGAATGAAAGCGTACATCCGCTTTGCAAACCAAAGTTTTTCTATTTAATTAAGCACCATAGTTAATAAATAAATCACGACAATCGAAAATGAGACATTTTTAAGAGCCTTTTAAACTTTCATAAATAGCTCCTTGTTTATACCTATATTTTTACATCGTACGTTAACTCAAATTGCTCAAGGAATATTGGATTTTTCTTAACCTTATGATATAAAGTTTATCCCAAGCCACAAAACATTCACATAACCTAATCATAAAAAAAACCTTAATAATTTACTCAAATTTTAGTATTATTGCTTTTTGAAAGCGGCTCGTGTGTTATTAGGCCGGTATTAACATCCAAAACGTCGGATCGCGCGTTATATAAGGAATACCTACAAATAAAAAAATACGAGGCTCTTAAAATAAAACCATCTAGCCATGCGTTAAAAAACATACACGTCTTCCAAAAGTCTATAATTACACAGGGTTGTAAAAATCACATTACGCCTTAAAAAAACATACCCAACGACCATGAAAAGTTAAAAATTTAACACATTATTTGAATAAGATTTGTAACCAACGAAATATTTGTTATATTATTTGAACCTATGAAGCGCGGTTCAAGGATATCAAACAATATTACCTTTGATTCACACGTCGAATAATATTATTGGAACTCAATATCCACCGAAAGGCAAGTTATTGTTTCCACGGTGAACGACACAATATAATATATAGCTTTATCGTCCCACTGGGTTTACGTTTGATGTTTTTCTTTTCTGATTTTGTTGATTTAACCACAAGTTGTATTTTTATTTTTTAAATTGTTACTGCGCGGTTTTTGTGTGGGCGATCATTTGATTAATGACTTGTTTATTTTCAAAAACGCTGTACAAAATTAATTAATTATTATTAATGACAATTGATAAATAATTAACAAATTAATAATTATTAATGATTAGATATTAATGTTAAATTTAAAACTTTAACAATGAAATTAAATAAATTATTTGAAAAACAATACACAACTGTTTTCAATTTTCATGGGGCTATTATATCATCTGGAAGATGTGTAATTCTTTACCGATATGTTTTTTTTTTCTTAGCTTTAATATTATTGTAATGATATCAATACCAACTAATTACTCAATTTGAGTGTGAATTTAGCCAGTTTAGGTGACTAACGTAAATTATAAATGTATAAAAAAACACATCAAAATTAAATGGTATATAATAATTCTAAATTTGATAGAAAAATTCTTATGACTGGTGGTTTATTTTATTTTTCAAATGTCATAAGATTTATTATCAAGAAAAACCCACATTATATTTTCAAGAACTCTCGGAGTTTTGAGACATAATTACACAATTTATCATAATCATAGAGAGAGTTCGGGAATAGTCCTTCAGAGACCATCAGTTATACTAGTACATTTATTAGACTTTTTAAACAATGTATTTCGAACATGATTTATACTTGATAACGTCAGACATTAAAATGGCAATCCCGCCCCTTTTAATTATATTTTGTGAGTTTGAAGTTGATGGTCTCCACTTAACTAGTATTTTTTGATTTGTAGAATTTTTTCTAACTTCTCTATTTCATCAGTACATCACACATTATAATTAAGTTGTAGAACGATCTATGTTTAAAAAACTGTTTAATTATAAATAGGGCCCGGATTATTGTCACAAAAATAAGACTACACTTTTAGAAATAAACAATTTAATTTTGGGATATTAAAAATTGTGATTTGCAGTTTACCTATTTTAAATTAGTTTTTCATGTTTTAGATATAGAGTTTTGTTATATTTTTTAAATTTAAGTTAAGTTTAGTCAAAAATTTTATACCTACAGTAAGTCTTGGGATTTATGGGTTATCAAAAAAATTCTGAGGGGTTTAGTCTTTCTCAAACGCCGTCAAATCTGAGGAAAGTGTTTGGCATGATTTTTTTTTATTAAATAAAAAAATATATATACTAACCTTTCCCTAAAGGTAAAGCCCTGTTTTTGCAAGAAGAATTTGCGTCCTACTTATTAGTTATCTGCCATTTTGAAGATGCTAGAAGAATTATCAGAACATACTGACTGAAAATTAGACTAAAATGAGTTCTAGAAGATTAAAGATTCTATCATTTAATCTGTTATTTTTGTTTTCAAATTTGATATTAAGAAATGCGTAATCAATTTTTAATATTTTCAACCAATTATATTGTTTATAAGTAAATAGAATGAATATTTGAACCGTAAAACTTCTTGGTGTTAATCTGGATTCGGGCCTTTTGCTAAAAATTCAAATAAATTGGACTGTAAGTACCGGGTTTTTTCATCTGAGACCTCTCAAGTCTGTCAAAAGAAATCTTCCGATAGAAGCAACTAAACTACTGATCAATTCGTATGTAGTCTCACGGCTCGATTACTGTAACGGTATTTACGCCAGCCTTCCTAAATACCAAACTAATAAACTCCAATCAGTTTGTAATGCTGCAGCAAGACTTATCACAGGGGTATCTAAATATTCGCATATTTCAGAGCACCTTCGGAACTTTCACTGGCTCAAGTGCACTGAAAGAATCCAGTACAAGTTGTGCTGGATGGTGTTTAAATCCATTAACGAAATGCCCCCACTGTACATCACCGAACTATGCGTTCCAGAAAACATTATTCTAAGGCAGTCGACTTTTAGATCAGCAACGTCATCGGTTATCGGAAGGCTGATAGAACCCAAGTGCAATTCAAATACTATGTTTGGAGATCGCGCTTTCGGAGTATCGGGGCCGAAGGCTTGGAATAAACTCTCTCCGGAACTAAGACGTATAACGAGCCCAAAAAAAAAAAAAAAAACAATTTGTTAAGTTAATAAATGTGTCTATCTGATATGACCTGCCAGGTAAGTATTTTCCTGTATATTTTCTTATTTAAACTAGGAATTATTATCTAATAATAGAAAAAAGGTCTGTACAGCGCCCTTGAGGTGACTTTTCACAAAAAAACGGCGCTATACAAATCATCCAAATATGATTATTTTTATCACATACCTACCTAGCGTAATGTTAAAGGTAATAAACTGACATAAAACGGGTAGCAACAAATTGATTTATTTGACAATAATGAACACTTGGTGGTAATAAGGATTTAAACAAGCCCAATAATTTGATTTTACGCCGTTATCAATTACTGATGTCGATCAGGTTTCACATTCACCAAGGTTTCATCATTTTTTTTCTAGATCCAATTAATATTAAGCCCCGATCAAGTTGTTTCAAACAAACGAATAATGGTGTAAAACAAATATAATGTTTTCTTTTAAAAAAATAATACAATTTTATTGGTTTATCATAATTGAAGTTCAAATTATGATAAACCGAAGTTGTTTAGTAATGAAATCATTAGCATATTTTAGTACAATTATGGTTAAGAACTGGTAATGAAAATTTCTTAAACTAGATTAAATTGAGGATTAACAGTTCGTAGACATAAACTAGGAGCAGTTGAATTCCTAGCAAGTCCAATCAAATTTTAATTGTAACGCATTCCTGTCTTCAAAGTCGACCCTAACTCAATGGGTATTAATACGTTTAGTAATAATTAATAGCAAGTCTTCAACTATTCTGTGGGCTCGGCATTGAACAATATCTTCTTATTTTCGAAAAACGTAATATCATCGCGTTAGTAAGTAGAATCGTCAAACATGTTGCAAAACAGAAGAATTCACGCGGCATTTCTTGCGCAAAAGATACTAAAACACCTCCGCCTTATTGCGAGGAACTTTTCTTTGTAGGGCGTCAGGAACAAATGGGAAACGTGATGAGAAACTTATATTTCCTCTCATATCTCTATGATCTGCATGCACAAATATAATACTATAACGCCATATATAATCTGCTAACTACAGACACTAGCACTCAAATGATTTAAAACACCCATCGCCTTATTTTTTGATGAGAAGTTATGTAACATAAAATATATGTAACATTATCACGAGCTTAAAAAGAGAATCATACATTCTCTGACAGACATAAAATTGAATTGTTTGTCTGTCAGATCTCCAGACTTCATTAAACCTTTGTCCAAACTCAACGAAATTTTGCATACGTACTATTTAACAGCTTGCCGAAACAAAGGTACCTTTCACCCGCCCACCCATCCACCCCACCGGCTTCCACCCGCTTCCACCCGCTTTCACCAGTAGAAAAGTGAATTATATTGATTGCCATCTTACCCGCCTCCACCGTGATAAATGTTAATTATATTGATTGAAATCCAACCCGCTTCAACCGTTATGTATTATTGATTGCTATTCTTTTCAAATGTTGCTCAGTTACACTCGAGGACTTATAAGAAAATAATATCAATCCTCCCCAGACATCCTACTAACCTCACCCAAATATAATCATGAGATTTGTTGTCTCTATGTATTTGCTTAGTTTTATTATGAAAGATAATATAGTCACCCACCCTTCCTCTGGCTAGATCAAAATATTCAAACATATTTACGTTTAGGATCTGTGCAAAACATTTAAAAATATATAATTTCTTTGTAAACTTTGACCTGAAAATGTATTACTTCGAAAATATAATATTTTAATTCTTTATTAGACATTCTGGATAATTTTAGAAACTAAGTAAATTTTACGTGATTTTTTACGGTTAAAAAATGTTTACCTACTGTTTCTCGAAACCACTCTCCAAAAGCATTTATATCATTTTCAGTTCATATGTGGATGAAAAAAAAATCTAGATTGAATATTATACAAGTGAAACTTTAAAAAGTATTTCCACTTTGTGAAATTGTACGAAGAGCGCGCTGATTATTTAAATACAACCCTCTGCCGGCAGCTCATGTCCGTGACGTACACAGTTCATTATTTTGAAGCACGGTTTTAATATTTTAATCCCATTGACTTATCACAACAACCACAAAAACTTCAGAGTGCGGCGCGCCCTTAAAATGTGTAGATGCATGAACATCCGTTGAAATAATCTGCAAATCAATATCAGAAAGCATTTGCATTTTCAATAGAAAGGTGAAATAGAAGAAGCATATATAAAAAATATTATACCTACAAACTGAAGCACTCATTATTTAATACCATTAGTTCTAAATCATATACACCACCACACAGCATTTCCAAAGATGACATCCTTTGTGGAAAAATATATTTTTAAAATGCCCTTGGCAGTGTTTTTACCGCCTACTTAAATTGTTACAACAAATTATTCATCTTAAAATTGAAATTAACTTTAAAGCATTAATGCTTATTTATTTGTTAATATTTAAATAGTATTAATTTTTAAATAGAAAAAAGCCAGAAGCTAAAAAGAACAATGGTCATGACTGAGACTCGAACTCGGAATATATACTCTATAAAACGGCATTTTTAAACGATCTCATACTTCTATTGAAAATTATTAAATTTGAATTTCTTCCGATTTTAGACTGCCAACTTTTGATGATATTGCAAGTTCTTCCCAAACACATATTAAATATCTAGATGGTATCTTGGATAAATATCAATTTTTAATAAATAGTATTAGAGACTTTTGACTTATTACCGCCGTATTATGCGGTCTTGATGGCTTAATTGGCAAAGTGTTACTCCCGGATGGAGTTAAGGTTCCGAGTTCGAGTCTCGGTCATGATCATTGTTCTTTTTAGTTTATGGCTTTTTTCTGTTTTATATTTGTGTTTTAAAATATTAAATTATTTATGTGCACAATTCCAGTACATTAAATAACCACGAATCAAAATCGAAAGGATAGATTTGAAATATTACACCTAATTGTTTATGAATCAGGAACACCCTTTCAGGTCAAATATGTGTAGAAATATTATTATGTGTCATTCAAACGTTGGAAATCAATATTCTATGCTAAGATTCCTAATATTTTCACCAGAAAATGAAGCCATAACTGCGGGTTGGTTATGATTGATATTTCACTTAGAAATATTAACACAGGTGTGTTGATTTCTGATTCACGGCACACGCACGACTCACTTCATACTATTTAAGGATGCTTTATCGAAATAATAAAGATACATTGGGTACGTAAGTCACTTAGGTGGGCCATCGACCATAGGTTAGCATTTTATTGAATACAATATTGGTCAATTGGATGTAGAATTAGTGTAGTACCTATATCTTGATAATTAATACGGGTTAACAGTTGTTGGAAAAAAGCATGATGACTTAAATATTGATTAAAAAAGGGTGAGAGCTTTGCTTTGATGAAGTCAACAATTAAATTTGATTAGAAGGAGATTAAAAAAAAAATGGTATAATTGTGATAGTGCTATTGACAAACGCCTCATCCTTGACTAATTTTGTAAACAATGTGTTGACGTTAACTAGAGTATCCAAGCTACACTTGGCGTGGTAATTTTAGGAAAGTTTCTCTAATTAAATATAAACAACATCATCACTGGCTACTTTATCCTTCTTCAACTTAAGTTTAAGTCAAAGGTCACGGACAAAAGTTCGGACAGATTGCCAAGTCCAGATGATCTAGACAAAATCCGAACGAATGGAAAATTAAACACTTGGTAAAGCGACTGGCATCGCAATAGGAAGACTGATTATCTTAAATATGGCTAGTTTTTTTGCCTCTAAGATCTACATTGGAATTCCAAGTAAATGTTTGTTTTTTTTTTTTTTTATAACGCTTGGTCGTTGTTGAATAAATAATAAAATAAATTATTTTTAAGACAAAAATAAATAATATTGCTACTTCATATGAGCCGGTACTGTGTTGAGTTAATTCGCCCAGTAACTAGATTCTACTAAAAAAAATATTTTAGGAAAGTAAAAATATTTTTAATTAATAAATAAATAAAATAATGTCTACCCTTTATGGAGTAAGATTTTTTGTAATTTCCGTATGCCTACAAGTATGATAGCAGATAGTATACCGGCTCATGTTCAATGGGAATCGTAATTTTTTTTTTGTATTTTTACTATTTTCTAAAACATGATCTAACTCCCATAGGAATTTATATAGATATAGCGACTAGAGTCGATCAAAGTCTCACATATATGCATTGCTTGCTTTCAGTAGGTTTCAAACTTGTTATTCGACCTCAGAAAATAATGTTCCAAAATAAATTAAGAAAAAAAATCCTTTTAGTATTTGTATATTTTAAAAAAAACGCACTGTAAGGCTTTTCAATAATTTTCTGAACAAAAAATATTTTTCAATCGCAAAAAAAATTTACGGACATGACATTTGGATTATATATTAAGCAGTAGAAAACTGTATTTACTAACCATACTTTTTTAAGATAAAAACCAAGTGGTAAATATTTAAGGTATTTGTCAATTAAATTACGTAGATATCCATGACGTTTGGCTCCCGGCACTTGAAAAGTTTTCAACGTGTGCGCACCTTTCATTTCACCCACTTGTACATTTACGT
The DNA here is from genome assembly GCA_022651775.1 of Drusus annulatus. Classification (NCBI taxonomy): domain Eukaryota; kingdom Metazoa; phylum Arthropoda; class Insecta; order Trichoptera; family Limnephilidae; genus Drusus; species Drusus annulatus. The sequence goes on from JAGWCC010000132.1 coordinate 106,729, forward strand.
TAACGTAACATGGAAACCAATGTTTGCACTACATAGACATACTGAATAGATCGAAAAATCTTCGATAATAAGTCATTTTGTTACGAAGCAGAAGTCAATTTGTATCGAAGCATTGTGTACAGGGTGTTGCAGGACATCTTAACTGACTCAAACCAGCAGTTCCTGAGCTTATTTCGAATAAAAAAATTATATGGTATTTTTTTTATTTCTGTTGACATAAAAAAGTAGTAATACAAAACATATACATATTTCTGCTACATGGCGCCACTGGTCACTCAGCTGACAAAGCCGTCTGCCCATATCATTACCCGTTCTGTCTCAAAGTATATGTTTTTAATTACATTTTTTCCTGGTCGTATTGTAAAAACAAACAACATTTCTCGAATACGGGAAAACTCGGGCCGCACAAAAGTTTTTGTTTTTGTTTTAATTGTCTATATTATGGACCTTTTTATGTTGTAGTCATAAGCATATGAACCATTCGTCTTACGACATCGTGCCCTCAAATTGTAGCACAAAATGCAACAGAGAAAGAACAGCACATACACAATATTTTAATGGAACAATGACAAAAATATACATTAAATAGAACATTCAAGTCTAAGCCAAAGTCAAATCAAAGTTTTTGATAGAGTCGTAAAGAATGACAAGAATCATTTAAACTGGTACTAAAAATTTCAAGACTATTGCTTGAGTTAACAAATCAAAGACATTCTGGATAGTGGAGAATGATACCCATAATTAGTAGGGTGATGATTAAGGAACAGAGATTCATTGTTTCTAAGTCTACGGCAGGGAATGTTGAACAGGATGAGTTGCAACAAAGAAGGTGATTCAATAATACAATTAATAATATTGAAAATGCAAATTAAATCAAAGTCTTTCCTACGTTTTTCTAATGAATATTCTTTTTATGTTTGTTCAATTTCATTATGTGAATAATCGCCTCTTTCTCGCCCTTATTCTCATGCAATTCCGGGTAAAAGCGATGTTGTTCTGAGTATTAAAGGCTTTTTTATACTCGTAAGAACGTAATAGAGTAGAAATACATATTATTCATTTTAATAGGAAAAACATAATTGCGTAAATTTTCTAGCACTGTTAAAAGTTTCAAAAAATGAAAACTACGTATAAAATCAGCTAGAAAACTAAATAATTTTTTAAGTACTTGTCGCCGCGGAAGAAGTGGGGTCAGGTGCGGCGTTTACAGTGGGCAGTAATCTGTTGAACGAGTTAGGTTAGGTTTAATTTTCTTTAATAATACCTTAACTCACTTCTATTGTATAAACTGATATTGCCACTATTTAGTGCACTATAATTAAGCATTTGTAGGCTGGGCTATTGACTACGAATATTTTTCGGACTATAACTTGGTAGCACTGCTATTATCTGGTCATTGTATCTAATAACTTTTCAGTATTAACAAGAGTACTTAAATTAAATAAACTTCTTGGTTTGCAAAGTTCTCTTGTATACTTGTGTATCTTTTTAATTTACGGAATAAAATTTAACTCTCTATGATACTGAATTTCTATGCCGCGTATTTTTTTTATTACATATTATTTTGTTGTTCTTATTTCCTTTTTTCAGAAACGCAATAACATTCGAAATAAACGAGGTAAGATTTTTCCAGCCGAAAAAACACGTAACAATATTTTTATCCTCACATGTTTATAGTTCCGAAGGTAGATAACTAGAAATAGATCGTGTTTTTCATAAAAGTCTAAAAATGTTTACATGAGCTCTTCAAAGATATTTGTATCATGAGCGAGTCCATAAATAGTTGTGGAGTGTACGATTATCTAGCGGTATTTCAGTTGAGTATGGTTTTCTATGTTCATAAATAACCTGTTTTTTAAAGAGACCTAGAATAACGAAGGGTAATAAGTGCTACAGGACGAAGTTTTATTTTCACTGTTCATAAACAACTCATAAATACGGGCATAATATCCGTTTACTGACAAAATATACTAACAGCGTCATAAAAAAAACGTTTTCGAAGCTCTTATAGGATAAAATAATCCAAATTAGACCTCTAGTCTCTCGTAGTATTATTATCACTCTTTTTAGGTCAACCGAAATTAAATCTACTTTTTTTATGTGATAAAAAGTTGTAACTACCCGAAGCAGTTAAACCATGATATCTTCATTGAGATGTTGTATGGCTGCATGAATTAAGAAGATGGAGGAGAAGGGCAATAAAGACGTAAAGCTGTACTTAATTCTTCAGATCTGATCACTTAATTTAACTAAATAAGCTATTTCAACCAATATCTCCAATTTGGGTCGCGAGACGCAATCCTACCATATTTTAATTTATTTAAATACAGTTTGCGAAAAAACCCCTTCTTTTGACCGATTCTTATAATACCTGGTCGAAATCCAAAAGTACCATAAAATTAAAAAAATATGTTGAGACATTCAAGTGGTTGAAACTTTTCTTTAAATCGCTAAAGTTCTAAAATAGATGTAAAAATTGAGCCAATGATAACATCAGATCATTAATTTTAGATAAAAAGGTTTTGAAAGAAAAAAACAGAAATTGTTAGATGGCATTATTTTTAAGTTGTAAAAATAGTTATATTATGAATTTATAAAATTCAAGTTCAAAATTGTGATTTAAACTCTTTCACTTGGTATTAGCAACGATTTAAATTTTAGTTGATTGAGATAGAAAATTACAATGTTATTTCCTAGGTTCACATTAAGGGATGAAATGTTAAATTTGAAAACACCTTTTGTATTATATTAGCATTTAAATTCAATGCCAAATCAGTTTATATTTACACAAAGCGTTCTGCCAGAGCTGGTCCATTATAGGTTTGTCGTGTGGCTACTGATGAAAATAAATTATTTTACACTATAGAAAGGGTATTTTACTTTCAACGAGATAATATTTCAATTAGCAAGTATCCATTGCAAAATATATTTCCCTCATTATTTTTGAGGTAGTCCAACATACAAATTTAATCCTAAATGAGAATTGAATTTTATATACATATTTGCATCTAGTAAATATCTCAAATAAATAACAAGAGCGTCTATGTAAAAAAGTGCTTGTTATTTTTTTGAACTATTGTTAAATTCCAAGTATGTAGATTCGATTTCAGCCCACACGAATACGAGTCCAGGGCTTTCTCCACCGGGGCATGGGCGACGTAATTTTTTTAAAGCACAAGCGAATACATTAAATTTACTGGGCATAAAAAAAATATTTGACAGAAGTGGGGACTTTCCTCCATATTTACCCGAAAGGCATTTGAAAGGCTTGAGCGTTGTTTGCCCTACTTCAACAAGGGTACTAAAAACATACCCTTTGGAATATTGAGAAGATACCCAAAATGTAATGCCGTAGCTGTTTGTATTAATGCCTTTTGTTTTAATATTTCGTATTTCCACACTTGGCATCATATTCTGGTCGACTGGTTTCGGTTTTATAAGGTACTTTTGAAAAAATTGTTACATGGAATGTTCTACGACCATTAAGGTTGTAGAAAACATTATCCCTTTTACGTTCCGGGGTTTAAAGTCGAATGTTTGATCGTCAACCAGGATCGCTTGCACCACGGAGGGCGTAAATATTTACCATCTAATCAAACCCTTTTACCATGCTCAATTTCAATTGTTGGTCTCTGGAAAAGATTCTGGTAAGCCCTATTTTGCTAACACCATTACGGGACCAAAACCTAAAAAATAAAATCGACATTGCCTTGTATAATTCTTCATAAAGCTTATACAAATATACCTAGTCAATAACTGATAATAATAAGTATTATTATTATTATTAATTATCCATTAATTATGAAGGTTTATGTCAAGTAAATAATGTTTTAACCCGAGCTTATTTGAGTACAAAAGAATCTGGGTCTATTTGTACAATTATTACTAAGTTTGTCGTGATCGGATATCTAAATTTAGCTTACAAAATAATTAAATATGTTGTGCGAACCAGAAATATTCATTCCAGTGGGAATTGGAGTAAAGGTTTATGGAGTAAATGTCTCTGTCATTAAAATTTAATATGTTGTGCAAACTAGAAATATTCATTCCAGCGGGAATTGGAGTAAAGGTTTATGGAATAAATGTCTCTGTCATTAAAATTTAATATGTTGTGCAAGTTAGAAATATTCATTCCAATGGGAATTGGAGAAGAGGTTTATGGAGTAAATGTCTCTGTCATTAAAATTTAATATGTGGTGCAAACTAGAAATATTCATTTTTAGTGGGAATTGGAGTAGAGGTTTATGGAGTAAATTTCTGTCATTAAAATTTTGCCACCCGACTGCTCAATCGTCCTTATCGAAAATAGGCTTAATTTAATTATAAGAAGTAAATAAAAAAATGCTGAACCTTTTTTTATGAGACGGTAATCTTACAGCACGACTTGAAACATATAATCATCCTTCACCGTAATCTATATATATATATATATATATATATATATATATATATATATATATATATATATATATATATATATATATATATATATATTTATATTTTAATCTGTGTATGTTAGCGTAGAAAGGATTACAAAATCTAACTAACTTGACACGATATCATCAATATCTTCCCATTTTCCGAAAAGCTTAAGAAGCTAACGCTTCCACAAACTACTGCAGGGGTCGGTATTCCATACCTATATACATACTAAGAGGTTCGGTGCTTCGGTCCATCTCACGTATTGTCCATACATTGTTTCTACAATATCTCCATACACAATATCTCTGTTTACTGTTCTCTAGCTTTATCTGAAACGACCCAGATGTCTGCTGATATTACTAAGCTGACACTATCTGGTTATATTTCTATCTGTTCCCTTTATACAATATAATATACATGCAATCCCCACTGCGTCATTTTAACGAAACGTAGCAGTGGTTTAAAGCGAGTATCTTTTTAAATAGTCGACCTTCTAACTTATTTCCACCGTGCCAAACTCCATTCTTCCTCAAGTATCACATTTCCTCAACTTTAATCAGCAAACTTGATCAAAACATCAAGTTCGTTCGAAAAAACCACACCAAAATATAATTCACTTAGTTCCTTGAAAGTTTACCAACGGGCGAAAATGTATCTAGAAAATCAATCTTTCCGGAATAATTTTCGTACATAAAATTTTTGAAATGGTCAAAAAAAAGAATTTAAAAAAATCTTAACTGGATATCAAAACTGAAAGATAACTCCTCCATTGATATATAACATTTGAAAATATGAACTAAATGTAACATTTTAGAATTTTTTATACTGATCACTTCGAACAAATAAATTTTATGAAAGTATATATCAAGAAAAAAAATATAATTCAAAGGTAAAAATTAAGAAAAGCGAACAAAAATTGCACCTGATTTTAATGATTAAAAGCTTTAGTTTTATGAGTAAATAGCAATTTTACGGGGACTAATCTACACGGGGAAATTGTTCCAAAGAGTGGCCAAGGGGAATCACAGAGTAATCACTGCGAGACAGGGGAGACGAAAGGCCAGCAGCAAGGTGTTTCCAGCCAGCAAAGTGTTTCCGTTGAGCATGGACACAGACACGTTTAGTTAGTATTCTTCCAAAATATGATATATTGGTACAGTGTTACACACCATATATACGTATGTAGAAATAAATTTACAAATAAAAGTAGTAAATGTGACGAATATTTTATAAATAGTTACAAAATGTGAGTGAAAAAATGAAGATAACACATAGGATGTGAACCCCTAGTACGAAACATTAAGAAAGGTTTTATTGACAATGTCGGTAATTTGTCAAAGTTCCCGAGCACGACTGCAGATCGCCAACGAACAAACAACAGTTCCGTCGACTAAATGTGCCAAATTTATTCGACGTTAACAATTGTTGTTAGTTTTTTGGCGATCTGCGTTCTAAATTATATTATATTTAAATAAATTAATCTACCTACCTATAACATTTTTTTTGTTTTTATACTCAAATATTTAAATCTAATTAAATAAAGGAATACCGCTCGTGCTCGTACACTCTTTAAAACCTCTGACCAAGTCCGCATGTAACAGAAACAGAGGTTAAAACGGAGCTCTCAGTTGCATGACGTATTATGTAAAAAGGAGGAAAAGACGCAGGAATATAACTCCATTGTTCATGACCTAACCTTTCAGAAATTTTAATTAGTAAGTAATAGCAAGAAGAGCTCCAAGCAGTAATAAGACCACACTACCAGAGAACATATTAACATTCCGCAACAGAACAAGGAACTATATACTCGTAGAGCTTTACTGTTAGCGGAGGCAATTTTGCTTTTTGTTCTTTTGAGTGGATTCATTATGCAACATTTTTGAATAGGCTAAGAGGGTGACGCTTTATTTAAACTCTTCCGTATTGAAAATCTTTTGAATCTCAACGGAATTGATTTTTATGCTCACATTTGAAGAGGGGTGAAAAGAATTTCACGGATATTATTTTTTACGACTGAAGAAAAAAGGCAATACAAAAGAAAAATAAATTATTCGTTAATTTATTAAGAGGGGAATTTTTATTTCATCTCTAAATATTTATCCCTAGATACCTGCTCAAAATGTCTAAAAATATTAAGGTTAACATAGTAAATTGTTATTTCACGCTAAATAGTAACATTTTAATTAAATCCCGCAAGCCGTAATTTCAAATATGAATAAGCTTTTTTTCAACATTTTATTTTACTTAGCTTTGATCGAGTTTTATTTTATTTTTTCATCAAAATTATTACTAATAAAAATGAAATAATAACTTTGAATAAGACCACAGATTTTATTTCAATATTTATGACCGACTGGTTTCGATTCATTAGGGTACAAAATTAAACCAAAAAAAAGACATAGCTTTTGGTTATACATAAATATACATACAGAGGGAGAACACAATATAAAATAAAATAGAAAAGAAAACAGTAAGAAAACAAATCATTAATTTTTAATTTATAACAAAGGTACTGAAAGAAAGAGACAGGTAAACGAAATGAAATAGGGAAAACGTCAACTGAGAATGTGATAAAAATAATGAGAAATTTTATAAGTTCAGTTTTGTTTTTTATTGTTCTTCGAAAAATCATTCCCGTTAAACTACGACCCCCTTACTTATAAACGAGGTGTAAATGTTACGTATGTTAAAAGGTCGGAATAGCGATAAACTTGCCTTAAAACCACGGCTTATCTATCTAATTTAATGGCCTACGTCCGGTGTAACGTAAGACGGCTAGTTTTTAATAATTTTAGCAGATCAATTGTGTCAAACGCTTTGGAATTATCGATAAACAATACTTAAACATGCCTTTTATAGTTTAATTCATTATTAATAAAATTCGAGAAGTCCTGTAACAATATTTCTGTACTCTTTCTCTTTTGAAAGCCATATTGTTTTTGGTCTATATATCTTATGAAAAAAAATTCCAAGTATTTGTTTAATTTTAAAGATATATTTTTAAAAAAAAATTCCAGTGCGAGCAAGATACTAATAGGTGGATAGTTTCCGGATTCGGAATGCTTTTCGCCTCTGTAAATAGGCCTTATAATAACACATTTAAGGTCATCAGGAATTTCTGCTTGTGAAATAAGTCTATTGACTAAGTGTGTGATAATTGGTCCTAAAATATTAATATGTCTTTTTATGTCGTGCATTCTTATGTTGTCCATTCCCGTAGACTTGGAATTTTTAATTTTATAACAATATTTTGAATATCAGTGAGAGTTGCCGGGTAGGTACATGCTATGAGGCAATTCAATTAAATCAACATTGGATGCTTTAAAATTACATTTGTGCAGCATATGGCTGATGGTATCTGAGAAATAGTTAACATATTGGTTTGTTACACTATCCACTGCACGTCCTTTTATCACATATCGCAAAATAACCTTATCAGTTTCATAAGTTTTTTTATTTAAATTTTTTGTCATAAAAAATAAAATAAAGTCCGTGGTCTCATACAAAATTATTATTTCCTTTTCATTAAATATGTCAAACCATTAAGAGGTTGATTTCTACGAAAATATAAAATTATTATTCTTTTTTGTTTTTTAATTATTTATCATAAGTTTTGCATAATAATGACAATAGAAAACAAGGTAATTGAGAAAAAAGGCAAAGATTGCTTAACTTATTCGACAACAGGTCGCTCTCTACGCATGTGTTACTCGTATGTGCATGGTAAATAAAATATTACGTAAAACGGTTGCCTGCATAAAATTGTATGCCATTTTGTATTTTTACCTCTGCTAATCCCAGAATATATAATAATACAGCATTGGGTTACTAACAGTTAAAATAAATCTACCAAGATAACACAATCAGATTATTTAACCTTTACTTCATTTTGATGTATTTAATAGCCTCAGATCGACAAAAGAAATTATTATTCGAAGATTGCGATAAACGATCATCATTGAAAAAAAAAAATTTCATTCTCTAAATTGAAGAATATCTGAATATTTTAAGAGGGAAGAAAATGTAGCGGACTATCTGTGAAACGCCGTAAAACTCTGGTCTGGCCAAATTACTTTCTTCATTCGCATTCGTATACTTTATTACACATCGGTACTATTTTGTTTGTGTTTGTACTCTTTAATTGTGATAACTTGAGCATTTGATTCTCCTGATCATTCATTTAATGGACGTCCCCAACTGCTGCTTCTTCTTTCACCTTGGGCATAGTTTATTTTCCCAACACTCCTATCTCCGCCCATCTGCTATACAAGCGGAAAATGTAGCTTGTGCAATAAAGGAAGACTTAGCTAGCAGATGAATTGAACCCATGACGTCCGGCTGAGAATCCGACGCGTTTGTCCACTCAGCTACTAACCGGTCATATATAATATACATATCCAAACCATCTCCGCATACTTTTTAAAACTTTGTTATTTACGCTCACATCTGCCTTGCATTTTATTCTCACAATATACGTAAAAAGTATTAAGGGGGTATTTTATTTATGTGGTAGTATATCTTCTTTGCGAATCCAAGCCAACATAGCGTTGGATGCATGAAACAAAACTAGGAGTGTGCAGACTTACTTTTGTTAAATTCTCCTAGATAAAATGGAATTAAAATCTGTCTTCTAACACCGGCAAGATGAGATTAGGATAATTATTGATAATCTTAAACAAGATTGCGTAGATCCCACGATAAGCGGCTGATTCGCAAATGAATATCTGACGAAGGATCTACTTGTAAAGCGCTGAGCCCGTGAGAAAATCTTGCAGAAAATCTTCTGTGATTCTAATAGACTGAACACAATACCCGTGTGGGTTTCTTAGCATTTCAAATCTCCCAGTCCTTTAACAGTCTGTTTGTTATGTATTCATCGATTTCTCCATTACTGTAACGGCTTAGGTTTCGCGGGGTTTATTCCCTACGGAATTTCGTGAAATTCTTTTATTGCTCTTATCGCGGTGTGTACCTAGCAGATGCCAAAGCCATTGGCACACTCGCGCTCCGGAATAAGTGTGATATCTGTGCGAGAATGATTACTTCCATGCAATAAGGGTTGGTTTATGTTAGCGATAAAAAATCCATCATATTTTAAGTGTTCACCGAATCACCGTCCATTACTATAAATAAGATCCGTGTGTAATTTACATATCGAAGTATCTGCAAACAATGCATAATGCGGTATCCGCAGTGAGACGACCTTATATTTAAAGAAAAGTCTCAATCAAACAAACTAAAATATATCAAAACCAGAAACAGGAGTATTCAAAGTGTGATCTCTTGTTTTCTTCGTAGTAAAAAAAGTAAAACGACAAAAAATTACCATCCGTCCGCACGATGAAAATGGTAAGAAAAATAACTGTGTTCAGTCACCAGATCTGAATATCCAGGTACTACTCAATCTTCCACTTCGCCATCTTTTTCCCCTACGCATTCTTTTCAGCCTCACAAAATATCTCAATTAGGGATGCTATAGTAGGATGATGCACTGGCTCCCGACAGTCAGGAGCAGTTGCGACTATTGTCCGGTATTCACATAAAAAAAGACCTTAAGAAATATATGTGAACAGTACGTATTAACAGTACAATATTTAAAAAAAAAAACAGTCAAGGAGCTCATTGTTCTAAAGCGGATATCGTCAAATATAATAAATTAACACATATTATATGTACATTGATAATAAATGACGATGTTCAAGCCTTGTGACTAATATAATTACTTTAAATCAAAATCAGATACTTGGAATACTACACTGAAACAATTAATTTCATCTAGCTTTTAACGTCATTCTAGCAGACCGCTAATTAAATCAATCGAGTTATATTTGTTCGCTTGTCTCTCACTCCACCAGTGTTTAAAGTTTGTACCACGCATCAGTAGCCCTAACTCAATTCAATATTAGCGGAAACAAGATAATTTTAAACTATGTCATTAAAAATAAATTATTGTTCTAGTAGAATTTAATCATGTTTATCTTTCTCAAATTTATGATTAATTCTTGTATTTTTGTATCGCGTAAGAAGCAAAGTTATGTTTGCCGGATCTTTCCGAAGAAAGGCAATAATTTACTATTAATAAACAAATGAAGTCTGTTCGGGAAGCGCTAAAGTTGAACTATTAAAGGAAGAGCTGTGGTTTTAAACTTCACTTAACACAATGAAATGTTGAAGCGTGGTGTAAAATGAGAGTCCGTATGAAACTTACATTAAAATGGCTTTTCCACAAATACCCAGAAGGCGTGAAAAGGATGAAATATTGTTACAGCGACCAGAAACTTTTGAAAAATTTCTAAGCTGTTGACTTTAATGCTACGGTTTTTTTGTTTGATGTCTGTTATTTTGCAAAATAAAAGTATTTATCGTCATGATTACCTCCGTAGAAGAGCAGTAAGCGTTTTGACTTCTGACCCAGATATCATGGGTTCGAATCTCAGGATGGATCAAATAAAACATTTGAGTTACATTGGTTATTTCATATTATACAGAATTAAAAAATACAAATTTGTGCCTAATTTCAGAGTAGAAGCTATTAGTACTCTAAGTATTGCCCTGGTGAGAGACTGCCAATCAGCATCGAACAGTCGCGCGATACTTAAAATGGAGTCAAAATGAAATTTGAGTCCTTGTTAGTAGCCAGGTACTTCACAATTTTAATTTTTCCTTTCCCCTCTTCTCACAACTTCCTTCAGCCTGAAAATATTCCTCGAATTAGGGATATCAAAGTTCCACTATTTTCAGATAATATTGACTCGAATGGGGTTTCACATAAAAAAAATGTTTAATTTCGATACACAGTTTTTTATTGCTCCTAAAAGAGCACCCAACTTAATAACGAAAAAGAGGACTGTGACTTAATAAATCATATTCTGTGATCAAACAATATCCTTGCTTTGTCATTTTCATTACAATATTTTGTTCAGCGTTACGTTTGGTGTTTCTGGTTACTTAATATTTTAGACCGGTTAGTAGCCGAGTGGACAAACGAGCCGATCCGGGCGTCGTGGGTTTAATTCCTCTGCTAGCTAAGCCCTCCATCATTGCACAAGCAACATCTTCCGCTTATGATGATGGCAGTAGGAGTTTTTCAAATATTGTTAGGTTATTCGTTACCTGGGAGTATTTGTCTTTCTTATAAAAAACAGTGAGAGGGAATTGGTTAATATTATAAATAACCCTTTTTCTCACTCAATTCATTCCCTGGGGCCCGAGTTGACCGCGGCCTCTGCGAATTTTCTGAAACTCTCCACGAATTTAAAAATGATTTCGTTTCTGTTTTAGAAGACCTTCTTTAAAAACAATTCCATCCGTTTTTTGAAAAATTCTTCCCCGAATTTTTCTGGCGCAGTTTGTCGCATTGAATAAGACTTTGCATTATGAATTTTAGCTGGTAACTTTAAAAATATTCATCCCTCCTGAGAATATTCCATATTTGTGTTTATGGTTAGGAAATTTGTCGGTAACCTGCCCAAACTTAAATTCATTATGTTCCATTATTTATAGAGCGTACCTTCTAATCGAAGTTTAAAATTCTTCTCAGGTTTAAAATAGGTTAGATGAAATTATTGTAATTATGAAATTATTTTTAAATACGTTAGATGAAATTATTGCTTGGTATTTGGTGGTGGCTTCACGCATTTTCATTATCTTACCCTTTTTTAATTACTCGTTTTATAAAATATATATATCGATCGTCTTTGTAGCTTAGAATTAACGCAGAAGTTTTATATACCCGATGACGATTTTTTGAAAATTAATTTGGTTTTTATCTGTTAATTTGTATACATTATTCTAAGTGTTTGAAACTGTATTATACACAGGAAAAATATTATTGCGACGAACAAGATTTAAACTTACAACTATAAACATTTTTAAAACAGAGACATTCAAATCTGTATATTTTTATGTAATTTCTGCAACATGATAATATTTGAAAAGGCGAAGAACCTTGTTTCTGGTTAATGTGATTTGTGAAACTCAGAATAATTAAAAACATAAATAAAATCGAAGGGTTCGATCAAGCGCTTAATTTATTTATTTGATATAAAACAAACCCTGTGGTGTTGCAATATAAATAATACAAAGCATAATATCTTAATAAAGTACCGGTCTTACTTTGACTCAAGCTTCATAAGGGCTTAATATTTACTTAATAAGCCCATATTTAATATTAACCCATAAGTATGCTTGAGTCAAAGCGAAACCCAGTTGGCATCAAACAATTTAATACATTTTAAGGTAAAACCACATGCTTACTTTTATTTTAAGTACTTGTTAATCGTTTGTATAAGCTCTCTGAAAACAAAATAAATATCGAAAAAAATTGAAGACACATAATATAAAACAGTTGAATCAATAAGAAAACCTAAAATATGAATTGAAATGTTCTTCTTTCGTTAATAAATACCATTCCAAATCACTAGGCGTAAGCCTTGCAAGGCAACGAATCAAGAGGGAGTTTAATATATTTTTAATGATGTAAAATTCTGGCAGAGAGACCACCCTTCTTACTTCCCTCGGATTTTCAGTTTAGCCCGAGTGTTAAAGAGCTCTGAATTTAGTTACTGTTCTTTAGAATTTACATTAGTGATATATAAGAGCTCTTTTGTAGCGTCTTATAAATTCTCGACTCGTGACATTTGCCGATTATTAATGCTAGAAGCAAATTGGACACCATCGTGGAGGTGGTAAAATGGTACTTTTCTAATGGTGTCGAATTCTTATCTTCAAACAAGGGGAAATAATATCGTGTCATTTTTTCTGTCTTTGTTGATTACGTACTTAATCAACACCCGGAGGATAATGATACTTTGGTATATTTGGTATTTCGTATACATACTGAATTACTTAACACGGTTTGAGTGTTGTTGGAATGAGTGAGTGCTTTGTCCAAACGTACGAATGTCGATAAAGTACTGAATAAAGTCCTGCTACTGAAAGCTCCGTTGGAAGCACTCTTTTTGTTAAAAACAAGGATATTTGCGCCTCAATAGAAGTAAACTGTATTGAATTACTACAATGTGTTTGTAAGACTTGTTAACCTCAACTCGTTTTAGTTACGCAGCTATCTAGCTAATATAAACTTAATGAAAATTTACGTAATTTTCCTCTTATGAATTTAATCAGATACGTTTTTTTTTAAATCAAAAGATTTGAATTTCGTGTCTGAAAGGGTTTGGGCGCTAACCTATGCCATTCCCTGGAGTCAAAATACACGAGTTTAGATAAAACTGAAAAAAATGTTAAAAAAAACAAACGAACTAATTTTACAATATCAGTAAGAAATAAGAAAGTTAATCATTTCCTCTATTTTAATGAGAACAAATTTCTATGTATTAAAATACACAGAACTTCTTTGCCAATTAGAGAGTTATTTCAGGATACAGGTATTAAAAAATTTCCTAAGTTGTGGAGAATTTTGTAAAAAAAAAGCAAGAAAAATAATATTTTACATTAATTTGGTTTTCTCCAGAAAACCAAATATAATGGATGATTAAACACACGAGCGAATGAAATGAAATGCCAATACAGCATTGAGGGGAGTCCCATAATATTAAAACGGTATTGTTTTTACGTCGAGTAAACTAACAGAAAATGATTTTAATGTTTATCAATAGGTACCTTGTATAAGACACGCCCTAATTATTATTTATCGGTTCTCATTAAGTATCTACATGAACACAAGTTAGTTATTGAGAAAATCAATTATTTCCAGGAGTAACATATTATTTTTAAGTCACAAAATAGACGTATTTTTTTAAAGTAGATACCGTAGGTAAAATCTGTGTGCGAAAGGAAGAGAGGGATGAGTCAATAAACACAGATGTTCAGGAGAGCCAAAACAAAATTGAGGATTTTTTTGTTGTTGTATGTAATTATGTCATAAATATGCCGCGTGTTCTTTTTAAAAAAATAATAGCACATTATTTTATTTTCTGACTCACTATTTTTTTTCCTTAGTAGATATGTATCTAAGGAACAACTCTGCATCTTAACTCAAAACTCTCAAAACTTCATTGACTCATCATTCTCTTATTTTCGCACACATAAATATACCTACTTAAAAGTTTTAGAAATGTTATTTTAAAATCAAATTATTGGAATTAGATGAGGAATGGGAAGGTTAGAAGTACCTAGTTAAACAGATCTGGTTTCCAAGCACGGGTAATGTCATTTCAAGCAACGTTTCGATTCTCAATAGCAATCTTTCGCCAGAGCGATACTGAAAGTGTCCGCTCTGTATGTGCGTGCCGCAAATATACCATATTTTATTTTTCTTCAATTATAGCAAAATGATTTTTATTCGTAACGAGGTCGTCTAAGGGCGCCTAAGGGCGTCAAAATCTAAGGAAACAAAGGGTTCTTTAATTTATTAAATTGTAACAATAAGTTAGTTGAATAAATAAAATGAAACAAATCAAGAAGCATAGATACAATTTCATGATTACCGCGTATGGCGCATAACGCATAAAATGATGAGTTACCTTACAGAACGTAGCACTTATCAATTTGTGTACATAAAATATAGGTAGCCATAGGTGCCTTGAGAGTGTGTGTTAAAGGCAATAAACTTCACTGTAAATCTATCTCAGTATTTCAATATATTTTACACGTTGACCTTCGTCAATAGTACTTCAGCCAAGAAAAGCGAATCAAGGAACGTGATTTACTGAGAAAACGTTTGAAACAAAAAAAAAAACGTTTTTATCGTGGGCTATAAATTACTTTTAATTCTCATTAACTAAAAACTGTATTAATAATCAAACTGTTATAAATTTCAATACCAAAACTATAAATAATATAAGAAAAAGTAAAGCGTGTCATGGATTTTATAAGCAATCAAAAAAACCTACCTAGGTATAATAATGATTCCTGATTTGCATATCGATCTTGTATTTGGTTTGTAAATTCATTCTTATTGATAACTTTGGAAAGAATTGAGTTTTGTTTTGTTTCGTTGTAAAAAAAAGGATTCAAACATAAGAAATAGATTATAAAGGATTTTCCTTGAGTATCTTTCTAATTTTCCATCGTAAATACTTTTCCAATATTGTCCATTTACAAATAACGGTACGAAATATAAACCGGAAATTTAAATATAATACGAACCAACTTACGGCCTCCAGAGTATAATATCTAATCTTTTAGAATCCACCGAAGTAAAATATAATATTATGAAGGTACTTATACACCACAGAAGGCTCTTACAAAAAGCTCAAATTCAGCCATCGAGTTCAATGTTTTAATGGAGGTGCCCAACATGAATGCGTAAAGCAGTTAAGTTCGTTTTTAAGCCCGCCTCTAAAAGTAAGTAGATATTTAATTCGTGCTTCCGTTGACGCTTTTTGCGTTTAAAAGTCCCCAGATTTGCTTTACATTGGGGTTCTTTAAAAATAACTGGCACATATTTGCGCTTTTCGTTAGGTCGTGGACAGATTATTCTCGACTTTTTGTGAAGGGTGGGACACATTGCAAACTTCAGACAAAGCGACTATATTAAAAAGGCGTCGATAATTAAAATTTGATTGAATAACTAGAAGAATAACACTAAAGGGTTAGCACCCAAAATACACACTTTTTGTCTTTCTAATACAAGCAATACTAGAAATGACGTATCTGTTCCTCACCATGAAATATTAAAATAAACCTCCGATATACTTTTTTTTAAATTTGGCTCTCGTGCCCTTAAAATGAAAAAAATAAATAATAAAAATAAATAATATAAAAAATACATATATATATATATATATGTAAGAATCAGCTAATATTTAAATTGTTATAATATGGTGATTGTGTCCTGCCAGAAGTGACCTGCCGTGTAGGTATGTTGCTGTATATTTATATAAGCTAAGAATTAATAATAAGTAGAAATTAAAATTTGTACAGCGCCCTTGAGGTGATTTTTCACAAAAACGGCGCTTTACAAATTATCCAAATATTATTATTATTATCTGTTAATTTTATACGGGTAGTTAGGGAAATGTCTAAGGTTTTCAGTGAATACATTTTTTTGTGTATTTTTTAAAACTTTATATGAAATGCATACTGGAATCTTAGGTAAAACGTTCGAAAATGGTTACGCTGGTTTTCAAACTGAACCTTTTACTGACATTTAAGTATGTTTTTCATTGAATTTAAAAGATTACAGAAAAATGTATTCACGGGAAACCTTAGTCATTTTCATAACTGCTCATATAGAATTTACAGATAAATTATGTTCAGCATTGCTTGTATTAGAATGTTTCAAAATGACGTTTAGCTCTATTTTGTGTAATGGGCCTTAAACACACAGCATAAACAGTTTAGTTGATAAATAATATTCATATTAAAATCTACCGAGTCTTTAAACACCAAATGATAATGCTTTTAAGTGACAAACAGCTACCAATGTTAAATATTATCGGAATTAAAAACTGGTTTTACAAGTTACGAGAGGTTTTAGTTTTTAATGAAAGTGAAATAATAACTTTCTAAAAGACCACAGATTTTATCCCTTAGCCTAAGCATCATCAGGGTACAAAAATAAACAAAAACAAAAACATAGTGTGCGGTTATAAATACACACAGAGGGAGAACACAAAATTAAATTAAATAAGATAACAGTAAGAAAATAATAGAATAACATTTATTATTTCTAATTTTGAAACTATTAAACAATGATTTAATAAAACAAATTGTAACTTTATTCCACTTTTTATTACATTGGCGGTTTCAGCCTAACGGCCAATGATTTTACTTTAATTATATTCATCAGTATTGTTGCATGATTTTAATAGTTACACAGAATAAAACAGTTTAAAAATTATTACTATTTTAAATCTATCTATCTGGAGATATTTAACATGGGTTTAAGTTGCATTTCTATAAATATGAATACAATGTATTTAATAAGAATAACTGATTTTAATGAGTTTACTTTAGGTTTTATCTTTTTGTGATGAGATGTACAACATAATTTTCTAATTGGGTTACTCCCAGCATTATGGTATATTAGTTTTATGATTCTATTCATTATGCACTGTTAGATTACTTCTATTATTATAATTTCTCGGTATCAAGAATTTTTGGTATGCACTTTGGTAATGACATTTATTACCTATTGATTGTTTAAGGATTTTTTTA
Organism: Drusus annulatus; assembly: GCA_022651775.1. Taxonomy (NCBI): domain Eukaryota; kingdom Metazoa; phylum Arthropoda; class Insecta; order Trichoptera; family Limnephilidae; genus Drusus; species Drusus annulatus. The sequence continues at coordinate 124,273 of JAGWCC010000132.1, forward strand.
AGTGCATTTACAGTATGATATGTTTTAGTTAGGAATATAAATTACATTGGATCGGATGATAAAAACAATAGAATAACATTTAAATCATAACAAAAAAACAGAAAGAAACAGACAGATAATATGAGATGAAAGAGGCAAAACATCAACTAAGAAGGAAATTAAATTAAATTAAAATTAAATACAAAAGTTTTACTTTGTTTTTTTTTATAAGTGCTTTAGTTTACTGTGATATTTTGAAAGTTATTAACCATATGATGGAACATTGTTAAATGGCACATAATTACTTGTTTAACTAACATCGCTTTTTTGTGCCTACAAATCGGGAGATTTATTATTTTACTTGACAATAGTAGCTAATAATGAAAAGGAAGATTGATGCCCATAGTTATCAAATGTCAGAGGCTTAGCTGAGAATATCATCTTAGAAGCATCTTACTAATCCTTTTAACACCACACATCTTCCCATAGTTCACCACGAGGCAGGCACTGTACTTCTTATTTGTCTCGATGTATACTCATAGCGATGCCGACACAGGCTTAAATAATTATTATCCCTGTTGACAAATGACTCGGCTGACTATAAAAAATACGTACCTACTGGAAAAAACCAACATTGAGTCTTGAAATTTTGAAGAATGTGATTACTTTATAATTATTTCAATTTAAATAAATATTAAAATTGGAATTAATTTTAAAGCATTAATGCTTATTTATTATTTAAATAAAATTGATAATCTGAAACAAAAATATTAAACAGAAACTAAAAAGAACAATGGTCATGGCCGAGACTCGAACTGGAAACTCTACTCTAGCCGGAAGTAGAAGATCGTTACAAATGCCGCATTCTAATGAGGTCTTGATGCCTTAATTGACAGAGTGTTACTCCCGGATAGGGTAGAGGTTCCGAGTTCGCGTCTCGGTTATGACCATTGTTCTTTTTAGTTTCTTGCTTTTTTCTGTTTCATATTTGTGTTTTAGATTATGTATATCATTTAAATATTTGAAATAAATATGTTACAAATACCGAATACTCGTACCTAATCAAAAGTTTCTGATTTTACGTTGCTACAAGATGCCCTTTTAATAATGAAATGCCCTTAAAATATCTTACGACATTTCGACGCGCAACCAGCCTGTTGCTTTGATGGTACAAAATAATGATTATTTGAAGAATTTTTTGAGTCCTTTTTAGGTACGCTGGAAAAAATATTTTTATACATAATGTACCTATAATGTCTAAAGTTAAAATGGTTAGATTTAGAAATGCCGCCTGCCGTTAAAATGACCGTTATCCGATTCTGTCTGGAAGCAACTGTTGCAAATAAAATATGTCTTGGGTCTTGGAATGGTTGGATAATTCAATTTTTTTTTTGAAGCATTGTGATTCTAGATTTGTTTATCGCTTACAGTAAGGTCAACATGTTGCTATCTGACTTATTAATAAAATAACTATCTAAAATACATTTTTTCAGATGATTTAACCGTACTCATATTATAATTTCTAATTTTGAAACTGTTAATTCGTGGTGAAACTCCATTTTAATAATTTTAAAAATACCAAATTTTTAACTTTGCTCTACTCATATTAATTTTAAATATTGGTCTCCTATCTCTGACGACAGAAGACTATTAAACATAATACGGAAATTCATTCACAGATATATTACCTATGTATGCAAAATGTTTTTTTTTAACTCTCCGTTTTTCCGATTCACTAAAATTGTTTTATTGCACTTCCCCTGCATACAGTTTCAAAAAAATATATTATTGAAATCGGAAACCACTTTGCATAATACTAAAGGATTGATGCCTATGTTTTTTTATAAATTTAAATAACATCAGTAATCAAAAACACAAACACAAACATAAAACAGCAAACCCATAAAATAAAAAGACAATGGTCACAACCAGGACTCGAGCTCGGATCCTCTATTCTATTCGCGAGTTCAAGTCTCGGTTGTGACCATTGTCTTTTATGTTTTGGCTTTTTCCGTTTCATATTTTTGTTTTAGGTTATTGAAATTATTCAAATAAATATTTTATATTACTTTTTACTGAAGCTAGCTTTTTATTAATTTCATGTTCAAATGGCTGGTGACTCGAGGCGAGTCTAAAGTTCTTTAGCCATTCAATCGGATCCGGGGTCGCATTGTGCAGCATCACTGTGCCCCCAGTAAACTGGTGTAGTGGGCGCTCTTTACTAATGTGCTCCGTGGTGTGAACCTGTCCACATGCACATTACATCATTACATAGTGAAGGGTCTTAAAGTTCCCATTTTTTCTCATGCGGTTTAAAAGTGCCGTATTATTGAAAGCACTTCTAGTCACCGGAATTAAAACCTTTACCCCTCGAGATGGGTGTCATCTGACGTTAACCCAACTTCCTAAGAATAAATATTTAGAAACAGGTAATTTAGGTTTTTTGTAACTAACTACTAAACATATCGAGTATGCTAGACTACATACCGCCAGAGAAAAATAATGTATGAAAATGAAATAATAAAATAATTTTGTATGAGACCACAGATTTCATTTTATGACCGGCGGGTTCCGCTTAGCCTAAGCATCATGTTAGGGTGCAAAATTAAACTAAACAAAAAATACAAAGTGTGTGGTAATACAAACATACAGAGGGAGAACACAATATAAAATAAAATAACAAAAAATAAATCGGTGGTCTTTTACAAAGTTATTATGTTATCTTCATTAAATATGTCAAACCACAAAGTTATTGCTTTCTACGAAAATATAAAATAATATGTATTAATGATTGAAATAATATCAATAATCTTCAACGTAAATATGAAACAAAAAAATAACGGTCGCGACCGAGACACGAACTTGGAACCTCTACTCTGTCCGGGAGTAACACTGTTGCCAAATTGGCCACCGAGACCTTATAAGAAACCGGCATGTTTAATCGATCTCATTATTCATTTAAAAAATATTAATATTATTTATTTCAATTGGTCTCCGTCGCGACCGCTATTTTTCCGTTTCATATTTACGTTGAAGTTTATTGATATTATTTCAATCATTAATACATATTATTTTATATTTTCGTAGAAATTAATAAATTTGTGTATAAAGCAACATATTTAGTGAAAATAACATAATAACTTATACCGATTTATTTTTTGTTCTCTTATTTTATTTTATATTGTGTTCTCCCTCTGTATGTATATATAACCGCACACTTTGTATTTTTTGTTTGATTTAATTTTGCACCCTAACATGATGCTTAGGCTAAGCGAAACCCGTCGGTTTCGTTTTGAAGATTATTGATATTATTTCAATTATTAATACAAAATAATAAGCATAAAAACTTTAAAGTCAATTCGAATTAAAAATAATATACGTTGCCTCAGTTAAAGAATAAGAGAACAAATGAAAAAATGCTCACGGACTATAACGATTCCACTTTTTCCGACCGACAAATCTTGACTTCGTGATCCTTTTTAAAGTCTGCAATAATATAACCGACTTCTTTGTCTTACTTGCGTAACAGTACGCCTTAAATGAACCAACGAAGCACAACAGAGCACCTTAGCACGTGCAAAAATAATGATGTCGATAAGAAGAATGTGCCAGTTGTTTTATAAAATTTCGAAGTATTCGGACTTGCGTTCTCGATTCCTCCGATATTAAAAATGGCGTTAGTCTATGAATGATAAACATTTTTTTTAAATTTTAAATGTTTTATTTTGTCATTTATTTGCATACGCTCGAGTGGGCTTTTATATATAAAGACAGGTACATCAAAAAGTGAAGATCATTTTCTTAAACATTTTCAGATAAATACATCAGCCACCTCTGCGTATGTATTACCAACTACATGCAATATAGGTACGAGTATCTGAAAGACTCAGTCCTGATATTATTGTTACAACTAAATAGAATTTTGGATCTTGTAGTTCTCGTTGATATGTGAAAGTAAATAAGGTTCAGTAAATCAGGGACATAACAATTTTACATATATATATATGTCAAGTCAAAAATAATTATTCAATCTGAAAGTTTTAACAAGTTTAATTCTTTCATCATGCTTATTGTTTTTTTTTCTATGGAGTCGGAGTGGATTTTATTGTTAGGAGACCAGGTAAAAGAATTATATTCCAATTGATATTTCTATGCATCGTTTCTTAGTTTTCTTTTTATATGTATTATACTACCTCCCTTTTTATTTTATACGTACCCAACTTTGAAGTATTTAATTTAATAGAAATAGTTAAAGATACGAAGAAATTCTCTTTTTAATATTATCAATTGTGTTTATTTACAACGATTGTTACAAGCCAAAGGGGTGTAGCAAACAATCTGAGACCAAATTTTGTAAATAATTATAATTAGTAAATTTTCCATTCATAAAAGAAGAAACAAAACACTAATGATTACGCAACATTTATTTCGTGTTAGTGAAACGAGTCATTAAGTTTTGTGTTCGGTCTCCTGAAAATCAATTATTTGTAACTTATTGGCTTGGGACAGTCGATATGGTCGGCATCTTTATTATAATCCTTTAAGAATGGTAAAATAGCTTACCCGAGCATCACAAGTCTGAAGCAGTTCTTGGGCGGCGGCTGCGAGTCGTCGCACGAGCCCGTGGGCGGCGGCGTGGGCGGCGCGATGGCCTCTTGGGCGGCCGCGTCCAGGTCCTGGCCGCCGCGCCGGCACAGCCACCCGGCGCATTTGTCCAGGCGCACGCCGCACTCTGCCGCTGCGAACTGGCACTTCTTGGTCTGCTGCCGCAGCTTGGGCGAGGGCGTGCCCTGCATCCCGCTTGACCCGCTCATGGCGCCGAGCTTATCGCGCCATTTATACTACACTTTGATCTTTTATTCACTCTCACTCAACACAACTAATCACATTTAAATTTTCTTCCGATGGAAATCTGAAACAAAAATTGTTGTTTGGAGTCGTATTCTTCGGTTTAGTTAAAACCAGCAAGTAGCCGAGTGGCCGAAGCGTGGGGTTCTGTGCGTGATATGCTCGGATTAATCCTCTGCTAAAAACCGGTTGGTAACTGAATGGATGAACGCGTCGGATTCCCATCCGGGCGTCGTGGGTTTAATTTATCTGCTAGCTAAGTCCTCCATCACTGCACAAGTAAAATCTTCCGCTTATTATGATGGTAGGAGTTTTTCAAATATTGTAGCCCGTTTTTTTTATTTTTCTTTCTTTTTTAAGAAGAAGAAGAAAAAAATCCTCCATTATTTCACAAGTAACATTTTCTGCTTATAATGATAGAAGTAGGAGGAATTCGTATTTGTATTATCAAGTTGTTTGTAACCCAGAGATATTTACCTTTCTTTGAAATCAAAAAACTATATACGTGATTGCCTTATTCCTCTATAATACTCAAGGAAAAGCATCTAATACATATTCATTTCTTGTATTTCTATTTGACAAAGAGCTTTCTTTTAATGAAAGTTTAGGTTTCAAAAAATATGCCAGGGTAGATTCTGATAAAATTATCCATTACGTGTTTAAAACGTTAGTCAAATCATGCTTGGGAGAATTTTTACGGGATTGATAAATAATATATTTTATAATTATTATTTATTTTTTACATTTCTCGAAGTTCTTGAACTCAAAAGCATATTGCATATATTTAAAGTAAATTTGTTAATCTTAAAAACATGGTAGTCAAGGCAGCTACGGAATCAATAAACATTGATAAATACCATGCCTTTATTAAATACAGTTTTCCCACACACCGAACGTCGATGGTGGTGATTTTTTGTATTCAAAATGAAAATATAATATTCTTTGGTAATAAAAAAACGCACAGGTTTTTTTGATAGGTAAAAGTTGAAATCATATCATTACCGAAGAAACCTTATCATACTCCAAGTATAAATAGGGTGGACTACCTTTTTTGCCAAAAAAAACAGGTATTCTTGTACATACGTCAACAAAAAAAAACAGGAAAAACTTTTAGTCTTTAAATTAATGGACCAAACTCAAAGAGGCCTTACGTTTAGAAATTCATCGATTCACGTTTCCTTTTTTCTCTTACCCATAGAAACTTTTTTAATTCCTAGATCTTTCTTTTCATTATTTCTTTCTGAAAGAATTCCCAGGTTACGCAAACCGAGATAATATTTGAATTATTCCTACTACCGTCATTATAAACTAAAATTATTGCTTGTTCAATGATGGAGGACTTTGTTAGGTAGACGATTTCGGTAGGAACTCGACGCCTTGGAGTGCTTGATTAACCAACTGATCATCTATCTTATTTAACAAAATTTTCCCAAATAATATTTCTTAGTTGTGTCTTACGATTCTCTTATTCCAGGTAAATGTGTCAAAAGTAATTTATTTTAACGAATATTTCTCAGAAAGTTTGAAAAATAATTATTTCAAGTTATTTTCAACAATCGTATCAATAACTTATCCTAAGCTGTCACGAACAATAATTTTAAATTTAAAATAAGTTGAGACAGGAATATTAAAAGCTCCATCAATTAAGCCCATATTCAACACGTGTTTAATTTATTTTTACGTTCAAACTTAAGTAACAAGAAGCAATGGCGAAACTACCGCAGATTTCGTACAGGGACCGGGTACTAACTTTAAATTGAAGTTTATGATCAGCATACAGATTTTTTTTGTGTTCCACGTCGAGGCTAAATAATTAATGAAAATAAGTTATGCTCTCAGAATTTCTCGGCACGTGATTTTAATTTTAAAATTGACATGTTAGCGAAATAAGTTCAATGAAAGTATATAATTTCCCTCGTTTCAACGTTAGAACCCACTTTTAATAATGGCTTAGGTGAGCAAAATTTTGAATGGAAATAATCATCCAACAAAAAATATTTCTACGATACTATTTACAAAATTTTGATTAATGAAAAAAGACTTAAATTATCAGTAATGAATTTTGTGATTTACATAGTTAGGTACAATGAATATAGTTTCGTCGTTGATTTTTTAAATATGATTTTCACAAGAGATATTTTTGATATGGAAATAATTTTCGAATTTTTAGATATGCTAAGATGTGGTTCCTATGTGAAAAAATGTCTCAATTTAATATCCCATGATTATTATCTAATTAGTCTTAGTATGATGTCACAATGAGTTTAGTATTCCATAAAATATATTCATTTACATAATGACATTACTTTTAGATTCGGCAACATCTGTAAAAATACCAGTTTAGCGAAGGAAATTGGTTTTAAAAAAAAAATTCACGGTTACCTATAATAATAGTACCCAGTAAAATAATTAATCTCACGCCCATTAATATAATGGTCTATATTATCATACTGCTGAGATGCAATTTAAAGGTGACATGAGGTTCTTTTGTATGTGTAGATTTTTTTTTTTTTAAATATGCGTCAGCCATAAAATGTATTCAAATGATTCTGAACAAGGGGCTTTATTTCAAGATGTAACGACGTTTAATTTAAGTTAACTAACTAGTTCTACTTCCTGGCTTACAACACGAGTATACTGTACTAATTAAATGCGGCATTCTCATATACAGCAAAACCTCAATTGAGTTTCAATACAGAGACTATCTTTCGTCCTTACATTATTTTTATTAAAAAAATGACAAATTTCCCGAGTTCGTAATGAGACCTCTAATGTATTTATGTCTGTGTAATATTCAAATCTGTTTCGAGAAGTTTATTTTCAAATTTGTTACTTCGTATGGATCATAAAAGGTAACTTCACCTCCAATATACCTGTATGTTTTTTAAATTACCTATTGCTACAAAAAATTAATAAAAAATCATTCTCCCTCTATGCGTTACGATAACACAGATTAAAGGTAAGCGTCAGTTTAGAAGCTCAAGGAATTGCGATGAAATAAATACTCCGTCTAAATTCATCAGCATTAAACAGTGCTGTTTTAAAACACGTCTCCTACCTCGGGTTAAAGAATTTAGAAGAATAGTTAACTGAAATACAGAAAATTGGTATGCAACTATCGGTTAATTTATCGTTGCACACGACTATTTAATTACTTTACCAGGAGAAAGTTAGGCCATTATTATTTAAATCTACGCCCTGGCAAATTGCTCAGCACATTTTCATTCACAGGGGTGTAATAAAAATGTGCTAGGGAAGGAAAAGTGTCAAATTGGACATTAATCATTAATATGACCACTAAATACGCATTACCGTGAAAGTTATGTAGGCTGCCAGACGAGCGTGAAAAGCGTTAATAACCAACAAACGAAATAGCTCATACCAGATGCATAACCCGTGGAAACACGAATCGGCAAATGAAAACCGAAGGGTTTATTTTTGAACGTTTTAAATTAGGCAATTTTACGCAAAACACATCAACGATTTTAATTAAACCGTGAACAAAGCAGTACGCAGCACACATTTTTGACCAGTACGCAATCGAGTGAATTTACTGGGCAATAATATGTTTTCACCGCGTGTATAAGAAATAACAATAATTTGAAAAAAAACTCACGAAACAAAACCGATGTAAACGATATGAAAAAAAGATCAATATATCAATGGTAAAAAAAATCTTTCTAAATTAATATCCAGAATAAAAAGGATTTCCCTGTTTAACCTGTTCTCACTGATATCTGAATATTCTTTTTTGTGTATAATGATTATGAAAAAAACAAAATAACCTTTTTTTCAAAAATCAACTGCGCCTCATGTATGCATAGTTAACTATTATAGTGCCGAAAAGCGCCATAGCGCTGCCATGTGCTTATGTCAAAAGTACCAACAACGCGACAACGCTTTACACTTGATGTTTGATGTTTGACTCACGGTAGTGACAGTTTTGTGCATGAAGCTCGTGATTTTTTTCTTTGATTCACGTTTTATTATATTTAAGTATATTAAAGTGAATGAAATAATGTTGATATACCTATCTGGTTCCAGGTTAAAAGTCTTCCTGAAATGCCTCTAACACTGAGAATGAATTTTGGTTTAGAAAAATTACCGGAGTATAATTTACGGCGATGCGTGGTATGCAGCAATAAGGGTGGCAGCGCAGTAAAGAGATCCCATTGATTTGTCTAAAGTGTAAAAAAACTGTATGGAGTTTGTGTATGATATTTTTTTTATGTAAAGCAAAATTTTATTTTTGATTCCATTATTTTCTTTGATTTTCGTTTTCAACAAACTATTATGTTCTATTTTCATAATTTAAAGCTGAGAGAAAAGAATTTTGAAATAATTTTGTAAAATTAAATAATTTTTAGAGAAACACTTTGAAATAAAAAGGTGACATAAAAGAACAGAATTTGATTTGACACTATTTTATATATTTAAAATAAAGAGGCACTAAAGGAGACTAAAATAATCATAAAATAGGTAATATAAAACAAAGCTCTATGTTGCCTGCATTTTAGCAGAGCTCTGTTTTTAACAATAAGGGTAAACCTACCTTTTGATCATATCAAAACCAAATATTAGCATGCTAATTAAAATCGTGTTTATGGTATTTATTTAGTTGAATGAATGGGTTTTTTTCAATTTTACCTTCAAATATAACCCTCGATAAAAGCAATTATGCCACGTCGACAATGCGAACGTAAAAATACTTTTTGCTTTCCGTTTTTTTCCTTATATACATGTGAGCTTTGGGTCAACTTCGGGGAGGGCAGCATGAAAGGACTTCGAATGCAATATAATGCCTACCACACGAATTCCGGGTACACCAGATATAGTAGAGCTTCTAGCATGTTTAGGAGGGGCGAGTAGCCAGCTGTGCAGCACTTATTTTAAAAACAAGGTGGCGGAAATGAGGAACAAGATACATTAAAAAAAATTCATTAATATTTTTAAAGGTTGTTGTTTAACCTTGAAATTTAAATTAAACACAAAAAACAACCTTTCCAAAATGGAAATGATTCTACCTACGCCTACGGCAGACGCCGTTTAAAATGTAAAATCATTTATGTTTCATCAAAAATAACTAAATCTTTTGTTGTTTACAAACTCAGAAGAGCGTGAAGCCATAATATTTAGATCCCCTTGAAATTAAACGTTTTAGATAAGCATTGGTCGAAAACCTTTACAAAATATTCAATTAAATCAGGCACTAAAATAAAGCACCTCTGAATTGTTATTTTTGACATTCAGTTCGCATCACTGAATGCCACCTGAGTTTCGTTTTTTGAGGTTGTCACACTAGGGCGTCTGTTAGTCGGTAACTAATGTCTCGATAAAAGTCATATAAAAAAGTGTCTCTACAATAAAGTATTGTGAATCTCTGGCATGTACCGAATATAATGTAAGGTAGATCTTTTTTTCAGAAAGGTAATGCAAGCTGTATTTGAAACTCAAATGGGATTAGTTCACATAACAATATATCGTCGCTGGAAACATTGGTCAAAAATGAGTTAAATATGCAGTTTTGATCAGTTTTTTTCTGCATCGAATGCTGAGACTCTCCTTTAATTCCGAATACTTTTGTGGTCTTTCAGCCATCTAAAATATATTTACCATTGGAAAAAGGCTTGACTCAAGCGATACAAGTTTGGGACTTTTTTTAGCGTTTTGTCGCTTCAAGTAACTCAGTGAGAGCATTGAGTGACCAGAGTTAACTTTTTTTTCAAAATTCAACCAGGTCATTAGAAATTCTATTGTAAAACAAAAAAAAACTTTAAAGTGCTCTTGTGTATACTTCTCAAAATGGCGCTTCAGCCCATTTGCCTTTCCGGCGACAATATGTATTAAGACGCAAGTTTTTTTACTTGTGAACCATTTTAAAAAAAGTCAAGATTACGTTTTTAGGGGAAATAGCATTGTGTAATTATGTTCCAGGAAAATATCCACAAATTAAAATATTATTTTTTGTCTCATTATGACGTTATTCTTATATTTCGCTGTTTCCTTTTTGATATTTGTTTGTCACGCTCTAGGAAGTAGATTCTTACACAGTAATTGATATAATACGATATAGTTTAAACCAATATTTTAATGTAACAATTTTATTTAAACATTTGACAGGCTAATAAATTACATTTGAATCCAAGGGAAGTTTTATAAATCCGTCTGCTGCGGCGCAAAGAAAGGTGGTGATATATGGGCGATGGCTTCCGACCCCAGGTGTATACGTGAACTAACTTAGCCCTTTCCTACCCCCAGCTCAGTTCGGCTTAAAAGGCCCTTTACTCTTAAGATAGAAGAACAGTAGAGGATAACCATATAATCTCCAAACTACCAAGCTAAAAAAACGACATAAAAAAAAAACTACTTAAATTTTTTTTCGTTTTTCAGCACTAACTGGGTAATCTGCTATGTTGAAAGCTCGTACTTTAATTGGACGAAGTTATGCAGAAAGTTTTAAACCTCAAAAATATGAAACTGTGAAAAAGTGTTAGAAAATATGACAATACTAAAGCATTTTACGGCATTTGTATGGTGAGTATCAGTGTTTTTCCTTTCTGAAAATTATTATAAACAGGTAATTTATAATCTATCAACACGTTTCCTGAAAAAATAATTGTTTTAATTTAATTTACTATGTTATCCTTCATTTTATCGTTTATAAAATTCAGTTTTAGTCAAATATCTGCAATTTGGGTCAGCAAAAAATTGAATTGGCAAAAAATTATTACATTCGCAGCTTGGATGTTTTCGGTAGATACTCGTATTTATCTTTATAGGAAAACATGTGAAACTCGATTTTGGAAAATTGTGAGTTAGATGCTTTCTGCATAACTACGTCCGATTGGAGTTTCAAAGAAAAACTGACATTTATAATAATAATACCAAAATATTTATTATTCGATAGATTAAAAACTGATCTGTTGTCCCGAAATAAGCATCGTGTGACTTGCTGGATCTTTAATTTATTTAATAAAATGACGAGATCCTTAGCATTTTCAAACGGTTCTATTAAACGAGGTAAAATATCCATTATGGTTATTCCATCAAGAGGGGGTTAGAAGTTCCTCTACCTATATAATCCCACTGGGAAATCGCTCGCCAACTTTAATCTGAAACAGTTGAAGCGAGCCCACATTTGTCACAAGTTTCTCGCGCGAAAATATGTTGAAAAATATTTTTTTTAAATTGCGAGAAATTTTCCCAAGTGTGTGGTGTATTCTTTTACCATTCTCCCGGACATATACTCGTAGTTTTTGTGAAATCTTATACCCCTTTGAGAGTGCAGTTTGTAAGTTTGAAAAAAGTTTTTAGTTTATCAAGCAATTCTGTTTTAAACTCGGATTTTTATCATTATTTTAAATTCAATACGTCTAGACGATACTTAAGGCTCAGCATCCAAAATGGCGCTAAGCATCACATTGTAGCATTCTAGTACAAGCAAAACTACACATGATATATCTGAAGATTCTACACGGGCAGTTAGGAAAATGTCTAAGTTTGAATGTGAATACAAATTTTAGGCTCTAATCTTTGATATTCTATAAAAAAACATATTAGAATGTCAGTAAAAGGTGCAGTTTTAAAATCAGCGCAGCCATTTTCGAACGTTTTATCTAGAGTTCAGTATACGTTTCTTGAAAAATTAAAATAATTACTGTTTAAATTAGTGTATGCATTGGAAACCTTAGACATTTTTCTATCTAACCGTATGGAATTAGCTGATCAATCATTTGTAGTATTGCTTGTATTAGAAAGCTAAAAAGAGTGTATTTTTGGGTGCTGACCCTTTTACCAAGTTTTTGTAAAGAAAAGACAGTCTCAAAATGTTTGCCACTTGAAGCATAGGTTTCTTTCATAGACTTTTCAAATCTTATCTAATCACGAAAAGCAATTAAAATGGTACAAGTACATTTGAAAATAATTAGTTAAATACATAATCTTGATAATTTTATAAATGCCTATATTTTGAGTTTATCCTATAATACAATAAAAAAGTAGGGCCTTGTTCAAAACAACGGTTTTTCATAATTTTCTGGAATTGGGTTATTTCTTAGTAAATAAATATCTGACAAAATATAGCTTTAATAGCATTCCAAATTATCTCTCGAGGACTTTTCTAGAATTTCTGAGATAATCTATTCTCTAGAAGTTTCCACATTCCAAACTGTTTGTTATATTAAAAATTGTCTCAGATAAATAATAAATCTGAGGCACTGAAATATTTTTCATCTTTTTTTGATTCCACGTAATCAATCTCCATAATAGACAATTTGTCAAATAATCCATGCCTAACGCACGAGTTACTAATGGCATTGATTTTGTCCACGGAAACTGGGGAGGTCTGAAGTCTCGCAAGATAGGATGATGGTGCCTACACAAGATGTGGGGATGATACGAGATGAAGCTGACGGAAGACATTAATGTCAACTCGACGAAAATACATTTTTAAACTACTGAAAAATCATGAATATTTGAACTTGCGATTAAACAAAGATACCGGATTTTTCGAGCAAATTCAGGGAACTCTAGATGCTTACAAATTTCGTTTAGTGGTTTTTTTTTAAATTTCCATTTTCAGTTCAATTTCTTTAAACACTCGGATTTTGTGAAACTCACCCGCTAATCTAAATCTGAAAAAAATAGGAAGGAGAATCGTAGAACTTTTTTTGCCATTTAACATTTTATGTTTCTGCTTGTACATGTAAGAAACTCATTTTAAATGTGCATTAATTATATCTGTTAAAGACGTAATAATGTGCCTAAATATATTTAAAAATATGTCAGTTCATGAACGTGCTAAAGAATTTTCATGAATTAATTCGTATTCCTGAAAAGAAACCATAAAAAGTCAAATAGATTAAAGTGACTACATCAAGAAGCTATTTGCATGAGAATAAGAATAGATTGATATTGGATAATGTCAACAAACCAAGGCTAAACCATTTTAAACCACTCTAGTTCTACGCTGTGAAAAATAAAAGGTCTATCCATAATACTTAATTGAATTAAAGATTATAAAATATACCAAAAAAATAATTACTTTATGCAGTAAGGAAAAAAAATATGAACAGTGTTATTTTGCGAATATAATCACAATAGTTTTTTTTCTGTTTCTCGCCATGGGAGTACTTAATTACAATAGAAGAATAAATATCTTCCGATGTAATTTACAAATACAAATCGTGTTATTTTTTTAATGAAAGATTTATCTAGAAAACCCAATTACTTGTGATTGGGTTTATAAGTGATGTACACAAAGAAATTGGGTTTACGACTAAAATAATCAGCTAGAATGGTGCTTTTATATCATTATATAAATTTGTCAATGGTATTTATTTTTAAGCACGATAACCATTTCATTTCATTTGCAGAAACAAGTAAAATTGAATTACTATGGGTAATTAGCAAACACAAAAATCAAAGCACAGATTTAGCTACAAGTAGCAAATGAAATGGAGTTCTACGAATTAAACCCAAAGAAGATAAATATCGTTACATTCGTGGGTACTTCCTTGCCGTTCAATAATACATCTGGGAACAAAAAGTATTGAAAGAACCTTTACGTCACATTATAGTGAGAGCATCAAATATTCTGCGTTATTGGGGAACTGAAAACCGTGTCGCAAAAGAAATGCTTCTCGCACATTTTTCACAAGACCCGCTGTCGATTCGTTTTAGACAAGGACAATAAATTCATGGCATTGAAACTCGTGTGGGTGTTTGTCGGAGAAAACGACCAGAAAACATGTCAGTTTCCGTGGAGAGCCAGTAATCATTTTCACATCAATGTTTCACGTTCTTTATGCTTCGAACAGTGTGAGTAACTCGGCTGGACATGAGGACATTAGGGAAACTGATTTACTGACGAAAATTTATTTTTCATGATCGATGATTCTTGGAAATATCTGAGTCTTGTATCGGATTATAGAGAATGATATCACGTTATTTATAAGATTTTTTATGTCTGCTTGATAATATGCCTTTTTAGAAGCCATTTTTATTTTCTTCGTTATTGGTTGATATACTCTGCTTGAGAAAAACTTTTTCTTTAATAGAGTTCAATAATCGATCAAAAAATATATTTATATTTTTGTAGAAGGACATCACTTTGTGGTTTGACGTATTTGAAGAAATGGTGTAATAACTTTGTATAAGACCACGAATATTATTTTATTTTTTTATGACCGACCGTTTTCGCTTTGCTTAAGTAAGCATCATCAGGGTATAAAATTAAACTAAAAAAAAAAAGTTAAATTTTGTACCCTGATGATGCCTAGGCTTATCGAAACCGATCGGTTATAAAAAAATAAAATAATATTTGTGGTCTGATACAAAGTTATTTTTTAATTTCTTTATGAATTTATCTTTAATGAACAATTTGAAAACAGGTAACTTTGTAAAAAATATTTTTTTTTTTTTTAGCTATACAGATATTTAAAAAAACTCATGGATCATGTTAAAAAAAAACCTTGCAAATAAGAGCAAGTAGTTATCTTGACCGAGAAATTTCAATCAGAAAAAACCGTGCAACTTTCATGACATCTGAGTTCACCATCCCAGGTTTTGCCGCTTGATAAAACAGATTTTCTAGTTTCTGGTTAAGTTTGTGGTCAAATTTGTGGCTTCATCTTAGCAAAGTTTGAAGGTGCTGAGTAATCTAAAACTGCAAATCCTAAGTAATCAACGACGGTTATCGGTTTAAATCAAACCGAGTGTTGGAGTAACAGAGAAAGACCAACAAAATGCCTCGATAAAATTCACAGACCACCAATTCTACTATTTGAGCTGGAAAGAGTAATTAAATCGGTAGGAATTGGAAAAACTGCTGCATAGATAGACACCGTATCCGACCGGACCGGTTTCAGCCTACAACGGCCATCTTCAGACAAGTACAGGTTGTTCTTATTCTATGGCTTATATAAAAATAGTATATAATCCATAGAATAAGAACAACCTGTACTAGTCTGAAGATGGCCGTTATAGGCTGAATCCGGTCTAAAGATAGTATATAAGCCATAGAATAAGAACAACCTGTACTAGTCTGAAGATGGCCGTTATAGGCTGAAACCGGTCTAAAGATAGTATATAAGCCATAGAATAAGAACAACCTGTACTAGTCTGAAGATGGCCGTTATAGGCTGAAACCGGTCTAAAGATAGTATATAAGCCATAGAATAAGAACAACCTGTACTAGTCTGAAGATGGCCGTTATAGGGCTGAAACCGGTCTAAAAGATAGTATATAAGCCATAGAATAAGAACAACCTGTACTAGTCTGAAGATGGCCGTTATAGGCTGAAACCGGTCTAAAGATAGTATATAAGCCATAGAATAAGAACAACCTGTACTAGTCTGAAGATGGCCGTTATAGGCTGAAACCGGTCCAGTCAAAAAAATAAAAAGTGCAACAAAGTTATGAATTTGTTTTATTAAATCATTAAAATGGAAATCCACCATGAATAAACAGTTACAAAATTAGAAATAATAAAAAGCACAAACACCGTATATATTTGTTTTTTTGCGTATTTAAAGAATTAATTGACGAACTATTAAAGAACATTCTGCGATCAACACTAATATAGCATTTTCAAGACCAATCGATCAAGAGCCAAGGACCTTACTTGCCGAATATGCTGATTGTCGTCAAATGTCATTTTGATAAACTAGACAAGGAATAAATAAATAAACAATAAACTAGAAAGTTTATGCTAGCATAAAAACGTGTCATGATCTTTTTTTTTAACTTAAGCTGCACTTAGATATAATACAACTTAATCGAGGCTCGATTTACAAATAAAAAAGATAAATACAAAATGTTCTTGGTAGACTTTTATGATACGAGAGAAAGGTTGCTGTCTTGAAACTTGAGATAATAATGCAATTTTTAAAACTGAAGTCTTCCGTTAAAAAAATTCAAGTACTTTTTATTAGAAGTTATTTATTTAATCAGAATTAAAAGCGTAATAGTGTAATAAATTAATCATCTTACGTGTTTCTAGTCTAGTGCTCCTAACATAGGGAAAATAATCCTACATCGTATTGTTCTATTTTCTGTTGCTCAAAATACATATTATATTAGATCATTTCCACAGCCCATTACTTTAACCCTACAAGCAATCTCAAACCTTTCTTTAATCCCATAATTTTATAGTGGTTTTTTTTTCAGTAACCTTACACATCGCTGCCACACAACTTGTCATAATAAATATTATACAAAAAATATTGAAAAAATACTCTAAAATTTATAAAAACTTTAATCAAAATAAGTGATCTTACACAATTGTGAACTTTAACAAATATAATATATTAAGCAATATAATATGATAAAACCTAAAAAGATTTAATAAAAAATCGTATCTAATCAATAATAATAAAATATCGTACGTATAATATTCCTCAATATCCATAAAATGAAGTGCATACAATAAAAATGAAACTCCTAGATGCGCTTCAGAGCAGTAATACTGGCTGGTTCCTGTACAGTGTAAAGTAACTATTTCAAACCTTACACGTGCCGAACAAACATAAAACAAATTAACATAAAACCATTCGAATGGAATTTGTTTGAAATTTTCAAAAACTAGTGCTTTCATTTATTATTTACTGTAATAAGCTCTCTCAAGACTACCAATTCCCTAGAGTCAGTGAAACTATGGCACCCACAAAATTGGAAAATTTTGTGAGGATGATTGAGTGTGTACGAGAGATGTGGAGTAAAGGAAGAGAAAGTGCAGAAAGCATCTAGCTAGTCAGATCTGATCAATAAACATATTTTACCATGTTAAGCTGATTTTCTACTATAGATGGTTGACTCTCGTCTAAAATTTTAACGAACTTTCCACATTTTCAAAATGTTTCGCATCTTTTCCTTAATAATCAACCTCAAATCACCAGTAACAACCATAATCCTAGAAATTGTATATACTTACTTATTCCCTAGGTCATTATTAATTAAGATGAAAAATAAACAAATAAAACACTTTGACCATAAGAATGTATTTTGGAAAGATAAGTTAGTTTTTACAAGACGCCAATAGTACATTAGAGAACTTTGAAAGTGAATTAGTAAAATACTCTTATTAAGTAAAAATATTTTCATCATTTAGGATTAAACAAAAGTGAAGATTAAAATGTCGTTGTTTAAATTTTTCCGTATGTTTTTAGCTTGATATGACACCATGTGATTTAGAGAACCATCTGTATAGAAATGATAATAATTTGGTGATTTTTCACGAATGGCAAAATACCTTTGTTTTATATTGCAGCGAAAGTTTGTGTTGAGAAAATCTTGTCATCATGTTAAAAATTAAAATAAACATTATTTTCTCGTAAAATACTTAACGAATATAACATACAAAGTGGAGCAGTGTGATTGCGATAGAGTTTTATAGATTTAAAATTAAAGGAACATTTTTCTCTCAGTTGATGAGATACTTTTGGCAGTAGATATAGATAAACCACATTTAGGTGTTAGATGATTATGTTGAACAGGTGAATTGATGACGTAGTTTTGAAGGTAGATCACCATACTCAAACTGTAAAACATTTATTGGGGTAAGGATTTCCCATACCCATAAAAAGAAAGAAAAGAATTGTGCTGAGTCAGCGGCTGGCAACTTCTATTTCGTTTTATTGATAAATTGTACTATTTGAGTCGGGTCATGTCATGAACAATAAAAAGAGTATTTATGAAATAACGCGTGATTGTGAATGAAGCAAGTTATGTGGCGGTCCATCATCTCTGCCTATTCCTCCGAAAACTGCGTTATGGTTAGTGAATTAGTTTGAAAAAGGGTGTTGAAATCACTTCGGCGGTAAATATTGTGATGCTAAGAAGGACAAGATGCATTTAATCAAGAAGATTTAACTAATAAAATAGCTACATCAACGGTGAAATTATAATAAAACTAAATAGAGGTATTCTTTGGAATGTGCAAAGTTGACTATCTAAACGCAATGGGCACGATGCATTCCATTCTCATTGCGCAGTATGTTAAGTGGAGTGGTTTTGTCGAACTAGAAAAAGTCTATCTAGTAAGTACAATAAAACCAAGGAAGGTGTTATCAGTAGGTGTTATAGTAGTGGAGTAAGCATGAATCTTAAACTCACAATCGCATATCAGTACCAGGAAATCAATCTATGCGTTAAATAGCAACAGTTTATTTAACAGTCAATGTTTATGAACCAAGAAATTTGTGACGATTGGGTGGCATTCCTTCCCGTCCAACCTGCACCAGCATGAAATTTTAAATAAAAGAACCCTTTTTAAAATGCACCTCTATTTTTTTAATAGAATTTAAAATTTAAATTGTTCTGTTTTTGGGTAACATAATAAATTTCAGTTGATTACCACGTCATGAAAACTTAAGAACTTAAACCAAACCAATGCGCTGATAGCAACAATGTACCGCGATTCATAATTTACATTGACAAGTACATATCGTAAGAACAACCCTTTACCATGAATCGCTATCTCTGTTAACTTCTATCATTTTTAACAAATTTATAACACGACACCTATGATGAAGTTTTTCCCCTACAAAAGTTTCCTAGTAACACCATAACACATATTATATTTACTTGCCTACGGTCGAAAAAAAAACCCGTCCCTGCAATATTTTTTTGTCCAACAGGTGGCCAGAAATATATAAATAATATTTTTAGTTTATTTGGAGGAAAAAAATGTGTTTCACTGGAATTACAATAATTTTACATTTTCCCACGGATGATTTTATTTCCATGTCCGTGGAATTTTTTTTACCGCTACCATTCCTCATATTAATAAGAGGAGGATATCTTATATTAAAAAAGAGGCGGAAGATATTTCATTTCGGATGTAAATAATGAATGGTATGTATATAAAAACCTGTTCATAAAGAGGTGATGTCAAAGCGAACTATAAAAACGAGTACGTTTGTCTTATTTTATCAAAATTCTGAGTAATTATTTTTTTCGATGAACGTTAAAGTGTAAAAAAAATTACAACATTCACGCCTATAAAAATAAGTGTGGCCTTTTTTTACCAACTCTCAGAATGCGTGCAAAGAAAATCTAATTTAATTTTTCAAGATTAAGTTAGATGGTAATTACATTTTTCAGACGATTTTAGAATTTCACGTCGCCGTTTGCCATTTTTCTATTATTTATATCTGAACAAACAGATAGATGTACTCCTATTAGAACGTATTTATTTTAATTACATCGTAAAACATTTTCTTCAACGTACGTACCAAGAAAACCAGCGTGTATTTTCCTAAATGCTAAACATATTTCCTGAAGATATAGTTTACTCAGTATAGGTGATAATGTAATCGAATTTCCTATATTAGCGCTTCAATTAGCACTTCTAGCTCTTATGTGAAAAAAGACCTCACATTAGGTAGTACGATTATTTCCTCGAAAAAAAAAACAGAAATAGTATTTATTGTAGAAGCATATTTACTGGTTCGCTCACCTCTGTATTAGGAAATGGTAACACTGAGTAATCAATATAAATTAATATTCGGGTTTGATGAAAGAGTAGTTAGTTATCTTAACACAAACGTTGCCATATTAATTATGTAAGAGACACTCAGCCAACCCAACAATGTACAATTTCGTAGCGTTTAACTATTTTCTTTCCTTTCTATCGGAAAGTTAAACACTGCAAAATATCAGCAAAAACGAGGTTTTGTGTTGTTTTATTATATAAAATCTGGTATTTTATCCTTGTGTTCATAATGCTCCCGCTTTCAATTAAGAACCATTTTTTACAGTGAACATGTTTTATCAAAATAATTAATGCGTCGACATTGTGTCGTATACATTCGACAAAAAACTTCCTTTGTTTTTGCAACGGCTTGTGTTTACTTGTTATGTCATTGTTAGTACGCAAAGAGCCCTTCATACATTTAAAGTTGTAAAGAATGATTGAAAATAAATATATGGTTACAATGACACATTAAATTCCATCAACCAACCTAGATAGAGAGCCCTACCGATATTGACAAGCGATAGAGTAACCTAATAAGATGTGATGAAAGTAACATCTGCTGGAAGTGAATTCTGGAAACACTTATAACGCAATACACAGAAACCTATGCAGACCGGAGATAAACTAGCGTGAGAACATAGACGATACAGGGTGAATCGAGACTGCCACAGATGTGAAGGAGAAACGAACAAAAGGAGAATCAAAGTGCAATAATTGACCCAAAGTGTTTCGTGAGGATGACAACGATAAGTTCAATAACATACAAATACGAGCCTAGAATATAATACCATCACGGAAAACTTATTATTGTCCCTTTGCTCTTTTTTACTTTCAAATTATAGTTTCACCTTTTCGTTGCTCGATGAGGGAAAGCGATTTTTTTTTTTGGGAAAATACTAACCTTCCCAAGTTGGTCGCAGGGACCTACTAGGCACCTAATAGAACTACGAAGACATTGTCTTAATGTAATGTGGAATTAATAATAAAAATGAAACTCCTCTTGTAGCACGGTTTATATGCCAATGAACAAATGTATGCCGATTTCAACAATATATATGTATGTAAAGTACTATGCCTTCATTGCACGGAGATTTTTTTTTCAATACCCAACATTTTTAACATTAATCAAAGAATTATTCAGAAAGAATTTCAAATTACTCCCTCCCACACATGACATTTAAAACCAGAAAACATGGTAAAAAAGAGTTTCTTTTTTTCTAAGGACGGGGATTTCACATTTTTTTGTTGTTGTAAAAATAAAAATAAAATTATTTCATGACATAAAATAAATATCAGAGAGGTAAAAATAATAATGTTATTGAAAAACCTTCAAATGTTCCTATTTATTCAGGTACATTTGTTTGAAATACAAAACCTGTAGAAAAATTAATCTAAAATTAGTTTTTCGTTCAATACACTTACCTACTCAAGTTTCTAGAAAACAAATATGTAAGATTTTCACCATATCCTCTTAATTAAATATGAAACCTTTAAGTTAAGTAAAAAAATTGACGCATTTTGGATATTATTAAAGCATACCGAGCTATACTTTATAACTTAAATAAAATTAAATGTATTGTACAATTATGCATACTCATTTATATATTTTTAAACAAATTTGACTTTGAAAACCTTTCCGAAAAGTATGTTATCGGAAAAATCAAGAAACTGTTATTTCAAACAAAAACCGTCATAAAGATTTTTAAAGTTCTCCTCTCTTTGACATAATCCTTTGTTTGTCGTATGCAAGGAACAGAGTGAAAGTTTTTCTCCGAACCTAAATAACCCACAATCATTTTTGAACAAATGAATAAAATGCCTATAAATTAGACTTAACGTTTACACAACAACAGAATTAATCGACAAACAAAGATGCATCAAACGAAACTCAAAATGAATAACAATGTTAAATAGTTTTGTCAAAAAAGTTTCAATATACTTACATCCACTCTCACTTAAAGAATACGAAAAATTATTTCTTGTTGTGTTCCGTATACTAAAACTCCCGAAACTCGCTAAACGCTTTTGATGAATTTCAGCTAACGTTTTCAGTCCGCTCTCGATACGCTCACAGAAGCGACTGACGGCCCATTTGTGCAGCAACAGATATGACCTCCATTCTGTAGAACCTTCGCCATACTCGACACGCAGCCATCCCTCTTTCGCGACGTGGAAAACATACGGAATAGAGTGGGGTGGCTATGTTTCGCTGGAGGTTTCTGAGGAAATAACGTGACAGACTGAAATGAACGCTTCGAGTCTTGCTATCTCCCTCACCCTCAATAGCTACAAATGGCAGTAAGAAAATTCCACATTTCTAACCGTCCCCTTTGCGTAGGAAATATTCCAGACGTGCGACAGAGAGGCAAAGAGGGATCCAAACTTTGAGATTATTAGGGGTATTGTTCATGCTTTCGAGATGCAATGAAACTGATAAGACACGTCTGCCGGATGATATATGAATAGAACACGTGTCAACATTTGACAAAAATGGTAATTTAACTAGGTTCAATTCCGTTTGAGGTTAAATAAGTCAAAATGTTGCGTATTTGCCCAGATAATTCAGTATAATAACATCTAAATACCGTACGCTTTGGTTGAAATTAGTAACATACTTGGTAAAGGTAACTAAAGAATGTGGTAAATTTAAGGGACAAATTCCTCAGTGTTGTCATTTGTCCTTGAAATTTTAATAAACGACCACGACCGACCTGAAATATTTTATGATTATGCAGAGGTATTTTAAATTTTGGCATAACCTGTTGTGAGAAAATGTAGAATATAACTTCCCTAAAGCTTGGGTAAATCCATATTTTTTATTCATTGCCTAAAATGTTTATGCTCTTATATCGATTACAATATTTGAAATAAAAGTATCCGCTACATTACTTCAAATACGATTAGATATGGGTTTATTAAACTAAATTAACATCTTTAGGTGTCATTGGGTCAATAAATTGAACGGTCACTAGGCAAACTTAAACCGATATCTGATTGTATTTCCAATACTAAAATAACAGTCAGCTATTGGTAATCTCAGAATCAATTAGTTTTTCCATAAAGTTATTTCTTTATTTAACTCAACATTCAGTATTTAACCGGAAATGTTATATTAGTACTAGTAAATTTAACTTTAAGATGAGTTTCCTGAAAATTATGTGTCTTATTTGTATAGTTAATACCGCATAAGAGTCCCAACCATCTTTCGCAGTGGGTCTATGGCACCTTTAATTGTGGTTTTGTTGTGAGGCTAAGGGTAGTGGGGAGGAGGAGTAGATAGGGAAGAGGAAGGTCGGAAAGTACCTGGCTATTCAGATCTGGTCACCAAACACGGCTAAAGCCGTTTCAAGCAACGTTTTGATTCTGAATGATGGTATTTCCCCAGGGAGATACTTAGAGTACCTACCACTCTGGAACGTGCTGCAAATATACTATATATTATTTCATATGAATTAAATGTGTTGTGACACATAGTAATTAAATAAAATGTATTTCCGCATGCCGGGCTTGAACCCGCGACCTCTTGATTCGTAGTCGAGTGTTTTCATAAAATCCACAATATATGCAAGATAATTCTAACGATTGTAATGTTTTATGAAAACCTAACGCTCTATTCAGACAATTATTTATAGGCATATTGATAATAAATAATATATTAAAACGCATCTTCGTGAACAAAAACCTATTTACTTTGGAAATGATAACCTTTAATGCGCCAGTCATAAACTAAATTGACAATTAACCAAGCACTTGGTTTTGAGTACCTAGTGCTTTATGTGGCCATCAAGCTTAGAGTAAACGGCTTTATCCTCCTAATTTTATGGTTATGATGAATATATAATAATTTCAGCGTATTCATACTCACACTCACAATGGTCCATTTATATCCACACAAAAAGTCAAATCCCATTTTTGTTTAATCACTGGCTGAATTTGGAAACGATGGTAAGAAATGGGTTTTATGGTGAAATATGATGGTAACTTAAATGGAAAACAAAACACTAGACTTTACATAAAAAATTTTAATTTGATCAAATAATGGCATGAGTATAAAAAACGGCGTAGAAATACAGTCAAAATATAAAACAATTGTTGATTGTAATTTGTGTACTTATTTGGTATTGCTTTTTGAAATTATTTTTTCATACTTTGAGATGTGTTACGCTTTAAAAACAAAAAAATATTGCAATAAAATTGATGTGTAATCATTGCCGAATAATCTACTATAGGATTCGAGTAAATCTAGCAAATAAACCAAAAATTAAGGGAATAAAAGATGAAACAATTTTCAAATTACAATTGTATTGAAGACCCCCGTGCGTCTCAGGGTTGCTGAGATAACCCAGTGGCTGGAATAGTCACCCAGAAAACGGAAGGTTGCAAATACAAATCTGACATAGTAACAATTGCAATTTGAATTTAGGATTTGATGATCACTAACGAATATCGTTAAAATTTGGTAAATGCGTTGCGACCGGATGAAGTAGAGGGCCCGAGCTCAAGTCTCGGTCCCAGCCTAATCTTTTTAAAATCTGTGTCGTTTTTTTAAATTCATATTCTTTAAGAATCGTTAATATTTTAACAATAATAAAATATTAGTTAAATCATATCTGCTTCAAATAATTATATTTTCCGCGAAAATCCAAAAGGCTCATGATAATTGAAATTCTTACAATACAGAAATATTAAATTCAAAAACATGTTTGGTATTTTCTGCACGTTTCCTTTTCTGCGGTTAAAAAATGTGCCCAATTCATTTATCACGTTTTCCGAGGAGATCCTTGTTTATTATTCCTTATTTTCCCATTCAGACCTCAAACAAAAAATCTAATTTGTTTATTTTTTATATTCGCTGTAATGGGTATTATGCAGGAAAGAAAACACAGCGAAACCAGAAAGAGAGGACACGAAGATTCAGCAAAGAAGAATCCTTGGAAGCTGCTTAGTGATAGCGATATAATCAACTCAGTGATGTATTTCTCACTGTGAGATAATTTGAGGCCCGGCAACAACAGCACTCTAATAAGGGTAAATTTTCTCCGGGGAAAATTTGGAAATTAGCAACGGCGATAAATCAGTAAACAATGTTATTCAACTCTTTTCGTTACCAACAACTCGAGAGCTTTTCTTCAGATCTTACGTTAGCATATTTAGAATCATTTCAAATGTAGTGGTTATGTGAAAGGTGTTGTCTAAATAATATGTAATAAATTTATTTTTTTTATTCGAAAGTACTATCGTTTGGTCAGAAAAATGACGTGTTTCTGAAAAAAAATATACATATTTGAAATAAATTTCTAAAATTATCATGAAATGGAATTAATAAAAATAATATGGTCGTACGTTTACATCATGCTTTAAGCCTGAAAAAGTAGTTTTTTCTAACAAAAACAACAACAAAACAGTATAAATAAAAAAACTAGCCACGTAAATATTCTACTTGAAACGGCGAAATTCAACACTCGAGTTTGCTGTGTGCATTATTTCAGCTCAATGTATGTCAATCCACTAAATTTTATAGCGAAAACATAAAAAAATTGAGAGGCAAAATACGCTGTTTGATATACTATTAATAATTTGTTTGAAATGGCGAAATTTCAAAGAAGACTTTCTGTTTTTGTTAAGCGGTTCAACGTATGTCTTTACATTCAGTTTCTGAATGAAAACAGGTAGTAAAAATAAGAGGAAAATTTATTTATGAGAAATGTGTCGTTGTACGTAAATGTTATTCCGTTGAATTGTCGAAAAAAACGGGAACTGACGCCATATTTTCATTGTTCAGTGAGAAAAAAAGATTTATAAAAAAATCTGCTAAATCTCGGACATAACCGGGTAGTAAAGTTAGTAATTCATAAATTTGATTCAGATATCTTTTCTATCTTGAAGTTGAAGAATATGTTCATGTCAGCCTTTTATAAATAGCGTTGCATTACGTGCTGCTATTTCCAATATTTATTTTCTTAAAACCATTACCAACAATACCAGCAATATTTTACTATCACAAGTTTCCATTTCATGCATTATCGTAATGGATCACAGAAGCGGATTAAGGTAGAGGTATTTAAACCTTCTTCACATTTAATATTATTATAATTCAACGATGAAATGTGAAATCTAACTAAACATGATTTTTCTCTACAGCAAAAACTTTACTGAAACATCATGTGTTTGTTAGATTTACTTTATACACAATTTTACCATAGCATTTATCCACTCAATCCCCTTTTTGTATTTTAACTAACGTTGTTCCTCGTAATAGAGCTGTGAAGGTGTCATTATAACAATCAAAATCATATAACCATGATACTACCCACACAGTTCGTGAAAAAACCATGCTTTTGGTTTCATCAATTTGATAAAAATATATATTCGTAAAAAGCATTAACTTTGTGGCTTGCCATATTTATAAATAGAACACGTATACTTTGTTTTTAACCACTTTTTTATTTAATATTTTGTCTACCGGTTTCGGAAGTACCCTTCCATCATCAGGACAATATTAAATTAATCTGAAATACAAAATACTGAGATAAATATACATATTTAGAAGTTGTAAGGAGAAGGAGTAATTGAGGAAATTATGGGAATAACAGAGCGGTTTATTGATTTATTTATTATTACAATATTTTAAACAATCAAATTAATTTATCTTATAGTCCTATCCTAAATATTTTTCCAATAAACCGCTCTGTTATTCCCATAATTTCCTCAATTACTCCTTCTCCTTACAACTCCTAAATATGTATATTTATCTCAGTATTTTGTATTTCAGATTAATTTATTGTCCTGATGATGGTACTTCCGAAAGTGGTTCATTTGTGTTCTATTTATGATAAAAATATCCCTACGCAAAATAAATAGCGTAGACCACAACGCTGCTATGGAAATCTGAGTTAAACTACTTTGTCTCCATAGAAAAAAAAACTACTTACCTTTAGCAAAAAAGACTTTGTTGCGTGATTCCCGCACAGGAGTCACTATTAGAATCCCCTAATTTAGGAAAAATATGATGCTCAAGGCAGTGGGTAGTAAAATGAAATGAAAAAGGGGATGAATAGCAAGTACTTAGCTATTCAGTTCTGGTAACCCAATAGGGTTAAAAACATTTGTATATGAATGCTTGTTTTTCACTAGCGCGATGCCAATAGTTATTTAACGAAACAGAATTATGTTTTTGTTTATATATTTAAGCAATCGTTTATATTCAACGAATAACACTACTGTTCACAACACGACTAAGCATGAATCATATTAGAAACATGGAAATTTAATCACATTTGAATAATGCAAAAAGTTTCAGTACCGCCTAAATGTCTCATGAAAGCGGAACAAGAAGTTCTCGTAGACAGATAGTTATTCATTTATGTCACCTACATTGTTCAAGATGGTGGTAATATTATTCAACCGTTTTAAAGTGTTATAAACGATCGATAACGTTCATAGATATACGAGTACATATATTTCGTAAGTTGTTTGGAATTCGCACAATTAGATTAAACGCTGTTGGGGCAAATAAGAAATTGTCCAAAGAAGCGAAGCTAGCAGTCCACAAAGGAGTGCTTATACCAACCCTGATGTATGGCAGTGAGGCATGGAACTGGCAGAGGAAGGATAAAAGTAGACTGAATGCTGTGGAAATGAGATCTTTGAGACGGATGTGCGGTAAAACCATGTATGACCGTATTACAAATGTGGATATCCGGAAAGAATGCAAGGCGGATATGAGCGTAATGGATAGGATCAAGAAAGGGACGCTTAGATGGTTTGGGCATGTAGAGCGAATGAACGAAGAAAGAAGTGTGAAAAGAATATATGATGCGAAAGTGAATGGAAGAAGAAGTCGAGGACGCCCGAGAAAGACACGGCACGATCAAGTAAATCAAATACTTGAATCGGGTCATGTGAAGAGTCAGAATAACAGAAGAGTATGTATGAGACGATGTATGAATGTAAATGAAGCAAGAAGTGTGTGCCAAGACAGAGTTGTATGGCGGTCCGTCCTCTCTGCCTACCCCTGCGGGGAAACGGCGTGATGGTTAGTTAGTTAGTTAGATTCAAATATGCAAGGTGTACAAAAATAGTAGTAGGTACCTACGCATTTCATCGATTTATCAAAAAACAAAAAATTACGCTTTAAGATTATATACATCCATATGAATATTTTAACATAGCGATAATTTATTTATTTTTTAACTCATCTTACTACCGTATTCAGATTTGTTCAATTTAATGTTCTGATAGGATTTTTTTGACTTTATATCGTTTTCATGTCTGAAGCAGATGTTATAACTAATTTTCCAGCATAAAAAAAAATTATTTTTAGATATTATCCTTACGCAGATACTTAAAAATGTGATATTTTTTAAAATTGAAACAACTGATATATGTTAAATAAAAGAATACTTTGTTTTAAAACCACAGAATTTATTATGATGAAGGCCAACCGGTTTCGCTTGGATCAAGCTTCGTCAGGGCACATATAATAACTAAAGAAAAAATACAGAGTTAACAGGTAAATATAGGTACAACAGTTAATGATAGAGTGAGACAGTATATAATACAAAGAAGGAAGAGAGAGAGCATATATAAGAGGGAGGGAACAATTGAAAGTGCTTAATATATATTACGAAGAATTGGTAAATAAACAAGTGTACATAATAGAAAGATAATGATGTAATGTTAGGGGCAGACAAAGATCCCATATTGAATTTACATATGAAAACGACATTTTACATTGTTACTGGAAAAGAAGCTATTTGGATACATAATAATAATTAAATGGGTGAGTTATGGAATAAAACAGAGTGATTCGTAGCATCAAATGAGGGTGAAGTTGACAATTGATTTACAGGAAACATATTTAAAATAGGGCTAAAGGATACATTTTTTTGACTGATATATGTGTTGAAAAAATTATGAAAATATAAAAATATATATTTGTTTAAACCAGATAAGTGACAAAGTACCCACCTTTTCTTTTTTGCCAAGTGTTTTATTTTTATATATATATATATATATATATATATATATATATATATATATATATATATATATATATATATATATATATATATATATATATATATATATATATATATATTTGAAATGTGCTCTACTACCAATATTACATTTGCAGGTGAAATCTATGTTATCAACAACACGCTTTTCTGAGTTTTTAAAAATACAATTCCGAAGAAGTGCAGTCTTAAACTCCCTGCAATAAAAAAATCTAGAATCAACAAGAGATGGTTATTTTTTTACTCTGACGTTTTTTTCACTGTTCACGGCTATATAGACAATAAGGTGGAGTAAAGCAACCTTTTTTTTGATTTTGTAGAAACAAAATTTCTCAGTTTCAATTTTGGCAAGTTAATTTTCACGGTTCAATGCAAATTTAGCTTTGTTTAAAAAAATATTGCTTGTTTGGATTTGTTTATGATTGCATTGTTATTTATTAAGTATGAATGCACTACAATTGGTTCATTTGTGATATCAGCGAACCCATTAAGTGAATAAAAATTATGCATACCTACATATTTTTGTAAAACCAACACAACTAGGACTGATATGTATAGATTTATTATTAGAATTTATTTTTAAATACACTACACGTTCTCATTTCACACCATTTCAAACATTATACAAATTAGCGTGGTTGAAAATAAAAAGTTAAATAATTTATAAACCTTTTTCGATGAAATAAAAATTCCGCAATAATATGTAGACTTATATTGGGTAATGCATTGAAACGGGGATATTTTTTATGCATCACGATCATACGGTTCATTGCTGTAATTCACCCTTTCTCAGTGGCGCATCTGTAATCACGAGTTTGGGACCCAGGGTGCCCCTGACAATAATCTGCACTTACATTGCCCCGTACACCAGATAACGTGCCGCCCCACCGCATTGTGTATTGTAGTTCTTTAAACAATGGAGCGCGGAGTGGATGCGCCCAATATTACCACCGTATTACTTAACACGCTACTCGCTACAAGCTGTATGAGGTATACACCGAACAGAAACTCCTAGAAGTGCGAGAAAACTGTCATAAAACCTTCGACTTCTAGGCCCCAATCAGGCCAATTAAATTGATGCGATCTCAACATCTGCGATCTTTTCGTCAAAACAGATAAAAACATTTTATAACTATTTGCTACTGGTGAAAATCACGGAATTTAACTAAACTTGCTGAGATTTTTTTTAGCTTATCAATCAATAAGACGTTTTGTTTTCATCTAGTAGTTACCACACTTTGGTAAACACTGATCTAACTGATCAAAGTTTAAACGTGATGGTTGAATATTTATCATTTTCACTCGAAGTGAAAGAAAGTCGACCTAATTTTGGGCACACAGATGTCCCCCACAACACACTTCTGTCGGTTGATCCCTTCAGTGGCGGTATACGATATCCACGGTTGACGTTATGGTGCGATAAAACGTTGAACAACGCTCCAGAGCGATAATACCGGTATTATGTTATCGTTATCGTTATTCCCCGATCCTCACAATGCTTACTGTAATAATACACCATGTTGAAAGAAAAACAGCCTGTATTTTATGTTACATAAAGGATGTTGGAAATAATGTCGTATGTGGCGTAACGGAAGTCGACTTCTGTCGAGGGCATAGTGCACAAACGTGTTAAATGCATTTTAATGGAAACATAATTACTACGCATCATATACTATCCATCTCTCAAGAT
This sequence comes from Drusus annulatus, assembly GCA_022651775.1. Lineage (NCBI taxonomy): Eukaryota > Metazoa > Arthropoda > Insecta > Trichoptera > Limnephilidae > Drusus > Drusus annulatus. Next base: position 155,282 of record JAGWCC010000132.1, read on the forward strand.
GTTTTTATTATGACCACTATTTACCATCTAAAATGGTTATATACAACCGCCCCTCTGGCTTTTGGACGTGTTAAAGTAAAATACCCATTTTTTGATATTGTGGCAACCGAAAATGATAAATTGTGTATTCTAAAAAAAACTATTTGAAGATTTTTATCAGTTTTCAGGTGTATCAGATTTTTAGCTGCCTCAATTGCTCAAAATCTGCACATAAGGGTTGATTTTTGTAAAAGTAAAACAAAATACTTCTACAATATCAATAGCGTCGTCTTATATACGCACTCAAACGTCACGATCCGTCACTGCACATAGATAATAATATGCATACGGTTGCTTTAATCAATAAACATAAATAAATACCAACTGTGATTTTGCCAAAATTAGTGCAAAACCGTATCTTGAACTAAAAACTTAAAGTAAAACTAAACTAAAACGTTGACTTGAGGTAAATAAAATAATTGTGTTTATCTTAATTGACCCGACAGGTAAGTTTTTTTCTGTATATTATCTCTTTACATAATATAAATATTAATATGTCATAGATTATAATATATGTAGTTAGTAATGAGATATAGCCGAGGAATCAAGATTTGTACAGCGCCTTTGAGGTGATTTTTCACAAAAACGGCGCATTCAAGTTATCCAAATATTATTATTGTTATTATTACAAATCGACCCCTTGGAATAACAAGGCAATGTCGTGCAATAATGGGCTCTATAGAAAGCTACTTTGGAGTTTACTATCGCATAGCAGTGCGGTGTCAGATAAAACCTTGTTTTCCCAAGGGGTCGAAATAGTAAGGTAAGCTCTTAAGGTAGAATTTTCAACTCGGGCTCAAACCGTTTGTCCATTACGCATCGACATGTAAGCAGTACATGTAACTCGTTATCTTTAAACAAATCGTATCGTCATTTTCGACCAGGTTTCTTTCGCTTTATGCCCATCGTTTGTAAGATAAAGGCAATACCTTACCCAGCTTTAGCAAATTTCTTACATAATTTGTAACTTCCTACATATATTATAACTTTCAGAATTTACCTTAAACCGTTCACAGGGTAAAAACATAATCTCTCAACACGATGATTAATCATAGAGTTAAGATAGTTAATCCTTTTTAAATTAGGACAATTTAAAAAATTGATAAACTCCGTTTTTGGCAGGAAAGATATATAAATATAGTGTAAATACGACCAAGCATATTATTATTTACTATAATATACTGTGAGTGACGTCTTTAATTTCTGAAAGCAAGTTAATTTGACACTTGACTAGCATTCGGGCACAATGCTTCGAATCCCACAGCGATAACCTTCGTTGCAGAGCGGCTAGCTCTTTGGCTTTGGACCCAGAGGTGGAGGGTTCGAAACCGAAGAAAAAAACCACTTCGTTTAGATTAATAATAAAATATGATTAATTTTAGAAAAGTTGAGGAAACAACTCCGTTGACCGTCTGAGGATAGGCTAAGCCTGCAATGGACGGAGACCGCTGAAGTAGCCTAGGATAGAGATGCCTGAAAGTGCCTTGTCCAAACAATGGGTCTCCGACCTGAATAGGATAAGGGAAAGAAGATGAGACGAATACATTGTATTTTTATATACTACCGGACCATTTTCCAATTACAAAAAAAACATAACACAAAATGGAAAAAAGTGCAACAGAGAAAGAATAGCACATACATAATATTTCAAGGAAGCAATGACAAAAATAGGACTAAAATAAACATTTAATATAACATTCAAGTCAAAGCCTGAGTCGCAAAGAATGACAAAAATCATTCAGACTGGTACCAAAAACTTCAAGACCATTGCTTGAGTGAACAAGTCTCGACATTCTGGACAGTGGAGAATGATACCCATAATGAGTAGAGTGATGATTGAGAAACAGCAATTTATTGTTTCTACTAAGTCTACGACAAGGAATGTTGAACTGGATGAGTTGCAACAAAGAAGGTAAGTTGATAATACAATTAATAATTTTTAAAATCAAATTCTTTCCTACGCTTTCCTAATGAAGACTTCGGCCATGTTTAGTGACCAGATCTGAATATTTACGTGCTTCGGGTAGGCACTGACTGATTTTTAGCACAAATTATACTCTACTATCTGGTCATGTTTTACTCTTATGGTAATGGCTTATTTTTATATTAAAAATTCCCTTTCTTTCACGTCATTTTCCACTACTTACAGCTGAGCTGTTTAAGGTACTGAAATGGCATTTCCGTAGACCATCTTGGCCAGTCATTAAGAGCCATTTGCATTAACGATAATGGATGCTGTACATAGTTGTTCACATAAGTGGAGCGCGGAAACCATTTCTTATTATCATTTGGCTTTAAAGGCACTACTTTAATCATAATCCACACGGGAAATTTATCAATAGAAAACAACATTGTTGGAAAGTAATTATTCCTTCATTGTACATTAATAATTGTTTCTTTAAAAAAGTTGTAGATTATTTTAGGGTTACTGTTGAGAGTTAATTTCCGCCTAAATACTCAAGTAAAGGAATATTGTGTTATGTACAACTGATGCATGTTTAGTTGTTTGGTGAGTGCGATACAATAATGATAATTATTACTTTCATCAGATACTTACCATCTAAAACAACAATTCGCGTTTAGAAAATTTTCATTTTTTCATTAGTTGCTTTAATCCACCCATTTCAATAATATCTTTTAAAATGGATTATAAGTAGGTAAATTATTAGGTAAGTAAGGATATGCAAATATTATTTTGATGATCATTTCAATTGAAATCGGTTTCAAATTTGAAAAGTTAGCACTTATTCAGTCGCACGTACTACCTATTAAAAGAAATTATGTACAATTAATTATAATTAATCATAATTTTTTTATTGAAATTTTGGTGGCATAGATGAACTTTTGCCAAATTCAAAAGGGAAACTCGTTTTTATTTGATTGCGAAAAAGCTTATTAACTAGTATGTATCTATAGACTTTCAAAATTAAGGAGATTAACCGTTATAACCGCTAAGCCGCAACGTTTGTGAATTAAATATTCGCTTTTTTTTTTTTCTGGTTATTTTTCATGAAGTAGTGGTGATCAACGGACTAATGAACTTCAATGAAAAATACGTTTATGGTGGGAGGACAGGTTGCCTATATACTCCCGAGACACAATATCTTCGAACGAAGCGTTTGTTTCATTAAAATAAATAACCGCGCGGTTCCCGCAGGAAACTTGATATTCCTCCCTTCAAGGAAGCGACTGTCGGAAATGAATGTGAAAATAGATATTGCATTGAACAGAAACCGAGATTCGCAGTCGGAAATACTGAGTTTTTCAGCCTGTCTTCTGATCTTATGGAAAAGCTTGCGAAGAAAACAGAAAGGCGAGCGGTATTATATATTAGAAACATTTGCTATTACGGAGGTTTATATCCGGGAACATGGGGTACGGAGGAAATGAAATTGGTAAGTTTGTGTAGGAATTATTGCTAAATTGGGTATTTCCATATGTATTGCTAGCTATAGCATCCTGGAGAGAAATAGCTTTAAGCTATTAGGAATAGTCATATTGGTCATATGGCATTGAAAAGCTCGGGAGGATGTTGAAAAATATATATTGCTTTGTTTGTCTTGCCTAACTTTCTGAAAAAATCTTCCATTACAGACTTTGCTAAAACAATATCAAAATATAAATTGGAAGCATTCTATCCACGACTTCTTTTGTTCGCAGTATTTTTATCGTGAACACGTGCGACTGATTTAAAATGCATCACTTTGGTTTAAGGGCTGGTTTTATGACATTTAGCGCAGGTACAGTGAGTACAGAATGCGCCCTCCCTCCCTTTAAATAAAAACTACTTTACAAAACTTGCCCATTACCAAAGTCAATTCAAGAATATTTAAAAAAATGTTAGGAGTGAATTTTTGATATCTGATAACTGTGAGATCAAAATAAATAGTGTTCCACGATACCTTTTTACATTTCATTTTGTAAAACATAAAAAAACAGGCATATTTTTGACATAGAAATTAAAAATATAATATGTTTTAATGATCTCTAAAGTCACTTCCTGTAGAGTCCATTATAAAATAGCATAAAACCAGGACCGACCCTGAACCAAACGGCGCCTAGCGCAGGTAAAAGTTTTGGCCATAAAAAAATGCCATAAAAAACTAAAACAAAAACGTGCGTCTCAAATTCGAAAATTCGAATGCCGCTAGATATTTCTATTGAGTTGTATCTATATCCTTGACAATAAGGAAGTTGAGTCCATTTTTTTTTTATTTTTTTTATCAATATCCACCTTCAAACTTAAATAGGTATTTTTTTTTTTTTTTTTTTTAAGTTAGTTTTTATAGTTAAATTAATTCTCAAAGTTTGAATTTTGTACACGCCGCCAAAACGGCAATATCTCAGAGGTAAGGAGCGGGGTGGGTGCGTGACGCGTTTTGTACGTTCAGAAGGGGCACCACACGGTACTTATATTTGACATCGCACATTGTCGTTATCCAGCTGTCAGTTGCATATTTGTTATTTTGTGTTTTTTCTTCAATTTTACCGCTTTTAATTTAACAAAACCTTATAAAATGTCAGGAGATAATACGTCTTGCTATTGCATCGTACTAATGTGTAAAAATACAAGCATTACTGCAATTTACAATCATTCCAAGAAATGAAATTTTACGTAAAAAATGGTTCACCGCCATTTACTTCGCGGCATCGCATCGTACGAAAACGGTACATTTGACGTTCGACTAATATGAAGCGTTTCTATTTTATGGCGTTTTAACTAATTTTCAAGAAGGGTTTATTAATTCTGGGAATAATAATATGGAAATATACATATATATTCAGAATCTGTGTTTTTCGATCTACATGCACATATTTTTTTAAAGTCATAATATTTTTCACTCAACTTCTCTATTATATCAGAATGCAGAAACATTAATTAAGCTGATTCAAATACGTTTCAAATACGTGTGCATTCACATTGTGAAAAAAAAAACAAAAAAATAGTTGGTGTAATTCGTATAGCCCTGTCTCATTCTTACATTTTACTAATTTTGCGCAATTTTCACTTTCACTCTAACCGTTTGTTGCATAATTTTGATTTTTTTTTAACGCACAGTGTGAATTTTTTGTTCCAATAGAAGACAGGTACCAACTCATATCAAGAAATAAACGAGAGTTAGTTTCCAGTCAGACCGGAAAAATGCATATCAAGAAATAAACGAGAGTTAGTTTCCAGTCAGACCGGAAAAATGCGGGTTCGATTGCCATCCATGAATAATACTTTTTTTCAAATTTCCTTCTTCCTTCCTAAAGAAGGTTAAGTTTAACCGAAACCGGTCGAATGTAATATGTGTATAAATAAAGTGGCTTAAAACTAAAACATTTTTTTTTTAAATTATGTTATTTATGATTAAGTTCATCCTTTGTATCATAGGTACTCTCATTTGTATGTTTAAATGTGAATTGAAAATATATATAGTGTCTTTCGTTTCTTATTTATGACATTCATAGAACAACGCAAAAAGTGCTAAAATTTAACACAGGCTTATTTTCGTTGATTTTACATTTATTTTCGAAACAACGTTAACCATAAAAACCTAATTAAGCTATTGTTAACCGACGCAAAGGTCAAATTAGTCTAGTTTTCAGTAGCGATTACACAACATTTAGTAGCGATTTCACAGAGGCTAGAAATTCACTGGGCCAATCTACATTTTCGGATCACGGCTATAAGCGTACTGGGACGCTCCTATTCCCAAACTATTATTATTTGAGATGACTTTTGTTCATGTGTTAATATTACATAAAGAAAATAGAGAACAATGCAGAAGATAAGAAAATAAGTATTTTTTAAATTTATTTTATGTTCTAGTATAATTCCATAAGTTACTAATTAAATCAATTTGGTTAAATCTCCCCCCAATCACTTACGGTAACTAACTAACTAATCATCCAGTCGTTTTACCGAAGGGGTGGGCAGAAAGGACGGACCGCATTCACATTCATACATCGTCTCATACATACTCTTCTGTTATTCTGACTCTTCGCATGACTCGATTCAAGTGTTTGATTCACTTGATCGTGCCATGTCTTTCTTGGGCATCCCCGACTTCTTCTTCCACTTTCTTTCGCATCATATATTATTTTCACACTCCTTTCCTCATTCATTCGCTCTACATGCCCAAACCATCTAAGCGTTCCTTTCTTAATCCTATTCATTACGCTTATATCAGCTCTGCATTCTTCCCGGATATCCACATTTTTAACACGATCATACATGGTATTACCGCACATACGCCTCTCACGGATCTCATTTCCACAGCATTCAGTCTACTTTCATTCTTCTTCTGCCAGTTCCATGCCTCACTGCCATATATCAGTATTGGTATAAGCACTCCACTGTGGACTGCTTGCTTCACTTCTTTGGATATTTTTTTTTTATTTGCGCCAACAGCGTTTAATTCTCCATTATTGGAGTTTCCTGCATTCACCCTTCTTTCAATATCCTTATCAGCATTTCCGTCTCTCGTAAACATACTTCCTAAATACACGAATTCATCCACTCGCTCCGAGTATTCATCATACACAACTATATTGCACGCTATTCTCGTTCTCTCTCTTTCTAACACCATGACTATGGACTTCCTTAAATTCATCATCAACCCATTCTGCATACATACTTAGTTCATCCTGGATACGAGAAACTGTAGATCTTCTATCCTGTCAGAAATCAGCCCCGCATCATCAGCATACAATAGGCAACATACTTTGAGATTGTTCATTTTTGCGCCCAAGCCCACACCTTTCAATATTTCCATACTATCAGGAATCCGGAATATACCATCAGGAATACCACAAGGATCACATCTCGGACCTCTATTATTTCTTTTGTACATTAGTGATATAGGTAAATGTTTAAATACTTTAAAATTTTCATTTTTGCAGATGATCATAAAATTTACAAAAAAAAATACAAATATTAATGACAGCCTAGAATTGCAAGAAGATATTAAAAGGTTTGGAACTTATTGTGCAAAAAATCAATTGTTTCTTAACATAGAAAAATATAACACATTATCTTTCACCAAAAGCATTAACAACCTAATATATCCATACAAAATCAATGGTGTAGAGCTGAAAAGATGTAGTGAAGTAAGGGATTTAGGAATAATAATGCACTCAAAAAAATTATCAAAAACGCAGTTGACAATCACTGCCTGCTAGAAAATATCCATATCCACTGTCCAGTACGAAACGCACGCTCGAACCAATTATTCCACATCCCACACTCAAAAACTAACTACACAGAACATTCATTTTTCCGAAGAACATGCTCAAAATACAACATCACATTTTCAGAAGCTGATATTTTCAATTTATCCACAGTTCAGCTTAAAAAATGCATACAGGACATAATCAAATAACAAGGTTAATTATTACCTCGATACCACAGCAGTACGTTACAGATCTAAGATAATTATGTTAATTATTTGTCTCTATTTTTATTTAAACACACTATGTATGTTGTATTTCTTTTTATTTATTTTTTTCTTGTTAATATTAATCATCTTGGGTTACATTCTACGTTTTATTATTTATTTTACAGTTTTATTCAACATCATACATAGATATAATTCTTATTTGTTTATAATTCTGAAATTATTATTATAATTTTGAATATTTCATTCTCCATTTTGGTTTTTTTTTAAATAAATTATCAGCGGAAACTCCACTGGTTAATGCAATATAGTAATCACTTTATTTATAAAATTTTGTAAGCAACTGTATGTTTTCCTAAATAAAAAAAATAAAAAACAAAAAATAAAACTATTATTTATGTACAAATTAAACAACCACAGTGACATTACACAGTCTGGTTTTACATATTTTGTGATGTTAAACCACTTCGTAAAATCACTGTTCACTTCTTACACACGCAACGCTTGCCTCGTTCAATGACGCGATTGCTTGTATAAGATTTGTGCTGACTCCATACATAGATAATAATTACAATTACAAAAGTTACAATTACAACTACAGTAGCAGTTTTCTAATATTAAATACTGATCAACAAATTAAAACCTTTATTTTTTTAAACATCTTAGTTTGTATTATGAATTATTTATTTATTTACTTCCCTTAAAGGCTTTTTTCACAAGTATTCACTTTTAAAAAAACAATTAACTCATAAACGTGCAAAAAATATTGTAAAATAAAAGAAAAATATATATATATTGAATAACAGGTACAAAAATATTTTAAAAGAGAATAAAAAATAATATTAAATAACAAGTACATCCAGAGTTAAATAGTTTTAAACAATTAATTTAGCTCTGCTAGATGAAATAAATCATCTAAGGTATATTTATATTGTGATATTGACGAATTGAGTATGTCAACGACATCGGAGTATTTGTTTCCCAGATGTTGAATTCTTTCATAGGAGTGTAATATTGTGAGGTTGAAGCAAAACTGTAACAATAATATGACAGATACTGTCTTGTAACCGTCCTGCCAGGAACATGAAATGCAATTGAGTATAATAGTTCAGGGCTGTCAATCATTGAATTTATAATTTTATTTAAGCAAGTCAAGTCGCTAATTATTCTATATTCAGACAATCTTAATAAATTAAGGTGATGAAGAAAATAATTATAATTGATACATTCCCTTAATATATGCCCATTCTAACGTTAGTAAATCTTAAGAATTTATTTTGAACTCTTTTTACTGTAATGGAATGAATGTATGTAACATAACTTGATGCCTACGTCGTACTCCTAACTAATGACGTAAAATTTTTTTAATCTGTGAATGTTTTTAAATTGTTTTCATATTCACATAGACATAAAATACGCATATTCTTAATTTGAAACCCAATATTTTCAAACCTTCATTTGACGTGATTTCAATATGATAAATAATGTTTAGTTTTTGATCAAAATATACACCCAAATCATTTACCTTGGTAACATTTGTTAGCTAAGTATCAATTATAGTATTTTTTCTTTTATTCTATGAAATCTCATAATTAGACATTTGCTTACATTAAATTGTAAATCATTATTTAGGCACCATATAAAGAGTTTAAACAAATTACTTAACAATGTGTGATAGTCATAAATATTTCTCATGGCTTTGTAAATTTTCAAATTGTCGGCAAACAATAACATTTCGACATCGTTCAAAATAGATAAAACGTCGCTTACAAATAGTAAATTAGTTTATTTTATAAGGAATGTATTGGTTTATCATCTTATTTTACCTTCTGCTATTCGGGTCCCCAATCAGAACAAGGGGACGAAAGTGATGATCTCTTTAACAAGACGCCTCCAGATATCCTCCAGCAGCCTTCGTCCATAACATGCCCAGCCTCTCCTCGTACAATCTCTGGAGTTGCTTTTCCCAACATTTGTTCAACTGGCCATCTTCCCCCCAGAATTACCACCAGTTTTCCATGCGGGGTCTTTTGATTTGGTACCGGTATCTTGTTTCTTAATAAATTTCCCTTATTGCTTAAGTATTAGACACTTGTCGCCTTTGTGTCATAGACATAACAAACAAAACAAGTCATATTCATACAAATCTTACAAAAAATGCAGCAGCACTAGTAACGTATTTTATTCCGTTTCACCCGCGTATGAAAGGGATAGCCATTCAAATAATATGTGTGTACGGATGAGATAGCTAGATTAACGTCCCACGCTACTGTTATAATCGGGTATTGTGCCACTAGCTCTGGTTGTCTTTCACACACTTATGTATTTCTGCATTCGCTATCTCACACCGTTTTTGTGAACCTTTAAACCTTGTGAATAATTGTATTTATTGAATTGAAATAATAAGTGATTTGTGGGTAATTATGAATGGAAAGAAACTCCATGAGATATGTTTTTTACTCCCGAATGATTTTTACACGGTTCAATGCATTTTTCTCAGAAATGAACCTACAGGGACGCGTTTGTGGCAGCTGGTGACAGCTTGCCTGTCGAACGAATGTTTGTGTGATACTAAACGTAGTAAATCACAGGTATGTCTCGCGAACTTGGTTTAGTGCATCCACGTGCGTTGTCTCAGTAACGTATCTACATTATTTAATTAATCTAAGCTTTGTGTACAAATATTGGCTTAAGATTTTCAAATTTTGCATTAGTAGGCGAAACAAATCAGAGAAATTTTAAATAATCTTTTTTAATAACACAAAAACACACAATAATTTGCTGTTTTCATTATCAACGACTCTCGTGTTTATTGTATTAATAATTTGACATTTAATCATATTGTGAAATAAAGCAACTTGTACAGCGCGCTGTTACGGCGTAATCTTTGACAGTTTGACGCTTCCCAAGTATGGCGACAAAAAGTAATGTGGTTAAATGAACAATACTTCGCCAGGCGGCCGCCATGGCAATGTTTAGACATTTTCAGGATTGTAATCATAATAATACCAAATTCAACGACAACCATAATTTACTTTGTTGCATATTTTTACGTAATCGTAATCATTATTATGTACGTTATTTCAGCCCTTGAATATTATTATGATTATTACAACTGCGTGTACATAACCTACTTATATGTAAACGCTAACCGGCTTTGGAAAATAACTAAATATTAACGGATTTAAAAAAAAATACATTTGTTTGAATTCTACACAAAAGTTCCAATTGCCCGCAATCAGTGGCCAATGGCATCCCTATTTTATACATATTTTGTCGCTAGAATGCAAAAGGGCTGAAGGACCATTTTGAGAAGCTTACACCAGGGCATTTAAAAGTTATAATAAAATATATATATAAATAATAAATTGATAATAATTGGATTTTGAAAAAAAAATTAAATCAGGTAACTTTAATGCTCTTACCAAATTACCTAAAGCGACGAAAAACTAAAAAAAAAGTCCCAAACTTGTATCACTTGGATGAAGCCTTCTCCCAAATGGTAAATATATTTTAGACGAAGGGTCACAAAAGTCTTCAAAATCAAAAACTGCATATATAACTTGATTTCGACCAAATTGTCGCTTAAGCTCTTTTGCCTTTTCAGCGACGATATGTATTTATTACAAATTCATTTTTAAAAAAACCGCACCATTAAAAAATACACAATAACAAGACAAAAATGCACTTACCGATTCCGATACGCAAAAAAAAACAATGTGTTAGCTCAGTTACAAATATCTAGGAATAAAATTCTTTAATAGTTTTTCAGTAAAAATAAGATTGATTAATGATGGTCTCAAAGAATTCAAAATAGAATTAAAAATCTACACTGAAAACTGAAAGTAAATAAACTTTTAAATTATTACAATAGTTAATTAGTAACTTAATAAATAACACCCATACACACTTGTAACTTTTTTTTACCGCACAAAAATCCTATCTACTAGTGAATGTCGGGGGCTAATGGGACTATGAAATCCCCCGTTTGAAGGTTGTGGGGAGGGGAAGGAGATAGGGAAAAGAGAGGTTGGACAGTGCTGCTCTATTCAGATCTGGTCCCCAAACACGATTAAAATCATTTTAAGCAACATCTCGTTTGTGAATGCTGTTTTTTCACGAGGGCGAAACTGAAAGTACTTAGCACACTGGAACGTGCCAAAAAATGTATGTATTACTTTTTAATAATTAATGTGAAATAACACACATTAACCTAATATCAGAATTCGTAGTCGAGGATTTTAACCGCTCGACCACTTAGGATATCAAAAACCGTCGAATATTATTATATTTACTTGCCATAGTTCATTGTGTATTGCACACCCTGCATAACCACGCTAGGATAAAAATATTTTTGTGGTTATTGTTATTATTTAATGAAATAATATATTTAAAGAAATGAAAAAATAACTTTTTAAAATACCAAGAATATTATTTTATTTTTTATGACCGACCGGTTTCGCTTAGCCTAAGCATTATCAGGTTAAACAAAATTAACTCAGTTATTAAAATTAAATTATCCAAATTCGTTGTCTTGTATAAAAGTTATTTTTCATTTCTTTATATATTTCAAACCACAAGGTGATTGCTTTCTAAGAAAAAAATAAAAAAAATAATAAGTAATTGACTGAATACAAACAAAAAACAAGAAAGTAAGTTTTTAAATCAAGAGCATGATGTTTGTGTGGAGATAGACGACAGACGAAAAAGTGTTCCATAACATTTTTAGTACTTGGTTGTAAAAAAACTTTCGACGAATAACTTTCAATGACATACAATTATTTACCCCAAATAAATACATGAAATATATTTTGAGTAGATTCGTCTAACTTTTTAACGACATATTGAGCATTACTCCTTTGAGCAAATTACTGTGAAGTTGGCTCAATGAATGTTTTGTTATAACGTGTGTAGATAACTTTTTTATTATTATTTAACGTATATTATTATGTTTTGAAAACAACTACTACATAATCAAGAATCAAAAATGTATATTCTTGATGTTTTTATTATATTTACAAAACGATATGTATTATTTTTACCAACCTCCAATATGCCAGTGATATTTTAGTTAGCGATGACAACGAAGATCTGTCGAAACTGAACGAACTTGAAGAACAATCTAGAGTAATATAGGACTAAAGATAAACTTAAAAAAACCAGAGTCATGTGCTCCCAAGACCCGAGCATAGGCATCAGAATTTTTTTCAATATTCAGAACAATACATTTACCGGATGTACACATGGATCAAATTCTGAAAATTGGTAAAGAAAACAAACCAACGAAATTGAGAGAAGAAAAAGATTTTAACGAGCCGCCCTCTGAAACTTAGCTATATTATAAAAACAAACAAAACTATATATACCCCAACGCCTACAGACACAAACATTTACTCTAACCCAAGAACGTTCTGGTAAAAATGGCCATCACACAAATAGTCATGGAAAGCGCTGGGATATTATATTATATAATATCAAAAATCTTCTCGCAAGAGGACTTTGATTTTGACTTTAAATACATACCAATTTATCTCTCAGCACTTGATTTAAAAAAAAAGAACCAAAATGGATTGCACAAAACCGACAGACTTTTGACTTGCGAGATAAAGTCCATAATCAATTCTGTTGGCTGTTGTTTTTGGTTATAAATTTTACATCATTTGACAATTGTACACTTCTTTTCTTGAAATGTTACTTAAATGTAATTTTAACAGAATTTAAACAATTTCACTCCATGATTTTTCTTCTAGAACTTTTGCGTCAGTTGTTTCTTTCGAAATTTTGTAGTTATCAACACGGATTAACAACAAATATAAATATTCCGAGTTTTTGTTTTTCAGTAACGTTTAAGCGTTGCTAATTCACTATTTCACTCGGAACTCGAAACCGGTAAATTGTTGCACAACATTTAGAAATTTTGGTTTTACGTATTTATTCACACAGGAGCACTTTTAACACGTTTTCTCATAAAACTGCAATGATTCTAATATCCTTGTAACCAATTATTATGTATAGGATTCAGAGGAATCAAAACACTAATATGAATGAGTACTTTTATGAGAGACTTCCTAAAGGGATAAGGTCACGGTCCGGAGTGCCGTACCGTACTAGTGGTGCAACTTCGGAGCAATACTATTATCGTGTCACTCCAAGGGCGCAACGTTCAGTAACTGCCGCCCACTGCCGTCCGGTGGCGTCCAGTCATACCAACATAAAGCTGAACACAACAGAAAATAAGATTTATTTGAGGTTTCTGTGTTTTCTTTTAAAAGAACACGGAGACTGCTATCTTTGGTTTTCATACATACTTTAAACGCAGTTTCTGACGGAAGAAAGCTGAATTTGCAACAAACTATTGAATTTATTAGGTTCACAATTTGAATCTCTAAGAAATTGCATTCTAAACTTATTTCTATATTTGCTAGATGATTTTTATATAAAAACGTGTTTTTTTTTTAATTTCTCAAAACATTATTTATATTATTGTACATCAACACAGCATTCAGTTTATCTCTTGACGCACAAAGTACTTATGTCTTGTTTCAAAGTAAGGAGCGTGGTTTCAAATACCAAATGCACATTTTATTAATGTCAGTCATTAAGCTTTTTTCTTCGAAATTTTGGCCTCAATCCAAACTGCCAAGGTGTTCAACGGCTTGGCTTGATTCCAATGTGCAATCTGTTGCTTTTGTGGAGAGGAAAATCTAGGGCTTGGGGTGGGTTTAACTCTGGGGTAGTTCTTTACAAGTGTTTGTATCAAGAGCTTAAAGCTTTGCAATAATATCCAACAAGTAGCATGTTGATAAATTGAGAGATTGTAAATATGTAAAGAATTTAAAAAGTAGATGTTTTTTGCAATAGGTATCCTTTTTTGCGATTTCATTTTTCTGCACGAAATAATCTCATCGTTGTATCACCAGATAAGTGTCGCTCGTATAAAACCTCTTTCGTTAAGAGAATATAGATTCCTAAAAGGTATTTTGTGTACTTTTGGTAAATGCACTTCATCCGGGGTAACTTTATTAGAGTATCACTCTAGATAAAGATTGTCCCATGAAAAATTCATGTCAGTTCATTTTATTATCACAATTTTGTTTAATATATTATAATATACGTAGTTGGTACAGGATTTAACTACCCAATTTTACTGCCCGAGTTGCAATACTCATTATTGGAATCTCTGGATTTGAATTTAATGGATAAAAACATACTCAAAAAGTAACATTTCTGAAAAAATTATAGATATTTTCGAATCAAATGTTAGCCTTGGAGTCGGAAATTAAATGCGATTTTCTCAGGCCCTATGTAACCTAATGAAGTTAACTTTTGAAATTCTGTTAAAAATGATAGATCCAAGACGATTGCAAGAAAAAATTCTATTAAAGTATTATTTGTATAAAAATCATCAATTTTGTCGACCGAATGTGAGCCTTGGGGCTAGAAATCAAATACCGTTTTCTCCAGATGTATAAGGCCGAATAAAGTGAACTTTTAAAACTCAAATAAAATATTAAACGAAGACGATTGAATGAAAAAAAACTAAGAAAGTAACATTTATGAAAAATTCATCAATTTTATGAACCAAATGCGAGCCTTGAGTTTGGATGCAATGAATTGTTTTCCCAAACCCTATGGGGCCATATGAAATAAACTTTTGAAAATATGTTTAAAATGATAGACTTAATACGATTAAATGAAAACAGTCTATAAAGTAACATTTGTTAAAAAATTCACCTTTTTTTATGGACCAAATGCGAGCCTTGGGGTCGGATATAATTACTCGTTTTCTCATGCCCTATGAGACCGAATAAAACAGACTTTTGGATTCTTCTAAAAATGATAGACCTGAAACAATTGAATGAATAAATCCTCTTAAAGTATTTGTGAAAAAAATATTTATTTTATGGACCAAATGTGAGCCTTAGGGTCGGATAATTTGTACGGTTTTCTCAGGTCCTATGAGACTGATTGAAGTAAAATTTTGAAATTCTGTTAAAAATGGTAAATTGACGATGATTGAATGAAAAAATTCTATAAAAGTAGCATTTGTGAAAAAATCATCCATTTTATTGAATGAAGATTTTAAAATTTTGTTAAAAATGAAATAGATCAAAGACGATTGGATGAAAAAATTCTGTAAAAGTAACTTTTTTTTAATTTGTCGACCAAATTGGAGCCTTGAGGCTGGAAATAAAATGCCGTTTCCTCGAGATGTATAATATAAAGTTAATGAAGTGAATTTTCGAAAGAAAAAAAAATTATAAAGCATGATTTGTGAAAAATCGATCAATTTTATGAACCAAATGTGAGCCTTAGGGTTTAATTTAAAGTACCATTTTATCAGGCCCTATGTAACCTAATGAATTCAACTTTTGAAATTCTGTGGAAAATGATAGATCAAAGACGATTGCAAGAAAAAATTCTATTAAAATAACATTTTTGAAAAAAAGACATCAATTTTTAGCCGACCGAATTAGAGCCTTGGGCCCGGAAATAAAATGATGTTTCCTAAAGCTATATAAGGTCGATTAAAGTGAACTCTTTCAAATTCTGTTAAGAATGATGTACTCAAGTTGATTGAATGAAAAAATTCTATAAAAGTAAAATTTGTGAAAAATCCATCAATTTTACAGACCAAATGCGAGCCTTGGGGTCAGTCATAAAGTACCTTTTTTTCAGGCCCTATAGGACTAACGGAATAAAGTAATCTTTGCCGATTCATCAAAAATGATCGACGCTTAACGCTTGGATAATTAAATCCTCTAAAATTAACATTTGTGAAAAAAAATATCGTTTTTATGGACCAAATGCGAGCCTTGGGGTCGGATATAATTAAACCGTTTTCTCAGGCCCTATGAGAACGATTGAAGTAAAATTTTGAAATTCTGTTAAAAATGATAGACTTACGATGTGAAAAAATGGGAAAAATTGGAAACTTGGGGCCCGCAATAAAATGCCGTTTTCTCAAAATATATGAGGCCAAATAAAGTAAACATTTTCAAATTCTGATAAAAACGATTGACATAAGACGATTGAATGAAAAAAAACTTGAAAAGTAAATTTTCCGCAAAAATCATCAATTTTGTCGACCGAATGTGAGCCTTGGGGCTAGAAATCAAATTCCGTTTTCTCCAGATGTATAAGGCCGAATAAAGTGAACTTTTGAAACTCAGATAAAAATAATAAAATAAAGACGATTGAATAAAAAAAAAACTAAGAAAGTAACATTTGTGAAAAATTCATCAATTTTATGGACCAAATGCGAGCCTTGGTGTTTGACTTAAAGTACCAATTTTTCAGGCCCTATGTAACTTAATGAAGTTAACTTTTGAAATTCTGTTAAAAATTATAGATCCAAGACGATTGCAAGAAAAAAAATTATTAATGTAACATTTGTGAAAAAATCATCAATTTTGTCGACTGAATAGAAGTTTTAGGGCCAGAAATTGTACACCGTTTTCTCAAACTATACAAATTAAGTGGACTTTTTCAAATTCTGGTGATATTGATGAATTTAAGACGATTGAATGAATAAAATCTAAAATAATAAGATTTGTGAAAAATCGTCAATTTGACGACCAAATGTGAGTCTTGTGGTCGGTATATAATTAACCTTTTTCTCAGGCCCTATGGGACAGAATAAAGTAATCTTTGGAAATTCATTAAAAAAGATCAACACTTTAACGCTTGGATAATAAAATCCTCTAAAATTAACATTTGTGAAAAAAATATCATTTTTGTGAACCAAATGCGAGCCTTGTGGTCGGATATAATTCACCGTTTTATTTTTCCCTATGGGACCAAATTAAACGGACTTTTGAATTCTTTTAAAAATTATAGACCTGAAACGATTGAATAAAAAAATCCTCTAAAAGTAACATTTGTGAAAAAAATATTAATTTTATGGACCAAATGTGAGCTTTGGGGTCCGATATTAAGTACCGTTTTCTCAGGTCCTATGAAACCGAATGAATTATAATTTTTAAATTCTGTTAAAGATGATAGATTTACGACGATTGAATGAAAAAATATATAAAAGTAAATTAATGTGAAAAAATAATCAATTTTGTCGACCGAATGTGATCCTTGGCGCTGGAAATCTTGGTTTTGTCAAGCTGTATGGGGCCGAATGAAGTGAACTTTTGAAACTCAGATAAAAATAATAAACTCAAGACGATCGAATGAAAAAAATCTAAGAAAGTAACATTTGTGAAAAAAATATCAATTTTATGGACCAAATGCGTTGTACCGTTTCTCAAACCCTATAGGACCATATCAAATAAACTTTTGATATTATGTTTAAAATGATAGATTTGATACGATCAAATGAAAAAAAATTCTATAAAGTAACATTTGTTAAAAAAATCATCTTTTTTATGGACCAAATGCGAGCCTTGGGGACGAATACAATTTACCGTTGTCTCAAGCCCCATTGGACCAAATGAAGGAAGCTTTTAAAATTTTGTTAAAAATTATAGATTTTAGAAGATTGAATGAAAAAATTCTATAAAAGTAATATTTGATAAAAACCAATTTTACCGACCACATGTGAGCCCTGGGGTTTGGATTTAAAGTACCAATTTTTCGTTTAAGTGGCCCTATGTACCCGAATGAAGTTAACTTTTGAAATTCTGTTAAAAATGATAGATCAAAGTAATATTTTTTTTTAAAACATCAATTTTGTCGACCAAATTGGAGCCTTGGGGCCGGAAAAAAATGCCATTTTCTTGAGCTGTATAATATAAGGACAAATGAAAATCAGTTCAAATAAATAAACTCAAAACGATTGAAAGAAAAAAATCTTTAAAAGTAGCATTTGTAAAAAATTCATCTTTTTTATAGACCAAATGCGAGCCTTGGGGTTGGATTATAATTAACCGTTTTTCTCATGTTCTATGGAACCGAATAAAACGGACTTTTGAATTCTTTTAAAAAGGATAGACCTGAAACGATTGAATTAAAAAATACTCTAAAAGTAACATTTGTGAAAAAAATATTAATTTTATGGACCAAAAGTGAGCTTTGGGGTTGGGATGTAAAGTTCCGTTTTTCCGGTCCCTGGAACCAAAAGAACTGAACTTTTAAAATTCTGTTAATAATTTTAAACCAAATACAATTGAATTTAAAATCTTCTCAATGTAACATATGTGAAAAAATCATCAATTTCATGGACCAAATTGAACCTTGCGATCAAATATTTATTCAAATATTTACTGGATATTTCTCAGGTTCTGTGAGACCGAAGAAGTGAGTTTTCGAAAATTTGTTAAATTAAATTGTAGATTTAAAAACCATTGAATGAAAAAAATTATAAAAGTAACATTTGTGAAAAAATCATCAATTTTACAGACCAAATTTTAGCCTTGAGGTCGGAAATTAATTGCTATTTTCTCAGGCCTTATGGGGCCGAATGAAGTGATATTTGAAGTACGTTTTTGAACTGATGAACTTTAGAAGATTCATTAAAAAATCTTCTTTAAGTAACAATTGTGAAAAAATCATCAATTTTATGGACCAAATTTGAGCCTTGAGGTTTTAAATTAGATGTAGTCATTATTAAATCTCCATGGGACCCGATGAAGTGAATCTTTGGAATTCTATTAAGAATGATAAAATTAAGACGATAAAAGAAAAAAAGATAATAAAACATTATATTTTTTTAGTATCGCCCTGGTGTAAAACTACCAATTAGAATCGAAACGTTGCTTAAAATAGATTTAACAAAAAATGAAAAATACGTAAGAGTATAATTCTCACAAAACGATAAGTGACGGTTTTTCATTGCAAATCGGTTTACGAGAGCAAATTGAAATAATATTTGAAATAAATTATCCACATAATTCTACTGAAATGACTGCACTCTACACTGACAATGATAGATGTTCTCTCGCCGTCACTTTGTCAGAAGAATCCACGAACAAACCACAAGCGCAGTTACAATAAATTTAATAAAGAGCATAGTGCTGTGGTGTTCTTGCGCCATTTCAAATTTTGTAAGAAAAACTTTTTCAGACTTTGTATTGTCGCAATTAGTGAAATATTTTAAGGTTTCCTTATATGTATCTTGGGATAATACCTCCTGTTGGTGAAACTCACAGCATTTTATATAAGCCTACGTAATTATTAATATTTAGAAATAGTTTCAACGGATAGCTTTGACAAACATTTTCAGCGTTATTTATTATTCTTTGAAATAAATATAGGTATTTATCAAATCAAAATCAACTGACTTTTGTAAATCGAATAAATTGAATAAAATTTTTGTGGATATGTCGTTTTTTTGTTTCATTTAAGAAATGTCAAGATGTTATTCTGTAGGAAAAGTAAAAATTTAGGGTGGAAATTATAGATATTACTTTTTAAATACAGTCGTGTTCGTACGTAGTAGGAATTTTCAGACTTCTCGTCGATCTTTATTAAAAAATGCATCCACGTTTTTGCAGTTTTTTACTGTACTTATTTTCTGTTATTTAAGAAACAACACTTTTTTCATAACAACGCTCGACTGACTAGTAAATAAATTCTTATATCTTTCAAAAAGTATTTCGATATGTTCACCGATCTCATCAATTCGGTTATTTGTGTGTTAAATAATTAATGATTTTGAAATGGTTTGATGAATTTCCTCCCAGGTCAGCTTTGAACCTAAACATGTTATCCGAATATCCGTAACAGACACAAGGTGGGCCTATATTGTGAAAGATCAAAAGACTTAACGCAAATTCAACCAATAGTACAATACAAATTCAATTAATCATAATAATACCATATGAGAATGAATGAAAGCATGATGACAAAGAGTCTACGTTATTTCATGTCAAAGGGGTGGTTAAAAGGTTCTAACCAAATAAGTACATGAATGAATGAACCATTGCGACTTCATTTAACTTGATTACCGAAGACTTCATCTGGTTGGGTAACTTAATTTAACTTCGCGAACATAATCTTATTCTAAAGGAATATATTAAATGGAATGGAATTTAGTTTGTTTGACTTCATATAGTCTGCTTGAAAGGGCGGATACATCAAATCAAGATTTCACGAGATAAGTATTAAAAATATTATATCTTAAAAATTATAATTTCAATAACTTATACTTTACCTTGTTAGTCTTTTCGTGCAGGTTACTTTTTTTAGATAATCTTTTCGTGGCCAAGCGAGGCCAATACAATATACAAAATCATGTCGTGACCAAAAGGATTATAAAGTAGGCATATTTTCCCTTTATTCAAAACACCAACGATTTTTCGATAGACATCTTTTAATCACTTACTCATTTTAACAACAAAAATTTTTTGTCTCTGAATAAAATCGACTTCGGTTCAATTAATATTCTATTTAAATTAATTATTTTTTGCCGTCGTTGTTTTTCAAGAATAAATTTCCGTAGACTTAGTAATTAATTTAAAACCTCATACGATCATTACAATATAAGTAGAGTATAACCTAACTTTTTCGGCACCAAGTTATACTTTTCATTTACTTAATATATAATGAAAAATAATTCATTATAAACTCTTACGATTCATTGATTTTATAGTAATTATTTCAGGGAAATGTATAATAACCTACTACGACAGTCAAATGTATTGAAATTATCCAAATGAATAACGTTGACTTTATTTGTTTATTTAAAATTGTAAATTCAATGTTTGACAGCCCTAAACTTTGGTATTTGATTCCATTTCACATTACTCGTAAACCAACTTCGAAACATTAGCTACCTTATTATTGTGGCAACTCTAATACGATATCACAATTTTATACTCCCGTAAACTTAGAAAATAGTTTTAAAAATACTGTTGATATTATTAATGTAAAAAAAAATATTAACATGTCGTAGATTTTTTTTGAACAGTAGAACTAGTCTAAATTACTTTATTTTTTTGCCATTGTTGTTTTGTTATTACTTTCTCATTATCATCTTTTATACACATAAAACATTTAAATCTGACAAAATTTTTAAAAGGTTAAAAACTTAATTATGGGCACATATATATATTTTTATATTCCGGAAATTTTCCAAAAACAGAGACATAAAAGTAAGTAACAAAATCGATATTTATGTGTAAATAATAGACGTACATACTCGTACAACTTATGCGATGTGAATTATTTTTTTGCATATCGTCATGTTCAAGTACAAGGGTACCACAATTCAACGCATTACCTTTGAGTGCATCATCATCCCTGATAACCCGCTAATTGGCAATCAACAGCGCGTTATTATTATTTCCTTTGTGTCAGGCCGTATCCCCGACTTGCATTCCTCCCTATGCTAGATTAATTACCTGCTATGCAATCAAGTTTGCTAAGTGTGTCGTATTGTACTTAGGTGGCACTGATCCATTTGATTTCTTAACTGAAATGAAAGACTTGTCAACCATTTTATCGAATGTTTAAAGTGTAAATTTTTTATCGGGTTGTATTTTAGAAAAAGAAATATAAAAGTGGTAAATATCCATTTATTCCGTTTGTTTCTGATTTTATACTTAATAATAATATATAAATCTATTAAAAATAATATTTTTATTCTAGAAAGTATGCAGGCATACAATGCAATAAATTCCATAATTAACAATAATATTAATAATAACGAAATAACGATATATAAAATTGAAGTAAGAATTCTTGTACAGTAATAAGGAAAAATTAAGTAATAAGGAAAAATTAAAAATCATTAAAAGTTTTATTATATTTTTTTAAAATTAAACAAAATAATAGAAATATTTTAAATCAAGCATGTTTCACATTGGTCATAGGTGGTCACAAGGTGGTCACAAAGTCGATAATTAATAAATTATGTGGTCTCGCTAATTTTTGGAGATTAAGTGATAATTTGTAAATTAATGAGGGAGGGGAAATATATATGGGAAGAGGTTTGGGTTTAGAAAGGAGAAATTTCAAATAACTCAAGCAAAAGTTTTAATGTTGCGTACGAGAAATTCAAATATTATGGTATTTAAAAAAATGTAATTATGCCTGGGTGTGCACAATGAGTTTATTATTGTATTGTATAATATTATTTATTTGATTATATTATTATTTAAGAATGCCTAGATTACGCTTACTAACTGTATTCATAAAATTTGATAAAATTGTCTGACCGTAGAATTATTTGCAATTTAACGTGCTTGTTTAAAATTATTAATTCAATGTTTTATGCCTCTGAATTGTTATATTTAATTGTATTTCATGTACCTGGCAGGACAGTTACAAGACAGTACCTACCATATTATTGAGACAATTCTACTTCATCCTCACAATATTATGCTCATATGCGACGAATCCTGCATCTGGCAAACAAATACTCCGATGTTGTTGATATATTTAGTACATCAATATCGCAATAGAAGCAAACCTTAGTAAAGTTTTTTCGTCTATCAGAGCTGTTTATTTGGTGAAACCATTTAACTCTGAATTTACCTCCTATTATTTATCTTGTGCAATGTGTTTGCACTGCTTATGAGTACATTATTTTTTTTTAATTAAAATATTTGTGTTAAATTATTTAACGAGCGCAAATAAATAAATAAATAAATATATTAATTAAGTGTGAAAAATCACATATTTAATAAAATAAAATAAATTGTGGACACCGAGATTACGTAGTCGAGGATCTTAACCGCTCGGCCACGGGGGTTGTCAAATATCCAAACGTTTCCACTGCTGCGACCCCAGTCAGTCGTATCGTATCGTACCTACTCGGGAACATTTGTTGTAATGGCACAAATGAATTACTTTAGTTAGTCTATTTTTTTGGTTCTGTTCAGTAACAATGCAAAAACTCTGTCAAAAGGATGATGTTTAATTAACGAAAATACCCTTTGAAAACCTTATTAGTAAAAACAAAGTGTTACGGAAGGGTTTCGTGCTGAAAGTAAATAATTAAGAAAACGGTTATAAAAATCTGTTGACTGACTCCGGCGTCCTCCATCCTAAGTGGATACTGCGGTTG
This sequence comes from Drusus annulatus, assembly GCA_022651775.1. NCBI lineage: Eukaryota > Metazoa > Arthropoda > Insecta > Trichoptera > Limnephilidae > Drusus > Drusus annulatus. The sequence continues at coordinate 178,661 of JAGWCC010000132.1, forward strand.
CTATGCGGGGGTTGAGTAAGTAGCATAATGTTTGTGCTATGTTAGGAGATGGTTATGTGGGTCAGAGTTCTTCCAATTTTTCCACTTTGCACTCACTCGGGGCTTTCACCGTAATCCTAAGGGGCAGCCGGATGTTGAACGGGGTACTACAAACTATTTTATTTGAGTGAAAAGTTTTCTTTATGCTTTAAATAATACGCGGAATTCATCATTAGAGACCAACAATAATAGCCGAAAGATAATAACAGCGAAATAGGCAAATGTCAATTGACAAATATAATAAAAGTAAACACGAGTTTTAATAATATTTCCGTACGTTTTTATCAATGAGTATTTCATGATAAGTTCCTCGTTCTCTGAATCTTAAGTAAGTATTTAGAAAGTTTCTTTCATAGGTTTAGAAATACAGTTAAAAATTGTTATTTTCTGAAATAATGTTCGTTAAAGATAAATGATAATAAGTATGTAAACTTTTTATGGCCGGTAAAAAGTTTTGGAAAAAATTCTGAAAATTCAATCTTATTTAAAATTAATTATTGAAATTAAGGAATAGCATGGTTTTCATTCCACATATGTAAACAATTTTGCATAAATAATGTATTTATTTCAACAGCTGAGAGCTGTTAGTTCATGACAATGCAATAATTTTATGACTAATTTAATTCCTTTTGTGGACGAGCCAAAAATATTTTATAGTCGGCATAGGACTGATTGGCAATACACAAAGCTTTCGTTAGTGTTCATGGCTGGGTATTCCCATTATATCATTAACCATTCCAGATACCGTCGTAATGAGACCCCTCGCAGTCGATATTGTTTTTTACTTGTCTATGTAATGTCAATCGAGTAATCTGCTCTACGTGCTGCAGACAAAATACTCAATTACGGAATACCAAATAGTTATAGTAAGTACATGCATAAGTTTTAGCGGTAGTCGCAAATAAAACGTTGTCAAAGGAAGAAAGGCTAGCAGTCCTCATTAGATTACTGTTATAAATCGTGATGTGAGATATGGGATTAGCAGAGAAACGGGGTAAATAGACTCTAATAAGTTAATAGAATCTAAAATAACTAGTATTTATCAGGCATCGAAAAGAATGCTAGGCCGTTAAAAGCGTCTTAACGCGTTTGAGAAAGAGACGCCATAGACGGTTTAGACATTTAGAACGGATGGACGGGAAAGGGGGTATCAGGAGAAAATGTGACACACAAGTAGCTTTAAAAAGATGTCGAGGACGCGCCAGCAAGACGTTGCACGATCGTGTGAAATACTTGATACGACTCTCATCAAGAGTTGGAATGATGGCAAAGTATATAAGAATGTGAATGAATCGAACCCGGATCGTGTGGTAACTGCCTATCTCGACGGAGATATGGCATGATGAGTTAGATCTTTTTCAAACAAAGTTTCCCTCCAGTAATATTTAAAAATGCTCGTTGACAAAACTGTTACGGTATTGGATAAACATAGAAGCACGTCGTAAATACAAAATATGTTGTACTGTTTTTGGAGGAGTGAATGACAATCTACCCACTTAGATACGTTAAGAATAATTTCTGTTTTATTTCTTTGTAATTCAATATGAAAATACCTAACATTCGGGTTATTTCAAAATTAAATCCATTGAATAACACGATATTAAGCGAAATCGTGTAGCTGTTCCAATGGGCTTTTTTATGAAAATACCACAAAAGAGTCTTAACTGCCCAGAGTCAGTGGAACCATGGCATCCCTAAAAAGTATATGTTGTCAGGCTGAAGGGAGTGGGGAGGGAAGGAGATGGGTAGAGGATAGTCAAGACGTGTCAAATATTAACTTTTTTTTAAACAACATACTCGTAAACAGTGCAAAAAATAGTGAGCAAGAAAGAAAAAATAGTATATAACAGGTACATCTAGAGTTAAGTTTCATCAAGTAAATTAGCTCTCCTAGATGAAAAAAAAACTGTACTAAGGTATACCTACTTTTATTGTGATATTGACGTACTAAATATTTCAACAACATCGGAGTATTTGTTTCCCGGACGTTAAATTCGTCGCATGGGAGTATTATATTCTGAGGTTGAAGTAGAATTATCACAATAATTTAGTTGGTACTGTCTTGTAACTGTCCTGCCAGGAACATGAAACGCAATTAAATATAGTAGTTAAGATATGGTTATTAAAAACGGCTAAATCCATTTCAATTAACGTTTATAATTTGAACTGTGGTTTTTTATTATGGCGATACTAACTACCACCCTGGGGTCCGTACCGCGAAATATGGTATAATATTATTGTATTTTGATTGTGATATTTATTAAAAATAAATAAATTAAATTAAATTCATTTGCGCATGGTGAGTTTCGAACTCGCGATCCGTTGCCTAAGATTTAAACCGCTATGCGTGGTCATCAAAATCACTCAAGTAAAACTAAACACCCACCCACCCAAACCTTACAAAGCATGTGGCTAGAAAAAATCTAATTCTCCCTTATCCAGTGGTTCTTTGGAAACATTATCATTAGTTATTGTCTAGTTCTTGCTTATGAACAAACAAACCACAGACAACCAACTAACTAACAGAATGTAAAGGATTAGACTAAAATTTGCGTAACTTATAAAGGCTTATGTTCTAAAGCAAACTTCAACATATTAATAAAAAACAATGCATTAAAAAATATAACATTTTCGGAAAAGACAATTAACCTGAATATTAGATTTTTAGACAAATAAGCACTACACTTTGGTGGATTTGAACAGAGCATTGACGCTTATATAATATAATAAAACAAACTAATAATAAAAAAAGTAGACTGGAATGTGCAGCACAGAATTGCTATGAAAAATATTTAAAGCAAAACGCGTTTTGCGTAATTTTAAACACCTACATTAAATTGCCATAATTGTTCAGTTAGGATTTCATAAGTAATGTCAACTTTTAATATTCGTGAACACCTTAACATTAGTAAAATTGCATAAATCATTGAGGCTTATATTACCGGACTAATTGTACGACAGTAATCAAGTTTAATGCACGGCACGTGGATGCCTTTGAAAAACAATTATTTCAAAAGCGTATCATGAATTTCGTAAGCTGTTTTCCGGATATTTTCGTATTCACGTATTCGCTTTGAATTTTAAGCTCTAATCAATTCGTTATGAACGCATGTGTAACAGGGAATGGAAAGCACCTTTTAATTTAATAACATGTCCGAAATATTAGTATTGCCAATTTGTTACTATGACACTGTATTCATTCATTAGTATTTGCAAAAGATACTCGACACAATTGTTGCAAAATAATGACAACATTTATGCGAAATACACGGGGCCTAAGGCGGTTAAAATGTGGTTTACAATAAACCCATTTCCATTTTGGTAACAAAATTTCAGGCGGTGTTCATTTATTCCATGTTGTTAAATATGCATTCAGGGTTCGTCTGTCGGCCAATCTATCCTGTACCATAAATTGTATGCGGTGGTTCGAGGTGAGTCCTATAGCTATACTGGACGCAGAGAAATGGACGTTCATTGGTTCTACCAAAACAAATAATGCAAATTTTCAGAGCGGCTGGTATGTAATATTAAAACTGTATTTCGGCGAGAATTTTCGTTGAATTATTTACGTTTATATATGTATATTAGTACGCCTACAATCAAACACTTGTGCGAAATATTTAATGAATTTTTTTGGAAAACTATCTATTTTAGATTTTTCGTTGTTCCCTTACCTGTAGATAACATCAAGAAAAGAGGGGCTTAGAAGCAAAGGCAGCAATCTCCAAAAACGGTTCTATATCATTGTCAACGTTTGAATGATTATTATAAAGAAATGGAGAATGAAGTGTACAAAAATGTTGGTGCGCATTAAACTAGGAACAATTTGAAACAATTACCTCTAAATTTATCAACATATTCACAAAAGAAAAGTGCGTTAAACGTTAAATCAACTTTCCAAGAAATAATTCAAAATGAAGGAGATTGCTGCCTTTGCTTCTAAGCCCCTCATAAAGTAGTAGCCTTTTCTATTTTACCCATCCAGCAACACCTTGAATAAATTATAAAACAAAAACTGTGTCATCTTTGACCGCATTGGTGTTCTCATCACATCATTAATTGAATGTTATTATTTATGTTCATAAAACTTTAAAAGGAATTTTTGCTTAAACTTATCTAAAAATATAAAACAAAAACCGTTTACCTTACTTAAATTGCAGTGCCCAAGGAAATTGCAGTAGTTCTCTCCTTAGTACCAAATTGAAATAAGAACATTATTAGTAAGTACCTTATGAAATTGAAAATTATAGTTATTACTAATTGTAACTATGCTGAGTAACCAAATTTGAATAGCCAGGTACTTTGTCGGCAATCTCTTTCCCATCTCGCACATTATATCACAACATTCCCCCAAAAGGAAAAAACGTTGATCTACTACCTCCGACCATATGTTAAATTAAAAAGGTTAAAGAGTTGGTTTACTTGACGGTGATTTAAAATAAGTAATTTTAGGATAATCAACGGAAACGAAGAGAAAACACGTGGAATTAATGTGTCGTTTTATCAAAGTACCGTAAACACACCACACCACACCAACAACACCTTAACTTTGAAATTATAAACATCTGGCAAACAATATCCTACGGACTTAGAGTTGTGAGCTTAGTAAGAGCGGGTGGTAAGCCCACCCCGCGTAAACGGCATAGTTGGTTGCACTAATTACGTGTTTAGTATTGGTAGTGTTGGCGGGTCACCCTACCCCTCTTACCACTTACCACCCACTTGGATTCGTTTCGCTGTAGGGGTGTGCTCGTTGGTGTGGCTCTATATATTTTTGCTTACCAATAACCTGAGAATTTCTGTAGGCATTATTATTCAATAGATGAATTTTAACATGTATTGATGTATTGACAGATTTAATTCATTAATTTTTTTAATTCTCCTTTTTTGGTACTCTCTTCACCCTGCACAACTCTACTCGGAACTATACCCTGGGGAATTGTACCAGTCACGTAGATTTTGAAGTCATGATGTTTTAATAGTTTATAACAAACCACTGATGCTCCATTTTATTGCAAATCTAACTGGTTTTATTGCGAAATTTTCGGTTTACCAAAAGGCAATTCTTTTGTATTCTTTATCAGTGGAATTTAATTTACAGGAAGGCATCGCCATGTTTACTTTACGGGGTTGCAAATTTTGAACTCTTTGAGTTTTCAACCGTTTTTTTTTAATCAAACTGCCATTGGGTTTGAAAATATATGAGTAGAATAAATATACTGATGTTTTACAGGATTTAAAGTTTATTCATTAATTTAATAATTTTTATTTATTTATTTACTCAGAGGCATATCTTTGGAAATGCTTTGAGGAAGGTCTTTTTTAGAAAAATAGGGAGTTTACCTGGGTCTTGAAGAGGTCATTGTTGTGGGAGTGAGGAAACACAGAGACCGGCAAATTATTCTATAGTCCAGCTGTTGATCACAGGAAGAGTCGTAGAAGCGACCGATTCTCATGTATCAAATGTCAACCGTGTAGAAATGTAAGACGTGTGTTTGGAGAGTTTTCCCGGTTATGCATCTTTGCCGAAGATATCAATGACGCAAGTTCCTTGGAGCATTTTCCGTTACCAATACCAATGGAACAATGAAGAAAACTGCAAATTTTACTTTATTTCGTCTCATAGAGCCTGAGAAAATAGCATCTTATTTCCAACCCCAAAGCTTGCATTTTACTCGAAAAGGGCTATTTTTTTTAACAAATATTACGTTTGGAAAATATTTCCTTTTAATCGCTATCAATCGACCATTTTGAACAGAAATCCAAAGGTTCAGTACATTCGGTCTCATAGAGCTTGAGAAAACGGCATCTTTTTTCCGAGCCCAAGGCTCGCATTTTGCCCACAAAGTGGTATTTTCTTTAACAAATGTTACTTTTGGAAGATTTTTCCATTTAATCGTATTTAGTCTACCATTCTAAACAGAATTCTAAAAGTTATGTTCATTCGGTTTTATATAGAGCTTGAGAAAATATTTTCTTAATTCCGAGCCCAAGATTCGCATTTTGCCTGCTAAATGGTACTTTTTTACCAAATTTTACTTTTGAAAGAATTTACCATTTAATCATCTTTAAATCATTGTTTTGAAGAAAATTTTAGATATTTACTTTATTCGATCACATAGAGCCTTAGAAAAAGGCATCTTATTTCCGACCCCAAGGCCCCTCATTTTGCCCACAAAGTGGTATTTTCTTGACAAATGTTACGTTCGTAAGATTTTTTCATTTAATCGCCTTTAGTTTACCATTCTGGACAGAATTCCAAAGGTTTAATTAATTTGGTCCATAGATCTTGAGAAAACGGCATCTTATTTCAGAATTGCCTGCTAAAAGGTACTTTAATTACCAAATTTACTTACGGAATATTTTTTCATTTAATCATTCTTAAGTTCTTCATTTTGAAGAAAATTCTAAAGATTTACTTTATTCGGTCTCATACAGCCTTGAAAAACAACAGCTAATTTCCGAGCTCAAGGCTCGCAATTTGCCCACAAAGTGGTATTTTTTTAACAAATGTTAAGTTTGGAAGATTTTATCATTTAATCGCTTTTAGTCCACCATTCTGAAGAGAAATCCAAAAGTTCAGTTCATTCGGTTTCACAGAGCTTGAGATAACGGCATCTAATTTCTGGGCTTAGGCTCAGAAATAGGTTTGCATTTTGCCTGCTAAAAGGTACTTTATTACCAAATCTTATTTTTGGAAGATTTTTTCATTTACTCATTCTTAAGTTCATCATTTTGAAGAAAATTCCAAAGATTTACTTAATTTGATCTCATTGAGCCTGACAAAACTCATTTTATTTCTGACCCCAAGGCTCGCTTTTTCCCACAAAGTGGTATTTCTTTTAACAAATGTTACTTTTGGAGAATTTTCCCATTTGATCGTCTCAGTTTTACCATTCTTTACAGAATTTACAAAGTTCATTTCATTCGGTTACATAGAACCATAAAAACAGCATCTTATTACCGACCCCAAGGCTCGCATTTTGCCCACAAAGTAATATTTTTTTTTAACAAATGTTACTTTTGGAAGAGTTTTCCATTTAATCGCTTTTAGTCCACCATTCTGAACAGAAATCCAAAGGTTCAGTTTATTCGGTCCATAGAGTCTGAGAAAACGGCATCTAATTTCCGAGCCTAAGGTTTGCATTTTGCCTGCTAAGAGATTCTTTTTAACCAAATTTTTCTTTTGGAAGATTTTTTCATTTATTGTTTTATTTTATTTAAGTACATATAATAGGCATGATGCCCAAAACATATATACATGCGTGGTTATTTAATTGGAATATTAAACAACAGTAAGTAATCAAGTAAAAGTTTATGAAAAATGCAATAGTAAATGAATAACAAACAAAATCAAAAGAATAATATTATACAAGGTAGAACATAAATTAATGGATTATTGGCACCTGTACTGAAGAGATGCTTATTAGCCGTTTGGTACTTGGTACTTTATATAACCAGTCCATAACTGAAGGGCATCACATTACAATATCAGCTTGATATGATTGACAGTTATTTGTTTTTTTTTTTAATTGAGTATTTGTGTTTGTGGTGAAAGGTATAGATTGGTAAAAATTTTAGTAGCGATGTGACCACTTTGAAAGAACTACTTCAAAGAACTACTTCTTTTGGCAACAGTTCCTACTTCATTCATTGTTCATTGAACAAATACTTCAATTGAAGTCAATAGTTCATTTTAGCGTTCATTCATTTCAACAACTTCATTTTATTGAACAAAAAGTTCAATTGAAGTTGGTAGTTCATTTTAACCTTCATTCATTTCATCAACTTCATTTCATTGAACAAATACTTCAATTAAAGTTGGTAGTTCATTTTAGCCTTCATTCATTTCATCAACTTCATTTCATTGAACAAATACTTCAATTGAAGTTGGTAGTTCATTTTAGCCTTCAATCATTTCATTAACTTCATTTCACTGAAAAAAATACTTCAATTGTAGTCGGTAGTTCATTTCATGTCATTGAAAAGAGGAACCAGTTCCAGTTATTTTTGTTTTCAAATCTCTACCGACTAGCACTTTTTTTTATTTTGGCAAGGAACCGGTTCCAGTTCTTTCCAGCTTCAAAGTGCTACCGACTAGTACGTGATTTTGTTGGCTGGGAACCAGTTCTAGTTTGTGCTTTTTCGGCGAGGAACCGGTTTCAAAAAGAACTGAACAAATAAGCGGATAAATTCAAATCTCTTTTTTGCGAGTTCGACTTCAATTGAAGTGTTCACTTCGAAGGGTTCATTTTAAAGAACTAACAATTCGGGAAGCATTCACAAAACATTGAAGTTTTTCCCAACGCTAGATTTTAGGTAATAGATTGTTGATTTCATCGGGAGTCCAATAAATGTTGAACTTGTTAAAATCGCCAAATATTAAGATGTGTTGGTTTGGTGTTGTTAAGTACACATTCCGAAGATTCATCGTAGCATCGCCCATTTCTTGACCATGCAGGAGCGAAGTTGTGTTTCTTTTGCGAATCTTTTTGTTAACCTCAATTTGTTTTTTTTCATTTGTTGTGAGGTGTTCGCTTATGAAGATAGGAACCTTTTTGTGGGATGAAAACTTTTTTAAATGTGTTATGTTTAGCTTTAGGAAGATTCCTTTAGTGTGTTTTGCATTTAAAAAGTTTTCACCACCGCAGAGAAGTTATCTTCATTTTTTTATTTATTAAATTTGACTATTATTGGTCGTACATGTTCATGTAGGGCCAAACCATCAGTAATTATTGGGTCCCGAAGTATTATATAGAAATTGTTAATTTCGAGTTTAGCGCAGTCGAGTTTTATGGTTGCACCTAATTCATTTATAATTTCCAAAAGATTTTCATTCTTTGTTTCGGAAACCCACCCCCTTATTTTGACGTTACATGCTTTGTTGGCGTGATCAATATCATTTAATTTATTTTGCATCACTCTTAGATTAAAAATCGGATAGGTCTATTTCTTTTTTTTCCATTTTTTTCATTTTTTTTCCATTTCTAGTATATGTTTAGACAAGTCATCAAATTTGTTTGCACAATAATCGATTGTGGTTTTCTGTGATATATTTTCGAAGCTTTTTGAATTGCTGCCTCATATCAGTTAACATGTCAATAACTTGGGTGGATCTTTTTTTATATGGATACCGCAAAGAGTCTCAACTGCTCCCAACTGTCTAGGGCCAATGATATCCCGAAATAGGGACGGTTCTGAGGCTGAAGGTAGGAGGAAGGGGAAGGAAAAAGGGAAGAGGAAGGATGGAAAGTACTTGGCTATTCAGATCTGGTCACCAAACATGGCTAAAGCCATTTCAAGCAACGATTCGAATCTGAATGGTGGTCTTTCACCAGGGCGATACTAAGAGTATCTACCACACTGATACTAAACCGCAAAGTTACATCTCAATCAATGCGATAGAGCTTGAGAAAACGGCATTCTAAATCCGACCCTAAGTCTCGCATTTGGTCTATCAGTTTGATGGTATTTCTACATATCTTGTTTATGGCAGTTTTTTTCTTTTATATCGACGCAATTTATTTTTCTAAACATAATTGCCAAGTTTCATCTCAATCGAAACCTAAAGCTTGAGAAAACGGCATTCTAAATCCGACCCCAAATCTCGCATTTCGTATATCAGCTTGATGGTATTTCTAAAAATTTTGTTAATTCCAGTTTTTTCCTTTTAAACCAACGCAATTTTTTTTTTCTCAATAGAACCGCAAATTTTCATCTCAATCGATACCAAAGAGCTTGAGAAAACGGCATTCTAAATCCGACCCGAAGTCTCGCATTTGTTCTATACAATTCAACGTATTTCCAAAAATTGTTTTTATGGTAGTTTTTCCTTTTTAAACCGACGCAATTTTTTTTTCTCAACAAAACCGCAAATTTTCATCTCAATCGATTCCATAGAGCTTGAGAAAACGGAATTCTAAATCCGACCCCAGTCTCGCATTTAAGTCTATCAAATTCATGGTATTTCCAAATTTTTTGTTAATGGCAGTTTTTTTCCCTCAAATCCGATGCTGTTTATTTTTCTTAACAGAATTGCGAGTTTCATCTCAATCGATTCCATAGAGCTTGAGAAAACGGCATTCTCAATCCGACCCCAAGTCTCGCATTTAGTCTATCAAATTCATCGGATTTCTAAAATTTTTGTTAATGGCAGTTTTGTTCTTTGATATCCGATGCAGTTTATTTTTCTCAACAGAACCGCGATGTTTCATCTCAATCGATACCATAGAGCTTGAGAAAACGGCATTCTCAATCGGACCCCAAGTCTCGCATTTGATCTATCAGTTTGATGGTATTTTTATAAATTTTGTTTATGGGAGTTTTTTCTTTTGATATCGATGCAGTTTATTTTTCTCAACAGAACTGCAAGGTTTCACCTTAATCGATACCATAGAGCTTGAAAAAACGGCATTTTAAATCCGACCCCAAGTCTCGCATTTGGTCTATTAAATTCATCGTATTTCCAAAATTTTTATCAATGGAAGTTTTTTCCCTCAAATCTGATGCTGTTTATTTTTCTTAACAGAACCTCACAATGTTTCATCTCAATCGATACCATAGAGCTTGAGAAAACGGCATTCTAAATCCGACCCCAAGTGTCGCATTTGGTATATCAGTTTGATAGTATTTCTACAAATCTTGTATATGGCGTGTTTTTCTTTTGATTTCGACGCAGTTTATTTTTTTCAACAGAATTGAAAAGTTTCATTTCAATCAATATAATAGAGCTCGAGAAAACGGCATTCTAAATCCGACCCCAAGTCGATCCTAAATTCATTTGGTCTATCAGTTTGATGGTATTTCTACAAATCTCTTTTATGTCAGTTTTTTCTTTTCAAATCGACCCAGTTTATTTTTCTCGACAGAACCGCAAAGTATCATTTCAACCGATACCATAGAGCTTGAAAAAACGGCCTTCTAAATCAGACCCCAAGTCTCGCATTTTATCAACCACTTTTTGGCATGTTTTCCCTCTGAAAATATCTAAATATAAAAAACAGATCCAAAAAATTATGTATTTAAAATGGAGTTATATTGTTATTTTAAATTAGCGAAGAACCATTATGATTGGTTTATTGTCATATTTGCAAGGGGCTAGATGTTTCTATATCTTTACTTACATATAATATTTCAGTGTGCTAGAACAATCTATACGTTGTTTTAAATACATTTTAAAGTCTTAAGTCAAAATGACTGACATTGCTAGAAGAATGTGACGGCACTATAAATTCATATAGCGCTGTTCCATTTAAGTAAATTCTTTAATAAATTATTTTATTGTTGTACGCATCAAGCCAGGTAAATAAAGTTTTAAGTGTAGCTGAAGCGCGTCTTCAGATGTATTTAAAAAAATGCCGAAAATATTTGTTTTTTAACGATTTAATGCCCAGAATTAAAATATTCCAATAAAATAATCTCCTCCCTAAAATTTCACGGTTTGGACACAAAATACGGTATATGTAAGATTAGTTGCCTGTTTTAAAAACTTTCTCGTCTCTTTTTATATTCTTTCTTTTTTATTATGTTTTCATAAAAAACGCCGTTTCCACCGAATTCCTGTATTTCAACAACAGTTTGAAATATGAACTATAATCAAATGAACAAAACAAAATTAAAAAACTGGTTTTAAAAACGCAAGCATTGCGTTCGGAAATTAATTAATAAGCTTTTGGTTTGTGCTGAGAATATTTAAATGTAGCGCAGATTCAACGAAAAAATCAATAATATGTAAAATTTGTACAAAAATCATCAATTTAATAGACAAAATGCGAGGCTTGGGCTCGGAAATGAGATGCAGTTTTCTCAGGCTCTATGGGACTGAATGAACTAAACTTTTCGAATTCCGTTCGAAATGATAGACTCAAGACAAAATGAAAAAATAATACTAAGTAAAATTTGGTAAAAACATACTACTCAGCAGGCAAAATTCAAGCCTAGGGCTCGGAAATTAGATCCCGTTTTCTCAAGTTTTATAAAACCGAATGAACTAAACTTCCAAAATTCCAAAAGGAATTCTATTCACAATAGTAGACTCGAGGCGATTAATTCTAAAAATCTTCCATAAGTAACATTTGTTAAAAAAAATAGCACTCTGCGGGCAAAATGCGAGCCTTGAGGTCGGAAATTGGATGCCGTTTTCACAGGCTCTATGTAACCGAATGAAATTAACTTTTTTAAATTCTGTTAAAAATGGTAAAATTAAGACGATCAAATGGAAATGGGTAGCATTTGTTAAAAAAAAAAACAAAAAACGAAAGCCTTGGGCTCGGAAAGAAGATATCGTTTTCAAAGACCCTATGAGACCGAATAAAGTAAACCTTTGGAATTTTCTTCAAAATAATAAACTTAAGATGATTAAATACAACAACAAAAATACAACTACAACAATCTAATAGTAGAGACGTCAAGCAACTGCTCTGTCAAAAATTTTCAAATCTTAATATTAACAGTGATTAAAAACATTCCAAAGTACACGAATCAATTGAGAATTCAACAGTGCTTAATCTCTAGTGTTCTCTAAACAATTGTTCGTGTTTTAGATTTGTTTAAAACTGCAATCAAAGTGAGTAAGATCAGTACATAAACAATCGCATTGACAAAACCATTGGGCTAACTTCACAGAAGGAGTTCGAACACGTGAAATGACAAGATCTGATTTTCTTTGTGCTCACGCTCTGCCCACAGCCTGTAGAAACCCCAGTACTAGGGCCCATACCATATACTACCGCCTACAAAACTGATATTTTACAAGTGGAATTTTTTTGAAAACAATTACTGTATCGATAACAGAATAAATAAAATCAATCGGGAAGTTTGATAACCAATTCATATTAGGTTGATGCTCAAAAATTATCATTGCAACGTATCTAAGAGAAGGAGGCAGATGCTTTTTTTCTACTTGGAATGCTGTCATTCTGTTGGAAACAAGTTAAGTTGGTTTGTAAAATACTCGGAAAAGGCGATAACAATAAATTATTGTTTGAAGAACAAGATTTTATAAAGTGGAACGGTTCCGCTGACTAAGACATTATATAGAGGGTTGAAGGTAGCCGTCTATCGAAGAGATAGATTACCAAAATGATGACAAGCCTGCAGGACGTAGGAGGGTTGGTAAGCTTACGCTGAAGTGGCTGAATGGTGTGAATGCGAACTCTGCATCCTTGGGCAGAAGCTACTGAAGGAAGATAGCGGGAGACCGGCAAAAGTGGAAGACGTTTCCTAGATGTGACCAGAATTTCCCAAAGGTTAGGACGTTTTGAAAGGCTTTTTCAATAACTAAATGCCACTTAATCAGATTTTTTTAGAATTCATATGAATATTTCGCTCACATCTGTCAACAAAATTAATGACCTCGGCATTACTTTCGATCCTGAATTAAATCTTATCTCACACATCAATACAATAACTGATAAAGGTTTAAAATTGCTAGGCGTTATTCTTCGATATGCCAGTGAATTTGGAAATATTTCAACATTAAAAATCCTGTACTCTTCATTTGTTCGAAGTCAAGTCGAATATAACTCTTTTTTCTAGTCTCCTCACTTTAAAATCCACTCTGATTACATTGAAAAATAGCAACATAAATGTCTAAGGTACATTAACTACAAACTCGGTCTACCTTTAGAAACCATAAATTACAAATACTTAATGAATGAAATAAAATTATTAACACTCTCAAACAGAAGGCTTATTTCCTATTTGACTTTTTTTTTATTGTTAATGGTACAATAGACATCCGTGATTTACTTAGCTTAATTGCCTTCCATGTACCTAACAGAACTACTCGATCCAAAATTATTTTTAAATGTAACATTAATATGAGGACTGAGTCATTTAGATACTCGCTTGTACCTGATTGCATACAGTGGGTAATTCCTTCGCAGAAATAGAAGATGTATTCAACTGCACTGAATATTGTTACAAGAAGGCTATAATAGCATACCTCTTCCAAAAATACTTGTGTTCATTTATTGCATTGTAATATTTCTGGTAACTTATTTATGTTTTTGTGTGCTAATCATTTATTCCGTGTTATTTCTACGTCACTATTATTTTATGTTATGTATTGACACAATTATGTAAAAAGCCAAAAGGACGTTTGTAATAAAATAAATACCGAAGCCGCTATTTAATTTGGGAGGAGTTATTTTACCCAACCCTCTATCGAAACAGATTTCCTAGTGATCAATGGATGACACACCTCAATTATTCTACTCATCGACTTTACCGACATTATTCTCACTTTTCCTATGAATTTTACAGTCTACAGTTATTTGTTAGTTAAAAAAGCCTTCTTCCCACATTAACTGTGGGTTGAAGGGCGTACTTCGTGAGACCTTTGCCCGCATCGCTGGAACACATATACATAATTGTTACTTAATCTATTATGTGCGTGGGTTCCGCCAACACTACCATTAAACTTATTTTTGAGTTGCTCATACATCTAGCGAAATCGAGTTTTTAGTTACGAAATTATTGTAATTTCACATTCGTTAAAAATTGTTTCAAATTCATACGAACGAATCGGTAATCTTCGGAATAACATTTCGTATCAATAATTTCGTGAAATACACAACTTTCCTTAGGGAATCTGTAGTATTTGAGAATAATAATTCCAAAACTATTTGGTAAATTACATGTTAATTTATAGTAATTATCGGTAGATAGTCGGAAAATATTTTTTATTACTTTTATGAACATTTAATATTGGTGCTTTTGTATTACCAATCTCACAAGTTATGAAACGTCTGTGTTGAGCTTGTTGAGACGGCGATTTTATAGGAATGATTGTTCAGCTAGGTTAAACAGCTACTACTACTAACCGGCTGCATAAATGTATATAATATTTGACGACCTCCGTGTTCGAGTGGTTAATATCCTTTTCAACGAATCCAACGGTCGCGGGTTCAAATACCGACAGGAGCGAATAATGCACTGTTAGATAATTCACGGTATCTTTACATTAATTCACTTAAATAATACACCTTTCAGAGCGGAATATACATACCCTCAGTATTGTTCTCGTGAAAGAATAACATCCAGAATCGAAACCTTGCTCAAAATGGCTTTAGCCGTGTTTAGTGACCAGAACTGAATAGCTACGTACTTCCCGCCTTCCTCTTCCCCGGAGATTAATGATCTTTTGTTTCAATGGAAACATTTTTATTTTTAAAATATCCCACACTTTCCACCAGCATTTTTTAAAATTTTACTATATGAATACCGCACAAGAGTCTCAATTACTCCAAGCCGTCTAGAGCCAGTGAGACTATGGCGTCCCCGAATGGGGTATGTTGTGCGGCTGAAGGTAGTGGGGAGGGGATTGGAAAGAGGAAGGTTGGTAAGTACCTGGCTATTCAGATCTGGTCACCAAACACGACTAAAGCCATTTCAAGCAACGTTTCGATTCTGAATGGTGGTCTTTCACCAGGGCGATACTTAGATCTACCACTTTGAATATCTTATACGAATTATGTGTTATGACACATATTAATCAATAAAAGTTATTGGCGAACGCCGGGCTTGAACCCGCGACCTTTGGATTCGTAGTCGAGCGTCTTACCACTGGACCTTGGACGCCGTCAGACCATACCACATCTAAGCCGTTTTTTCCACATCTAAACGGTAGGTAAAATCAATATCGTCTGAATTCAGAAATTCTAGTACGGGTAGATACAATATGCATTTCGCTGTGAAATTGGCACCGAAAGAAATGTTTCGATTTGTGAGTTTACCTACCTTCTCATAATATTCTTTATTTATTTTACTAGACACGATAAAAATATTTTGTTCATTTAACTACTCCTTTCCAAAGACAAATTTATTGCTACGGTTTTATTGTTATTTTGTGCAGTCTTGGCACACACTTCTTACTTCATTCACATTCATATATCGTCTCATACATACGCTTCTGTTATTCTGACTCTTCACATGATTCGACTCAAGTATATGATGTAAGTATAAAAATGTTTATAGAATAACAGTTAAAATAAAAAGGTATTTTAATTATTATAATTTTAACACTCTTTGTTATTATTTGTTTTTTTAGTCCTCCTCACTAGGGGGTCCTGTGCCGAGGCGGATAAATGTAATGTAATTTCATGTCATCTAATTTGGTGCGACTTGATCGTGCCATGTTTGCCTTCGCATCATATATTCTTTTCACACTCCTTTTTTCGTTCATTCGCCTCTACATGCCCAAACCATTAAAGCATCCCTTTCTTGATCCTAAAAATTAATTTAAATCAATTATGTCATTAAAAAATAAATATAATAAAATATATTTTATCAATAACAAACTAAAATTAATTTAATTAGAAAAAATATATAAATTAAAAAATGTGTTATTTATGCGATAATGTTTGAATTTCAAACTGTTCTTTGAAAACACCTTCTGAAACTTTATCCATAGTCGGTGTTTTATACAATTACATCATACGGTCATAGCTCGTTAGCCCGAGCCATTAAACAAAATCTACCGCCATCGCGTATGTACGCCGCTTTCGAGTATTGGGTTATTTATTTTTATATATTACGGAAATTACATAAACACGTGTTTACTTTTTAAATTAGCGTTTACAAAAACCTGTGTTGGTCATTAGAAAACATAACTAACATAATTTATTTAGTAATGTCGCTAATTTTGGAAGATTTAGTAAAAATTGTTAAGGCAGTAGTAGGGAGGGGAATGAAAATGAGAGAGGTTGGTTTAGAAAGGAGAAATCTAAAAGAACTCAAGCAAAAGTATTAATGGTGCGTACGAGAAATTCAACTATAAAGGAATTTTTTAAAAATGCTAATCCCTGGGTGTGTACCTTAGGAGGATTAAACAATGTAGTTACTGAGACAACGCGCGTAAATGCACTAAACGCGCGACATACCTGAGATTTACTGCGTTTAGTATCACACAAACATTTGTTCGACAGACAAGCTGTCACAGGAAAACGGGAGCTCTTCAACCGAAATAATGTGAGATAGTGGATGCAGATATACATAGGTGTGTGGAAGACAACCGTTTCCGTACATCGTATTCTACTTGGATAGTCGCTCAGTAAGTTTGTCGGGGAAGAGAAATTATAACAGTAACGCGGGACGTTTATATAGCTATCTCATCCGTACACACACATTCTGTTTTTTAGTATTGCTATTCTTTTCATAAGCGTTATGAGCTTTGAAACTTAAATCAAGAACGTGCCACATTTATCGTTCAATTTTTATGAATATGACGTGTCTTGTATTATTTATTTTATTATTATATCAGAACGTCTGGATTACTGACTGTATTCATAATTTAATAAAATTGTCTGAAGGTAGAATTATTTGCGACTTAAAATTATTAATTTAATTTTTTATACCAATGAATTGTTATATTTAATTGTATTTCATGTACCTGACAGGACAGTTACAAGACGGTACTTACTAGTACTGTATCAAAATATATCCAGCTGTTAGAAATAACAGCTAGATGCCGCCAACGTCTAACGCTATTGACGAAAATTTGAGCCAACAGTTAGATATTATTATTGAAAATATCAGTACCTACATACGAATATTATTCGACGCAATAAAATCTCCACACTAGCTATTGTATTAGCGTTAGCGCCAAGTAAACAAAAAGGTGTAAGAGTTAAAGCATCGTTAACGACATTTTGCGTAACTTTTTATACTTTCTTACTAGACGTTTTCGTGGAATATCCTATCCGAAACGCGCGATACGTAGCTCCAAGAGTCAAGCGAATAAAATAATGGCTAGATAAAATAACGACGGCACCTAAAATGTAACTGCTATGTTAAATAATTCTCCCGAATGTCACGAAAATATCCAACAGCTAGATATATTATAACGACGCATCGTATTGTCATGTACCCATTATTTTAGACTTTAAAAAAGGTTTAAATAGTCTGTACTTCGTGCACAATATTTTGCGTAGTTTGGAATAATCTTTTGGTTAGATATCTTCTTACTAGACGTCTTTGTGTATTTTCCTATCCGAAACGGCCGATACGTAGCGCCTAGAATCAAGCGACGAAAATAACGACAAGTGAACGACAATATTACGTTATAACCATGAAATATCTCGCAATTCTTCAATGAACTGTTATTTTTCAACAGGGGATTATTTTTAATATAACCGACAGACTCGTTATTCATTATTTTTGCTAGTTGGTTTTGTGTCAATCTGCTACTCGTTTAGTTTGGCGCGTTTTTACTTGTCGCGCGTACATTCGATGTATTTTTGTGAGTTGAAGAATACGATTAATGGTGTAATTGTCTTATGTTTATGTTTTGTTTCACGGCCAAAGTGCAAATACCTAGTAAGCAAATAAATTAAGTTTTAGTAAACAATACGACGCAATATATTATTTGACCTTTTTACTATTGCACTTGCAATACTAGTGCATATAATTCAACATCTAGACTTAATAATGATAGTAAATGTATTACTTTGTAGCGCCGTTTTCGTGGGAAAATCACCTCAAGGACGCTTTGTGTATTTATATGTAATTTAGAAAATATAGTATTAAATTGATAGTCTACCAAAAAATAGTCAACGTCGGCGTTATTTTCAACGGTTATTTTTAACAGTTAACAATCACCAATGATAACGGCGTTGGGGTTTTTTCTAAATATAGGTAACGCCCAGTACTAGTACCTACCATATTATTGTGACAATTCTACTTTAACCTCGCAATATTATGCTCCTATGCGACGAATTTAACACCTGGGAAACGAATACTCAGATGTTGTTGATATATTTAGCACATCAATTTCACAATATAGGCGTATCTTAGTAAAGTTTTTTTTGTCTAGGTAGACCTAATTTATTTGATGAAACCATTTAACTCTGGATGTATCTTCTATTCACTACTATTTTATTTTTTTTTACAATATGTTTGCACCACTTAGGAGTATATTATTATTTTAAATGTAATTATTTGTGAAAAAGCCTTTACGGCCGTAAATAAATAATTAATAATTGATATAAAAGTTGATATATAAATTTGCATTATTCACTTTAAATTAAACAAAAAAAATCTTCGAATGTTCCTTTATCAAAAATACAAACTAAATTAAAATAATTTAAACAATGTTTTAATAATAATAATAAATTATTCCAGAAGATATGCAGGAGTAGTGCAATCCAATACCTTCAATAATTGATAACAATAAATAATCAAAATAATAATCTTCAACCAAAGCATTAAAAAATATTTATACAGCGTTTACTTCACTTTTCAACTCAGACGTGTATGCCTAATTCTAAATTTCAACACCGGTCTATAATAGCATTCATCCGTATAGAAAAAAAATCCTTACAAGAACGTCATAGAAGCTTCGTTTAGCGGCCCTTCAATAGCGGCGAAATCGTGAAAAGATTAATTAAAAGATATTTGAATCGAAGATTTAAGCTATACGTATCTACTACTTTAAATATGTAAGATAAGTAAATTGTTAAAAAAAGCTCCGTCGTCTCCCTTATAACATATTACTTCGTCATCAAAAAATTTCCATTTTCACCTATTTCCTGTATTGTGTTGATATTCGATAATGTATTTTCTTATATATTTGGAGATTCAGTATTTGTGATAAAACTAACTTTTCATAAGTACTGTCACTAGTACAGTCTACCTGTCTACCACACCCTAATGAATACAAATAATATTTATTTATTTTTCTCTTCTACAATACTTTAAATGTATTTTTATTGTTGTTTTTTTTTAATATTGCATTTTGTATTTACCACTGATAATACATATTTAGATGGATTTTTTTTATTTTTCAAGAAGTAATTACTATTTGTTTTTTTATGTACCATGTAGTATCATAACATAATGGTAGGTAAGTGGTTTTTTTTAAAAATTACTTTTGGAAAAACATTCCATTTAATCGTCCACCATTTTGAATAGAATTCTAAAAGTTCAGTTCATTCGGTCCCATAGAGCCTAAAAAAACGGCATTTTATTTCCAAACCCAAAGTTCGCATATTGCCTGCTAAGTGGTATTTTTTTATGGAATTTTAACTTTAAAAGATAATTTCATTTAATCCTCTTTGGTCTATTATTCTTTAAAAAATTCCAAAGATTCACTATATTTGGTCCCATAGAGCCTGAGAAAAAGGCATCTAATTTCTCAAGCCAAGGTTCGCATTTTGCCTGATAAGTGGTATTTTTTTATTAAATTTTACTTTCGGAAGATCATTTAATCGTCTTTGGTTCATTATTCTGAACACAATTCCAAAGATTTTCTTTATTCAGTCCCATAGAGCCTGAGAAAACGGCATCTAATATCCGAGCCCAAGGCTCGCATTTTGTCCGCAAAGTGGTATTTTTTTACCATATGTTACTTTTGGTCAATTTTTCTATTGAACCGTCTTAAGTTTACCATTCTGAACCGAATTCCAAAGGTTCAGTTCATTCTGTCTTACAGAGCCTGAGAAAACGGCATCTAATATCCGAGCCCAAGGCTCGCATTTTGTCCGCAAAGTGGTATTTTTTTACCATATGTTACTTTTGGTCAATTTTTCCATTGAACCGTCTTAAGTTTACCATTCTGAACCGAATTCCAAAGGTTCAGTTCATTCTGTCCTACAGAGCCTGAGAAAACGGCATCTAATATCCGAGCCCAAGGCTCGCATTTTATCCGCAAAGTGGTATTTTTTTTTACCATATGTTACTTTTGGTCAATTTTTCCATTGAACCGTCTTAAGTTTACCATTCTGAACCGAATTCCAAAGGTTCAGTTCATTCTGTCCTACAGAGCCTGAGAAAACGGCATCTAATATCCGAGCCCAAGGCTCGCATTTTGTCCGCAAAGTGGTATTTTTTTACCATATGTTACTTTTGGTCAATTTTTCCATTGAACCGTCTTAAGTTTATCATTCTGAACCGAATTCCAAAGGTTCAGTTCATTCTGTCCTACAGAGCCTGAGAAAACAGCATCTAATATCCGAGCCCAAGGCTCGCATTTTTGTCCGCAAAGTGGTATTTTTTTACCATATGTTACTTTTGGTCAATTTTTCCATTGAACCGTCTTAAGTTTACCATTCTGAACCGAATTCCAAAGGTTCAGTTCATTCTGTCCTACAGAGCCTGAGAAAACGGCATCTAATATCCGAGCCCAAGGCTCGCATTTTGTCCGCAAAGTGGTATTTTTTTTACCATATGTTACTTTTTGGTCAATTTTTCCATTGAACCGTCTTAAGTTTATCATTCTGAACCGAATTCCAAAGGTTCAGTTCATTCTGTCCTACAGAGCCTGAGAAAACGGCATCTAATATCCGAGCCCAAGGCTCGCATTTTGTCCGCAAAGTGGTATTTTTTTACCATATGTTACTTTTGGTCAATTTTTCCATTGAACCGTCTTAAGTTTACCATTCTGAACCGAATTCCAAAGGTTCAGTTCATTCTGTCCTACAGAGCCTGAGAAAACGGCATTTAATTTTCAAGCCCAAGGTTCGCATTTTGGCCGCTAAGTGGAATTTTTGTACCAAATTTTACTTTTGTAGATTTTTCATTTAATCGTCTTTAGTAGGTGCATTTGAACGGAATTCCAAAGGTTAAGTTTATTCGGTCCTATAGAGCCTGAGAAAACGGCGTTAATTTCCGACCCCAAGGTTCGCATTTTGCCTGCTAATTGTTTTTTTTATCAAATTTTACCTTTGGAAGATATTTTCATTAAATCGTATTTGGTCCATTACTCTGAACAATGTTTCAAAGATTTACAATAATCAGTCCCATAGAGCCTGAGAGAACGGCCTCTAATTTCCAACCCCAAGGCTCGCATTTTGTCCGCCTGTGGTATATTCTTAACAAATGTTACTTTTGGAAGATTTTTTCATTTAACCGTCTTAAGTCCATCATCGTCTCTTTATTTGGAGGAAGAATTATGAACTGTAGTAGATTTAATAAAAAAAAATCCACCATAATTAAATTTGAATAAAAATCATTAATTTTATGGACAAAATACAAGCCTTGGGGTCGCCATTTTATAAGGCTCAATGAGACTAAATGAAATGAACTTTTGAAATTCTATTAAGAATTCTGGAATAAAGACGATCTAATAAAAAAAACCTCCGTAAAGAAAAAATACCACTAGATGCCGTTTTCTCGAACTCTGTAAAATCGAATGAGGTGAATCTTTGGGATTCTCTTAATAATTATGAACTTAAACGATTAAATTAAATACTGAGCTTTTACATTTTGTTCATTTTAGTGTTTATCCACTTGTTCTACATTTTTACGAACTTGCTTTGCAAACTTATTTATACACAACTAAATATTCGTATGTACCAATTTACAGTCATGTCATAAGTTTTGTTGATAATTCGTGGGATTTCAACGTTGTTGTTTGTTTTATTTGAAAAAAGAACAAACATTTATAATTCAAAAAGTAAAATAAAAATCCACCAAACGTGACATCTTTGTTTAAAATTATACCATTTTGCGGGCAAAATGGGAGAGTTGGGGTTGAAAATTAGATACCGTTTTCTCTGGCTCACGCTAACGCTCTCTAAAGTAAAAACAGTTGGCGTTTTCCGAATGAAAGTACACCTCTTTTTAATTCAAACTTAATTCCACATACAAAAACGGCGCTATACAAATTATCCAAATATTAATGTATTATTTTGACTGCTTCTTTGGTCGCAAGCCAATAAAACACCTATCGAAGTACAGCTACTGCCATCTATGTAATAAATGTATTAACATTTTATCGGCATGGAAAATGGGAGATTCCAAGCATAATAATATCATCAGTCCCAACAATTCATTTATGTCGGTTTTCCAAAAATAATATCGTTGGTCAAGTTAATTTTAAAATCTTAATAACATTGAATTTTTGCTTTATAAAATAAGACACAAAAGTCTTTTTTACTTTATGCGTGCTTTTCTAAGTTTTGTTATTATTGTATTTTTTTCGGTTAATAAATTATAACCAAGATTAACTTTAATTTTTTTTCAAGTCTTGATACACTCTTTTGAAAAATACCAGAACTACAAAACCGTCAAAACAACTACAGTTTTCTTCAATTGAAATTTCAAAAGCTTTGTAAAAAAATCGATAGAGTGTTTAAATATATAATAATTATAATTTGCGTTTTATACTTCATAGATGGCAGAACTAGTATATTTTGTTGCGATAAGGGAGAATTTTACCCTCCATAGTGACAGTTTTCTGTTGTGAATCCAAAAAAGAATGGCGGCCGAATCGATGTGTTGTTTTTGAAAAAAAATTATTTATCCCTTTTTGAGTATCGTTGATTGATCTGGAGAAGGCCAAATTTATGACAGTGTGCTCAGGAAAAAAATAGAGCATCCGGGGATTGTGACATGTCAGGATCGAATAAACATTAACGGTATGTGATATAACTTATTAGGTCAAGTGTAATCTTAATCATAAAATGTATTTTGACAAGCAATAAGAGGTCAAGTTGGCTCGTAAATATTTTTTTCTTTGAAGTTTGACAATAACAATGTATTACTGGTAAAATGTATCCTGCCCATCGCCGCCCATATGTTTTTGCACAAACTGTCAAACATTTTGGGGTTAGACGATTTTGATTATTGTTGTACTTAATCAGCTGTCGTTTGTGTACAAATTGTAGTGATAAGAAACGAAAGGCTTTCTCATCATTTTATTTTACTAAATCTTTATAATTCCATTTGTGCTGTGTATTTACTAATTGTGAACCCATGTTTTTTTTTTTTAAGTTTGGTTTTATATCATTAACCAGTACAATATAACGGAGATTGAACTTAGTGCTAAGTGAATACTAGAACGGAGTGAATTTTATCAAGCCATCAAAATTGTTCCTACTCATGTGAGTAAAAAAATAACAACGATTCTTTTTTTTCCTTATCGGGGTCATTAACCTCTTGAATTCGTTTGCTTGGTTTTACATTTGATTCGATATTCAAAATGGTTTTTATTTTTTTTTATTAGTCGAGAGTATCTGACAGACAAAGGCACAGACTTTCAAATAAATTCATAAATCAGGGAAACATTCTCAGTAAATGGATGATTGACTCGCAGCGTTTTGTATTGCGGTTACCATTATCAAATCACATGATCTCACGGACATTACTATGATAAGGAACAATGTTGTGTTCGTAACAATGTATTACGCAACCCATGCATGGTGTTATTATGTTGTTATTGTAATCTTCATAACAATCACATTATGAGAGCGATAACAGTTGCGTTCTCGAAGCTTCGCATTGTGATTGCCATAATATAATAGCGATTGCGATCTAATGGTATCAGCTGAAATCGAATTGATAAGGGCACGCGATCCATACGAGTGACACGTGCGTAGTATACGAATGCGGCCATAATCCTCTTGGAAAGTGGAAGTTAAATAATTTACAAGTTTCCCGGTCTATGGTGTGGTGTTTATAATCACGAATAGCATCATCAGACGAATCTGGAGAAGGCTGTAATTCGTCGTAAAAGTGCCATTATTACAGTCCTTTTTATAATGACACTTTTGATCATTTTTATGTCCCTTTTTTAATATCACCCCAGGGCGCTTTTTATGTACCGGATCAGTTTTTGTGCAAACGTATGTTAATATTTACGTAAGACCAGGTCCGCATGACGAAAATCGTTGTTTGGGGTTCGCAATATTATATGCAAAAGAGTATCTGGTCAAAAATTCCTAATAACTGGGTAACAAAATTAAATACGCCATTTTATGTTGATTTTCTATTAGGAAGGTTTTAATTTTATTTTATTCCACCCGAGTGGCAACACCGTGTTCGTAAACTAATTCAAATGAAAAAAAATTCTAAATAATTACTGGATTGATTTAAAATATATCTAGAAACATACATAAGGTATATGGGGAATACGCCCATTTTGAAACGTTCATGCCAAACAATATTTTTTTCAAATTTATGCATTCGATTAAAACTTCAACCGAAATGTGCCAATACAGAACCTTTAAATGTAATTATAATTATGTTTGTACGAAATCTATTTGATTTGTACAATTAATTATTTGTTTTTTTTTTTAATTCCTGAGAGATTTATAAAAAAAACCACACCAAATTAAAAAGATACTCCATCTACATCTACATTTTATTTCTATTTCTCAAGTAGGTACCTTTTTCGCTAATGACTTACTGCAGGTTACCTAAATGCCTTAAAAAATAAAAGTCAAAATTTGAAGAAAAAAAAATTGCGTGCCTTTGAGAATTCTCATTTTTTTTCAAAACCCCATTGATTTCCTCGAAAAAAATAAACCGAGAAAAACTGTACAGTAGACCCTCGTTTTACCGCACGAGACAATTTTGAAAAAATCCCGGTTAATCCCGATATGCACGTATAAACATTCATCGAGGCAAACTCACCACGCAATATGCGGGTGCCCAGAGATGCATATTACACGGGTTTAAAAATTCCCCAATTAATGTTGGTTCCTTGACCTAACAATATATGGAGAGAGAGCTATTTTTTTGTACCCAGCCTATGAAGATTTGGGATAAATCACTTTCTCAGAGTTTTACGTCGAACACCATGAGAAAGAAAGAGACAACAAATTTTCCCGAATCATCACACCGTTTTAAAGTATTGTTAGAATGTTATTCGTGTCTTGCGGCCCCGTTGACTCCGCCCACACGTTATGATACGCGAAATAAATTGAAATAACTTAACGGTTTTTAGATTAAATGTTATTTTTTTACAATACTGTGAAAAAGTGGTTATACGAATAAACAAAAACATTATGTCGACATGTGCTATGAATGGATGTATAAATACCCTAGCCCTAGTCACGCCCAGGTCTAGCCCAGTCCGGCAAACCTCGTATAAACTGACTACAGCTCTCTCTACAGCGCTCTCTCTTGTATATTATTGCTCTGAGGTTGGTACAAATCTCATTATTAATCTTATTTCCTATACCATGAGTATAAGATGGTATCATCAGCGTTGTAAGACTTGTCTGACATAAGTCCGTAATATTTTTTTTAAATATCATAATTCTGTTTTGAACTCTTATACAGCTGGTGTATTTACGTAATTATTATTGACTGGAGTTTTTTAAATTTTTTATTAAAAAAAACCTTTTTTAAGAAATCAAGTGTCTCGGTTAAACGTAGTAAAGTCCAGTAAATCGAGATAGCGTATAATGATTATAGCTTTTATCTTTCCAATAGTAGGAACCTATTTTTATTACCTTAGCGGTTCCCCTAAACACCTGAAACTTGCCACAAATACAGCCCCTATCGTTCAAATTCGGGTTTTTCTGGAAAATTATCGTACCCGTCATGAGTTTTCCTGTGGGATTTTCCGACAGGGCCACCCCAAAATCATGCGAGCGAAATACCCATTTCCAGGTATGACTCACCTTGCTCTGGTATATATTGCAGCACGGGGCAACGCCGGGACCTCAGTAAGGCCGAGGAATTGCTTCTGAGAAGTACCCACGAAACCCCTAAGGTAGGAATTGAGTTAACATAATTTTTTTGATCGTTTCGGTAATTTTGTTTGTTTTTTTAACAATTGTTTTTTTTATAGGTGTGCTTAATAATTATTATTTTTTGCCAAGCGAACTTCACAAAGCAAATGCTTTTTTTAAATACACCCAGTGGAAAGTGTTTTCAGATATGTTTGTTGACTAGTTTAGAAAAGCTAGGCCCTTAACAACCTTCCTCTTCTCCTTCCCTTTTCCCACTTCCTTCAACCACACAACATTCCTCAAAATAGTTGGGTTGTCAAAGTCCCACTGGCTCGTGGCGGCTTGGAACCATCGTTAAATTTTGGATCAAATAAATGAGTGTCTTATTGTGATATATTTTATAAGAATTAGGTGACAAAGAATATTTTTTATAAGAACTAAATAGGTATGTAGTTCATGAAAAAATGTACATGCATTGTGATTAGATTGCCTATTTTCGGGTATTAATTTTTACGTTTACGTTTCATCACGTAGCAGCAGCACACGAGCTCTGTGCGAAATCGAACATTAGCTTAATAAGAGCGTGACTTTATGTTCAGACGGGGAAATGGGATTCTTTGTAGAGAGACGAAGATGCATTATTTTTTTTTCTTCTATTTATAGTCGAATTCGACCTCAATTTCCATGCTCTATTGTAGACAGACGCTGATAATATTAAAATAACAAATTTTTGTCATCTTATTTTCAAAAACGGTGATAAAAAATCGAGTGAAATTTAATACAAAATATAACTGGAAAGGCAAAAGGGCTTAAGCTACACTTTATTAAATATCCAGTTTTAATTTTTTTTTTCTGCGTCGAATGCTCTCACTCTCGTTTGATTCTGAAGACTTTGGTGCTATCTAAAATATATTTCCCATTTGGCAGAAGGCTTGACTACAGCTCACAAGTTTGCGACTTTTTTAAAGCTTTTTTTCGCTTTAGGTAACTTAGTTAGAGCATTGAGTTACCGGAGTTGACTTTTTTTTTTCAAATTCCAACCTGGTACTGAAGTCTTATTAATTTTATTGTAAGACAAAAAAAACTTTTTAAAAAGCTGGTGTTAACTTTCCAAAATAACTCTTCAGCCCTTTTGCTTTTCCGGCGACGATACGATATTGGTTCTCGCATTTATAGATTTTAAAAAGCCACTTGACTCGGTAGAGCTACCTGCAGTAAGCAGCTTGGTCTTCTTCTTAGTAATGCCTTCAAAGGCGAAACAGCTGTCACGCACATAAATAATAACAATCTTTATATATGATAAAACGTCAAATATTGTAAATCGTTTGGAACTCTCCGAATTAAATACAAAACCATTAGTAATGCCTTACAAAAAATATGTAGGTACTTACTCGAATGTTTCTCCGGAATTCGAATCCATGAAACAAGGAAAAATTATTATTATCAAATTGCCTGTCCGATAAAACGATCCAATGCCAATCATACTTTTCACGCTGGTTCTAGAATTTGTATTGAAATGATTGAAAATAAGTAGAAATGAGGCGAACATCAGTTGTGATTTTCTGAATCACCTTAGATTCGTCGATACACACAAAAGGGAGGTCCCTATCCACTGAGACTGAACGACTGATACGAGGCTGACATCAAAGATGATTGTGGCTTCTTTAAAAAACTATCATTTAATAGCTAGGTATTAAAGCCTTAAAAGCTACTGCTGCAAAATATGATGTTTATTAACTGGTTTTGAGGTGATTTTCCACAAAAACGGCGCTATAAAAATCATCCAAATATTATTATTATTATTAATATTATTAGTAGCCGAGTTGACAAATGCGTCGGATTTCCACCCAGGCGTCCTGGGTTCAAGTCCTCTATCACTTGCACAAGCACCATTTTTCGCTTGATATGATGGAAACAGGAGTTTTTTTATTAAATATCGTCATGATATTCGTAACTCGTGTGTCTTTCCATTTCAAGTAAAAAAAAACAACAACAAAAAATAGTCAGGGGGAAAAGGTTTACACGATTTTTGGGCAATTTAACTTTATTTCGATCCTTCCCTTCACATTCCGTTCTTCCAGTTGTCTTTTGAATAAAATAGTTGTCCGGAACCCTCTTGAAATTGTTGATGTTACCCCTTGTAATATCGTTTTTTGGGTCATTTAGAAAATTGGGAGGAGCGTTGCATTACATTCCGAGGTGAACATTTCCCGGATGTGTTTTCGTATGGGTGGCACTTTCTATTTCGCATCCGATCCCGTGCAGTTCCCCTGCCCCCTCTTCGACTCCCCGCGCATGCCATGCAAGACACGTGTGCGGATTTCCTCGGAGATATTTCCCGTGTAAATACATTTACAAATAAAGCTTTTATTATAGACGCCCCGAATAGAGGATGTATTATAATATCTTAAGCAGTAGAAAGCCGCGAAAAGGATTACCGGGAAAGTTTTTCGGCTTTCGGGGAAAAGCTTACCGGCGTCGGCAGCCGTGCGTGGGCTGTTCGATTCCGGTCGTTTATCTCCGGACCGTATTTCTGATTAAACTTTGGTCGTAAGTGAGATTTCCTTGAAAGATGTGATCATCGTTTTATCCGACGTGACCTTTTCGCTAATTTATTCTTGCCATAACTACTTTATTTCCCAGAGATCGCAACACTTACCCCTTTATTAATGTCTAATGAATCGTTATTGAGTTCAAAATAGTTTCTTGATAAAAATTCGGAGGGGAAAAACAACGTTAAAGGGTAGTACTATTATTTATATATAATTGCTTTTGCCTAACACAATGCGGAAACTCGTAGTGTTAACACTCTTATAACAGACATTACGATCGTATAATTTTTCCATAATTCGTTGTTATATTTTCTATAAAAATTGTTGTGGCGGCATTTCCCCTCATATCCGCTTTGGTTTCACATACTATATTCCATTATTTGTGAATCACACGCATGATTATATTCAGCGTTGTGATGTGCCGTCACGCCTTCTTTCACTATACGAGTATTAGAATCTTTTTCCCCCTAGCTTTTGTTGTCGTTTAATGAAATATCTAAATAATACTATAGGTATCTCTTCAACACTCCGAATACACTTCCGACCGAAGGGATACATTGTTAACCAGGCTGTTTATAATTTATTTTAAGTTTTTATTATTTTTAATATTTTGTCATTCCATATTTCCACTGGAATTATCTCTGAGGTAGCGGTCATTAGAGACCTCGGGTTTATATTTGCTTGCAATTCCTTAATCCGGCCGATTAATATTTTGAAAAAAGCCTCTGCTTTTCATACTTTCTTTTACTTTTGCGCTGTTTTTAAATTTCTGTTGTTTGTGGTATTTGTTTAAACCAGTGATTCCCAAAGTGGTCTATATCGATCCCCAGGGGTCTATGACAACCTGCAAGGGGTCTACGTCAGCAAAAAAAAATTTGGGGGTCCATGAAATGAAAATGGAGGTCCACGGCAGTGGATCTCAACATACACTGATAGTACCTATTTAGGTACTTACGTAATACTATCTTATAGTGGACTTTAATTCTCTGATTATATTAATAAAAATATTTTTTGTGGAAGATATTTTGCCGATTTGCTAGTACTTTTTGATTTCAAATCTCTACCGACTAGTGCGTTTTTTCGGAGGGTATATTTTGTTGATTTGCTAGCACTTTTTGGGGGAGGAATTTCTGTCGATTTGCTAGTACTTTTCGATTTCAAATCTCTACCGACTAGTGCTTTTTTTCGGAGAGGAATTTTTGTTGATTTGCTAGCACTTTTCGATTTGGGATCTTTGCCGACTAGTACTATTTTTTGACGAGTTCGACTACAATTGAAGTGTTCACCGCGAAGGATTCATTTCAAAGAACTAGCAGTTGCTGAAGCGTTCACAAAACTTTAAAGTTTTTCCCAACGCTAAAAAAAATCAATACTAGGAAAGCAGGGGGTCTATACAAAACAGAAAAAATCGACAAGTGGTCTACGGGACAAAAAAGTTTGGGAACCTCTGGTTTAAACCAATGAATTATTGAATCAAAGCAGAATTCGAGTTTTCAAGAAAAGTTCGTATTTATATTTATGTAACAGTAGGTGCCTACAACCAAAACCGTGACCTAGTTTTGTGAATAAATGAACATGGCTCGTGTACATATGTTTTCCTTTCAATATAGTGTGAAAATTTTCGATAGTCCGCTTCCAATACAACAAAAACCTAACGGAACTGAACCCCGATCCACTTAGTCAAATGCCGTTTTTGTCAGAATCCATCTGCCATTTAGATGTGGTCTGAGGAATTTCCAGCACAGTAGGTACAGCCCAGTACATCTATTTGGATTCCGCGCGATATTGGATACGACATGTGAATACCTAATAAGGGGTAGAGTGGCCGGGGGAGCTAGCTGGCTTTATGGCGGGTGCGGGGGTAGTGGGTGGCTTCGCCCCTTCCCACCCCTCTTATCTCTCCCGGGTTGCTCGAGACCCCTGTTGAGAGCGTGGGGTTGCTTTTGGAACGTCTTCATGTTTTATTCCGGATGTTCATCCTCCCCACGCGTCCCGGTAATAACATCTCCCAATTGATACAAGATCCGCAATGGTACTGAAGGAATGTTTTCCTTTTTTCTGACTCGATTTTTCATCCACTTTGCAGAGGAATCTTACTCATTGCGTGTTTAGTTCACCAATTCCACCCTTCTATGTGCAATGTACCCACGTAATAAACTACGTATAATTTGAGGCCATACAAGGATATTATTTATGTAACTCTTTTGAATTTATTTCTTTGGAACGTTTGATAGTTTGAACAGCGATTTTTAACATCCTTGTTATTATATAACACTCTGGCAATGCATTACGAATCCCATAATTCAATGTATTGGTTTGTTATATACATTAGGATATTTAATTACGTATGATAATGATTAAATGTTACCTAAATTATTGTAAAATATAAAAATGGATGTATTTTTGGTGCAATTGGGTAGATTCAAGCAAGGTGGTTATAAAAATCATATTATTTTGGTATTTCAATAGTGTTACGAGAGAGATGTATCGGTATATAACAACTAAAGCCATGCTAAATCAATAAATTTAATTGATTTTAACACTTCTTCCACCCGTGCATTATGCGTCTCGAAAAAACACGGTATTTAGTTATTTATAACAGCAAACAATGCTGCATTACATTATTTGTTTCAAACTGTCAAGGGAACGGTGTAAATTGGGTCAACGTGACTTATTAACCTAGAAACCAGAATGCTATTACAGTTGGGTCAAACAATTAATTTCTCACTTACGCTTCGTCGTGAACCATACCGTCGCTGGAAAGGCAAAAGGGCTTTTAATTGTCACAGTAAAAAAAATAGTTCAATATGCAGTTTTGGTCAGTTTTTTTTTTCTGCATCGAATTCTCTGACTCTCGTTTGATTCTGAAAACTTTTGTGGCGCTTCAGTCATCTAAAATATATTTACCATTTGGGAGAAGGCTTTACTCAAGTTTTGGACTTTTTTTACTTTTTGTCGCTTCAGGTGAGGCTATTAAGTTACCTGAGTTATCTTTTTTTTAAATCCAACTCGGTACAGAAGAATTATGAATTTTATTGTAAAAAAATATTTAAAGTACTCTAGTGTAAACTTCCCAAAATGGCATTTTGCATTTGCCTTTCTGGGAACGATATGTCGAACTGCTTAAAAAATCCGTAAGCTTTCCAATCTCTCCGTTGCTAAATGCCAAGTTAAACGTTAGCTTTTTACTTATTGCAATTATTTATATGTTTAATAATATTTATAAAGACAAACATTAATAACCATCCTTGTGATGCCGTTAAAAGATTTATTGCGTGTATATCTATGTTTTATTTTCTGTAAGTTGCTAAAAAATAAAAAACTCCACTTCGCGTCATGTTTTCGTCGTAAAAAATAAAGGTATAATATTTCAATGTCATATTTAAAAAAATACTGTTTATTCAAACTGTATGTTCACAAAAAGGTGGAAGCTTTTTGAAAATCCACAACATTTACGCTTTGATTACCCACGTTATTTGACCTACTAAAGAAAAAAAAACAAATTTTTGCAAGTATGTTAATGATTGTGTACCTACATAACAACATGCCGCAGATTTCGAGGCTGTATAATATTATTCTTACTGATCATAGGGTGGAAATAACAAAAGTTTCCCAATTTCGAAGAACTTTTATTGTTGTTATTATCATTTTAATTTTTTGATTAAAGGGATATTGTTGTTTTCGGGTGAACCAGTTGCTATTTAGTGTACCAACCTTGGAAAAACAATGTATGGAGAGAGAGCTAATTATTTTTACCCAACCTATACAAACTTGCGATAAATCACTTTCACACCATGAAAAGAAAGAGACAACAAAATAAACATACTTCTTTTATGTACTGTAAGGATGATCTTGGTCTCCCGCGTCTCCGGGGACTCCGCCCACATGTTTTCATAAGCGACTAAACTCGACACAACTAAACGGTTTTTTAGGTATGCTATATTTTTATTGATAGAAATACTGTGAAAAGTGACTATACGAATAAACAAAAACATTATGTCGACATGTGCTATGAATGGATGTATAAATACCAAAGCCCTAATCCTAGCCACGCCCAGGTCTTCCGAGTCCGGCAAAAATCATCAAATACTGACTACACTGCCTTGGATAGCTACCATTCTATGTACTCCAAGGTAACAACATACTACAGATACATACGACATAGCTCATTATAAATCTCTTTAACATTCTTCTTATTTATGCACTGTGTTTCGCGCTCATACCGCGACACTTCAGGGGTAGTCCTAAGCGTTGTGTTAGCCTAGCTTTACATTTTTCGTACCAAGGTTACGCCCGTTAGTCGTATCAACATGTTTTTTTTTTTTTCAAAAACATTTACTTCTGAAAGTTGTTAAATATAAAAGTAGGCACATTCTTACTAACTCTTCGTCTACTGGACGTAAATATAAAAGTTTTTAAATATTTAAATAATATCAATAATTTAAAACACAAATATGAATCAGGTAAAAGCCAGAAAGTAAAAAAAAACAATAGTCATGACCGAGACTCGAACTCGGAACCTCTACTCTATCCGGGAGTAACATTCTGCCAATTAAGCCATCAAGACCTTATTAGAAAGCGGAATTTGTAAACAATCTCATGCTTTTATTGAAAATTATTAATATTTGAACTTCTTCCGATTTTAGAGTGCCATCTTTTTCATATTTGTGTTTTTTATTAAGACTTAACTAGAAAGTGTAGGTAGTATATGTGTCGATGATTATTCATTATTCTTAAAGTTTGAGGGCACAACATGTTATTTGATTCTTAATATTGTCTTCACTAAATAAGTAGGTGGGTACTTAGTTCCTGGTGAGTGGAGTCTCTCGACAAGAAGAGAACTTCATAACAATCAATGGCGTAGTCACGAAGCCAGACTGTCGCTAACGGATTATACAACTAATTCTAGAAGATTCTGCTTAGAATGGCAGAATCGTGCAACAGATATCCATGCATAGTATTAATAATGTTTATGTTTATTACATAATGTTTTTTTTCCACTTCCGCAAATCATTTGAAAGTTAACACTGAAATCATGACGTCGGTAGCAATTTCAAAACCAGCCTTGATATAAAAATATTGATCTATTGATAGTTTTTTTTTCAAATATTAATACCGCCCAAGATTCCCAACTGTCCGGATCCAGTGGGACTATGGCATCCCCAATTCACTTGACTAGACTCTCAGAATCGCCCCGATGAGACCATCACCGAGAGTCTAAAAGTTCTTTGAAATGGCTTAACCGTCTTTAGTGGTATGAATAGTCTGGTACCTACTTCCCAATTATCCACTTATACCTTTTCGTTCTTTCCCCCACTGCCTTTGACCTCACAAAATTACTCAAAAAGGGATTCCATGGGCCCACTGGCTGAGCAGTTGAAATATTGGGCGGTATCACATGAAAAGATAAAATAATAATGCATGAATCATTGCCAGTTTAATGCGTTGCGATAATTCTTCTGCTCTGTTTTAAAAACTTTTTTTCAATTTGTAAGTTGCAGTTGCAACTTTGATATTTGAGTCTATTGCAAAGGAATCGTTTTGTGGGTCTCAGATTTCCCTTTATCTGTAGACCGCCTTTTGTCTCCTCGAGAGCTGAGGATCTTTGATTTTTTACCATTACCGAACTCGCTTCCCACGGCGGCATATCCTTGAATGAACCACACTTTTTTTAGGTAGGTACTTAAAAACTCCTTCCCCTATTGCAACGTCACTCCCTTTCCTTTGTATGTCGGCCGTGTTCAATGGCGTTGACTCTTTTTTTGCTGTGTATGAAAATTGGAGATTATTTTCTTTAATGTTCTCAAGTTTTTGTTATCCCCGTGTTTCGCTCGTCAGCAATTTGCGCATTTTTTCGTGGAATTCGTTTTGTTGGTCTTCCTAATTCAAGGCTATGCTAAAAATGTTTTGTCAAAACCTACGTGTTTTTTTCAGTTTGATTGTATTTTATGATACTGCGTTACTATTGGTGAACACAACATTTTATTTTTAAATGTATTTTTTTATATCACAAACAATGAACAGCAATAACGAACTTTGACTAGGTATTTGGTAGAAGTTAAGAGAGTCAAACAATAAAGTGAATATTCGCCTAGTAATTTGGGTGAAGTGCGCCGTATGCCCTATTCGGATCCTCCCATAAACATAACGTAAAACAATAACACCGAGAGGTCCGTTCCTCGCATTGTGTATAAAAGTATTCCGTTTCATTACTCTCGTTGATGTCGCACTTACCCGTTGCCGCGCCGGGGCCTTTCCCCGCCGTAAAACCTTCATTACTCCTTCGCCGGCCGGATGCTCGCTGTATCTGGCGAATGTGACGAGGAAAGTTCCGCGGTCGAGGCCGCGCCGCACCGCGAACGGCGATCATCCATCCCCGCTGTAAAAGGTTTTCGTTAAATTTACTCTGTGCACCATCCTTGATGAATTGCCGGGAGGAGGGATAATGCGCGAGTTTAAAACTCCACTTTAAACGAGGATGACGGAAGCTTTCTCCCGGAAGGGGACAAATAATGTGCTCCACATTTCGTGCACGTGCTTCAGATTACTTTTTAAAAAATACTCAAGTTATTTTAGATCGCGGATTCACTGGAAGGATACTGGTACTATGTTATAGTACAACAATATCGATTTTATACATTTTTCTTTTGTCCTCGATATAAAACAATAACACCGAGAGGTCCGTTCCTCGCATTGTGTATAAAAGTATTCCGTTTCATTACTCTCGTTGATGTCGCACTTACCCGTTGCCGCGCCGGGGCCTTTCCCCGCCGTAAAACCTTCATTACTCCTTCGCCGGCCGGATGCTCGCTGTATCTGGCGAATGTGACGAGGAAAGTTCCGCGGTCGAGGCCGCGCCGCACCGCGAACGGCGATCATCCATCCCCGCTGTAAAAGGTTTTCGTTAAATTTACTCTGTGCACCATCCTTGATGAATTGCCGGGAGGAGGGATAATGCGCGAGTTTAAAACTCCACTTTAAACGAGGATGACGGAAGCTTTCTCCCGGAAGGGGACAAATAATGTGCTCCACATTTCGTGCACGTGCTTCAGATTACTTTTTAAAAAATACTCAAGTTATTTTAGATCGCGGATTCACTGGAAGGATACTGGTACTATGTTATAGTACAACAATATCGATTTTATACATTTTTCTTTTGTCCTCGATATAGGTAGTTGACATGGAGTAAAGTGTTATTAGGGTATCCTTGTGTCTGAAACGAAGCCACAGCCATTCCAATATTAGTCTCGCCAGACGGTCTCTTCCTGTAGAATCTTTGCATCGTCCCAAATGTTATTTCTGTGCGGTTTTTTCACCGCTCCCGACGCGTCGGCTACAATCCGTTAGCCAGTCAAAACATGACCCCTCCGACCGGCCGGACTTATTTATGTCTCCCTCCAGAGGACCGTCCCTCCCGACCACAGTATGCTGGTGTCATCTCGGACAAATCGTTCATGAATACGCCTTCCACATAGCCCATTGCACACCCAGAGGCGGCTCGTGGTCTCCTGCCAGCGCACTTCCCTTCTCTAATATATGATCTTTGCCCTTGATGAATATTTGTCACACAATTTTACAAATTTACAC
The DNA here is from genome assembly GCA_022651775.1 of Drusus annulatus. Taxonomy (NCBI): domain Eukaryota; kingdom Metazoa; phylum Arthropoda; class Insecta; order Trichoptera; family Limnephilidae; genus Drusus; species Drusus annulatus. The sequence continues at coordinate 215,238 of JAGWCC010000132.1, forward strand.
GTGTGCTCGACGTTATTTAAAAGCATATCATTGTCAATGGAAGTATGTAGAGATTTTTATGTAAAATTGTTTTCTGAGTAATAAACTAATCAAAGACCTCCCTAAAAGTGTGGTAATCTCTAACTAATCTTTAACTAGATGTTGCGGCTTATTTTGTTTTTAAATTGTACGTTTGGATTTCGTTCTGAGATCTGAAAAGCCAGGTACTCCCCAACTTTCATATAAAAAGTAATCGTTTCACCCCTCAGCAATATAGTACGCAGCGAACAAGTCCTCGGTCGGGGCTAATGCATCGTTCATTATGACTGACCTGGTTCGTACATATGATGCTTCACTTGCTGATAGCAAGGATGTCGACAAGGACACGGCATTATAACCAACAAGTGAACAATCCAATAACGTATATGACCTACGATATTTGTCAAAGTTCTTTGTTCCGGAGATTAACAACCTTATTGACATGCCACTGGCGAAATGCGCATCCGACGCGCGACGCACGACGCGCGACGCGACAAGGTCTATTAATACTCGGTGCTATTTAGGCGGACCCATATTAAACCTCTGTTCGTATATCCGCTATCGCTAAATATATTCTCTTCTTAAATTGCAACGACTGAAAGTCGACTATGATATGAATACGACGATTGTCTGGTTGCTGTTCCCTTAATTAATAGCGTCTCACTGCGTGTCTAAATGTCAGCGTCGCTCGATCTCCTGGGCGCCCGCTTCTCGACTTCTACACTTCTACACTTCCACATTCTGCTCTTCTTGTCATTAGAAAATTCTTCTAGTCCAGATATTTAAATTCCGCGCATTATATTGTCAAATTAAATACCCCGTCTGGGATTTGGATAATAAAAAACTGAGGGTTATTTTATTCGTTAAGTTGAAAGGAAAATTATTATGATGATTGATGACCTTGTACACTTTTACAGTACCCACAACATAGTAGGTAGCTACTAATGGTTTTATTAAAAATATTTTCCTTTAATATTTATTTCTCTGGCCAATTAATCAGGAGTACTTCTTATACACAAGCAAACATAAAAAAAGCATGGTGTGGGAGTTAAACAAAGGATCTGTACAAAAATGTATCTTTAGTTGATATTTTAAGAATATGGTTCAATTGAAACGAAGTTTCCGTTCTTTTGCTAATAAAATTATAAATATTCGGTTTTAAAAATGAGTTTTTTTTTATTTTATTTTTTATGTACAGTTTTATATGATTTTTTGGGCAATTTTGAATTTGTACATTCAATACACTTTTTGTTAGATTATTCAATTAATTGTTAAGTGAATACCTACATTAGCAACATTAGAGTATACTACTAAAATTTTATGTCATTTTTTGTAACAAATATATGCAACAATTTATTGCAAGGGTCCCTTGGCAGCAAGCAGCCCCAGGGCCCCTTGGTTTAAGAAGCACTGCAAACCGCAGTTTGTTTCCAAAGATGAACAAATTCATATGATCACAATAAAACTTATTTCTTAGACCTGTGTTCACAATAATATTAGAAAATAAAAGGAAATTTACATATTAAATCAACACAGTGTAAGTGCATGTGTACAGAGAATAATAAAAAAATGACATACATGAAAGAAGTACATTAAAATTTTTTAAATTAGGAAGTTTTGAAATATGGATAACAAACAAAAATAAAATAATAGTTCCCAAATTATAGTTTTTGCTACACTAGTGACAAATAAATATATAATTTTAGTGTTCTTCAATTTTGTCAATTCTTAATTCTATTATATTGTACCTACTTATCTTCTATTCACTAAATTAATTTAATATAAACTCATTGAGACATACTACATTTACTCAATATTCCTGTTGTATTTTCTAACGGATTTCCTAAAAACAAATTTTTATATTTCAATTATTTTTTATAAAATAATATCGAAACACCCATACGGTAGGAGGGGAGGTAGGTACCTATTTGATTACCGAAAAAATTTCACTATTTTTTCGTGATTTGTCTTCCCATATTTAAGGGTCTTTTGCCAAATGTATATTTTTTAAATATTAATTTCTACCCTACATTGATTATGTTTATTTTTTTATATTAAAATCCTTTTATGATATTGCCTTTCCCGGGATGATTTTTTTTCTAACTCGTTGGATATATTATACCTGTCTATTATGTTATTATTTTTTCTGTAATAAAATAAAATGTTCGGAAAACACACTTCATTTTTAGAATATTCGCGTATTCTTATAAAATTTCAATTAGAGGTTGTAATTTTGGATAATTGAATAAATCCAAAGAATGTCTCTTGATTGAATTTGCTACATTTGATGTTAGATATATAAATCTATTTTACAGTTAATTCTCAAATCAAAAAAAAAAAATTGTGTACGGAAATTTCTCTGGCCACAACGTGTATTATTATAAATCAGAGTCATCAAATATTAAACCACTCTTAATAAATTAAGTCTCTAAATATGTAAATTAAAACCCTTATTTTATTTTGTATGTGTTCTTTCAGCGTCTCTTCTAATAAAATAACAATATAACACATTTCAATTTCTGTTTCTTCGTTTTTGTTTTCGTATTGTCCAATTACTTTGCTGAGAGGAAATATCCTAAAAACATTGAAATTATTTATTTTGTTGAAAGGTAGGTCATTTTCATTACCAGTATTTTTTTTTATTTTAAATTTGCCACTTATGCAATTCAATTTTAATAAAATTATTTATTATTTTAAAAACAAACCAAAAATTAATATTACATGGCGTTTTTAAATAAAATGAGTAAGGTTGTGTTACAAGTTACACAAAATTCATTAAAAAAAAACAATCAAACAACACGAATAAATATTAGGATGAACGTAAAGTGAACGAAACTTAATTCATACAAAATGTATCGACATCCGAAGCGATTCGGTTCAGCAACAAGATTACCCTCCCTCCTCTCGCTGGCATGACCAGTGGCAAGTTAACCCGCAGGCCGAGAGATAAAACAGTTTTCGATGTCGAAGATAACCATCAGAAACATAGAAATTAATTCTTTCCGCAATAGCTGAGTTAACCATCTAAGAATCAATATGAAGAAATGTGTAGCAATCTACAAATCTTTTCTGATTGTTAGATGGTATGTTCCGAGCATACCCAAGAGGAATTCAGTAGGATAGAGTCACGAATAAGATACTCCTTCAAGTGGACAAATCTCGGATTTTTTTTCGCAATTTGAAAAAAATATAATAATAATAATAGTTGTCAAATAACCTCTTTAATATGGATTTTTAACGAGCTTCCTAATTAAATTATAGGATGTAAGGAATTTTCTAAAAGAAACTCAAAATACACTTTTCACTAAAATAACCTAAAATGTATTATATTCATTTGCTATTAATTTTTAATCATAAAAAATGAAGTTCAAGAAAGCCATGATAGTACTCTAATCACGAGAATCTACTCTATTAGGAATGTCATTATCATAAACTAGACATTGTATTTATATTATACCTACTGTTTATATTAAGTAAAAAATGTTAATTGTTTACTTTAAATTCAATAAATAAAAATTCATATATTGTGGTCCAGTATTTTTTTATGCATGCCAGAATACATAAATCATTAATGTCATATTTTTAATCGCACTTTTTCAAATACTGCTTTGATATGAGTGTCGACTGAACGAAGATCACAATCAGTTGGTGACACTGAGATTGTGCGTTCGAGAAATATTTGAACATAGCAGCTGCTCAGTTTGATTAGCGAAAATGACCGGCAAACCTCTAAACTGTCTCAATCTAATTATAGCTACTAGTTCACTTGAAATGTAGCTAATTAAATCAAAAAACACGTTGTTTATTTGTGCCACAGATTTATTTTTGGACATTCAACAATTTACGACAGCCGACTAGTAATGAGCGCAATTGAAATATTCATTTTTTAAACATTTCAATGACGGAATGATGTTTCGAATTGGTTGCTCGGACATGGACGAGTTTAATTTAGATGAATAAAAAAAATCTTTTTCAAAATCGTCGACCTTTTACGTAATCACACTTTTCTGAAGTCATATCTCGTCTCTGAGCGATTCACTGGATGATTATACGACCATATTATTCCATATTGCTTCCCTAAACAAAACTTGCGTGTACTTAAAACAGCGTGTTTTACAAAGGTAAACAATAATAAAATAAAAAATAGTCAAAAACTTTTTAATAGCGTTCCAAAAGCCCTAAAAGAAGCCTCAAGTTTCGGCACTTTTCGTAGGATTTGTGCTGAATATGTAAAGGAAAACCTATGTTTTTCATACACACCAAGATTGCAATTTATATCTACTTATATATATATATATATATATATATATATATATATATATATATATATATATATATATATATATACGTGTATAGTAACCTTATGTGCTTCGTTGTACTATTGTGAAATGTATTTTTTTTTCTTAGTAGATGTGTGAAAAAATAATTTGCATACATCTAAATAAAAAGACAAAAACAAATATCCAACATTAATCGAGTCGGAACGTCTTTTGAATTTATGATTTCGTCTAGCGTGTCTTACAAGATTACAAAGCGAATTTAATTATTACAACAACTCCAGAAACGATTTGCAACAAACAACCTCGATCGCAAAATCTCGAAGAACTTCCTGTTTGCGAACCGTCAAACAAAAAACATAGCAAGACTATCCTTGTTTTGATCTACGATGGCATTACGTCAACTCGTACCGTGAAAAAAACACAATGAATGTTTCAAAGTCCTGTATCGTACGTAACCTTGGCGCGAACAGCGCTTATTAATGGCGCTTTTCTCGTGCCCGTACGCAGTTAAAACACAGTTAAACGGTTGCATTTTTTGTGTTTTGTTTGGTTCTAATTCATACGTTGAGCAACAACTCTGAGTTAGGTAATCCACACGGAAGTTCGCACAGTTAGCCGCGCAACCCGACTTAACGGTAACGCGACCTTGCGGAAATGGAATGTGTGAATGGAAAAGTATGCCATTGTCTAGTATTTATCAATATTGCAAGATGCAGCTCTGTTATTGTTTACCTTTTTCGAGAAACGTCTGTCACGGATCTTAACCATTACGTCATCCGGTTTATTTAGAAAATTTTACGGCTCGACGTTACCTAAGAAAATAGTAGTCTTTAGTTTTATTCGTAACCGTAGAATCGTATCGCTTTTTGGGATTGGATAAATGGGATTTCAGCGAAGTAAATGACACATTAATGATTCAGAAATTGAAAAGCACGGCAAGGAGAAAATGCGGATGTACCAACTCATCTCGTTACAGTTATTTTTGATTATTTATTTCTTCCTTTCCCACACAATGTCAAAGATTACCCCACAGATGATAACTTAAGTTTTGTCAAAATTAGGTGCATAGCTTCTGCGACGTTATCAATGTTTCTTGTTACCTGACTGAACTGGTATTCATATGAAATGCGATATCAAAACAATAATATTTACCGATGCGTTTTCGTAACTTGAAATAATTATTTCTTTCCAAGCGTGTACAGTAGATGTACTATTATTATGATAGAAACTTATAATATTAGTTTCAGCATCGTTTTTGTTTTGTAGTCGCACTGTCGTGTTGGTGTAAATGAATCAAAGTAGGTTATTATTGTTATTAACAAATAAGTCTACCGTAAGCTGCGAGCGTAGGATTTGAAAGCGGATCCGGCCAAATCCGTCTTACACAATAAACCTTGATTGTGTTTTGCTGTCGAGTATCAACCAATACTTGACAGTCCGGAGACAAAGAGATATCCGAGATAAAAACACTAACAAATTAATGCAAGCCACGCTTATATCTCCTCCTGCTCGTATGTATGTTATATCTGTTTACACGGAAATACAATTAATCAATACACCGGTTCTGTGATGATTTTCTGAATCGCTCTACACCTAATAATAATTACTTGAAGTGTGTGGAGTACTATGTAATGTTTTCCGTGCCGGATTCAAGGTTTTATTTTGTTTTCAAATACGCTCCTTGTAGGCTCCTTGGCTTAGAGGTCATGGGTTCGCAACCAAATCAGCATTTAAAAATAAATAAAAATATATGGTTTTTCAAGTTAGTAACCTGGGAATGTGTGTTTCTAAATATATATATATTTAGATATAGTAGTTTATATATACAAACATTTAGTTATAATATTTAGTTTTATATATTTATAAATAACTTTCGACAGCGATGTCCTTGCGAAAAGTCACTGAAAAATAGCATTTTTCTTGCTTACGCCTACGTTTTGTAATTAGCGAAAAGGAGACAAAAAATTTACTATTCGATGACCGATTTTGAATATTCAAAAAAGTTTTTTTACAGTGTTTTCTTTTTGTTCATTAGTTTGAAAAAACTGAAACAACGGAAAGTTTTTTCTTTGTGGAAATAGATATATATATATATATTTTTATTTTTTTTCACTGGTATTTTCTTTTCTAAAGACAAATCACACTTTGAAACATGCTGTATGCAGGCAATGTATCTATGTGCATCAGGTGCCATTAATAATTTATTTATGTTCTACCTTGTATATATCAAACATGTTTGTTATTCATGTGCTTTTGTTTAACTTTTACTTAATTACCTATAAACTCTTGGTATTAAATATATATACTTATTAAAAAAACACTCATTTATGTATGTGTTGGGCAATATGCTTGTTTTATATGTACTTAATTAAAATAAAACAAATAAATAAAAATGAGTACTGTTTTGGACTCAATTATTCGATTTCCCTTGATACCTGTGACGAACTCACTCTAAAGTGGAAGATATTCTCAGTATCGTTTTGGTGAGAGACTAGCATTCCGAATCGAAACTTGACTTAAAATATCTTAAGCAATATTTTGAGACTGGATCTGAATAGCCAGATACTTCCCAATCTTTATCTTCTCCATCTACTACCCTACTAATATCTAGCTCACGTTTCAAGGAAACTTACGTAAATCGTCTCGAACTTTGCGTTTGAAGATCGCCCTATTATTAAATGGAAATTTCTTGTTGTATGCCAAAATTTATGAAAATACACTTTAACTTTGTGAAGGAAAGTCCCCTTCGTTTTGTAGAATTCATCTGTGAACCATTTCGATGCTGCGAGAGGGAGAGGGAGAGGGAAGGGAGACGCTTCCATTGAGTCTACATTGTTTTAATTAATTTCCGGACCAAGGATTCCCTTCTTTAAAATTAATTTTATTATTGAAGTTCTCGCTTTTGGGGGATTCGCTATTAATTAGCAGCACGAACAAAGGGGGATTTGTGAAACATTTGTAATTTCGGAATTGTCCTGGAAGTCAGTATTAACACTAAATCCCAACAAATCTAATTTTTTAACTAATTTTAAATGTTGAAACCAGTGTCAGTTGTGTTTTAAAATTATTCCCGCATTTTGCTCACCTACTTATTTACATTTGAATAATTAAATATATACATGCATTTTTGGTTTCAATAGAAAAACTTTAAAGAAATAAAAATAAAAACTTAGTAAAGAATATTATTTTTTGTTTTTATGACCGACCAGTTGGTTTCGCTTAGCGTTATCAGGGTACAAGATTTAACTAAAAAAAATACTAAGTGTGCGGTTGTATATACAGAGGGAAAACAAATTATGAAATAAATTAACAAAAAAATTAAATATCTTAAATTATTTTTATTCATACTTCTATTATGATAAAATCGAAAAAGAAACGAATAATGTGCTTACCTATATTAAAAAAAGAAGGAATCCCTTTTAATTCTCCATTGAATTCATATTGTCATATTATTTTTGTACATACGAGTATACCTTACTCTGATTGAAGTGAATCAGGTCACTAGAAAAAAAATATTCGACAGTATATTCTCAGTATATTCTCAAAAATTGATCAACCCTTTTCTATCAGAGATTGGCTTTCATCACGAGAATGTGTAATTTTGTCAAAAATCATAATCATGCCATTGATAAACAAATCGCCGTATCTGACTACAAACTTTAAAAAAAAAATTTCATGGTAGTTTCCAGAAAATGTGTTGTTTTATATTTACCTGCTTTAGGTAATGTTTTTCGTGTGATTGCTACATGAAACTCTACTCCGTAGCTGTATGAATGTCAAAAGTATCTCTCGACTTCAACCGTGAGCCAAATAGCTCAATCTTTGGCGAGTACCAACTCGATCACTTACCTACCTGCAAAAATCACTCTTCGTAATAAAGTGACTCAATATTCGAAATTTCGCAAAAGTTATTTCTCGTGTTGTGATGTGCTGTATTTGAATCATCGTGACGAAGGCCGTGTGAGTGGAAAAACTAGGTACAATGTGCATTGTACTGTACACGCAATCTCTTTGTTGGCATTCAATCATTATCTGCGACTTGCGATTACCTTCGCTTCCGGCTACGTCGTACGATTATCACTTTTTTCACTCTCGGTTGAAGTAATGACACTGAAGAATTTACCAACAAACAAATGTATATATTTCGAGGATAACCAATGCATGCAAGGAATAACATGTTTAAATCGTATATAATAATTTTGTTGTTTTCTTGCATATGAAATAAATTTTATTTAACTATAAGAAGAAAGGGGGGTATAAATTTTCCATGAATAATATGGGTATATATTTTTTATTTATCGGAATTTAATTTCTTCTTTTTTGGGGCCATGCAAAGCTTTACAGCCTCTATGGACCGCACCTCTCTTGGAGAATCTATTATGAAAATAACTACCAGGGCCTTTATCCCGATGGGGCTCCAGCGGGAACACAGCTTCACATTGCTTATTTATCGTGTGAGAAGGGTAATATAAAAATGAGTTACTCAAGCAAAATAATATGTCGGTTTTTTTATTCATCTCTTCCAAGCTTTTCTTTACTATGTTAATTTCCTATTTTTATATATTTAAAAAATATATATATCTTAAATATATCGTCGTCAACGAGAAAATACCTTCCATGTGATCAACTTTACAAAAAATAGTTAAATATGACATTGCGTAGAGTTTCAATTCGTACTTCAAGTAGTAAGTAAATGTTTTTATTGGTGAAAATACATAATTGTATCTAAAACTACAAAGCGTATTTTTGATGTCTCAAAAACAATTGGTAGCTTTCAAAAATTAGTTTTTAATTTCCTCCTGAACAATTATGTTTTTGACACATGGTAGGTATTTTCGCGTTGACGACGAAATTTTGAATATTTCCAAAGTTTGCCATTTTTAAATCGTATTTACACATAAGTTAAAAATTGCTTCTCGTTTATTTTGTTTTTATTTTTATTGTTCGTTGTATTATAACGTTGTATTATAACTTATCTAAAATTACGTTGACTGTGGTTAAAATATGCCTACCAAATACCAACACAACCGCATGTAGTATTCAAGTGTTTTATAAAATGTGCTTCATTTTGTGTATGTTCTCGTGGGTTTCTAAAAAAAGATTATATTTTCTTTCTATTATTCATTATTTCATTCACCAACTCGGAAAATATAAGACCTAATGAAATCGAATTCAAAATTCTTCCCACCGATTTTGGCTCGCGAAATAATTCAGTTGTTACATTGATTTTATAAAAGTGTCCGAAAACTCGTGGTACAGCAGAAAAATGTTATCAACTGCAATACATAAAGTATCCAAATAAACATAAGTTTTTCGATTTTAGCATTTTTACAAAAACACACCGTTTCCTTTTTCTCTGCATCTTTAGGGTTGAGAAACTATAGAAGCCGAGTTTACGCTTTGACGCATTGTAAAAGACAATACACAGGTGATAGTGACACTGTTCCTACCGAATATTTTGAAATAAATTACTTCGTACTTGATTTACTCGAAAACGAAGCTCAAATCAAAAAAAAAATCTACTCTAAATATCTGATCGTAAAATCACCAGTTTCTCTCTTATACCACAAGTTTCCTGACACCGTCTGTAGGTTTTCATGTACCTATTTTTTAAACCTTCAAATTGACAAAGCTATCTTACACGTTCCGGGAGCACACTTGACATAAATAGGCGAATGAATTTCTGTCTGGCTTAATTTTTTGCGCTAGTCTTGTTTCTATTCGCAGTCCATCTATCAGGCATCACGGTCACCTGCTCGATGCCATTAGCCCTCTTCCCGAACACCCTCCCACCTCCCACCTCCCACCTGCAACCTGATTCCTATTAATAATAGTCAAGTTTTTAGTTTGAAATATTATTTTTAGTTTTTTTCTATTTGTAAGTAATCTTACCGTTACAGTTTCTAAATATTTTATCAAAGTAACAATTTATTGTTATAAATAATATGAAGTTCTTCCAGTTAAACACAAACTACATAAATTCACGCATAAAAACCGTTGTATAAAAATAGTATATAGTACTTGCTTTGCTACTCCGCTTCACCCAAGATTTCGACTGAAAATGTACTACAAGATGTGGGGTGTCTTATCTTTTTTTTACGTAATGGATATTTTAATCTATCAGATATGTTCTATTTTATTGAGAGCTTGGGGTGGAAATGACCTAGATATTTCATACAGAAAAGGCGCCGCAAATTTTATGACGCCAAAGCACAACGTTCGAGAGTTTTCCTGCTTCAGGCTAACAGATTTCTGATTCGCAAAGTGTATTTTGATTTATTTTTTTCCAATATACCGCAATAAACTGAATATATTTACAGTCGTTCCTGCAACAACCATTTAGCGAGACATTGTGAAGATAACCGCTGATTGTTTATGTAACTCGTCCACATTAATCTATTATGCAACTTTTCCTACGCTGACACACTTAGAAGCCTCTAATCACGAGCCCATAGCAGGCTCGTTCCATTTACTCTGTGTACGTTCATTCAGCATTCAGCGTTCAGTACTTCGGTTCCAAGAAAGTTGTGTACAAGTAGATTCACATTACTGCCGTGTTGGAACTGTAATTAAAATACACGGCGACAATGGCTAAACATCTGAACAACAACGCGGCGAATAACTCAAGAGGAATGTTGGCAAATCGGGAAACGTCGGTGACGCCGGAAGGTTTGTGGCGTTGATTGTTTGTAGCAAGAATGGACTAAACATTTTCTTTTACGTGTCGTAATGGTGCGATGTACGATACTAATACGAAATTTCTCTGAGATAATCCTTTATCAAATCAAGATTTATGTTAATAATAATAAATGGATGCCGTTTTCGTGGGAAAATTACCTCAAGGGCGCTTTACAAATTAATTTATCTAACCTATAAATTTTATTACTAATGGCTTACAACTAATATTTTCAACCAGTAACTTACAATTAGGACTTATAGCTAGTAACTAACTACTGAGTATAACTTATAACTAGTGACTTACATCCAAGATTTCATTATTATTACATCATTACCTCTTCATTATTGCTCCACATTGTTGTGGGTTATTCATAATCTAAACATGTTATAATAATAATGTATTTCGGAAGGAATTTTGGGATAGTTACAGAATCAAATAAATCAAAAAAAACTTTTAACCAACCCATTTACTCTTAACTAAAACTAAATCAAAACCAAAATGTGTACAGAGCAAGTCATATTTCAATGTATGAATTTATGTATCCAGTCTCCGAAGGGGTCATCAAGGGGAACTCCATCCAGCCAGCCAGTTAAGGCGTTGGTAATAGTATTCTTTGATTGACGTTGTCTGCATTCACAAATACAAGATGGTTTTGTTCGCTCTTCCTAATCGCAAACACCAAATACAAAGTATCACCTAGCGACTTTTCTGAATTGACATCAACAATGCTTTGCCAACAAAAATATTCAACAGCCATTACTCATTGATGCGCAGTAAATGTTAAAAGTGCGAGAAAGGTCCCGCAATAACAACGCTGACCCATATCCAGCTGATCCATCGAAAGCCGTCCCAATTTACGCTACTACACTGAAAAGATAATCTCAAGAAGTGTTACATGTACCGATTGAAAGCTGATGCCCCCAATGGACATAAGATCTTTCGACTTTCTAAGCCCGAGACAGGCAGATAAAATAGACCATCTGTTCAAGAAATGTTTTCTATGTTTAATTTTTTTTTAAATTATTTTACCAGAACTAAGGAAATATTTAATACTTAGGGCACACAAACACGCTCACAGTACACTTCTATCGGATTACCTATTCAGTGGGCTATGTTCCATTCGTGTTGCATCCTTGATTGCCCCAAAGTGAATATGGTTGAAATATGCCTCCTTCATCCGGTGTTGTGTTGAATCAGCGTATATTTTTAGAAATAAAGTTGTATCGAACGTTGATCTAAATTGCATGACGTTACGTCGCGGGTGTAAAGCGTCGTTCGCACAAACCAAAACAAACCGTTCTGCCTTAGTTAGCAAAGGAACGTTTCCTAATTTTCAGTTTCTGTTGAAATCTTGGTAAAGTTTTGTGATAACTTGGTGTTACAACATTACTACCACAAGATTATAACATCATAATTTTCTTACAAAATTTTCAGTATCTTGGTAATTCTAATGTTGACTAGGTACCTAGTTCAATTCATTTTCTAAATTAGAATCAGCTTAATTATTTTTGTCTCGATATTAATTATTGAAATAATATCAATAATTTTCAACGTAATTCTTTTTATCGAAGGAAGCAATCACTTTGTAGCTTCACATTATAATTTAAATAAAAAATGTTTTAGTTTTAAGCCACTTTATTTATTCACATAACATTTCATAACATTCGACCGGTTTCGGTTAAACTTAACCTTCTTCAGGAAAGTATATATATAAACTTAGTTTGTATATATATACTTTCCTGAAGAAGGTTAAGTTTAACCGAAACCGGTCGAATGTTATATGTGAATAAATAAAGTGGCTTAAAACTAAAACATTTTTTTATTTAAATTGTAATTCTTTTTATTTTCTGTTTTATATTTTGTTTTAATAATCAATTTTATTTTTATTTTTTAGTACTGTATAAATCTATACAGTACTATGCTTTTTTTTAAATTGTTACTCACTGTAAGCTTATAATATTAATTTCGTGTAGGTATCGCAGCGAATGTTGAGTCAACATTGTACTTAAGCAGATGTATTTGCTTGTGTGTTTCAAACTTGTTATTTGACTTTGGAATGGAAAATTCCAGCGATATAAAAAAATCACACAAAAATTTAGTGAAAAAACTTTTCGAATATTCAATTTCGCTCATCGTGTACAGTTATTGTTCCTTTCTCGTTTATAAAAGTAACTAAGCGTAAGCAATACAAAAGGATGCAAGGACGTTACTTTTGGAAGTATGTGTTGTTTGGGTTCAACTCTAATTGCGTCACCTATACAAATACAAAAATATACTTTACGATGTTAATATTTAGGTGTCTCTAATTGTATCTTGATACTTTTATTTAATTACATATAATTTGGTTTGTTTATGTTGGAGAATAAGATTATCTTAATTATCTGACAATCCTTTTTAACCGAAGGAATACGCAAATATGAGTTATATATTATGTAATGCAAGGTATAATGTAAATTAATATTCCCTCAACTATGATTATTGATATAATTTCATTTTATGAATAATTTGTATACGTATCAAACAATTAAATTACACAATATTTTAATTTATTATGATTATTATGATTATTATGATTATTGCCTGTTGGCAATTTCTTCCTATCAGCCAATTTGTATTAGATAGTTTTTTTTTATCAAAACTCTTCTGGCCTCACAGTTTTTACTCTCACGCCGTCACGAGTTATCTGTTGATTTATAAGACACGATTAATGATAGTTAACACACATAAGATACTATTGTATTTTACCCTTATACACAAGAGCTTTAATCTATCGGTATTTATTTATTTATAAACCAACGGACTATTGTCCAATTACAAAAAAAATACATAACTCGAAATGGGAAAAAATAGCAACAGAGAAAGAGCAGCACTTACATAATATTGTAATGAAGCAATGACAAAAATAGGACAAAACGTACATTAGAGAGAACATTTAAGTCAAAGTTTTGGTAAAGTCGTAAAGAATGACAAAAACCATTTAGACTGGTACCAAAAATGTCTAAACCATGGCTTGAATTAAAGTGTCTCGACATCCTGGACAGTGGAGAATGATACCCATAATTAGTATAGCGATGATTGAGGAACAGCAGTACTAAGATACAATTTGTATATTTTTTATTTGCGCATCCGCTTTGCGTCTGTGCGGTGAGAACGCAGTCTCTATGCGCTGTGACCCCATTTCGCCGCTGCAAGGCGCTCACACTTTAATGAGTTACTCCGCGTCCGTTTTTCTGGGAACTTTGGCAGTAAGCGGATAGTAGATAAACACTCGGCGCTGCACCGACCAAGGTCTATAGTCTATTAATATTGTTACTATCGTTTGTTTGTACACAACTTTGACAAAAGAATTGCATTGGATGCAGCACACAATTGAACCTCCTCCTAGAATGTGAACTGAACACTTCCTTATATGCATTTCCAACTCGTTTACTTGAATAATTTGAGACACTTCTTGTTGGTACATCTTTAATCGTAATGTGTTTCGTATTACCATTATATCGTCGCTGGAAAGGCAAACGGGCTTAAGCGACACTTCAGTCGAAAATTAGTTAAATATGCAGTTTTGATCAGTTTTTTTTCTGCATCTAATGCTCTGACTCTCGTTTGATTCTGAAGACGTTTGTGGCCCGTCAGCCATCTTAAATACATTTACCATTTGGGAGAAGGCTTGACTCAAGCGACACAAGTTTGAGATTTTTTTTTGGGTTTTGTCGCTTCATGTAACTCAGTGAGAGCATTGAGTTACCTCAGTTAACTCTTTTTTTTTTAATTCAACCAGGAACTGGAGACTTATGATTTTTTTGTAAAACAAAAAAAACTTTTAAGTGGTCTGGTGTAAACTTCCCAAAATGGCGCTTCAGCCCTTTTGCCTTTCCGGCGACAATATATTCAGTCCGCTCCCTATCTTCCACAACGTTGTATCCTTGAAGTAACAATATATGGAGGGAGAGCTAATTATTTTTACCCAACCTACACAAACTTGCGAAAAATCACTTTCTCCGGGCTTTTACGGCGTACACCATGAGAGAAAAAGAGACAACAAATTTCTTGGCCCGCTTCTATATACTGTCATAATGATCTTAAGGTGCTGGTTCCTTGAAGTAACACTGGCGGGACTCCGCCCACATTTTTTATTATGCCACTAAACTTGACACAACTAAACGGTTTTTTAGGTTATATGCTATATTTTTGTTGATAAAAATACTGTGAAAAAGTGGCTATACGAATACACAAAAACATTATGTCGATATGTGATATGAATGGATGTATAAATACCGTAGCCTTAGTCTTAGCCACGCCCAACTGCGCCGAGTCATGTTAAAATCATCATAAACAAGTCCAAAACTGACTTCACTGCCTTGGATAGATACTACTCTATGCACTCTAAAGTTGTATCTGTATGAAACTGTTCAAGTCGCTTTTTAGTGTGAATATAAAATATTGTTTTTCTCATGACTTTCAAACCTTCCTCTTTCTTATTTCCTTCTCCCCCCCCCCCTAACTTCTTTCAGGCTAACAACATACTCAAATTGGGGATACACCCACTGACTTCGGGAAGTGGGGACTTTTGTGTGTTAAGGGGACATTACTTGCTACACCAAACTAAATCCTATGCCACTAACCTATAACATTTGTTTTACCGTCTGGTGTTTCTGCTCTTTTTGGATCATCCGCCGCACTAAAGCCAGCCGGTGTAGACTTGTGCGCTGTGCCTAACGTTACGACGATTTTTAAATTTATTTTAACGAAAATCTTATGTTTTCTAACACACCTCACTTGCCCGTTAATAAAAGATGTTTGTATTTTTCCACAATCTATTAGAAAATGAACGTACGCAAATGAATTTGTTAATTTTTTAAGACTCCGCTTATTTTTTAGGGAGAACGTCCCTTACTGATTTATTTCTAGTGTAGGTACTATGTTTTCATAACGACAAATGTAAAAATTATAACCTTCACTTTACACTTCAAATGTTTAAGGATATAATCTGAACAGGTTGTTGTACTCTGTACTCCAAATCCTCATACTTGTGTATATATTTAAAAAAAAAACCCTGCGCTAGAGATTTTTGTGTGTTATGGCGGACGAAATTTGATATTATGATCAGTATCTATATCTTAGTGTAATATATATTATAATGAAGCTAAATCAATAAATCAAGGAGGAAGAAAAATAAGAGTAGTACATAGATGGGGAGAAGGATAAAGATAGATTTTAATATAAATCAGAATAACATGATAAATCAAAAGATTAATACATGCTACATAATAATATACAGTACACACAAATATTTAAAAGAAAACAATAAAGTCTAATTACGCAATAGAAGTAAACAAGATGTTGGTATTGTGCATGTGATAGCTTTGGGCATTCGCCGTATATACTCGTATTTCTTTCAACTTATGCTTCTAACTGGTTTTCTTACCAGACCAGAAAATGAGTGTATTTTTATTATGTTTACAATTCCCCTCTTCAATTATGTCAATATTAATAGTACTATCGTATATAAAGACGTACAAGTATTTCCTGCCTATTATGTGTTTCATCAGTTTTAGAGAACCATTTTTGGAATGCCGTTTTTGGTAAATATGTATTAAGGTCTCTTCGCATTTAAATAGAATACGCACGATTTCAACAACAAAAATGTGTTAATCACGTGGAAAGGATTACTGTAAATATCTATTTTGAGCTACTCTTATTATTCAGTCATCCATATTATCGTAAATCTCTGTTTTCTTTGTTTGGCTTAATCATAGTCGACTTTTGGATTCACAGGTAGAAATTTGTGATTAAGAAGTTTGATATTCAAACTAACTAGGCTGATCGATACATGCTAGTTTTTGCTGTTGATTGATTCAATCTTTAATTTTACATCAACGGAATTAACGTCTCTCTGTTGTAGTTTCGCAATAGGTATTAAATATTGTGATTCGTAATGAGGTTGATTACTTTTTAATGCGTTTATCGATGTTGTGGCTTTTATTGCAGTCGAATAATTTATTCAGTCCAAAATTTCACAGCAAATTTTCGCGTATACGAGTACATACGTTTGACATATTAAATACGTTCTTTTCGCAGTGTTAACAGTTTCCCAATCTTACTGTTGGCCCTATTTTAGTTATTCGTTTAGGCATTTTCAACATATAGCGATTATACACAGAATGCAAAGGCCTTAACTTTATTTGCTGTCTCTGTTTTCAGGGTCTACAAATCTATATTTGGAAGTATTTTTAAAAATCCATTCGCAAACGGAATTGGATATTGATATCTTTGCTATATATTATAACATTGTTCATCTATGGGAAGTTACTTTCAGACATTAGATTAGAAATTGTTTTTTTTTTTAAATTTGTATCGGTTTACTTTTGGGGCATATGTTTTAATTTATTTATATTGAAGGGTGAAATACGCTTGTTTTCTTTTACCTATGATTGTCTTTAGCCCGAAATGCAGTCGAATTTTTCAAGTAAGTTTTTTTGCCATTGAACTGTCTGCACAAATAATATAATAGATTTTTTGGATAATTTGGCGGAAAGTTTTTAGGCACCTTATCAATTCTTGTATTTTTTTATATACGAATAATCTCTCTCCCCACGTACCCGTATTTCAGTAAGCGCATAATATGATAAAGAACCTTTGTATTCTTCGATAATATTTGTTTATAATTGATTTTATTGGGTTTTTATTGTTTAATTTAATATGTAATCTACCATAATAATGACGAATGTCGGATCCGAAGCTGCGATAAAACACCGAATGTTTTTTCAGCTTCAGATGATTTTGGAAAATAGTGGATTATTGGAATGAAGGGAAAATGGAAAACCATTCACTCACCGATTTAGTTGAAGTGGAAGTTCCTGATTTTTCTTACGCGTTTATATTGTTAACAAAACAAATTATAACAAAACACCACATTTAATTTTATATTACTTGGAAAACAACAACAAACCGGCGAACAAGCGAGAGACCAACGAACAACACAAAACACGTTTTTCACATTTAAGTCTTCTGTTTCGATTGTCACTTGTTTCGAACACCATCTTGTTCCATACGGAATTCGATATTGTGAAATGTTTGGATACGGTAGGAACTGGATGAAAAACGTGAAGGTAAGAACCGAACAAATTATCACTTTGAAATTCAACAACGAACATAATATTATAAATCAAGGTACATATAGTTGTTTTTTTTAATAAACCTGTATGTCTTCTTTTCGCTTAAATTTAACTTTTTGAATTTTCATGTCTCCGCTTTACTACCCGTTGCTTCAATTATATATGAATTCACTATTTAATATCCCCAGGCATTTTTTTTTATTTGCGTAAGCCTACAGTGGGTTATAATTAAAATATGTAAAAGCGGTTTTTTTTAGTTTATTCTCGTATTAACCAAACACAAGATATAACCTTAATTCCGCGAATATTTTGTAACGGGAGTAATTCAAATTAGTCCTGTTCGTCCACAGAAACAGTGGCCGTAATAGTATCACATATATTTGCAAATTATGTGAAAAAATAGGAAAATTTAATATCTACATTCGAAAACGAGTAAGTACTCTACACACCACGTACAATACTGAATATAAACCAAGAAGGTAGTCATTTTTTTTACTTTTATTATTTAGATAGGTTATTCTCAGTTTATTTTCCGTAGGTTGCTGGCTCATCTTCACACGTACGTCGTAATAAAAAATAGTATTATGTGATCACTAGTAGTAATCACCCGGCTTCCCCCCACTTTCAACACTCAAAATAAACGATTTTGCGTTTTACCTTAATTTTTTTTTAAATGTATTTTAATGTTTCATTGCTCATGATAGAAATTGAGGTTGCGATCTGAAAATTGTGGCTTCGATCTTTTGAAATTGTCGATAGACAAAGCTGTGTCAATTTCATAACGCCAGAGCTCGCCGTTCAAGAGTTTCAAAAGACAGTTTTTATATTAATAATAATTTTTTTTTATTCCGGCGTGATTGTGTAGGTAGTGCAATACAAAATTCGTTATAACAAGTAAATATTACTACGCAATGTTAAGATTAGGTGAAAGAATAAATCATTAGAAAAAAATATAATTTATGGTTAAGGCGATCTTTGTTGAAATTTAAGATTTCATCCTAAACCCTCCATTTCATAGAGTCGGTTATATCCTTCCGCGTCATTTCCACCTCCTACCTGCTGCCTGCACGTTACTTGGAGCTCTGGAAATGACGTTCCCCCATCAATCATTGCGTGTGTTATTTCATTTTCCTTTCATTAGTCTATTATTCCTAGTGTCTATTAAATTATTGCGTGCGGCTCCGTGTCGCGGGCTCATTCATAGAACAGCCTCGTCGAACCTGAACTGAAGCACCTACGTCCCATTAAATGCAGGACGTCATACATAGTATATACTTTATATATCTATACTTTACTTTAATCGTTTATTTTTCGGATTCTAAATTCTGAGTTTCGCGTATGTAGATTCTGTTTGTATTGCAAAGCGGTTTTTTTTAATACTGAAAGTAAAACTTACTAACTAAGTAATCGTCACGCCGTTTCACCGCATGGGTAGGCGAGAGGACGGACCGCCATACAACTCCGTCTTGGCACACACTCCTTGCTTTATTCACATTCATATATCGTTTCATACATACTCTTCTTTTATTCTGACTCTCCACATGGCCCGATTCAAGTATTTGATTCACTTGATCGTGCCATGCCTTCCTCGGGCGTCCTCGAATTCTTCTTCTGTTTACTTTTGCATCATATATTCTTTTCACACACCTTTCTTCGTTCATTCGCTCTACATGCCCAAACCATCTAAGCGTTCCTTTATTGATCCTATTTATTACACTTGCATTCTTTCCAGATATCCACATTTTTGACACGATCATTTATGGTTTTACCGCTCATACGCCTCAGGGATCTTATTTCCACAGCATTCAGTCTACTTTCATCTTTCCTCTGCCAGTTCCATGCCTCACTGCCATACATCAGGGTTGGTATAAGCACTCCATTATGGACTGAAAGTAAATTCGTGGTAAGCAGTATTGCTGCTTGAAAAATTTCAATAGCTTTTTTGTTGTCAAATATCCCCTGAAGGGTGTTGTACAAAATTTTAAATGACTTGAAACTAATATTTTTCTATCGAAGGTAGCAATCACTTTGTAGCTTGACATTATAATTTAAAAATAAAAAATATTTTTGTTTTAAGCCACTTTATTTATACACATATAACAATTCGACCGGTTTCGGTTAAACTTAACCTTCATCAGGAACGTATAAATATAAACTAAGATTAAAATATAGAGTTATACAGTAGACAAAGAAATTAGTGAAAGAGATAATATTTTTCTATCTTGCTGCCCGATTTTTGGATTGAAAAATGCAGGTCAAACAACTTATTATTCAAATTCCGTATGTTTTGGCATATATAATATATATACATAGCCACTAGAAAATCTAAGGTTCCTCCGCCGCAAAGGTGCTGGTTGATATCTATTTTAGCCTGCAAAACGATTTGAATAAAATAATCTGTTACACGAACATATCAGAAATGTGTGACGATAATTCTGCATTTGTTAAACATGGTTTGTCTCGTTATAAGTTATTTTTAAACAACGTTTAGAGTCGCTATGTTTACTGTGTAGAATTTTTTTAATGAAATGTACTTAATTATTATGATCTGTCTCAATACTTAAAAATCAGATCAGCATCTTAGAGCGATTGTTTTTCCTAATTGGAAATCATCGCGTACACAAATCGCACGACTTATACCGTTAAGGTCTTCATTCTGGACCGCGGTTTGAATTTCCCTCTTTCACGTGTCCGTTTTATTTCTTGCGCCCCGTTGAGCAATTGGTGTACAATATTGTATGAACCGTTGCCCTCACAGTGAAGCTTTGTCCCTAGCACTCCCGAAGTTCCCACCTCTTTTGTTCGCCCCTTTCGGGCCCCAGCGAGAGTCACTAGTAGGTTAGTCGGCTGCGCTTTTCGTGTCAGGGGCATGCGCTTGTACTTGTGATCCCACTAACACCAGATTCGAGCAGTTCATAAAAAAATACTTTTCATTTGCAGTTACCTGTGGCTGTACTTTTTTGCTGCGTTTTTTAAGCGGCACTTTAAAACCACTTTCGACTGTGCATTCCCAAAGTAATGAAATGTTAACCAACTGCAATTATGCTACTTGCCATCATGAATGTAATCATAATTTATCAACCGGTTGTATATTTATAACGGTCTATCTTTAGAATACGCGTCCCATTTTTCAAAACAGCTTGCTATTTGTACTGTTTACAAACCTTAATGTGCGTACAATTCTCCTTCTCCCTATATCCTAGAAACGTGTTAATATAAGGAGACGCAGCGTTACAATAAAAGTGTAAATAAGCGCACTTGAGGTGACATATCACAAAACCGCGCTATAGAAATGCAATAGTTTTATAATTATAGATTAGGAAAATTCAGCTGTTCCTCGGACGTGAGTAACAGCGAAATAGGACATGTTATTTCAGCCACATATTCCAGTATCTCGTGTTTCCCACAGCATATGACACGGTTTCGCCTTAGGAGGAAAGTTAATTCGGAGCCAGCTTTTCATGGAAAGTAATGCGTCACTAAAATGGTTGACATTTGGAGTTGTGTCTCACAAGGCGGGTTCAAGCGCCTCTGTAAATAAACAATATTTTGGCCCATTTATTTGTGTTGGAATTGGCCGTTGTTCATTTTGAATTATTCAGGCCAAGTCGCCGAGAGTTATATCCAGACCTGATATGAAGAATGTGAATCGTGATGATGGTTGTAATTTTCTTAATTCTTCAGCTCATCTTACTTTTAAATTTAGATGTTTTTGTCGGCGGATGAAGGACTCTTGCGCCATGAATAAGATATTATTGCTTACATTATTGTGAGTTTAATCAAAGTTTTATTTTTGTTTTCGTTTCTCGTGATTCATTACTACCGCGGGTTTTTTTTTCATAACAA
The DNA here is from genome assembly GCA_022651775.1 of Drusus annulatus. Taxonomy (NCBI): domain Eukaryota; kingdom Metazoa; phylum Arthropoda; class Insecta; order Trichoptera; family Limnephilidae; genus Drusus; species Drusus annulatus. Next base: position 237,176 of record JAGWCC010000132.1, read on the forward strand.
CGCCAATTCTCTGCTTGAAGACGCTTCCTTCTATAAAGTGGGTAGTTGGTAGTAGGCTGAAAGTTCCAGTTTCGCTTTATGCGTCTTAAAATGTTTTCCCCAAGTTACTTGTTGTGTATTGTTTTTACCGATTACGTTTATCAGTAATTGGGGAGCGACATTTATGTTTTTTTTTTAAATTTATTACGCGCTTTTTTGCTATCGGTCATTGAACTTATTCAATTTAGCTATTTAACTTCCAAAACATATTATTTTGTTTTTCGCCAATAGTGTTATCTAAACCTATGAACACTTCTGTCTATTGTCTGTGGCAAAATTAGATTCAAATCTCTTACACGTGTTTTTTTATTGATATAACAAATTTTGTTATTATTCATTCAACATACTTTTGACTTGTTTTTCTACCGACTTTCCTATCTCCTTCATATCAAAGGCGCTCGGCCTCGCCTCGGGAGGCGCGTGTGCTTTATTAGTAGATCTGATTGATTTCCTCATAAACAAAAATCGATTTTGTTTTTCATGACTCGTTATGTTTTCTTCGCCTACTTCTCAATAGTAATTTATTTAGTTCGTATAACAAAAGAAGTCCACCGAGTGCGAGCGAAAATCTGACATTTCCAGATTATTGATGACCAGTTGTTACTACAGACTTTGTTAATTTGTTTTTAAATCTTTTCTTTTTACTAAGTCATTAAAAACATGAAACAAACAATATATTTCAATCTTCTATATTGCATTATGATGGTATTGACGTTGCGAGCTACACATGACTGCGTTTTTCTATAATGACTACGCCAGAACTCACAGTTTTGATGCTTATGCACACAGATCTTTTGCTATATAGTGGCTGTATATTCGATTTTTTGCTATTACCTATGCAAAAACATACTGACGTAGATTCTATTAGTTTCTGAAATGGATGCTGCAAGCTTGTAAAGTTTCATGTGGGGACCTATGTATCAGACAACTATAGCAGATTTTATGCTTCAAAGTTGAGATATATCCCTTGTTCTGGGTTAATTGCTCAAGATATATTTACAAAGGCCTGTCAATCCTTTCAATCAACTTTTCTCGCTTCCAAAGTGCCGAGGGCTCGTGTGTCTGTGTGTGTGAAACAAACCCGACCGATTGAATTTTCGACTGAAGACTAGACAGCTAATTAAGTGTTATTCTCACTAGTTATTAACAGACAATGCTTCATTCGTGACATCAAACAGTCTCGAGGGTTTCTGGCCTTCTAGTGTTTGCTTCGTACAATTATAGTATTATGTCTAATTAACTCATTTAGCTGCCTATTCCATAGATCCCGGGGCTTCTAATTATCCATGTTTATATAAGAAAGGCTGTGCTGTACCATTATCAAAAAGAAATTCATAATTTTTAAACAGTTTTGTGTTTCTTGTTAATCATAAAAAAAAATATTTCTAACTTGTTTTTACCATCCGCTCAAAGTATGTTATTATTTGCCTAGAACAACTGTTTATCATTTTTTTTTAAATACCCTTTCAAAAACACACCTTTTATAATTTGTGAGTTGAAGGTTGAACATGAAACTAAAATAACTCCGGGATCCATATTAAATATAACCGATAAAGTTTACAAAAAAAACCATCCCACTTCTTGACCAAAGTTATTGGAACTGAACAAAAACCTTGATTGTTTTTTGTTCTTGTAAAATAATTGCATGCATTTACCACTGATTTGACTAAATCCAACGATGGCTTGGTTTGTACTGTTTGTAGGTGTATCATGAATCCTACGCATAGTTAAGTAGCCTCGCCGAAATAGAACGACATATTATTGTGTCTCGGTGATTTTCCTCTTGGCTCTAGGTGTTGCGATGATGACAAACGGTCGGTTTGCCATTTAGGAATCCAACCCACGTGCTTTTGTGCTCTTGCTTTCTAAAACGGTTCCCTACGCTTGGCTATTTGTGCTTTTGGCGGACTTTGCATGTACTGCTTTCGGTACGAAGCACGACCTGCCTAAACACAACGCCAACAATAGGAGATTGTCGCGAGAAAAGATATTTCGATTACCAGTTTAACGAAATTATTTGCGCCTTTGAGATGATTTTCTTTCACGAAAACGGAGAATTGAAAATCAGCCAGTTATAACATATTTTTTTAGTAATAATTTTAAACTTTAACTAATTTAGAGAATTTGAATCAACTGCACTCTTAAGACTCATGTACTGGTGGGTGTATTTGGATCATTAAGGCAACACGAGTATGGATTTGTATGTTTTTTTGTAGAGTTGAACGAAAACAGGAAAAACACGTCAATTGTCTACGTCAAAGACGATAAAATGCAGTATTATACATTTCGCATCGTGTCTAAACAAGCAGTCTAAAAATAAAGTGCGTAGTATAGTTGCAAACATTGCGGAGTTTCGTAATGCATCATGCATCATGCATCATGCGAATCGAGCGCAGATCACCGAGTGCAGCGCAAACAGTTCTTAAACTCGAACAACTTAGTAAAAAATAACTATCGTATTCATCGCTCGCAGCGTGATGATACTGTCCGGCTTGAGCAAGTGCCAAGGGGCTCAGGCGGTCGCCGTGTCGTTCCACCGCCCGCGCCGCTTTACTGGCGCCGGTCTTCTGAATGGCAAGATCTATTTGGGGCTCGGATCATATGGCTGGTCCATGCGATCCGTCTGAGGTGTAAATAAACCATCGGCTATCGGCTGACTCACTCGCCCCGTAGGTACTGACTGCTGACAGTGCTGACTACTGGGGTACTGCCCACGGGAGACCGATTCACTCGCTGTTGGTAGTTGGTAGTTGGTATGTCGTCGGCAGTCAGCATACTGACGTTGGGCAATAATGCAACCCATATCAATTTCACGTCGAAGTACTATATTATTTAAGGCATCAGACTGACTGCAGAGTGCAGAATGCATGATGTCTGACACGCATTGTTTTAGAATTTTAATTCGATTATTCCACGACATACTGAATCAGTGGAATATGAACATTTGGAAAAGAGTGGTGTACCCAGGGCTGGTCCTGTGCAGGTGCAATTGGAGCAGTCCGCTCCAGGCGGCGAATCGCCAAGGCGCTCATAGTACCTAATCACAGTGATTTATATATATGAAAAGTGGGCCTGAGTGTATTGGCTTGTTTAGACACCAGGCCGGCTATGTGTATAACTATATTGTACATACCGAGATAATAATAACATAGATTAAAAAAATATTTCTTTATAATAAAAAAGTCCCATCTTTCAAATCCCACAAAAAGCGATCAATCAAAATTACGTTATGTTGTAAAATTCCTGGTATATAATAATATGCAAAAATGCTGATATTAACGTTTAGGTACTTGTAGATTGTGGTAAAATATAATGTAATTTACCGACTTATCTAAAAGTTTACCTAAGATACCCAGCCACATGGTTTTTCGGATCCATTTTAACATGGCATCGAAATTATAATTGTGTTATTTCAATTTATTCCAAGTTCCTTTTTGACCCGAAGGTCCTTCCCACTATACTCCGTGGGCGCCGTAGTTAGCTGTAATATTAAATGAATGAACATCAGTGATTTTACGAGATATACCGAATGTTTTAACAAGATATTTGAATAATTTTGCATACTCTACTAGCAATCAATATTTAACCCGTAGATGCGCACAATAATTTGATATTTAAAAAATATATAGATACGTTTAGTCGGGACATCGATATGTTTAAAATAAGGCTTATTATCATCCTAGATTTGTCACTTAACTGTAGCTGTCACCTACTTAACCGGCCCCTAAAAAGGCACAGCCATAAATGTATTTATTGCGTTTTTTACGCGCTTTATTCTCTATCATTTATTATCTCAATTGTTTTGATTTAATCAAAAGATACAACATAATATGTCATCGTCATCACGAAAATACCATTAAGTTGACGCAGTGTTCATTTCGTTTTTCCCTATCAAAAACAACAATTTTATTTGTAATAAACAATCATCAACTTTTATGACACAAAATTACAATAGTGTTGAACTAAAACCCGGTTATGTAAATACATAATTATTAGACCGTTGTCTCTCGGTGCATAAATAATATCGGAATGTATAAACACACTCTACGTAATGTATGTTATGATGATTTTTTTTATTGTTCGTAAAAACCTGCTTCGACAAGTGAAATTGTCTAAGCATCGAAAAATATATTCATACGTTGTGAAAGAATCGAGCGACCGAATAGGTAATCATAATTCAATATCTCGCAAGAGATTATTTGGCCTCCAAAAGATCTTTTTAAAATTTTATTTATACGTTGCCAATATTTTAAATATAATTTACGATAGCGGAGCCGTCATTGTTTGCAAACATTCAGCGTAGACAAATAAAGCTCACTTTCAGATCTTTCCCGATGAATTTCGTCGGAAACGGAAAAGTAGCTTTGAATTTTCGTCGCCAGATGGCAACGCTTTCACATTTGGCCGAGCTCTTCAGCTTTATGATATTATCAGAGCGGTGCATTTCCTGTTTGTACGCTGCAAATTTTTTCTCTGAAATGGGTACTTGGGTACTCAAAGTGGAGATGATTAACGCCATGTGGTCACATGGCCGCACCATACTTGGCCGATGATGCGATGATGTGATGATGTGATGATGTGATGATGCATCACGCGGGCGATCATGCAAGGCGACGGACTGCTTTGCGTGAACCGCCGCGCCGAATAACAAACAACAAGCGATGCTGATTTGTTTTTATCGCGTTTCAGGAATATGTCATTAGCTCGGGTAAAATAGCGATTTTTTTATCTCTAATAAATTACTTGAATTCACTTGCCGATCCTGCGACGCTCGTAATAATCGCCGCATTCATCACGATATGTTTTCTCGTCCAAAATGCTTATACTTTAATAAATTATTTTTCTATTATTTTTTTACCGTACAAGAGTCCCACTGATTCAAGCGAGTATTCATACGATGTTAATGATAACGGAAACTTTACTTTTGGAATCATTAAAAACAAAAATAAATACTTCCACGACAAAGCGGTGAAATTATTGGCTAGTGGGCCAGAGGTCATAAACGAACCTAAAAAAAATAAAATATTTTTCAAATAAGAATTTTGAGATTGATATGGGTTATTCAAACATGCTTGTCAAGTCAATTAAATATCATATAACGCCGCGCCGTGTATCCGAGAGACGCATACCTACTAAGGGGATATTTCGCCACCCTGAATTAACCTCCGATTAGTGCTACTCATCGAGTAGCGTACATTATCAGTTTCACCAGCGTTGAGTAACACTACCCTTTCAAGTAAATTTCTGTTTAAAGTGCTCAACACTTAATTGTACGATTAACTAATTGGGAGCTACTTAGCTGGTAAAACAGTCGCCGGTTTACCTCCATCTTATGAACCTATGATTAAAGTTACTTGACAAGTATTTACTCAACAGTTTACTCAGAGGTGGTACAATACCTCCAAAAATATGGAAGCACACTTCAATTGTTCATGTTATATCAATCATATTCCTTACATAGCGGAAAAATTAAAAAACCTACTATTTACAGGTAGGATAAGTAAAAATGTTGAAAAACATAATAAATAAATAAGTCGGGTTGATGTTAGACACAGAGCTTACGTCTACCCAAAACGGCCTAAGGAAAAAGACGATTAAAAAACTAATTTTTGCCGCAAGGCCTACACGAAGGGCATAAAGCCGAGTTTGCAGTAGCAGGCTGAAAAGAGTGTTCTGCCCGAGGTGTTCGTATTAATTAATTCTGACAAACATATTACTTTAATCTCAAATGTTTTCCGAGAATCATCTTGGAAAGTAACTAATTCATCGGATAGAAAAAAAAAATCAGGTCATTACCGCTAATCTTATTGATGAAAAACTATTTGGAAATCTGTTTACGATAAGAATGTGAATAGTAAGGGTCAGTTTTTATTGATCTTAAGTTTAAATTACTTACGTCCCGAGTGTATCCTCAGAAAACATTTGATATTTGTGTAATAGATTAATCAATCATAATTGATTCAAATGTGAATCTCATGCAAAGTTCTATGTCGCCTTAGAGCTTATTTTACTATTTTTTTTCTACCTCGCACTGGCTTCAGACAGTGGTGCTAATCATAGAATAAAAAAATGTTTTTTTTAAGAAATACAAACATTCCCGGCTATTGTATGAATTCACAATAAATAAAAGGTGGTGGTAGGAGTTGATTTTTTATAAAATTCAATTGAATTAAATTTAATATTATTATTATTTAGTTCTACTAGTTTTAGTTTTTGTTTTTAGCGTTCATTATCAAACTGTCGAAGTTCTACAATTTAAACACAAAAACTATAAATAGGTAGGAGTTGATGTTCAAGGAAACATACAAATAGTTAAAAACTAAAGAACGTTTTAAAAATGTTAATGTTTGTGATGAAACATTATTTAAAAAAAAACATTCAAATCACTACCAGTTTCGGACACAACCTCCCTGTCTTCTCCAGGGCGATATACCAACTAAATATAAAACGCAGAAAATTGAATGCATTAGTTTTTTGCATTTCAGTCGTGAAATATTCGTTGGTCCCCTTTAAAAAAAAGACAAAATGTCTTCAGAATTATCACACACGCTTATGAAGTATATTTTTAAACTTGCCTAATTAAATATCCAGCTGATTTGCATTCACTTTCTGTGAGTTCGCGACGTGTGTGACCTTTATTGAAACATAACATATTATTGTGTTTTCGTGAAACTTGTTCAACATTGGATATAATTAGAATCACGGCTATGTTTAGTCTTTATCGGGTTATGCCATGCTCGTTGACCCGTGCTACTTTCATACTGAATGTGTTATTATGAAAGGAATATAATCGACTAGCCATTCGAATAACTTCGGCAGAAATCTACCCAACGTATGGACACCAATAATATTTTCTCCATATCCGTCGTACTCGCAAGCTACCCGAATAGATCAAGTCAGCATACATCGTTCATGTAAAATTTAGTGAATAATTTCAAATTGCCAGAAAATAATGGAACCTTCGAAGCACCTTTGGTTAATTTACTTAAAAATATAGTTATTCTTATCGATTAAAAAAATATACATTATTGCGAATATTGCACAATAATCCTAACTGCCCGGCTGGTGTGAATATGGAATCTCCAATTGGGGTATGTTGTGAGACTGCAGAAATGGGGAGTGGAAGGGAATATGGAAGAGGATGGTAGGGAAGTACCTGGCTACTCATATCTAGTCACCAAACACTGGTCAAGCCATTTCAAGCAACGTTTCAATTTTAAGAGTATCTAAATCTCTGGAACGTCCCGATAATGTACCTTATATATATATTTTTTTTATATATTAATTTAATGCAAAATAACACTTATAAATTAAATTTATTTGCGCACTCCGGGAATTAAAACCCGCGTCCTCTGAATTTGTATTCCAGGATCTTAACCGTTCGACCACGGATGTTGTCACCAAAATACAATAAAAAATAAACAATGGAGTTCTGGTACCTGATGTATAGCAGTGAGTCATGGAACTGGAAGAGGAAGAATGAAATTAGTGCACGACTGCAGAAATGTAATCCTTTCGGCGTATGTATGTGTGGTGATACCACGAACGACTGCTTAAAGAATACGAAGACCTGAAAATAATGCAAGGCGTAAATGAAATGAACAAAGTAAAGTAAGGGACGCTTAGATGAATTGTACATTTTGAACGGATCAACGAAGGGTGTCAGGAGAATATATGACCCGCAAATGAATGTTAGAAGAAATCGGAGAAACCCGAGGAAGACAACACGATCAAGTGAATCAATATTCGGTATAAGGTTATGACAGAAGACAAGATATGTATGAATTTAAGTGAAACAAGGAATGTCTACCAAAACAGAGTTATGTGCTCTAGCCTCTCTGCCCACCCTTGCGGAAAATCGATGCGATAGTTAATTAATTGTAGCTGTAAACAATTTTGGAATAACACTCGAGTTTCCGGATAAGTTTATATTCACAAGAAAACGATTTCTTTTATGTGTATAAATAAATATCGTCGCTGGAAAGGTAAACAGACTTAAGCGACACTTTGGTCAAAAATGAGTTAAATAAACGCAATATATTTACCATTTGGGAGAAGGCTTGACTCAGCGACACAAGCTTGTGATTTTTTAAACTTTTGTCACTTCTTGAGTTGAGCATTTTTAGTTGAGCATTGAGTTACCTGAGTTAACTTTTTTTTCAAAATCCAACCAGATACTTACAACTTATGAATTTTATTGTAAAACAAAAAAACTTTATATTGCTCTGGTGTAAACTTCCCAAAATGGCGCTTCAGTCGTGTTGCCTTTCCGGCGGCAATATGTTGAAATATAAACATGATGTTTTCGCAATATGTTGCTAACTGAAACTTCAGTCTAATTGTTTTTCTCGTAGAGCCCATTGAGTGAGTTTAATTGTGACGTCATTGTACAACAACATATGACGTCAAACGTGAATTGGTTGCAACTCCAAGGTGTTATCATCCGGCATAATATTATTGGAGATAATACTAGTTATGGCTTGTGATTTGACTAGGCACGAGTTTCGATATTGCTTACTATATTATTGATGTAACACAACCCATCGTCAGATGTTAATTTGCTAATACAACCAATGTTTATGGGATTTTTAAATGTGACTCGAATAAGCAAAACTCGTTTGTCAAATCTCTGTTGTTAATGTTTGTGCAAGTCAGGTTTTAGGACTTTTAAAGAGTACACGCATATAAAATATTGCGGACACCTCGTGTACTTGTGTGTGTATTAATTAATATTATCCACGTACTTTCTAGCCATACAATTTTATATGATTCTATCTAATTTACAGATGTTTATTGATGGTGAAATTGGCATATTATATGCGTAGATGAAATGTAGGTATGTAGAATTTATATGAGTCGTTTTTTCTGATATGGGAATTGAGTCTTCTCTGATTCTCTTAATTGATAAAGGGTAGAAAGTGTTCTCCTCTTATCTACTCAGCATGTAAGCATACGTTGATTTGGAAAAGCTATGTTTCTAAAACAGCTGTAGGTATATGGATATGGAACGAATTTGTTTTTCGCAATTCATTTCATAATCCCATCCTCAACCTGTTTGAAAACGTCTCGCAATCGGTGGAAAATATTGGTAATTTTTCGGATTCTTCAACAGTAAAGCCTGGGAATCCTTTTCGAGGTGTGACTTGACAAACTAAAAATAAACTCTCAATCATTCATCGCTGTGGAAAATAAATGTTTACTTCACTGTTTATTTACGATATTCGAAAATTGTTATTAATTTATTATAATATATTATATATTTATACAGATGTATATTTTAAAAATAAATATGTGTGATACTCAAATAAATCGGGAAGTGACAAGTAGCTATGAAAATACAATTTTAACATATAAAACTATTCTTCTATTTCTATGTTTATTAGCTTTCCTTCCTGGTTTGGCCCGAGATTTGGATTGAAACAACAATTTGACGTCTTGTCTTTTTTTACAGTTCTATATTTTAATGACCTAAACCACGTACCCTTAATGCTGCTGAGAGTTGAATAATGATGTGTCGACCTAGACATTCTAGACATAAAAAGCTGCGCAAAAAAAGCATTTCATTTAAAAAAAGAACTTCAATTTTATTGCCCTATGGCTAGGGTCGTGTAAAAGCGTATATTTTGAGTACATGTCACCATATAAAGGGACGAAAATCCATAGATATCCTGCCCCTAAAATGAGAATTTTTGAACTATAACTTTTAACTCCACGAGTTTTTACTGCTTCAGACTAACATTTTGTTCATTTACAAATTTCTTGCGTACATTAATTTTATGAAACAATAAATTTTGTACAAAACCATTACCTGACTCAACAACTCTTTGTTTAAAGCAAACGTCATTCCACCCCACATCCGTCTGCTCTCGCTTAATAAAAGCTCGCAATTATGATTGCCTCGTACTCCGGCTGTTTTTGTTTACGTTTGCCTTTATCTGTCTCAAAGTCACATTGCCCTCAACGTGCACTCCCATTCACCCTCTGTAATTCATACCTTTCCGTCCCCAATATACTGGTAATTGTTTTGTTTACAGGTTCTTTTAAAACTCCTGCTTTGTTGAACGTAAACAAGTCTCAACGACAAATAATAACAAAATTGCCTTAATTGAAAAAGTTGCCTGAAAACATTCGGTTTGTACACATTGTTGTACGTTCGTTTGTATTTTGAAATGCTTCTGCTTTCATCGAAGAATAATTATTAGATCCAGCGTAAGAGCTATTGAATAACATTAACAATAACAAATAGATTTTAACAGGTTACGAGTTATCAAATGCAAATTATACGGCTTCTTATGTGTTACATTTTTTCTACCACAACCATAATCATCAAAACTCTTATTTGAAACTATACATACAAAATACTTATACATTAAAATATGTTTTTTTTTTTCGGTTTATCATGTCTGTTGTTTGACTATTGCAGAATTAATTATTTTGTTGTTATAACGTTGTCTCTCATTACCAATTAAACTTCTTGGGCACATTATTATCATGTTTCTCGATAGGTTTAATTATTTCCTCCGATTCTTCTATCTAGAAAACCTATAATTATTCGTGGAAGAATTGTTCGTGCTGGTTTGCTGCTGCTATCCTTGGCTCATTTGCCGTGACACGTATTTAAAGTATTTCTTGACATAAACAGTTTTTTTTTAATCGTAATTTTATGTTTATGAGAAAACGGTAGGTTTTTTACTGTTTATCTTGAGTTTTATTTAAAAAGTTCCACATTTGAAAATTGCTTACAAAACACTAGTTTCAAACGGTAACTAAGGTTTTTTTCTCAATTGCTAAAAAAAAGTTTTTTTTTGAAATTACGGCTTCATGCATAAGTTCGTGATTTTTTTATTGATCTTTTTTAAGAAATTAATAATATATTCTACTACGTTGTTGACGATTGACTTCCAATGTCCAGTTTTTGATTACACCGGAAGTAAGAAATCAAATGGTTTGGAGGTAAAGAAGCTGAAAAACGGAGGTAAAGAAGTTGAAGATCAGCGTGGTTATTATTTCAACCGGTTATAAGCTGAGTATATAAATGCGTCGGGTTCCCACCCAGATTCGTGGGTTCAATTCCACAGCTAGCTAAGTCATCCATCATTGCGCAAGCAACATTTTCCGCTTATAATGATGGTAGTCAGAGTTTTTTTTAAATGTGGTCAGGTTATTCGTAATCCGGGGATGTTCGTCTTTCCTTGAAATAAATTAGATTCCTAAACGAAATGTTTTTGAATAAATGACCGATCTTGATCGTGCTCTTTAATAAACGTTTTTTTTTTAAATATGACTAGTCTGCTATACTGGGCGTTATCCAAACAAACGATTACGCGTGTAAACGATACGGTGACCTCCCATACCTTGATTCATCTTCAACAAAGGGATTTGTCAGGATTATTCGTGTTGTTGTTATCGACACTTTATTTTCTTTAGTCAACATTTACAAAACGAAAAATACAACATTTTTTCAATAAGCCAATAAATACTATGGCATTAAATCGACATAAACATATCATCATCATAATTAGTAAATTTCGGAATTTTATTTTTTTATAAATTGACATTTGAATGCCATCTTTTAATAATTTTTCAAAATACATATTTCAACAAAACTCTCGAAAATATAATCTTATAAATTCAAATTTATATTATGAAGAAAAACAATAATTAATAGCTTCATTTATTTACGATTCACAATAATTGATCTTCGATTAAATCTTAGCATTCGTAATACTTTATATTAAAACCGTCTTAAATTGTACTATAATTTTTTGGTGTTTCATAGGAAATTAAAAGTTTTGTGACGTAAAATTATGATGCACGTAAGGTTAGTAAGCCTCCAAAGCGTAACTATAAATTTTAAATATTTAAATAATTTCAATAATCTAAAACACAAATATGAAACAGAATAAAGCCAGAAACTAAAAAGAACAATGCTCATGACTGAGACTCGAATTCGGAACCTCTACTCTATCCAGGAGTAACACTGCCAATTGAGCCATCAATATTTAATAATAAATAAGCATTAATGCTTTAAAGTTAATTTCAATTTTTATATAAATTTTAAATTTCGTCTAGTTATTTTTTTTTTTTAACACTTTTTGTTCTTCTCGTTAAGTTTACAAAATGTATAGATTTGTTAATTAAGGTGATGTGATTCAAGAAACTCTTTCAAAAGCTCTGTTGCATTAGAAACCAAAAAGCTAAGAACTTACCAACTAACCTATTATATTAGAACCTTTCTGGTCCCGTTCCTGAAGAGATCTAATTTATTGTAGTATTTCAGCGCTAAACGCGTCAGATTGATTCGGTTTTGAAAATAATATTCTCTGACTATAAAACGTTGTGTTTATCTCATCCAATGTCATATAATTGGTAAACAAGTAAACTTTTATAGGTATTTACGATATCTAATGACACGTTATTTTTTGTTTTTAAAATTTTTGGACTCCGCACCTCCTGATATTTTGTTGATTGTGTAATTCCCATTTTAAGTATTTATTTATCATGGAAAACATCATAAAGGTAATAAAATATTATTATTGGCGAATGATAAATTGATATCGTGAAACTGCTGAATAGTATTTAAATCCTATGTAAGTCAGTAGTACGTGCTGGCCTACTTATACATAATCTTCTGTAAGACAAAACAAGCGCGTGCTCAAACTAGTACTCAAGTCTATCAAACGGTGAGCTGTGGCGTCATAAAAATTGAACTTTTTGTTGAATGTCTAATTTGTTCATCCACATTTTTCAATCATTATTTCGAGTGAAACCGGGTAGCAAAGCTTTAAATTCATATTGATCTGTTTTTTTTTTTTATTTCTTGTCATACTGGAATTCAATGTAATGTAGGATAGATGATTCGTATACATTTTTTTTTCTTTTATTGTTTTAACCTGTTTTAGTGTCGATTCACACCAACGTCCGGATCCGCTCAGTGACGATATTGTTCCGCATGAGAGCTTATTGATATGGTATGAATATCAATCAAGAAATATGTACCAAGAAAAAGTTGTGTGGCAGTACATCCTTCTGCCCACCTTTGTGATATTTAACTACTTAATTAGTTAAATAATTAATTTGAAGTGTAAAAATACTTACATCGCAGATTTTTTTTTTTCAAACTATTTTTTTATCATTTAAATAAAAAATACTTTAGTTTTAAGCCACTTTATGTATACACATATAACAATTCGACCGGTTTCGGTTAAACTTAACCTTCTTCAGGAACGTATATATATAAACTGAATTTATCACTATCTTCTCCATCTTTTTATCACTAAATAATATTTTTAATAATTAATAATTATCAAAAATATTATTTTGTGATAAAAAAATGATTTAAAAAAAGCTCTAATGCGGGACAATATCGTCACTGAGCGGAACCGGACGTTGGTGTGAATCAGCTTTTACTCTGCATAAAAAATAAAGCTATAGGCGTTTTCAGTCTGGATGTTTTTTGTATGTTTTTGTTGTTTGTAATATACCTCACAACGGCTTTCCAGCTGTCGTGAGGAGTACTTCGGAAATAATCAATCATAAACAGCGGGTGCCCACACATTAGTAAATATTGAAAAAATATTTATCAGATCCGGGAAGCTTATCTACATTGTTTATCAATAATTTCCAATACCTTATCTTATGACGCCCACACGGCGACGTTTCAATTTTATGCGCCGCATTTTCTTCATTCTGTTATTCCTTTATTCTGCATTCATCGAAATTGAAGGGGCCCAAACCAATACATGTAAATATTGTAACATCTGCTTACCCACCCTTAAGGTGGGAAATAATCTCGAGCTCCTGTCCTGCCACTGAGAGGTCTGTTGTGTCCTCTCTTTCTGTTACATGCGTCGTTTATGAGAAAGGGGGAAATGTTTTGACGGATCCATCAACGGTATGCCTGTGACCAACTGAACATACTTTGATTTAATTTCCATTTTCGAAATTATTAATTTATTGTATTATTGACTCACTTTCTTTGTTGCAACTCATCCAGTTCTACATAACTTGCTGTAGACTCAGAAACAAGAATTGCTGTTCCTCAATCATCACTCTACTAATTATGGGTATCATTCTCCACTGTGACTTGACTTTGGCTTTGATTTGAATGTTCTTTCTTAACATTTTGTCATTGCTTCATTTAAAATAAAGTATGTGCTGTTCTTTCTCTGTTGCTCTTTTTTCCCATTTCGTGTTATGTATTTTTTTTGTAATTGGACAAAAGTCCGTAAAAAACGAAAAAATAAACCGATAAAATTATATTCTGGGCCTATCCGTGTTCCAGAGGTAAGCGCATTTTTTTCATCTGTCGTAATTGATCACACATTAAAAAAAATGGAAATTCATTTTTGAGCCGACAAACAATTTTCGGAGCCTAGGAGTGGAGAGGTCGTATGAAAATTTGCAGTTTTCTTCAAATCCGTATATATCACACTTCTAGGGATTGGCTGTTCAGTGATCAGCAGTATGCCTGTAACCAAACGTTGGTCACGCCAGTATTCAGTAAATTATGCTAATATTTCAATTCTGTGTTTTTTTTTTTACACACTCCAGTTGACGGATAACCACCTGGATCGACTCTACATCAAAGCTATAATCAAAATTATTCATTACTAATAGATTTTTAACCTTGTTCGTTTCGTATAAATATAGAAATTAGTTATTTTAATAACAAAAATGCTAAAAAAATCGCATGTATGATATCGTCGCCGGAAAGGCAAAAGGACTGAAGCGCCATTTTTGGAAGTTTACACCAGAGCACTTTAAAGTTTTTTTTTTGTTTTACAATAAAATTCATAAATCTTCAGTAAATGGGTGGATTTTGAAAAAAAAAGTTAACTCAGTTAACTCAATACTCTCACTGAGTTACCTGAAGCGACAAAAAGCTAAATAAGTCTCAAACTGGTGTTGCTTGAGTCAAAGCTCCTAGAAAATAGTAAGTATATTTTAGATGGCTGAATTACCATAAAAGTCTTCGGAATCAAACGAGAGCCAGAGCTTTCGATACAGAAAAAAACTGATCAAAACTTCGTATTTAACTCACACTGAGTGGAATGATAATGAAAAATGCGTCGGATTCCCTCTCGGGCGTCGTGGATTCAATTCGTCCGCTAGGTAAGTCCTCAATCATTGCACTAGTTCCGCTTATTATGGTGGTAGTAGGAGTTTTTCAAATATTATCAGGTTATTCGTTCAGCGACGATATTATGTTTTTGTTTCCTTCGTAAATAAACCGTGTGGGTTTACGCCTTCTCCGGGAATCGCCAATCTACCCCAGACCCGAAAAACGTATTTCTTACGTTGCATTATGTCTTATTGGTGTACCTACACTTATTCAAAAAATCGTTTTATTTTGAAAAAAACCGCAAATAGATTTAATACATTTTTTTCCACTTTTCCAAAATGTGTCTGGGGGTATTTAACGACCGTTCAGGTTTTAATATCGTCCTCTACGAATGCAATACAGACTCCGATATTGCGAGGATAAAGTCTATACGGTTTCAATATTTTGTACCGTGATGATGCGAAACTAGTCGGTCATAAAAATGAAAATTAAATCTGTGGTCTTATACAAAGTTATTATTTCATTTTGATAAAACTATCCTTTTTATTGTTTGTTCCATATTTTTCAGCTGTTTTAAAAAAAGAATTTCAAAAGAGGGTTGAACCTTTTCAGAAAGTGAGTGGTAAAATTTGAAATAAATACTTTTAAAGTTTTATCTGATCTCAGTATATATTGGTATTCAATTAAATACATATTCACAAAGATACTCGTTAACATAGAACACCCTAAAGTATGTTTTCAAATTTTGAAATTGCCCCTAGTCTGAATAATGCTCACCATAAATAAAGCGATGTGTCTCAGGATACCCCAATTATTCACAAATAATTATTATTGTAGATCTTTCTCGCCCCAGCATCAATTTTCGGCGGTGGACCAATACACATGAAGGCCGTGTCCATATTTCCCTTCAGTTCTCTCATCCGATCCGAAATGGCCGCTTTCCGACCTCCTTCCTTCCGCGCAGTCGGCTGTTCTGGGGTTCTGGGGTTCTTGGGTTCTACCCAAACATAACCATAACCAGGTTTATGTATTTACAAATACATAAGAAAATATCCTTGAGATGGATTATAATATCTTAGATGTTTTTTTTTTGTATAAATATGTAAGTTTAAGGGTCAGCACTCAAGAATGACGCTAAACGTTACTTTGTAAAATTCTAATACAAGCAATACTACAAGTGATTTATCTGCTAATTTTCTATGGGTAGTTATAAAAATGTCTGAGGTTTCCAGTGAATACAAATTTTCAACTGTAATCCTTTATATTCTATGAAAAAAATACTGAAATGTCAGTAAAAGGTGCAGTTTGAAAACCAGTAGAGGCATTTTTTAACGTTTTACCTAAAATTCCCAAATGCATTTCATAAAGAATTTTAAATGTTACTGTTAAAGAATTATATTCACTGGAGACCTTATACAGTTTTCAGACTATCCGTGTGGAATTAACAGAAAAATAATTTGTTGTTTTGCTTGTACTAGAGAGCCAAAAAGTTTCTATTTTTTAGTTTTGACCCTTATTATTGATCTTAATAACATGTCATTTATTTATAAATCGCATCTCGGTGATATTTCACCCCAAGCTTTGCTCGTATGGATAATACTAGTACAATATTTATATTTAATTAATCATGTTATCCAACATGTATTAAGTATTAAAGATAAGTATTTTAAAAAACAGCTATGGTATAAAATTTGAACAGTACCTTTAAAAAAATATAAATTGTAAATATATATATTTCCAAAATTGTGACTATGAACAGTTATTTCAATAAACAGTTTTTTTTTGTAGTTCTAGTAACAAATGGTTTGGATGGGTAACGCATTTTGTTTTTTTGTTTAGCCCTTATGAACATCGTTTCAATTTTAATATTGTATCTTTAATCTTAAATACTTTTAGTGTGTATCATCCGTTGGTCACAATTCGAGAATACCAAATGCTCATACACGAAAACCACTATTTTCCAAATGTTTTTTCAACACACAATATGCAACCAAACATAAAGCCACCAAACTTAGTTCCTTGTGGCGTGTTTTTTTGTTCGGGCCGCAGAAAATCCGGTCTAGGTTTATTTTCTATCCTTTGGTTTTGAATGGGTCTATTGAACTCGAGTTGTTTGTATGTTACAATGATAAATGAATTATGGAGCACAGGAGCCGAGAAAGCCAAGAAAGCCGAGGGTATGGGCCCCAGTTGATCCGTTTCAGCATGTCCCATAACTCCCGGTCACAAAGGTAATAGCGGCGTGATGGCATTAAGGGTGTTATTGGCTTGTATTTAGAGAAGCTGTCTCGGCAGGCCCCTTTGGCCTTTGCGGATTTGAAAGGACGCCATCTTGAAGGGGGAAGGGGAATAAATGGAGATGTTGTTTATTTTATTGCACACTCAGTGCTTATTTATGCCGGTGTCTATTTTTTTCTGCAAATGAAAGGAGGTAAATGCGAGCCCGAAAAATATTTCTGCGAGAATGTATGATGTGATCTGGATATAAAAACATATTTCTTCATCCCTATTGCCACATGAGTTCCTTATTTATGAGGTGAACAACACACCGTTGGGGAAAACCAACATGTGTGCAATCCTTTTTTTAGAGTATCAATACTCTATTTGTATATTTACATATTATGAAGGAATGTTTGTTGTTTCGTCCTTTTTTTACTATTTTACTCGTGGTTTAAATTCTTGGTCATTATATTTTATAAAAACGTCCGAAATTAAAATTATTAACTTTATATAAGGGCCTAGCCGTGAATACATTATATTCCAACAATACATTCCTTCCAATAGATATTATCTCCAGGTTTCAATTTTTTTATACCGTTCTTCCTTTTACACACAGAATTCCTTTAAAATCTTGTATCTCTTTCCTTTCAATTTTACAGTTTAATGAATATTTCCTTGAAGTAACAATATATGGAGGGATAGCTAATTTGTTTTACCCAACCCATCCGAAATTGTAATAAATCACTTTTTCCGAGTTTTTACATCGTACACCATGAGAGAGAAAGAGACAAAAAATTTCTTGGACCGCTTCTATATACTGTCGCAATGATCTTAAGCTGGCTATCTTCGCTGGTTAACGGCGGGACTCCGCCCACATTTTTTATTTTGCCACTAAACTTGACACAACTAAACGGTTTTTTAGGTTAGATGCTATATTTTTGTTGATAAAAATACTATGAAAAAGTGGCTATACGAATACACAAAAACATTATGTCGATATGTGATATGAATGGAAGTATAAATACCGTAGCCTTAGTCTTAGCCACGCCCATTTGCGCCGAGTCATGTTAAAATCATCAAAAACAAGTCCAAAACTGACTTCACTGCCTTGGCTTGGGCTACCTCTAGTATACTCTAAGAATATTTCAATGCTTCATAACTTATGATATAAATGGTAGTGAAATTTACGTCAGATTTTACGATTCTCTATTTTCTAGTTGAGAATAGGCAAAATGTCATTACTTGTTAACGTGTTGAGCCTGATTCGATGCGTCAAACTATTCTTTTATTTTTTCGATGATAAAGGTTCAAAGGTAAAACAAAAACAAAAAACTGCAGAAATAATCTCGATTTTTTTCTTGCGTTATTCATTATGAAGTTTGTAATATCAAGTGTAACGTTGTGCGCCAAATTTAGTATCGGGTATCAAGTTTAACCTAGCCTCTCTATCTCAGGAAGTAGAATGTCATATCGATCATATTGAGGGGTTCCTTGGAGAAACAATGTATGGAGAGAGAGCTAATTATTTTTACCCATCCGATACAAACTTAATAAATCACTTTCTCCGGGTTTTCACGTCGTACATCATGAGAGAGAAAGAGACAACAAATATAATACACCGCTTCTACGTACTGTCGCGATGATCTTGGGCTCCTGGGTCACCGCGGGACTCCGCCCACATTATATATTATGCCACTAAACTTGACACAACTAAACGGTTTTTTAGGTTAGATGCTTTATTTGTGTTGCTATCATTACTGTGAAAAAGTGGTTATACGAATAAACAAAAACATTATGTCGATATGTGATGAATGAATGTATGAATACACTAGCCTTGGTCTTAGCCACGCCCAGGTCCGCCGAGTCCGGTAAAAATCATCAAAAACTGACTACACTGCCTTGGATTGATACCACTCTATATACCCTAAGGGGGGGGGTTCATGTGGTTGTAAATAATAAAAAATATACATAATAATCACACAATTTATTTTCTAATATTAAGGAATGAGTTTTTTATATGAGAAAAAGAAGAGACTAATTAAACAAACAAGAATATTAGCGTTGTGGCGTGCGAACTACTACAGAGAACTACTTCATTTTGCGGCAGTTCAAACTTCATTCATTTTTCACTGTGCGAATACTTCAATTGAAGTTAGACTACTAAATACAAATAACTACTTTATTTTGGGGCATTTCACATACTTCAAAGACTACAAATAAGTACTTTATCTTAAGTACTTCAATTGAAGTCCGACTCGAAAGACTACAAAGAACTACTCCATTTTGCGGCAGCCCACACTTTAATTGAAGGTCTAATACAAAGATTTGGTGAGAAACTGGTTCTCCCCTATTTTTTTTGTTGTTGATTTGCTAGTACTTTAGGATTTGAAATCTCTATCGACTAGTGCTTTTTTTTCCGGAGAGGACATTTTGTCGATTTGCTGGTACTTTTCGATTTCAAATTTCTATCTACTAGTTTTTTTTTTTCGGAGAGAATTTATTCGTTGATTTGCTAGTACTTTTCGATTTGAGATCTCTACCGACTAGTAAAATTTTTTGGCAAGTTCGACTTCAATTGAACTTTTCACCGCGAAGGGTTCATTTTAAAGAACTATTAGTTCACGAAGCATTCACAAAACTAAAGAAGATAAGATGGAAAGTTTTTCCCAACGCTAAAGAATATTTTAGTGAAAACGTACTTTATATTTTTGGTCCTCTTGAACGACGAAGAACGGTCGGAACTTTGGGCAGTACACCCCCCTTTTGGTGGTCATGCCATAGAGCAGATTGTAAAACAGCGGCTGGCATTGAAGGACGGATGCTGCGTATGGCGGAGGATGATCCTGGTCGTCTTGTCTTCCCTGGCGGTATTGCCGGTCAGTTGGAGCACCTTGGCGTAGTCAGATTCTGATAGATTTTTCCCTGGCGAAGTCAGGGTTCTGATCTACCGGATCGAACCCGTTAATATCGTCACTCACTCTATTTTCACCTCTGTGAAAACTCCCTTGCAAGGCCGTTGTCAGTTGTTTTCGGCCCGCTGCGCAACGACCAGATTCTATTCTCTGCACTGCTTCTCACTAAAGACGTCCGTGCGTAATAGTGTCGTGCGCTTTGAGTAACAATATATGGAGAGAAAGCTAATTCTTTTAACCTAACCTATACAAATGTGGGATAGATCACTTTCGCCGGGTTTTTAGACGTACACCATGAGAAAGAAAGAGACAACATAATTTCCCAAATTATCACACCGCTCTATAGTATTGTTAGAATGTTCTTCGTGTCCCGCGTCTCCGTTGACTCCGCCCACACGTTTTAATATAAGACATAAATGCACATAACTCAACCGTTGTTTAGGTTATATGCTATAATTTTGTTTATAACAATACTGTGAAAAAGTGGTAATACGAATAAATAAAAGCATTATGTCGACATGTGCTATGAATGGATGTATACATACCCAAGCCCTAGTCCTATCCACGCCCGGGTCTAGCCGAGTCCGGTAAAACTCATCAAAACCGACTACAGCAGCGCTCCCTCTTGTATATTATTGCTCTGAGGTCGTCCTTATAAAAGTAAAATGCGGTAAGTACTTTTACTTAACATAATTTTTTGTATTACAAGTTGTAAGTTACCTTGAGTGTTGAACTTCACACCGCTTTGCGTTGTTATTCGACTATTTGATTGGCCTACTATTCACACAAAGTTATCGGGGAAATACTATGCACTCTGGACAAAACATTGCACGCAAAGTCAATGATAACATCCGCATTTCTCAGATGTTGTTAATATTCTGGGTACGAAAACACTTCAAATGAACGAGGGGGCTCCAAGTGCCTTGATAAATAACAAGCCTTTGAAGTACGCTCGTAAATAGGACGATTCGATTGTAAAATTACCCAACTACGCAAATGACTCCAGTATTTTACATGTAAATATTTTATTCACGTTGATCAAACAATTTTCGTGAAGATTGCAGCTTCTATGATCATGATTGCGATTATGCAAAGTACCTACACAAAAATTCATAGTAAATGCATTCTACTACTAGATATTATTTATTGTAACATCTCCATCGTAATGTTATCTATGGTCAGGGATAGCGTATCTATTTCTTCAAGTGCGTCAAAGAATATGCCCAAATATTATATAAAATAAATATTATTTAAAATTTCTTCATTAGAAAAGCGTAGGAAAGGCTTTGATTTAATTTGCATTTTAAAAATTATTAACTGTATAATTGACTCACCTTTGTTGCAACTCATCCAGTTCAACATTCCTTGCCCTAGACCCAGAAACAATGATTTACTGTTTCTCATTCATCACTCTACTAATGATGGATATAATTCTCCACTGTCCAGAATGTCGAAACTTGTTAACTCAAGCAATGGTCTTGAAGTTTTTGGTACCAGTCTGAATGATTTTTGTCATTCTTTATGTTATTTTAAATCAATAATACTAACGGAAATGTGTGCGGGCCAATTAACCTAACAACATTACTTACTTACTGGAGGAGTTCACGGGTATACCTAATTACGCCTATATAATGTCTCTGTCCTCTCTGAAATATAATGACATTAATAATATCTCCCCTGCGAACCCCTTCGCGAAAAGACGTGCCGGTATGTTTATAACATTATTTTATGAACCCCTCATATTTTGACGACGGGAAACACTTCCCTAGATTAAATTCGCACGCGTCTGAGGAATGCTTTCTTGCATCGCATTATCATTGTCCCAGCACCATAACGCGTGGACAATGGAGGTAGAGTGTCATCACGTAGTTGGTTTGTTAATGTTTTATTGCGACCATAACCTTAACGGATTCCTAGTACGAAGCAGTCTATTACGATTCTTATCATTTCGATACGCATTAACCACCTACATTCACATACAGACCACAACAGGGGGACTAGAATGACAGTTTCAAATCTGTTATCAACATTATCGGCGATTAGTCGACCTCAGCTAGCACGCCCGCGATCGCCAATGACGATTGACAGTTGAAATTGACTAAAATCTGCTAAGTATAGCGAGGCCTTCCGCCCTCTAGAGAAAGTTGTCTGAATGTCGATTAACATCGTGTGCACAAATTGTATGCGGAATTCAAAATTATTCGTTTGTTTTAATTACCAGTTATTAAGGATTGTTTTTGTTATTGGACATTCGGCAAATGCTCAAAATGTGCCAGTGTTGCCGACTTGTTCATTTCTTTTCAAACATCGATAAAATCATCGCTATATTAAGCAATGTCGGGCGTGCAATAGAAATCGATAAACTAACGTCAGCTGAGTTTGTCGTATCGTTTCTACTTAGTTGTCGATATGGTCGAGCTGGGCCAGGGCGACTAAATCTGCTTAAGTTATCCGACGTGAACTGTTATTTTTTCGTTGGCGATCTGCAGTTGTGCTCAGGATTGTAAAACAAATAATCGACATTGTCAATAAAACTTTATCGATGTGCTTGTTCTAGGGGGTCAGGTACTTAGTTATTATCTAAATCTTGTT
Source organism: Drusus annulatus (assembly GCA_022651775.1). Taxonomy (NCBI): domain Eukaryota; kingdom Metazoa; phylum Arthropoda; class Insecta; order Trichoptera; family Limnephilidae; genus Drusus; species Drusus annulatus. Next base: position 260,003 of record JAGWCC010000132.1, read on the forward strand.
GACAAGTATGCCTATACATGTGACTAGGCTTTACATAGATTGCTGCATAATTTGCGGCGTTATTATTTGTCATATAATACAGGTGTACGTAACGTGTTATTGTCATCATCCGATACATCATTATTTGCAACGTGAAATATGTTTGTTTTCGTCGGGGGCTTTATGTGCTATCCGCGTGACGGTCCACTCATAACACCGCTGGAAGAAATGTATGGGACGTGTCCCGTTAGTCATATTGTGGGATAAAGATAGTTTGTTTTGATCACTTCTTCAAAAATATTTTTAATTTATTCTACTGCATAACAATTACGGCATTGAACAAATATTTTTCACATAAAAAAGTTTTCACTTGTTTGTAATAACAATACTTGATAGTTAGCCTTTTCAAAAAAAAACCACGGTGTATTATTTGTACTAGCAATATTTCATTGGTTTTGTCACACTTAAATGGACTTTGGCCCATATAAATTCACGCCATTTTAAATATAGAATAATTTGTTCTAAAATATATTACAGTTAGGTACTTCATTAGGTGGGTAGGCGTTTGAAAAGTCCACACCTGTACGGACGTACGTAATCACAAAGGAAATTATTATCGTTGTACAATTGTTTTGTGCTTTTTTTTATAATAAAAAATCTTTAGTAATGCGACGCGATTTATTTATCATTAATATGAACTTTAAAACATATTATTTACTGAACAATTTATATGCCAACATATTCCTTTTTTTTAATAAATCCAATATTTTGGTATTTATTTATGATGCATTTTTTGATATGCAAACTAGTAGTTACTACCTAGCTTCGCCCTAGTTTCAACACTCCAGTCGTATTGAACAATTGGAAAATATAGAACAAACAATATGGCGTCCTTCTTTAAGTTAAGTGGCCTACAGAGTGGAAAAGGTTAACAATTTATATAGCTCATGTACGTTATATTGTGTACTTAAAAAGTAACCTTGACCTAGGAATTCCTGACAAAAATCTGATTAAACTTCTTGATGCCAGACTCACGACCACGAGATTTTGTAGCTTGAAATAATCAGATTCCGGCCTTATAGTAAAGCTGCATTATCAGCATTTTTATAATCTCTAAGTAACATTCATAACGCCCCTTGTTTTGTTTCTCGAAGAAAACATTCGGAGCCAGGCGGCATGCGGATTATTTAATTATAACGATACGCTAAATTAATGAAAGCGCTTATGTAAATTACTGTCTTTCAGTAAACACGTTTCATTTTGAAGTATGTTTCGCCGTGCTAGTTTCTCGTCTTGTTGGGTTGTTGCTTAATCCCACTTCAGATTTTATTAAAATCTATTCGACCAATATTGGACCACTGATTACTCTGTATAAATCGGAAGTGCTCCCTTCCAGATACCTACAATCTGGAGCCTCTAGAAACCTCATCTGTTAAATAAGGAACAATCGGTTCAATATTATCTTATCGGACGAAATGCAATCTTTAGAGCATAAACATTAGGTTGGAATGCTGAGTTTGTTATTCCAATGTTTCAATAGAAGGTGCTCTGGATAATTAGCGACATTGATTCATTCGGCATCAGTGTTCAGCTGCTTAAAATCTGGGCGCGGTTGGCTTTTGTATTCTGAATATGGGCTCTCTCTCTTCGTTAAAGTGATGAGAGGACCATTGATATCCCCACCCTCCACTGGGATGTATGCAATGAACTACCGTCTAGTGTAAGAGTGCTCGCACTATTTCATGGCTTAAATGAAAAAGTTTTTTTATCTTCCCACCCTCGCAATGATATTAATTGATGATTTAAAAATCTTCATAACTTATTTGCACTTATTTATTTTTAACCGGAACAGTTTCACCAGATTGGTAAAATTTAAAGTAAATCTATGCTGAAGGCATATCTATTTCCAGAATGAACATCATTGTTTCAATATAATTTATTAAAAAGTTATGATTTTATATTAATTCATATTAAAATGAAATTCCGCCACTAATTATCAATTTCAAAAATAAAAACCCAATTTCTTAAATTTCTATCCACCTTCGTTCCTTTTCTTTGCCTACCCCATACATTACTTATTTGAAGAGATTATTTGCCAGTGTTTTAATCATAAGACTACTGTTTTCATTGTTTTCACTTTTGTTCGTACACACTATGCGGATATAATGTGTGCTCAATATAGAATATTTTAGACGTACGTGCTTTGCGAATTGATTGCGACAAGCTTTTTAGACTTATATTGATATTGCAGTTAATTTTTCACAATTTTTACTGAAAAATAATGTAATATATAATCATTTCTACTCTTTATTACACGTTTAATTCGTTTTGGCATTGATAAACTAGTCCATTAGATATATTTTCAATGTCTCCATCATGAAACCAAACTTCAATAATTGCTGAAATCTGCTTTCCTTTCGTGGTGTAATCCTTTTTATTGAGCCTTTTCTTCACTATCGCCCATAAATTATTGTTGGTGTTGAGGTCAAGAAAGTTTTCTGACCATTTAAGAACACTTATTTGGCTGGATGGCAAAGAATGCTTGCATTTTTTTAGATTTATAGCGCGGGATACGGATTTGTTGAAAAATCCGATTTTTGGCAAAAATTCCCTTTCGAGTGTCAGAAGCAGCGTGCTTTTCAGAACTTCTTATATTTTATGTTATTTGTCGTACCGTGGACAGGCCTTCGGTTTACAGGACCAAATACTCTCAAAACGTCACTTTAAGAAGGTGTTTATAAATTATATGGCCTGGGCGGACCCGTTCACTCGAACTACTTCGAACGATACTTACTCTCTATCCCTGTATAGCTAGCGCAACGAGAGTTAAAACAAACAATGCATGCATAGCGTTGGGTTAATTGTGTATCGGTATACGCTCCAGTGGCGATGTATTTACGATGTGTCATAAAGAAAGAGCCCTTTGTCTTGTTTACGCCTACTTATTGTCACTAGTGGAAAAGGGACAGCGAGTGTTTATGTTGATATTGTAAATACACTTAAAGCGTGTCCTATTCATTCAGTTCGACACGCTGTACGTAAGCTATGCATCTGTGTGAGTATTGGCCGGTACCAACTCTCGTGGTGAGACTTATACCTTAAAATGACTCAAGTTAGAAAAAAACACTTTTTCCAGTCTTTAGAGGTCTAGTGCTTATAACATTTGGCCCAAACCACCTTTTTCTTCATAAACTTGGTCAGCAGTTCCTTTTTGGGGGCATCCTTGTTTTTCATCTCACTTCTAGAAGCCTCTTTCACACTGTTGATGCATCTATAACAACTCCAACTGATGCCCGATCGCTCTGAAGCTCCAAACAAGTCTTCCCCGAATTGACCATGCTGTTTCTAATCAAAACGTTGTCGTTGTGCCAGGCGGTCTTCCGTTCACGAGTACAATGTCCCAAACGCTGAAGTGAGGTAGACCCAGATTAAGGAATGTGGGTCTTTCTCAACACCAACTGCATCAGCAATCTCTCGAATATTCATTGAACTATGATACATTGAAGATAAAATCAAAGATAATTTTGTGGTAAATTTAGCCAGAGCTTTTAAGTTTTTTAAAGCGCCCTTGAGGTGATATTTCACAAAAATGACGCTATATAAATTAGCCAAGTATTATTGTTATAACATACTTACATTGAGCAAATATACATAGCCTGTTCAAAAGAAAAGGTGAATTTTGAATTTTCGCGGGCTGTGTACATTCGATTATCGATATTGTTTTTGTTATGTTGGTACACGTATGTTTATCATATGTTAGCGTTATCAGCCATTTTTGATTAGTGGTTTGTTTTTGACAACTGGAAAGGTTAGTCAGGTTTTTGTGTGTTCTTCGATTTTTTACTTTTGAAAAAAACAGATCAAAGAATACGTATTAAATTTTGCGTTAAAAATGGAATAAAGTGCTCCAACGCACTCAAAATGTTGACTGTGGCATTCGGCGAGTCTACTTTGTCTCAAAAAAGTGTTTATAAGTGGTACAAGCGCTTTACAGAAGGCCGAGAAGATTTTAATGACGATAAGCGTCCTGGAGTTGTGGAAAAACAAATCATGGATTTTATTTTTTGATCCATTTTTTTTAAGTAAAAAATCGAAGAAGACACAAAAATGTGACTAACCTTTCCAGTTGTCAAATCAAACCACCAATCCAAAATGGCTGATAATGCTAACATATTATGATAAACATATGTGTACCAACATAACAACAACAAAAAATCGATAATCGAATGCACACAGCCCGCGAAAATTCAAAATTCACCTTTTCTTTTGAACAGGCGTCGTATACATTTATTTTTTTAATTGTGTGGAATATTTCGTGTTCCAACTTTTCAATGTGCGGAATCATCGTGTGCCGAATAATCTGTGCATAATATTCGTGGTCGGATTTCGTAATAATCCTCGAACCGAAGTTCAGATAGTATTAAAACGGTGACCTTGCTTATCTTTTTTCGTAATTCTATGAATCACAACAATCTTAATCTATCCAGATAAAAAACAACATTTTTGTCATTTTCAATCCCAAGTTAAATATTATAGTAAGTACGATTGCCAAAATATATATATTTTAGAAATATCCGATCCCAAGACATGGTTAAAATGGTGTAATGACTTGCTGGGGGTGATCATGATCTTAACGGTGAATCATCACCGCCTGAATTTGAGGCCTAGACAACCAAGATGGCCGCCAGTCTTGCTCAAACATTATTTTTATATGGTAGACGATCGTGTGATTGTTTAAGTTTTTTTCATCAATTAATTGGTAACCAAACATGAACATTCAAGAAAAGATTTATCGTTTGGCACTTCACAAAATTTCCATTATAGTTCGGCAAAATACGTATTTACCGTTATGAACATATTTTAAAAACGTTAACAATGCTTTGAGTGGTGTTATATTGTGGCGTATATGGTTGTTTTTAGTTAATTTTGCAGAAATGCAGTGTGTCAATTTTTTATATGATCTTATCTCGCTTTGCTTGAATGATAACTCGTACATCATCAATGCCGATAGTAAAATCAATCGAAATAATAACTAAATTTACTCAAATGTGATAACGCTGTGAAAATTCAACAGATAGGTACAAATTAGGAAAGCCAAATTTACTAATTACTTGGGAAATCCAACCTGATTAAACACTTTGGGGGAAGAGGGCATTTCTCAGTTAATTCGCACACCACTGTAGTAGACTATTGGCGAGACGTTTTGCGAAGGCTTTCAGTAATGGCTTCCACCTTAATTTTTTTTAAACCACTGATTAAGCAACGAGGACGCTGGCAGGTCACGTTTCTAGAACAAACTGCAGACTAGTAAGTAGTGAGTACGGAGAGCCGAGAGCAGAGGTCATCGCCGGCTGAAGCCGAACCGAGGTCGCGGGGCTCGCATTAGGGTCACCCATCGATCGCCGCCCAAAGTTCACCGTGTCACCTAGGTCTATGCCGTGTTGTGAAACCGTCGGGGCTGTTGGGGGCGGGGGGCGGGGGTTTGGACACTTACTCATCCCTTACACTTCGGTCGAGTGGTAAGACGCTCGACTGCGAATTCAAAGGTCGCGGGTTCAAATCCGGCGTGCGCTAATAACACATTTAATTCATATAAAATAGTAAAAAAGTGTATTTGCGGCACGTTTTAAAGTAATAGATACTCTAAGTATCGCCCTGGTGAAAGACCACCATTTAGAATTGAAACGTTGCTTGAAATGGATTTGGCCGTGTTTGGTGACTAGATATGAATAGACAGGTAAGTACCTGGAAGTCTAGTCTATCTCCTAGTACAGGGAAGTCCCAACCTTCCTATTCCCCATCTCCTTCCCCTCCCTACTACCTTCAGCCTCACAACATACCCCAATTGGGGATGCCGTAGTCTCACTGGCTCTAGACAGTTGGGAGCAGTTGGAACTCTTGTACGGTATGTAAATAATGAAACATTAGAAATGGAGTGCGCGGGTGGAAAAGTGAAAGCGCAAAAATTAAATTCACCATCCGAACAATTATCTGTAAGTGTTTTATTGGGCGAAACAAGCCAATCGAAACATCTCTTGGCAAAATTATGAAAGTAGAATTTATGTTACAAAATCTAGAAAGCACAGGGACAATAAACTACAAGTGTGTGGATTAAATTTGGAAGAGTGCTTCTCACATGGACAGCTGTATGTGGTCTGCTCACGCGTCGGAAAAACTTCTGATTTATTCATATAAGCACCAGAAGAGAGAAAAAAAGCACTTAAATGAACAAAATTAAAACCCAAACACTTTCTTTGTTTGAGTGGCATTGCAGAGCATGCCGGGTACTCGCTAGTTTGCTTATAAAATAAAGCTCGTGAAATAATTAAGCATTGAAAAACATTTCTCTTCAATGCATCGGGCATCATCATGAAATTTTAAAGACCTGTATATTTTATGATGTACACTATCCTATTGTAATAACCTTGATTGAAAAAATTAAAGGTCTGTCAAAATTATGGAAATTAAAAAAAAAGTAATGATTTATTTTATTTTATTTGTTTGGGTGACTAACAGTTTACATACGAGTGCATACTAGGTAAAATATTATATGGGTAGTATTAATATGACCATTTATAGGTTTCCATTTAAGTGTTTGTATATACAGGTGAACTGATACTGTAAGTAAGTGAATCTAATTTTAAAAAATAAACAAGAAATTAATATATAATTTAAAAGAAATACAAATCAAATTAAAAAAATAAGAAGCATAAATTTAAAAATTTCAGTATGTTTAAAGGGTTAAGGAAAAGGAAGGACATGAGGGGGGATCGATCTAGTAAATATGTATAAGTTTATTTTATTTTTTTGGTATATATATTTAAAGAAATAAAGTTAAAGTTAAAATAATTGGTGGTACCGTGGAATGAGTAGTTATAAAGGCTCGTGAGATTTTATATGTCGGTGTGATTTTATAGAGTGAGGTGCAGAGTTAAAAATGTCAAATTGTGAGTAGTGTGTGTTAAAAGTGTGTGAGGCCCGATAGAAGAAGGAATTTTGTTTAGAATTAGTGTTGCACCGAGGGAGACTAAGAAATTGGTCAGATCTGGTTAGTCTATTGGGAACTCTTAGTTGGATCCGTTGAAGGAGTTCCGTGCAATCTACGGTGGATCTAGCAACTTTCTACAGAAATAGTACATCAGCAGAGATTCTTCGATCTTCCAACGAAAGCAAATTAAAGAACGCGGCCGACTCTTGGTGATTTACATGGGGACGGCAACTACGAAAATCTAGGTATCGAAGGAAACGATTTTGAACACGTTCCAAGTTGTACACATATGTTTTGTATTGTGGGTTCCATACTTGTGACGCGTATTCTAGTAAGCTAGGCAAAATACAAGATTTTCATTGTTTTAAGATTATTGAATTTTTTACATGTTCTAAGAATGAATATCTTTAGTTAATTAATATCTTTCATTTTTATTGTTTCGATTATGTGTTTATTTAGTTAATAAAGATTTTTCAGTTTTATTTACTCAACGAATTTGGTACTGGAGATCACTCTCGAAATTATATCCATTTGGGAGTTTAGATTTCAAATAATATTTTCAAAAATTACACCGATGCGTCTTCAAAAATATTATTCATCCGCTGTAATCTTCTTTGAAGTAAACATGTTTTTCTGCGTTGATTGAAATAACGTAGTGGAGGGTCGAGATGTTAGATATGTTTTCCCTGTGTATCAATATCATTTTTTAAATAGCTTTTTTTATGAAATATCCATAAATTTCAACATTTAACTTCTTGGTTACTGGTGATCATTATCCCGAAGTGTAAGGTGTTAAACTTGTTCGAAATCGAAACCCACCGCATTTTGTAAATTTTATAACATTTAATGTTTATTGAAGAAATCTGTTAAATTAATCTTATGGTTTAGCTACTTAAAAACAATTGGTAGAAATGATTATTAATTTACGTTTTATTTGGAAATTGGTACATGAAAGAATCATAATATATGAAATTATTATTATTTATGTACATTTTGCACAGATAGAAATAAGCATTTTTACTTTATTTTGATATGAACTCTATATTTGGAGATGCTGTGTGGAGGGAATTTTGAACATAGATGTATATTTGTATAGATTACGTAGATTTTTTAAATTCAATAAACAAAACTCTGGATGTGTTTTTGAGACCTAATAAAAATATTAAATATTTCTTGACACTCGTTTATATGTTTAAACTCGAAACTAGTCCTTGATATACCATATTTAGTAGACATATCACTATGCAGCATGAACTACATCATCCTATCGCATGGCGTAAAGATCTCCGTTCAAAAATATAGCCTGCCACTGAAAGCTCCGTTGTAACCTCTCTTTCTGTAACCTCCCCGACATTACGACGGCGCTATCAGGGGTACGCCTCTGTACCTACGACCTATAAAATATCTGATTCTTCCGAGGCGTTAAACCGACAAAAAATTATGATACAACTGTCGGTACCTGTATCTTATTGTACATTGTACACAGTAAAATAATTAAATATTATTATTTTATAATTACACTGTACGATCGGGGCTCAATATCGGGATGTCTTTTTACTTAATAAATATACTTTGATGTGTAAATATTGAAATCACCCGGGTGAACAAGCAGGTTTCTTGCAACCCTGCGACGTGGTAATTCTGTTTACATTTCCACAGATTTTTTTTGTTTTTCATTTGATTAAAACAATTGTTTTCAATCGCATATTTATGCATGTTCCGTCATTCAGCGGGTTTGCAAAGGTTTCTATAAATCTTTTTTTTTATATTCAGAAAACTTTTTGTTTTCATAAATACGCTTTTACTTGCCAGTGATGTGTTTTTGAAGTATCTTTACCTACTAAATGGAATATTTTTTAGTTATGTACTATCGTTTTCTGGGGTGTCTATTTTTTTCATAAATGTTTACATGTAATTTTTTACCCCTCAATTACGTTATAATTGAGCTATATAACCAATAGAGTTCTCCAAGTTGAAAACGAATTTAACCTTTCATATAAACTTGTACTACAGCGCCCAATAGTAAATTAGACCCAATTTTATTTTTAATCTTTATAATGGCATCGTAAATATTTTTGATGATAATGTTAATATTTTGATTTTTACCGACAATTTGTAAATTTTTAAACTCATACAAACTGATGAAGACTGTATGTGCATTCAAAGAAATTTTGATTAAATTACAAAATGTGTGTAACCTTAACAAATATTTTTTAAACATAAGTAAATGCCATATAATGCGTTTTTGATAATAAATCGGCAATTCAATTATCAATATAATGTTAAAAATACTTTCCGTACTCCTGAATCAAAATCATTAATTGCAATCAAATTAATGATCTTGCCACAATATTAGATACTAAGTTTTTTTTTTTTTTGCACAGATTAAAAATGCTTCGCTTAATTTTCAGAAATGCCAGGAACTTTAGGAATATTTCAAAACTCGAAGTATTTTACTCTTCTTTAGTTTGTAGTCATATTGAATATAATTATTTTATCTGGTTCCCTTAATTTAAAATCCACTCCGACTCCATCGAAAAATATCAACACAAATTTCTTAGATATGTTAACTTCAAACTCAATCTACCTTTTGAAAATATAAATTATAACTATTTGACGAAAGAATTTAAATTATTAAAACTTTCAGATCGAAGACTTATCTACTTAACTTTTCAACATTCCTAGTTTAATGAAACTTATTTTTTCCATATACTAACGATAACTACTCGATCCAAAATTCTATTTAGTTCTAACAATAATATTAGGAATCTAATATCACATATATTCAAACAATATTAATTTAATTTAATCAAATGGATATAATATACGCAATACTATTATCGTACGAGCAAATAATTTACATTTGTATCACTGTAAAACGTACCTTTTTATATTACGTTAAAGCCCACTTGAGCGTATACAATTAAATAAATAAATAATTAACTCTCTCTTTACAGTTGTAATGATTTTAGATATGTACGATAAATTTAATCTGGTTAAAAACTATCGTTTATCATTCATTAACACATCAGGTTGCCATACTACCGTATCTTTGGTTGTTAAGGAGTGCAAAAAATCTGGATCTTGCAATCTGAATTCTTGTATGTGTATGCTTGCAAGCGATTTTTTTAACCTTTAAGTATGTATTGAATAAATATTTTCTATAAATCTGCTTAAAATGATAGAACGAAATAAAAGTAATTTTGTGCATTAAAAATATGAAAAGCTTTAATCACCCTTCATCATCAAATGGACGGTTATTACTCAACATAATTAGTATATACCATAGATAAAAATCGTTACAATTTAATGGGTATTGCATATTCCATCATCGGACCCAATACTGATAAAGATTTCACCGAATGTATTTATAAATTATTCCCTTCGAAATATATCCCTATTGAGAAGTAATAATTTCCGAATAAATCGCAACGAGAGTGAATTCTTTCCCATTTGTAAAGTTGCAATCAGATTTGTGGCGTCCGGAACACCCCTTGAAAATTCATAGTAGTGGCGTAACGTATTTAACTGCGTACTTCCCGGAAAACGTTAAAGGCCGACGGCGCCATGGCGCTACGTTTAGACGCCTACAATAAGTCAAATCAGCAGGGGCTCCGCATTAAGAAGTCAGATTTACTGACTGCTTTTTAAAATTATCCTTTAAAGGGTTGGAACTTTGTTACGCCGCGCTTGCTGAATTCATATTTCTGGATTAGTCCGGCTGGGCGGGCGCGGCAGCGGCCATTGGTGCAAGCGCCGTTTAAAGTATTGATTGAGCCGAGAAGTGCAACTTTTACGATGCAATAAAGTGAAAAACTGGCATCGTTGACAGTTGCAACATTGTTGGGGCCCGGAGGAAAGCTCTATATTTTGATTTGCTGACTGTCAACGAAAGTTGTAATGGTAGACGTTGTTACTATTATGCATACATGTGGACAATCCGTATATTGATAACAAACATACATCATCAATTTTGTCGTAAGCAAGTCGTAGATGGAAAAAAATGTATTTTGACCATCACCTGATTCTTTTCTAATTTGAAGAAAACCAGAAACAGTTATTTAAGGCTTTTCATTTTTCCGGAACCGAGCTAATCCACTTGTTTATGTTCCCTTCCCCCAATCAATCGGGCACACCGTACCGACCAGAACGTAAATAAAGCGCCGTACACGGGGCGAACCCACACACGAAAGCGGGCGGAACCACCGACAGTCCCACCCAGGGTTTCGTAGCGTGCATGTGTAGGTGGCTCGCTAATTCTCGGTTGGTGGGCTGGCGCCGCCCCGCCCCCCACCCGCCGGCCGCTGCAGCCCGAAGTGGGTCACTTGCACAACGGTTTGTTTGGGTGCCGCGCGCGAGCCGCCCGCGCCGGTGCAGCGCCGATCGACCCGCCGCACCGCAGCGGCCAGGGTGGGGGGGTGGCGAGTAGCGAGGCCGGATCAATACCCCGCCGCCGCCGCCGCGCACCGGCGCTGTGCACCAAAACGCAACCCACGTCGGGCTGCAACCAAGCGGCATGCTCGATTTTAGGTTATGTTTAGCGTATTACAATCAGATTACAACCATAACACAAAACAAGGTAGATTATTTTTATCAAATGAAAGTTCACTTAACACGAAATAATAATGTATGCAATTATGTGCTCTTGGGTGATTAATTTTCACTGCACATTAAAGTTATGAATTGTTCAAGTATAATTTACAAATTTGAATACCGCTAGATTTGTGTAGGTTCTACAAATTTCACTGTTTTTTTTATTATCATAAGGATAAGCTACGGCTTTCTCTCCTGATTTATTTAGCCCGGGTCTTGTTTTTTTTTTTTAAATCACTTGAACAATGGATGGTGTCAATGCTTATTTCGGTAAATCTTGTACTGAAACTGTCAACCGAGGACTTTTCTTATTAAGACTTGATGTGAAATATCACTAAAGAGTGCCATATACATTTTATGTTATTATTATCATACAATCTCGTATTTTCAGAATGCCCCCTTATCAATAAAACAGTTTAAAGACTATCTATAAATCTATGTTGAAAATATTACTCACGCGTTTTGAAATAATAGTTCTATGTACTTGAATCCAGAACAAATGCACTTCTCTATTTACAAGCTACAATTTTTCAGTATGTTAACATTATTTTACACTATTTAACGAAGTTGCTATTGACTATTAACATATTGAATCAAGACCTCAAATTTCTTAAAGAAAATAACGTAGGTTTGTTTTGGCGTTTGGAAGTATCGATTGAATCGTGCAACTGCAGAATCACCATTGTGTATAGCAGCAGTCCTGTGCTCAATTTAATGGCATAGATTCACCTCCTCTGCTTTATGTAATCTCGGGATTCCCACTGTATCCCAGTTTCCAGTGGCAGAGGTCACTCTTGTTAGTCTTACCAAAAAGTGAGAATCGAGCTTTATTTATGGACCTTAATCTATTCAGCAATCAGAATGCAGAAGGTTCTCTTTCGACTTAAATTATTTTATATTGTTTTTATCATGGTCCGACCCTATGTGTGCGATAAGGAAGGCGATTAGTAAAGGTGTATTTTAATTAAATTAGTACACTGAAACTTTTCTTGTTGTTTTTTTTTTTTACTGATTTTTAAGAAAAAATCAGTAGGTAACTTTATTTTGAAAGATTTAAAATTCCCTTAATAACTTAACTCGTATGTATAGTACTTAAAATATTTTTTTTTCTCATCTTTCTTTTCATTTGGCCTACTAAGGTACGATATTTCTGCATAGCCTTAAGTTTAACGTAGTGTATTCCGTAAATAATGATTTGGAATTGTCAATAAGCATATATTTCAAAATAAAGTTTAAAAAAAACGTAGCACGAAAATATGTCGTTCGGATAGGATATATATTTTTTAGGATAGCGTAATTTATCAGTATTTCGCTCCATTCCAATGCCGTATGATTTACGACATCGTTCGCATCCCCCAAATCTCGAAAGGGAAGTTCGTCCTCAACGCCCTTGAGTTCCCTGTGCCCTGGCCTAAATAGGTTGCACGGCCCTTCGCCATTCCGATGACCTAGAACCGGATCGTTGTAACGACGGGCTGCCTTGTAACGGCTGCCACGTGGTCTCCGTTACACGTGGAGGCAACGTGGCCGTCACCGCCCTACGAGTGTTTACGTTCCGTTACTCCACGTTACAACGGCGCTACAGGGAGGGACAGTACTACGTAGCAGGCTACCTAGCACCCACCATTGTGTGCTCACATCTACTACTGCAGTAGGCATCGTGCACTATTTTACAACTAGTATTACTACGTTGATATTAATACACCAGTCATTCATCACTTACACGGCTCACAGCGATACATAGCGCTATCGAAAAAAAGATTTCTTTAAATCACACAAACCACTTTCACACAATTTCTTTGATGTTTTCATGTTTTCTGAATAAGAACCTTTTTTATTATCTGTAGGGTATGTTTGACTTCTTTCAATGTATTGGAAGACGTACTGTGGACTTACTAGGACGTATACCTATATAAGTGAGTGAGATTACTAAAGGACTAACCGAATAGGGCACATAAACCTAACGTATAAATAATCGTATGTAGTTTATGAGGGCTCCTCTTGTGTTTATCATGCTTAATCCAAATGGCTTAGATATTTTTCATACATCCGATGGGTCAATGCAAATGTTTTCACATCTTATTTAAACATAAATTCATAATATTTCTACGTAAAGCCTATTATACTTCCCTTTCCAAGTCCCCCGATGACCGCGCATTAAGCTCCATCTACGACGTAGCGTAGTAAACGGCAATTGATTATGCATCAAGCTCGTGCAACGTAACATTCACGTGGCTCGCCCGTGGCGGCTATCGACCGTAAAGCTTCCGGGAGTGGGCGGCGCGCGCACATCACTGCAGACTACGCGCCGCCCCCGCCTTCCCTCCCCTTGCGCCATCGCCTTCTCTCTGCCGCCCCTGCCCCGCCAGCCCTCCGCCCACCTGAAACGTATTCCTCCCAACTGTCACACACACGAGGCGGCCAAAACATTACGGCATTGTGAGACGGAATCGCTAATGCCGGGACATGAGTATCAGAATCATTAATTTTAGAAGTTGAGTTGCCAAAGTTACTGATAAGCAATTTTGCTACTGGAAAGCAGGAGTAAGAAAGGGTAGAATTATTTACACGTATCGTTTTAAGGGTTGAATAAAATGTTTTACGCCCTTATTTTTGGGTGGTAAAATTGCTTACCGTTTGTGAAGAACAAATGAATCTTTTTTTATTTCATCGAAGCGTGTTCTTGAAACCCTAATAATTACACGTGCTCTAGATGAATACTGAAGTATGAAATAATTATTATTATTGAAATGTCAATCTTTTTACATCAACAACTTAAAATACGGGTACTGTATATCTTGAGATAACTCGTGCTCAATGCTTACATTCCTTAGAACTTTTGATTTAAATGTATTGGAATGTGTAAATATTATTTGAATAATGTAATATGAAGATTTCATATTATCACAGCACATACTTTTCTGGTTTATCTGCATAGTGGCATCTGATACTTTTCCCAGTAATAATTTTCTCGAAAAAAGCAAAAAGATAGAGCAAAGATAAAATCTGTGCTCTAAGCCATCACTACATTTTAATATCTTCTATCCGCTGTGTGTTCATTGGAAGCAATACATACATTGTTTAATTGTATCATCTGTTCTCTATAAGATTTTATTGAAGGTTGTTTTCAAATTTAACCATCGAAATTGCCCTCTCGATTTCCACATACAAAGTTCAACCCTACAGTCACGATACAGCATCCGCGGGAATGGGTCCCCGGCGAGGGATGGACCGTTATAGTTTGGAGGCTGTTCGCATGCTCTCCGACATAAACCACATTAGGGTGAATGTGCCCTAGGTGTCTAGGAATCGAAACCATAAATTAATTATACAACTCCGTTGTATCGAGTAAAAAAAACAATTCTATTTGGATATTTTGTTCTCATTGAACAAGATTCCTTGGTGTTTCTTAGCATTTATTAATTAGTAAATGTTTTATTTAGACCAACGCAACGTTCTAATTTTAGCTTACGTTTTTTTACTGCCGCTTTTAAAACGTTTATAACCTTCAATAAAATCTTATAGTGACTTCGATTTGTCGGAAGATAGTGACTTAGCGACACTCACGAGTCTCCTGGCAAGCGTTGAAGCTGGTCCTTCCCCGCTTACCGAAAATATATTGAAATTGACTTTTTAAATTTTGAATGAATATGAAATGCGTTAATTTTTTTGGCCTCACAAATAACATGACGTAATGAAAAATCCATAAGGATTACCTATGTGAAAAAATCAAGCACACCAAAATCACTTAACCCCTAGTGTGCCGGAGTGCCCTGTAGGACCCGGGAATTCCTCATTATCTTTTTAGGAGTTTTCATCCTTTAAAACCTTTTACTCGCATATTTAAAGAAACCATAATCGTTTGTCAACAAAATAATCAATCCATAGAGATATTTTACATTTTTTCGTTCAGTTCGATACAAGTAGAGTACTACATATTTGAAGTTTGATCACGTCAGTGCGGCTGAAACATTGATTTTCAAAGCGATATTACTGTTTTTATTTACAGGAAAATCTCATACAATTTTATTCTCATTTTTAAAAAAAATTATTCAGCTCCACAAAAATACAATAAAATGTTCACATTTCTTGATGAAAAAAACGAATTCTCCGAGTATAAATAGCTATTTCAGAAAAACCACCAATTCCATGAACGCACGATTTGAAGAAATAGATGAACGCATTATCTGAAAATATAGCATAATTGACAAAAACATTTTGTCAAATACAACTGAGTTATTACGAAATTACATTTAGCAAGGTAGGACGGAAGTTGTACCTTGCGGAATCCGGCATTCCAAAGGTTAAGGTTAAAGGTTTTTATTAAGTTATGAGATAAGGAGTAAAACAACTTGAGAATGAAGCTTTAAAATCATTTCATAAATAGTATACTTTTCTTATAAATAAGTTTGCTATTTAATTGTGTATACTTTATATTACCTACCTCGCTATTTGTAACTTATTCTGAGGTTAGTAATACCCGTCAAATAATACCGGGCGAAACAACTTTAAAATGGTATTTCGGTAGAGAAAGGTCTAATAAAAACATGCGTGTTTTTGAAAATAAATATTAGTGTTAGTAAAACATCCATATTGATTGATATACTTGAAATTGTATATCAGGGCGCACAACGATCTAAAATTAATAACTAATAAAATATTCTGGTCTGAGATTTTTTTCTTAAATTACACCGTAGGATGAACCTACATGAACTAGAGGGTGGCGCCTCCGTTAGAATTCGTTTGAGTCTTCCATAATATATATGTGTTATTCTTTCGATTGTTTTGATGCGGGTCCCTTCAAGTCATGTCCTTCTGTCCCCTAAACTGCGTGGGCGGTCACTACGCCACAGGTAATGATAATGAAATCTACCCACTGATAATCTCGTAATAAAAAAAAATAATAATAAATTTATGAATAGCATCTGAATTTTTATACTTGTCTTAAAGTTGTTAAAGCTTTGTGTGCCCGACGTAACAGGGCACACAAGTAAACTGTATAGGTAGCGGTCCCAATCTACGAAGTGGTCCAAGTAGTCGGTCTCGTTGTATGCGAGACGACAGGGTTCACTGCGGGTCTCGGCTTTCAAGTGAAGATGCTGCGGGTCTGGTCCAGAGAGAGGTCCAGGGGGGCAGGCGATGGTCAATGAAAGGCAGGAGTCAAGTCGAAGGCGATGTTGAGAGCGAAGAGATGTCGAGGTGGGTGGTACTGGCGAAGGATGCTGGTGATCTGCCTTTTCTCCCGTTTTTGCACAATATTTCATTGGCTCGGGAACGCGCGGCCGGGGTGAGGAAGCTTTGTATGGGAGAATTTTGCTCCCTCTTTCCCTCTCTCCCCGGTCGGCTGAATATAACTATTTTATTCTAACATTGACATATTTAAATTTACAACAATTGTGTAACCGGGAGTCAAGTCATTACAACGATGTACTTTATTTGGCTTCCGTGATAATGTTAGACAGATTTATTTCTCCCGCTTGAGTCGGCTTGAGATTTTTGGGGCTGGGCCGTGATTGGTCGGCACTAGATAACCCGCCATCGCGGTACTTCTCGGCTTAGTCTAGCGGCTCCAGCCCTACGGGCTAATCTCTTTGCGTCATTGTGACCCAACAAACCGGGGGAGAAATATACATTTATAACAATTTATAATATGAAATATTAGTTACAACTTATTAAGATAATTTTATGTGTTATAATATTTTTTTTTCCTAAATTTAAGCATGTGTTGATATTTCTTTTTATAAACGGTTGTTTTCTTTATTTTTCTATTGTTTTTATTAGTGTAATTCAGTGTATTTCTAATTGCATGATGTGAACATTTTGGAAATGGATTGATGACCTACCATTTATTTTGTATCTGTCAGTATGTATGCAATGTTGTCACTCTGTCAAATGTTCCAAATAAATAAATAAAATAAAATAAAATAAATTAAAACGTTATTAGAATTATTTGACTGTTAATGCCATATTCTGAGACATGCAATCGTTCTGCCGATATTGCCTGCAATTCAATTTAGCATAAATGATGTATTTACTATTTCCCCCTGGATTCATGCCGATTTCCTAGAATTAAAAATACGGTCCCACAGTAAACAAGAGCACGTTTAATAACATGAAACATTGATTAAATTACGTAGAAACGATAAAGAGCAGCTCTACGAGTATATAGGTAGGTCCCACGATAGGCTGGATGTTTTTTCCGCTTTTCTCGGAAATAGCAATATTATTATTTTCACCGGGCTGATTGACGCGCATTAGTGGGAATGGTTTTATCATTAGTAGGATCGCATTTTATTATTCTATTTGTGGAGCACTTTAGCTGGGAAATTAATCATAGGGTAGATAATGGTACGAAAATGTTTCAAAACAACTGTTTTTTTTTTCTTGTCGTTTTATGTGTTACTTAATAAGCCCAACTGTCTGAAGTCAGTCGACTATATCATTCCCGCTTTGGGAAATTTCTAAAGCTGAAAGTTGTAAAAGAAAATAAAATAAAGTTAGCAATATCGATTACCTACCTGACTTCGCAGTTTGGTAGCTAAGTACAAATTGAACTTTTAATATAGCTGCATTTCAGTAATTAAACCGGTCACCTTTTGACACAAATCTAAAAGGATTATCGTTTTTGCGCAAAATACTTTTTTTTATTATTTTCAACTTTATTAACTCGACATTATCCTTTTTAAGAGCTGTGGTTTCTAAAACAGAATCTACGAATAACTTTAAATCTTTATAAAAGGTAGAAAATTATTCAAATAACAATCATTTTTCTGTACGACCAAAATAATCGGTTTCGATTGAGCTGCATTCGAAACAAAATGACTGTTTTTTTGTAAATATAAATGCACCCGTTATAGGATCTACAAATGCCTGGGCTTGCATAATATACCTATCCAAAGTCAGCATGAGTGTCACGAACACTGGCCTAGGATCCAACACTACAGCAAATCGCCCGTGTAGTGAGTAGTGTGTGTATTAATGTTATGCTTTCTGTGAAGTAAGTATAGTATGGATAGGGCATAGTTATGTTAGGTTAGTCGTAGTATACGCATCCGTCTACCTTGTACGGTGGGTCTACGTTAGGAGCGCATAGGAGAAGAGGCGAGCGTACTACGTGGCGGATCGTTACGGCTACGTCAGCGCCGCGGCCGGATCGATGCCTGTTGTGCCGGGAGCGGGTGCCGGGTGCGGGTGCCGAACCGCCGCGGGACGAACTGGGTCATGCGGCGCGCGCAGCGGCCTAGCCTACGTCGCTGCAAACGCAGTGCATGTGGAATCACCGTCTATATTGCGGCGCTATGACCTACGCCGCCCCCTCCCTCCACATGCGACGTAGGCCTATTTCCTGCGCCCTAATTTGATTTGATTATTTTTATTTACTTTATCTTCGGTTTAATCACGCTCCACATATTTGAATAAATAATACTTTCTTCGGCATTCTCTCTCACGTTTATAAATCAAATGAATAAGCTCAATCACAATGCTTTTTTGAACTGGAACCGGTTTCTTTTGCTAATTAGGTGTATCGTTATTATGCATTACTTTGAGTTTAGAATCGTACTATGTGCAAAAACTTTATTTCGCATGTTTTCGTATTACGATGTGTCGTGAATTTTGGTTAGTTTTAAGCATAGTAGACGAATTTCGATAAAAGAGAAAATAATAATTATGTAATAAATTAACATTAAAGTCATTTTTTTTGTTGCATTTATATCAGTTATTCTCTCTATTTGTGAAAATACGAAGTGATATTATATTTGCTAGCTGACATTTACAAATAAAACATTTTCACACGTTTCAGAGTGGGAAATGGTCAAAGCTATATTTAGTTACTAGATCTGGTTACCCAGATTCTTCTGACCACTTTCGGATCTCCCTCAAACTCCTTCCTCTCCCCCAATTAGTTCCGCCACACAACTTTCTCTAATTGGAGCGCCAAAGTTCCATTGGCTCCAGGCAGTGGAATGTGTAATTAATTAAATAGAATGACTACCCTGGAGCCTGGATTCGAGTGTTGATGAACAGTTTTGTATGTGAACCTATATTTATTTTCCTGACAGAGCGTTGATAAGAGGTTCTAACTTGCTGATTCATTGTATCTAGTACATGTGTGTTATCTAACGTATACAAAAAGTTTTCTGTTGGAATTTTAATGCCAAATCATTTTAATTAAAAAATCAACTTTTTGCATGGAAGTAGCTGTCTGAAGGTAAATCTATTAGGTAGGTGATTCAGATTGTTGGTTTAGGTTATTTTTCAGATTTTTAAAAAAAAGTGCATTAATAATAATAAATGGATAACTTTTATAGCGCCGTTTTCGTGGGAAAATCACCTCAATGCTTATACTAATTAGTTTTTGGCTTTCATGCGTTTACGGTTTTTCTTTAAATATTTATCTTATGAAAGAATATGAATGGTGATGCATTCTGAATTACATGGCATGATATTAATATAATTCATCCGTGTTATCCAAACGCAAACATTTGCTACATTATTTTTTCCTAATTTAATAATGCTCGCTAACCACATAATATGGAATTTACCTTCTCGCAATCGGAGTAGTACGACTGGGTCAGTACAATTAACGATAAATAATATCCTTAATGAGTACGTACGTACAAGTGTGAACTTTTCGAATTTGGAACTGATGATAATTGAAATTATCATATCGTCGCTGGAAGAGCAAAAGGGCTTAAGCGACACTTTGGTATAAATGAGTTAAATGTGCAGGTTTGATCTTTTTTTTTTCTGTGTCGAATGTTCTGACTCTTGTTTGATTCTGAATTGTTTTGTGGCCCTTCAGCCATCTAAAATATATTTACCATTTGGGAGAAGGCTTGACTCGAGCGACACAAGTTTGGGACTTTTTACTTAGTTAACTCTGTTTTTTTGAAATCCAACCAGGTACTGAAGACTTATTAATTTTATTTTAAAATAAAGAAAACTTTAAAGTGCTCTGGTGTAAACTTCCCAAAATGGCGATTCAGCCCTTTTGCCTTTCCGGCGACGATATTTAAAAAATAATCTTTTCTAATCTCTACCTACCTATAATGTATTTTACCAGACCGAATTCTATGCTTGAAGGGGAAACTAATACTTTTTCTTGTCAAGTCATCCCGTAATGTGCGGATTTAACATTCCGAGATTTTTTATGGGTAACAAATAGTTTGTAATAATTGACTTTTTCAAATATATAGTTGGTTGATTCTACTGTTCCATTTTTAAAGAAAGCTTAGTGTATTTATTTTGTAAAAAAATGTGTTTTTGTTTCAAAGTTTGTGTCTAAAATCAATAACATTGACCTCACAAACCTCGTGATAAAAAAACGACGATTACTAAAATATGAAATACGACGACGCAGCCGATTGTCTGAGTAGATTTTTTTTATCTAAGATCGTTAGTGAAATGACTCCCTTTTGATTAGTACCGTTTTTATAACCGTAATTAAGACGCCATTATAAACATTCATGTGACTTATTATTAGCGTATTGTGTGAATTAATAATGAATTGCCACGAGAACGTTCCGCCTCACCTTTGAGTGGAGGCGCAGGTAGTTGAGACTTTAGTATCGATCGGTTGGCGACTGGTGCATTCGAAAAAATCATATCCGTAGATCACACTAGGTCACTAGGCCTCGTTATATAACTCGTGTCGTATACAGCTATATGAATGGCGTAGCTCTATTCTATTATTGCTGGTACTACGTCGCTAACGTTTTATACGGGCTATTTCGCATAGTAGCTTAAATCATTTCTACGAATTTGGGGTAAATATTTCACTTCGCTGGAACCTTTTTTCTCCCTAAAAGGCTCATCTTTTCCAGGAAGCTCTCTAAATAATAAATAATTGCTGATCGCTTATTTGAATCAATTGTGTCGTCTAAATAATTATCTATGCGAAGTTTTGACAATTTTTTTGTCTCAAAAATTACACTTGATTTTTTTTTTATTTAAGCACATTTTTATTCAATTAATTTCACATTGATGACCTTTCTACCCGCATATTCAATTAGCACGCTTTCCTCGATATAAACTTATCATTCTGTTCTCTATTTCCTACTTAATATGCTCCTAGAATTTCCAGTCAACTTTTGTGAGAAACACCACGAAAACAATTCTTAATTAATCAATTATAGGCTTGTTCGCCGATCTAGTTTTAACCCCTCTGAGAACTGAAGACGGCGGATGAAAGTCACTACGCAAAAAGAAGCAAATAAAACGTTCCCTTTCTTCCGAAACTTCCTTGGGTAGTTTCTCATTTTCTCCCTTCCCTTTCCTTATGGCGAGTTAGCTGCGCTGTAGGATCTTTGAAAGGCTAGAGTTCACGGGTCGGAATATGTTGACATTTACCACAGTACGAAGGGGCGCGCGGAAGGGAGACAGAATGTTTTCGAACACCTGAAAACATTTTGAGAGGCAGCTGAAATTTTCTCTAGAAGCAAATACCCGCGAACTCTGTAATTTCTTCAATGGAAATGTATTGGTGAAAATGAAAGAGATAGCCATTAAAACGGCGATGCTAATGAAAGTGACGGGTGCAGCTATTCTCGTCGCTTGCGTTCCCCCGAAAGCTGAAATTCACGTGATGACGGAGACGTATTAGTTTAATCCGCGCCTGTGTTAGTGTACGATCTGCGGGATTTAGGTTACACCTCAACTATTTCGCCTTGTAGTAAAACGGCGCTCAGTCAAGTGTACCGATAGGAATATTCCACGCCGTTCCTTCGTGCCTCTTTTATCTCGTTCTGTTCTGGTATTTTTGAATCCTTTGTGTTTAGTTCGGGTTACGTGATGCGCATCTTCTGACCTTTTCATCCCTCGGCTGCACGGTTACGTATCGGAAGCTATTCACAATGGACTAAATAACACCTTTTTATGGCGCGTCTCGTAATGCTACGGCTTAATGTCAGCAATGAGTATTAATTTTACGTTACTCTTTTTTACTCGAACGAATGCTGACTAATTTTAACGGAATTTGAACACTAGGTTATACTATACTTTTTAGATTAAGGATACCCGTGCACCAAGAGAAACACACAAATTGACATTTTTCGTTTTTTGAAAGATGACTGAAAACATTGAACGTTCTGTGAAATGTTTATATCATTGTGCGTATTCAATAGATTTGTTGAATGAATTTTCGCGTCGACGTTTGCGTCACGAGCCGTATGATAACCGTGACGCAGTTAGGTTTATTGTTTCGTCATTACATAATACTCTAAACGAAATTCTGTACTGTGACGTTTCAGGCGTTGGGTATAGTCTGATGAAATCTTTAACATTTTAAAATCTTCGCATTTAATTAATTTCATATTTTTCAGATGTTCTCAGGTTTATTGAGATTCTTTTGAGAGTATTTTAAACACATCTTTATCGGTTTTTTGTACAACTGTTTACGTTGTTCAAGGATGTTTTTCTTTCAATGATTGTTTTGATCTAACCTTATAAGGCTACCAATTTTTTACTCATCATTTCATCATCATTTCTCCATTGTTAACTTTGTTATCTTAATACCTGCTTTGGAATTCTTACAAGGTTTAACTAAGATTACAGGTTAAAATTTGAAAATTCACAAAATACATAAAATAACGCTAACTCATTGAAATAAAAACATGTTTTATATTATATTTGTTTAACTTAACCGATAAGTAAAACAAACCGTCTGAATCTTTCATGATAAGGTGTCGCCATTGACCGTCGCCCGTCATACGAGTAATAAGTAGTTATACATTTTCACTATCAGTATCGTAAACGCGCATCTTCAATCTACACATTCAATATTTATGCGGATATTCCTGGAAAATGTCATAATAATAGATAGTGACAGCTGCCTTTGGCGCCGACCGATAACTGATATTTATCACTTCTCCGAATATTGGATTTGTATTCTTTTTACGGTTTTCCGACGGCGCCGTTAATTTACCTGATCGCAGTTAAATCAACGGCGCAAATTCACTTATCGAAGGTTAACGTACCTTCAGTATTGATGTTTCTTGCTATTTATTTATTTAATTTGGACTCAGAAACAATGAATTGCTGTTCCTCAATCATCACTCTACTAATTATGGGTATCCTTCTCCACTATCCAGAATGTCGACACTTCTTAACTCAAGCCATAGTCTTAAATTTTTGGTACCAGTCTAAATTATTTTTCATATTCGTAAAAAGTATTTGGAGTATCTGAAGAATGTATATTCATGTGTGCAGAATTTATCTCCACATATGATTCTTCCAGAAGAGATGAAGTTATTATCTAAAGATTAATTTAATATTGTCCTGATGATGGAAGGGTACTTCCAAAACCGGTAGACATAGTATTGAATAAAAAAGTGGTTATAAACAAAGTGTATGTATTCTATTTATAAATTATTTTTGTCATTCTTTACGACTCCAATGTTTTGTATATTTTGTCCTATTTTTTGTCATTGCTTCATTTTATATTATGTATGTGCTATTCTCTCTCTGTTGCTCTTTTTCCCATATCGTGTAATGTATTTTTTTTTTGTAATTGGACAACATTCCGTTATTTTATAATTAAATCTATTAAAGAAACTGAACATATTGTCTAATATTATGGGAAAGATCGAATTGTTCGATAGATGGAAGCTCTGTAAATATTGTATAGTATCTACGTCACACCGCATACCCTCACTTATTGATACTAATAAGTACACCTTTTAGTATCAATAGAACCTATGTACACTGTACAATGTACATTTAAACGAAGTGAGTCCCAAGATACAACATAGTCCTGTTTGTTTTATATTTACTCTTGAATACGTCATGAGTAGAATATCTCACTTCTTGCATAATATTACACTTTTTCGAATGTTGTTGTCACCATTCTAAAATTAAGGCATATGTACACCATTATATATTATTGTTGTTCTATGAAAATAATATTGTGTTATTTAAAGGTTATTCGGGAGCAACCCGACGTCTTTCACGTGATAGGTTATGGTTTGTCATTCTTAAGAATGCCGGCTGTTTCCGGTTTAGTGCCGAAAATAAGTACTCAACCACAATCAGTATTAGAGAAAAATGTGTATTTTTTTTAAATAAAAAAAAACGCATCTATGAAACATTTATTTTTTAGTTCCCAGATTCCCAGTTTAAACAGGCGAGGAGTCGAGTATATTGTCGGAATTTTTTTTTTTTTAAATACTATAAATTATCATTTCCTGCAAAGTTTTCACATGGAGCAGCCTATATTGGTCTAATCCATCACATTCAAGCTATTTTCTCGTAATAATACTATCAATATATATTAATTATACTAATAAGGTGATAAATAAGGCTTTCCTATTGTGAGTTTGAATAGCATGTACACGATGCAGAATCAATTTGTTTTGACATCAACATTACATGAGGAATTTTTGAGCCCGTGTTAATAATCCTCCATCTTTGCACAGGCAACATTTTCCGAAGTTTGAAGTGATGTAGGCTCGAGGACCCGTTCTCATGTATCGAATGTATCACTGAGAATGCGTTCTATGTTTTTCGGAGATAAACCAAACCACTTTTCAAAAATCCACTTTTGTAAAGATAATGAATCATTTCAGCTTATTTTTATCTCCGTTTGATTTAACTTATAAATCAAATGTCGGGAAAGGCCAACTAAATTTGATATAATCTAGCCTATTTTTGCAAGTCACCATTATCACGACTTACATAACTGTTGTAGTGAGTAGTTTGGATCATAACACTCGACTTGTTTATTATCTAACTCGAGCTAATATTATGTGTTGTTATTTTTATCTAGCGGGTTTAGTAGTGAATATTGTCTTTTTCCTTATCTCGCCCGTGAAAACCTAATATATCAGATCATAGACGAATTCGTTCGTCATACATTTATCAATGGCGCCGTACGGATTTTTATCTGTCGGTGGTGTACGCAGAAATTTGTTGGCATGTTGCGATAAGCGAACATTCATTTTGTGAATGTTATGATAACGGCAATGCACTGGTTCAATGGACGTATTCTAACAGATCTTTTGATACTGGTTAATTTTGAACATTGTATTTTTCTCTCTGTGAACTTCAAAAGCATTTCTTAATGACTAATAACAAACTCAAGCCGTATTTTCGTTACTTTAAAGCAGAAGCGTATTTTTTACTTTGCTAGTTAAAGATGTTCTTCTTCAGGTACAGTTGCGCAAATGGATTACCCCTACTTGGAACAATAATATTAAAATTGAGACGCTCATCCCATTGCGGACTAACATTCCAAGAACAACACACAGTGCCACATGAATATTCTCACAAAAGATAATACTTCTAAGTTAGGATGTATTGCTTTTATTGAAATAACTACTAGGAGCGATAACTACATTTACAGCATCTGTAATAATAGCAATTAGCATTTACATTCACATCTTTAATGAGAAACAGTATAATGAAAATTATCTGAAAACAATCACTTTTATATTTTGGAAGAGATATCGAGCAGAATTACCATAATGGGTTTTTTTTTGACAATTAATGAGCCTCAAGGTTGCTGTATAAGTGACAGCCTTTTTTATCTCACAACAGGAAAAAAAAATACTGCTAATATTGATGTCAAATATTTTGCACTTCTACAAAAAGTTCAGTTGAAAAAAAACATTATCATTTCTTAGAAAAGTGGATGCTGTAATCACTCTGAAGTCGTTATTGGTTCCTGTGAGACTAAGTGGGACAGCTCGTTTGTTATGAGCGGGATTGATCAATGAATATGAATTACAAACAGTTGAATGTTGTTGAAATCGGGATTAAAGCAGATCCAGTGCAGTCAAATGTGGTTTCATTTGTTCACTCACTGAACACTTATAGACACGACATGAAGAAGTCCAATTGAATAGCGTGGATGTTTATTACATATAATTATATGATACTCATCACAGCCATCAGTTCATTTTACTAACATAAACACAGTCCGCGCAACTATTGCCTTCAAAAATTATCAATTCTAATTTTCAGTATTTTCGTTGTTCTTATTTGTGGAGGTATTTTTTTTCAAAGAATCTATGATTTATTTATTTTTAATTATATGGATATGAACATAAACGAACCATTATAAGTATGTTCATTTTACCAGTATAATATAGGTTACAATATTATTGCCTTGAAAAATATTTCAATCACTTTTTTTTTTTTTTTGTTATTCGTAGAGAATAAAAATGAAGTTTTAGTGAATAAATGAACAGGTCGAGGACGCCTAAAGAAATATGATACGATCAATTGATAATATTTCTAATTTTGAAACTGTAAATTTGTGGTGGAACTCCATTTTAATGATTTTAATAAAACCATTTTTTTACTTGAGATTTAAATTGATAATACTTGTGTCGGATCATGTCAAGATTCGGTGAAACTAAATAGTGGTTTTGAGACGATTTGGTTAGTTGAATTAGTGGTTGGTATTCTCAGAGTAGAAAAGAATAGGTAGGTAAGTACCTGGCTATTCAGATCTGGTCACGAAACACGGCTAATGCCATTTCAAGCCGCGTTTTGATTCTGAATAGCCCGATACTTCCCAACGTACCCCTTTTAAAAGTTGCAATTTTATTTATAGATGTCGTGGATATAAATTTGAACAAACTCTACAAATGTAATTCAGCTAGAATGGGTGCGTACGCGTTCCAAGCATGACCGTTGCTTTGAAAAAATATTAAACCGTAATTTTAGTTTTTCCACGCAGGAAACTGCGCAGTGATTTAGAGATGACGTGGATACGAATGTAAACAAAGCATAAAAACGTGATGAAATAAACAGGTCTTGTCGACCGGGCCCGTCACGTACGTCGCATATTGGAAAACAGGCCTCGGCCCGAGTGAAAATGTTCGCAGAAAAGTGACGCGGGCTACGGCCAACAAAGGGAGAACTCGCCTCGTCATGTTGTATTGCGTCACGGATGTGCGAGTAGTTACATTATTTGGCCAAGCGCCGGCCTACATGCTCCGCCGCTCTTCGCTGCCTTTACCTCTGCCCCTACGGTGACAAACCGGATCTCCATTATTCGCCTAACTGTGTGCGAATGTACGTATAGGAAATCCGCCTTTTACTTGTTAGGTAATTTCAGCTAAATTTGCACATTCAAAAATCAATGTCAATAGCAATTTATAATATTTTTCCTCGCAAAATTGCAGAGTGTGGGACTTTAAAGCCTTTTGTTTTTCAGTTTTTGATTGATTCTTGGTGAAATTCCACCGTCATATTATGGCCTAATTTTTTTACCATCTACACAGGCATTGAGTTTTCAGTATCTCTTTTATCGCAAATATTTTCAAATAGACGGAAACTTTATAACTTATTCGCGTATTTTTGTTATTACCAGAACTGTGTTATCCTGTTTTTTAGATGGGGGGGAGGCTGACGATATTATCAAGATTTTCTAAAATAGTTATAATTTTGGTCGTATGTGTCACCCTCATCGCATTTTGTAAACAATTCCGCCAAAAGTTGATTGTACATTGTTACTTGGAATGGATTGGCTCTCGATATTTGATCGTAGACCCGAACTTGAAAACGAACATCCCCGAACTAATATTTATCGACTTCGTGTTTCCCTAGATTTTGATTTTTCCCTATAATTTGGGGGAATTTCCCTCGAGATTCCTTATTTTGTCGAAAAAAAATATTTATTTTAAATATGATATGAGCAGCTTTAAGAGGTGGATAAATTCTATGCTCAATAGAGTTTGATTGGAGAGGTAAATTTTGATGTTTGTATGGAGTTAACACTAAAATCTATTTTTATGTTTAATTAAAAATATATGTCTCTCCATAAAGATAACAAAGTTCTATTAAAATTTGCTACTTCTCTATATGAAGTGAAGATTAAACCCATAAAACGGATAAAAGAATATTACCGAAAATATTTAAATAATTATTCGTTTTATGAAATTTCTTACACACAATCTTTAAAAAATATATTTTATCTCAATGCTTACCTCTTCCTTATTCTGGATGCTGTCTTTCATGAAGTACCTTTATTATTTATCGGACTGAAAAACAAATCATTTGATATAAAATTTTACCCTTGTCCCGTAAAAGAACACAGTTGTGTGAAATTCTAGAATTTTCTATGAAAGCTCATACAGGATGACTGATACTGTTGCTAACTATCGAAGGATCTAATAGAGGAAACTTGTAGGGATGTTTGATGTCGAAAATTGGGTGTGCCTGCGGTTCCAGTTACCGGTGACTGGCGAGGAACTGGTTATTATCCAGTTATTTATACAGGGTTTGCTAACGATGTTCGGGGAACGAAAAACACTGTTACTGTGTAACTGGTTCCTCATGAAAAGGACATTTCCGACAAAAAGCGTATGATGGTTTTTTTTTGCCAAAAAAGGAACCGGTCCCTCGGACAAATGATATTGATTTTTATTTGCTAAAAAAAGGAACCGGTTCCTATAAATTTCCTTACAATTAGAAGTTCCTAGGAATATCGACCATCTCTATAAACTTGTAGGTATAAACTCAAAAAAAACTTCCACTTAACCCTTGAAATGCGGTAATTGTGATGCCGTAGTGCCACTGGCTCCGGGCAGCTGGGACTCTTAATGTGAATACACCTTAAAAAATGGAGTTAGTGAAACTAACCTGATAAAAGATAGACTCTTTTTTTAAATATGTTTTTTTCTTTTTTATATTAGTTACTTGTACATTAAAGCTTACAAAGTATTTAATTATAATTCACATTCTTTTTAGACTCAAATAACCAATTCAAATATCCAAATAAATTTGGCTTTGATTAGATTACTTGTATAAAACTAATCAGCCAAATCTATAAGTGCAAAGCGGCATTTCCCAATGAAACGTAATATTCAATAATAAAGTCACCCCAACTCGTTACGCATATCCCATATCTCTTAGATTTATTACAATTATTTTTTTCACTTTTTATTACGTATTGGTTAATCATTGACACTATGTTCACATGCATATCTCCTCTATTGCGCTATTCATTCGCTATAGTTCATTTCAAAAACCAAGTCACCCATTTTTTTTTTCCATCATCAATAAACCTTTAGATACAAACTTATTATTATTTAGTTGGGATTTTCATGTACTAACTGCGTTATAAATTAGTTAAGATATGCATGGATTAACTGCGTTATAAATATTGATAACAACAACGCTTGATTCAGCGCCACTAAAAAAATGCATATTTCTCATCGTGTAGGCAGTGGAAAATTGTGTATATGTGTTTCTAATACATAATTCCTGTCTTAACATTTAAACAAATTATTCGTTTACAGCGGACAGATAATAAAATAAATAAAAATATGTGTATACTCGTATACATATAAGAATCTTCTCAACTGACCTATCATTCTACCATTCGTGTTAAGCAATCTTGGCTGACCTTGTTAAATAATATTTGGTAAAAAAAGTGTGGATGATAATATTGTTATTACGACCAATTAAGTGCATTTTTGAATGTATGCGAGCAGAGAACTGCTATTATTCTGATGAGATTTGCATATTTCTTCTCACGTACCTATAAAGCAGATAGAAGTGTTGGAATTCGGGGAAATATGTTTATTTGCTTCAATATGTCTAGCTTGGGAATTACGTTTGTAACTTGAAACGTAACGATTATCTTTTACTAGCTTAAACCTTTATAGGACAACTTTTTTTTGTGACGAAAGTTTTATACGCCCCAACCTTAGTTATATAATTATCTTGCAAAGAAAACTTGGATGATTAGGAATTTTATTATGAACTTTAACTGAAGCAAAATTCAAACTCTTTCATTCAGTAATCAATTTAGTAGAATCTGTGAACCTATGGCCATTTGATGCTTTATTTGGGCACATTATTTGAGACTCACGATAGGAATAAAAAAAAAGAAAAATCTTCCTAATTCATAGTCTTGCTTTTTTACAACAATGAATGCGCTCTTAAGGCTCAGCACCCAAAATGGCGCTAAACGTCACTTGGTAGCATTCCAATACAAGCAATACTGCGCATGATATACCTGTATATGTAAATTCTACATAGGCAGTTAAGAAAATGTCTAAGGTTTCCAGTGAATAATTAAAGCTGTTCTCTTTTAAATTCTATGAATAACATTATAAAATTTCAGTGAAATTTGAAAACCAGCGCAGCCATTTTAGAACGTTTTGCCTAAAATTCCAGTGTGATTTTCAAAAGTAAAGATTACTGTTTGAAAATTGTATTCACTGAAAACCTTAGACATTTTCCTAACTACCCGTATGGAATTAACAGATAAATCATGTGTAGTATTGCTTGTATTAGAAAGACAAAAAGTGTGTATTTTGGGTACTGGCCCTTAAGTTTTTTTTAAAGTTTTATTTAAAATATCAATTTATTTTTAACTTTAAATGGTAAGCGTCGAGGATTTTCTCGACCGTGTTAATTTTTTGTTTTAAGCTTACAAATTAAACATTTTTTCACTAAATTATCGTAATGATTATTACTACAGGGTTATCATTTGTTTCAAAACGCTACACTGATAAACATGAAATATCTTTGTGTTCCATACAATTGAACCGGGAGCAAAGGGGATATTTGGATAAGAGATAAAATATCTACATTCTGTAATGTATTATCTTTGTTCAATGCGAAATAAAAATGTTTTTTTGTTATTTTTACGTAAATATAATATATTTTCGCGAACTATTATTATTTATTATAGTAAAATAGGCCGTACCAAAATAAATGATATCTGTCTTACTTTCATAAACGTATGCCATGATATCGCGTTCCATATTTAATGTTTTTTTTTTAATATATCATCATCAGTCTCTGTTTATTCACTAGGTAATGAAGGCCTCTTGCTGCTTCTACTATTCAGAGTTCCTTACTTTGCGCCACTTAGTGTTTCTGCCGAACTTGTTTACCAAAGAGTGGTAGTTTTGATTTGTTTCGTGTTCCTCATTGAAAGTTTTCATAAAATCAGTTGTTTGGTATACCCGCCACTACACTGCCATGTCTAACTGAGATAATGGACTTTGAAGTTTTTTTTGTTCTTCGCCGTGTATGTACATAGAGATGTTAACATGAATTCAATTTTTTTTTTATGTAAGGCGCAAGTTAAATTGGTGAACAATAATGGTATCTAATATTTATAACTCTTAATAATTATGGACTGTGACGAATTAGCAGAATTCAAATAAAACGAAACAAAGTTCGTTAAAAAAACGCTTAAATTTATTCACTCTAGCAACTATGTTATTTTGAGATGTGGCATTTTTCGCTAGATTTATTATTTTTATAGTGAATACCGCACCCGAGTCCCAACTGCTCCCAACTCGTCTAGAGCCAGTGAGACTATGGCATATCCAATTGGGATATGTTGTGAGTTGAAGGTAGGAATGGAAGGAGATGGGGAAGAGGAAGGTTGGGAAGTACCTGGCTATTCAGACCTGGTCACCAAACACGCCTTAAGCCATTTCAAGCAACGTTTCAATTTTGAATGGTGGTATTTTCATTCACCAGGGCGATAATAAGAGTTTCTTCTAGTTTGTCAGATGTTCTTTCAAATATAGGTGTACAATCAAACGTAATACCACCACAACATTTTTTTAGCTAATGGCAGTGTACGTACAGAAGAGGCATATATTAATAGATAATACACTAACCCCGTGTCTGTAAGAAATTTTAATTAATAGATTTCGAAAAGATCACGCTTAGGCCATCAAAAGCTCCAACACTGTAGGCACGTGCACAATATATTTGTTGTCCAGCTGGGTATCACTAACGAAAATTTCGAAATCTTGGGTCACAATTTTTTTCTTGAAAAGTTGGTGATTTTCTGTTGATGAAATTTTCATTTTTTTCGTATCATCATAAAATGGTATAATTTAATCTATGTTTCGTTTATATAAATGATTGTATGGGAGTGATAGGGATTTTTCGTGATAATCCTCTCCTTCGTTGTAATAATATTGTTGAGATAACCGAATTTTACGTATTTTTGTATTTTCTGACACGACGCGATATTGTGAATATTGATAAGATTAACCCTGGCCTTGAAAATAAGCGTTCATCGACTTAATATGTTGCGATATCGATAGGGTTATCTCGTTACGTTGTTGACGCTGTGGCTGTAGCAATCGGATGATCAATATCAATAGCGTTGTCATAATAATTATTGCACCAAGGTTACGTGTTATTATTTTTCCGCCTTTTTTATTTGATACCAGGTAAAGGTATCGCAGCCAATGTTAAGTGGAACACAGTACTCGCACAGGTGCATTGCTTGCATACAGCTTGCTTTCACTAAATAAAATTCCAGCGGTATTTTAAAAAAAGTTCGCCCCCATGAAAGAAAAAACTTTCGGTTTGTCAACTTTTTTCGAACTAATGATTAATATTTTCGAATAATCAAACTTCTTGTTGTTCCTTTTTCGCTAATTACAATAATTATCCGTAAGCAAGACAAAGGGCTGTTTCTCAGTGACTTTTCCCAAGGTTATCGCTTCCGAAAGGGTATTCCTACATATATACCAATATACACCAATATTGCGAGACCTACCATATTTACTTGTATACCTTTAAAAAAACCTACCCACGGTTAACCTATACAGGAAAAAGTAGTTGATATTGGTCATGTCAACAAATCTGTTAGTTATATTACATATGTGTAAATACCCAAATAATGTCTAAATTTCCATTATTTTAGAACGATAAACGACGTATTTTTAATTTGGTTGTCATAAATACTGTCAAGTCATGAAATTTCATAAAAAATTGATAGCGATAACAATTTTAGAAGATTTTTGGATTATGCTGTCACAAGATTACGAACATTTTGATAAATCGATACTTTTCCTCGCGTAACACTTTCAAGATTATCGATTTGGCATCCAAAGGGAACGTATCTTCCGCTTTATGTGCGTCATTTTAATAAGATAACCTTAATATCCTAAGTAAAACCATAGACATAGTTAACAAATGGAGTATGCATACCAGACCAGCCATAACGTTTGGTCTAACCGTTTTCCTTTTTGCATATTTTTTTTAGGCGGACAGCCATTTTGGTTACTTACATACGATTTATAAAATACCACAAAATATATTTTTGCAGAAACCAATTGCTTTTTGTTTTTAAATATTTAATGAAATGAAAAAATAAGGTTGTACAAGACCGCAAGTTTAATTTAGTACCCTAATGATGCTTAGGCTAAGCGAAACCTTTCGGTCATAAAATAAAAACAATAAAATAACATTAATATTATAACAAAGAAACAGAGAGAAAACGACAGATAATATGAATTGAAAGAGACAAAACGTCAAGAATAATGATAGTTTTTATGAGTTTACAGGAAATATACCTAATTTTGAACTACTGGACAAATTTACCTGATTATTATTAATATGACTATTCATTTTATTTGTTTTCTATTTTCTAGTTCTTCTAAAATATTTAATCTAATGCCATGATCATTTGTGTTAAAAATATGAGCACCGGTGATTTTATCGAAGATATGATCTTTATCAATAAGGTGATTAGCGAATTCAGAAAAACCGTAGTTATTTAAACATCTAAGATGTTCTTTGATTCTGATATTGTCACTATGGGTTGTTTTACCAATATAAAATGCAGAACAATCACTACAAACCACTTTATAAATTTCCCGTGTGACTTAGTTTGTCATATTTTTTGTTTTTAAAAGTGGTCTTATACAAAGTTATTTTTTCATTTCTTTAAATATGTCAAACCACAAAGTGACTGCTTTCTACGAAAAAATAATACCTATTTTGTTCATTATTTATTTATAAACTAACGGACTGTTAAATTTCCAATTAAAAAAAAAATACCCAACACGAAATGGGAAAAAAGACCAACACGGAAAAAACAGCACTTACATAATATTAAATGAAGCAATGACAAAAATACGACAAAATATACATAAGAAAGAACATTCAAATCAAAGTTTTGGTAGAGTCGTAAAGAATGACAAAAATCATTTAGACTGGTACCAAAAAATTTCAAGACCATGGCTTGAGTTAATAAGTCTCAACATTCTGTACAGTGGGGAATGAATCCCATAGTAAGTAGAGAGATGATTGAGGAACAGTAATTCGTTGTTTCTGAATATACGTATATACAAATATATATATAAATATTATCTACTTTACTATGAACAGGTTTTGAAGAAAACTAATACAATCTATTGTGTTTGTGGTATGATATCACAACGAATATCTCAAAAGCGTACCCTAAACGTTATTTTATAATGTTATTACTATTCCGGCGGGAAAACTTTATTTAAAGATTATTTGCAAGGCATTTGATTTGCGCTGAAAGAAAACGTCAGCCATCTTTATAGTAAAAATAAAATTGCCGCTGGTACCTTTAAATCCTCAATCTGCGCCCAGATACGTCCGCGGAGCGCCTTGCACGGTAGATGGATCACCTGACGCTTCCAGATCCATGGAGCCGATAGCGGGCGGGGCCGTTTATCGGTAATCACCGCGTACACCCATTTAGGCGCCATCAATTTATCACGGCAGACAAGAACCCATTCAAACAGGCACGCCTTTCTTGCCGCGTTTCTGAGGAACCTATCTGCTACCTTCATGTAACAACACCTGTAAGTGTTTATTTCAGATTAATGGCGCCTAACCGGTAACCTAATATTTAGACAGGTACGTCGTATTGGTACCTCCTCCTGTATTTTAATAATTTTTGTAATTTCTTGGTTTTAAGCCTCGGCTCCCAAAATGGCTCTAAACGTCATTTTGTAGCATTCTTCTACAAGCAATACTACAGACGGCCTCCGCAGTCAAGCGGTAAGATGCTCGACTACAAATACAAAGGTAGCGGGTTCAAGCCCGGCGTGCGCAAATAAATTTTATTTAATTAATATGTGTCGGAACACATTTAATTAATATAAAACTATCTTTAATGTATTTGCGGCACGTTCCAGAGTGATGGATACTTTAAGTATCGCCCTGGTGAAAGACCACCATTCCAAATCGAAACGTTGCCTGAAATGGCTTTAGCCGTGTTTGGTGACCAGATCTGAATATATTTTCCGACCTTATTCTATTCCATCTTCTTCCCTTCCCCACTACCTTTAGCCTCACAACATACCCCAATTGGGGATGCCATAGTTTCACTAACTCTAGAAGGTTGGGAGCAGTTGGGACTCTTGTGCGGTATTCACCATTAAAAAAAATTATTAATCTGTATATTTTCTATGTGAATTTAGGAAAATGCTTCTATGTGCAGTTAGAAAAATGGAAAATGAAAGTTTTCCTTGTGAATAAAAAAAAAATACTGCATTCTTTTAAATTCTATGAAAAACATGCTAAAATTTTATTAAATGGTGCAGTTTCAAAATCATGCAAAGACATTTTCGAACGTTTTACCTAAAATTCCAGTATGCACTTCATTGAGAATTTAATAGATTATTGCTTAAAAATTGCATTCACTATAGACCTTAGGCATTTTCCTAACTACCTGTATAGAATCAGCAAACAAATTATTTGTAGTTTTATTGGTACAGATCATAATAAAAAAAATATATATTGTGGGTGGTAGTCAGATTGTAAACATTCACGTATTCGTAGTAACGTTACTTGAATCATACAGTCAGGTTGGACGATCAACCTGGAAAAGATCCTTGGCTCAAAGCTTATAGGTTGCGACTTCGAAACCCGGAATAACATATCATTAAATTTGTGCAATTTTTTTTCATATACAGATATTAGATAAATAACAAGATCTTTGAGACGTATGTGCGGTAAAACCATGTATGATCGTATTAAAAATGTGGATATCCAGAAAGAATGCAAGGCTGATGTGAGCGTAATGAATAGGATCAAGAAAGGGACCCTTAGATGGTTTGGGCATGTAGAGCGAATGAACGAAGAAAGGAGTGTGAAAAGAATATATGATGCGAAAGTGAATGGTAGAAAAAGACGAGGACACCCGAGAAAGACATGGCACGATCAAGTAAATCAAATACTTGAATCGGGTCATGTGAAGAGTCAGAATAACAGAAGAGTATGTATGAGACGGTGTATGAATGTAAATGAAGCAAGGAGTGTGTGCCAAGACAGAGTTATATGGCGGTCCGTCCTCTCTGCCTACCCCTGCGGGGAAACGGCGTGATGATTTGTTAGTTAGTTAGTTACAACTATTCCATTCCTCAAATCTGAATAGAACATGAAAAGTACTAGACACTAACGAAATCTGAACGGCCAAGTACTTCTAATCTTTCCCCTTCTCTTCGTTCAACTTGTACAGGTTAGTAGCTGAGTGGACAAACGCGTCGGATTCCTACCTGGGCGTCGTGGGTTCAAATCCTCTGTTAGCTAAGTCCTCCATAATAATAATAATAACAGTGAACTTATATAGCGCAGTTTTGTGATATTTTACCTCAAGTGCGCCATGACCAATTTCACTATCATTGCACAAGCAATACCTTCCGTATATTATGACGGTAGTAGGAGTTTTTCAAATATTGTTTGGTTATTCGTATCCCGAGAATGTTAGTCTTTCCTTAAAAATAAAATAAAAACTCCTCCCATATTTATTTTAGCCTCAATTTTTTCCCCTAATCGGTATGCAATAGTAGTGTTGACTCGGGTAATCGGGACTTTTGTGTGAAGTGTCATTAAAAAATGTGAGATTTTATTTTAAATGACGTGTCATTTTAACTTTTTTTATCTTAATATGTACTTATATTCATTAATTTTATTATTTTCCCGGGATGGGGAAGGTTTGAAACCTTTTGAATTAGTTTTTTTTAATGCTTTAGGATGCTAAAAGTTTATAGACTGACGTAATTGTTGGTATTTAACTTCTCATTTTATATTCAGTTTATTTCTTTATTCAGACACCTAAATATTTTAAATGATTTTTTGTTGGGTTTTTCTCAAATGAGTTGCATTATGTATGTAACAGATTGCGTCCGGTTCAAATGACGTGACTAATAATAGCATTCTATTAATATAAATCATTATTGATAAACAAATAAAGCAGGATCATATTTTACTTGCACTTTACTAAAATATTATTTCTGCCTACGCTTTATCCGATGTTCGTTATCTTGGTCTGTTATCAATTGCTATTTTGACATTGGTACGTATTTAATAAATGTACTGTCATTGGGATTAGTTCCGTAATAAACAACCGTTAAGATAACAAGGGTAGCATACCCAATAATTAAACTGTTACCACTTTTTACGACGATCGTTTCGAATTTGGATTCTTTGGAATGCATATGAATTAACGATTCCTACCATCTTGACGCACCTAAAAAACTGTTACTGGAATATGCATAAAAAATTATACCAACAAAGTATAAGATAAGATACTAACTAAGGTACTAAGTATTGCTCTGTTTAAAGACCACCAGGGCTGTTTTCGCGACATGTCGCGCCCTGTTCAGTAAATACCAATTGTGCCCCCCCCCCTTCCCTCCTCAAACGGTTCATTTCGATTGCCAGCACGAAAAAACAGGTATGGTTAAAGAATTTTGAATTTCATCGATTTTAACGTTCGACACACCACAGAAAAACAGACTTTACGTCGTAATAACTATCATGCAATTCGTAAAAAAAAATCCATTACAAAAACTTTTTTCCGTACATTTTCGATAGTCGTTGAATGCACAGTGATGTTGCCAGCGCAACAGAAAACATGATTAATTATGTGAGTAGTTTTGAAATGATTTAGGGAATATTTTAAAAATATAAGATTTTTACTTTCACGGCGCCCCTTCAGAGATGACGTCTATGTTTTTTGGACAGTTTAAACGTATGGGAGATCCGGCGCTGAAGACCAGTATTAATAATCAAAACTTCCTTGAAATGGCTTTTGCGGTATATGGTGACCGGATACTAATAGCCAGGTACTTCCCAACTTTCTTCTATCCCATCTCCTTCCCATTATCACTACCTTCTACCTAAAAACATACCCAAATTGGAAATTCTAACTAGTACCGATATCTCTACAAAATATCTCAAATCTACGATATTCCGATGAAATTATCTTCATCGCCTCCACTGAAGATGAAATGAAATACATTCTCGCTAAAGAAGAGGAAGAAAGCCGTAATAAAGCATGGTGTTCAACGGGGCTAACACATTTGTAAGAACGAATGTCCTCGTATGCATAGAAACGGTAAACGACTTAATATATTTAGAATCGTCCATAAATGGCCAAGGAGACTGCAAACAGAAATGAAAAGAAGAATTTCGATGACGAAATACGCCATGAGCAAAATGCAAAGATACAGAGTGACAGAGGTACA
Organism: Drusus annulatus; assembly: GCA_022651775.1. Lineage (NCBI taxonomy): Eukaryota > Metazoa > Arthropoda > Insecta > Trichoptera > Limnephilidae > Drusus > Drusus annulatus. Next base: position 298,787 of record JAGWCC010000132.1, read on the forward strand.
GCGAAGACCACCAAGATGAGACTCGCCCGGACGCTGATTCTATTCGACGGCCTCCATAGTCGAGTGGTAAGACGCTCGACTACGAATCCAAAGGTCGCGGGTTCAAACCCGGCGTGCGCCAATAACTTTTATTTAATTAATATGTGTCATAACACATTTAATTCATACAAAGATAATAAAAAGTATATTTGCGGCACGTTTCAGATTGGTGGATACTCGGGTATCGCCCTGGTGAAAGACCACCATTCAGAATCGAAACGTTGCTTGAAATGGCTTTACTATCCGTGTTTGGTGACCAGATCTGAACAGCCAGGTACTTCCCAACCTTCCTTTCCCCATCTCCTTCCCCTCCCCACTACCTTCAGCCTCACAACATACCCTATTTTTGGGATGCCATAGTCTTACTGGCTCTAGACGGTTGGGAGCAGTTGAGACTCTTGTGCGGTATTCATATAAAAATAAAATAATAAATTTAGCCAATTAAAATGAGGGTCACAATACCCCAGCAATTAGGCAGCGACTGGTATCACCAGAAAAACACCTCAATATTAACAATATAATATATATTTTATTTATAAATAAAACAGATAAAATTTGTTTAAACCATTTAATTATTAATACATATTCGTAAAAAGCATTTGCTTTGTGGCTTGCCATATTTATAAATAAAACACATAATAAAAGGGTACTTTCCACTTTATTATTTAATATCACGTCTACCGGTTTCGAAAGTACCCTTTCATCATCAGGACAATATTAAAATTTTTAATATTGTCCTGATGATGAAAGGGTACTTTCGACACCGGTAGACGATATTAAATAATAAAGTGGTTATAAACAAAGTTTATGTGTTTTATTTATAATTATTAATATTTCGTCGACCGGTTTCGGAAGTACCCTTCCATCTTAAGGACAATATTAAAATTAATCTGATCTTAATACTGTCCTGAAATATTAATACTAAAGTGGTTTTTAACTTATTTTATCTGTTTTCTTTATAAATATAATATATACACTATGTTGTATGTTTCTTCTCTGGGCTTTTCTATTTTATTCTGTTTGTGCTTTTATCAATTAACATTGTACAAAGTAATGTTTCAGTAAGTCTTATCTATAAAAAATATGAATTTGAGTTCTAAAGTTTATTTCAGAACTAGTGCCAGTAGTACCTACCTATAAAAGTGGAATATTTTAATTTTAACCCGTTGTGAGTTTAAAAAGTTCACGGTGTGCTTCTAAATGGGTGGTGTAATTTAATATGAGTTCTAAAATATCGAAAATTTAGCAAAGCTTTCTAATTTATGTAAGGCTCCGCGTTCTACTGGCTTCCCCGTCCGTATTAGCCGCTCGCGCTAACGCCATTTTTGGCGGCACCACTGAGGTCGCTATTTCCGTGGCGTCGCACGTGACCGCGACCCGGCGCCACCACCGCTGCCGCCGTGACGCCGTGACGCCGTGACGCCGTGACGTCATGACGCCCGCAAATCACGTTCCATCACGCGGACCTCAAAGTCGTCCACGCGGTAGAGAATCTTTGGATTGCATTTTTTTGTTTGTTTTCTTTACGACTCGTCGTTTGTTAACTACTGTTTTAAACACATCTTTTTTTTAAAAGAAAGACAAACATTCGCGGGTTACGAATAACCTGACAATATTAAAAAAAAAAACTCCTACTGACATCATACTAAGCGGAAGATGTTGCTTGTGCAATGATGGAGGAAATAGCTAGCAGAGGAATCGAACTTACGATGTCTCAAACTTGTGTCGTTTGAGTCAAGCCTTCCCCCAAATGGTAAATATATTTTAGATGGCTGAAGGGTCACAAAAGTCTTAAGAATCAAACGAGAGTCAGAGCATTCGATGCAGAAAAAAAACTGCATATTTAACTCATTTTTGACCAAAGTGTCGCTTTTTGCCTTTCCAGCGACGATATTTCCATTGAAACAAACGAAATCAAAGTTTTTGTGTTTACAATGTGGTTAACCGGAGAAGATATTCCACAATTATTAAATATGAGTATATGACTGTATCCAAAAGTTTTAGACAAGCCTAGGTCCAAAGCTGGACGCCATAAGGCTCATGAAGAAGGAGTAGACGATATTACTGTAATGTACGATTTGACTGTATATCAACCAAAGTAAGCTCTTCACTATTTTAATAAACTCCTTTTATTCAAACAATTAGAGAACCTCTTATAAATCCCATCGAGCACGGCCCGCTGCCATCTTCATTTCCTCGCCCGCGCACATGTTGGTCTATCACTCATTCCTCCTCCACACATTACAATTAGGGCAAGGAAACTTGGCAGTTAACTTAAACAGGGAACTAAAGTTTGGACATGGTTTGCGAGCCCACCTTTCTTGCTGCTTGCTTGCTCGCAAGCACGCTCCCGACAGACATTATTCTGATATTACGGTATGAGAGTATGCGCATATTTTTGTGAATCATAACATCGGCAGAATCGTGGCGCACCGCTGCAAGCGTGATAGCCTAGCTGGCTCTGCAGCATTGCATTCGATTGGCCCAGATTTCCATATTAGTTTTATCCACTACCTTATCATATTTTCTTGATTGCCACCAAATTTTCCCAGATTAAATCTTCATGTAAATCTTCTGGCGTCCTCTTCTATCGGAGGATGGCTATCATCGGGAAAATATTCACACTGCATTCAGACTGCATCCCGGAATAATTCTGCGAAAACGCAAACCTTCCAGTAACGTTAGTTTCGAAGTTACGTGATGTGTTTTTTTCCTCTACATTTCCCATAAACTTTCTCCTGGATTATCTGTTATGTAATTATTACTCACTTATCTTTGTCTTACATGAATGCTTCAAAAAACCTCAAAACTATTTCTAGTTAGAGCTAATATTTCAGAGGGCTGTGACCATTACCCGCATATATTGACAGTTGTAGTACGTCAGAACTGCCATAAAATGCGATTTTTGTCACGATTGGTTCTCAATTGTATAGCCCTCACACTTTAACGAACCATTTTATTCCATGCTTCTCTCATCCACATCTGTGTTCGTCACTATCCCCTGCGATTCGAATGTTTATTTAGTAAACATATCCTTTTACAGCTAAATGCTAAACCATATCACTCGTCTTTCCACCTGATTTGTGTTACTAATTGTATACACAAACGTGTCAAGGAAATGACCCTTCTACTTACACGGGTCTGTGGATCGAATGCCTAGTTGTCTTTAGAAAATGATACCGCGAGAAGTAGACCTTTCTAAACACACTTTGTCATTTGATATACTGAGTAGTGATTTGAGCTAGGTCCCCATGGGAAAAAATCTATCCATTGAGCATAATATTGGCTGTATATTATACCTCTTACATAAATTAGAACCTTGAATATTTGTTTCTTTACTACTTCAATTCTTTCTATTTGTATTTATCTACAATTATGTAGGTAAGCAGGGCCTTTGTAGCGATGTTCGTACTACGTCTAAGTGGTAAAACATTAGATTAATTACACTTCTAGGGTTTTCTTTGTTCTGCATTTCTTTTGTGAAATGTCTTGTCAAAATGACTACTTAATGATTAAGCACTTAAAACAATATTATTTTTTAACATGGGCTTTTAGTAGAATTAACATCTCGTTTGTTTCTAACCTTATCTATTTGAAATACTCATTACTCTCTGAAACCGTGACGCCTTGTGCTTTGTAGAAATTTCTCTTTATCCGAGTGTTTCCAAGTCTGTAAAAACGTGGAATCACAGACGTCTTTAGCAAATACCTAGTACTTGATGAAGACGTCCATGATTTCGCGTTTCAAAAAATTGCATTTTGCGGAATATTTGTAACATTTCTTATTAGCGTCTTAAATATTTTACTATTCCAACGATCGTGGTCCTTAACCGTTTCCACGACGAAACGGTGGGATTTTTAAGTATGTTGTTAATAAAAAAGGGTTTTTCGGTAGCCTTTCTCCTTCATTTCACCGTTAATCCATTGGAGCTTGACCTTCAACTTATTCCAAATATTTTCATCGGATCCTAGAAAAGCACGTTTGTTAAGTTATGTTTCGAGAATAGCGGTGTATGTGGGCAGTTCGTTACAAAATACGCCTCCGGGCTGTCTATAAATATTGATAAATAATTCAACGAAAGTGTGTATTCCCGTTAAGAAATATTATCTCGAATGTTTTTTTGCCAGTGATCTTGACCTTGGCCGTGGGGAGCTTTCAGACGACAGAGCTCGGAAATAACTTCTCAAACACCGCAACATTGTTCATGCTCGTTATATTTATTACTCTTTGAAACTTGATTCAAAATAATTCAGCGCTGTTATGTGCGAGCAGCGAGTTGCGGTGAGCTGCCAGACTCGGGCCCATCCTTTCTGGCGAGGCCAACGCATTGAAGGGAGAGTGAAATAACAAGTTTCATTTCCCGAGAGATTTTTCTCGCATTTGGGTGTCTGGCCGTTGTTACCGATATTTTATATACGAGTATTTTTTAAGCTTTTTCTGAAAAAGCTGTTTAAATATTTTATCGTAATTTTAGCGTAGCGTAACGGTGTACTTAAGGAGCATTAATAAATAAATTAAGGCTGAGATTAAGTGTTTCATAAAGTACTGATTAATTATTACATTGATGATGACCAGGATTCTTCACGATCCCGTTAATAAAAGTCATAGTTTTTTGTACGCGAATTCAATTTGTTTCCATTTTTGTAGTATATCTTCACAAAATTTCTCGAATGTCTATAAAAAAGAAATACCTCGCAAAAGGTGATGATTGCGTGAAACGTTATGAATTTACTTTGATTTCTTGCGTATTCCCTTGTGAATGATTTGATATAATATATAATAATTTGACGGCCTCCATGGTCGAGTGGTAAGACGCTCGACTACGAATCCAAAGGTCGCGGGTTCAAACCCGGCGTGCGCCAATAACTTTTATTTAATTAATATGTGTCATAACACATTTAATTCATACAAAAATAATATTAAGTATATTTACGGCACATTCCAGAGTGGTAGAAGTATCGCCCTGGTGAAAGACCACCATTCAGAATCGAAACGTTGCTTGAAATGGCTTAAGCCGTGTTTGGTGACCAGATCTGAATAGCCAGGTACTTCCCAACCTTCCTCTTCTCGATCTCCTTCCCCTCCCCACTACCTTCAGCCTCACAACATACCCAATTTGGGGACGCCATAGTCTCACTGGCTCTAGACGGTTGAGAGCAGTTGAGACTCTTTTGCGGTATTCTTGTAAAAACAAAAAAAAAAAAGAACACTCAATAGTTTTTCTTTAGTAAAACCAAACATGTATTGTTTGGCTTCTAACGCCAACATTTCAACATATTACTTCTTGGAAAATAACACAGCTTTTGTTAAAATATTATACCGCTTTTTCAGAAAAAGCTACCAACATTTTTAATGTCTAAATTAAATTTCTTTGTTTAGTGTTACGACTGCGTGTGGCAATAGGCCCTAGAGAAGATAGCGTGGCTAACGATTATCATTCAAATATATGACGATTATTTTATTTGTTTCAGGTAAGAACCTATCTTCAACTTCAACCTCCGGTTTTCGTAACTTGTATGTTCAATTTGTTTGGTAAGTGCCTTATTTATTTTCAACAGTCAGTTTTTTAACGGCCTGGAATTATGACGAGCATTTTAAATGCACACATATTGTTTATTGTGGTATTTAATGTTATTCATATTATTTTTTTATTTTTTTTTATATTTTGTTGTTTTTTAAAACTGTATTTATGCATTCAACATTTCATGACCACCACTCTGAAATATAAAAAAAAACATTTATTATTATAAGACAGTGGTTTGGAAAATCATTTTCATGTTAACAATAAATCAGCGATTACAGATTTCCAACCTTGTGAAATAGTTAAAAATACTAGGCGATGTCATCGTCTAGTATTTTTAATTATTATCGCACACCACCAAAAGGAAATGCGTGGTGTTGAGTGAGTAGAGATCACTCTGAACATCGCTAAATATATCTTTGCTTTATTAGGCAGGCCTTATCGAAAATGCCACCACGCCCACCACCCACGTTTCAACTACTCGCCGGCCATCAGTTTGCCCAAGTCATTTCTAATGAAACAATATTTTCTTTAAATTGATGTTGATTTCACGTGTTATTCATATTTATTCCGAAATTTCACAACAGATACTTATTATTGCACAAGAAACTTTTTTGCAGATGCTCGTAATATTCACGGTGCAAATTATTTTTAAAACATTATTACCCATGACGCTTTACATAATTTAAAAATGTTTTGCTCGAGGAAAACGCTGGCATACCTTAATGTTTTAAACGAAATTGTTTTTCTAAAAATCTAAAATAAATAATTTTTCAGATACACTCGATAACTGGGCCCACGCCGGAAAACGGCTTGCTTCAACGTGCTAATTAACCATGTGTTTGTTTACGCCAAAGTAAACTGCTCTAAAATAAAAATATTTCACCTTCATATTGTTAACCATATTTTTTTAACATCTTTTTCGTCATCGACGCCTTCCGGTATGCGAGAAATTAAGCGAGTTTTTCTTTCATCAGACTGACTGCGTCTTTCTTCTTCAGAGTTTCCTAATATTTTCATTTCATGCTAATTTAATGTGAGTTATGTGTCCCATAGGCAAGCGTTGTCTGATCTTGACCAATTAATTGTTTTTATCATTCTAAGACGTGTACAAAACAGATTCCTTTTATTCTCTCTAAGAGAAACACCTGAGCTACTCTTCTTCAATAGACACGTGATTCACCTGATGCCGAAAGCTTAACAATGTAAATAAACTGTAGGTACAGTTCAGTGTTAAAAACAGTAGTTATTATTATATTTGTGTATGTAAACACATTTCTTTATCTGCGTAGTATCGTATTACTGTGTAATTTCATTTTGCAACTTTCTTTGTTTCGGTGACAATGTTTCGTCAATTGTTTATTTCGGGGCGTGGAGACTGTTGATTTGGGAGGATTATTATTTTAATATCAGTAGTTTAATTATCGATATGATTTTTTTCGATTTTCGAATAATTCCGCATTTTTTGTGGTTTATTTGGTATTTATTTATTTATGCCCGTTAAAGGCTTTTACACAAATATTTATAATTAAAATATATATATATATATATATATATATATATATATATATATATATATATATATATATATATATATATATATATATATATACACTCATAAGCAGTGTAAACATATTGTACAAGAAATAAAAAAAATGGTAGTGAATAGGAGGTACATCCAGAGTTAAATGGTTTCATCAAATAAATTAGCTCTACTAGACGAAAAAAACTTCTCTAAGGTACGCTTATATTGTGATATTGATAAACTAAAACTAAATATATCAACAACATCGGGGTATTTGTTTCCCAGGTGTTGAATTCGTCGCATAGGAGCGTAATATTAAGAGGTTGAAGTAGAATTGAATTCTCTACTGAATCTAAAATATGGTTATATCCTTCTGCTGAATCATGAATTATGTCAAAGGTCGAATACATAATAAAATATTATTGATATTGAGTGCTTAAAAACGCTACCTCGTAAGCGACAAATTAAAAACACATCGGTGTTTTAAAAAAAGTCATCTGTGTGCTCTGCTATCGATATTACTGGATTAATACCATAGAAAAAAAACGTGAAAAGGAATTATTAATCTACAATAATGGTGGTTAGGGAATAGCGGTATGTGTCTTAAGGAAAAATAAGTCGTGTTTGATTTACAAATCACCGAATATAATATGAGATGTCACTTAAAACGTTTTTTGGAGTAACATGTTTTTCTCCTCTTGGTAGTAAATAAGAATCGTAAATTGACCTAAGTTTCACCCACGAATTGTTGGTTATTAACCCTCGATGTATTACGAATAAATTGCTTTCGGTGTACATCTTTTTCATTGCAAATAATTACAATAATCAGCAACATTGACCGTATTTTATTAAAAAGAAAGACAAACATTCACGGGTTACTAAAAACTTGACAATATTAAAAAAAAACTCCTACTTCCATCCTTAGTTCCATCATAATAAGCGGAAGATGTTACTTGTGCAATGGTGGAAGACTTAGCTAGCAGAGGAATTGAACTCACGACGCTCGGGTGGATCAGGGACTTTAGTCCACTCAGCTACTAGCCGGTCAAAATGTTAACCGGTTAAACCAAACGACGTGATCACATATAATTTTGATTTTTTATTATCTTCATTCAATCGTATTTTAATTACATTTCATTTAGAGGATTTTTATTAAATTCTATTTTTAAATTTAATCACTGAGCGCAGAAAAAATGTTATGGTGCATTCAGCCTGAATAACAATGTTTTTTTTTACTTCTGACTCGCTGCAATACCTATTTGCGTTTGAATAATCTCGTATCGCAACCTCGGGTAGAACGGCACTCACGAAGTCTATTGCCGCGTTACCTCGGTGCCAAGTAACGAAAATGTATTTTACAGAAGCACAGCAGAGGTGTAGATGTAAATGTACTGACTCTCTGGTAGTAGTGGGTAATGTACGAATCAGCCAGTAGTAGCCACGTGGGACGCTTATGTAAGGTCAGGGTTATTCGCGGCAGCTGTTTTCTTTTATGTCCTGAATTGTTTTGCTGCTCCGGAAAATTTCGTAGGAGCAGAAAAATTCTTCTTATAAATAATTACCTCTATGCATTAGATAAAGGAAAATCAAAACGTATGTTGGCTTATATTATGTTTTATTACAATCCAAATGTATTTATATAAAGCTTCCAGGAAATCAGGATTTAAAAAAATATTCCTGATGTAGAGAGAGAATAGTAAAAATGAATTTAATTAATATTTTTTCAAAGTTTTATTTTAATATTTTGTGTATCACATGTTTTTTGTTGTTGTTGAAGATGTGGTTTTTTCAAAATGTTTTCAACACACTGAACTGATTCAGTGACGCGTCAATTTATTGATGACATTAACTCTCTCGTTTAAATACAGCTATTTAAATTTAGTAACAAAAAAAACTAGTTGTAATGATTAGTCTAAAGTACCTCTATGGATATTCGTTGTGCGTGCAATAAAAACAAATTCACTGCTTTCTAAATACCAAATATTTGATCAACTTAAGTCAAACGGATCAGTTAATGCCCTGTTTATTCAAATTCTTTGTTCCTGTGCGGTTTATTCATACATTCGGTTAATCATAATTGATTGACAGATGCTTTCATTTCAATTTGGATAAACATTTTAGCATAGACAGGTCGCCGTAATAATATGAATATGAAACCTGTTTTTCAGTTGAGCTATTTTATTAAAAATTTGCATTAATTTACGCATTGCAATGGACACTTCGTGTGTTTATTTTAGTACTATTACATAACTGATTGTATAACACTTGGCTTCCTCCGTCCCCGTTAACGGTGGATATTTTTGTAACAATTAGTTATTTTTCTACGTGATATTAATTTCATTCGAATAGCGAATGCACAACGGACACCTTCACTGAAATAGCTAGCGCTAAACCATTTGTCATTGACATTCTTAGATAATTCCTTGTTCAATTCCTTTCACATTCCTAAATAGCTTTAGGATTCGTGTTCTTTGGTCATTTTTCATTGGATTGGATTACAATAAACAACATCACGTAACATTGCACGGAAGCATTTTTTTATTTTTTTTATTTATCAATCTCACGCTTAACAACCAATATCACAACGCCCAAACCGTCAGCGCCTATATTATATACAAAGAACTTATCTATATCAATGCATTTTACGCTATATTGGCTATCGAACCCGCTTTATTTATTTTATCCAAACACATAAACACCTTTTTTAAAAATAATACATATATATCATAGGTATGTTGTTTGTTTTTTTTTTCGGTGTAAGTACTAACTCTAGTGAAAATGTTTAAATGCATATTTCTTTCTAGAGTAGAAGATGCCTTCAAATTGTTATTGGATTTAATAGGCCTCTATCCTCTATCGAGTATTATACTGATAGATTTTACTACTCCCCTATACAACTTGTATTAGTATTATTATTTAATGTGTGTGAATGCCTTTCGTGTAAAATGTGTTAAACTAGAGCACGGTAAATATTTGGGTCGGCTTATCGAATAGGAACATCGAGCACTTAGCTACAAATTGCCTAAACCTTGTTGCAATGTTCCATTGTTATTGTTACATGTGGCTGTTGAATAAAGAGTAAGAGAGGAATCGCCCTACTTTATTTCCACTTAACAAGCGATTTTCATCCTATTACTGCACTTTTTTTTTAATTTGGACATGTACGTACCTACGCTCGTTATTGCTTGAAAGTGCAGTCAATACGCCCAGTTTTCTCTTGCGACGGTCTGTTTGGGGTCGGCGACAGTCTGCATTACGTGATTATTTATGAAATCGCCACTATAAAGATGCCTCCTACTTGTTAAGATTGCGTATGTATAAGTGAATATCATGTCACATGTAATTTAACATTCAATTTACTTAGTTATTATCCAGGCTCAATGTTAATTCGCATGGTGATACTCTTTCTGATATTTGTAGCATGAGGTGCTGTCAAGGTAGAATACTACGAGTTTATGGAGATTATAGGTGTGAACATTATCATTCAGTTACCAGTGACGAAAATTACGCATACTGTGATTTCACCTCGAGATATTAGCTATATATTTACCCGAAAAATAAACTTATCGCAATCCAATCTCATGCCATCGACATGTAGGACTGTAGTCTTATCGCTTTTTGTTGGCAATCGCCGTGGTATCCGAATATTCGCACAACTAAACACCTTCGCGATTCTCTTTGGCCTTAAGTGTTCCACTTAACCACACACATCTACTAAGTTCACCCTTTCGTAAAAGCAGGCCTCAAAGCTTCCAATAGACTACTTACTTAAATTAAGAGCACCAAAACCTTTTTAATATTATATTCGTTAAATCTATAAAACAAGGAAACTATTTCAAGTGATACTTTACAATAGTCTCTTGAGAAAATAAATCATTGAACATACAATACGTCTTTATGTTGTGTTCCTGCTTATAACATTTCGTTAAAATATATGGGCGTTTCTTTGTAAACTGGGCAACTCGTTGTCTCAGGCCGATATTATATAAATAAGTACAGATTATTATATATTTCGTAGTTAACTTTAAAAGATAATTACCTAATCTATCTCTCCTCTGCGCACAGTATCCATTTAAATTATTTTAAAATATCAAAAACGTTTTTATAATGCTCAAAAACAGTCCCCTGGCGTGTCACCAATACAATGGAGTTGGTTCAACTTAAATTTATTAAAACAATAACTTTAGGAATCAATCAAATTATTTAATTAATTGAACAATATCACATGATTGTTAATAAGACCTGCTTTTTTATTATATACGAGTATGTTTATTAATTTTAAAGAAGTAAATTAAAGTTTGTCTCAGCATTTTGTGAACAGTCCCCTTGCTTATATTTTAAATTACGTGCCACGTAGTCTACAGCTTAAACTATTGCGTTAATGCGTGTAACGGAACGCAAAAGACATGAAGTTTGCACGGTTGCTACTAAAAACGCTCGGACGCTACATTGTTAAATGCTGCACGAGCTTTGCTTCGTGAATCCCGTGTCGCAACCTGATCCATTTTTTTCAAAAGTAAAAAATCGAAGAACACACAAAAACGTGACTAACCTTTCCAGTTGTCAAAAACAAACCACTAATCCAAAATGGCTGATAATGCTAACATATGATAAACATATGTGTACCAACATAACAAAAAAAATCGATAATCGAATGTACACAGCCCGCGAAAATTCAAAATTCACCTTTTCTTTTGAACAGGCCTCGTATAATATTAAAATTGTATTTATTTTATTGATATACCCCTCGGTTATCTTAGGTTCTCATTGTGGGCCCACGGTTTTTATCGGTGCGCCAAATCCACTCTTATTATGTAGTCTTTTCATGAGGCATGTTCGCTTTTCGCTTATCTGAGGAATGCTAAAACTGGGCTTTTCCGATGGGATCGCTTTATTTTCCGGTATTCTTTCGATCAGCTTCGTATTAATTTGATAAGTTTTACAACCTTTTTTTCTCATCCAATTGTATTTATTTTGAAACCTGCTTTAATTTTGTTGGTTTTTATTTATGGAAAATCGACAATGTATTTATTAACAGATGCATTTTTCTTTTTAATATTTTCTCCTACTTTATTTACGTTCATTTCGGAAAATAATGTGAACATTTGATCTCGGTAAACCATTTGTCCGATAGTAATAATTCAATGTGATTTAATTTGCATTTTCAAAATTATTAATTGTACTATCGACTCCTTCTCTGTTGCAACTAATTCAGTTCAACATTCCTTGCCCTAGACTCAGAAACAATGAATTGCTATTCCTCAATCATCACTCAACTAATTATGGGTATCATTCTCCACTGTTCAGAATTTCGAGACTTGTTAACTCAAGCCATGGTCTTGAAATTTTTGGTACCAGTCTAAATGTTTTTTGTCATTCTTTACGACTGTACCAAAACTTTGACTTGGCTTTGACTTTGAATTGAATATTCTTTCTTATGTATATTTTTGTGATTGCTTCATTTAATATTATGTATGTGCTGTACTTTCTCTGTTGCTCTTTTTTCCCATTTCGTGTTTTGTATTTTTTTTTTGTAATTGGACTTTAGTTCGTTAGTTTGTAAATAAATAAATGTTAGGTGCAATCGCGTCACTCTTCGGTCATACTGCCAACAACCTGTGGTTTTTACACCTCGAAATAATACTTGTCCTCCCATCTTTGCCAGTATTGTCAATTACAATGATAATAAAATGGCGATCATTTCGTACGAACAACAGGTTATAATTTATAATATTATTTCCCTGTCTGGTCGGGAAACCGGATAGCTTTAGGTGAAACCGCCGCTGAAATTATCCAGTTTACGTGTCACGCCTGGCGTATTGACGGTAATTTTATCATATTAAATTAGTGCATGAATTTCGCGTGTTATTTTTATTAATTATTGCCAAATGATCTCAATAATTCTACTAAGGTTAGATTTGAACCCTGTTACCTGTTACTTTATTATTACATTGTTTGTGCTCATAACATGTAATTATTTCTTATACACGTTTTCTTGTGATATCTATATCCGTACATTAAAAACAAACACAAAAAGTGCGTGTCTTTGTGTGTTTATACTGAAGCGAAAAAATAAATCGAACTGCTTGATCTGGCATCATTAAATTTGCACTTTTGGCAGAAATTTCTTTGTCGACGCAACTATTTTCAGCGCTCAATGTCATTTCCAATATCACCAAATGTCAATTCATCTGGAAATAAATAAGAACCTGCACGATGTTGTTGATTCCATTTCGTTTTTTTTTTGACGTTCTCCGTGGTCGAGTGGTAAGACGCTCGACTATGAAGCCAGAGATATATTTTTTTTATAATATATATATATTTTTTTTTTTATTAAATTTCTTATACATGACAAACTTTTTGAATTTAATGAATATAAGAATTAAATTATTTTTTTTACAAAATAAATACAAATTATAGTACCATATAGATACACAAGAAAAATAAAATTTCAAAAAAATAAAATTTCAGGCAGTGGTGATGATCAGGTCAATGAGGAGAAACTCTTTCAAGAATCAATAGGATTTCACTTCTGAATCTCTCCTCACTGACATGAAATAAGTCGATATCGGAAGAGATTTTGTTCAGGAGCAAAATACTTCTCCCCACCGGCAGAACCATTGGCAGGTTGGTCCTACAGGCAGGAAGATAGAATAATCTATGAAGACTCTGTCTTAGATAGTCATTAGGAACATGGAGACTCACGCGCTCCGAAATAACAGGGCTTACAATATAGCCCCGCAGCAGTCTGAAGAAGTGAGTGGCGGCACACCCCTCTCTCCTGAGCTGTAAGGAGTTAAGTCCGAGCGTGCCCAGGAGAAAGTCCGTTGGGTAGAGCCATGGGTAGTGGCCGTACTCCCTCATGTATAAAAATCTCAGGAACTTTTTCTGGACCCTCTCCAAGATGAGGGAGTACCCCACCTCATGAGGATTCCAAATAATTGAACCACTCTCCAGCCTACTGCGGACCAAAGAGAAGTAGAGTGTTCTCAGAGTTCGGGTATCCCTAAAAACTCTGACGGTTCTGAGAACAAACCCTAACATTTTCAATGCCGACTGGCACACCCCTTCGATATGAACACGAAATGCAAGCTTACTTTCGTACACAATCCCAAGATCCTTTATAGTGGAAACGCGTTTGAGATTATGATCGAGCATAGTGTACCTGTGGTAGGTGAGACTAAATGCTCTGGTAAAAGAAAGATCGCGAGCTTAAGCCCGGCGAGCGCAAATAAATTTTATTTGGTCGATATATGTCATAACACATTTAATTCACATAAAATAATATATAGTATATTTGCGGCACGTTCCAGAGTGGTAGATACTCTCAGTATCGCCCTAGTGAAAGACCACCATTCAGAATCGAAAAGTTGCTTAAAATGGCTTTAGTCGTGAGCCGTGTTTAGTGACCAGATCTGAATATCCAGGTACTTCCCAACCTTCCTCTTCCCTATCTTCTTCCTTTTCCCACTACCTTCGGCCTCCCAACATGCCCTAATTGAGGATGCCATAGTGCCACTGGCTCTAGACGGTTGGGAGCAGTTGGGACTCTGCGGTATTGACTATAATTTATTTTTTTCGAAACTACTACGAAAAAATATTTCCTAAGAAAAGTGTTGTAACTCGGGCGACACCGGATAATAACCACTTGTACATTACAAAGCGAAACAAAACAGCAACCGTGTGTTTAAAAGTATAAAAAATGACAACGGTTGTTCCACAATAACAATTTTTTGTGTGTAACAATCACGCCGTATCGAAATAATTACTTGTTCCTCCTACGGTTGTACTACTCCGTACAGAGCAAAAACAAAATACATGGAAAGCTTTACATACACTGGGTACGAAAACATGCCTTTTGAAAATGTATTTAAATTTAAAGCAATTCGTAACATTTTCGAAATGTCAATCGTGGGCGTCCTGAATTGGACGAATTGAATAGACCAAAATAGATTATCCATGTTAAAGGAAAATCACATCCGCTGAACACGTAAAAAGTACGTGTCCCAAATTAAGTAGGTCCCAACGTGTACTTGTTCTGCAGTTGTTGCGCCCACGCAATTCTCTGTATAATAAAACGCATCGCTCTAGGCTGTAGACTGAAATTATGTCTTACATTTTCGTGAAAAAAAAAAGTATTTTAAACAGACTAAAATTTTCTCAGATTTGAATCAATATTTTACGTAGTTTGACGTTGTAAACACTGAGAAGTCAAATGAAATGGAATACTGTAAAGTTTAATTATTTTATTACAAAAGAATTTTATGAAATGTTAGTTGGTCATAATAATATATACAACTATGCCATGTCTTTGCTCCTTTCGAAAGATGGGTAGAATTGTAATATATTTTAGTAGAATTTAAAATGCATTAAAGTTTATGTTGTTTGACTTTTTGGGTTCTTCGACTGTATTGCGCTTCCTCTATCTATTCCTCCTTCAGCCAACGTTTCTGACAGCCTTGCAGTGTCCATCGTCAGGTAGGATGTATAGAGTGTAGAAAGTATAAGTTTATTTGTATAGCAATGATGCCGTGTGGATTGCTTTTCTTATCTACGAATTGTTTGCTTATTTTGTATTATTGTTAGGCGCCTTTGAGGTGACATTTCATAAAAATTGCGCTGTGTAAATTGGCCCCGTATCACGTAAATAATTATGTTATGTATTAATCATTTTTCATCTAGAAAATCTACCCATTTCATTGGAGGGTTGGGATGTCGTCACAAAACCCCTTTATACACCACGTTGACGTAAATCATACCTACGCACACACTGAAGAGATAAACCAATAGAGGTGTGTTGTGTGTATGTCCGTGTGCCCAAATTAGGCTCTATTTTTCAGCCTTCTGGTGAATAGCTAAAAAAAATAAAAATCGAAATTATTTTTTGAAGAGGTAATCAATTTCAGTGGTCTGACTGGGGCCTAGGATTCGGAATGCCTCGTATATATTGGCGACATCACACTTGTAAGGAATATCTGTTGAGTGGCCACACATCTAAAAATAAATGTTTCTAGAAAGTCACTTAAGTGCTTATTTAGAGTCGATTTCCATGACGTATTCACTTTCATTGGTGGGTACGTTGGTACGTGGGTACGTGAGTACTAGTGCACCGAGCGCCCGCCACACGCGACCTCCGAGCCGCGGCCTTGAGAGCCCCGTCCGCTCCTCTGCTCGATGCTGTCGTTGCCCGCTGCCTGCCGCCTGCTGCCGGCTTTCCCAGCCGCCGCTTCATTCAGCCTTCCGCTGTAGCATCATGAAAGGCAGACAGCGGACATGGTGTACGAAATGCGTCATTATAATAAACCCAACGCACTTCTTCATTTGGTTCAAATGCTTTTATTCATTTCAGTGATTTTAATCATTCAATCATAGGTATCTTTTTTTCGTTTAAAATACCCGTTGTAGAAGAATTACGAAGGGAGGTTTATTCGATACACTTCACCAACATTTTTCCAACAGAACTCACCTAATATCTATATATATATAAATACATATATATTTAAACACTGGTCTCGCAAAAGATCAGTTCTTGGTTGTGTGGGGTTTTTCTCTTATTTTTAGATAGTTAAATGGATATTTTAGAGCTCCCTGATTCATGGTGGAAATTACCTTGTTTAAAAAAATGCTTTTGTTGATATAGAAATTCCAGATAGAAAAAACTGTGCGAAATAAATTATGTTTTCGTAGAAAGCACATCACATTGTGGTTTGACATATTTAATGACATGAAAAATAACTTTGTATGAGACCACAGAATTAATTTTAATTTTTATAACCGACTAGTATCGCTTAGCTATTTTAATTTAACATCATCAGGGTACAAAATTAATTAATTAATTAAGTTTATTTAAATTTTGTACCCTTATGATGCTTATTCTTAGCGAAACCGGTCGGTCATTAAAATAAATCTGTGGTCTTATACAAAGTAATTTTTCATTTCATCAAAATTATTTAAGATGTCAGAATTAACCTTTCTAAGGACTTTGCATAATGATTAAGATACTCGTATATACTATATTAATCAACCCGATTTTTCTGTAGGCATAATTATTATTGCATTCCCCGACAGCTATTATGCCATGTGAAGGCCTTAACAGAACAAAAACAATAATTCACTTTAAAAAAACAGCAACATTTTGTAAAAGTAAATTAAAGTTACAATCGGTGTTATATGATTTTGATTTTACGTACAAAATCAAGGAATCTATTATGGCTTAGAATAGATTCCTTGCATAATATATAACATTATAGGTTTTAGTTTTCCGTATGGCTTAGGCATGGTTATCGATTGCATGCAGCTTTATTTATAGAACCGCGGCTCTCAACCTCGCGTGCCGACCAAAAGGTGCTTGTCTCGGATTATTATTTATTGAATTCTCCCACAGCCCGCGGCCACTGTGAGTTCTTTATCCGAGATCCGCACCTGAGCCTCCAAGTTAATAATGAACCATAACCTTTTTTATTTATTTAATAAGTTAAAATCAAATAGATTGAGGCTTTTGAATAAAAGATGAAAGCCGAAACGATCTGGATAGTGTTTATTTGGTTTCTGAGCTTTTGTGTACAAGCTTAACGTTTTCATACATTGATGAAGACAAAAAACAGTGTCGATAATTGTAAGGAAAAACCGTTTCTTGGAGATGGACGTGGGGATTAATTGTGTATTTATTTATACTTTTCATGAATAAAAAGATTAATGTTTTATAATTATTGCTAATTATTAATTGTGTGAAGCCTGCCATATACGGGCAGTTTAACGATCACATGTTGACGCATGTCAGAAAATAGCCGCTAAATTATTCGTGACTCTTTCCGTTATCTTTGATAATATTGTTTACTTAATTCACTCAATTAACTTTAATGTTATGTTACTTTAAGTAATAATATTAACGTTTTGCGCTTAAATTGAAAACAATTTGTGAAAATAAACTAAATAAGTTGTAAGATGTCAATCTGACAGGGCATTAATAAATGTAGGAATTCCACGATGATTCGGCAGTTTCGAAAATAGAAATGTAATCACATTTACGTAAATTCACATATTCTTGTTTTTATTTTCGTCAAGGTTTTTCGAGAGAAAAATAATTTTCCTTATTATTTGAATACCGCCTGCACGACTTGAGTGTAGTGATGCACACTAACACTTGTAACATTTGTGTCCGTAGTTCGTTGTTTATACAGTGAGCATGGTATTTCCCGATACGCCAAGGCTGAGAGGACGAGCCGCTGCAGCTTGAGTTATCGATTGTTTACCGTACTGTTGGCCTAGGCTTGCTACGTCACCGCCGCGGCCGGACCACTCTCTGGAACCGCTCGCAGTCCTCCGAGTACTCGCACTGGCGACCGGTCCCAGGGGCGCGCTACGAACTTATCTATAAATGTTGTGTCTTATTTACTTACTTCAGATGGCCATACGATTTTTGTAAACCTGTATAGAAGGAAGTTGGCAATATTTCGAATACAATTTTCTTTTCGTGGTGTAGAATCAAAAACACGAAATTTTGGGGTTAGGGTTTGGCTTTATCTATAACTTCATTTAGTATTTAATAAAAGACCCATCGCAATTGGTTTTTTTTTTTTACAAATTAAAACTAACAATACGATCATCGAAACAGCAATATCCTGAAAATAGTCCTAGACACACCATACACTCAGCATCGTCAGGATCTTCTTCGAAATCACCTCTTGATTCATCAGATAAAAAGAGCTCTTCGTCTGAAGGTCTTGAAGAGTTTACTTTCTTCGTTTTTCCTGAAAATAATTTTGTTATTGAATACTAATGTTTTTTTTTTAAAGTTATTCTAATCTAAACAAATAGAAACCGTTTCCGATTTCGGGTATCCGACATTAGGGACGGTAACTATCCAATATAGGGTACTACTAAAAATATTTTACAACCCCCATGTCAAGGTAACCTCATAAAGTTTTATGCTTAATCAACCTGATAAAGCAAAAAGACTATGACACCTTCATATTAAACAAAACAAAAATATATTGAGACTTACTATTTGCTGTCCAGCTCTGCTCGAAATCTACATCATCAAAAACCAGTTTTTCAACAAAAAACTTTAAATATTTTTTGTCCTTAAAACGCAGCTCCAATGCTCATAGCAACAACACAAATGCAGTATGGCGGCTACTGCTCGAGCTGACTGTTGTTAAAAGTACCATCGAGGTAATGGTTTAAGATTTATAGTGCTATCTGAATTTAAAACCCTATCTGACATTTGGATACTTTTTCTTTACTCTTTGATATTGCTCTTCCACTTTTGGCAATCCGTTGAATTTGCTCGGTCTTCTCAAGTTTTCCAACACGTTGTCAATTGAGTTTCTCGGTTTTCATTCACGATCCTCGCTCGGCAAACACAACAATCAATGCTAGCCGACTACCACTATCACTCACACTGTTAATTATCAGTAATCATGAATTGTGAGGTGAATAATTATAATTATAATCGTTGTCATGAGCCATAGCGCCAAGTAAAAACATCGCCCCAACGGCGCTTAGTATCTGCATTATTTTTGTACTTATGATAATTTTTGTTTTGTTAAAGAATATTATCTGCTACAATTCGCCACTTGACAACTGAATTGCGACAAATACAGCCGACATTATTTAAAGATTTGTTTTTTCACACATATAATTATAATGGTATTTTTTACAAAAAATAACAATCTACGACTCGTATAGAAACGTGCCACGAAGGTTGCTCCAGTATTTTTCCACGTTCGGATAGCTTTTTCGGCGTAGGATCATCCTTGGGACTTAAAACAACATAATTTGTTACGACTCCTAAGCGTATTTATTTATTTGTTTTCAACAGACTACAATTTGTAGGCGTAAAGTATTCATTTATTCCAAATCTAGTGTATTCTTACATTTTCTAAATTTTGTTGTGAAAAATAAATGTAATGTTTTACTAAGAAAACAGTATCTACGTCTTCCAGTCTCTTCTTTTTCAAATATATTAAATTTCGGTTCCAACACCAAGAACTTACCACACTGAAAATTTGAGAGCACATGAAAAGCGTGCCACGTAACGTCTTTGCCTCTCGCAGCTTCTGCGCGTTAAGCCTGCATACAAAACTGAGAATCGGCTTAAAATAGCTTCAAGCTGGATTAGTTCGGATTTGTTTGGGTGTATTGCCCCATCCCATTTCAGATTGGTTCTGGAGCTTAAATCTTATTAATAATTTTATGTTGTGGACTTTGTGGTCTTTAACGCATTGCACGTTTCAACTCGGCAGCCAATAAATAAACCGTACATCTCGTAAACCCGAGTTCGGAATGTTATGACTTTATTTTGGAACGGTTCATAAATTCGGTTAGTAGTTTAAGAGTTATTAGTTAGTAGTAGACAGGTACCCACGCTGATTAGTTTAGTTAAGTCGCATTCGTGCGCATGATCTTAATTATTTGTTTTAGATGAAACTGCTTTCACAAAATCTTTTTTCTTATTAAAAGTTGACAAATTCTTCTTGTCTTATGACGTTGCGAACTTTACCTGCAAATTCCAGAAAGAAAAACTTTGTAAGTTTTGATACACCAGTGCGCACCGTTCGGAAGTTTCTACTACTTTCGACAGTCAAATGTGTACTTTACACATTTGATTGTCGAAACTTGATTTAATTTGTATCACCTAACAATTAAAACTCCGAAAAATCCTACATCTATTTATTATTATTGATATTTATTTTATAACTCATAACTATACATCGGATTATATGCACTCTTAAAGTGGCAGATATACATACACCATACCAAAATATGCAATAAATACAGGAATATGTATTTTGGATCCGGTTCCTGGTGGCGAGGAAGCTTGATCGGTATGCTAATTTATATTCGGTACTAAACAGAAACAGAACTATGAGCACAGGGTTCTTTCAATTAAGACAAATAAAATCAGTGCGATGAAACCTGCTTACGCCCTTAAGGTGATACTTAACAAAATTGGCACTATTGAATTAGCCAAATATTATTATTATGTATTGTTCGGAATCGAGATTTTTTTATTTCGTGAAAGATGGTGTGGTCAGCAATTTTCTGGGTAAGGAACCGGTTCCAGTGACAATAAAGTATTAAGGACAGCAATATTGAACATCCTTAATTTAAAATACTTATATTTTAAGAATAAAATAGCTAAAATATCTATGAATTATGAAAAAGGGTTAAATTTGCAAATTCAAAGCATATAATCCGATGTCTAATAATAATAATATTTGGACAATTTTTATAGTGCTTTTTTGTGGAAAAGCACTGCAAAGGCACTGTACAAATCGTAATTCCTCTTGTAACTAACTATTCACAATATTAAACCTTCAGATTTTCTCAAAACACAAAACCCAAAAGAGGTTTTCGTGAAATAATTTTCTATCAAGTTTTGTTTTCTCGGCTTTTATTGGTCGTTTGTTTACCGAGTATTTTCTCATTGTATTAGTTGCGATTAGCATCTTATTATCACGGAATACCAAAAATGATTTCTCGCTTACCTGTATGATAAATAATACCACGCTTGTAATCTCTGAAATTCTGTTGAAAACGTTCTACTTACCTAGTTTAAGTTAAGTAACGTTTCTATGTTTCGTGGAAGTATTTCGTTTTATATGTAAAAGATCGATGCCTTATTATTTACAATTGACATATTTCTTATTTAGTTAGTTGGACATAATACTTGGGTTTGTGTTATCCATCTGTAAGAAACGAAGCTAATGTTTGCAAAGCCCATCCTTGAAATTATGATTCTTATGAATTCAGTCACGATTATTAAATCTTCTTAGAAATTGTTTATGTGTTTTGTGCAAACAACTTGGTTTTTACAGTTCTCCGTACATCGTGGAAACACAGTCTTGCGAGCGAATAACATGCACAAATATAATTATTTGTATTTTATGCCAGTTTTGTCGTTTTCGACCTTTTGCGAGGAATAATTATCATGAAATTACTCATAAGTAATCAAATGATGACCAAATCGAACACTCCAGTATTTTTTTTTCACAAATCATCCCTCTTAAGGGGTTATATCCAGTCAGGAGGCCCAAAAAAACCGATTTTTCGAGAATTTTTCCTGTGAAGACTTTTAAATGTAAAAAAATTTACACATATTGTGGTAACTTTTAACTGTATTTTAACATTTTTTTATTTGTAAAAATAATTATTTTGAAAGCTGCTATAGCTGATCTCCAGGAGCTCCTCTCAAAGAAGGTGCCTTGCGGTGACCACGATATCTCTGAATTGGATCATTTAAAATGAAAAAACCAAACGGATTTCGTTAAAATAATGTACGAGTATAATCTTGTAAATTAATCGAAAGAATAAGCAAAATATTTTTATTGACAAAATAACGGCTTTTCAAAAAAAAAACGATTGTCACCAAAATTTTGTCCTTAAATTGTTTTACAAAAAAATAAATGTTCATCAGTGAGAAAAAACCTTCGATTAATTACTAAAAAATAAACTTGAAAAGCTTGTGTTAAAATTTGAGACTGATTGGTTCAGCCGTGTTCGAGAAATCTTGGTCACCGACTTTAAAACACACAGTTTTGAGAAAAACGCGTTCAAAGTTTCAAAAGCACTTTACATAGAGTATTTTTTTTTTAAACTTACATTGTGTCGTCTATTCCGGGACCATATAATACACACTTCACCCCTTTGGCAGCATCTAATGACTCGATTTGGTGTTGTCTGCAGACCATTCTTCGCTCTCGTGCGCTCTCATGTGCTCCATGATCCATAAAAATAGATCCGTCAAATCCCTATTGCATTCATATAATACAATAGTGATGCTGTGTCTTCATTAAATATGCCGGCAGCTATGTATGCAGCCATTTCTACAGTTTTCGAACCAGCCGGAACTATTTTTGGAAGAGATTTTCCATATCGGTTGATTATAACTCTCGTCGTTGTTTTGGGTGAAACCACCCTCACATCTTTCTAATAATTTCTCATTGCGAGATCTGTATAAATCGGAAGTATAGCCTCGGCAACATCTTGTGGTAGTGACGGATAATTCATTGGCAGCTACTGCCCGCTGCCAACTGCACGATGACTCTGGTCCGACCGGGCACTTCTCGTGTTGACGTTTTTTGTCCGTTGAGCAATAATGATAACATGTGGCCTAGATAGCATTATACATGTTTTCAACGGAATCACAATTTCTCCTAATTGCTAAGCCATAGTAAACTTGGCTGTTTAGACTGACTACTACTCTATAGTATTTGCCAGTTTGGGGAGAGAAAAATGTAAATTTACCTTGCAGGTATAAAATAACACTAATACACTGTCACTTAATGCATCTGAATACATTAGAAGGTAAGATAAATAATCCATATAGAAACAAAAAGGACAGCGTTCTAGGTAAGCGCTGCCGCTCCGGCCTCCTACTTTCAAACGCTCTGACACGTCATTACAAATATGCGTGTAACTTCTAAAACAATCGCCGGATTGACATGAAATTTTCTGTGTGTGAACTTAAATATATTTTCATTATGAAAAACAAATTTTTAAAAATTCTAACTGTATACGACCCCTTAAAATGATTGGTATCCTAATTCGGCACGTAAATTGTTTACTTGATTTATAAATTTACTTTGTACTTGGCAATGCTTTCAACCTTTTAAATTATCTCTTTTTTTGTTGTATCGCAGAATATTTAATACGATATAGGAACATGTCTGAACCATGACACTAACCGTGAAGAAAGTTTAAACATTCTTTAACCCCGTTTTGAACATCCGGTGGGCTACAATATTGTAAGAAGAGATTAACAATACCCTTTGAATAAAATTATTTGAGCTTATGTGCTCCCAAATATTATGCTTTTTTTTTAAAGATATTTTTTGGAATATGTGAATTTGTTAGTACGTTAGGAAACCACGAAATATGTCGAAATATAATTTGAATGAAATACAATAAAATTTTGGGCGCTGATTAATTTAATTTAATTTATGACCTAAATCTACCCCGCTTTGTTTGAAGATTTAAGAACAGCAATTTCTATTCACCTTGATTTATGCTCCTTATTTCAACTAAAAATATATATATATCACAGTTGACGGGGTCAAAACCATAGGGGTCCAAGTAACATTTTGGTACTTTCGAGATAAACGGTTTTTATATTTTAAAACGCAACCTCTTTATTGAGGCTAGTAAAATAAATAAAAATAAACAGAATATGTTTGCGTGGAGATATTTAATTTAAACCATTAAAAAAAATATCACTTGGATCCTTGTGATTTTAAAAATCTTCATAAAGTGGAACTTTCGTCCATATATGTCACTGTTCTTCAATTTTTTCCCTCGATTGTCTGCGATTTATATAGGATACTAATCTACCAACGTGATGGCATACTTAACTCGATTCTCACCAAAATGTCACTATGGTTTTGACCCCGTCAGTTAAACTGTTATTAAATTCATCCCACTTAAAGATTTTGTGCCGATGATAGAAACAGTGACTTTTTTATTTTACTATTAGTCCTACTTGAAATGAAAATTATCCTGAATTTTTACCAGAAAAAATATTTGAAAGTTTTAATCTTACCTTTGCTATCATCATGCACAAGCACTCATGGACGGATAAAGGATGTCTTTTTTTTTTTTTAACTCGTCCGTCATATTATAATCTTCAATTTTCTTTTTTCATTATTTAAAATTCGAAAGAACGCTTATTATTTATTCAGTGATTTTTTTCAGAAGTGCGCTTCTTCATATTATTTCCTGTTTAAAAGAAAATTATCATAATTTGTGCTGCATTAACGTGTTTCGTATAAATTAACACAAGTCAATGTTTTTTGTTCTACATTTCGAATAGAATCGGTATTTTGGCCGTGTTGCTTAAGCGAGCTGCATTATTTTTTTAAACTGTAAACGACCAAGGTCCGAGCCGTTGACATAAAATATGCAAGTTGAGCCTTTTATTAGAAGTAAGCAATCAAATATATTAAGAACTTTGGGATATTATATTTTTATTAATCGTTATACGGCACGATTTTTTATGGTAATTTTTACTGTCAGTTATTCTGAACAAAATTCCAAAGATTCACTTTATCCGGTCCCATGGAGCCTGAGAAAACGGCAACTAATTTCCAACGCAAAGGCTCGCATTTTGCCCGCAGAGTGTGTTTTTTTTTTAACAAATGTTACTTTTGGAAGATTTTTCCATTTTATCATCTTCAGTCAATCATTTTGAATAGAATTCAATGGTTCAGTCAATTCGGTCCCATAGAGCTTGAGAAAACGGATTTTAATTTCCGATCCCAAGGTTCGCATTTTGTCCCCAAAGTGTTTTTTTTTTAACAAATGTAATTTTTAAAATTTTTCAATTAATCGTTTTTAGTCCATCATTTGGACTGAATTCCAAAGGTTTAGTTCATTCGGTCCCATAGAGGCTGAGAAAAAGGCATTTAATTTTTGACCCAAGGCTCGCAGTTTGCTTTTAAAATTGATGTTTTTATCACAAATTTTACTTATGGTGGAATTTTCATTGAATCTTCTGCAGTTTATCATTTTTAGCACAAACTTAAAGATTCGGTTCATTCGGTTCTCTTGGAGCCTTAGAGAAAGCCACTTATTTGCCGAACCCAAGGTTTTGCATTTTGAAAACAGAACAACTAAATTTTATTTTTAAAACCGTTTGAAATGTCACTATAACACAGGAACCGGGCCTGCTCAGAGCAGGTGTTTCAATTCTAAAAAATCAGTGCCAAATGCTTTTAGCTGGTGAGGTACAATCAACGCTATTTTGTACATATAAAATACGTTAAGCATAAAGTTTCACTATGAACCATAAATATGTCAAATACAGAGTTGTAATGTTTTTGTTTTATTCTGAATTTCAAAACTTTGTAAAGGTTTACACCGCCTACCTACGAGTAATTTTTGGCGTCACCTTTAGGCTTCACACATTTAGACCATTGATGCACTCGCGCCCCACATGACTGTCGCTAATTTGTAAATCAACCAACCTTTTTTGAATAGTTGCTTGGCATTTTGACGCCTAAAAGTCACACCTGCATTCGACCGACAAACTTATCTACGTATTTTAGCGTTTTGGAATGGTTTCTGGGCGTTCTGACGCCTAAAGGTCACGCCTGCATTCGGTCGACAAACTTGTCTACGTATTTTAGCATTTTGGAATGATTTTGGGAGTTCTGACGCCTAAAGGCCACGCCAATATTCGACCGATATACTTTTCTACGTATTTTAACGTTTTGGAATGGTTGCTGGGCATTCTGACGCCTAAAGGTCACGCTTGCACTCGACCGAAAAACTTTTCGGCGTATTTTAGCGTTTTGGAATGGTTGCTGGGCGTTCTGACGCCTAAAGATCACGCGTGCATCTGACCGACAATCTTGTCTGCGTATTTTAGCGTTTTGGAATTGTTGCTGGGTGTTCTGACGCCTAAAGGTCACGCTTGCATTCGACCGACATACTTGTCTACTTTTTTTCTGTTGCCTATTTGGCGGACCGACAGCGTGATTCCGAGTAAACCAATTAACTCGCTCTTTGTTGTCTGCTCGATTTTATAAAAATATTCCGTTCGGCTCGGTCTATTGTTAGTAGAGTGCATGTTAGGAATCGTCTACATTGCAAAACTTATCTCCTTAAAAAGTGACAGCTTGTGTTATGATACAATGTATTTCCTTATCTGTGGTTAGTTTAAACCGGTTTATTCCTATTTTAGAATGCTATGAATTATTGTAACCGGAAAGTTTCCCTATTATTTACTTTGCGGACGCAATCCGAAAACTGTTAGCGTCGTCTGATATATGTTAGAGTTCATATTTGCGTGTCCTTTATGGTGTATTTATTATTAATAAGATAACGTTTGCCATTCATGCGGTGTAGATATACACCGATTTCGACAGTTTTCAAAATGTGTACCTCGTTATTTGGTTAACAAATAATCGATGGTTTCACATACTACTAACATTTATTTTTGTAAGTACGTCACGTCAATTCCCGGAAGGGCGTTGAAAACATTTTACCCTCTTAACTCCTTCCGCGTGAATCAATGAAACAGGACTAGAAATATTTCTGATACCTGCCTCACAATTTATATCTTGGATTAACGTGAGCGCTTATGCAAATGCGTTTGTCCGCATTATCAATGAAGTACAAAAGTGAAAGTACCCAATTTCGGTATTAACATGTGTTCCTATCCTAGCAAAAGTCTCAACTGCTACCAACTGTCTGGAGCCGATGGGACTATGGCATCCCCAATTGGAGTATGTTGTGAGGCTGAAGGGAGCCGAGATGGAGAAAGAGATAGGAAAGATAAAGTTTGAGAAATCCTTTTTAGATCTCGACAATTTCAAGCAACGTTCTGATTGTCACTGTTAATCTTTCACCAGGACGATACGAGTAGGCATCTATCACTCTTTTTTCGATTTTAGATATGGGAAAGCTACATACAACCAACTACGAGTGAACTACAATACCGCTCACAAAACATAATCTGGGCTCCCTTGCAATCACAGTGCTCCTGCTATATTTTCTGAAAGTTGCATCGACAAATTTGCCGCCCTCCTGTGGCCCCAGGTTGCTGCCCTCAGGGAAAGGCTCGATAAGTGTTCAAGCATTATTTCGTATGAAAGAATCAATTACTAGGAGATCGTGTAATATATTAAAAGAATGTTGATTAAAATTTATTTGATTTGTTATTTATTTTAATGTTTTATCTATTTTTATATTACTAATGATATAAAAGCCTTTGTCTCTATCGTCAAAATTTATTTATTTATTTTACTTAACAATACATTTTTTTTGTTGATTGGTATAATTGCTCATCCCACTAGGCATCCCACAAGCCTGTGTTGGGATGGCAATTTGCAAACGTGGTTTTCTAGCTACATAGTAACATAGTAACATGTTAATATCGAAAATATAGTACATACATAATAAAAATAATATAAGTAAATGACAAATTTGAAGATATAGAATTACATTTCTGATACACGAAATTATGTAAAGTTTGGTAGGTACTTTAACATTTTTGTTTTTGTGATATAAACTATTTAAAATACATTACAAACTATGTTCAATGTTTTGCAGGGTCCTTCATTTTAACCTATTTGCTTTGTTATTGTTTTTCTTGTTTAACCAGTGTAATCAAAAATCATTATTTAAATTAACTCGAGTTTCATATTGACCGAGCGTTCAAATATTTTGCATCGAATAGGAGTGTGAATCGTATTCGGAAATGCTGTGCAAAAATATCCTATCTATAAAAGGATGGAAAAATATTATATGGCTATTAGAAAAACGTCCAATAGAAAAATATATTTTTAATGCCAGGAAATGATAATTTTAAAAATCTGTCCACATTTTGAACAGGAAAAGCTAGTCGGAGATCGTAAGCAGGAACGCTTTTACTTTAATGTGATCAAACTAATTTGTGGAAGAACATGGGATATCAAGCCAAAATAGTGCAATGACTGCACAGAAATGTTCTAAAACTAAGGAATATGTGGGTGGCATTCGTCTAGTAGAGATAAACAACATTAAATACGCAGATGGCTAATCTCAACCACATACAGAAGAACTTGCAGATGAACCTTTAAAGCCAAAAAACATCTCTAATCTCATCCATTGAATGGCTGCTGAAACCCCTCTAGGAAATATTTTCAATTGTTTAAAACGAAAAGCGCAAATAACTGTAGGATATGTGATCAATATGAAGTAGCATTGATTTATGTTTGATGACAACATCCCGTATCGATGGAAAGACGATTTAGCTACCACAAAGGTAAAGTTATCTAACGAATTGATCAAGCGATACCGCCAAAAAATCGATGAACAACCCTGGTAAACTGTATCTTTATTGGAGAGTAAATAAGACATAAAAGAAGCTGTGTGAAGACTGCGAAGCAACTGATATTTCTATAACAGCATTATGGTAAATGGGCAGTTCCGCTATTATCGGTTTTGAACGAGAAGATGTTCAAATATCAGTGCAATAAGTGCACCTGATGACGAGTACCTATTTTTAAAAACTCATTTCACATTACCATCACACGTTCAAGTCACTCAAACCAAACCGTGTGAATGATTACTGTTCCCGCTGTGAGAGCAGAAGTAAATAACCAAATCGTTATTCAACTCGTTGCCTACAGTTAACAGCATTTCACAAATTCATTTTTATTAGCGATTCCATTATTTCCATCAGGTGCTACGTTTACCTACCGTCTTCCACCGAACCGTCGTGAGAACTTTTCTAATTAAGCTTTCTGATCATTGGCATATGATAATCGTTTCAGTCGCTATACCTTAATTATGAAATGATAAATGGTTGCGTCCAATTACTTCAACAATGATACGGTGTTATCAGATTTACTGTGGTATGTTTCTAATTCGCTGTGGCAAGTGTGTGTAATATTTGAATTCTTGTGTTTTTCTTGACAACTGCAAGGTAAAGTCCGAATAAGATTTCATCATGAGTATTGTTGATGTCGGCGTAAAAATTTACATAAACATGATCGATTTAGTTTAAACTGAATTGGAATTAGGGTAAGTGATGGAATTCGAGGAAATGGGTGTCAACGCCACGGTTACATAATTCAATATTACAACCTCATTCAAATGAAGAATTAAGGTTGTTTTTATGGATGTTGTCGTAAAAGCTTTTTTACATGGTAACCTACGTCTTTTGAATGTTTTTTGAGATTAGATTAAGTGACTTAGGTAAAAATATAAATCCAGAAGTCATCGTCTTCTCTTCAAGGAAGGGCGAAGACTCCTCTCTTTCGAATCGAAATGTTGCTTTAAATTACTTTAGCCGTGTTTGGTGACCTGATCTGAATAGTCAGGTACTTTTCAACCTTTCTCTTCTCATCTCTTTCTCCCCCTACTACTTTTAGCCTCGCAATATTGGGGATTACATAGTCTCACTGGCTCTAGACGGTTGGGAGCAGCTGGGAATCTTGTCGGTATTAACTATAAAAAATTTATTAAAAAAGAGCGTACGAAAAACGCACGATTTAGAGTACAGTGAGAAATACACAGTGCCACACCCAATTTTCGCAAAATGCACTGGCTGTCAAGAAAAAGAAACACACCTGCGCGCAAATGCTTTTTATCGGAACTCGTAACTTGGGACAAACTTGTATTTGTGTAAATTTTCATTACGAAATATTACAAATGAAATCATGTTCACATCTGTTCTGCCGTCAACATTTCTCTGTGATTCAGTACCCCCGACTACCCAGATGTTCCTTATTGAATGCCCAGTAGTAGAGGGCGGGGATGAAAAGATTACACTTTACTAATGGACCAGTAATCCCTGTCGTCGGATTAATCCCGGCCGAGGTGAATCTCTGCCCAAAGAACAATACGCCCACCGTTCCAATGAGAATAATTTATTGTTCCTGGGATTATGATTGTTATCAGTTCTATTGAATATTTATGGTTTCTGTGTAAAGTCAACCCACATCTCAGTTTGTTCGGTATAAAAAGTATTTTACCGATTTGTCAACCTTATTAGCTTTTTCCGATTTACAAGTGATTAAAATCGATTCGGTTTTGTATAATATTATATTCCCTGACTGTTGATCGTCCTCCTACTTCTTCAGGGTGCCCTATTCTTCAAATTATATTTGCGGCCGCCCTACCAAACTTCACCCGATCTTTAGCCAACACCTGCCCACTGACCAATGTTTTTCTACTACACCCCTTCGACCTTCCACTCCTCATTTCATAACCTGGCTTGGCTTGGCTTGGCTTGGCTTGGCTTGGCTTGTGCTACATGCATTTTCAGTCCCTAGCATGAGTTCGAGGTATGTTGATATTATTTTTGCTAATTTTTGGTACCCGTGCATGGTATATATTATGGTCACCGCTGCTTTTGATTGTTTGCATCACATTTAGTAATTGAATGGGCCTATGGATCTATATATCAAAGTTTATTGTGTTCCATACTTCTGAAACATACAGCCGTCTGGGATTCGCAGCTTTATATATCCTCTTGTTCCAGTGTACACACTTCATTAAAATGCGATGATAATATTTTCTTGATATATTTATTTTGTAAAATATAATATATTTTCCTGGCGGGCGCACGCGCCATAGCCAGATCGGCGGCAAACAAACCAAACATGGCGGCCGGCACATTCCTTGCGCGGCCGCTCCGTGGGAAACGCTAAAATTTCAATCTGCGACCGCGGATTACAATAGCCCGCCAGCGGCGAGTGGTCGCAGCATCCAGGAACGGACTTTTTGTATCGCTTTGGCGCTTTGTCGATTACAGACGATAACAAGAGCTTTGCCAGAAGCTAATCAATTTCTGATTTATTTAGACTGAAATTCATGAAAACGGATTCATAAGTAAGGGATACCTGCTTAGTTTTTCTAACCAAATATAGGTCGATAAATTCTAAAGGAACTGACGAAACGTGATATACATAAGATTAACGCTCCTTGGATTCACGTTTTGTGATATTATTTATCATATTTTTAAACCATACGCCAAAAAATCAATAAGGTCAAATAAAAAAAATAAAAGTAAAGTAACTTTTATTTTTTTTATTTTTTAGTCATTATGTTATTTAAAGTCAGCAATTTATTATTTATTGATTGGTTTAGAACTAATTTATATTGGTGATTAGTTATTTGTTTTGTATCTGGCTTTATACATTTTGTTTTTGTAAAACCTTCTCATTAACGGTTTTTTGTACTGTTAATGTTATTCCTCATACCAAGACAGATCTGCCTGAAATTATCATTTCGAAAATCGAAAACGGTAAATATCCATCAGCATTTTCATCCCCTTTTCCTGGGTGACTTTGACGACTACACGGCGTAATTTTCTACACAACTGACTTTAAGACTTTTGCGATTTAATTTTATTCTAAATATGTCTGCTTATGGCATAAAAAACTTGCAGACCATTATTTGCATCGATAAATGTATTCTTACTTTAAGTCAAAATATATTGTTTATCTGTTTTGGGGTTATTTACCTAAATAATGCCACAGCAATATTTCTGAAAAAAATTCAAAGACTACTGAAGAAGTGTTTTCAATAGAAAATGCGAGTGTTTCCTTGATCCAGCCCAGCCTGCCGCTGCGGTGAGTTCACAACCCAGCGATTCCTGGAAAGCCGTTTCTTTGTGGTTGCCGATGCACCCTGCGTCGGCGGCGAATTCAGCAAGCTGACCGCTCGTTATTTCTGACCTGCTCTGCTCGAGCAAGCGAGCTTCTCGGAACCAAGAGACCAACCTACCAATCTACCTACCTACACACCATTCCAACACATGTACCTATACTATTTCTCCACAACCACCACGGGGTGACCCTTCTTTGATGCAAATTTAAACAAGTTATTTGAGGTGTGGAATGGATATTTAAAACTTTTTTTTTGTACCTCAGTTATATTGAACTATTATTGATAAACCTAATTCACCCCAATTTCAACACCCCCTTTTCTGGATCTAAGAATATGGTGTATTGTCTTCATGTTTGACTCGTGGCAGCTCACGACCGATCAAAAAATGTCAGACTTGCCTTGACGAACGAGAGAGAAAAGCTGAGCAGTTTTCATGTCAGAGCTTACAGTTCAAAATGTATTGCTGCTTTATACTAACAAATTAGAACGCAATTTATGGAAAAGCTCACTCCGAGCTAATGAATAACTTTGAACTAATTTTTTTTTTTCAAAATACTTACTTTTTAGCTTGAGAAAATTATAATTCAAAACAAATTTTTATAATATTTTTAATAAAAGTATTTTTGTTATCATCTACGGGTGATTTAGCTTATAGGTTTACATTTTTCTTTCAGTAATAGAAATGACCAAATTGGTTTAAATATTAATATTATTTTATTTTTGTTATTATCTGAGGAGAAAACAGATACAGACCGTAAATCTTAAAAAATATATAAATTCGCTGGAGAATTATCCGCCTGCATCCTAACTATTTCTCACAATTTAACGAAATTATTACAATATTAAATTTTATTCCTTCAATTTTATACCTAAGGCTCGTCTTTAATCGCTATTACTACATTAATTCATATGGAAAGAAGATTTTCTCGGCTTATGTTTATAAGATAGTATGCAATAAAAACCCACCATTTTAGTTACATGATTTATACCACTTAGAAGATGATGTATGATAAGTGCCCATGCTGTGACTGATTATCGCATGCAGTATGAGCTGATATAGTGTGTGAAACATAAGCCAAAGGATTGCAATGATTTTATACGCATCGAACGTAGTATTAATCACGTGGGAAAATGAGGAACAACAAACCTTTCATATTCAGTACAGAAAAAAATCAATACAAAAGCAGATGATACTTGACTACATAAGTGCCAGTGCCGGTCACATCGTCATAGCAATCTCTGGTTACGGGTTCAGCAAAAGCTCCCGTTTTTCTTTTTAGCGTTTTAATCCAAACCATAAAGCATTACACCTATGCAACAAAAAATCTCAAACCGTTATGAAATTCGCAACACTTTTTCGGTCTGCAATTTCTAGGTCAATGCAACTATTTGCAACTCGCATCGTCATATTCATCATGAGGTATAGAGTTTTAAATTGACTCTCAAAAAATTAGGAAATATGCCAAATTGGATGTCTTATCATTTTTTATTGTTCCATAAAAAAAGTGTTTTTGAATTTATTGACAGAAACCAAAAACTTGGAAGATGCCGATAAGTACAGATGTACGTGGTCATCTTAACAGGATAAGGGGAGCTTTTTATGAATTTCGCTTTTTTTAATTCCACAATATCTACAGTAGCGACGCCCCGACTGAATAGATACGCAGATTTATCTACAGTTAAGTTTATGTAGTTTTTTCAGTTTTAAACGGATAACTTATTATTTTAATACCCGAATGAGCCAAAATTTTCCATTTCCAGTTAGGACACACGTGATGTTTGTCTCCGCAACTACTCTATGCCAGTTCAACAGGTCAACACCCTGTATTATTGTCTTATGTCTGCTTTATTTGACTCCAGTATATTGCGCAGTTGTCGACCCCGCGGAGCCCGGCTCAACGGAACAGAGGAGAGATTCATGAAATGCGCACTGCATCCAATTGAAGATACGTCACTCCGGACCATTGCGTGATTTTTGTAGATCTTTCACGCGATCTCCTCGAGAAATATGATCGATGGGAATCTTGTTTTATTTGCTCAATCGTTACTATACTTGGATTACAATCATCTTAAGTGACCGGTCGAAGTTGTCGGGGTTGCTCCAGGGAAGACATGACTTATTCAGGCTAATCAATTACTGAGTCCGAATATATATAATATGGAGAGAGACGCTTCCTAAGTTATATATGTGGTAATATGACGAGATAGATAAATATAAATGAAGAGATCTTAAAAAAATATTAATTCTATTACCCAATGAGGAAAATTTAAAACTTAAAATTAAATGATTAAGAAATGTAAAACGGGTGGATAAAACTAACTAACTAACTAACCATCACACTGTTTCTCCGCAGGGGTAGGCAGAGAGGACAAACCACCATACAACTCTGTTTTGGCATACAGTCCATGCTTCATTCACATTCATACATCGTCTCATGCATACCCTTCTGTTATTCTGACTCTTCACATGACCCGATTCAAGTTATTGATTTACTGGATCGTGCCATGTCTTCCTCAGGCGTCCTCGACTTCTTCCATTAACTTTCGCATCATATATTCTTTTCACACTGCTTTCTTCCAGGGGTGGACAAAAATAATGATAAGTCGTAGATGCCCCACGTGTCGCCTCACACAATACGTTAATCGGCTCGACAAAGAGTAAGAATAACGGAATAGTTTTGATAATATGTATGAATGTGCATAAAGCAAGGAGTGTGTGCCATAACATAGTTGTATGTCATCATTTTTACTTATTTCTGCGGTGAAACGGTGTGCTCGTTAGTTAGTTATGTAACCATTTATTTTTTCCTTTGCATTTTCTTAAAAATATATCCTCTGTTATGATTTTTACGACTGAAACGTGGGAGAATAAAATTTTCTCTTATTTAATATTATTATTTTGATTTTGTTTGTTATTCATTTACTTTTGCATTTTTCATAAACTTTTACTTGATTACTTACTGTTCTTAAATATTCTAATTGAATAACCACTTATGTATATATATTTTAGGCATCATGCCTGTTATATGTACTAAAATAAAAAATAATAAAATTAAAATAACTTTGATAAATACATTTATTTAAAATAAATTTATCCTTCCCTGAAATAGGTCTGATTCCAAATTGCTTTCTCTAGAAACAACACAAAGTAAACTGAGATAGTAGCAATATACACAAAGACAGAACAGCGTGGGCATCTCCTTGCAGTAAGAAGTATATCAAGGTTACTTCAATATTCAAAATGAAAATTTGCGGTATATTTATAAAGGGAATTTATTTATATTACAATAAACGTTAGTACGCCTTTGTAAACATCATAATACGTCATTATTTCGGGTTCAATCAAAGCGTCTTTAATATCGGCCGTCTCGGCGTAGGAAGTAGGAATCCGGCCTTATTAGGAGTGAACGGTATTTTGTTCCCCGATCTCAGGTGGTCGGGTAATGTTATTCTTGTTTTAGCGGCCGCTCGCGACTCTCATTCCAAGTGTGAACATATTACCGCCTCGGATTATTATTATGTTCGTCTCACTTTTCAATGTGACATTCATAATTCTCGATACTAGCCGGCGGCGAGGTTATTCATGTTTGCTTTTGGTTTGCCCGCCTCAAATCGCGGAACACCTTTATTATTTTCTTCGATTTTTTTTCTCCTTTTCTGATGCCAACTTGTTTGCGCTTCCTGAGAATTTTATCATCTATCGCGAACGAAGTGTAAGATTTAATTTTAGCAAGAGCTGTTGTTCGTATCTTCCTGTTAACCTTCTCAATACCGAGTTTGACAACTCAATTCCGTTCCCCCAATATGACACGCCTGCGTTACCGTAAAATATTGTTTAATTAAACACATATCTCTGCGGAAAAGATATGAACATAATTTATTGAATTCATGAATCCATTTTTGTAATATACTATATTTTCGTAGAAAGCAAACACTTTGTGGTTTGACATGTTTAAAGAAAATGAAGTAGTAACTTTTTATAAGACCACAGATTTTAAATTTTTTTATGATTGAAAAAAAATATTAAAAATATTAAACCATATTTTATTTAGTACCCTGACGATGCTTAGGCTAAGCGAAACCGGTCCGTCAGTTTTTTTTTTTTTAAATCTCTCGTCCTATACAAGCTAATATTTCATTTTCATGAAAATAAACGCTTTTATTTCAGAAATAGAGATAAAAAATTGTGTATCTGATAAATATTTGGCCTCCTTGAATTATTGAATATACCATCTGTCGCATTTTTCTTAGTTTTCCATGAAATGTTTTCATGGTTACTCGTGATTTTTTTATTTTATTTCACTGTTTTAAATATATGTTTTGACAAAAAGCTAAGATTTTTGGTTTTCGTGTAACCTTATGAATATATTAAAGAATTAAATAAAATAGATAACGTCGGTTGCCGTCTTAGATACGGGAAAGTTAACACGTTATGATTTATGAGAGTTCTTGGAAAAGTTACTACCATCTACCATGTGTTTTAATTAGCCCCTTATGTGGGTAGATAGAGAATGCTAGGAAATTTCAATACGCTTTTAGATATAATTTAATGCGTATTGCAAGACCTACCTGCGCTTAAGGTAAGAATAGCTTTGCAATCGTGTGTATTGTAACGGCGTCATCATTATGAAAACATAATTAATTATTTATGATGCAAACATCCCTGAACGAAATCACGTTTTGATTTAAAATTAATAATTTTAAACTAGTATTAATTACAGTACCCACGGGGCAGAATAAACTGAATTTAAATTGAAATCTCGTCGCTAATGACGCATGTATCATCCCTAGTGTTAATCAACAGCCGAATCGAACCAGAATTACAAATCACTTCAGCCCTGGACTTTATTCACCTCGTCCGGACCACTGAACAGATATATCTAGAAATGTGATCTAAATCGTTTTGAATGAAAACTGATTTCGCCTATTTACGTAAGAACTTTCAACTCCTAGGCCTCAGACAGGCTAGTGAAAGATTGAATTTTGGAATTTGAAAAAGTTTCATCAATCTCAGCGGAAGCAAGGGATTTTTTTTTGTGCCAAATCAAACACGTTGACAACACACTTATGTCGAATCAGTGTCTCACGAAAGTTACCATCAAGATTTAACCTAAAATAGTAAAGTGGCTTCGCAATGTCGGATTAAGGATTTAACCCGAGTCATTCCTTTTCTGCCATAAACTGACTTCATCTGGAATATAACTAGAAATAACAATCTTTTTGAACTTTGAGTGATCATTTCAACGGTTTTGGCTTTCATTACGAAATTCGAAATCGGGTTGGCGGCAAAAGGTAAAAGTACAGAAAAGTAAGCAACTCTCACTTTATCGGCTCAAATCTCGCTGCATAATATACATACTCTGTACTTATTCTGAATGCGTGGAACGAATGGCCGCCCTGCGACTTGCTTGCGTGCTTGCACTGAAGTGGTAAACCGTTAGAAATGTGTTGCGGGCCTCTCCGTGTCCCCGAAGTAAGCTTAATTCTTCCATATATCTGGTGTATTTGATCAAACTCTTTTACATATCAACTTCTTAACCTTTGGAATGCCGGATTCCTGCAAGGTACAACTTCCGCCGTGTGCCGGCCATTAAAGTCTTGCTGACTTGTAATTTCGTAATAACTCACTTGTGTTTTACAAAATGATATTTTTGTCAATTACTCGTATATTCTAAGAATTGGTTTTTTTCTCCCTCATGTCACTAAAAAAAGTTTAATAAAAAATGTGAAGATTTTTTTGTCGATTTACTATTAAAATAAAATTTTTATTATGTTTTCCTGTAAACACAAACTGTAATGTCACTCAGAAAATCGGTTTTTCATCCGTACTGACGTTAGCAAACTTCGAATATTTATTACTCGACTTTTTTATTCAATCAATTGTACAAAAATAGACATTTTTACATAATACTAACAGTAGGTATAATATTAATTCAGTTTATATACAATGTCTAGTTTCTAGTTAATGATAAATACCTCCCCTAATTGAGAAAATTCTCTTTCTTAGGTGGGAGTACTATCATGGGTTTCTTGAAATTATTTTTTTATGATTAAAAATGAATATCATTTGAATATAATATATTTTAGGTTATTTTATTGAAAAGTGTATTTCGAGTTTTTTTTAATATTTCATAGTTGTTTACATCTATTATGTCTTTAGGAAGTTTGTTGAAAATCTCAATTGCTGAGTAGGAATAGTGATGTTGTGCTGTTGTTATATTGAGTTTCGGGGTAATTATTTGGCCTAATGTTCTTGGTCTGGTGCTCACTGAATCCAAATTGCTTTTTTCTTTGTGGATTTGAAGTAATGCATTTTTTTTATTTATATATTTTTCAAATCTAAAACTTTCAATTCTGTAAATAATTCATCAGCAGAGTAATCTAATGGCTTTTTTAGGATTATTTTTGTTAGTCTTTTATTTGGACTATTTGAAGTGGGGCTAAGTTAGTTTTATACGCACCTCCCCAGCCTATTATTCCGTATTGCAGATTTGATTGGGCCAGTGCGTAGTATGTCTTTAGTAATAAAGGTTTTTGTAAAATGGTTCTTAATTTTAGGAAAATGTAATATAGTTTACGTGTTATTTTTAAAGTTTGTGTAATGTGCTCAGTCCACTTAATATGATGGTCTATTGTAATACCTAAATATTTGATATGTTCCTTTTTTGTCAGTGTAGAGCAATTATAAGATTTGCAATTTTCAGGAAAATTATTACAAGAGTTATGAATAATAATATTTGAATGTACCGTTGGAAGGTTTTTGTCAGATAGTGTAAATGTCATAAAGTAAGTTTTGTCCGAGTTTAAAGATAGATAATTATCGTCAAGCCATTTTCTAAGGTGGTTTATTTTTACGTTCGCACTTCGGTACGCTTCTTCCTATGTGTTTTCTTCTAGGATTAAGACTGTGTCATCCACAAAGGAAATATTTTTTCCTATTGTCGGAATTCAAAGCATTTCATTTATATACATGATGAATAAGACAGGGCCTAAGACTGTTTCTTGAGGGATTCCAAATTCTGAAAAAGTGGGTTGGCTAAAATGACTGTTAATTTTTACGTGTTGATGGCGCTCAAAAAGATAACTTTTGAATCATTCTTTAACTATTCCTTGAATACCTACACTTTCTATTTTTTTAATTGGCTTCCTATGACATATACTTTCAAATGCTTTTCTTAAATCTATGAATATGCTTGAACATTTTTTCCCGATTCAAGAGCATTATATTTTATCGAGGTTAATTTCGCGATTGCATCCTGAGTGCTTAGTTTTTCTCGGAAACCGAATTGTTTATTATTGATTATTTTATTTGATGAGATTTACTTAGTTAATTGCGACTTGACTTTTTCAAATATTTTTGCTATGTTTGATACAATAGAAATAGGGCGGTAGTTTAAAATATCAGTTGCAATTCCCGATTTGATTATTGGGGTAATTATTGTATTTTTTTGGGAAAATTCCTTGTTGAATGCTGTTATTAATAATGTGTGAAATTGGCTTTGATAATAAATGTTTCATTTGTTTTAATAAGTTAACCGTAATATGGTCGAAACTAAGGCTCGCAGGCCCTCCCAAGCTCATTATTATTTTTTTCTATTTCTATATCTATGGATTAATTATTTTGTTGACAAGCGATTATGATTCATTTGAAATATACGGAAATAGGTTTAAAATGATAGAAACGATTGAAAAGATAATGATGAATGCGCGGGTCCTCGAGGACACTCTGGCACACAACGGGTACAAATGTTACGTGTTCTGAAGAACCCTCCGGCAAACGAAGAGTTAAGCAGATAATCAATTTCATTGGCCTGTTCGAGAGTTCTGGTAGTCGAAAGGTCTTATGTAAATTGGTGACATCAGTTTTCTTTCGAATCGGTATAGATCGCACTTCTAGGGAATATCTGCTCAGCGGTGTTTGTTGGGTGGTTGCGTCAGAAGGTTCGCCGTGTTGTTTCACACGCCGCCAATAACGGGCCTGTCCTTTAGCGGGACAGAGAGAAAGTTTGACCGCGTGAAACAGGCACCTTTCCCTCGACCTCAGCCAACTTAATAACTGTTTTTCACCCCCTAATTATTAAAATAAATATCTAAAAATACTGATCGAAATTATTTTTATCCGATTTTTTTATTAGGTGAATATGCCCCCGCAATATCTATGTAATAAACCTAACGTTACTTGATTAGGTCCCATTTCTTTAACGCGTATTTCCGTGACCATTAACCGCATAGTTCTACTGTTACATAAAAAATTTGTCAAAATATGCTGTTAAGAAATTTAGACAGCAAAATGATATATGCATGTCAAAAATAGTAATGGAAAATAGGTGATGTATTAGGTAAGTAATAATTATTGTACTATGTGTAATATACAGAAAAAAAACAATACTGGATAATTTAGAATGCACGAGTTTTGAGCTTTTCGTGAAAAGCAGCTTTATACCTTACATTCTATGCGTGGAAATTTATCTACAAATTAAAAAGTGTATTTCAGAAATTTCCCTAGGGGATAGTGTTTTAGAATTCTTTGAAAATACAAGTGAATATGATCAATGTTTTGTTAGGGGAATTCCCTTTTACGCCTTAATTTGCAAGTCAGCATGGCTTGGTATCCTTAGCCTAGTATGTAGGTCCGCAATACGCCACAGCGCGCTGGGGTTTTTGCGCAATAACTTGGCATGACGGATAATATGACTCCACGAAGGTGTATTATTGCATTGTCTGACGCTGGTGGGTATACTGGGTAAGTATTGTGTGTCACCTCGGCGCCGCTCCTAGAGGTGATCTAGTTACGCCGCTCGGAGGAGGGGTTTGTTTGTTTCGCCAATGTGGCAGGCGCGTGGCTGACTTTCCTATGAGAACTGATTTAATAAGAACATGTGAATGGTACGCAGTAATCGTGTCTCGAATTGAATACGCGCCATTATTTGAATGCAGACTTTGTTTGGCACTACCTGCAATACCTACCGCACACTATTTTGGCAACTTGCTTTCTCTTTCTTTAGACAAGTGAAAGACCATTGTTAGTTTCAATCGTGAAAATGTCAACACACGCTTTCGGATTATGTAACAAAACTGAATAAAATTTAAGATTTTCACGGCCGATGGTCTTATGTTGTTTTTCAACATCCGGTATTTGTCCTGATGATGAACACCAAAAGACTGTCCAAAACATTCGCTCAAGAAAGAGGAAATCACTACGCCGACTTGAGAAAACAACAAACATATTAAATTGGTGTATATTACATCAGTAAACAGTGTTTGTTTTTGTGACGAGTTACTATTCCAACAAAAACTTTGTCCTCAATCGAAAACCTTTAGAATTCCTAGGAGTTGGCTGCTGACCTCATTACATTAAAACGTCAGATTTTCACACCGAGGTTACCTCAATCACGAAGTGGGCTTATGATTTCAAACATTTTGCAACACTGATTTCTATACCTAATTAATGATTGATGCTGCGCCGTTTGTTTTGACGAGAGTTTCTACGTCTCGGCAAAAACTAAAGTGTTTTAATGAGCCCCACTTTCGTTGCAGTTTTCTGCATTTGTTGGTAAATCATGCACTGATTTCTAATTTTTTGGCATTTGTTTGAACCGCAATATAAGTGGCTTCAGTTACATAACTATACGTGCAGAAATAGCTAGGCCGCTATGTGGGTCATACATCTTTTGGCCTAGTTATTTGTATGCCGCCTTGGCAAATATGGACAGCATTCACCTTTCACTGGCGGACTGATTAAACGGCTTGATGCTCATTGAAATGTTTGCTAGCTTCGCCCGCTATGGGGCTGGTGTCATCATCATACTTCGAGATTGTACCGTGTTGTTGCGCAATGAAAACATCAATCGGAATTACGCTGCAGAATATGCGCGGCCTTGCGGCATGAACGAATGAGAAAGTGCTGAGATTTCTTTTGATTTCGTGATGAAAATCTTAAATACGTATTTGTTACAGCGACTAAATAAACATATTTACCACTAATTATTATCCGACTAATTTGGTCATAAAAACCTTATTATTTATTTAATCATATCGTATCACTCTTTTATCCCAACGTCGCCTAAATAACCAGCCATATTTTAAGCCTCTCTGAATTAATTAAGTTTTGTTTTTTCTCGATTACGGTTTTTTTTTAATGAACACTGCTTTTCAAAAGTAAATAATTTTATTCAATTAATTTTTAATTTGCAAGAGATTATATTGTGTTATGTTTTTTTTTTGCATTCCCCTTACTTGCACGAAGAGGTCATAAACATTTTTTAAATTTATGAAAAAAAAACTTATAAAAAGTGAATGAAAGTAAGTTATTTAGTAATCAACATAATTTTCTTTTTAAACTGTCCTTTGTTTCTTGTTGTGTTTTTTTTTTCTGTTTTACTGCTTTTGTGTGTTTTTAATCGGAGAGTTAATTCTTCAGGCAACTTTCAAACAATGTTATTAAGTGCCTACGTTAAATCCCTAGATAAAACTTTATCGTATAGTAAGTGTAAGTTTAAAGGATCTCATTAAACACTGTGGGAATATTTTAAATTAAAAAGAGCTACCCGAAATATATTATTTAAGTAAATATTTTAAATGATTGAGCGATTTGAGTAAAGCCCTCTTGGGGTTTAATATCGGAACATTGCTATTAATGAATACATCTTCGTTATCTCTATCTCCATGGTCGAGTGGTTAAAATGATCTACTACGCATTCAGAGGTCGTAAGTTGAAATCCCGGCGTGCACAAATAAATTTGTAAAATAGTATATTTGCGGCATGTTTCAGATTGGAAAATACTCTCAGTATTCCCTTGGTGAAAGACCACCATTCAGAATCAAAACATTGCTTGAAATTACTTTAGCCGAGTTTGATAACCAGATCCGAATAGCCATGTACTTTCCCACTTTCCTCTTTCCTCTTCCCCATTCCCTCTCCCTTTTCGCTACCTTTAGCTTCACAACATACCCTGATAAGGGATGCCATTGTGTCACTGGCTTCAGACGGTTGAGAGCAGGTTTTTCTTCTTTTTCAGTGTTTTGCTATTCACAATTATTAAAATTTCTATCATTCTTAATATCAGTACCAGAAAGTATACTGCCACTTTTAATAAAATCGCACAGTTATTGATATTGTGGTTTATGTAAATAACGCTACATATCGTATTTCGTTTAACATTAATTATCAATATAATACTAATAAGTTACTGGAATGTAGAAATTTCGCCAAAAGTTTTTTTTTTTACTTCTGACTACCTATTTACGTAGATAATAAACTAATCTAACTAATAAAAGCTAACCATCACAAGTTCAATGCGTAAGTAAGTATTTTGACTACATTTTGAGTTTCCCACAACCTCGCCATGCAAATCGTCGCTGGAAAGGCAAAAGGACCTAAGCGACACGTTGGTCTAAAAATGAGTTGAATATGCAGTTTTGATTAAATGCTCTGACTCTCGTTTGATTCTGAAGACTTTTGTGGCCCTTCAGCCATCTAAAATATATTTGCTGTTTGGGAGAAGGCTTGACTCAAGCGACACAAGCTTGGAACTTTTTTAGCATTCTGTCGCTTCAGGTAACTCAGTGAGAGCATTTAGTTACCTGTATTTTTCTTTATTTTAAATCCTACCAGGTACAGAAGACTTATTGTAAAACAACAAAAAAATTGAAGGTCTAAACTTCCCAAAATGGCGCTTCAGCCCTTTTGCCTTTCCGGCGACGATATTTTTGGGTTGACTTTACAATTCTGTAGTGATACATTTGTGTTCTTTATACGTATTAATTTATTTTAGTTTCTTTATTATTTTTCTCAGATTTTAGATTTGTGTTCAAGGCAACACTGTCGATTTGTCTCGGTAACTGTTTGCATATTAGGTTTTTCTTTCTTAGGTGCTCAGGTATTACAGTATAGTAGAGTATGAGACAGATAACGATGACGGCTTGGCGGTCTTATTCCCGTATTGT
The DNA here is from genome assembly GCA_022651775.1 of Drusus annulatus. Taxonomy (NCBI): domain Eukaryota; kingdom Metazoa; phylum Arthropoda; class Insecta; order Trichoptera; family Limnephilidae; genus Drusus; species Drusus annulatus. Next base: position 342,920 of record JAGWCC010000132.1, read on the forward strand.
TTGCTCCAACCGAGAGGCTGGATGCCGACTCGACGCCCAGTTCGGCTAGCCGACGCCTGACGTCTGGGCCTTCCCACATGAGATGTCGCTTTAACTTCCACGCTTTTCATATCCCACGTTTCGTTCGCTTGCGTCAATAGCCAACAACTTTTCATGATAATTGTGGCTTGTTTCGTTTTCCAGTAGAGGCATCTGGTAACCAAAGACACTCCACAAATTAGACCGTATTGTTTGCTACAACCGACGCACGGGAAATTAAATTACTTGTGGGAGTAGTAATACTATCTCCCTTTTTTGCTTAATTATAGACTTCTTGGTTTGCTACCCAGTTTCTTTTAAGATTTGGATTGAAAAATCTGAAACAAGCAATATGGCGTCTTTTCATTTATTTTTCGACAGTTGAACGAATATTTTGAAGGTGCTCATGATTGGAATAACGTTTCGTGCTGAAAATAGTTTTTTTTTCATTCAAACTGTGAATGTCACTTCTGTGATAGTGTAGAATAGTGATATTTTTTTAAATAAATTTTATCGTCGTTTGGTTAAAATATTACTTTAATAAGGATATAAACATTGTTGTCTTCTTTTGGAGGACTGAACGCTGTTGGCGCAAATAAGAAAAAAACAAGGAAAGCTAGCAGTCCACAATGGAGTGCTTATACCAATCCTGATGTGTGGTAGTGAGGCATGGAACTGGCAAAGGAAGGATGAAAGAAGACTGAATGTATGACCGTATTAAAAATGTGAATATCCGGAAAGAATGCAAGGCTGATGTGAGCGTAATGAATAGGATCAAGAAAGGGACGCTTAGATGGTTTGGGCATGTAGAGCGAATGAACGAAGAAAGGAGTGTGAAAAGAATATATGTTGTGAAAGTGAATGGAAGAAGTCGAGGACGCCCTAAAAGACATGGCACGATCAAGTAAATCAAATACTTGAATCGGGTAATGTGGGGAGTCATAATAACAGAAGAGTATGAATGATACGAGGTATGAATGTGAATGAAGCAAGGAGTGTGTACCAAGACAGAGTTATATGGCGGTCAGTCCTCTCTGCCTACCCCTGCGGGGAACCGGAGTGATGGTTAGTTAGTTAGTCTTCTTTTATTTTTTAGCACTCACCCTCATCATTTTACAACTGATTCAAACGTGAAATGTTCATGCGAAAACTTTCATAACCAAATTTCGTACACAATGACCCACATCGAACAATTAGTATTGACGATAAAAATTATTGACACCAGAGCTCGCCGTTCGAGAGTTTTTCGTCATACATATAATTCTTATTTTGTTATTTTTCTTTTTACTGTATGATTAAAGAATTTTTATTTTTGTCAATCTTCACTTAACATTCATACATGAGTACTAAGCAATGTTTTGTTCCTCTCAAAAAAATGTTCGCATTATACTACGTAATGTTAATTATTGTCTTGAAAAGTCAACGTCGACATACGAATCGGTTAGTAGGTTCTAAGTTCCTATAATGCGCTGTTACCGTACTCCGTACTGCACGGATTGACAATGTACAAATTTAGATTATCATTATAGTATGAATGTATTAAAATTCCTCTTCTGACCTGTAATGACTTAATTTCTTGATTCTGATCTGGATTCTCCCCCCTCGTAATTCAGTTTTGCATGCCCACACTAAAAATATATAAACCGCTATTGAAATAATATCAATAACTATCATATTATATCGTAATGTCCCGATCCAAAATGGCGTAAGTGACATGTCAAAACTTTTGAGGAAAGGGAAACGGTGAATTTTTTATTTATTTTTTTCGTTGAAAGCAATCACTTTGTCGTTAGACATATTCAATGAAAATGAAATAATAACTCTGTATAAGACCGACAGATTTTATTTTAAATTTTCATGACCGACCGGTTTCGCTTAGGTTAAGCATCATCGTATTAATATGTATTTATTTGACGATTTTTTTCTCCTTTAAATGGAAAAATTATGACGACATGTTTTGAAAAATATGCGTTATACATTGTTGATAATTATAAAAAAAATATTCATAAAATGTTGTACTGAAACACGCCATGTCTAGATGTTGACGAGATGGCTTAGTGGTTAGAGCAGAAATCTGGATAGCGGAAGGTCCCGAGCTCAAATTCCGGTAGATACAAAATAAATTTTCTGAAGCACATAAATATATGATACATTTAAAAAATTAAAAAAAATAAGGTCATCGATGTCATGATGGATCGCTGTACTTTTTAAATCTTGTCCTTATATTGTTTATACACATTTTTTGCAAAAATAAAAAGGCATTTAAAACTTTCTGTCGATTTCGAGATTAAATCGATGTCTTACTTTATAACAGCTCCATACACATAGTATTAACAATAATAATAATCATAATATTTGGATAATTTGTACAGCGCCGTTTTTGTGAAAAATCACCTCAAGGGCGCTGTACAAATCTTAATTTCTACTTAGTATTAATTCTTAGTTTATATAAATATACAGCATCATACTTACCTGGCAGGTCACTTCTGGCAGGACACAATCACCATATCATGATAACTTAAAATTTAGAATAACTTAAATTTTTATTTATTTTTTATTTGTGTTTCTTTTTTTTAGTTCTTTATTATTATTTTTCATTTTTGGGGCATGAGGGCAAATTTAAAATAAGTATATCGTAGGTATTTTTAATTTTTTTTTAATTTTTCGTAGTGAAGAACAGATAATAGTGATAATCTTCTAATGAATTTAAGGAATGAGAGTCTGAAAAGTTTTCTTGGTTCTATTGGGCTTGTTACATCTTGATTATGGATATGATTTTCCGAAAAAATGAGTTTTGAGTTTGGCTCTGAACTCTGTTGAGTCTTTTATTACTCTCAGATCATCAACAATACAAGTAATACCCGAAAAGTAAGTAGGGCATACAAATATTATGCAAAGTGATGTAATAGTGTGATTTAGTTCTTCCGTCACACCAATGATTTCATTATAATATAATATCATGGGAAAGGTTTCACCCTCCCATTTTAACTATAAGCACTCATTATAAATTGTTCTCGGTGGCACGAGCAATGATTGCATGCCATTATCGTTGTCGCGGGAATCGATTGAATTTAAACAAAGGTCACTGGCTAATTTGTTTTACATTCCTTCATTGATTTGATCTGATTTAAAAACTCATCCATACAATGACAATGTTGTCACACATACATACTCGTATGATGTGGCGCGGAATGATACTTCTTTATTCGCAAGATTGTTGATTGAACTTTTACAACGTAAATAAATTGGTTACTCAATCTACGATTTTTTTATGATGACTTTTGTTCCTTAATTAACCGTAACGTTATTATTATTCTGATAGTTTTGTATAAGTCTTATCACCTGTAACAACATATATTAGTGAATTGGGTAAACATCGTTGACCTCTTTGTGTTTTTAATCACAATATATCCTCGTAAATTTACAGGTGATAGCTTTTTACATTTGAGTGTTTTTGCGAAAATGTTGATTTAATCTTCGATAACCTAATTACCTGCACTTGCAAAAAATATAGGCACAACTCGAACAGTAAATTATTGTGACATTATGTTTGTTTATCTATCTCTTCGGTTACAATGAATAATTGATTGTGAAAAAAAAAATTGTACCGTTAATTCATAGCGAAATTTCGTTATTCTAATTTTTACCAACTTACAATTTTTTTGCCGCTTACGTATTTTAAACCGGACCAGTTTCACTTAGTTTCATGCATCCCCAAACTAGTATTTAATGCAATAGATTGCTATGATATGTATAGCAACGAAATAACACAAGATATTCTAAACATCCTAATATTTTATTTTTTTTAAATTGTGTCGATCTGTAGATGTAGCAGAGTGAAACCTGCCTTGTCGAAAATAAATGAGTTTTTATTATAGTGTATGGAGAAATATATTTAAAATATGAAATTTTCATCGTTTTCTAATGCTAATACGTCGTATTATAGTTTATTAACCCTTATCTTGGCAAGGTTAAAATATAATTTAAAGTTAAAGATAAGATAATAAGCTACATTTTAAAAAATAACTTACCATAGGTATCAGTAATGGACAGGACGATAAAGAAAAGATTTTCTAAAATGTGGTCATTACTAAAAATGTTAAAATATGTTTTTTTTTAAAGATATCGAAGTTGGTATAACATTCGAGTATATGTTACACTGCCGAGATAAAGGTTAAGAGTTCAACCAAAATTCCATTTGTAATAGTACGATTTCAAATATGCTTTTCTACGCATTTTGTACGGATAAAGTATTTTCTGTATGATAAGGTCACCGAGGAGATTTGCGTTTAAAATTTTCATTATCCTAGAGGTCGGTATTTTGCGCAGTATCATGAAAATTGTATTCAATCTTTATAGCATTTGGGGCGTCGCGCGTCGTGTCGTAGGATACGATGTAACGGCATTTTCCGTTACACACTGACTGTTGCAGCTAACTGAGCTAACGTCGTCAGAACGGCCGTAAGTGTGTCACTCTACTGCGCAGTTCTTTTCCCATGATTTAGCCTTGCAGAGAGCATGTGACCGCTTATCATATGACGTTCGTCGCTCAAACTTACCTGTGGGCCCTTTCTAGGTTTTCTAGATATTTCGTTAGATCGTTCGTGGAGAGTGATACTCCTCACCCTTTCAAAATTTGCTTTACGACGGCTAAAAATAATATCTGACCTTAATTGTTGTGAGCACGTCTACGATACATACTGTATTATAATGTTAATTTATAGTCAGGGGTGGATTTGCCGAAACATTGAATGCGCCCAAGGGTTGTTCGAGTCGAGTTCTTTCTTTTAAAATTGTTTGTGATTTATATACGTCTTAAAAATTCTACGAAAAAGTTTCTAGAATACAACGATCGAAGATATGAGTAAATATGTTTTCTTATTGTGCAATTTATTTAGTAGGAATTGTCTTTTCAAGTTTATTAAATATCATTAAAAAAACAAGTTTCTCGATGGTTCTGCGTTGAAGATGGGTACATAACAAAAGGAAAACATTTGCGAAAACAACATATCGTCGCTGGAAAGGCAAAAGGGCTTAAGCGACACTTGGGACAAAAATGAGTTAAATATGCAGTTTTGATCACTTTTTTTGTCTGCATCGAATGATCGGACTCTCGTTTGATTCTAAAGACTTTTGTGGCCCTTCAGCCATCTAAAAATATATTTATGATTTAGGAGAAGGCTTAACTCAAGCGACTCAAGTTTGGGACTTTTTTAGCTTTTCGTCGCTTCAAGTAACTTAATGAGAACATTGAGTTACCTGAGTTAACTTTTTTTAAAATCCAATCAGTACTGAAGACTTATGAAAACTTTAAAGTGCCCTTGTGTAAACTTCCCAAATTGGCGTTTCAGCCCTCTTGCCTTTCCAGCGACAATATAATCTTCCATTTCTCGACCGACCCCTATAAATTGGAGTCCTACGTTTCTTATTCATTTTTATGTACCTAGTTTTTTGTTTGTCCAATATTTCCTTTCTAGAGGGGCCCAATTGGTGGTGCGATTAAGGTCCCCGAATGATTAAATCCACCCCTGTTAATGTAGCCTACTTCCACGATCAAATCGCCGCCTGTGGTCGCACAAAGCAAACGCAATTATGAATCTTGATTAAATGTTTATGTGCTCTTTTATAAAATCTTTAGGATTGATAATAATTATTAATGCTGTGGTTATTCTTACATTCATGGAGCAGTGGCTCGTATGTCGGAAGATGCCTACCTGCTAATGGAGTTATTTATTATTGTTTGCGTTATAATCTTACATCAAACTGTAATGAAGAACTCCACTACGGTATGTAATGTGTGATAGACAATTCAATCTGTTCGTTAAATTTTTTGAAATTAAGCTTTATTTATAATAATGGCAATATAATTAGGGTAAGAAACTATAAAATTCTTGTTTTTGTGAAACACACCATCAATTAGCTTTAGAATAAATCTTTTAAAATTACAATTGATAAAAAAATTATTCGTGAAAAAATCTTCATAAAATACCGAATAATTAATAAGTTACACTTTTCTATTTATATCGCTTGACGGCTCCGCTCTATTTTGAATACTCTCATTGAACAATTGTATGAGACGTGTTTTGCGTTATTCTTATATTCAAGAATACTTAACAAACGAATTCCATATCGTAAAGTCACTTTCGGTGGAATTCCATCTCAAGCACTGGTTCCTTCATAATTTTCGATTTGAAGCACTGGCGTTTCGGTTCGAGGATAGAATTCCACTGAAATGTTCCTTGGCGCCATCAAAAAACATTGCTCCTTTTTTTTAATTCTAGATTGTTATTTATGTATCATTGAGTGATGAATGTGAATCGTTTAAAGCTACTGACTCTTTCTCTTGTTCTTTATACCAATAGAACGACGCATTGCGCCTTACTTTGTTACCCCATGTGGGTAGAAAAATGCATTTACGTGACTCTTGTTTATTTTATGCTATGAGTTTACGTAGGGAAACAAGTTTTTAAAATAAACCCTACAAAGTACCCGTGAATAAGTCATCACAACCTCTTGACACCCTCTCCCTCATGGTTTTTTTGCCGTTTTTTTTTTTCTTAATTAATGGATTATTTCTTATATTTTCTAATTAACTAGTACCGCGGCTCCTTGGCCTTATTAATATCACCATCCGATGGTTATATTTACTTTACTTAATTAACGTTTACATTAGGCATGTTCTTAGGGAAAATGTCTTAACTGAATAAAAAACCCTAAGCAAAAAGATGAAAAAGAGAACCGCTTATATTTTTTTTATTTAATGAATTCTTTCGTAATCCTCTAACTAGCTAGGGCTTATTCAAATACCCTTTATATATTCTATCTAACCAGTACTACGGCTCCTTGGCCTTATTACTATCACCGTCTGATTGGATTATTTGCTTGACTGAATTTATGTTTATATTACGTGTGTTCTTAGAGAAAAGGTCTTAACTGGATAAAAACACCCTAAGCAAAAATGAGAAAACATTAAGTTCTGAACTTTTTATTGTTAACAGGACGGGATTGATTTTTCAGTATTTTAATGTTTTTTGCGTATTTTAAAAGTCGCCTGTATCCACAACAGCACCTCAAAAAAAGTTTAACTAAAAAACACATAGATATACATGTTTTATACAACCAAGTTTATAAAAAGTATTTAAAAAATATATTTTCTTACTTTATCACTCTTTATAAAAGAGCTGTTTTTTATTAATCGTCAATCGACTTTCAAATTTTCTTATTCTGTAGTCAAATGCAAATATTAACTAAACATTAAAAAAATATCCTGTTATAGAACATTTCTTGATCTATACCACGTTTTTTTTTAATTGACTAATTAACGATGAATATGTATTTAAAAAAAAAACACATTTCTCGATGAACTTTAAACAGGTTTTGTTATGTGTTAAAAACTGTATAATAAATAAAATAAAAATATTGTTAAATATTACGGTATTTTAAATAAATAAATTGAAGAAAAAAAAAAGTTTTTTAATTGGTAATATGCGGTTTTTCTAAATATCAAAAACGCATAAAACGATAGCGTGAAAGAATTGAATTCATAATGCGAAAACGAGTAGCCAGGGTAAGACGTCTCGCGGCAGCTTTGCGCCGTGAAGAAAATATATACCCTGGAAGGAACGAATTCAGACCGTTAATTTTATTTACAATTTTAAAAAATGTTTTTACAATTGACACGCAGACGCAGGTGTTCTTTTTGCAGGGTTGTTACTAAAAGAAAAAAAATCCCAGTATCTGGGGAAAAATCTAATAACTTTTATTTGCATATAATATTTTCGGTAATATTCTTTTATACGTTTTATGGATCTAATCTTTACTTTATATAGAGAAGTAGCAGATTTTAATTAAACTTTGTTAACTCCATTGAGATGAATATATTTTTAATTAAACAAAACATAGATTTTAGTGTTATCTCCTTACAAACATCAAAATTTACCTCTCCAATCAAACTCTATTAAGCATATAATTTATGCACCTGTTTTAAAGCTGTTCATATAATATTTTTTAAAAATAAATCGACAAAATAAGAAATCTCGAGGGAAATTCCCCCAAATTATAGGGAAAAATTAAAATCTAGGGAAACACGAAGTCGATCAATATTAGTTCTGGGATGTTCGTTTTCAAGTTCGGGTCTACTATCGGATACCGAGAGCCAATCCATTCTAAGTAACAATGTACAATAAGCTTTTGGAGGAATTGTTTACAAAATGCGATGAGGGTTACGACCAAAATTATAACTATAATAGCAAATCTTGTTAATATCGTCAGCCTCTCCCCCTCTTAATTGAATGTATACTTTACTGAGACTTAAATGGTTTTCATCGTCGGGCTGCCTCCTTCTCGGTTATCTGGTCATTGTCTAGAGACATATGGATGAAGTTGGAAAAGATGTTATTATTTTTATTCCTGCTCTGGTGGTCCTCATGAATTTTTATTATTACGATATAAATACCCTAACAAGTGAAACGTCGCGGTACCGTGTTGCGACCATTCTAAATACTTTTCTACCAGTAAAATCACATTACGTTTTCCTAATTGTTCTTGGATATAACGCGTTATTAGTGTAATATACCTTTATTATGTAATTTTCTAACCTCCTCAAAGCCTTCCTGGCCTCAACACGTACCATATGTACTCTACTAAGAAAAAAATAAATGTTGGGCCATCGAAATGTGCATACAAAATGCAAGGATAAGTGGTATTTTTGCAGACCTTTTTCTTAATAGCTTTAGCTATATATCATAACCAGAAGGCTCGCGATTATTTTCAAGTCTCCGAGCACTGACCGTTCAGTAATGTACAAAATGTATCCAGATCGGATGAATATAGTGCCGGATAGACGGTAGACGCATTATTGTAAGAGAAGGATGTGGGCCGCAGGAATAATTACGCGGCCCAAATATATATATTTTTTTGTAATACAGTCTTTCTGACACCGCAGGTACATTTGTATACCGATTTGGTTTAGTGTTATCGATGAAATTATGAAATATTAGGTGGGCACATTCCTGTGACCACTACAGGTAAAAACCGTACATCAACTCTCTTGAAAGTGGTTTGTAAGGTCATTTAAATGTGTTCCGGTCATACTCAAAATGATTACGAAATACCAATTGTAGTAAAGTAATGTATCTTGATGATATTTCCGCAAATTATGGAGAGCAAATAGCAAACATGTTCTCTAAGTATTTTTCATCTGTTTATACCGAGTTGAAATTTCCTAACGATTCAATGCCAAACATAATGGAACACAGCCATAGCAATAGTAATCTGGCTAAAATACATTTTGATGCAGATGGAATAAAATGTTTTTTGAGTAAAATAGATTCCAACAAATGTCCTGGACCTGATAAAATGCCGCCTCTCTTTGTCAGTTGCAGTGAAAATTCTTTATGTTTACTGCTTTTTATTATGTTTAATTAATCACTAACCACTTGAGCATTCCCTGACTTGGAGTAGAAGCACATGTGGTACCAGTTTTCAAATCAGGTGATCAGTGTTTAATAAATAAATATCGACCAATCAGTATACTTTCAGGTTTTGCTAAGGTTTTTGAATCTCTGATATATAAAAATATGTTTTCTTACTTTAAAGTAAGCCCCTTCTCTGCACTGGACATCATGGGTTTATTCCTCACACATCTATCAATTAAGATATTTTAGAATTTTGTAATTTATTCGTTGAAAGATTACAAGTTGATGCAATTTATACTGATTTCCGAAAATCTTTTGATAATGTTAACCTTTCCATCCTACTAAATAAGCTTGATCAAATAGGTATATATGGAGATCGATTTCGCTGGGTAAAATCAATCATATTTGTATAACAGAACACAACTATTCCTGCTTATTAATGGATACAAATTTTCCCATATAGTTGTAACTTTTGGTGTGCCACAGGGATCAAATATTGCCCCCCTACTGTTTATTCTATTCACAAATGACCTTGGTTCAAAATTACACTGCGATTACGTTTTTTCACTGATCTTAAAATATTTTGTAAAATTAAGTCAATTATCAATTGCTTCAAAATGACCTCGACACACTCAATAACTGGTGTATTGTCAATGGTATGCACTTAAATGTTGATAAATGTCACACTTTAAACTTCATTAAAAATAGAATTATACATAACTTTTCCTACGCTATTGATAATACTATCCGTAACAAACTTTCTTCGATAAACGATCTAGGAATCACTCTTGATTCTAAATTCATATTTGATAATAATAATAATAGTAATCTACCCATTAAGGATATTAAGTGTAAATCATTCAAAATTATAAAGTTTATTGACAGAATATGTAAACCATTCAAGGACCTTCAATCAATTCTAACCCTTTACAAAGCCTTAATTAGAAGTAAACTGGAATATGGAAGCTATATTTGAAATTCTTATTACTACAAATTTAATATGAAAACACTGTCGTTATCTGTTAAAAAAATGTTAAGAATGTTATCTTTTAGATGTGGTTTACATGACCATCTTAGATCATATATCGCATGCATTGAATACGTCAGCATTAATTCACCTAAAACTAGAAGGCAAATAACTGATAATATATGTTTACATAAAATAATTCATGGTCATCTCGATACTACATTATGGCAGTATTGAAATAAACGTACCTAATTCTTATTGCTTAAGACGCTATAGTACATTCCACCTGAGTACATTCATAAATGATATTGCCTACTTTATTCCTATGTTTTAAACGTGTCGACCATATAATAAGATAGTGTAGATATTTTTGTCGATAATTTGTACAGTTTCAGAAAAAATGTCCTGCTATTGCTATTATATATCAATTTTGTTATCGAAGGAAGCAAACACTTTGTAGCTTGACATTATAATTTAAATAAAAAATAATTTTGTTTTAAGCCACTTTATTTATACACATATAACAATTCGACCGGTTTCGGTTAAACTTAACCTTCATCAGGAACGTATAAGTATAAACTAAGATTAAATATAGAGTAATACAGTAGACAAAGAAATTAGTGAAAGAGACAAAACATTAATATAAACAGGACAAAGCATCAGAGAGATATAATTGATAAAATTTTATCAAAAAAACTTCGCCGAATTGCAACAAATAAATTTATCTATAATGATCTACCATCTAATAATAATATTAACTTTTAAATTCCTATGTTTTCTAAAATCAGTAAGTCGACCATATTTAATAAGATAAAGAAGATTCTTTAAGCCATTCTGGCATATTTTTGTCAATTTACATAGGTAAAACCGCGAGAAACATTAGAGTCAAAGAACACATTAGATGTTTAACAAGTATAGGTTTTTCCGAATTTGCCGAACATTTAATTAAAACTAACCATACTTTTAATAAAAATACAGGTGTACAAATAATTCATAAAAATGGAATAGGTTTGCGCCTTAACAATCTAGAAGCATTAGAAATTTCAAAATCAAATAATAATAATAATTGCCAAATTTTAAACAAACAATTAGAATTAACTAAAAGTCCGATTTTAAGAATGTTCCCCTTCTCCTCTTCCCATCCCCCTACCTCTCACCACCCCCCTCTACTCCTGTTTATATTAATGTTTTGTCTCTATCACTAATTTCTTTGTCTACTGTATTACTCTATATTTAATCTTAGCTTATACTTATACGTTCCTGATGAAGGTTAAGTTTAACCGAAACCGGTCGAATTGTTATATGTGTATAAATAAAGTGGCTTAAAACAAAATTATTTTTTATTTATAATATCAATTTTGTCTCTCTTTGTGTATCTTGATTTTATTTATATCATTTATCATGTTTGTGTTTTTGTAATTTTTATGTTTGATGTATCCTTTGTATTTGCAATTTATATATTTTTTATAATTGTACACTGACTGAGTTTTTATAACTGGATTGTTCTCACGTAAGTGAGAACATCTGTTAAAACCCAGTATAAATAAATAAACATTTCTAATGTTGTCTTAATAATGGGAAACCTTTTAGATTTTTTACACGTCTTCATCAAAGTAGTTTTATCTCCAGATCTACGACTTTATTTATAATTTAAGTAGGTACTTGCTTCATGCGCTTTTGCATGGTCTGCTACCCCGAGTGGGCTTACTATCAACCTACTATCATCCATGGAAGTTTCCGTACAATGGACGGGCCATAATAATATCTCGGCTCGGGTACATCTTCCCTACGTTCTTACGGCCCGGTAACGAACCGTGACCGCTTGTAGACATTGCACATTGTGCTTTGCCTTCAAATAACTCTGCTGGCCCTTTCACTGGAACATATTGAAGTTTTTACCAAGTATTATGTAATCGAAGGCATTGTCAGGGTGAACTATAGTAAAAGCTTTATTGTTTTCTATCTTCTATATTGTCTATACCTACTCGAGAGTCATTTTTCCATTAGATCAGTTTTAAAATCTGTTGTTTTATGTCATTTATCAAAGTACTCTTAATGAAATTATATTAAAAATATTCCCTTCATTAATCTAGGTAGGAAAAGTAAGATAGTGAATTTCTTCAAGCCGGAGACACTATTGTACGATCAACTCTTTGAGAACTGCGGAAAATATTAATATGAGTGCACCCATTTCGTTAGAACTTTTGATTTTTTTTTCACGTAATTTACCTATATACCCTAAAATTTGAGTATGTTTTGAAGCTGAAAGGAGTCGTGAGGGGAAGGAGATGAGAAAGGTTGAATGTAGTAAAGGGTGAGTAGTAGTAAAAGAAGGTTGGGTAGTACCTGACTATTCAGTTCTGGTCACTAAACACGGCCAAACCCATTTCAAGTAACGATTCGATTCTGAACGGTGGTCTTTCACTAGGGCGATACCAACAGTCTCCACCGTCACTGTATTCTCAGGAGCAAATCAATCGATCCACCATTTCAAAATATTATATTTGAGGCCTGTAGAAACAAACACGGCTATGTCCATTGACTACAGTTTTCGAGGAAGAACAAAAAACGTTTAATTAAAAAATTACTTGTGATACTGTCACTAAAATAAATTCGACAAATAGTACTTACTAAAAACATTAATTTTCTTCTTGATACATTAGTTCAACTGGTGCGAAACAAAAAATATATTCAAATTAATGGTGAACTTTGCCGTGTTTGTTGTTCACATTTGACAACTGCTGCTTTTGTTTTCAACACAACTGGACTGTGCCAGTTTTGAAATGGACAAGTTTTTCATAAGGTTGCAGTCAAAGTCAGTAACAAAATAGTTTTACATTTTAAAAAGTATTTATTTTGATAGAAATACAAAACAATAATATCTTACAAAATATTTTGAAAAAGTTTGTAAGTTATGATGACCTAATTAATAATTGAAAATCAAAAAATCGAGAAAAAAAATCAGAAAAGAATAATAACTATTATTCTGGTATTTTTTTTATATAAATTTGTTTTAAAGGTTTAGTAAGATATGAATGCGGAATAATATTCAAGAGCAGGAAGATTTCTTCAGTTATCACCGAAATGCTTGGTCAAAAGATAGTTGACATCTCTTACTTTTAACGATTTCAAAACAACTTTTCCGGGTTCAATGTTGCTTGGAATTATCATTGATACATTTTTCATACAGCAATGATTTCAACAATATTAATGACATAACAATAACTACCAATAAAGTAATCATATTATTCAATAAAACTCTAAATCGTAAGTAAAAACTCATTTATTTTACCACTAAATAACCTCCGTTTTTTAGCAATGTTCACCTTCCAATTTTGGGGCTGTTTTATGCGTTTCCTCGCCGATTCTTGTACTACTTCGTTGGGGGCACATTCCATTTTTATAAACTATACTTTAAAAAATATATATTACGAAAATATAGTAAAAAACACGTAGAAACTAAGCAGCTGAGGAAACAATCCGGTTGTAATGTTGTATGGAACTAAAGAGCCGCCATCTTGAAAACAGCTATTTACAACGCTCCTATTGGTCCGTTTGAAAACTGCCGTCTTTGATTTGGAAAGAAGTGGACTTTGCCGAGTTTGTTATGGAATTTAATTTTAATCCGTAAAAATAAATGGTTTAGAGCCGCGTTTGTTAGAAAAGCAACATTGCATCATGAATCATTTTTTTTACTCTTTCGAACCTCATATTTAACTAATTTTCCATTATTGGTGGACTTTGCCGTGTTTCTTTCTACAAGCCTCATTTTTATGTGTTTTTTAGCATTTACATTGTTTATTCATAAATTTATTTTGTTAACATTTGAATATACGAATATGCCCTTTGAGTATTCGTTGTTTTCCTGACCTACAAAATGCTTTGTTTGAGACAGTTATCTTTCTAAAAGTTGTTTTAAATTACATTGTTATCTTGTTTTTCAAACAACAAGTTCTGAGAAACTGAGATATTATCATTTAAAAGCATTCAAATTACATTCCGTTAAATACAAAACATTAAATGTATAAATGATGGGTTTTCCAAAAACGAAATAATTTTCGGGATTTCCCCGAATAGAATTACTATTTTTTTTTGATTTTTTTTTTAATATATGGTTATTAGAAGAACTTTTTTTCAGTTGGAAATTATTGATATTATTTCAGTAATTAATTTCTAAATAAAACATAGAAGCTAAAATAAGTTAATTCTATATTTTCGTAGAAAGCAAACACTTTGTGGTTTACATATTTAATGAAAATGAAATAATAACTTTGTACAAGATCACAGATTTTATTTTCATTTTTATGACCGACCGGTTTCAAATTAATAGTCATATTCTTAATAATCAAATAAATTTGTCCAGTAGTCCAATATTAGGTATATTTTCCGTAAACTCATAAAATTTCTCATTATTTTTATCACGTTCTTAGTTGACGTTTTGCCTCTTTTATTTCATATTATCTGTCTCTTTCTCTCTGTTCCTTTGTTATAATTTAAATGTTATTATTTTGTTTTCTTACTGTTCTCTTTTTTTTTAATTTTATGTTGTGTTCCCTCTGTATGGATGAGTATATACGAGTATAACCACACACTATGTATTGTCTGTTTAGTTTAATTTTGTACCCTGACGATACTTAGGCTAAGCGAAACCGGTCGGTCATAAAAATAAAAATTAAATCTGTGTTCTTATACAAAGTTATTATTTAATTTTCATTGAGTTAATTCTAATTTAAATATTAAAATTTAGTTAGTTTTATTCGTCAGTATAAATATATAGGCTTCATAATTCAAACAGAAGTTTAGTATTTTAAGCACTGCTTTATTTTCTTGTGATTTAAGGCCGCTTACGTCAAACGTTAAACCATTTTGCATCCGGTTTCTCCAAGAACTAAGCCTTTGTTCACCGAGTGAGATGGTTTGAGCCGGAAATGCAGGTTTTCATAGGTAGATAGTTGCATGTAACGGCCGTATTACATTTATATAACAGTACAATTAATTGATGTATTATGTTACTAAACTAAATCCACTTATTTTATTTTTCCAATTTAGTTTAAGCTAGTTTTGACAACGGCGCTTTTTTGCTCTCATTTTATTTATTACAATGTACTTTTAATAGCTGTCCGCAAATAGTTTCTTAATGCAATTACGGTGTTCATTTGTTATCGATCGCACTGTAAAACGGTTTATAAACTGTTTCACGTATAAAGCTTTTGATTAAAAATTTATACAAACAACTGTTTTCACGCCATTATAAGTAAACGGTAAACTCTTCAGCGAATTTATAGTGTAAATTTTAAACTGACCGACTTTTATCACATGTTTTTCAACGGCGGACATGCAGAGCGGTTGGACGGAGACGGGAGTGTCTGGAGAATATACGTGACGCGCAAATGAAAGGACAAAGAAGTGGGGGACGCCCGAGGAAGATATTGCGCGATTAGAATAATCAAATGTTTGAGTAAGTCATGTCAGCAGTTGGTATAACAGAAGTACTCTGTGTGAATGTGAATGAAGCAAAATCTGTGGCATTGAGGTTCTTTAATTTTGAAACGTTTATTTTTTTAAATTTTATTAATGTACATGAATCCCAACTGTATGGACTATAGGATCCCCAATTGGAGTATGTTGTGAGGATAACAGGGGTGAGGAAAGAAAGGAGACGGGAAAGGGAAAGGTTAGAGTATCTACCACTGGAACGTGTCGTTAATATGCTATGCACATACAATTTTATATTAATTAAATGTGAAATAACACGTATCCATCCAATAAATTTTATTTGAGCTCGTCGGCATTTGAACCCGTGACCTCTGAATTCGTGGTCGAGACCTTAATCGCTTGATCACGGAAGTCCTCTTATGTAATGGCTTATTTATTCAGAATGGTATCCGTCTTATTGTACTTTTGCATCTAAACTAGATATAATCAACACTGAAGTTTAGCATCGTCACTGTAAATA
Source organism: Drusus annulatus (assembly GCA_022651775.1). Taxonomy (NCBI): domain Eukaryota; kingdom Metazoa; phylum Arthropoda; class Insecta; order Trichoptera; family Limnephilidae; genus Drusus; species Drusus annulatus. The sequence goes on from JAGWCC010000132.1 coordinate 359,277, forward strand.
TCGATAAAATATTAAAACATCAATCTAGTTTTTAAATAAACCTACGTATTTAATTGAATTGTGTATCTAGATTTCTATTTTCTGTGGCATTTTAGCAAATTTAGACGCAAGGGAGTAAGAAAAAAAGTAAAAGTAAAACACTTTTTATTTTATAATCATATTACGTATCAGGTGTGGCATTTTTAGTGGACATTCTCTGAAAGGTATAAGCAAGTAGTACTTATGTCAAAATCCCTGATTTTTTACTTATGGCATTCTGGTTGTGGGAGTGTGATATTGCTTATTACGTGATTAGTAAATTATATTATTAAATTTTCTACCACCCGAGCTTGCGTGGGCAGGCGCCGTTATGTTTGGACAGCCATATGACGTGCGTGTGCTTATTTGTCCAGTTGGCAAATTTCTACATTATTTAGTCTGCGTTTCCCGTTAATTGAGTTCCCAGAATCCATTTCGCCATTCCGTTATTTAGTATACAGCATAGGGTTACTCAGTCAGTCAACCCCATCATATGAAAGTAATATGTTGTCGCTGCGCCTTCAGGACTATCTATATGTATTTCGTCAAATCGTTCACCAGGGACAAATACCATCCCCAAAGTATTTCGTTTTAAATTAGTGGTGTATTATGTTGATAAGTGAATTGTTATTTTGTGGGTCCACACGTAAGGGAAACCGGAGTGGGAATGGGTGTGGGAAGGCTGAAAAATAACCGCTTTAATAGGTATCGCAGCGAATGTTGAGTCAAACACAATACTCACACAGATGCATTGCTCGCACACAGCGTGTTCCGAACTTGTTATTCGACATCAGAAAATAAAATGGCAGTAAAATTTGTAAAAGAATTTAATAGACGAATTAATAAAAGGACACGCTGTAATAACCTTTCGAATTTTCTAAATTGATCGTCGTATACACTTGTTGTTCCTTTTTCGCTAATATCGAAAAGTAGACAAAGGGCTTTTACCCAGTGGCTTTTTGCTGTTGAAAGTGTATACATATGCACAGATACACACAATCCTTAGTATGAGTTGTTCGCATCAAATCTAGTTCCGCGACCTATACGCTGAATCTGGTGGTATCTGTCTCCTTCATAGTCACTCACAATGTTGACCTTGCTGGAGATTACTTTTAATTTAGTTAGAGGCAAAATTCGATCATGCACGTAATTTAAGCAACAAAGTTCCTTTTGGCAATTTTCGTCCGGCGCTTGGGGTGCGGAAACGCATTGTTTTGAACTGAGACTTCATGTTGAGTGTGATAATTTTTGACCTGGGTAAGAATAATTTGAAAAGGTAATTGAAGAAAAAAATTCAATTCGCCCAACCATTTTTCAATTCAATACTATGCTAAAGATTTTAACCGTATGTTTTTTTCGCGTATAATTCCTGTTGGAGTCCCTCTTTTCGTTGAGCCGGTTTTCATTAGACATATAATAATAATAATAATTTTTTTTTTTTTACTAAATTTCTTATACATGACAAACTTTTTTAATTTAATGCATATAAGAATTAAATTATTTTTTTTACAAAATAAATACAAATTATAGTACCATATAGATACACAAGAAAAATAAAATTTCAAAAAAATAAAATTTCAGGCAGTGGTGATGATCAGGTCAATGAGGAGAAACTCTTTCAAGAATCAATAGGATTTCACTTCTGAATCTCTCCTCACTGACATGAAATAAGTCGATATCGGAAGAGATTTTGTTCAGGAGCAAAATACTTCTCCCCACCGGCAGAACCATTATCAAGAAGGTGTCACCCAAATCCCAGAGCAAGATATACAGGATCGTGATCTCATTGCACATAGCTATATCAAGGAAACACGATGACGTCTAAAATAGCCAGTCGAGTAGCCGCAGGATATTTGAATATAATATAGTTGGTCATTTTAAATACGCTTTGTAGGAAAATCGCTGGACTTGTTAATATGGCTGAAAACGAGGAGTGTTCAGTCAAATCTTGCACAAGGAATGTCCTGCGGGCACAGCGGCGATATTAAACATTCGCATGAGTCACAACCAACGCTACCTTTGCATAGCTTGGAATCATAATTTTTATCATTGTGGTGTCCGTGATACCTATTATTACTGAACACATTTTTAAATACACTCCCATAGTAGTAACATACCCTTTTTACATACATTTTCCGGAGAATATCACCAAACACAATTATCTTCATTCAATCCCCAAGGAACTACTTTTACCATCCCTTTTCAAATAAAAATACACTGTTCACAAGATTCGTTCGCATGAACGCACTGTGTGACACAAACGATCTGTGTTTATGTGATTAATAATTGAAATAGAGTCTTCTTCGATAACATAATTTTTACTGCTCGGTTTGTAGCGCTCATTTGACATCTGGTTAGACAGTCAGTTTGACTATTTACTGAGTCATGCCATTTCATGTTAGTACTGCATTCATGTCAATCACAACTACTGCTTACGTAACCTTTATTGTTATATCGTCGCTGTAAATGCAAAAGAGCTTAAGCGTCACTTTGGTCAAAAATGGGTTTAATTTGCAGTTTTTAGCATTTTTTTCTGCATCGAATGCTCTGACTCTCGTTTGATTCTGAAGACTTTTGTGGCGCTTCAACCATTTAAAATATATTTACCATTTGGGAGAAGGCTTGAATCAAGCGACACAAGTTTGGGACTTTTTTAGCTTTTTGTCGCTTCAGATAACCCAGAAAGAGCATTGAGTTACCTGAGTTAACTTTAACGTGCTCTGGTGTAAACATCCCAAAATGGCGCTTCAGACCTTTTGCCTTACCGGCGACGATATAATGTTATTATTGTTGTTATTAATATTATTCCAGCACACCACTAGGAAAGTAATTTCGTTAAATAAAAATACATGTTATAACAATGAACAACACAAAGTCACCATAATTTCATTTAAACATATGCATTCTATACTACACACACATTTAATGATCCTGGTGGAAAAGCTCTTAATTAGAAATAATAAAACTATATAATCTCCTGGTGTCGATGCTTTATAACTTAGGTAAACCTGTTCGTGGTTAAATGTAATAATAATTTGATGGTGTCTGTATTCTGTAATATTAGGGATTAATTGAGGAATTAAGTATTTCGCCTTTTCCCCATTCCTTGCTATTCAGCTACACGCAAAAGCTCTCTTACCAAGTAGATGAAGGCTTAATTACCGAGGCTTTATGCGATTCCCGTGTTTTACTAGTACCTCTTGATGACGGGAAGGACATTTAAAAAAATATTCTGGAAAATTATGAAAACGTCCCTTTTCAGTGACCATTTTTTCTTTCACTTCAGTGATATTACTTATTATTTAAGCTTATATTCTTGATGCGTTCGTGAGGTCAAACCATTGAAGACCTTTTACTAATTTAGAATTCCAAAGAATGCAAAGCCTCAGGTTAATGAAAAAGATTGAGAATGACTTTTTGTATTGTTTGGAAATGTAAAGTGGATGCTCGGAGGAAGTGTGTGTCATAAAATACATACCCACAAATCGAAGTGGATGAATAAGTTTTCGGGTCATGTCAAGTGTCAAGAGTGGTAATTACATAGCAGTATGTACTAACGTAAACGAAGCGAGGAGTGTGTTCCAGGACAACAGAACAGGAGTTAATATTCCGTTAGATGCCTTTATATTGCGATTAATAAGAAAAAATAAAGGTGGATTATTTTTGAAACCTAGCTTCCCTGTGTATTTCTCATAGCAGTTCGCCCCTGTTTAGATGCGGCGTACAGTATCCGCAAACCATCTTAGAGCAGCAGTTACCTCTCGACATGTCGTTTCCTCGAGAACTGAGTCCCGTGCATTCAAAAGGTCAATTGGTTCTGGGAACGGGTCACCGATAACGTCAACCAACAGTTCCTATCCATTAACCAACCGAGTAGCATTCAATTTATTTCCTTGAAATCGTTTTCCCCTTTTATGTCTGCTCCCCTGGTATTGACAGTTGGGAATTATATCATTATCTTTTTAATGAAATACTCAATCATATTATACTCTGCATTTTCTAAATTTTTACCTTTTGCCAAATATTTTTTACATTTCAAAGTTTTTGAAGATTTTCTTTATTCGTTCACAAATTTTTCGTTTCAATAAAATCTGACTTTTTCTATTTGATTTTTTTAGTAAATGGATCGACAAAGGGGAATATTTTAGTTTACCGGATTAAATATTGTAATTATATTTTTCTATTAATATGATATATCTAACATAAACCGGCTTTCTTTGATCACTTGAATTCATTTCAATCCCATATCCATACCCACGTTATTAGTTTGATAAAATGATGCATAACGTTCCGGCTGTTAAGCCTCTATGAAATATTAATATCATAATCGCATTACGAAAAGCACAGAAACAACCGTGTCTAATGCTTCACGCCTCTAATAATTATTCTAGTTTTTTGCTCTCGAGTCATTTACAACTTTTAATTAAATGCCTTCTTAAAAACTCATTGTTTATAATATTCATTCAGTTGTTTTCTTTGCCAATTAGGACTCGATGTAATAAATTAATCTGAGAAAAACAGCCATAGCGTGCCATATAGCCACCATTTGAAGTTCCACTTTTGTTAACTACCTTCTACCTAATTAACAGCTTTAACGTGAAGGGACCAAAGCGGAACTTAAACACTGCGCTTTGACCTGATGCTTAATGTTTCGTCACACGTATACAGTTATTCAACTTTACGAAACCTTTAAATATGCTTTATAGATTAAATGGAAAGCTCTTTTTGTAAATGGGAAAACATATAAAAATTTAGATATTTACGAAAAATTCTAAACTTGAGGGACTAAGTAACAAAGGCAGATTTTCAATGATTATTATAAAAAAATAGCGAATTTCGTGTATCAAAATGTTTGTGTACATTAAACTAGGAACAATTTGAATCAATAATCTCTAAATGTATCAACATATTCATGAGAGAAAAGTGTAAAAAACGATTTATCAACTATTCAAAAAATAATTTAGGATGAAAAAGATTGCTGCCATTGCTTCTATACCCCTCACATATGACCTAGGGAGAAAAAAACTTGACTGTAAACGTTTTATCTCAATTGCAATCTTCCTGTTCTCCTGGAGTATGTCATTTAAGATCGCTTTCAATTTGTATTGTTCTACATGTGTGATGCCGCGCCGAACACTGTTTTCTGTGCGATATTCGAAGATGGCGTAGTTTCCATTGTGTGGGCAATATAATATATAATAGTTGACTGTTCACACAAGACACAAGCGCGAGAGAAAAGCCAATAAGTGCCGTCCACTTGAATCCGCCCGACAGTGCCTCGATAAATCCACACATTCCTGAGCGTGAGAAAGCGCACAAGTCAAATTCCAAAACACTAAAGTCAATGAACACGGTGTCAAGGGTCGTCGAGGGAATTCATCTCGCGTCCCACTACTACAGGACCGACTCGCGGAGTGGCACAACTAACATTGCTTTAACGGCCGCCCATAAACGTTACTTACAAGTTCAACGAGCTGCAAAGGGCACTTTTACACACCGAGATGAAATAATGCTTCATTTGTATTGCTGAACCAAAATTAATCATTCTTAGTTTCAAACTAAACCGAGAAAATATTTAGGATTGCAATAAACAATATAACTAATAAAACTCTTATCAGCATGCATTGCTATTGGATTAAGGGCTTACTATTTAAACGAATTTCCAATCAACAAATATAACATTGATGTTTATACATAAAATGAAGAACGACTTGTTACCAAAATATTTTTCTGCCAAATTATCTACAATGCGAATATTCACAAACATAATACAAGAACATGCAAAGAAATCGGACTACCAAAAAAAAGAATAAAGCCAATACACAAAATAGCTTACTATATAAAGGGATGATTTTTATAATGCGCTGCCGGAAACCATCAAAATTATGCCAATCAATAAATTCAAAATAGCCTGTAAGAATTATTTAAAATACACATATTTCAAAACAATAAGTAGTATACGAGTATAAGTTAAAATATTATTATTAAGGCAAAAAGAAAATGAAATAATAAGATACTTTGTAAACTTTAATGTACAAGTAACTAAAATAAAATAAATAAAACTAAATCGATAAAATTAGATAACTTAGAAGCACTAGAAATTAGAAAATCATTAAACAGTAAATGCAATATTTTAAACAATCAAATTAATTTATCTTATAGTCCTATCCTAGATATTTTTCCAATAAACCGCTCGGTTATTCCCATAATCCCCTCAATTACTTCTCCTTCTCACTCCAATTCCTAAATATGTATATATATCTCAGTATTTGTATTTCAGGTTAATTTTAATATTGTCCTGATGATGGAAGGGTACTTCCGAAACCGGTAGACATAATATTAAATAATAAAGTGGTTATAAACAAAGTGTATGTGTTCTATTTATAAAACTAAATCGTTTTAAATATACTCGTACGTGTAGAGATTTTTTTCCGAATAATGGAAAGTTCTATTATCATTTCTTTAAATGTCGTATATTTCAGCAGTATCTAAGAATAGTTAATGAAAGAAGAAGTCCGGGGGGCTCGAGGAAGACATGGCAAGATCAAGTGAATCAAATACTTGGGTCGGGCCATGTGAAGAGTCAGAATAACAGAAAAGTATGTATGAGACGATGCATGAATGTGAATGAAGCAAGGAATGTGTGCCAAGACCTAGTTGTTTGATGGTCCGTCCTCTCTGCCTACCCCTGCGGAGAAACGGCGTGATGGTTAGTTTAATTAGTTACATAAGGATACTAGGAGTAGGTAATCATATATATGTGTGATTTTTGAGATCTTTAAATTAATTTAGAATAAACTATTCCTTTATTCAATATACGTCTTGAGGTACCTATTTACAACTCTTTAGCCTTTGTGAACTGCATGCCAATACATTACGATATTGATTAAGCCGACAAAGCTCAACGAGACTAGATAATTAGAATTACTCGTGAAGAAAGACAAGAATTCAGCATCCGAAAGCCGGTCATCTTATTATAGAAATAATATTAGAAATGTTTTCTTTTGAGAAATATTTCTGCGTTTCTCGATGCATTTCTCAACATTGAGTGGTTTGCATAGATGCATTATGTGTACTTTGTTGTCTGTATTTGTAGTATTCACAATGACAACCCTGGATTTATTGTGCCGTACTGGTACTTGTTCGATGCGACGCTGAATCATTTTTCCGTTAGACGTATTATATGTACTTTGTTGTCTGTATTTGTAGTATTCACAATGACAACCCTGGATTTATTGTGCCGTACTGGTACTTGTTCGATGCGACGCTGAATCATTTTTCCGTTAGACGCATTATGTGTACTTTGTTGTCTGTATTTGTAGTATTCACAATGACAACCCTGGATTTATTGTGCCCTACTGGTACTTGTTCGATGCGACGCTGAATCATTTTTCCGTTAGACGCATTATGTGTACTTTGTTGTCTGTATTTGTAGTATTCACAATGACAACCCTGGATTTATTGTGCCCTACTGGTACTTGTTCGATGCGACGCTGAATCATTTTTCCGTTAGACGCATTATGTGTACTTTGTTGTCTGTATTTGTAGTATTCACAATGACAACCCTGGATTTATTGTGCCGTACTGGTACTTGTTCGATGCGACGCTGAATCATTTTTCCGTTAGATTTTATTGGGACTTTTTACTTATCCACTGTTAATCATTTTCATTTTATATGAATTTTATGTATATTTACTCGTATACGTACTTATATATGTATTAATATTTATTTTTAAAAAGGTTTTTCTGCTATGCACATATTTTCCCTTTCGGTTTTGTATTCAAATCTGCTGACTATATAGCTGAATCTCCTTTTTCTGAAGCAGCATACCTCTTGAACGGTGAGTTCTAGCGTCATGAAATTTTATTCCCAAAATGTATAGGTAAATGCATAGACCTTACTAATTTTTTTTCGTAATTAATTTCAATGATGAGCTATATAACACTGCTATGAGTAATTTTGTAAATGTGAAAATTGTAGTAATATTATAATTATTAAGGTTGGATAGCAGTCTAAAATCGAAAGAAATTCAAATATTAAATAATTTTCATCGAATTGTGTGAGATAGTTTAATTGGCAGAGTGTTACTCCCGGATAGAGTAGAGGTTCCGAGTTTGAGTCTCGGTCAATATTATATTATTAAAATATTTAATATTATAATTGTTGTATAATTGTCGGTCAATATTATATTATTAAAATATTTAAATATAACTATGAATGAAAAATTTCTCTGTTCCTCTCTGTTAGAGCTCTATGCATAGTTACCCTTATATGAAAAGATCATCATGGTTTATTCCGGACAATTACAAAATAAATTCAAATATATTTTGTTGTAAAAACAAACATTCTCTCGGCATTGAGATTAAACTCTCCCCATTACAATTGAAGGTTTCAGCGCTTACTACACACCTATTGAATCACTATTATCGGTTCTTAATCCAAAAATAATAATAAAATATTTTATTTGATAAATATATTTTTATTCTCGTGAGTATGTTTGATATTAATTTCCATGTGGTCTCGGCTCCAGATAATTAAGCTATAAAAATAATTAAATTGTTTTTCACAACATTTGTTTAAAATCCATTGTCTGCGATGGCCCGGGGGGCTTATTCCGAGATAGCCTTCCGTCGATAATGTTGCCGAATAAATAAAAACTTGTTATCATAGTAATTGCTCGCATTGTGTGTCACGCCAATTAGGCGTGATACAAACAAGTTAGTCGCTGACCTTTAACTCATATCAAACGAATTCCTCGCGCTATTTTGTACTACTTTATTTTTGAGGCAATTCGAACACATTTTTTCCACAGTAATAAATCAGCAGTTTTCTTTATGCGAATGTACTTGAATGTCACCTCGGTCTTTCATTTAATTTCACAGTATATTTTCCTGCTGCCCACACTGTGTTTTCAACATATCTCTATCTCTGCCTGACACTGTGTTGTGTATTGGCACGTCTCTTGTCGCTTGCCTAATCTGCTCATATCCCAAATGTCTAGACGTATATTAATGTAGTTGATTGTTTCGTTTATTATATTTAGTTTCTTCGTTAATTGAGGGGCACTGGTCCACGAAAAATGTGGTTAGTTCTCTTACAGGGCGTATAAAATTGTTATGTGTATCATTAGATATATAGCAGTGCCAAACAACCTGTTCTCTCGTTCAGTGGGTAGGAGAGAGGTTATTGGTTATATTTAAGGTGTTTTTTTAAGGGAACAAATAACCGCAATGTAAATTATCTACTACTGTATTTAATCAATCGTTCAGAATATATTTACACAACAGAAAATCTGTTTACATGATCTAGTTTTTTTTTAAGTGAATACCGCACAAAAGTCTCAACTGGTCTCGAACTTCCGGAGCCATTTTGGAACTATTTTCATCCCCGATTTTATTATTTACTTTTTATTTGAGGCATGAATTTCTGTTCATTAAACTAAAGGAAGGAGATAGGGAAGAGGAAGGTTGGGAAGTACCTGGCTATTCAGCTCTGGTCACCTATCACGACTAAAACCATTTCAAGCAACGTTTCGATTCTGAATGGTGGTTATTCACCAGGGCGATACTTAATATCTACCACTCTGAAACCTGCCGCAAATTTATTATATCTTGTTTTTTTGTAATTAAATGTGAAATAACACACGTAAATTTAATTTTCTTTATTTCCGCACGCCGGGATTCAAACCCGCCACATTTGGATTCGTAGTCGGGACTCCACGGAGGCAGTCAGACTAGTGTAAATTTCCGAAAGATTATTAGGCTTTGACGCCATTGAATTTGTACAGATTTTTGTACCTGTAAATTCTAGGTCAACGAAACCATTTTCAGCTCGCAAAACCATTTCTAAATGCTTTAAAATTCATGTTTAACTCAAAAACCATGAGGCAAACAGGTTGGTTTTTTTTCTTCTGTGGTGAATGGCTGCTAATCTAGCTTCAATCCGGACTTAGAGGATCGAGCTTATTCTCAGCGGATACTATCAATCTATGTAGGTAGATACTCAAATATTCCACTGATTTTATACCAAAACCTTAAAAAATACATTAAATCGCTACCGACAGAATGCTCCTTGGGTAAGGCGCGCTTTTGTTCGGGGATTTTGAATAAAATATAATCTCTTTCTCTTGAATACTTTTTATTGGAAGAATTTATATAATGTTATAATTAAATCTTTAACTGAACATGGTTTACTACTGCACGGGAGTGCGATGAGGAAAGGAATGAATAGTGATGAATAGTAGAGAATGAATAGTGAAATAATAGTAGTGGGTGCTTTTACAGAATAACTCTGGTTTTATAACTTCATGGTCAAACTAAAAGTATCCAGAAGAGTAGAGTCCAAACATGTGGTCTATGGAATAATACATGTTAAAAGAATTTCGGAAAGCGATGTTAGGATATCATTTATAAGACAGAAATACATTAAGGGATTTTTTAGTTAAAAGCTCTGTGATGTAATTATTTTTACGCGTGACAGCTGTTTCACCTTCTGAGAGCATTATCAAATAATTACATCGCAGAGCTTTTAACTAAAAATTGATTTTTTAAATTTAAAATAATAATAATTATTGTTTAAATAAAATTTAAAAACCTAAAAATTAAAATGGAGTTCAACAAAATAAACTTTAAAACCATAAATACATTAAGGGATGCAATTAGGATACAATAGGAGATTGGTAGGAATGTTTAGTGATATGGGTTTGTTCCAGATTTGCTAAATTGGTTGAGCTATTACACGTATCTCTTTGCATCTGGGTTTACGATCCAAATACTAAGCCTTTCCAGTTTCCGGATAATCATGTTCTTAACTCTAATAAGTAGAATTTATTGAACCGGTATTCTGCAAAGAATATTGTTAATATCTTTGAAAAATTGTAGACAATGATAGGTCTCACCTTGCTCAGTACTGAATCCGATTAGTGGTAGTTACGGTACCAAATGTTATCAAGATTAATAAAAAAGGGGAAAATTTTCACTAAAAATATGTATAGTGTCTAACGAAAGCTTGTCGCTAGTAAAATCTGTGAAAATTACCTGGAATTATTGACAGGTGGTACAGAGATTCTCACAATTATAATTGAATATTACTACAGAGTAAGTACTTGAGTGGATACAAAGAAAATATAAATTCCACTAATTATACATCTTTTCATGACTGTCGCAATAAACAATGACTTACCCCGCCGGCAGAAGATTGTATTTACAGCTTACAAACTTTGATAATTAAACATTTCGTGTGATAATAAAAATAAATCAGCAAATCAAATGATGATTACCACATTCCCGTCGAAATTTTTCAGTTGATTTTCCTAAAAGATAAAACTTTACCGCAATATAAATATTTGTTATTGCCATTTGCCACTATAACATCTCAACATTAAAAATAACTGTAGATGTTTAAAATTTGATTATATTAGTCCACTAAAACAACCCTAGTGTCATCTAACGAAAGCTGCACCAGCTGATGTGTTCACATGTACGTAATCTGACATCGTAATTTGGATTTACTATCAATATATTCAAGATAAATTAGAAGGGTTTGACTTGTGCATACGTTATATTCTGCATTCCTGTCAGTCGCGTTCCACCACTCTCCGGAGATCATAAAACGTGGAATTCTTTGATGATCATCTTGCTACAGAGCGAGTTATCCCCTCGGATGTTGCATCGCAGACTTGCTCGTAAAACTGTTATTCGATCTGCTGAAGACGGATACAGTCATTAGAATCCTTTGCAATGAAAATGTTATTTTATCTTCTCCGCACGTTAATCACTTTTTTTAAGAGACGTTAACTATTTTTAATTTCTATCGAGAATTTATTCTTATCTATCTGACTTTCAATACCTGATTTCTGCGTCTTAATGATAAAATTTATTTTTTACCGGTTTTACTATTTGGCTATTTTTATATTCGATAATTGCTGACAGACAAAATAATTTATTTTCAAATATCAAAACTATATTTTTTCATTGGACAATTGAAAATTATGTTGATACTCAATAACTTTTTACAGCAGGTTAAAACATTTTAAAAGGTTATGGTTAAAAAACTTTTCCAAGCTTTACAGCTCTTGGCAGAAATGACGTAGCGAGAGGAAGAAGTTACGTTAATCTATACATTTCGGATAGAAAAGCTTTGCAAATTTCATGATGCTGGAGCTCACGGCTCGAGACACGCGAACAGATTCTCTGCTCGTAATAAATATTTCTGCATAATTCTCAAGCGTTTCTGAGAACATACGATTTCTTAGTAATTTATTTGATTAATATCTCTTTTAAGAATCCAATCATCGATTGTTCGGTTTTTCCTTTATCCCAGAACAGAGCAGTCATTGTTCATAAATAAGTGTGAACCAGAAATACCTACGATAACTCATTTTCATCAATAACATTTCATAAGAGTCATAAAGCTTTTAATCATATTTAAGTTGTTTTGATAAACCACTCAAGGTGTGCGGTTTCCCAGAAGTAACTTAAACGCATTGCTCTTCCACGTAACAATCCAACTCTCGGTTCTTCAATCAACCTTTAACAGGTATCACATTTAGTTTAATGGAAATCGCATATTTATTCAGTTTAATGAAAATGATTATAAACGAAGGCAGATAATCAGCGATAGGTAGTGATGTTATTCAAATGAATCGACTTACTTACCTTGTTTATTACATACAAGTAGTTACTACCCGACATCAACCTAGTTCAACACACTTTTTAGAAATATTTTTCTTCCTGAAGAATCAAAAAAAAAATTGGAGCAAACAAAGAGGTGCCGTTTACTAGTTTTTGACAATTGAAGACCCCACGGCAAGAACCTGTTAACTAACATTTTTTGTCAAAAATAAGTTAGTATTCTCACTAAACATCCAATTAACACCCTTTCAGATCATGAAAATGGCACGAACATGGAAAACCAAAGAGTTGAACTGCAAATTTTGTTATAACTGAAATATTTTTTAATGGCATGAACATTTTATCTACAAAAATAATATTGTATTGCAAAAATACATTAAAATGCTAAATTATATATGAAATTTAGTATGTTAGCTATAACATTCATGAACAAATAGTTAGTGGATTTGTGATGGTACACATTTTTTTTTAACAAAACGCAAAAGACTAAATATCTCAGATCGATTAGACAGTAAGTTAACAGGTTCTTGCCGTGGGTCTTCAACTAATGATCATTTTAAGATTCATAGCTCATGATGAACATGGTGTTGCAAACTGAAAAGAGATGCGGTTGCCCTAGACGTTCTAGACAGAAAAAGTTTTGCAAATAACGCCAGAACTCACCGTCCGAGAGTGTTTACTACTTCTGAGATTTTCTGAATGGAACGAATGGAAGAAGAAGTCGAGGATGCCGGAGGAAGACAAGGCACGATCAAGTAAATTAAATATTTGAATCGGGTCATGTGAAGAGTCAGAATAACAGAAGAGTATGTATGAATGTGAATGAAGCGAGGAGTATGTGCCAAGAGAAATGTGTATGGCGGTTCGTCCTTTATGCCTATCCCTACAGAGAAACGGCGTGATGGTTAGTTAGTTAGTTTTGTCCACCTGTTTTACATTTCTTACTCATCTAAGGGTCAGTTTTTAATCTTCCTCATTGGGCAATGGAAATAATATTTATCTATCTAATTATATCAACACATTTACAACATGAGCGAGAAAACGGCGTGATGGTTAGTTAGTTCGTTATTTTGTTTGTTTGTTTGTTTGTTAGTTAGCGCCCTTGAGGTGATTTTTCACAAAAACGGCGCCATACAAATTATCCAAATATTATTAGTTAGTTAGTTAGTTAGAGATTTTCTCCTTTATATTTTCGATTTGGAAGCATAAGGGAAGTAGAATGAGTAATGAAAATATCTTTGAAAACTGTATCATTCAAGTCATCATAGTCTTGATGTTTTCCATATCTTATTTGTATTAACTGTAATGGCAGATAGTCAAATTTCTGAAAGTTTTAAAGATGTGTGTAAACAGAAAAAGCCGTGCAAATTTATTGAATAAGCTTTTGAAATAATTGTTTACTTGTTTATTTTCGGAGATAATATTATTAAAAAATTCGCATGACACACATGTCTCGCCTGTTGACTGCGGCCGTATCTGATCCCACGCAGGCTCCGTGATTCATCTCGCCATCCGCCAACTCGCCCGCCGCCGCCGCCGCGGACACAATCCCGCATTCCTCCGGGGAAGTCTTGAATGAAAAATACCCGCCTGTGTCATTTCGCAACACGTCCCGGCGTACTTCATATAATGCTTGGAGTAACAATGTATGGAGAGAGAGCTAATTATTTTTACCCAACATATACAAACTTGCGATAAATCACTTTCTCCGGGTTTTTACGTCGTACACCGTGAGAGAGAAAGAGACAACACAAATAAAACACCGCTTTAATGTACTGTAAGGATGATGCCCACATGTTTTATTATGCGACTAAACTCGACACAACTAAACGGTTTTTTTATGTTTTATGCTATATTTTTGTTGATAACAATACTGTGAAAAAGTGGTTATACGAATAAACAAAAACATTATGTCGACATGTGCTATGAATGGTTGTATAAATACCCTAGCCCTGGTCCTAGCCACGCCCAGGTCTGCAGAGTCTGGAAAAAACATTAAAAATTGACTACACTGCCTTGGATAGGTACCACTCTATGTACTCTAAGGTATAATGTGTATGCACGGCGTGCACTTATGCAGTGGTGTCAAATTTCCGTAACGGCGGGTTTTTGACCAACAAATATTCATTTATTTAACAAAGATCTCAAAAAAATACTTGTTCACCAAATACATAAAGAGAGGTATAAAAATATTGTAAATACACGCATAGTGTAAAAAAGACTCTAAACATTTATGTACACCTCACATATGGACAAGGTATTATGTATCCGAAGGAGTTATATAAGTACAAACTGAAGTAGTGTGACGCATTGAATATGATATAATAACGCAAAAAAACAATGAAAAACAAAAAGATAAGACATAAGAGAGGTTCATTCTTATACACATGTTAACAGATAATCGTTGAATTGGCAAGTGTAAAAATGTGTGTAAAAAAATATTTAATTTAATAGTATATAGATCTTTATGTACTTAACGGTCACTCTTGTACGTACATCAAGAGATAGTGACAGAACTCTATATATGTGCATCTAAATATATCTAAGGCAGATGCAGCTTCATTAAATAGTTCCGTCGCTTTATATATTGGCGTGTTTTTGTATGAGGAAGTTCTGACTTTCGGTATGTAAAACATTACATAATACCTCGCAAAAATGTACTTACTTAGGACAAACAAGTTAATCTCTTTAGTATATATATGGGTTATAAATACCTCCAGAAATCATTTATATAAATGTTTACCCAAAAACATCTTCCGGTGGGCTGGCTTGCACGGTGTGAAAATCTAGCATTCCACATAAAAATAACGAAGGGAATGAAAATTGCCAATATGTATACGTACTCCCTTATGTATAAATAATGCATAAACCTACACACTGTAGTTACGAAAACTATTTGCAGGTATATGAAAACGTAAAATTTGATCGTAGATGCTCGGCGTTTTTTTTTTAGGAAATACAAACGTTCCCGGGTTACGAATAACTTACGGTTTAGGAGCAGTAAGGACTCCTTGTGCGGTATTCACCATAAAAAATATATAAAATGATTAAAAATAAACCATAGGTTTCCAATAAAAAATCTTTCGATTTGATATTAGATACTGTTTTGTATTTCTGTTATTGGCCGAACTTATCTTACCCTGTGTTGATCATTATTTCCTGGCATTTGATATTTGATAGGTATTGATTTTCGTTTTCTTCGAGTATTGAGTTTGCACCTCCCTTTGAAGAGTATTATTCCAAGGTGTGCAATTAAGCAGTAATGTAATCTAATTTCCATAACAACAGGTTTCCAACAAACAAAAAATGCGATACGATTTGATATTAGATGCTCAGAATTCAATATCTTTGGTATCTATTAACCATACTTATCTAACTTTTTGTTGATCCTTTCCTGGGATGTGAGTATTGGTTGAGATGTGAGCAGTAGTGTCATCCAATTTTCGTAATATCGAGTTTCCAACAAAACTTGTACTACATACTGCGATTTTGAAAATCATGTTTAGGCATACGGAGATTTGAGATTAATTCAGATTTTTGACGCTAGGCGTTTAGTAATTTTGGTATAAACCGAACTTATACAATCGTTTTTGGAGCCTTCCTGCAATTGGTTAATTAGGGCGTGTTGATTTGCATTTAATTCGTGTAATTTATGTGTCATCCGATATACGTAACAACGGGTTTCCAACATAATCTTCAAAACACATACCCGTAGTCACAAAAACATTTTACTTCTATTATAATTTTCTGATTGTTTACGATTGATGCCCGACAGGGTTCTCATCGAATCCAAAAATTCGAACTATGGTCAATGACCGTTAAGGCTCTATAGAAATTGCTTAAATTCTTTCAAGTTCAAGATCTTAAATTGAAACCCTAAAACACGATTTTTTAATTCGCATGTATCATTTCTGTAAAAATATTTCTAGCAAAAACATTGCTGGCAAGCGTAGTTTTATCTATGGGGTCATTTAACAACAGGTTTCCGGATTTAAAAAAAAACAAATGTTTACAGGACGCTCGCTGTATGACAGCACTGCATTTGAAAGGGTTTTTCCCTTTCAGTTCACTGACTGTCGTAGTTTCTCACTTCTACGTATTGCATTTACATACCATCTTTCTAAAGAGGTATGGAACGGAATTTTGATTGCTTTCGGTCTTGAACCGTAATAATATCTTGCAAGTATAAGTAATTACAATTAGCTATGAATCAAGAGTAATTTCATTTCTCGTTTGTTATTGAACGAACAGCTGCTTGCGATGTTTACCGGCCGTTCTTGCTCATACTTGACACACTTTATTTAATTTGATACCTAAATAAATAAATAAATAAATATTGTCGGTGTGCAAATATTTTCACTATGTTGTTTTGTGAAGAAGAATTATCATCACATATTGTGTACCTACCTTTTGATTAATACTTTTTTTGTTTTTTTAACATTTATGTTTCATGATTTTCCCTATTGTTAAGGGTTGGCGCGCAAAAATACATCCTTTTTGGATTTCCAATACAAATAATACTACAAATTATTTACCTGTTAATTCTACACAAGCAGCTGAACGGCAGGAACATGTCTAAAGTTTTCAGTGACGTCTAGAATTATTTTGGATGCTGAGGCTTGAGTATTATTCTTATTAATTATTAATAAATGCCTGTGTTTTGTTAAAAAAAATCGCTAATTTAAATATACATTTTTTTTGGTTGCCGACTGGTTTCGTCACTTCCGAGAGACATAATTTTATTTTATTTATTGTTATGTCAATGTCAATCTGAATCAAAAAACTTTTTTTTCCAAAGAAATACCTGTGTATTTTTTTTTTTATGTTCACACTTCATTGGGCTTACTATTTTGTCATCGTGTTAGCACTACTGCACATAAGTTTCAAACTCTAAATAAAAGCACCGGCTTTTAGCCAATTTTCAGCATTACCCTTTCGTAGTTTTTTTTCTTATTAAACAATTCGAAATCTTGTCAGGTTGTTTTACAATTCAATTGATATTTCTAAGCTTCATAACTTATGATTGGACTGACGTTTTGAGCCAAAATTGGTTTCAGATAAGAAAAAAATGTAGATTTCATGACGCCGATCATGCTCACCGTTCGAGAGTTTTTATTGTTACAAAAAACAGCTTTTCTACTTTAGAGTGGAGATTTTATGTAGAAAAATGTAGCTTTTAATGTAACCCTCAGGAGTACTATTTTTCTTCGTAAAAGAACTGCATAAAAAGGGTCGCCGGTTTTGTGGAAAATTGCATTGCTCCTCGGGAACATTGAGTTGCGCTTCTGACTTCGAATTAGATGTATTGAAAATTAAATTCTACGTTGATACTCTTCATATGCGGAAAAAACTTTGATTAAATTTGTTCAACCCAAGCTGAAGAAACCTCTGGGAAATTTCAAAAGCTTAGTTAATAATACTAACGATAAATCGATACTTGATGTAATAATCAACTAATTTATTTTATTACAGAATTATGTATTTTTAAAAAGCTACTGCATTAGCTCATACAAACTTATTTTTTTAATCTTAATTTTTTTATAGTATTGCATTGAGTCCCGAATAATCAAAGCCAGTTGATCTATTTCATTATTTATTTGAATAATCTTGTGAGTGTGAAGACCATGAAGGGAGTTTTCTAGGTAAAGGAGGGTTGGAGAGGTCATCATTTTCTCAATTGTCGTATCTCACCAGAGCGATGCTAGAATTGTCTTTATTTTTGGAACGAGGTGTTAATATACTCATTTGTATTATAATATTAATATTTATTATGAAAACGGAGGAAAAATTTCAACAATGTATTTAGATAATACGTATCTATATTTTTACTATTATTATTTATTGCGCTAGTTCATAAAAATAATAATTTATAGTTTATGATAACTACCTCCCTAATTGAGAAGGTTCTCGTGCTTAGGGAGGGAGTACTATCATGGGTTTCTTGAACTTTTTTTTTTATGAATCAAAATTAATCTCATATAATACATTATAGGTTATTTTTGTGAAAAGTGTATGTGAGCTTTTTTTTGAAAATGCCATAGTCACTAACATCTATCATGTCTTTAGGAAGCTCGTTAAAAAGCTTAATTGCCGAATAAGAATAATGATGTTGTGCCGATAATATTTGGGTAATTTGAATAGCACTGTTTTCGTGAAAAATCACCTCGGGAGCGCTCATATTACAATAAATATAATGTATAAACTATTATGCGCGTGGTTATTTACAATTTTTAATATTAAAATATTCTGTTTTCATAGTAAGCATAACATTTATTTTGAAATGCACTCGTTCTTTCTTTACTTTCTACACTTCTGCACGTCTCACCAAACATGTTTAGTCCTCCGTACAAAGCAGTCCCGTGACTCAGCTTTTTTATATATGCAATAAATTTCTTATAGTAGTGAATAAAATGACGTTGATCTTTCGTGTAATTGTGTTTTTATACGTAGATTGCACTTACTTGCATATTTTCAACGTTAAATACTAATTTAAAATGCATTGTTGTGCAACCGATAGTTATAAATATTTGGAAAGTATTTCCGCTTTTGGTTTGATTGGGAGGAGAACGTAATTTTCCATCTACTTCATTGATTATTATATGAATTCCTGAACGGTCGAGTTAATTAATATTGGCTTCTACAGATATTCGATTTATACACTTCTTTCTGTTTTTTCACGGAGAATACGTTCCATAGAATACCATGTAAAAATACAAAATATTATGTACGGGTAAATGAAAGATTAGCTCCATTGTATAATAGTCACTACAAAAAATAAAGCATATTTATGATTGTTTATTTCTACCCTAACAATGGGTATGATATGCACGGGGGTGGAAAAAAATAAGAACGTATATTATTACCAATACGCTTTGTTGATCGTGTTATAAAAATCACTCTGGGACAAGGGAAATCAACAATACATGAGTTACTACAATTATAAACAATACAGATTAATCAAACTTATACATTTTCATAAAGAAATACAGTACAAAACGGGGTAATTAGTATTTAGAAGAGAAAATACAACCAATTTATATATAAACAAAAAACATTAAAGACAATTATCATATTTATGACACATTAATAACACCGTGTGTAAATAAAACAATTTCATAAGTCATTGTGTAATGATATAACAATATATGTTTGTATCGTGGTAACTTTAAAAATAGATACGGGTTTCAAAAAAACTATCAATCTTCGAGACCATATCTCTGTGGAGTATCAAGAAGACAACTCTAAATTATGTATTTTACTTTGATAGATAGGTAAGTGACATTCTCAATTTTAAAATAGTCTTCCCTAATTTTTGTTTTTATAATTTTTTTAGGAAATGCTTCGCGTAGGAAATTACATGATTTTGAGGATTCCAAAGAGTAAAGCCTGATTCACACCAACGTCCGGTTCCGATCAGTGCCGATATTGTTCCGCAAGAGAACTTATTGATATGGTATGAATATCAATCAAGGAGTATGTGCCAATACAAATTTGTGTGGCAGTATATTCTTCTGCCCACCCTTGTGATATTTAACTACTTATTTAGTTAAATAATTATTTTTAAGTGTAAAAATACTTACAACGCTGATTTTTTTTTTATCAAAAACCATTTTTTTATCACTAAATAATATTTTTAATAATTAATAATTTATAAAAATATTATTTAGTGGTAAAAAAATGGTTTTTGATAAAAAAAAATCTGCGATGTTAGTATTTTTACACTTAAAAATAATTATTTAACTAAATAAGTAGTTAAATATCACAAGGGTGGGCAGAAGGATATACTGCCACACAAATTTGTTTTGGCACATACTCCTTGATTGATATTCATACCATATCAATAAGTTTTCTTGCGGAACAATATCGGCACTGAACGGAACCGGACGTTGGTGTGAATCAGGCTTAATCCGTAGGAGCCGCAGACGCAACGACAAAAACAGGGCGGTAATCAGTTCTAGGGAAAAACATGTAAAAAAAAACAAATCCAAGGAACTTTTATTTTTAGATCGTTTCCCGATCGAGTATATTGTCGAAAAAAATAGTTTTTTGAATTATTGTCTATCGTTTCCTGCAAAGTTTTCAAAGTTCAAAGCAGCCTATATTGGGGATATCCATCACATTTAAGCTATTTTCTTGTAATAGTACTATCAATACTTATTCATTATACTAATCAGGTGATAAATAAGGTTTTCCTATTGTGAATTTGAACAACATGTACACGATGCAGGATTAATTTGTTTTGACATCAACTTTACTTTTATAATACACTATGAGAATCCGTTATATGTTTTTCGGATATAAAACAAACCTCTTTTCAAAAAACTACTTTTGTAAAGAAAATTATCGTTCCACACCGTCAGATTTCAACGGAGAAAATTTATATTGCTATCTGAACTCGATGAAAATGTTTAAATTTTCACTAATACGCCGTAATCCACCATAGCCAGGATTTTGGTCTAATCTTTTTTCTGCCCACTCTTCATTCCTCTATGATAAATCGAACGATTCAATGATAGAAAGGTTAGGATCTTCTAGTTATTTTATTACATTTGGAATTGTTCCGAAATATTCTGTTATAAAAATTAGTTTACCCTTAATACTCGTATCTTCAAATAAAAATTACGCTTTCGCTCTGTGCCAAGGCGTGCTTTAAAAATTACGGCTCCTAGTAATCAGTCATGCATTGCGATATTAAATCCTATGATTTAAAATACAATCAGAATGGTGGATCATAGTTCTAAATTTTGTTTACTTTCCGTGGAGAAGGTAGTTTATATAACTATTCATAGCAAAGTGCGTATCTATTGCGACATACGGTGTTTAATAGGTTATTTTTCCACCGATAGCATTTTGTGACCTTTGTTCTATCTAGGTCGACCCATGGCGGAAGATAATAAAAATCGAATGCGAATTTTGAATAAACACAATTGTAATAATGGACAAGTATGTATAGAATTACACGTTTATTACTGACATTTCAATGTAGACATTGTTATTGTTTGCAAATCGAGTACTTTACTATAAAGTATTAACCAGCGGTCAATGTCCGATATCTGGATGCAAAAATACAAATGTAAATTTATCATTATACGGTTAAAATAGGAATACATTAAAATCGGGTTCCACTCAACCTTCGCGTGATATTTAATTAATGTTTTTATTTTGTGTATTATAATGTGAATGATATATTTATTTGTGCAGATTTAACTAAAACATAAATGTTTTATTGTAATTAAACATTGCATCTCAACCATTGCGAAATTCATAACATTAATATAATGCAGGCTTTTGTCATAATAAGTTTGTATTTTTTCCACTTTTTGATGCTACTAAGTTTGTTGCTATTTTTTTATATATTAAGTTTTTTGACACATAAATACTTTTATCAATTTTTAATTATTTTTTTTTTAAATACCACTAAGTTTGTTGGTGTTCTTGATTCTGGAATATTCTTTATTTTTTTAAATGCTAATAATTTTGTTTGTGTTCTTGATTCTGGAATATTCAATATATTTTTTAAATGCTAATAGGTTTGTTGGTGTTCATGATTCTATATATTTTTTAATTGCTAATAAGTTTGTTGGTGTTCTTGATTCTGGAATATTCTTTATTTTTTTAAATGCTAATAATTTTGTTTGTGTTCTTGATTCTGGAATATTCAATATATTTTTTAAATGCTAATAGGTTTGTTGGTGTTCTTGATTCTATATATTTTTTAATTGCTAATAAGTTTGTTGGTGTTCTTGACTCTGGAATATTCTATATTTTTTTAATGTTAATAAGTTTGTTGATGTTCTTGATTCTGAAATATTCTATTTTTTTTCCACCAAGTCTATTGTTGTAATGCATTTTCGAACATCCCACATTTTCATGATACCAAGATTTTCTGTACATTTTATTAAAAAAAAATGATTTTAACCCACATTTTTTAAAACAGCTTAATAACCACAAGTAACTTAAAATAATAAATGCCTCATATACCACGTCGATTTCCAATCAAATTCATGCAAATTCATCGTATAAGTGTATTATTTATTGGTCAGTGATGTATATCCATTCCCCATATAAATTTATTAGTATCTGAAGACCACCTAAGATGACACGTCACACTCGTAAAGTCTAGTACATTATTGTTTCATATTTTATTACTCCCGTATGTTCTCGTGATGGTAATGTGCTGTAGCAACGCCACGTTCCATAAGTAAAGGCAATAAGGCGTAATGATTACTTTGCTTCTAATGTTTTCGTGCGTTCAGATGAATGATTTTATTTTATTTGCGGAATTTCCGTAATAGGGTCAAACACCCGAGCACATGTGAGGAAGATAAAACTGAAGCAAAACACGTGAATGAGGCAAATTTATTGCGAATCACAATATTAGCATTATATAAATATTTTACATTACTTGTACGAGCAAATCTTTATTTTTCTTTATTCCTATTTTTATCAATTTTCACACACTCGTATTTCATCAAACCTCGTTCGATATATTGTAATTGAAACGACTTAGTATTTTAAGTTGTTTATCATACCAAAGGCGCTTTGGAAAGAAAATATCTTTCAACTTTAGTTATGAATCGGCATAGTGACGTATTGTATCCTCCTTATCCTCATTATTGGTTATTTGCTGGAATTAGATCGAGTTATTTATTTCTTATTGTAATCTTAGTTTTCCCTAAAACTCCATGTCAGAAATAAATTGGAATGCAATGAAAGTAGAATATCTTATATCCGTAATCCTTGTAGATTTTCATATGCTTACGTTTTTTATCCAAGCATGCAAAATTAAATTCATAAATTTTCATGCTTACTCATTGGTAACGTGAATGGAATAAATAGAATTTCTACTGGCTCTTATAATAAACACATATTAAAGGATTTTCCTGTTGAATGCATACGTCCTAAATACAAATTTCCCCGGCCGTATATCGAAAGACATGTAGATGTAGTGGGGTAGAAGGGAGGTAAAGTAGGTACCGTATTATTATTTTTGTTGGGTAAGCAAAAGGCCTAGGTAATCCCCACAAGGAAAGCTGCCGACACAGCGCAAGATTGATCGGTGACCCTAAAGGCTTTCGCTTATTGATACATCGCGGCGGACATTCCCTTTTCAGGGCATAATATTGCGACCATTTTAATAAACTCGTAACTGTTTCCCCGATTATTCACACGGAGCGAGAAACGACTGTCAGCCGATCTCCGATAGAATAATGGTGAATTCCGAAATTGGAGTCGGTTGACTTATTCTATTTTCTTCGCATATTATTAATAAATTTTCAAAAAGCTAGATTTACTTTCACGTTTTAAATTGTTTGATTAAGGGTCAGCACCCAAAAATAGACACTTTTCGGCTTTCTAGTACAAGCAATGCTACAAATAATGCATCTGTTAATTCTATATGGGTAGTTGGAAAAATGTCTGAGGTTTCCAGTGAATACAATTATTAAACAGTAATCTTTTAAATTCTTTATGAAAAGCATACTAGAATTTTAGGTAAAACGTTAAAAAACGCCTTTTCTGGTTTTAAAACTGCACCTTTTACTGACATTTTAGTATGTTTTTCATAGAATTTAAAGGATTACAGCTGTAAAATTATATTCACTGGAAACATCAGATATTTTTCTAACTACCCATAGACATTTTTCAGATACATCATTTGTAGGATTGCTTGTATTAGAATGCTAGAAAGTAACGTTTAGTGGCATTTTTTGACTTCGTTTCTTTGCACTCTGTTCTGTTCTGGTGCTGACGGGATCCGAACCCCCTGTTTGCGGGCATGTAAGAAACCGTCGCGTGTTTCTCCGTAGTGCCCCGAGGAGCGAAATTTACGGTTCACTTACGTGTCGTGACTTTCGATTATACGTTCAATGAGCGGCGATTTGCTTCGGTAAATGGGAAACCCGTACGAAAAAACTCCATTTTATAGCTGCACTTAGGTAGGCATATCTTACTAGGCTCAGAATGATCAACCGTGGCAATTTCAATAAATTATATATGTGTGCGCAAAGAAGAACTGAATGAGTAAAAAAATCAAGTTTTGTTTCAAAATCATCAAAATCAAGTTATGTACAAAAATCAAAATTAGTTTTTGAAAAAAGACATGTGACATTTGACACGATTACATACAAAAAACGAAATTCCTAAATTATGTTTTGGCTCTCTTGAACATCTGCGTTTATTGACTCATTCCGTTCTTCCTTGCGCATACAGATATTTGGTATTACTTAAAAATCATTATAAAAGACTCTCACCGTGACCGGTGCATCTATCAACTTTGCTATCCCAACAAATTCTTTAGGCGCCATTTTATACAATCACATACTTCTTAAACACCAGTAACATTCTGATTTCTATTTTAATTTTTTCCAACATTTAGGTAACCATCTTTATAATCGTTAGCAATCCGAACACAATTCAATCATATTTATAATCAACATTACAATGAAGCGTGAAGCTTAAATATGTTAATTATACTTTGAAAATTATGTCTAGAGTGAGTTTCATATTGTTTGAGGCAATTAAACTTTTGAATTACGTGTGTAGTGTGAATATGATATCCATTGTTTAAATACTTAAATCTGGTTTCAATATTCTGACGTTATTTCTTTACGTAGATGATGCGATAAATCTTTATAGTTCATTCATTACTTTGACAAATTAACCAGTCAATGGCGGGAGTGTTTCGGTCCAAGGTCTTGTTTGTGTATTTCTGTCAAACACTGAAAGCACCAACACGTGATTCCTTCCATCCGTACGCGGTACGTGTTTTAGGTATCAGATCGTCTTAAGGACGTCCAGCCAATAAATAGATTTGCAAAATCATCGTTCATTACTGTCGGAACTAATTGCGAATGTTAATAACCTTGGTGCGATGCGAACATTAATTCTAACTATATATATATATATACGCGATGTTCTTTTAATTCAAGACCATTCATCGGGTAAATAATATTTACTATTAATAATTAGTTTCCCGTTTACATTGAAATACTACGTTCTTGCATCATATCGTTGAAGTAAAATTTTTAATTCTATTAGCATATCAAAGTTCTAAGAAATTTGTTATATTTCGATAATTCATTCTAAAATATAAATCAGTCATTCCCAAAGTGGTCTATATCGACCCCCAGGGGTCGATTCCGACCTGCAAGGGGTCCACGTCAAAGAAAAAAAAAATTGGAGGTGCATGAGACGTAAACGGGGGTCCACGAGAGTGGATTCCATTTAGGCAGGCTGTCACCAAAATGTTGGCTTCGCGCAAACTTCAAAGAACTACTTCCTTTTGCGGCAGTTCCAACTTCATTCAATTCTCATTGAACTGATACTTTGATTGAAGTTGGTAGTTCAAAGACTACAAAGAACCAAAAAACTACAAAGATTTGGCGAGGAACTGGTTCTTCCTCAGTTTCACCTTTTTGTCGATTTGCTAGTAATTTTTTCGGGAGGAACTTTTGTCGATTTGCTAGTACTTTTCGATTTCAAATTTCTACTGACTAGTCCTTTTTTTCGGAGGGTAAATTTTGTTGGTTTGCTAGCACTTTTTCGGGGAGGATATTTCGTCGATTTGCTAGTACTTTTCGATTTCAAATCTCTACCGACTAGTGCTTTTTTTCGGAGGGTAAATTTTGTTGATTTGCAAGCACTTTTCGATTTGAAATCTCTACTGACTAGTACTATTTTTTGGCGAGTTCGACTTCAAGCAGGGGGTCTATACACAACAGAAAAAATCGGCAAGTGCTCTACGGGACAAAAAAGTTTGGGAACCTCTGATATAAATTATTGTTATCCATCATTTTTTTTTACTGTGAATACCGCACAAAAGTCTCAACTGCTCCCAACCGTCTGGATCCAGTGGGACTATGGCATCCCCAATCGGGGTATGTTGTGAGGCTGAAAGTAGTGTGGAAGGGAAGGACATGGATAAGAGGAAGGTTGGGAAGTACCTGGCTATTCAAATTTGGTCAAACACAGATTAAGCCATTTCAAGCAACTTTTAGATTCTGAATGGTGATCTTTCTCCAGGGCGATACTTAGTTTCTACCACTCTGGAACCTGCTGCAATAATATTGTATCTTATTTTATTTTAATTAAAAGCGAAGTAACGCATGTAAATTATATTTTATATATTTGCGCACGCCGGGATTCAAACCCGCCACATTTGGATTCGTAGTCGGGCCTCCACGAAAGCTGCCAAACTAGTGTAAATTTCCGAAAGATAGTGTAAATTTCCGAAGGCTTTAACGCCATGGAATTTGTACAGATTTTTTTACCTGTAAATTCTAGGTCAACAAAATCATTTTCAGGTCGCAAAACCATTTCTAAATGCTTTAAAATTCGTGTTTAATCGAGTATCTACCTCTGGGACGTGCCGCAAATATACTATATATAATTTTATATGAATTGAATGTGTGATGACACATATTAATTAAATACAAATAATTTTAGCACGCCGGATTTGATCCCGCGACCTCTGGATTCGTAGTTGATCGTTTTACCACTCGACCACGGAGGCTGTGAAATTTCATTATTTACCCGTGAATCTGTAATAAAAACATCGAATCCTTTCCGAGGGTGCACTCGGGATGTAAGAAATGTATATTTTAGATCAAAAAAACCTAACCTTTACCATTCACATTCTTACCATAAAACGATTTACAAAATAACCAAATAGTTTTTCAGCAATAACAAGCGTTAGGGGTCAGATTTGATGTTTCTATGCAATTTATTCGTTATTTCCCGAGGTATTCCTTGGAAACATTTTGGGTTATAGTAATATACTTCTAGGCCTACTACAGCAAATTCGACCCTCGTATACGAATAATCGTTTTTTCATCCCACATTTTTGCGTTTGACCGTTTTTGGTTCAGTCCTCGTTTAATAGTTGGCGGATGGAGACGTCTTATCTGTGCTCAACGTAAGTGTGTCGGACGTACATGGTCCACGATAAATGTGTAGCATTAAGATTATTGTATATTATTTAGAAATGTTAATCATTGTAATGTATATTTCTCCCGGCTTGATAAGCCCGAATGACGTGAAGGAATCAGCCCTTTGGGCTCGGTCGGCCAGACTGAGGCAGCAACCAGCGGGATGACGGGCGCGTAGCGCGCCCGATCCCGGCCGACCTAACGATTCTTGCGCGAGCGGGTCCCGGAGAAAAATTAATCTGTATAACCTTTCACGGGGGGCCAGGTTAATCACCCGGCCAAATAAAATATACCGGGGTGATAACTCGGCCCCCAGCTACACAACTGTCATGTTATTATGTATGTAAATGTTAGGATAAGTTAGTTATTAAGAGTTTAGCCCCAAAAAACCGGGCATTATTTGAAAACTGTATTTTTAATCTGTATTTCTGAACTTAATAAAAATGATGGAAGAGTGTGGAGAAGTTGAGGTTAAAGGTGATGCTTAGGAGAAGGGGATAGATTAATTAAATCTATCCCACAAAATTGCCAGCGACCCGGAAAGAGCGAGAAAGGGGGAGACAAAATTCCCCCATACAAATCTCCCAAATCCGTGGTCGCGCTCTGGAGCGCAATATAAATTGCGCAAAACCAGAGGAAGGCAGATCACCAGCATCCTCCGCCAGCATCATCTACCTACCTTGACTTCTCTCTCCGCTTGACATCGCCTACAACTTGACTCCTGCCTTTTCTTCTGACCATCGCCTGCCCCCCTGGACCGCCTGACTACAACTTTCTCCGGACCACGCCGCAGCATCTTCATTTGAGAGCAGAACCAGCCCCTACAAGTCAACCCTAGTCGACTCCCTTACAACGAGACGACCCCTTGGAGCACTTCTGCAGATCGGGACCGCCCCCTATTACAGTTTACTTGTGTACCTGATCACGTCGGGTACATAAGTTGGTCCTTAACGAGCCGGATCCATCTGTGAAGCAGCGCCAAGGATGGCGCCTTCCCTACGCTCTGGGAAGAGCACGTCAGACGGAACGTCAACGCCTGGCCAGGATGATCTCACAACACCCGGGGCGGCCGGCATAGCGCCCCCCGGACTCCAGGATCCTTCGAGACATCTCGGAGACATGGAGAACCCCGCCGGTAGCTCTGAAGCACCGATACCTGCCAGCAGCACAGCAGCCCGCGCCGCACGAGCCCGGGCCGCCGCACAAGCTGCTGAAAGGACATCAAGGACCGCAGCCTTACAAACTGGAAGTCCAATCTCTTCCGATGACGAGGCCTCTTCTCAAAGCGAGGCCTCTACTGAGGACACAGTCCGACAATTGCGGCGAGAGCTGCGGTCGGAGAGACGGCGCATGAAGCGCATGAAGGAGGAAGAGGCTCAGCGGACAGCAGATCTGATCTCGGCGCTGAGACTCCCTTTACACACCCCGCAGCCTGCGGCCCACCGCCACAAGACGGAGAGCCCATAGTGACGGACACAGCTGCTAGGGGACCCGGAGCAATTCACAGCTCCGAAACACACATGGCCGTGACGGATTGCGCCCATCACGCAAGCGGCGATCAATCGACGGCCACAGTGGCGCCTCTGAGGCAGCCAACACCCACCGCCGCCCCAACGAGCAGCCCCCCGACATACGATGGGGCTCCAGTGGCGGCGCAGAGAGCCGACGCCTACTACGGCGCGGCCGCGCTCAACACGGCGTTCGAGCGAGCGGGGCCCCGCCAACACAGGCCGGCCTCCCACCGACGCTATAACCCGGCGCAGTCATCGGTACTCCACTGCAAAATAATGCAAGTACCTATTCCTTCAACGAAGATACGGCTCGCCAAACGAGGGACTGGGTGAACCACGGGACGGACCCGCTCTCACAGATTGCCGCCGTAATGGCGGAAGTCTTTCGCAGTTCGCAGGCCGGCGGTACGCCGCAGCCCCAGGCGGACGAGGATCACAGGATGGCATCTCTAATTGCGCGACAATCTAGCGCCAAAGATTTTTGCCGCTCTATTCTGGGGATGCTGTGGAATGGCCGGCTTGGAAAGCACAGTTCTACCAGTCCACAGTGACGTGCGGGATGACGGGGCCAGAAAACCTACTGCGCCTGCAAAGGGCGCTCGAAGGAAAAAGCGCGAGGCGGTCAGCCCTCTCCTCATGGACCCGCTGCAAGTACCAGAAATCATGGACGTCTTGGAGCATAGATTCGGAAGCGCTCACTCCATCGCCACGGTGATGATGGAGAAAGTGAGGCGGCTCGGGCGGCTCAGCGAAGATGCCTCAACCGAGGCCCTTGTTGACTTTTTCCGGGACGGTGCAAAATGTTGTTGCATCGCTCGGAAACCTACACAGCGACTTACCTGACGAACCCGGCGCTACTGAATGACATCGCCACCAAGATGCCGCTCGCCCTGAAAGGCTTGTGGCTCAATCACGTCGCGGATCAAACACAGGCCGCCTCGGTGCAACAACTGGCAGCCTTTTGAAACGGTGGCTGACGAACGCGATACCACGATCCGGCCTTGCCGAGCCCGCCCGAACGCTAGAACCGAACACTGCCGAACGAGCCCACCGGAGCAGAGGGGGAAAACGAGTACTTCGGCGAAAGGTGCGAAGTAAAGTGTCCTGCGTGTAAAAACTCGCACAGTTTGGTGAAGTGCCGTAAATTTGCCGCGGATCCTATCTCTCTTCGGTGGGAACTAGTGCGAGGGAGAAAGGGTTGTGTCGCAAGTGTCTTGAGGGCGACACACCATGCGAAAGATTGCAGGGTGAAAGTGGTGTGGTGTGGGAACGTGCCAGTTTCCGCACCACCAGTTATTTCATGGCCTCACACACTCCCGTGGCCCCAGGCCAGAGACACGGTTAACTTGGGAAAATGTAGAGTCAGTGATGTTAAAAGTTATGCCGGTGACATTAAGTGGCCCGAAAGGACAAGTTCAAGTGCACGCGCTGCTCGACGAGGGATCGAGCGTGACCCTTATTGATTCCGAAATCGCGGACACTATCGGCGCCGCGGGCCCGACCTGTAACCTGCGCATATGCGGCGCGAACGGGATGAGCTCGGCGGACAGCACATCCCGGAAAGTGAAAGTTGACATTTGTGGGAACGGGAAAAATAAGTTTCAAGTGCAAGCAAGGACAGTGCGGGCGCTTGATTTGCCCCAACAAATGACAAGTGATAGCCGGCGGGTGAAACCTCGGCTGCTACTCGGGCAAGATAATGCCCGGCTTATAGTTTCGCGAGAGGTAAGGGAAAAAGGAGACCGACTGACATCCCGTACAGCGCTTGGATGGATACGGCACGGCAATACAAGTGCTAACCCCGGCCCGCTTCCCCGCGCCCCACCGCCCGGCAGACTGTCTCCGAGCGAAATGACGAGACAGTGGCGACCGAGTAGAGCAAGCAAGAGCTCGCCCCCGCTTCCCCGCGGCCATCCTTCCGGCTCGCAGATCCGGCCCGCAACGACGGGACAGCGACGGGCCAGCAAAACGAGCAAGAGCTCCACCCCGCTTCCGCCCGGCTCAGTGTCTAGTCACGAAATGGCAAGACAGCGGCGGCCTAGCAAAGCGAACAATGGCTCGGCCCCGCTTCCCCGCGCCCCTCTTGCGGACGGAGGCGAGAAGTGTGGTAATAAATACCTACACGCAGACACGGCTGGCGCCAACCAAAGAAAGAGAGCCCGAGCATTGGCGTACGAACCGGGAGATTGTTTCAATCTCCCACAAACCGAGTCAGGCCTAGAGGCGATTCCCGATGAGGGGAGTCACACAGCGTACGCAGAAAACGCTCCTCAGGACTCGGTACGGCTCACGAGCCGCCCTCAACAAAGTCTGGCATAAAATTGCTGGACAAGAGAGCTCCAGCAACCTCCGACGGAGATGACAACTTCTCCACATTTAACGAAGCGCCCGTCGGAGGAAAATCAACGTCTGGACCATCTCACCCCCGCCAGCGCCTTGGAAGCCTGGCACACGTGACTCGCTCGGAGGCAGTCGCACAAAACTATTGCCGGTTGATAAATCGCCGGCTGACGCTTGCCGGCTGATGAATCGCCGGCCCACCAAGGGTCAAATCACCGACCCACCTTCTGGCCGACTCGCTGGCTAAACGGCTGAGAGATTGCCGTCCCCCAGGAGCATCCGGCCCACCTTCTGGCCGACTCGCTGGCTAAACGGCTGAGAGATTGCCGCCCCCAGGAGCATCCGGACCACCAGAAGCTGACTCGCTGGCAAGCGGCTGAGAGATTGCCGTCCCCCAGGAGTATCCGGCCCACCTTCTGTCCGACTCGCTGGCTAAACGGCTGAGAGATTGCCGCCCCCCAGGAGCATCCGGACCACAGAAGCTGACTCGCTGGCTAAGCGGCTGAGAGATTGCCGCCCCCAGGAGCATCCGGACCACAGAAGCCGACCCACTGACTGACGGCTGAGAGATCGCCGCCTCAGGAGCATTCAACCCCCCAGAGGTCACTCGCGGCAAACACCCCGCGGCCCAGAGACCGGCCGCCAGGGACACCGCCGTACGTAGACGCAGTACGCCTCCCGAAGGGGAATGTAGCGAAGCTCCATGAGGGGAGTGTGTCGGACGTACATGGTCCACGATAAATGTGTAGCATTAAGATTATTGTATATTATTTAGAAATGTTAATCATTGTAATGTATATTTCTCCCGGCTTGATAAGCCCGAATGACGTGAAGGAATCAGCCCTTTGGGCTCGGTCGGCCAGACTGAGGCAGCAACCAGCGGGATGACGGGCGCGTAGCGCGCCGATCCCGGCCGACCTAACGATTCTTGCGCGAGCGGAGGTCCCGGAGAAAAATTAATCTGTATAACCCTTTCACGGGGCCAGGTTAATCACCCGGCCAAATAAAATATACCGGGGTGATAACTCGGCCCCCAGCTACACAACTGTCATGTTATTATGTATGTAAATGTTAGGATAAGTTAGTTATTAAGAGTTTAGCCCCAAAAAACCGGGCATTATTTGAAAACTGTATTTTTAATCTGTATTTCTGAACTTAATAAAAATGATGGAAGAGTGTGGAGAAGTTGAGGTTAAAGGTGATGCTTAGGAGAAGGGGATAGATTAATTAAATCTATCCCACAAAATTGCCAGCGACCCGGAAAGAGCGAGAAAGGGGGAGACAAAATTCCCCCATACAAATCTCCCAAATCCGTGGTCGCGCTCTGGAGCGCAATATAAATTGCGCAAAAACCAGAGGAAGGCAGATCACCAGCATCCTCCGCCAGCATCATCTACCTACCTTGACTTCTCTCCGCTTGACATCGCCTACAACTTGACTCCTGCCTTTTCTTCTGACCATCGCCTGCCCCCCTGGACCGCCTGACTACAACTTTCTCCGGACCACGCCGCAGCATCTTCATTTGAGAGCAGAACCAGCCCCTACAAGTCAACCCTAGTCGACTCCCTTACAACGAGACGACCCCTTGGAGCACTTCGCAGATCGGGACCGCCCCCCCTATTACAGTTTACTTGTGTACCTGATCACGTCGGGTACAGTAAGCGTGAATTCTTCATGTATTTTGACGATTTTCACTTCACCTTCCTTTAAATAAAGGGTTTTCGTATTTTCCGCAATTTTATAGAATATTTACGATAAAACATGAACAAATGCAAAACATTTGATCTATTTTGAAGTCTCTTCCCATTTTTTTGGGAACTCCCCTCACTGATTTATTTCTAGAGTGGAGTGTCCTCCTCATGAAAAGTCTCACTGTATTTCATATTATCGCTCCTGCCACACATAAGATATAAATATGCCATACTTCTGAGCTCGGGGCAATGGAACCTCGGTCACTTAAATAGGTAAACTTTATCTATTATTTTCTGTGACAATATGACATTTTTATTGCCTGTACAACTGTACACTTTACCTACATCATATTATCTACGTAGTTTACGATAGCCTCACATCTACAGGTGTATTATTTTTGCGCCATTGTATTTAAATCATCCCTACAGTGTGGTTTGAGGCAATTAAATGTCATCCTTGATCTTTCTCTGTTGTCGCCTTCACCGGTACTTGCGGTTTTTCACTTTCTTGCTTCCCACGTTCCATCCTCTCGCGTGATTCCCACGACGTCTCCGAGCCAACCTCGTTGCGCAAGTCATCCTGACTGCTCTTGAATACAATGCTAATAGTATTACACGCGTACTGTTTATTGTTAGGTTTGCCATATAATCGACCATTAACTTCAACTAATTTCTTCAACCTCCCTGTATTGCCTTAGTAAATATTTAAGTTTGTGCTGCATTCCGCCAGACTCGGAAGTGTAGATACCTGCAAATATACTATGAGAAATGCTTTGTCTAATAATATTGTTTACGATATTTTTTGTGAATATTCATATTATTGTTTTTTTTATTAAGAACTTTGTTTAATATACTTTGAAAACTTCGTTTTATTTAATTAACAATAATAAATTATATTAACTGTCGACTAGTTTCGCCACTAAGATAACATCCCATGTTGAAAAAAAGCTAAAAGTCTTGTTTTAATATTTTTTTCTTAAAAGTGTTACGGTAGTGACGAAACCAGCCGGCAGTTTTTTTTTTCAAATATATTTTTTGATTTGAAAAAAGGAATAAAACAAACAATTAAAACATTTTTATAAATGAATTAATAAAATGTGCAAATATTTTTTGTAATAATAGCTCATTAAATAAATAAAAACACAAATATTAATCCATTTTTTATAAATTCTTTAATCCATTTGGTTCGTTTGATAAGTACCGGCCCTATTAAGTATGTAGTAGACATTCTCATCGAGGGTGAAAAACCAGCATTCAGAATTGAAACATTTTTTAAATGGCTTTAGCCACTTTTAGCGCCCTTGAGGTGATTTTTCACAAAAACGGCGCTACACAAATTATTCAAATATTATTATTATTACTGTTAAGTAACCAAATCTGAAGAACCTTTCTCTTCTGCTGTCCATCTCCACTCCCTTCAGCTTCACAACATATCTACCCCAATCGGGGATGCCATTGTCCTACTGGCTCTGAAGAGTTGAGATTCTTGTGCGGTATTCACCTTAAAAATACGTTTATAAATATAATGTCAATGGTAATTGGGTTTATGTTCGTTTTTTACTGTTTTATTATAAACCACCAAAATGTAGGTTATTTCTCCTTACCGAGACAATTACAGAGATAACGATATGCTCATTTTGAAGGTATAAAACATTTACCTGGCTTAGTTTAACTTGTTGAAATAAGGGTTAATTATCAATCGAAATCATGTTTTAATCTTAATCTTTTGGTTATAATAATAATAAAACTTCTAAATCGTAGTAAACATCTTTAGACATCATTATTTGTGGTTACTCAATAGATGAAAAATTATAAAATTGTTTTCGTAGAAAGCAATCGCTTTGTGGTTTGACATATTTAAACAAATGATAAAATAGCTTTGTATACCGATATAGAACGACCGGTTTCGCTTAGCCTAAACGTCATCGAGGTACAAAATAGAACTAAACTTAATTTAATTATGTACCCTAATGATGCTTAGGCTAAGTGAAACCGGTCGGTCATTAAAATTAAAATCTTAAAAATCTTATACAAAGTTATTTTTTCATTTCTTTAATTATTATTGTGCTCGTTCTTGTTACCCGTGAAAAATCACATTGTCAAATCAATGACTCGGCTTGCTTAGAAAAAGTATTTCAAACATAGATAAATTTCTGCTAAAATACATTACAGGTAGGTATTTAATTAGGTAGGTGGGGATTTGAAAAGATTGTATTTATTTATTTGATCATTTCAATTAACATCAGTTCCAAATTTGAAAAATTCACGACGTACGTACTCAGAAAATCTTATTTATAGATAATGTTTTACTTATTTTTTAAGCATTTATTTACGTTTGAAATAAATCAAAGATGTAAAAATATTTTAGTAAATAATAGTTTTATTAATACCAGAAAACTTGTACATGGTTGGGAAATGCATATTTGTGAAAACTTCTTGTTAAATAAAGTGAGAGAAAACTTTCAACACGCTAATATTTGAAGTGGTCGCGGAACATCGCTAATATATCCCATATTTGAAAATAGTTGATACCTGCAACGTTTTTTATCAAAGTTAAAAAATAAAAATAAAATAGTGCATTTTTTTTTTTTTTTTTTTTTTTAAATTTAATAATTTTTAATAATTTTAATTTACAATTTGACAATGGCCTTAAACGCCGAAACAGCTGTCACTAAAAACTAAAATAAAAAACTTAAAATAGCAGAACTCAATAATAATAATATTAAATTTAATTCAATTGAATTATATAAAAATTAAAATAGTGCATGTTATAGTGGTTTTTATTCACAAATACCTGAAATAAAATGTTTCAAAACATGTCATATAAATGTGAAAATATTTCAAATATACTAATAGAACTAATTGCAAATAAGGAAATACAAAATGTTTTGTGAAATGTGTCATTTCATATAACAATGTCAATATTTAGGTCTCCTTATCACACTCTCTAATATTTAATGACTGTCCTTGTCTTTTATTTGATAACCAAAGTGTTATTGCAAAAAAAAACTTATCGTAAACATTTTTCACTTTAACGGGTTTTTACAAAAGAATCCGCCCAGAAAGCTGTGTTGAAAAAAAGGAATAATCAACAGTAAAACTAAGTATGGCACTTGGACTGAGTGAACAAAAATGCAGTGAATCAAATAGACTTTATTTTGGGTATGATAATTTAAAAGAGTCTTTAGTTTTGCTCTGAACTCAGTTGAGCTGTCGATTATTTGCAAATGTGAAGGAAGGTGTGTTGTTCCAAGCTGTTGGGCCTGCTGGCTGCTACGTCAAAAGTCATTTATTTACCTAAGGTCGTTGAAGATGCTGATCGAAGAGTTACTCATATTAGCATTGTTTTTTTTTAATATTTCGTATTAACACTGTTTGCAATGCACAGTTCCGACTAGTAGGGTGGTGCTATTTCATGTTTCGCCTTTAAAATCATCCAGCATAGTTTGAATTGGATCCGTTCAATAAATTTAAGCCAATGAAGGTTCTTAAAATGTTGCGATATATGGGAATATTTAGAAATGTCAGTTACCAGCCTTGTTGTAGCATTGAAAACTGTCAGCATTACAGTCTGTCAGTTTATATTTTGAGGGACTCCAGAATTGAAGGTTCCAAATGGAGAGTTCTTACCATCCGCTTGCACAAATTGAGTTCGATCGCAAATATGATATTAGTAATATATTGTGTCATACACTCGTATAACCTAATGACAAAATACTCCAACGCTATTAACGTCGTATTTAATTCAAGCTTGTATAGTATGAATTATTAAATAATTACGAGTATATTTAGGCTATTTTTTCATAGATTTTTGTTTTGAAAACATATATCAGCATAATTTTTACGATTACATAAAACAGGCCGGCATATTTTCCATGACTATGAAAAGGGTTATAGTTTTAAAATCAATTCAATGAGAATTGTTTTGTTAATCGAGTGTACTAAGGTGATATACACTCTTCTCTGAATCAATTCTAAGGAATATATTACTATATTTTCAAATTTTACTAACGGAATCTCTCAGGAAGTAACTAATTCATCGAATAGAAAAACATTTTATCGTGGCAAAACGATTCAATTTTTTTGTAAATCGTTTTACGATAAATATGTGAATGGTAATAGTCATTTTTCTATTAATATAAAATACAAATTACTTATATCACGAGTGTATCCGTTAAAAACATCTGATAGTATTCTTAAAGATTTATCATAAATGATTCGAATGTGATTATCGGGACAACCCCCCGTTTTTGAAGTATTATGTCCTCTTAATATAG
Organism: Drusus annulatus; assembly: GCA_022651775.1. Taxonomy (NCBI): domain Eukaryota; kingdom Metazoa; phylum Arthropoda; class Insecta; order Trichoptera; family Limnephilidae; genus Drusus; species Drusus annulatus. The sequence goes on from JAGWCC010000132.1 coordinate 396,674, forward strand.
GGGGCAGGGGGCGCTTTAAGCAATATAAGCATGTTTTGTGACGGGTCCTAAAGAGTAATAATCCGAATTTGGTTCAGATCGGATTGTTGAGTTGTTGTTGTTGATTAGTTTAGAGAATAGCAATGAAACAGATTTATATCAGTGGATGGTAGGGCGGGAAGATTAAAAATGTTAGATAAATCGATTATTCTTATCGGTTTGACTTATTGTTGTAAAAGTAAGCATTTTATTCCTACTAAAGAAACATGTTTTATATGTCTTTGTGAACCTTTATTATTAATTATTAATAAATTCCTTCCCTTTGTTCACTTTATTTTTCATTTTAATCTGTAAAATAATATAATGGGTTGTTTTAAATAGGTGTTATAATTGTTGTATCGTTTTATTTGCCCTAAAGATGTCACGGAAGTGACTAAACTAGTGAAGAAACTAGACAACTGAAAAATAAAATAAAGTGAACAATACAATGGTATTTATATATCATTCATGTTTTATCTCTTATCATTAAGAATTCCCAGTATTACTAAGTATTATTATTGAAGTTAGTCAACGAATTATAAACTACGTATGTTTATCACCAGTGCCTCGTGTTCCATACTTTATATTTAATAGTATAATATTTATTATAGTTCAATACAATAAAGCCATCTAAAATGCCTACTAAACACTATTATTTGTTTTTTTTTTACATAATGTTTTATTTCTTTTTTATGCAAACACATGTTAGATAAATTCCTCGGGTGACATTCAAAAAAACTTACACTTGCCTTTCAATTCTGCAAGTTGCAATAATCATCAAATACACTGACACGGCCTACGGGTGCACCTAAACTCACCATAAACTACCAACATTACGATAATATAATATAATATTATGATTTTAATGACAATGCGGCGCGTGTACGGAAAATGTTAGCATTTAGCGAGAAGCACAACAAAATCTCGAGTACTGAATTTACGGTTAATAACTTGCCCTTTTCACGGATTATCTGGTTTTATTTCTTCCGTTTCTGTTTTCATGTATAATTTTAATTTATCTTCTATTTAATTATGATGATCACAATGTGTAATTACAGATGTTTTCTTCGTATTTACGATTTGACGTGAGTGCCAGTATTCCTTATACATCACAATGTTTACTATTTAATCTTGCCGAAGGACTTGGTCAAATATAGCATGAATTGATCGATAAGTATTTATGAGTGTAATATAAAGCATGAATAGATTTTTTTCAATCGACAAATAAATCGAGGGCTTACTGTGAAAAAGCATTGGCCAAATATAAAAAAGAGTGCATATTATGATTACAATATGTTTATCAAAAATAAATTTCTCAGTATTATATTATAATAAGTCAACAAAACAGAAATTTGTTAAATATTGGCATTAGACATAGAGGATATATCTATGACATTAGGAGACTTCATGCATATCTTTTATACGAGTATTGCTATGCTAGACTATAATAATGATAAAATAAATATTTTCTTACATGACCTGGAGGTGTGCTAAGATAATACTATTTCTGTGAAAGTGGATGGAATGTGAAGTTAGGAACGCAAGGAAACATAGTAATAATAATAACAGAAGATTATGTATGAAACGATGCATTAATACGAATGAAGAGATATAGGTACAACCCAAAGTTGTGTGGAGTTCCATCTTCTCGGCCTACCACTGCATGAACATGGTGTAATGGCTCCTTAGTTATTTGATGAATTAAGAAAAAAATTATAATTCAATAATGATTGATGTTATCTTCGACAGCTTGAAAAAGATTCTATTTGTTATTTCAGACGGACATTATTTTTTCAACATTAATTTTTTATTTTTGCAGTTCTAATAAATGCAGGCGCTATATATATATTTATCCTCTTCGGGCCCAAGCATTTTTTCAAAATTAGAATCTCTTCTCAAGTATTTTCATATTCTCTACCCACATAACAATTAGATCACATTTATTGAACACTTTTCATAATTTATGAGATTATTTGTACAAGCCATCGTAAACTATACGGAACCTTTAACCCTTTGAAAGTAACGGGGGACTTTTTATATTATTTGTTATTGTTATTGTTTTTGTTTGGTTATATCGGATCACGTGGAAACATAATTTGCGTAATAAATACAGTATGTAATCCCAAGCACATTAAATTAATGTTTTTCTCACGATATACAAATTTTATTTTGCCTTTGTATTTATCTATCTCATCCATTATTATTGTTATTAATTAGGTACTATGTTTTAAATGAATGTAAGTTCAGACGAGTAGTGACAAGCTAATGGGCAGCATTTCCTGCATTTCCACTGTTCGTTTTCAAAATATTTAATATTATTTCTTAAATTAAAATGAAATTATGTGATTAATAGTTTAGTCGGCGCCATAATAATTAGCACGAGTATCAATACTATGAATACTTATTAGCGCCCCTCGGTGATTTTCACATAATCCATTTATAATTATTAATTATATTATACTAGTTGTTACCCGTGAAAAATAACGGGTCTCTTCGCATCACTGCAATGACTCTAATGTAATCTGATTTTTTTTCAATACTGCATTGTTTATGTTATGCATGATTTGAATGTTTTCAAATTGAAATAATAATCCTAACCTCTATTATTTTATTCCTAGCATTGTGTATTTCTTATTAGTAATGTGTAAAATGTTTAAAAAATATATGTAAATATATAAATACGAGTTTGTCATCATTTTAGTTTTACATTTTTTAAATTTTGTATACGTAAGTTTACTAAACGTATTATAACAAATGTAATATTTAAAAAAATGTACTTGTTATTAGTTTTTATATCATGTAATATTGACTACCTCGAACTATTTAATCTTGACTTGCTTGTTTGCACGTTGCACATTTCAAACATAGAATAAAAATAATCCTATGGTTAAATAGGTACTTTATCGGTTGTCTGGATTAGAAAATATGATTATAATTTCATAATTTTCTTCACACATTCATTTATACACCAGTTCCATTTTTTTAAATATCACACTCGTACGCGTTGTGAAATTACGTTGTTTAAATTTTAAACAGTGTTAACCGTTAAAATGTATGCAATTTGCCTTAGAAAATGACTCGCGGCGGTATTTCGATTGTTTGTCTTATGAAGATACCCGTAGTTACTGATAAGATATATATTTTATTTTTTTAGAAGTCTGTTAATAATAAATATGAGTTTTATTTATTAAAATCCTCGATTAGATTTTAGTAATGAAACAATATATCTGATTTCCCCACATGCACTGTATTTTTTGTGCGTTTTATTTTATGTTTACTGTTTACGAAGCATATCTTAACATGTCACAATATTATTTTCTAAATGTACACTCCTCTTATTTATATTTATCTTATATTCAAGCAAAAACTTTTAGTACTACGTATCACGATGTGTGTTTTGTAAATAAATAAGTAAATTCTTTCGATAAAAATATAATTCTAATTTATACAATTTCACAAGTTTTTTTTATTCATTTTGTCAATTTTTTTTCGAAATTATTAAAAAGATAACATCGTTTTATTGAATGTTTACAAATAGTAAATTAAATACAGTACAAGTTAAATATAAAACATTCGACTACATTACAATGCTTATTTTATTTTACCTGCTGATTAATTAACATAATGGAAAATGGTCGTAACATCTCTAATGGTAAGCTATTTTTTTATAAATGCTTTTTTATGTTATGTGCATTTGATGTCATTCCGACAACGGTATTTTCCGCTAATTGATAATGACGTCATTGCAAACGGCGTTATGGGTGCAATCAGGTTAACACAATAAGTGCATGTTAACGGGCTGAATGCGCCTGGGAGACGAACCCAAAGAAAGCCGCTGCGGAAATTGATTAAACACTTAATATTGTAATTGCAGCGTCCAGGCAATTGACGCACCGATATGTATATAATTATGTCGAATATAATGGAAGCTGATTCTAAAATATTCTCTGGTTTGTCGTTGCAGTGACGAAAGAGCGTAGTGACGTAAGTACGTCGCGTGAAATTTGCTTACGTCTAGGATTGTTTTCAAGGGCCCAGCACATTGTATAAGGTGTAAAACTACGCTCTGCCAAAGGTACATCGATACCTCGGCGCCTTGGTAATAATGAAACGCTAGAATGTTCAATTAACTAATAAACCATCACGCCCTTTTCCAGTAGACAGAAAGGTTGTAACGCCACACAACTCTTATTGTCACAGTCTGCATGCACTCCTTGTTATAACCACATTAATCGCGGTTTCACACTCTGCATACTTTTCTGGTTTGCTGACCTGGTCAGACCTTTGTCGTGACCCAATTCAAGTATTTGATGCCTTCCAGAACGTCCCGGGTTATTCTTTTGTACATTATGTCATTTCTCAATTATTCGTCATCTCTGCAACTTCACATAATCAGCCTTGCATTATTTTATGTTCTCCTCATTTGCAATAAGACCTCATATTCGCCTTGAAAATCTCATCTCTACGCCTTTACGACAATCGTAAATGATTTCAAACTGCTTCGTTTAGTTCCACAACACGTGGAACACCGATCAATATGAATGAACATTTGACACCAGAAGTGCTTGACAAATGTCTCGGTGACATGAGAAGGTGTGAAGGATTGACTTCCTTCCTTATGGCTCCCCACCATACCCCTAGCAAGTTAATGGGCCCCCTCAATAGACCTCGTTCTCGGTACGTACTGGCTACTAATAGGGTTGAAGTTTCTGCGAGGTTTTTCCTCGCTGTGAGAAATGGTAGGGTTGATCAGGCGACCGCGGTTACACGACCCCCGCTCGAGGGTGAGCAACCTCATCACGCGGAAAGTCTAGATTCTAGCGCTGTGTTTATGTTACTGCTGTCTGCATCTAACCATTAGCCGCTACTAAATCACGACGGATTTACGACAATAGCTTCTTCGCCACTCCCAAAAATAAAGCCCCTCGTTTTCTCTCCTCTCTTTACAGAAATAAAGCTCCCGTGACAAAGCTCCCAGGAATTATGTTTTTACTCTAAACGGGTCACTACTTTCAGTACTTGCAGCAAGCTTGGTGAATCTGAATTTTCATCACATCTTCAAATTGATTAAACTATTTATTTGTATCTACTTTCTCCCATTTTGTTTTTAATAATTTTCGACTGTATTCATATTATGTATACCGCTAATGTCACACTTTGTACCCAGTGTACCGTATACCGTTGGTAATCATCACACTTTACTGATTTATGGCTTTTATGTTTGATCGAAAACATACAATTATAAAGTTTTGCGGTGTTGTTTTTCTTGGGTTGAAAACAAATCGAATAACGGCTGCCACGTCTAATATAAAACAGCGGCAAAAATACAACAACAAAAAAAAAAAACAATATTAAATTATTGAAATCACATCTTGCATATTGCTCATTCCTAATATGTACGAGTGTTTGGTTCTCTATCGATTAAAACACAAAATGTAATGTTTTTTTCGATAACAAATAAAGTCTGTGTTCCGGTAGATAGTATGAGGTGTGCTACGCTTGGCTGTGAAGCTAATGGTGTGATAACTATCTAAGTATTACCTTCCCAAGTCGATTTCCTGGAAAGTCGTCACTCTCACCCGAGCGCGGTGACCGAAGCAGGCAGCAGGCGCTGGTGGGCTCTAGGCTCTAGGCTCTAGGCTCTAGGCAGCGATACGCCGAATGTTTGATCCTGTTAGCGGCATAGCTTCCTCCGCATTCCTCGGCGTGGAAACCAGGTCAGGCGGCTGCCGGTAATGCGGTCGAGCACTCGCTCGCGGCTACACAGACTGCTCGGTACTTGCACTCCGGAGGTAGCCAGAATGCCATTGATTCTTCTACAATTCGATACCGTAAAAGTGCCTCTCTTTGCTTCACTGTTACACAATAATGTCTGCCTTAATTACTCAAAAAAAGCTCAGGAATCACTGCTTTAAGTATGTCTTTTTACACCACTTATGAAAAGGAGTTTTTTTTTGTTTCTATTTCTGAGTGAAATTCTAGAAAACCGTTGGTAAAGTGGGGAAGGTTATCCTCAAAATTAAGCTAAGGTTGGAGTGTTTTAAACTCCGTCATATTTGACGAACATCAATAGTTATGTCGTTAGGCTTTTTAGTCGTTAAAACGAGCCGAGAACCGACGTTTAACGGTGACCAATCGAATGTCAACAGTCATAATTTCGCTGACTGTCGATTATTTGATGGTCATCAAATGTGATTTTAAACAGCCTAACCTAATTCTCTAATACCGCTTCAATTTCAAATACGTTTGAACCCGAGCAAAGTAACTATTGAAATAAAACACTTGAATCATTTGATATGTTTAAAATAGGATGCCCTTCTAGAAAAAATATATCTAGGGATATTTTTGTGAAAACCCTCTATCGGAAAATATAATAATTTATTATGTATTCGTTTTTCAAATCACTGGAATTCGGGAAAATTATTAGATAAGTGTGGCGATGTTTTCCTGATAAGAATGTTACTTTGCCCCAGTCGTGAAAAATTGTTATATTTTTGGGTACCTACGTTTTGGCTTTTGAAACGACGAAGCACTTACGCTGTACAAATTTTATGTGAGTATAATAATAATAATACGTGACTAATTTATGTAGCGCCATTTTTGTGAAATATCACCTCAAGTACGCTTATCAAACTTACCATGATATTATCGAAATACCTAAAACTAGCTAGAATTACCTTAGAAATGCTTAAAAACACCTAGAATTTACGATTGATTATGTTGTTTATATGTTTCAGATAGGAGTGTAGTTCATTTAGGAGAAATAGTTTTGTGTTAGATCATTTTCCCGTCGTCTTTTATTTTTACAAGATATTACAAATTTGCGCTGTCAAAGTATGTCACTTTTACGGTACGTATTTCTCTGTACACAGCTCTAACCTGATAATGCATCCAAATCTGCAAAAATTATTAATCCGAAATGTGTAATTCGTCGATGTATCTGAATGGGAGATCGCTCAACGTGATGCACTCACGAAGGCGTGATTAAATTTACAAATATGTACCGCGTTCCTTCATTGATTACCCATTTATTAAGTGTGCCATCACATTCGCCTTCAATTGTACAACACTTATTGCTAGTTGCTTGGTAGAGAAAGACGGGCATAAGTGAGCCATGGAGAGAAGTGAACCGTTGACCCTGTCACTGTTAAATACCAATTAAAACGTGCACAAATTTGACCAACGTATCGCCTACAAATGCTCCTTCAGCACATCCTTTTTCCTTTAGGATCTTATCGGTGGCTCATATGTTGACAGTGTCGTCCGCGCTTTTCGGTGCCTAAGTAAAATTTACGTAATTTTTATAAACTGTTTTTCACCTTGTTGATTTGTTCTAAATAACGGGAATTGATCCAAAAGAGAGTAAAATACTGTGTTTAATAGACTATATTTAATAGGGCGGAAGAATAAACGTTGATTTTCTTATTTATAAGTGATGATAAACTAGCGCTTGACGCTTGAATCATTTATCATTGTAAATATATGTTTGTGTAGTGTTTATGTTTTCTCATACCCTAGGCTTAGTTGGAAAGCAATTAAAACTATTATAACGGCTTCGAAGTATTATTTATGAAGATAAAATCGCAGGAATTTGATCATAAAATTACTCGACTTACGATCGTCGCTTTATTTCATCACTGTTATTAAATTACATTAAAACGTTACTCTAAAATTAAAGCAAAGTGCTATGATGTTATTTCCAGCATTATCTGTATTTTAAAGCATTGGCACTGACTTTGTTTTCAGAATACTTCGTTTTTGGTTTAAAGTTAAAGCTTGCTTTCTGATTTACTGTGATATTTATTTAACATTTTGTTTTTTTATTTTAATCAAATTTAATATAATTTTTAGTATTATTTTATTTTTTTCGTATATATTCTGTAAACTCATAAAATTTCTCACTATTCTTTTATCACGTTCTCAGTTGACGTTTTGCCTTTTTCATTTTTATTATCTGTCTCTTTCTCTATGTTCCTTTGATATAATTTTGAATGTTATTCTATCGTTTTCCTCACTGTTCTCTTATTTTATTTTATATTTTGTTCTGATTATATTATATATTCATATTATATATCTGATTATATTGTTATGATTTAAATGTTATTCTTTCGTTTTTTTACTGTTCTCTTTTATTTTATTTTGTGTTCTTCCTCTGTATGTATGAGTATATATATATATATATATATATATATATATATAATAATAATAATATTTGGATAATTTGTATAGCGCCGTTTTTGTGAAAAAATCACCTCAAGGGCGCTGTACAAATCTTAATTCTCTACTTAATATTAATTCTTAGTTTATATAAATATACAGTATCATACTTACCTGGCAGGTCACTTGGCAGGACACAATCACTATATCATAATAATAACTTAAAATTTAGAATAACTTAAATTTTTATTTATTTTTTATTTTGTTTCTTTTTTATATTTCTTTATTATTATTTTTCATTTTTAGGGCATGAGGGCAAATTTAAAATAAAGTATATCGGAGGTATTTTTAATTTTTCGTAGTGAAGAACAGATAATGGTGATAATCTTCTAATGAATTTAAGGAATGAGAGTCTGAAAAGTTTTCTTGGTTCTATTGGGCTTGTTACATCTTTGATTATGGATATGATTTTCTGAAAAAATGAGTTTTGAGTTTGGCTCTGAACTCTGTTGAGTCTTTTATTAGTCTCAGATCATGTGGTAGTCCATTCCAGGCTTTATCGAAGGCGCGCTCTCCAAACTTAGTGTCTGGTGTGCGCTTTGGTTCTTTCAACCTTCCGATAGCCGATGACATTGCTGATCTAAGAGTTGACTGTCGCGAATTGAATCTTCAGGAATACACAATTCCGATAAATAAGCCGGAGCCATTCCGTTAATTGATTTGAAAACCATCCAGCAAAGCTTAAACTGGATTCTTTCGGGACATTTAAGCCAGTGAAGATTTTGAGGTGCTCTGAGATATGGGAATATTTTGATACGCCGGTGATAAGTCTTGCCGCGGCGTTGAAGACTAGTTGTAGTTTGTTAATTTGATATTTAGGAAGACTAGCGTATATTCCGTTGCAGTAATCTAAACGCGAAACGACGTACGAGTTTACAAGTAGTTTGGTTGCCTCTGTTGGCAGGTTTCTTCGCACTGATTTTATTTGTCTTAGTTGAAAGAACCCTGTGCTCACAGTCCTGTTAATTTGGGATTTAAGGGAGAAATCAGCATCCAGATTAACACCCAGAAGTTTGATGGATGTCTTTGGAATAATGTCACTTCCTGAGACAGCTATTGGGGAGTTATCGATGTTATGCTGACGTCTGCTTGTGGCGGTCCAGAGAAACTCTGTCTTTGAAGGGTTCAATTTCAGTCTATTATATAACCACACACTATATATTTTTTGTTTATTTTAATTTTGTACCCTGATGATGCTTAGGCTAAGAGAAACCGCTCGGTCATAATAATTAAAATAAAATTTGTGGTCTTATATAAAGTTATTATTTTATTTTCATTAAATTTAATATTATTATTTAGTTCTGCCGGTTTTATTATTTTTTTTATTTTTAATGACAGCTGGTTTCGGTCTTTAGGCCATTATCAAACTGCGGCTAAGCTACGTGGAAAGACTTGTTCATATGATTTTTATAAAATTTAACACAAAACCTATAAATATACAAGTTCATAACGATCTGATGAAGGTTTGTTTTAAAAATATTTTGAAATTACTATTTTGATAAATTTGTAAAACACCGCCATCGGTATATTGTTGTATCCTATATCGATGTACGTCCCACGAGAGTTGGTGGATTTTTATTTACTTTTTGTTCTCCAACATTGCTCGTTAAAATACCAACCAAAACTTTTTTCCTGGAAAATTGCAAAGAAATGTTAATAACAACCAAGTCTTATTCGCCTATTTCGTTATCTATCTCACCACCGCTGGACTAATTCAGCGTTTCTATTATTTATACGATTAGAAATGTCACATGTGTTGTCTAATTTATTTATTTGTCTTTTTTATTGTCTCTGTTACCACGCCATGTTTTTTTGCCGACTAATAAATGGCTTTGCTGACTGTTTCTGTTTTGGTCTCCTTAATTTAGTTTTCAAAACATGGCGTTGAATAATGAGGGGAGAGCTCAGTTTTCAAAACATTTTCTGCTCGTATTATGCACCAAACGCATTATGTACGCTATCTTACAAACTTTTTCAGAAGTTTTAGCGATTTCTATAAAATGTTTTTGTTTTATTTTCCTACAAAAAAAACGATATCGCTTTACTTATCAGTTGCCAAGCTTATATAATTTGTTATTTTTATCGTAATTTTTTTTTTCATTTAATATATCACTGTGCTAGTTCAATTACTATAAAAAGTCAAAAATATGTATTTTTTACTTGAACTAGCACAGTGATATCGTCGCTAGAAAGACAAAAAAGCTTAAGCGATACTTTAATAAAAAAAGAGTTAAATGTGCAGTTTTGATCAGTTTTTTTTTCTGCATCGATTGCGCTGACTCTTGTTTGATTCTGAAGACTTTTATGACCCTTCAGCCACCTAAAATATATTTACCATTCGAGAAATGGCTTGACTCAAGAAACACAAGTTTCAGACTATTTTAAGCTTTTTTTCGCTTCATATAAATCAGTGGGAGCATTGAGTTACCTGAGTTTGTTTTTTTTTTCAAATCCATCCACGTACTGAATTTCTTGAAAAAAAAAATTGAAGTTCTCTGGTGTAAACTTCCCATAGTGGCGCTTTAGCTCTTTTCCCTTCCGGCGACGATATGTTTACGTATTTATATTATGAATATGACGTTAATTGCAACAGTACTCTTCTTATCTTATCTTTATTTTATCTTTGTCTTATCTTTGTTATTTTTTCCATAGCATCTTTAAGACTGTATTTTAAAAATACTTTTGGAAACCTCAATATACGATTACGTGCTATGATGTGGAAATAAATTATTTGTAATTATCCAGTGCATTACCTTACTTTCTGATGTGATTCCTACGTTAAAGCTCAGCTTGGCATAAATAAATATAAGAAGAAAGAATCTTTTAAGTCGTTGATGAGGCAGATGGTTAGTTTTAAGTGTCCAGTGTAAATGTTAAAAATATCGTCGCCAGAGAGGAAAAACGTCGGAAACGCCATTTTGCGAACTGTACACAAGAGCAATTTATTTATTTTTTTGTTTTACAATAAAAATGATGAGCCTTCAGTACCTGGTAGGACTTTGAAAGAAAAAATGACCCAGGCAATGCCCTCACTGATTTGACTGAAGCGAAAAAAAGCAAAAAAAATCCCAAGCTTGTGTCGCTTGAGGCCAAGCCTTCTCCCAAATGGTAAATATATTTTAGATAACTGAAAGGTCACAAAAGTCTAGAGAAAAAACCTGATCAAAACTGCATATTTTACTCATTTTTGACACCAAATTGTCGCTTAAGCCCCTTTGCCTTTCAAGGGACGATATAATTCTATACTACGTGATATAATAAATACACGAACATCACAACACATCACTCCTTCGTTATAAAACAACAAGTGATCTGATCGTATGCGATATACATAATACCTGCCGAGTTCACTCACCGCGTCTCAGTCTAGTGATCTCTCGGTCTCATTGCAGGCGCCATCGCCTGTGATCTGTGATGGTGTCTGCGCACTGCCCGAGTGCCTGGAGTGCCCAGTACTGCCCAGTACTGCCAATTGCCCATCGCCCATTATCCCAGGCAGAAGCAAGCAGCAGCCAGCTGACCCGTGAGCCGAGAGCCGCAAGGCAAGGTGGAGCCACTGCACTCGACGGAATTCATCATCGCCGCTCCCAAGGTCCTCATAAAATAACATCATTTTATGGAAATGCCGACGTAATCCCTTCAAGAGGGTGCTCAAACTTATTCAAATATATTTTTTCAAATGAAAATTAAATAATATCATTGTATAAGACCACATTTTATTTTATTTTTTATGACCGACCGGTTTCGCTCAGCCTAAGCATCATCAGAGTACAGAATTAAATTAAACAAAAAATGCGAAGTGTGCAGTTATGTTATATACATACAGAGGGAGAACACAAGATATATATATATATAGATATATATAAATATAAATTTTGAAAATCTTTTTAAAAAGAAAGACAAACATTCCTGGGTTACGAATAACCTGACAATATTTGAAAAATTCCTACTGCCATCATAAGAAGCGGAAGATGTTGCTTGTGCAATGATGGAGGACTTAGCCAGCGGAGGAATTGAACGCACGACGCCCGGGTGGGAATCCAACGCGTTTGTCCACTCAGCTACCGACCGGTCATAAAATAAGACAACAGTAAGAAAACAAAAGAATTGCATTTAATTAAAATATAATCATTACAATATAATTATACAGAGGGAGTACACAATATAAAATAAAATAAGAGAACAGTGAGAAAACAAAAGAATTACATTTAATATCAATATAATCATTACAATATAATTATACAGAGGGAGTACACAATATAAAATAAAATAAGAGAACAGTGAGAAAACGATAGAATAACATTTAAAATTACAAACAAGGTGATTAGAAAAAAGATAAATAAAATGAGGCAAAAATTTTATTAGGTTTACAGAAAATGTAATTTTTATTAGTTTACAGAAAATGGACAAATTTGGACTACTGACGATTTTTTTTTATTAGTCACTTTGTACATTCAAGTTTACAAGTAGCTAATAATTTCATTTTTTTTTTGACTTTATAATATTTTAACTTATATACTACTTATTATTTTGATTTATATGCCTTTTAAATATTTTTACATGCTATTTTGAGTTTATTGACAGGCAATACGAGTATATTATAAAGAATATGACTATTAATTTGAATGGGTTACTTTATTTCTAGTGCTTCTTAATTATTTATTATGTTGCCATGGCCATATTTGTGAAGAATATGAGCGACGGTGCTTTTATTGAAGGTATGATCCTTTTCAATAAGATTTTTTAAAAAGTGAATATCAATAACTTTTAAACAACATGAATTTAAAAAACACGCAGAATTTTTTAATTATTGAGCTGGGTAGTTCACCCTAAACACCAACTACGTTTGAGATGTAACTCTTTCTGGTCGAATCATTGCACACCATTTGCTTGACGGCCTCCGCGGTCGAGTGTTTAAGACGCTCGACTACGAATCCAGAGGTCGCGGGTTCAAATCCCGACGTGCGTAAATACATTTTTACTAATTATTTTGTGTTATTTCACGTTTAATTCATATTAAATAATATACAGTATATTTGTGGCACACTCCAGAGTGGTACCATAGACACTTTAAGTATCTGCCTGGCGACCTCCATTCAGAATCGAAGCGTTGCTTGAAATGACTTTTGCCCTGTTTGGTGACCAGATCTGAATATCCAGGTATTTCCCAACCTTCCTCTTCCCCATCTCCTTCCCCACCACACTACCTTCAGCCTCACAACATACCCTAATTGTGGATGACATATTCCTACTGCCTCCAGACGGTTGGGATTCCTGTAGGCAAGTATTTCGTTAGTTAAATCTGAAAGACATACATTTGTTATCTAAAAGCATTAAAATGTGTACTAAGATATTTTATTTATACATATTTGAGGATTTGATTAGACAAACTCTTGTGATTGGTTATGCACTGTTCAAAATTTTCTTTATAAGAGTCGCCGGCACTGAATCGAATAAATCATGATGTCTACGTGATGTTATCCTTCACAGATAATTGTTAATTTAAAAACATAGTGAAAAAAATGCCCACATATTGAGAAACACACACCCAGTTCCAGCGAAGCATATAATTTTAAGCGCGCGGTCTGTAAGGGTGTTGGTACTTATCCATTTATTTCGTAATAGCCCATGCGCCCCTCGGGTACATTTATTACTCCATGCATAATAATTATGTACATATTATTATTGTTTGATTCAACATGTCACTTGGATTAGTCGAAAGCTGTTCGTCAAATGCAGCCCCGTTTATTTTGATCGCCTGTCGCTGACGATTTTTATGTCACCCTCTTTAGCCTAGAATTGAATATTCATATTTTCACAATGCCTTTTTAAAATAGCACGCGACTTAGCGTTCAGTTATTATTATTCTATTTAACCCAGTTTTTTTTTTTAAATACGCATTTAAATGGTTCGTTTACCCCGGTATGCTGTTCCTCAATCATCACTCTGCTAATTATGGTTATCATTCTCCTCTGTCTAAAATGTCGAGACTTGTTAACTCAAGCCATGGTCTTGAAATGTTTGGTAGTAGTCTAAATACTTTGACATTCTTTACGACTCTACCAATACTAGGACTTGACCTTGGCTTTGATTTGAATGTTATTTCTTATGTATATTTGTCCTATGTTTGTCATTGCTTCATTTAGTATTATGTATGTGCTGTTCTTTCTCTGTTTTTTTTTTATATAATTGGAATTTAGTCCGTTAGTGTATAAATAAATAAATGGTGATTTTATTTAATTTCCGATATCCGTGAACTGATTTCGTCCGATGTTATGATTACGAATTGCTTTCATTGAATATCAAAATAAAAGGGTCCATTATTATTCCAATTAATATAACAATGTTTATTTCGTCGGTTATATTATTAGGAATAGCGCATTAAACACCAGCGGTTACATTGTATCGATGTTTTATCTCGCCCAAATGAATAATTGATTCATTTAGCTTTGGTCGTCCCCTGTCCATTTATAACTGCATTTCTCATAATTTGTACAATACACCCGTATGTTAATGTTAAGCATTACTTGTTACTAATGGAATCATCTGATGCGATGTCCGTGACTGTACCAGTGTATCTCCTACAAATGAATCGGATCCAGAACAATCTTCCCGCATCATCTCTATCAATTTATTTATCTTCGTGTTACGAAAATACAAACTTTTACAAAATTCCAATTTAGTATTTCATCATACACATTCATATCAACTAGCAAAAGCTTACAAATAAGTACGTACACGAATACCTACCTACAGGTATCTTCAAAAACTGGAATATCGAGTTGTGGCATCTTGAAATTTGCGTGCCCTTTTCTGTTTAGAATTCACAAGTCAATCTAACTATTTTCAGTTAAAATAATATCCATCAACAGTTTAAGGATCTATGAAATATTTATTGAGCTAACGTAAAACAAGACATTAAAATATATATCATCCATATTCTTCAAATGTTAAAGAAGAATAATGCTTTCGAAAAAAGAGCGTTAAAACTCTGACGAACCGTTAAGTAACTATTAGTTTTAACCCTTATCACTCGAGAGGCGCCGCTACGGCGCCATATAAAATTTTAATTCCACTCGTTAGGCGCCGCAGCGGCGCCATGAACAATAGTCATACATTTTATTGTTTACAAAATCCAAGGGTGCACGGACAGGTTTCTTCATGTTTACAGTTAGTTGCGTCTAGTACCTGCTACTGAATGCTTGTGTATTGTGCTACATTTTTTTTGTTTTTAACAATTAATACGCAGTTATTTATTCAAATATTTTTTCACTCCATAGTAAATATGTATGAAGACGAAATTAGTGATGATGACTTTCTTTTTGAGTGTGAAAGTGACTGTACCGGCGATATTTCAATGCAACATGACAGTTCAGATAGTGAATGGAAGAAAAAAATGCGTGTTTTGGACACAAGTAGCAGTTCAAGTGCTTCTGACGTAGATATACAAGAGGAAGATGTAAATGGTGGCGCAAACTTTTTTTTTGGGGGATAGAGATATGTTCCATAAATTCGTATATCTTGTATCAATCCATAAAAAAGAGAAATAACGAAAAACCACTAAGCCATTTAAAGTAAATAAAAGTTTTGGTTGATCAGTTAGTGGGTGAGTACAAAGAGCCTCAAAGTAAGCCATCTACTTCCACTCCATCAGAGACCAGGCTCAATGGAAAACTGCACATTTTAAGGAAATGTCCTAAGAGGGACTGTGAGGTCTGCTCAAAAAGGGCAGTAAAAGGCGGGAGACGGGAGACCAGCAAGTATTGTGACACTTGTCCTGGAAAACCGAGGATGCATTTGGGTGATTGTTTTGAAAAATACCATACTTTAAGGAATTATAAAAACTAAAATTTGCCGTTTTTTTCTTTTATAAATACTTACTTTCTAAAATAAATATATATTTGTAAACATAAATAAGCATTTTTATTTGCTACCTTTCCAAAAAATATTTTTTTCTAATTTTCTAAGAATATCTTAGTTTTTTCTCATATTTTTGCTTAAAAAATCCTCGAGTTGCTGGAAACCTATATGATTTTTTTCTCGAGTGATAAGGGTTAAAATAACGTATTCATGTCTATTGTCATCCATTTCTTAGATTTTGCCTGTATTTATAGTTAAATCATTTTTTTTATTAGAGTTCACCCTTGATACTGTTTTTACTTCTCCCGATAACAAAAATGCCTTTCCACCCATGGATTGAATCAAGCCTTTAAAACACTTTCGCGAAATCGAAATACATAATTTATATTTTATTAGATAGCTCTCGAAATATAGCAATAACCCTTTGCGTAAAATTTTATGTTTTTTTTTTAGCTTTCTGTGCCTGTTCCACAATAAAAGAAATAAGGTGATAATTTGGCGAAAATGATGTGGTCTTAAAAATCTATATGCCTGTAAGTACTTATCGATCGTTTAGATTTATTGTTATTTTCATGGGTTCATTGTCTCGCTGCTGTATTTTGTCCAAGCCATTTCGTTTTAATGTGTTTAGAATATTATACTTATCTCTTGCCTACAATATTTCACGAGTTAGTGAGAGTTAGATTTTTTTGCACAATTTCACTGCAGGGTAGGCAGAGATGATGGAATGTCACACAACCGGTGCACACTTCTTGCTTCACCCACATTCATACATATGTAGATACTCTTTCGTAATTCCGGTTTTTTTTTATTTGACCCGACCCAAGTATCTGATTCATTTGATATTTCTTAAATCCTTTAAATCTTCAAATAATAATAATACTTATTAACCCCAAAGGCGTTTTACGGGGCTTCAAATTATATAATAGTTAAAGTAAAATTAACAAAATTATGTTAAAGTATTTTTATTGCTATAGTCTAGCGTGTTTTTTTTCTTCCCTTTTAAGTTAACGAGTTTTTTAGGTACCACTTTTTAAACAAAGCTGTGATTTTCAGAGCGTTTGTTTTAAAGTTATAAAACATACAAATTTACTTTGCAACAGAAATATTTATCGACAGTTCATTAACATGTTTGCTTAAAGTTTTATTGTTGTTTCATTTATCGCCCGCTCGTGAGGGCTAGGTATTTTTTAAACTTGCAAGTAATAAACACAAGTGACTAGTGCAATGAACTTGAATATACGCCGTGAGGAGAAGTTCTTTTCAATCATATTTATTACCTTGTTTTTTGCGTGCCTCTATTTTGTTAGTGAGTTATGTGTCGAACCTGCTGTAGATATTGTGTTCCGTTAAATATCGAGTTGAACTAGATATATATAAGTAAGTGGTAATATTACATTCAATTTAAATTATTAATCATATTTGAAATCAATGTTTTAACTTTATTTTATTTTACCTTGTTCTTCTTACTGTGTATCTTCAAATGGCGCTCTTATCTTCTTGTGTAGCACGTTCCACGTTCTAAATGTCTTCATACTATAACATATTTAAGTATGTACATCAGTTTCTCACGTTCCCACTGAAGCAGTCAATGATCGACTAGGTTGAGTGTAACGTACACAAAAACCACATTGTTCCTTCCAATACTAACATTTGCTTCGATACCTACTAGCACTATTAACTCAGAAGTCCTTGAAACCAATTAGGTCAACGAACCCGGTATGTTTTTGTGCTTTGGCATAATTGTATTTTTCGTTTATCATTATTTAAGCTGATAGCGTGTGATTTTCGAGAATTTTCGCTGTATTAATTATTCGTCTAGTTTGTTGACGAATTTATCTACTTTACATTAACATCTGCGCAGGAAAGACATCAGACTTAATCAGGAGTTATTTTTAATATAACGATGACACAATGTTCGAAAGATCACGCCTCTAATCAGGAGTCTCCGTGTCTCTACACACGGGCCTCGTGTCGGTTGAATATGCTAATAAGATGTTTGATAATATGGTAATGATCATCTTTTTAATAGCGATTTCCGAGAAGATCGCAAAAAGTAGACACCTAAAAGCTATGGCAATAGTGCCATAGTGCCATAGTGCGGTACGACACGTGCACAGCGAGCGAGCAAAGCAAATTCCTCTTGGCCAATACACCAGCAGGCTCCGCTCTCCACACAGGGTCCACTGTCCAGCGGCCGGGGTCATTGGTACCAGTGCAGCGTGCTTGCTGTAGCTGTTGCTGTTGCTGTCGCTGCTTGAGTTCGTTGCTTGTTACTCATTCAACTAACATACAATCTGCTTCGGCCTTGGCAGACCGACGGACTGCAGGCACCATCCAAATCATTCATGGAATCCAAATTATGTTTTCCGCGGACACCGACTGATACATTATAACCGAGTTTTGTCGGCCGATTTTCTAAACTTGTCTTGTTCGTCAATGCCTTTATTATCAGCTTATTTTTTTGCTCACATTTTCTAAGTAATGTCTGTTATTGTGTGGTGCCACATACCCACGATATCTTGTTACACGATAAAGCTATTTTAGGACGCGTTATTTTTATAGTTTCTCGCTTTTCGCGGTCAATGCTCCGCTAAGAAAACATTTCATTTTGAGGCCCCTTTGTATTTAACTCTACCGGAGTCGCACGGAAATAGCCTGCATTCGCAGTATATATTATTATATAAGCTTAACCATTGGGTTTTAATCTAATTATAGAAGTTAATGTAAACATCTAATCTCAATACGTGCGATCTTAATTTTTATTTTCAATCTTCCAACAAAGGCTTTGTTGTTTCGATTTTATCAATATTGTTTTATTAACTTTTCAAATTGCATCCTGGAAATTACTGCCTACCACCGTCGACCAAGTACATCCAAATCGATGCCTACCACATGTTGTTTCCATAGCTAAACAGAAGGCTGGTCCAAGCGTGGCCCCTTGGCCTTTCATTGTTTTTTTTTCTAATATATCTGCTACCTACCATTATTCAACAATACATTATTTGGTTTAATCAAATTATTAAGTTCTTATCTAGCCGTCCTTTGTTTGTTATAAATCCAGAAGTTTGCAACATTCTGACAAACTTTTACTTTATTTCAAATTGTAATTGTTTTATTCTGGCTAGACCCCTAGACCCCTTTCCACGCATTACCCTGATTGTCCAGATATGCATTTCAAAGAAGACGGCACTCTGCAACAAGACGCGAGTGATATTTAATGATACCTATTCAGTTGTTATGTAAATGTTAGTTTCCGTTCGTTAAGTGACTGCCGCTAGCACGAATTGCGACTTAACCGCCAGGTTCCTAACCAATTCGCGGGAGTCAACGTTCGGTGCGTGGCAATGCGCCGTTCAATGCCTCCGAAGCTCTTATAATATATCTCCGTCCCACTTTATCATCTTAAATTATTATTGTTCTTGTTGTGTCTTCCGCCGTGTTTGCGTCTCTGTCTCTCGTGCTTCGGTCCTTCTGCAACCGTTGCGGCCTTAGAGGTGGCGCGAAAACATAAACACCTTTGTTGTCTGTCCCGGTCTGCGAGTGGAGAGTGAAGTGGAGAGTGGAGAGTGGAGGGTAGAGTAGAGACGAACAACAACTGTAGTAAGTAGTAAGCTCTCGCAAGCCCTCACCTACTTAGCGCGTCTCCACTCTCCACTCTCCAGTCGGGCCGGGGCCGGGGACTTGCCGGCAAAAGGGCGCGAAGCTGAGCACTCCCTTTTCAACTCGCCGACTAGCTGTCTTCCCGTTTGTATGGGGATATTCTTTTTCCTTGCCCTTTTATTGTCCTGACAGAGCCTACCTTCCTGAGCGGAATGCAAAGCTCGCAACGTCTTATAGGAACTGGAACAAGATTATGAAGAATGAAGGTACCTAAGTTAGGCAGTGTTATTTTTGGATGCTGTAACCGTCTTTTTATCTCTTGTCGATCCCTCTTTGAACCTTTTCTTAGTGCTTTAAATTTGTTGTTTTGGTTTCGTAAGGTTTTATTTTTTACTCCTCATATTTGTTTATTTTTATTTTTTATTTGTCTATCATTTTTTGTAGAAGTATTAGAGATAGACCTAGACAGTTAATTATCGTGTTAATACTCAGTCGATAATGTTAAACGTGTCTGTATCGTTTTAGGAAAAAAATATCGGAGAAACAACTTATGATTTACATAATGTGTTTTTAAGTTCCTCTTTCGAAGACCACCGGGATGTTATTTGTCTATAATATAGTGATCAGATTCAAGTGAATGGTAGAATATTATAATGAATAATGACAAGCGATATGTTCCCGGTTCCGTTGAATGGGAGAAGTCGACGTGAACACGGATGAAAATTAAAATATAATTGAAAAGATTTATATATAATCAGATCTGTTGATATTCTGAAGTGATAAATTATTACCTTTTAGTGGGCGGTCTATTTCCATCGTGTTGCGATTGCTATCGCATTTTACGTCCATTTGTAAAGAATACATATTTCAAACACCTTTTTGATGTTGCGTGGTGGAAATTTAATTGTTTCCTATTGCATTTTAATTAGCAGAAATAACCGCCAATTAACTTTGTAACGACTAATTAATTTCAATAAATACCAAAGCTAGGGATTCACATAAAATTACATCCAGCCTTTTATTTATTCATATAATTCATTGAAACTTTTCATTGCTTAATATTCAAACTACTGATACCTATAAATCAGGCAATAAGATAACTTTTTTCATTTGTGAAAAATTTCACATTCCACGTGAGACATGCTAAAACATTTTCGAGCTTTAAAAGATCGTATAAATTATAGTTATATATGTATTGAGTGAAATTGTTCCATTATCCACCCATTTGTGCAATTTCACATTTCATGGGTAATGGGTAACCAACGCAAGCATGCAGCACGTATGAGCGTACAAAGACAAACCATGATTACCCTCTAAGAATACGAGGAGTGGAGCTTTGTTGATCTCGTCTGAGCTAGCTCCGGAAACTGTCTTCGTCTCACATCGAGTGCCATCGGTTACCGTCGGAAATGAATATCCATAAAGCACAATACTCGTACACTATAGTATTCACCACCTGGTGGTGCATCGCTTCAAAAGTCTACCGCTTAAGGTCAACATTTGGGGCCTTACAACCGGTGACTGGCGAACCAAATTAAATAAACTACCGACTTGTGATATTACGTAAATTAAAAAAAAAAAAAATCATTCTTTTTTTCAATCATTGTATTAGTACAAATCAGTTACATGTACCCTTCCATAATTAAAAATATAAAACTTAAACTTGACGTAGTTATGCAGAAAGCGTCCAACCCACAATTTGCCAAAATCGAGTTTTACATGTTTTCCTATATATACGAGATTTATATCTGCTGAAAAAATTCAAGCTCCAGTTTAAAAACATTATAAAATGTTACTTTTAACATATACTTTTTTTAATAAACACATTGACAGATTATAAATTACCGTTTTATAATTATGCTCATAAAAAAAACACTGATATTCACTTAACATATGCCAATTATGCATATTTATGTATTTTTATCGTCATATTTTCAAACGCCTTTCTCTCAGTTTCATCTAACTTAAAATGCTTTGTTTTTTATTATGTCAAGACAAAAGTGGAACTAACATTAAAAAACAAAGATTTATTGAGTTTCAAAGTTAAGTATTAAAGTTGGAAAATGCACAGCGAGAAAGGATCGGTCATCCTCCGTTTTAAATTTAACACCAACTATCCTGCTTATGCTTATTTGTCAATCCAACAGGTAATTTGTACTTTTTGTATGTATTATTTCTCTCTCGCTGTTAGTTGTTTTTTTTTTCTTGACGAAGGAAGGGTTCCCCCGAATTAGGTGGACATTTGGAATAATTTTTAAATTAATTAACTAAAAAAAGTTAATATTTTATTGAATAACAAAATTATTTTTCTTAGTGTAATAAAAGTTCTTTACAAAACTATGAAAACATTTTTTTCCGTTTTCTAGGTATTGTTCAAATAACTATTTAGGAACTCACCAATAGATTGAAATAAGACACAATAAATTGAAACATACGTATTTATAAATCCTTCGAACTATCGCTCTGTGAAAAGGTTCAGATTCTCTAAAGGTTAAACTGTCAAGAATATCCTACAAATAAAAAGAAAAATATGATAACCTTTGGCAACAGAATAAGCAGTAAACATTATATTAAGAAAGGAAAAGGTGATCCTTTTCAAATTGGTTTTGTGATGTAAAATCACGTTTTTGTTATTCAAAACCTTTCTGATAACAATAAACAACACGGCTAGAAAAAATCTATATACATCTTTCAAATCCCAATGCCTCCGTAGCGTAAAATGCCTGGCATTTGACTTTTTGTTTAGAAGTTTCGAGTCTGATTTCCGCTACAACGCATGAAATGGCATGGACATTTTTTTAAATTATTTATTTGTTCGCGATCAATGTAGGTTTTGTGACGTTAATTTTTTTTTATCTTGATGAACCTGACAAAATAAAATATCTCATCGAAAAATAATTAGACGGGGTAAATTGAAACGACCTCACCAAAATCATTGGGAGAGTTCGTTGTTTAATGCTCTGAAATTAATGAATGCATTTTTAAAATTGATTTTTTTGTGATCCCTCATTGCAGTAACTACATCCGACTTCTAGCTGAGGTTAACGAACACGTCTGCGCTTCAGAGTCAAAGTCAACTCAAGTAATAACATTATACTATAATAACATTTACGGGTAGCTCGCTTCTCAAAAAATATCGATCAGGTTGTAAAACATTATGTATTATTTGAAAGAATAATGTGCACAATTAATATCGAACGTATCAAGGACCTCGTTTACTCACACAAATAATGGCTACTATTTTGTATATTTCTAATTTTGGGTCGGATCTCGCGCCAAGATCAATGACCACGGTACACAATGCAAGCGTTCACAACCCACAACCTAAGCTGGGTTTCTCCCATCCCATAGCGGCCCCCGGTTACGGACCCCTGTCCAGTCATTGGCTTCCCGCCGTAAAAAAAGCACAAGACCCAGTAGGTACTCATACCTACCTACGGACCTACTCGGTTGCATATCCATGGCGCTTTTTTTATTCTGAGTGAATAACCTCTTTCCTGTGTTCAAATTCAATACTTTGCATGGGTACAGAATAATGGTAGTGGAGTTTTATGCAAAAGGATATGTCAACGTTCTCGGTAATATTTTCAAGGCTGTGTAGGTCGGAACATTTAATTATTCAGTATGCAGAATGCACAATTTTTATATTAGTGTGATTGCGTTATTTACTTTGTTCAGCAAACTAACTTTTTTCATACCCGTAGGATCAAGCAATATTCTCTTAGGATTTGTTTTCCATTGGAATTAATGTTTAACACAATTTGCTCGTATAAAAATTGAGATGGATTTTAAAAAAATGTTTTAGTAAATGATAGTTTTTTTTTTTAGTTTCTTCAAATATTGCTTTCAATACGAAGTTCCTTTTTTATAATGCAATGCCTACTCAACTACATACAAATGTGTGAACATTTTGATTTTGTTTTCTGAAGTTATAAACACGTCATAGTGTAAAAATATTCAGGCACGTAACGTTACTTTCCGTTTTCGTATTATGTTTTCTTGAACGTGTACATTAAAAAAAAATAGGCTTCCTGAGAATGTCGTGTATGCACTCTCGGACGCACATTTCAAATTGTCTAATTTCTTGTGATCGAATGTACGAGTATAGATATTTTCAACGCACCCATCGTGTTCGCTATTCGTGTTTTATTAAACATGACTATTAAAAAATATATAATATAAGGTTAAGTATTACATAATTTGTGGGGATTGCATATTACGTGAACTCGCGTGCTAATCCATTATCGTCGGGAATGCCCATCAAATGGGCACCCATCAATTACATAACATTAAATTTGAACATCTAAGCCACACATATCAATTTGGAAAACAGGAAATGGAAGCTTTAACATTCGGTAAGCCGTTGTAGGTAATGGATCCTAGACGAGGACATTAAATTTTATGAGTCTACTGGCATTTTAATCACAAACTACTGTTCCCTAGTGGATTTTTATACCTGGGCTCAAAAACTTCTTCTCTGTACCCTGTTACCTTAACATATTATAATTCTATTGTGTTTTTTTCTGTATACTAGTGCTGACTTTTGAATAAGTTATATAGTGTGTTTCTCTTTCTATGCTGTACGCTATCTTTTCGGGGCCTTTTTTCTATCTGCATCACAAATTTAATAATATGATTTATGTTTCTATGTATGCATTACCTACCTACTACACCACATTTTCACTTGTTGCTTTTATACGTTAAAATTGTATAATTTGAAAATTCAATTTCTAAGTTTATTTACGTCAATTTGATAGTATCCACGATAAATCCGTGGGTGTCGCGAGTTGCCTACAATTATTTCATTGTCTCAACCTAAAAACGCCACAAGTTGATGAAATAATATACTCGTACGTCGATTACAAGCGCGTAGTATTCATTGCTTCTCCAAATGCTGTAAACATAATTTACAGAAACAAACACATCCGATATTTAAACAGATGTGCTCCTCAGACACTTGTACTATTTACATTTAGATGTTACCTACAATTTATTACTACAGCCACCTCTCAGATCGTCTTTATGTTACGGAGTATCAGCCAAATCTCCAGTGAGTATCTGTATACCGCTGTGTATGCGAAGGTGTGTAAGCAATTGATGTTTTTTCATGTCTGCGCTCTTATATTTCGTTTGTTACGGGTTTACATAAAAAAAAATTATAATTTTCTTAAAAGTAAGACAAACATTCCCGGGTTACGAATAACCTGACAATATTTGAAAAACTCCCTACCGCCATCATAAAAAGCGGAAGATGTTGCTTGTGCAATGATGGAAAACTTAGCCAGCAGAGAAATTGAACGCACGACGCCCGGGTGGGAATCCGACGCGTTCTCCACTCAGCTACCGACCGGTCTTATATACTTTATTTAATATGTAACAGACTAACAGGTGATACATTGATGGCATCAGTAACATGTTTTTGAATTTAGACTGATAAATAAAATGGAACCATTTTGTTTATTATTATGAACATTTTGACTGCCAAAATTGATCATTTAGAATTAATTGTCATACCTACATTTCGAAGATTTCGTTTTGCGTTATGTATTCATCTTATGACAAAATAATTACTTAAAAAATTGTAAATATATTCTTCCGTGGGCTATGTTTAAGCACCAAGTGACTTAACCTTCGTATCGGGCTTGCCTTAACTTGTTTAGAAGAAAAATCTAAAACCAAAATATACTTCATCGTTTGGACTTTTCTATTTTTTTTTACATTTAACATAGAAAATACAATGTGTAGTAGAATTAATAAAACACATAATAAAAAGGACGCATAAATGGTTCAACTTAGCACTCATTTCTCTGCAGGTGGCCTAAAAAGGAATAGAGTAACGACAAACATATTAGATATAAGAATCCACTTTTTTTGCATAAACACTATTCCGAACTATTATAAACGTATCTCGATCTGTTGGTCTCAGTCTCGGTCTATTGGTGTGTTTTTGATAATAATTATTCTTTTAAGGTGTGATTATATTTGTTTAGTCAGAATATTTTAATTTTGATGGGATTAATTATGTGTTCGACGTTTTGTGGTGGGATAGCTAATTATTTTTACCCAACCTACACAAACTTGCGAAAAAACACTTTCTCCGGGTTTTTATATCGTACACCATAAGAGAGAAAGAGACAACAAATTTAATTCCCCGCTTTTACGTAGTGACGCAATGATCTTAAGCTACTGGGCCAACGCGGGACTCCGCCCACATTTTTTATTATGGCACTAATCTTGACACAACTAAACGGTTTATTTGCTTATATGCTATATTTTTATTGATAAAAATACTGTGAAAAAGTGGCTATACGAATAAACAAAAACATTATGTCGACATGTGCTGTGAATGGATATACAAATACCATAGCCCCAGTCTTAGCCACGCCCTTTTCCAACCGAGTCAGTTACTTCAAGGTAAAAGCTAGTAAAAACTGACTACAGATTGATCTACAGCTATACCTCTTTAATATTATTGCTCTAAGTCGTACACTTTTATTGCCTTGTAGTGAGGTACTTTTTGGATCTTGGGTTTGTTCATTTTTCGAATGAGGGTTTTGTATTTATGTTGTAATTAGTTGTAAAGGGGTTAACTTTTTGCTTAACTTATCTCATTTTAAAATATATGGTTTGGAGAAGTCTTCGCATTGATCTAGAAATTCGCAAACGAAGGAAAACCACGATGCACCACTAGAGTTGACCCAAATAACACAAATTTTTAATTGTGTGTATTAGTGCATATGTATACACTTCTGACATTGATGTGACCCAAACAACACAAATTTAGAATTTTGTGCATTAGTGCATATGTAAACACTTCCGACAGTGATGTTCTTGCCAAACGTCAGTGAGAAACAGCATTTTGTCTTTCTTACGCCTAATTACTGTTATCAACTAGAAATGGACAACAATTCGCTGTGCTAGTTCAATACTATAAAAAGTTTTTTTTTTTTACTATAGGAATCTTTTTTTTTTTACTTTTTATAGTATTAAACTAGCACAGCGAATTGTACACTTTGATCAATTTTGAATATTCGGAATTTTTTACAGGGTGCTCTTTTATTATATTATAAATGCTTTCTTTAACAAACAAAAAATCATTGGAATTTTATTTCCTGAAGTTGATTAACAATTTTGAAACATGCTGTATACTAGCAATGCATCTGAGTGACTACTGTGTTCATTTCAACTCTAGTTGCGATACCTGCGTGTTGAACCTTGAATCCTTTGATAAAAAAAGTGCTGTTGAAATGATAGCGCACAATAATGTATAGGCGATTGTAAAAATATGTATTTCTGGGGATTTAAAATTGATATTGATCCATTGAGCGACCAGCCGAAAAACAAGTGGTACATTTCCTATACAGATTAACATCGTTTACAAAGAATTTAATCACTTATCAAAATCCCTACCACCAGAATTAGAGTATAAAAATGCCGACCTTTACATTTAGGCAAATTATCATTTCATTTACGTATCGAATATAGCGATATTCGTTTGTTGTATTAAAATTACTAGCTAACCCAGTTAAACAATATAATCATTTAATCGGTGTTAGTAAACTTCAAATTGTGAAGTTAAAATTTTAACTATGTCATACAGGTATGTAAGAAATGTTTCGCACAGAATTATCACCCCAAACTATACGTATGATCTTCGTGGAGGGCGTCAAGTTCCTTTGAAAAACAGAGGTCGGTGGATTGAAACCCGGTGTACATTTGCGTATTTTTACCTTGTTCCAGTGTGTTAAGAGTCAACACCCAAAAATACACATTTTTCGGCTTTCTAGTACAAGCTCTGTGCAGAAACGGGCGGTCCGTTTGATAGATTCTCCTATCTTAACAAACGGATTGCAAACTTTGGAGCACAGACGTCAGGTGGGAATGCTGTCCTTGTTCTACAGTTATTTCAATGGAAGATGCTCCGAGGAACTTGCGTAACTCGCCAAACGCGCTTCCAACATTTGTACACGGTTGACATTTAATACATGAGAACAGGTCGCTTTTACGACTCTTTCTTATGTTCAACCGCTCGACTATGGAACGATTTGCCGGCCTCTGTGTTTCCTCCCTCCTTCAACATGGGTCTCTTCAAGACCCAAGTTCACTCCTTCCTTTCCTCAAAAAGACCCTCCACACAGCATCCTCAAAGATGACATAGACCTTGAGGGAAATTATTTCCCTCAAGGCCTCCTGTGTGGAGTTATTGTAAAAAAAAGCAAAACTGCAAGTTATTTAACTGTTAATTCTATATGGGTATTTAGTAAATTGTTTGTTTGTAATTTATTTGTAAATTCAATGTGTTTAGTTAGGAAAATGTCTAAGGTTTTCAGTGAATACAATTTTTAAACACTATTCTTTTAAATTCTTTATGAAATGCAAGAATTTAAAAGATTACTGTTTAGAATTTTTGGTAAAACCTTCAAAAATGCCTGTTTTTCAAACTGCACCTTTTACTGACATTTTGGTATGTTTTTCGTAGAATTTAAAGGATTACAGCTAAAAGATTGAATTCACTGGAAACCTCAGCCATCTTTCACCCATATAAAGTTTGCAGATAATTAATTTGTAGTATTGCTTGTATTAGATTGCTACAAATCAACGTTTGGCGTCATTCTTGAGTCCTGACCCTTCAATACTCTTCAAATCCAAAAATGTTCAAAAACTTATTTTCATGTAACATTTTTTTTTTGAGAATCGAAATGGTCCTTTAAATGGCTTTAGCTATGTTAAGTGATTAGATTTGAATAGCCAGGTACTCCCCGATCTTCCTCTTAAACTTCTCCTTCCCCTCCCATACTTCATTTCAAACCTTCCCTAAATGGGGATGCCTTAGTTGGACTGGCTCGGGGCAGTTGGAACTCTTGTGCGGCACCACATAAAAAATACTTGATCTGCTGAGCACATACGCATTTCAAATCAATAAAATCTTTAAAGTTATTTTCGACTACAGTTCAGTAACCTATTTGGCATTCCGTGTCGCTCCAAACTACGACCCATTTTAAAAGCACCCTGTTCCATATATTTTGCAATTCGTCCTAGACATTCACCTCTGCCGTGTTCTGCCCGCCTTCCCCACCTGACCTCTCCCCCTCCCCCCTCCCTCCTCCCCCACCAGAACCCTGACAGGGCAGACAGACCTCTCCCAGTGTCCTGTGAATAAACCCTTCGAGACAGTCACCCCTAGCAAGGACACTAGCCCTGCGCAGCTGCTAAGCAACTGAAAAAACGGGTCCAGTGGAATGAACTTCGGCGTAATTTATTTTAGAATATTCTGGTCAAATGTCTCAACTTGTTAATAATAATAATATTTGGATAATTTGTATAGCGCCGTTTTTGTGAAAAATTACCTCAAGGGCGCTGTACAAATCTTAATTTCTACTTAATATTAATTCTTAGTTTATATAAATATACAGCAACATACTTACCTGGTAGGTCACTTCTGGCAGGACACAATCACCATATTATAATAACCTAAAATTTAGAATTACTTAAATTTTTATTTTTATTTTTTATTTTATTTTATTTTGTTTATTTATTTATTTATTTATTTTTTATTTTATTTTTTATTTTTTTCCATTTTTAGGGCATGAAGGCAAATTTAAGATAAAGTATATCGGAGGTATTTTTTAACTTTTCGTAGTGAAGAACAGATAATGGTGATAATCTTCTAATGAATTTAAGGAATGAGAGTCTGAAAAGTTTTCTTGGTTCTATTGGGCTTGTTACATCTTGATTATGGATATGATTTTCTGAAAAAATGAGTTTTGAGTTTGGCTCTGAACTCTGCCGAGTCTTTTTATTACTCTCAGATCATGTGGTAGTCCATTCCAGGTTTTAGGACCTGACACTCGAAGGCGCGCTCTCCAAACTTAGTGTCTGGTGTGCGCTTTGGTTCTTTCAACCTTCCGATAGCCGATGACATTGCTGATCTAAGAGTTGACTGTCGCGAATTGGAATCTTCAGGAATACACAATTCCGATAAATAAGCCGGAGCCATTCCGTTAATTGATTTGAAAACCATCCAGCAAAGCTTAAACTGGATTCTTTCGGGACATTTAAGCCAGTGAAGATTTTGAGGTGCTCTGAGATATGGGAATATTTTGATACGCCGGTGATAAGTCTTGCCGCGGCGTTGAAGACTAGTTGTAGTTTGTTAATTTGATATTTAGGAAGACTAGCGTATATTCCGTTGCAGTAATCTAAACGCGAAACGACGTACGAGTTTACAAGTAATTTGGTTGCCTCTGTTGGCAGGTTTCTTCGCACTGATTTTATTTGTCTTAGTTGAAAGAACCCTGTGCTCACAGTCTTGTTAATTTGGGATTTAAGGGAGAAATCAGCATCCAAATTGACGCCCAGAAGTTTGATGGATGTCTTTGGAATAATGTCACTTCCTGAGACAGCTATTGGGGAGTTATTGATGTTATGCTGACGTCTGCTTGTGGCGGTCCAGAGAAACTCTGTCTTTGAAGGGTTCAATTTCAGTCTATTTGAGGTCATCCAGAGAGTGATCGCTTCTAGGCACTCAGTCATGCGGATTTTCAGACTGTCTATTTCTGTCGGTGAGCAGTAAAAGTAAACTTGCTGGTCGTCGGCGTAGCAATGTGATATAAGGCCGAATGATTTGATTATTTGAGCGACATCATTTATGAAGAGGATGAAGAGCAGTGGGCACAGAACGGACCCCTGGGGTACTCCAGATGAAAGCGTTGTAAAATTTGATTGGTTTATTCCCACCTTCACGGCTTGTAAACGGTTACTTAAGTACGATATCAGCCAATTCTTAACGCCGCTTAGGTTATTCAGATAGATTTTTAGCGTTATCTATTGAGCAGAAAAACAGACGAAAACATTTATTAATTCTATGCACGTGGAAACATTAACATAACACACACCCAGTGCAAGATCTTCGTAAATAAGATTTGTACTCGGCAAAATGCCCAAATTAAATTTATCGATCTTGTCAGTCTAAACCAGTCGTATATAACTAGATTTCTGTAGGAACCAGGTTTTTATTTATTATACATTAGTCTAAATCTACACTTTTCTTTAAACATTCTTATACAATAAAATAAATACATGGCCTGTTCAAAAGGAAACGTGAATTTTGAATTTTCGCGGGCTGTGTATATTCGATTAGCGTTTTTTTTTGTTGTTATGTTGATACACATATTTTTATCATATGTTAGCATTATCAGGTATTTTGGATTAGTGGTTTGTTTTTGACAACTGGAAAGGTTAGTTACGTTTTTGTGTGTTCTTCGATTTTTTACTTTTGAAAAAAAAGGAATTATTAGTGTTTGCTTGATAGTATTATATTACATATTTAGTGGCTGCTTGATGAGCTAATCTTATCAAGCGTATCTCATTGATAACTTTAAATTTATATCTGTGTTGAACAAAGGATGACAAACATTTTCCGACAAGCAACAATGATTTTTTTAAGCCGATGGGAAAACCCGAATCCCTGCGAAGATCTTTGTACGTATCAATGATTTAGTTTTGTGATATCGATTTTTCTGGACATTTGCGTAATTGTTTTAGTCGAATTAGATAATACTTATAATACTCGCTCGTCTTATATATTGATCACGTGATATTATTTTTTTTTACTTATCACAAATTCAGAATCAAAAATTGATTCATTTCGATTCATAAACAATTTTTATTATTATTACGTTATTTATTTATTTATATTTTTTTTGTTATTTATAGAAAACACAAATACGCACACTAACAAGTAAAATAATATAAAACATAGAGAATCATTGCTGAATTTGCGTTTACTATTAATTAAAAAGTATTGTTGTTTTGTTTTCGATCCCTTATATTAAAGGGTGCAAGATTTATTTATAAGCGTATTGCGTTTCTCCTGTTTATCTGCCTATTAACTGAATACTATAACAAGCAAAATTTTGTACAAAATTAATGAAGAATCAAAAGTAGGATCAAACAAATATGTGTGTAAATCTCGGTGCAAATTTTGAAAATTATATTGTCACTCTGCTCTTAGTGGTTACATACAAGCACGCTGGAATGCATTTAAATATCATAATATTTTTTTTAGGTAAAATCAAGTTTCTACGTAAAAAATAAAGTCTCTACTGTGAAGAAGACGATCTTCTCGCGCGCCCCCAAAAAACTCCTAGTCTTTCGTGAATTTTCCATAATTTTTCTGTCTACAACTTCTTCAGTTCGCCATTTCCATCATGAGCTATAATGCTTTGAAATGTTCACTTTTCTTTCAAAGTGTATTATTTTTCGATTTTTTTCATCAAAAGTGTTTTAAAACTCTGACGAAACTTGGTAGTAACTGCTGGTATCTACATTGAAAAATAGTAATAAACAGCCCTGCTTTTATTCAAATTTACGGGGTACACTTTTATACGAAGATTGTTTCTGTGAGCGTTTCGACGACCTGCCCCCGATCTCCACCTCCAAGTCCCAGAGAGTGCAACGTCTGGATAAAGTCAGCACCGCCATCAAATCGCAGAAGGGCTCATCGTAACTGCGATAGACTGGGGGCTCAAGGCCGCCGCCCCCTGCCCGGCCGCGGTCCCTGCCCTGGCTCCCGCTGGGGGGGTGTCTGCCCCCCTCGGGGGGTGGGCTGGGCGCCGTCTGCCGGCTCGCGATGACTCACCCTACGGTTATACCAGTTCTCATGATTCACAGCCTTCGTGAAACATCCGTACTTATTTCCCGCTTCCACGGTAATTTGACGCAGGGTGGTGCACGAGGTTCAATTATTTAGCTCGAATAAAATTTTGACCGAGTTGCCTTCAAAATTATTTTTGTACTTACCTAAAACATCGATGTGAAATATTCTACTTATATCGCGCTAATTCTTTGTTCGCGTTCTAATTTTCCCATGAGTAGTTGAAGATGTTACAAAAACAAGTTTTAAATGAATGGATGTTTTTTTTTCGTAAAATTAGATATTTCGTAGCTATTCCTACTTGAAAGCTAGGTGAATGATGGACACACAATACCTTCATCCATGCAAAAACAACAGTTTTTGCACCTCCTTTTATTTGTTTCTTTAATTTAACAGTGACAACTTTTGTTTACACCAGCTTAACGCTTCGCCTCTACCCATCTTAAGTCCATTGCTTTTCCAACCCCCATCCTTTACCCACTTTTAGATAATTTGTTTTATTTTAGTTTATTTTAAAAAATCACACAATGTGAATAACAGCATATTATACTACCGTAAATCTACGTGGGTTTAAAATTGCTACCAAACCCACCTGGATGCAAATGGGGATATACACCGTGTTTTAGAAAATCTAAGAATAAATAATTATATTTCACCAATTTAAAAAAAAATCTTTCTGGCATTCATAAAATTTCTTGTAATAATTGTCCTTCATATTATATAGGTAAGACATCTCGTAATGTAAACATTAGAATAAGTGAACATCTAAGATGCTTAAAAAACAATAATTTTTCAGAGTTCGCCACTCACCTCATTACCACTAATCATAATTTTAATTGGGATACAGGGGTTAAAATTCTTCACCGTTGCAATAAAGGGATAAAATTAGATAACTTAGAAGCACTAGAAATTAGAAAATCATCAAACAATAAATGCGATATTTTAAACAATCAAATTAATTTATCTTATAGTCCTATCCTAGATATTTTTCCAATAAACCGCTCGGTTATTCCCATAATACCCTCAATTACCCCTTCTCCTTCTCACTCCAACTACTAAATATGTATATATATCTCAGCATTTTATATTTCAGGTTAATTTTAATACTGTCCTGATGGTGGAAGGGTACTTCCGAAACCGGTAGACATAATATTAAATAATAAAGTGGTTATAAACAAAGTGTATGTGTTCTATTTATAAAAAAAAATCTATGTGCGTACTATTTTTATTTTGTTTAATCACTGAATTTATTGTACATGACGAACATTTTTTACTTAATAATAACAGTGAACTTATATAGCGCAGTTTTGTGATATTTCACCTCAAGTGCGCACTTAATAATAACAGTAGGTATAATATAAATACAATTAATATACAATATCTACTTTCTAGTTTTTGATAATTACCTCCCTTATTGAAAAGATTATCGTGCTTAGGGTGGGAGATAAATTATGGATTTATGTAACCGGTCCATTATAGTAAACATTATATCGCTTACTACAGGCAGTAATCTATAACTACTGGCTTGCTAAATGCGACACATGTTTGATCGACTGTAACCTAATGACTGATTGGCTGTGCACATACATACCTATGGGAATGGGCGGGTACATACCCCCTCCATATGTTAGCAATGGCATGATAAATGATTAATTTCTTGTAAAGCTACACGACCACCATACAATATTTCGACGACTTTCAAACAAAATAAAATAAAATTAATAGGAAAGTAGATTTGCTGTCTTTGGAAAAATTAGTTAGGATGTTTTATATTAGAAGTTTCGCGGTACGACTCTGAAATACGGTGTATAGGTATAATATGATTGTGTTTTATAAAACAAAAATCGTTTTCCTCAAAGATCTTCTTCCCAGCATTTTTTACTGTTGTATTTTTTTAAATTACTTATTCGTGTATTTTTATTCACAGTGTCAAACTTGTTTTATAAGTTGAATATTGCCAAATGATCAAATTCTGATGCGGTGTACATACCCAAAATTTTTCAACAATTTTTCAAAAAAGTTGCCTGATTGCTTTAAGATGCCCGCCAGCCAGTTAAATTCTAGCCTAAAGAAGTACTATGAGTATACCATATAGCTAATCATCTATATTTTAATTTGTAAAACTTACGATGTAGAGTTGATTAATTAATTTATCATAATCAAGGATTACGATATTTTTTTGAATTTTTAATAAATAGCTTTATTGCTTTTCGTCAGCATTCCTGAAGCTCCTCGCTTTTTTTGATTCGCGTCGCACCATCAAGTGTCGATAAGCTTCTATGAAATCTAAATGTTGTCTCTCTTAGTTGACTGACCCGAGTCGCGAAGTTGTAATGGTGCTAGTTCGCGCCAGTAAAATGTGATGGCCTTTTATGATAGTTTATGAGTTCAATCTTCAGCTATGCGATGACGACGCTGATCCGCCGTTTTACGCCGCCGTTTATAATTAACTCGTCTAGTATGTAGTGGTTGATAAATGATTGACTTTGTTGCTATTTCTGTCCTCAGCTGAGAGACTAAATTGTATTAATAGCGTGAGAGGTCTACCCGACAGAGCTGATCTACGGACTCGCCAATGTCCTGTGTCCCGAAACAATGATGACTGCTAATGTTACTAATGTATGTTATTTTATCGGTGAATCTTTTGCAAACAATGGTGCTGAAATATCAAATTGTTTGTCGTTCAAACTTTTAATAAGGTACTCTTATTTCGTTTATAAATTACTAGTTTTACCACCCTTGTTCACTCAATAATTTAAACCGATAATAATTGCGTTGATCTAGAAATCCCACACAGAAAGGTAGTACAAGTTTCATGACGTCAGAACACATTTTTTAAGAGTTTTGGCTGAGAAAAGAAAGGAGGTTTTCCGTTTTATAGTTAAAATTTCAATTAATGCCAATGCTGTTGTCTCGCTTCTGCTCTCTTTGTATGCCTCTTCAGTCTTCACATATAAGTGGATAAATAAATAATCACCGTTCAAAAAACGTTACTTCTCCACTTATTCGATGCTATTTATGTGTTTTTTTTTTGTTAGCCACAATAAATTTAACTTAATTTCCTACACAAAATATTAAAACAATGTATGCATGTATATATAATATCCGATTGTTTAGTCTTCTACGTGTTTTAGACATTTATAAAGTAAATGTATAAACTTAATTGCTTTTTATACTTTAATTATATTTTAACGTTGGTTATTGAAACCATCCTTATTGAGCACTTTTATTATTCGCTATTGAAGCTATTTCTAATAAGAATTACGTAAATAAAAAAACAAGGCAATAATAAATTGCGTTAAACATTTTTTTACAAAATATTACGATACCATCTTCGTTGTACATACTCTCATGCACCCTCCACATGAGCGATGGACCATTTAATTGCCGATTAAGTTTCTGTTTTAGTAAGCCACTTGTTTTTTTGTATATATTTTAATTGTTAAATAAGTAAGCAATTAATAAAAAAATATATTACTCGCGGAAACTTCACTGGTTAATGCAGCATAGTAATCACTTTGTTTATCAAAATTTATATACAACTGTATGTTTTCCTAAATAAATTAAAATTAAAAAAATAGCAGATTTCGAATATTTGGGGTGAATTCGGGTAATAAAATCTTTATAGCATTTAAATCAAATCACAATATGTCTTGGTATTTTTTCGTGACTGTGATGTTTAACTTTTTAAATAATGTTATTTTTAATTCAATAATTCATTTGCTCATTCAACAATCTTCGTTTGAAACAAAATGGCAAAAGCTCAGTCTTATTATTTTACATGAAAACAAATGACGACATTTTTCTTATAATCGGCATCATAAATAAAACTAAGCTCTCTAAACAGATCTCGTTTATTGGTTTTCATATGCGCTGATAAATTTATGATATTCGGTTCGAGTCGGGCGTCCAGACGCAGACGTCGATCACGTGACCAGCCGAGCGGGCGTGACGTCATCTCCGACGCTAATCCCATAGCAACAAGCTTTGACAATATTCCCCAGACGTAATTAAATCTAGACTGCCGTTTTGTCTGACTCGAGAGGACCCTCGACCGATAAAATATACGCCTCTGCGTTATTGTGCAGAAATATTATTTGATTTCTTACAATTTATTAGGACATTAAGTCAAAACTATGGTCGCGTCTTTGCGTATTTTTATACGGGCTGTCTCTCGATCCTTTCAAAATCTTTCTCTTCTGTAAGTGCGGCAATTTTTCGACAGACGAACAAAGACAACATTTTGTTGCTAATTCAGCTTCGAGAAAGATGTTAGCATTCGTGAAGATTGATAGCGAATTTCGTAATTCCAGAACTAACCCGCGGAGAGTTTTTTTTTCATTACGCACAGATTTTCTGCTTTATGGTGTTAATTTTGTTAACATTGTATATGCAAAGATATGTCTTTATTTTTAACTTACCTTCAAATTGTACAGAAATACGTATATTTTTCTTTGTTACCTTCGATTTATTGTGGGCATGTACTCACACTCATCAAATCGTTTTATTTTTCGTTTCTTCCAAGTCGACATCCTGTGGCTGTGTTCAAAATAAGGTTGTTGAAAGTTCAATACCGGCTAACCCTGCAAATCGTTAACCCCCATGTGGGTGTCTCATTGTTGCAGAAAAATATTTCCACCTCTCTATTTCTATACTACCCCCAATATGTTGACATTCGTCCAATGACAAACAACATGTTGTCTCCTCTCCCAGTGTGAATTTCGTTTACCGAGTCGGCGGGAATGGAAGGTTCTCGGAGGGATTCCCGTACATTTCACCGTGGGCTGCTTATAAAAATGGCTGTAGTTCCGGCGCTACCCCAGTAATAAAATTCTCCAGTAGACCTCAAATAATCCATCAGATCCGCCGCGAGGTCGTTACTCCGAACTTTATTGTAATAGGTGACTTGCTGCGGAGGCCGCGACGCTGGCAGCCGGCTTCGGGGGTGATTACTGGGGTGACCAAGGGTAGGTGATCATCTGAAAAATAATAGTGATTTTTTTGAATTGCACGATCTTTTCACAGTTGTTTTGTAAAACAAGTCGATTTTGCACAAATTTTAAAAATTCCGCCAGTTTATTAAAGGTCAGCACCTAAAACAACACATATTTTGGCTTTTTAATACAAGCAATACTACAAATAGTTGGGAAAATGCCTAAGGTTTCCAGGAAATAAAATTATTTTACTGTAACCTTTTAAATTCTATATGAAATGCGTACTGAAACTTTAGGTACAACGCTTAAAAATGCCTTCGCTGGTTTTCAAACTACACAGTTTACTGACATTTTAGTATGTTTTTCGTAGAACTTAAAAGATTGCAGCTTAAAATAATTATTCACTGGAAACCTTGAACACCTTGAACACTGCTCATATAGAATTTACAGATAAGTCATGTGCAGTATTGGTTGTATTAGAATGCTACAAAATTATGTTTAGCGCCATTGTTGGATGCTTAGCCTTAAGGGCTGTCGATAAAATACGTGACTCAACGTGATCATCTGGTTAATGGTGGCTTTAATAGAGCAGTATTGTTTGACAACCCTGTTTATTTTATTGTGCACAAGTATGCGACGAAAGAAAGCAAGATTATAAAGGCGTCCATAAAGAAGAAGTGAGAGAGTATTGGCATAAAGAAAAATGCTGCCCATGTTCATGAACTAAAAACACGGCCTCAACGAACAAATAGTAAAAAATATAAACGTAAATCTGAGAATCAGAAGGAGGAATTAAGTCCAGCGTAACACAGTTTGTGTGGTGGGTGACTAAGAATTCGTGACGTATAATATGAGGAGGGAAAACGGGGTGGCAGAATATTAAAAAAAAATTCTTTGACCTCTTTTCTGCCTGAAATATATTGTGTAATAATTTGAGTTTTTTCGAGCTTTCAATAAATTTACAATTTTCATCCCCCATACCACACTTAGGATAGGATATTTTTTACTCTCGACATTATTCACTGTATTGCATATCGTGCGAAATTTATCGGATTCTAATAATGATGCTACAACAATTGGTTTAACCACTTATATATAATATTTCTATGCTATATAAAATGTTTTATTTAATATAATATTTGAATAAATGATTTATTATTGTAAAAGTAATTTATTTGACTTCGCTTTAATTATTTAAACCAACACAGTACAATCGCGAAGCGTGGTTAACTCACCGCACAGAGGGTACCGCGCTGCCTCCGCGAGGGGAGAACTCGCTCACTGTCCAGGGCAACAGTTGTCCCGTTATTGTGTCTAGCTCCGCACCAAGCGGCGCTAACATATTGCCGGGGAGTCTGGATAACTTTTCTGCTAGATACACAGATATAACTATAACAAACTACTAATCCTCCCCGTGTCCCTGTCCCTGTCCCTGTCCCGACACCCACCCCTGTGCTACGCCACGTGGTCAACGAGCCGAGATTTGATGATAAAAGTTTTACCGAGTTTTTCTATTTCAAAAAGAAAATCCCACGTCGTGTCCATCGAAAATATAATAAGAAGTTTTCTGAATAATGTCCCTTTATTTTTTTTATTCAGATAAGCCACACCTTACAGTATCTAAATAATTTACTGTACACTTAGTGCTAGTTTATTCTTCAGGTCTGAACCTTTCTCCAGCCTGTGAAATGTTTGAATGTGTGGATACTTTTATTTTTCTCGCTGTTTTTAAAGCCTGTTGGATGATATTTTACAAAAATATCTATAAAAAACTAGCCAAATAATATTAACATTACCTATTCCTCTGTTAATAGCAAATACTTAATTCTTATCAGATACAATTTATAATCTATCCTTATCTACCCTTACATACTTAAAAAAACATATATTACCCGAAAGTCATTTGAATGCTTAAAAGGAAGGTTTTTGTGATTTACTCAATGTATTACGTGTTTTCGTCTTGATTTGAAATAATCTTCGTTAAATATTTCCATTATTCTGATCGTTTCATGGGTGGTCCTACGATCGATGTTCGATGAAGTTTTGCCCCGAGATGTCTTGCCGTCTCCTTTTCGTTCCTTACAATTATAATTCTTCAACACGTGGGTAATATTTTTCGGGGGTAGCCTTTCAAATTAATTCATCTTATCTGATGTTTTATTAAGAGTGCAAGTAAATTAAACTAACTATTTTTACCTTCTGTTGCTCAGTTTTTCATTCAAATTTATTAAAAGGTTCAACACTTGTTTATTTTACGTTTATAAAATCGTATGCATAAATAAATAATGTTATTTGAAAGCTTTTCATAACTAGCCCATAATACCTATTATTTTACATACTATTGTGCAATTTTAAATCTTCTACTTTTTTTAAATTTAAATAAAATTCTTAAAACATTATCCCATAAATCTAAACCCTTGTACAATCCGTGACATCTGTAAATATGAAAGTACCAGATTTCGTTTTTTCGATCTACAATATATCCATAATGATAAAAAAAATGTTTACTCTTACGTAGTTGTCTAGGTTGTTTAGGATGTGCACTGTAAATTTCACAATCCACCATGCCAAGTAAATATAAATGTTCAAAATTTACACTGTTTAGTTCTCATAAATTAAAAAGTTTTTTTAGTTTGAACTGCCCACAACGCCCTTGTATTAGTATTTCACGAGAAATGGCGCTATGTCTGATCATTATTCTTTTGATATTTTTAAGCTCACCTTCACGCCAATAAAGTAGACAGTAGACCGATTCTATATAATGTTATTCTCAGAAGTTTTACCTGGGTTATAATAGGTACCTAGTTTCTTGTTCCATTCTGTGTTGGTGTTTTGTAGACCTTTTCCTTTACCTGCTGCAATTTTGGTTTTAATTTATTACATTTTTGCTGACAATACGCAAGACTTCAAAGCATTTTAATTTTATAGTTCACTTGAAAACTAATTTATTTCTACATTGAGGGTTGTTAAAGTGTTTCATAAAGTTAAAATACAAACAGATACTTTTATTTTGGATTGCGGTTGTATGGAAATACCCAGAAGGCATTACTTTCCATGTAAGCGGTGTTTTTTTCATGAATTGTTCGTACTTTGGCAATCATAAATATTAAATGGTTTCTTTTAAAGGTATTTAATTCATGTTAAAACAGAGGGCACCTTCATCGCAAGGACATTCAAACAAAACCCGTTTCAAAGCATCTTTTTTTTAAGTAATCTGTTCTTCAAACCATTGCACCCTAGTAGCGAGTAGTATAACATTATTATTTGGTATGTGTTTGCATTATTCACTAAACAGAACCGGTATATAACGGAAATACTGTGGATCGTGAAGATTCCTCATTATTTCCTTTTTGGATAGTTTGGTAAACGGCAGACGCCCTTCGTGGATACCCAGCGCGAGACGTCTGGGAATTGTGATCAACTTTGGTTATATTTTGTTTTCGTGATTCATACGCAAGTCTTATATATTGGTCACTATCAAATTACACGCACGAATGATCACAATAATAATGTCAGTAATAATTAACTGTTTTCAGTAGGAGATTTTTTTGGGATATATCAACTCGACCCGCTTTACAAAGTCTCTAGTATATTTTTTTAATCGCTTTATTTTCATCTGTTATTATTTTTACTTTGAGGCCTTTGTAACCTTCCAAATAATATAATGATATGTTTATTTTTGTTGTATTCTATTGAAAAGGTGCAATAATAGTTTGTTTTAAATAAATTAAAAAAAAACGTTAAGTACCATAATAATGATATGTACTTACCAGCATACTGGTTTGAATTCGATTCTGCACCGCACTTTTTCCACATAAAAAGACAAAAAATCCCTTTGTTATCGAATAATGAACCTAGTCAATAAGTATTTATGCCAGTCTGCGTACTTACAATAATGATTTGAAAGGCGCAGTTTGTTAGTGTTGCAATTAAATCATTTCGAATAAATTCGTTTATTAGAATAGAGGGTGCGACACCCTTATGCGCCCCCATGTACCCACTACTCCAACACATCACCGCTCCGGCGTGAGTGTTCACTTCTGTCTGTGAGGTGGCCGTGTGCGTGCATTCATCTATTTATGCGTGTGTTAGTAGTCTAGAATAATGCCCTTCGAACGAGACGAATTTTCGGGTCGGCAATTGTCTGCGGGTTCATTGGGCTACAATCTGGGGCGGTTGGGGCTGATGGGTATCGGAGTGGGATCAATTTTTCGATGCACTTGTATGAAAGTGTGTGCCCCGAACTTAAAGCGCTAAGCATTCCGCCCTTTCGGGTTGGTCTATCAATCCGCAAGCTTGTCCTTTTTCTTCCTGTTTCTGCAATGTTTTTTTACAGTAATATGAAGCCCAATTCGGCGTGGGTCTTGCGCAGGTAATAAATCTCGCTTTGGTGAATCGTAGAACGATTTATGTGTCGGTGTGTGTGTGCGCACACTTTTTGGCGGTTGTCTGGATGTTGGATGTTCCCTTTCAACTGTATTCCCTTTCCCGCGTTTTTGCCGATTCCCGACCACGTGTTTTTGTTGTGAACACAACTGGGTAGGGCTCGGCTCATGTGCTCACCTTGTTGCGGCTGGAATTCAAAGCGCGCAGAATGTGAACTATTCGATTTTCCGTCTTGCCTTTCCAATCATAAATTCCTTAAATATTTTTTTTACTATTGGTCAAAACTTACGAACTGAAATACCTACAGATACCTCTCCGGGTTACTCAATACTTATTATATTTATATAACCTTGAAAATTTGATTACAAATATCTGAAGTGTTTTATATGGACCAGTTTTTTTTACGCAAGTCAGAACATTTTTTAACATTGTCATTCTATTTTCGAAATCCCAAGCTGTGTCAAGAACCCGGCGTGATTATTCAAATATAGAATAACACCCACAAAACATATTTCCATCAGCGTAATATGGCATATAACACATTATGCAATACGAAATAGTTATGCCTCCAATTTACAAAAATATTATATTTTTTACACAAAATGTGTGTACTTTTTAAAGTGCTTTTTAACGTGCAGCTTTCAACAATCGGAGTAGTGAACGTAACAAATGATATTTTAATTAGTATCTGTTTTTAAATGTCCGCTTCAGATCCGATGTAGCTGTGCCGTGACTTGCCGCAATAACTGGGAGGCCTCGCACAGAACCCGAGGATCGTAGACCATAAACAAAGGCCCCCGCGAGTGGCGGGTAGTTATAAGTAATAAGAGCGATCCGATGGGGGTGCCAAATGACTAATGATGAATTTGAATGAAGTCCGGGACCCTCTGCCTATGCCCAGTATGCCCGGAATGGCCAGGCCGGGATGTGAACGGGAATAACCCCGGCGGGGTAAGGACCGCCACCGGGCCTGGGTCTGTCTGGTATTTCGCACATACTCGTAGCAGCCAGCCAACCGACCACCTTCCCCTCGGCTCTTTATTATTCCTAAAATAAGTCAGTCACGCAATCCCCTCGAATGTACGAGTATGCCCCGTAACTATTCGGGCTGTCTCATCACGCCATTATTTCAACAATATCTAAGTCAAAGATTTTTCTTCTAGTCTGGTCAAGGATTCATTATCGTACATTTCCATCTTCTGATATCTGTCATTGCTGGTTATCACTAGTATTTGTTTACCTAATGCCAATTTTACATTTTGTTCTGGGGGAAGATTCTGTATTTCGGTTTTGTTTTCTAATATCAGTCATTGCTGTTATTCGTTAGAGTTCGCTTTGTTTTGGTGGAAGATTGACTATTTCTACTCCATCTTCTAATATCTGCCATTATATTTTCTCCCTAGAATTTTCTTTCTTACACGAATGTTGCAGTCTGTTCTGTTGGAAGATTTATTGTTTCTCAATATTGACAAGGTTGTCCATCTAAAATTAAACATTGAAGCATACAATTTGCTTAATCTGTTATGTGCTCAGCCCTGACATTTAATACTCTTCATTGATAGTCAATATTGGCAGCACCTGAAAAGCATCTGAAAACCTTTTTGAATTAATTTTCATACACACATTTTTCTAGATGCGTAAAATTTGCTCTGATAATTTTCCATAACGAAAAAATATATCAGACTCAATAGAAACGCATCCCCATACGTAAATGCACACATTGCGAATTTATTATTCCCTACGGTTTACTATCTTGTCGTTTTTGCATGGTATCAAATAACAGACTATTTAACTAATTCACATATTCTAGAGACTGGGTTCATGCTTACGGGTACTTCGTATTTTATTTATGTAACCTTTTTTACTAATGATGAAAAGAATAATAAATCAATTATTAGTTCAAATACAATTAAAAATGTGTATTTCGAATAAAAATATTACTATCTAATATAATATAAAAATAATAATTTTGTTTTACTTTTCGATGTATGCAAAATTTGTTGGTTTTGTAAAAATTATTATTTAATTTTTTAGCATTTTTTAATATATTTAGCGAACTTTGGAAATCGTAAGTACCTAGTTCTCAATAGTTGTTTTGTAACTCTTCAAATCTTTATCTTATATACTCGATAGACCAATAAATATTTCGAATTACGTTGAAGTGTAAAAAAATGTTTTTAATAATTATTTTGCACAGCTTTGGGATGCTCTATTGTAATGATTATTTGTATTCTTACTTTTCTTTCGAACACTTAATAAATCAAGGCCTGAGAAGTACTTTACGATCAAATTTTATGTATGTATAATATATTTTTTAAATGATACTATCATGCATGAAAAATAAATGTTTTGGTGGTCCAATGATGGCTTACTGAGCCAGCCCAGTTCCGAGTTTTCATAACGTCGCGTGTTTTGGAGATATCAAAGAAAAAATAGCAAACTGTATTGGGGTTGGCAGACACGCACGAAATTTCGCCAAGCTGACCCTTGTGTAGTATAGCATACCATATTACAAAATACTCACACAATAATATTATGCATTATGTTCGCTAGTCACCATATCGCGCACGTTCAACCCTAGTTTCCAACATTAAAACTTCACAACCAAACGTTAACTTTTTGTCATTTTATAAATAATAGATCAGCCACTTTTTCATGCATCAAACTGTTTGTTTTATTTCGTATTACCTGCTTTAACTACAAAAAATAATTTTAGCCCGTTCAAATCAAATCAGTGCATGTGAACGATAAAATCTGTTTTGACTTATTACGTTACAGTAAAGTTCTCTTATATCTACAAAATTATTGCCATGATTAATTATATTACTTAATAA
This sequence comes from Drusus annulatus, assembly GCA_022651775.1. Lineage (NCBI taxonomy): Eukaryota > Metazoa > Arthropoda > Insecta > Trichoptera > Limnephilidae > Drusus > Drusus annulatus. Next base: position 441,181 of record JAGWCC010000132.1, read on the forward strand.
ATTGCTATGAAATACATCGGTTTATATAATATGTTGGTATAAGGTAGTTTGGTAATTATATTCAAACTATTCCTACCGAATGAAAGGTCGTTTTCGCCGATTGGAAACGTGTTCTCGATTTTTTTTGTGAAATCATGTTAACTTCATGAAAGGTTAATGCACAAGGCATATTACCAAAAATATTTCTCTGAACAAGATAAAGTTGTTGGCATTACCTAATCATCTCGTATATGTTCATAAAACTATATTTAATTAGCTACAGAAATGAGTACTATGCCAACATTGTGACATCATAGGCACCATACCCTTTTCTGATAATTTCTCGAAAAGGAGAAGCAATTATAAATCAGGGAAAATACTGTAGTTAAACCATTCAATAATACTTCGATAGCATGTGAAAATGTTAAGAATCCAATGCTACCATATGTGACACGAGGCGTTCCTATGCATACATAATCTTACCTACCAGCTTAGCTATTATATCTTGAAATATGTTTTAATCCAGATACAAAACATAGTTTTCAAATAAATTTTCTGTAGACCTTTCCACTTTAATTTGTGTGATTCTCGTGAGTCATTTTACTACGCAGTGTTATCTGTCTCATTTGGAAAATTACATCGCAAATATTATTACGTTTTATTCCTTACCTCGTAGACGAGTCAGTGACTTTACAAAATCACTAGCCCTTTATTAAACTCACACGGGTTTCAGTCGTGGTGTGTTTTGGCGTTTGGCACTTTTCACGATAGAGAGAGGACAAAGAAAATGCGTCGTCAGTGTTTTCTATGAATTCGTTTACCTCTCGGAACGATCTAATACGCAATTTTCCTGCTTTTACTATTCTTTGTGCATTACTGGCGCACTGCCGAATAACCCACATGCAACAAAAAATTCCGGGAGCGTCTTCGGCGGATCAACATTTTAAACGCATTGTATTTTGAATTTTCAATTCTATTACGAATTTTCATCGGCCGACGCGCAACGCATCTCTCAGTTTTTTTTAAATGTTAAGTCATTAAAATCTATGTTCTGTTTTAGCCATCCGTATTTATGTTTATTTTATGGAGCAAAAATCACAGTTTTTATACGCTATACTTTTTCCCAGCTCGTGCGTTCATTACAATCATTCCTTCTCTCTTTATTAGTCTCCACAATGCCTATACTACTTTTTTTTTTTTCAGATTAAATTCACACTGTCACTTGGCGGTTAATATATCAAATTGTCAGCAGTGTGCAATGTTGTTTTCTTCGTCTTACCAAAACAACAAATTCGAGGAAATAAATTATGTGTTGGCTGATTTTAAAATAAATTTCTAGCTTTTATCTCCGCACAACAGTAATAAATATCAAAATCATCACTTTGTCTCCCAATGCGAGTTTGTTTGAATTACTGACTTAAGTAATTTTTTTTCACTAAGGCCGTTAATCATATCATCTAGATTTATAATTTATCACTAGGATCACTTTCTTGTTTAAAAGCATTAATTCAACACATTATGCGTGCCAGACATCGCTCTGGAATGTGGTTTATAATATGATATTATTATAATAATATATATCGATAAGTGATTTTATGTTTAAACGTGTCACTCATGTTTATTCTACTTTTCATTTAGTTAAACTTACGTCAGTCAAAAATAAAACGTTTTGGATTATTTAAAGCATTGTTTTTAGTAAAATTATTTCAGTCTATCAAAACTATTGCAATCACCTAAAATTTTAATAAAAGCAAAATCATTGAACTACGAATCATTTTTTTGTTTCAGTAAAAGCTTTCGTATTTTATTTTAATATAACGGCGCTTGTATGTCATTGTGTTTCCAGAAAGACAAAAAATGTTCCTCCTATAAGGAGAAAAACTGAATATGTTTATGGAACATTTCTTTAATTTCCATATAAATGCGTGAGGGCCGCATCATGGAAATAACTTGTTCAAATGACCTTCTCCGGAAAATGAGAAATTTTCTGCCCGCAACCGACTCGCGACTTCTGGATATGACTAGTACCGACAATAACACAGTAGTTTGTTATAAAACATCTCTGTGAATTCTGTTTCCCTTTCATGGGTACTGTTTGTAAACAAACAGTGTTGGATAAATGACCTCTTTTAGATTTTTCTCGAGCGAAATACTTTCACTCCTGGGAAAAGTCTCATCGCGTTTTCTCACCAACGTTTTTATCACAGTAAGAATTATATTATCAATGTTATATTCTTTCCGCAGTTTGTTACTTTCAGTAATATAAAAATAGACGGTTGATATTTATAATGGTGATATTTTATGTTTTAAAAATATATTATTTTAATTCTTTCTTTTACTGTGCTGTGCTGATTGAATATTTATAAATCTCGTATTTTAGCCGTCCAGTGTTTTCTGATCTCTAAATAAAAGTCGAAGTCTCCACGGGTGTTAAACAATTCATTAAAAACTACCTACGGATGTATTTTAAATGATTTTTAAATACGTAATACAATTATTTCGGGTTCCGTCGTTTCTACGGTCGTCTTTCTTTACACAATTAATTTTATTGTTTTTACATAACACGAATACCCCGCTAACGTTCGCATTTATTTGGTGATAAATTTTAATAAACTGACTGAGCCCAATCCTTGTCCCCCATTAAGTATATGCTCATTCATACGTATTTTCAAGAGACCGCTCGTGGAACCATTTCAAACTGTCATCATTACATTAAATATTTTTCATGGTATTAGAACATTGATCATAATCTTAGATATTAAACCAAATTAACGGATTATATTTGACCTCTACATAAGCACAAACCCTTCATATTTTCCCCCACGATTGTGCTAATAATTCTTAGGCAAAGTTAATTAAAAATGTTGATTAATAATGAATAGCGCTAAGTAGTCAAAGTGAAACACTTAAAGCCATTATTTTTCAATAACCTTCGTTTAGAGTCTCTAATTTCTTCAGTGGACTGCCTCACGATAGAGAGTGATTCCTGCAATCACATATTAAACTATTTTGACTTAATTTTCGGCGAAAGATGAAGGCAGTTAACTTGGATAAGCAATTCTACTGAAAAACAAAATAATTATGTAATATATTTGGTGTTTAACTGAGTAATGATCTTGAATCCCCATTACACTTTATTTTAGTGCGGGACACTGGCCTATTAATTAATTTGATTGATACTTGTTCAATAATCTTTATAACAGGCGTGTTCTTATTCGCACTGTTTTATCAAACAAGTTTCTAAGTCGGCAGCTTATTTTTAAAATGCCCACCTGACTTCCGACTTCGTTAACCTTTAATTTGATGATATAACCGCGATCAACAACCTCTTATTTTTAATGTTCTCTCAAAAATACAAAGTTTATATCACCTCTTATTAAATTTATTTGTGGTTTTGGTGTTTCTTTTGCAGAACTCTGTTTCAATTCAAATGTGTAGGTACAATATTATTATGACAATCAACTACAATTTTTCAAAATTCTTCTAGACATGTATATTTTTTACGGGTGACAGATGTTTCGCTTTACGAAGTCAATGTCAGACAGACAGATAGACAATAACTTCGGCATGCGAAACAGCTATTACGTATAAAAATACCTAAGCCCACCTGGCATAACTTAAAATTGATCAAATGTATTATTTTTTAAATATATACGTACAATAAAACTAATAAAATATGTCTTAATTTCTAATTTTCACGTATTTCACTGTGTTAATTGCATGTCTTTTCAACTAAGTCGTTGTTTAGTAAGTGCTCATTTTAACTGTTTTCGTTCCGCTCTTAAATTATTGATGAATAATTATTTAACTTTGATTAATTTTGGAAAAAAGATCTGAAAATGATTTCTCTCGTGTTGTCTCTCGTCAATATTCCAACCTCGTTTTTTCTCATCTCGTAACAGTATTTCTCTAATGAATTCTTTCGACCAACAATTTACTGCTCTTCGCAATATGTTTACGTATAGTGAGTAAAGTGTAACAACACGTTGATATCTATTATATCGTACCTAGTACCTAGTACCTACGTAATATTAGGTATATGGACACTCACGCGTCCCGGACTGGCGAACCCAGTATAAATAATATATAATGCCTTTGCTAAATTGCTGTTTACCTGAAATACCTGTTTCGTATTGGATTCGCCCTGGATAGCCGAAACACTCTCAATCAAATAAAACGATCTTCTTCCTGGAAAACGAATTCCGCGGCCCATTTTTTATACCTTACATGTTTCCTAATAGGTTGACCCTCGTCCGCCGAGGGTCGATTATCGATTTAGATAAAGACACCGCCGATACATTGCAATCAAAATACGTAAAATCATTACATTTTATTGGCCTTTTCGGTGAGTTGATCGGCCGATACGTGAGGCGTACCGCTGATAGCTCCCTTCTGACCTCTCCGCCTTTCTCATAAACGATGCACGTAACAGAAAGAGATGTTACAACGGAAATTCTCAGCGCCAGGACCATACAAAGTCAACCCAAATACAGTTTAGTGGAGCCCCCTTATTTGTAGGGTTCGATTTATCCTGATTTATGCTTCATCACCTCTTTGCGGTTTTATTGCAATATTTTCGGATGCATGCGTTGAAGTTGAATTTATTTTGGCCATAAAAGCTTATTAATTATTAAGAATTTCCGCTACTTTGTGTCAAAAGTGTAAAACTGTACAAGGCGGTAGAGTGAGTAAGTAGGTTAACAATATTTATATAGGTAAGTGAGTTTGTTCACGTGGATTTTTTTAGCATTTATCTCTTTGATAATAGCAATGAAGCCCAATCTGTCATTGGGTAATGATAATATTAGGCATATTTTTATAGCATTTTTTTGTGAAATGTTACCTTAAGGACGCTTTGCAAAGCTAGAGAATAATTTAAAACTACATTTAAAATTACGTTGTCATTATATTATGCTTAGCTTTAGGGAGGTTTTGTGAAATGCATATTAACACATCATGTTGCAAGCTGTGAAAACTATCTATGAAAAAATATTGCTGAATTTGGGTAATACAGGCTAGCTATAAAAATAAATTATTTTGTAAAATTATGTATGGATATGACGCTATGACTCGAAAATGATTAAGTTATGGCAATTAAAACAAATTGGACTTTTTATTTGATAAGTTAGGTTATATTAGGTTAACCCAGGTTACATAAGTACCTTTATGAAATTTATATTTTATCAATGACGTCAATCGGATACACGATTTGACCAGCTATGATAGACAGGTTTTTTTTTACTCAAAGTTGTTATAAAATATTTAAATAACATGTTTAATACTTGTCTAATGTTGGAACGTGGAACCTACATATCAATCTTGCTGTGAAGAGAAGTGTGCATAATAAATACTTGGTATTCAATATTGAAGTAACCAAGTGTTGCTAATCATGATCAGTGTACGGTTGTCAAATTATCTAAGCACAAGATGCCTTTTTTTATTTGTGTGTCTTCTACAAAAAATATGCTTTACCAAGGCTCGATTCATTTTTCAATGTGAAATATTAAATTAAATTGATATTTTTTGTTTCTTTCAGATAAAACACACCTAGCAGAAAATTGAGATGGACTACACAAGCAACGTCGTAGTACTACATGTAAGTATTTTTTGTATTTTTTAAAATTATTTCTGATGTTAAATATGATTATGATTTATTAGTACAGGGGTAGAAAACCGTTTGACCGCCAAAGGCGATATTTGCAATATCACTCTCGAGCTGGACATACGAGTATACTTACGTAATGTCCAGTATAAATTTTGTACATAAAAATTAGCCATCTGTATTTTTTCATTAATTTAATTCAGCAATTTGCGACCCGGGGAACGAGCTCGGTGGCAAGGGACAAGCGAAAGAAGAATCAATTATGGTGGTCGGGGGAATTTCGAAAAAATAGGAAATAATATTTAAGACACGATAGTGGCTTTTTCGCGGAGCGCAGGTGTATTTAAACCTGAACTTATTCTTGAATTATTAAAAGCAGCACATATTTTCTCAATGGTTTTTCACCGGGGTACGCCAGCATGTGATTTCATAAGGTTGAATTTCTTAGTTATATTTGGAAAACCAACGTGGTCTTCTCTCGGAGTGCTTCCGTATTTTAGCCATTAGCGTACTTCCAATAGCCCGCATAATTTCAATTGGAAACGAAGAATATTTTCTCTAGATTTCTAGGTATTTATTTTTTTCTCCGTACGCAATTCGGAGAGAAACCTTTCTAGTGTTTCATGTGCACTTATTAATTTTCTTGAAATTTCAGCCTATGAACTCAATTACTGTATTGTTGAGAAAACCATTCTCTAGTCCCGTGGGTAATTTGTCTTACTCCCGAAATGTATGCTATTAGACTATATATATATATGTTGCAAATAATTGCATTCAGAGCACAAAACTTGTTTTCTCTGAAGGGAGTCACCATGCCAACTGTAATTTCTCAGAGTCTCGAGAATACGAATAGTAACATTCCGAACACGAGAAGGAGTTTTCAAATGTGATTTAAGCCAGCACGAATAAATGCAACCGAAAACAAGAATTGTTCTTCTCCGAAGTGCGTCTACAACTTTAGAAAACTGATGAACTCCGGAGAAAAGCCATTTCCGTGTTCGGAATGTAATAATCCGTTTTTTCAAGACGCTTGAAAATTGACATGCTGAGGTACCCATTCTTAGGTTTTGAGTTATCCACCGCCATACAACGCAGGCAGACGACGCTGCGGGCAGTCAACAAAAACATACGTACAAATGCCTGCATACACATAGTGCTCCTGGAATTATTGAATTTTGAGTCCCGAGTTATAATTTTCTTTCTGAACTAAATAATAACAATAATAATAATCTGTGTAAAATGTCAAAAATGATGTCGCGTGTGGCATCTGGCCCGCGATCCGGTGGTTTACCACCCCTGTACTATTAGATCGATATAAGCTCTCTGAGCTTCCTGTTGACCTGTAAATTTCAGAGAAAGCTCTTCAAATTTCACGATATTAAAGTTCACCGTTCGCTAGTTTTTAGTCAGACATCTTTCACTTCTTTTTGCCACTAAGAAAAAATCAAGAAAACATTTCAATCCAAAACACACACGGTCAAAAGCCACTATCTTCAGCCCGCGCCCGCGTCGTTCTTTCATCTGTCTCCTTTTTAGACCTCACGCATACATACCGATCTACTGTTTTACACGGATTACAAACAACCCTTTTCAAAACGTTCTTCAAATCAGTTAATTATTTATAAAATTTCGCGTGCGTTTCCATTTTGCAGCTTGTACACTTGACACAGATATAGGCGGTATCGCAACGGACTGGTGTTGCCATTGCTAGCCAAAACAAAACAACGTGAAAAACAATGATGATAATAATAATGATTCGGTGCGCGGCGGAATTTGTAGCCCCTGGCGGTGACAGCCGATTTTTTCGCCGTCTAGTCCGCGGCCGGTTCGTTCACCGAAACCTTTTTTGCCCCCCTACCTACTTGCTGGGCGCCCTGCCCGCCGGAGCGAGCAAACACCGGACAGTGGACAGCGGACACCGGACAGCAGACACGTGACGCAATATCTCTTATTGTTTATTGTTGTTTTCAATCAAAGACGGACACGAGACGTGAGAGTGAATGTTGTCTGGATGGGATATGCGCGGATGTGGGGTGTGGGATGCGAGATGTGTAATATGGACAGCGCCGCGCACGTTGTATGCTAATCGTAAGCCAATTGAAAGAGTTCGCAGCGGTTGGCACCTTGGAAACTCACAAGGATAACAAGTCGCACGTGATCGCAACGCCATCCCCAACATTGCTCGTCTGGAGGTCGTCTATTGTTTTTTTATTTATTTTAATTTTATGTTTACTCCACACGGGAGGCCGTGAAAGAAGCTTTGGAGCTGTGTCGGACGTACATGGTCCACGACAAATGTGTAGCGTTAAGATTATTTATATTATTTAGAAATGTTGATAAATCATTGTAATGTATATTTCTCCCGGCTTGATAAAGCCCGAATGACGCAAAAGCAATCGCCTCTTCGGGGCAGGTCAGCCAGACTAAGGCAACAACAAGCGGGATGACGGGCGCGTAGCGGCTTGATCCCGGCCGGCCTATCGATCTTTGCGTAAGCGGTTCTGGGGAAAATTAATCTGTCTAACCCTTTCACGGGGGCCAGGTTAATCACCCGGCCAAATAAAATATACCGGAGTGATAACTCGGCCCCCAGCTACACAACTGTCATGTTATTATGTATGTAAATGTTAGTATAAGTTAGTTATTAAGAGTTTAGCCCCAAAAAACCGGGCATTATTTGTAAACTGTATTTTTTAATCTGTATTTCTAAACTTAATAAAAATGATGGAAGAGTGTGGAGAAGTTGAGGTTAAAGGTGATGCTTGGGAGAAGGGGATAGATTATTAAATCTATCCCACAAAATTGCCAACGACCCGGAAAGAGCGAGAAAGGGGAGACAAAATTCCCCCCATACAAATCTCCCAAATCCGTGGTCGCGCTCTGGAGCGCAATATAAATTGCGCAAAAACCAGAAAGGAAGGCAGATCACCAGCATCCTCCGCCAGTACCAATCACCTTGACTCATCTTCGCCCTGACATCGCCTTCAACTTGACTCTGACTTTTATTTGACCATCGCCTGCCCCCTGGACCGCCTGACTACACCTCTCTCTGGACCAGACCCGCAGCATCTTCACTTGAAAGCCGAGGCCCTACAAGCTTAACCCGTCGTCTCTCTTACAACGAGACGACCCCTTGGGCACACTTCACAGATTGGGACCGCTACCCTATTACAGTTTATTTGTGTGCCCTGATCACGTCGGGTACATAAGTTGGTCCTTCACGAGCCGGATCCATCTGTGAAGCAGCGCCAAGGATGGCGCCTTCCTACGCTCTGGGAAGAGCACGTCAGACGGAACGTCAACGCCTGGCCAGGATGATCTCACAACCGGGGCGGCCGGCATAGCGCCCCGGACTCCAGGATCCTTCAAGACGACTCGGAGACCTGGAGAACGTCGCCGGTAGCACTGAGGCACCGATACCTACCAGCAGCCCGCGCAGCAGCCCGCGCCGCCGCCCAAGCTGCTGAATGGGCGACAAGGACGTCAGCCTTACAACCTGAAGTCCACCCCTCAGCTGATGAAGCCTCGTCAGGGAAGCGAGGCTTCGATTGAGACACCGTCCGACAATTGCGGCGAGAGCTGCGGTCGGTAAGACGGCGCATGAAGCGCATGAAGGAGGAAGAGGCTCAGCGGACAGCAGATCTGATCTCGGCGCTGAGACTCCCTTATACACACCCCGCAGCCCGCGGCCCACCGCCACAAGACGGAGAGCCCCCAGAAACGGACCAAGCTGCGGGGGCATCCGGAGCATCCTACAGCCCGGAGAAAACCGCGACAAATTGCGCCAATCAAGCGAGCGGCGGGCAATCGGCAAACCGCGACAGATTGCGCCTTTCAAACAAACGGCGTGCAATCGGCGGACATCGTGACTTGCACTGAGGCAGTCAACCCCGCAGCCCCGGCCCCCGCCTCGAAGCGGAGAGCCCACAGAAACGGACCAAGCTGCGGGGGCATCCGGGCATCCTACAGCCCGGAGAAAACCGCGACGAATTGCGCCAATCAAGCGAGCGGCGGGCAATCGGCGGAAAACCGCGACAGATTGCGCCTTTCAAAACAAGCGGCGTGCAATCGGCGGACATATTGACTTGCACTGAGGCAGTCAACCCCGCAGCCCCGGCCCCCCCGCCTCGAAGCGGAGAGCCCACAGAAACGGACCGAGCTGCGGGAGCACCCGGAGCATTATACAGCCCGGACAAGGCCGTGACGGATTGCGCCCATCATACAAGCGGCGATCAATCGGCGGCCACAATGGCGCCTCTGAGGCAGCCAACCCAGACCGCCGCCCCGACGAGCAGCCCGCCGAAAGACAACGGGACTCCAGTGGCGGCGCAGAGAACCGTCGCATATTACAGTGCGGCCTCTCAGCATGGTTTACGAGCGAACGGGGCCTTGCAGACGCAGAATGACGCCCCGCCGACGACTCAGCCCAGCCCGAGTACTGCTACGGGACAAACCACAAGCGGTAGCCGGCGGGTGAAACCACGGCTACTACCGATATGGCACGACAATACAAGTGCTACCCCGGCCCGCTTCCCCGCGCCCCACCGCCCGGCAGACTGTCTCAAGCAAAATGCCGAGACAACGGCGGCCAGACAAGACAAGTGCTACCCCCGGCCCGCTTCCGCACCCCACCGCCCGGCAGACTGTCTCCAAGCAAAATGACGAAACAGCGCCGGCCGAGCAAAACAAGCAGGAGCTCGCCCCCGCTTCCCCGCGGCCATCCTTCCGGCTCACAGGTCCGGCCCGCAAGAACGGGACAGCGGCGGGCGTTCAGCAAAGCGAACAAGAGCTCCCCGCTTCCGCCCGGCTCAGTGTCTCGTCACGAAATGGCAAGACAGCGGCGGCCTAGCAAAACGAACAATGGCTCGGCCCCGCTTCCCCGCGCCCCTCTTGCGGACGGAGGCGAGAAGTGTGGTAATAAATACCTTCACGCAGAAACGGCCGGCGCCAACCAAACAAAGAGAGCCCGAGCATTGGCGTACGAACCGGGAGATTGTTTCAATCTCCCACAAACCGAGTCAGGCCTAGAGGCGATTCCCGATGGGAGTCACACAGCGTACGCGAAAAACGCTCCTCAGGACTCGGTACGGCTCACGAGCCGCCCTCAACAAAGTCTGGCATAAAAATTGCTCGGACAAGAGAGCTCCAGCAACCTCCGACGGAGATGACAATCACCCCGCCAGTGCCTCGGAGGCCTGGCAAACGCGACTCGCTCGGAGGCAGTCGCACAAAACTATTGCCGGTTGATAAATCGCCGGCTGACGCTTGCCGGCTGATGAATCGCCGGCCCACCAAGGTCAAATCACCGACCCACCTTCTGGCCGACTCGCTGGCTAAACGGCTGAGAGATTGCCGTCCCCCAGGAGCATCCGGCCCACCTTCTGGCCGACTCGCTGGCTAAACGGCTGAGATTGCCGTCCCCAGGAGCATCCGGCCCACCTTCTGGCCGACTCGCTGGCTAAACGGCTGAGAGATTGCCGTCCCCAGGAGCATCCGGCCCACCTTCTGGCCGACTCGCTGGCTAAACGGCTGAGAGATTGCCGTCCCCAGGAGCATCCGGCCCACCTTCTGGCCGACTCGCTGGCTAAACGGCTGAGATTGCCGTCCCCAGGAGCATCCGGCCCACCTTCTGGCCGACTCGCTGGCTAAACGGCTGAGAGATTGCCGTCCCCAGGAGCATCCGGCCCACCTTCTGGCCGACTCGCTGGCTAAACGGCTGAGAGATTGCCGTCCCCAGGAGCATCCGGCCCACCTTCTGGCCAACTCGCTGGCTAAACGGCTGAGAGATTGCCGTCCCCCCAGGAGCATCCGGCCCACCTTCTGGCCGACTCGCTGGCTAAACGGCTGAGAGATTGCCGTCCCCAGGAGCATCCGGCCCCATGACTCGCTGGCTAAACGGCTGAGAGATTGCCGTCCCTGGCTTCTGGCCGACTCGCTGGCTAAACGGCTGAGAGATTGCCGTCCCCCAGGAGCATCCGGCCCACCTTCTGGCCGACTCGCTGGCTAAACGGCTGAGAGATTGCCGTCCCCAGGAGCATCCCCCACCTTCTGGCCGGCTGGCTAATGCCGTCCCCAGCATCCGGCCCACCTTCTGGCCGACTCGCTGGCTAAACGGCTGAGAGATTGCCGTCCCCAGGAGCATCCGGCCCACCTTCTGGCCGACTCGCTGGCTAAACGGCTGAGAGATTGCCGTCCCCCAGGAGCATCCGGCCCACCTTCTGGCCGACTCGCTGGCTAAACGGCTGAGAGATTGCCGTCCCCCAGGAGCATCCGGCCCACCTTCTGGCCGACTCGCTGGCTAAACGGCTGAGAGATTGCCGTCCCTTAGGAGCATCCGGCCCACCTTCTGGCCAACTCGCTGGCTAAACGGCAGTGCCGTCCCCCAGGAGCATCCGGCCCACCTTCTGGCCGACTCGCTGGCTAAACGGCTGAGAGATTGCCGTCCCCCAGGAGCATCCGGCCCACCTTCTGGCCGACTCGCTGGCTAAACGGCTGAGAGATTGCCGTCCCCCAGGAGCATCCGGACCACAGAAGCTGACTCGCTGGCTAAGCGGCTGAGAGATTGCCGCCCCCCAGGAGTATTCGACCGACCAGGAGCCGACCCACTGACTGACGGCTGAGAGATCGCCGCCCCAGGAGCATTCGACCCCCCAGAGGTCACTCGCGGCAAACACCCCACGACTCAGAGACCGGCCGCCAGGGACACCGCCGTACGTGGACGCAGTACGCCTCCCGAAGGGGAATGTAGCGAAGCTCCATGAGGGGAGTGTGTCGGACGTACATGGTCCACGACAAATGTGTAGCGTTAAGATTATTTATATTATTTAGAAATGTTGATAAATCATTGTAATGTATATTTCTCCCGGCTTGATAAAGCCCGAATGACGCAAAGCAATCGCCTCTTCGGGGCAGGTCAGCCAGACTAAGGCAACAACAAGCGGGATGACGGGCGCGTAGCGCGGCTTGATCCCGGCCGGCCTATCGATCTTTGCGTAAGCGGTTCTGGGAGAAAATTAATCTGTCTAACCCTTTCACGGGGGCCAGGTTAATCACCCGGCCAAATAAAATATACCGGAGTGATAACTCGGCCCCCAGCTACACAACTGTCATGTTATTATGTATGTAAATGTTAGTATAAGTTAGTTATTAAGAGTTTAGCCCCAAAAAACCGGGCATTATTTGTAAACTGTATTTTTAATCTGTATTTCTAAACTTAATAAAAATGATGGAAGAGTGTGGAGAAGTTGAGGTTAAAGGTGATGCTTAGGAGAAGGGGATAGATTAATTAAATCTATCCCACAAAATTGCCAGCGACCCGGAAAGAGCGAGAAAGGGGGAGACAAAATTCCCCCATACAAATCTCCCAAATCCGTGGTCGCGCTCTGGAGCGCAATATAAATTGCGCAAAAACCAGAGGAAGGCAGATCACCAGCATCCTCCGCCAGTACCAATCACCTTGACTCATCTTCGCCCTGACATCGCCTTCAACTTGACTCCTGACTTTTATTTGACCATCGCCTGCCCCCCTGGACCGCCTGACTACACCTCTCTCTGGACCAGACCCGCAGCATCTTCACTTGAAAGCCGAGGCCCTACAAGCTGAACCCGTCGTCTCCCTTACAACGAGACGACCCCTTGGAGCACCTCACAGATTGGGACCGCCCCCTATACAGTTTATTTGTGTACCTGATTACGTCGGGTACAGGAGCCTTAGAGTATATTAGAGGTAGCCCAAGCCAAGGGCAGTGAAGTCAGTTTTGGACTTGTTTTTGATGATTTTAACATGACTCGGCGCAAATGGGCGTGGCTAAGACTAAGACTACGGTATTTATACATCCATTCATATCACATATCGACATAATGTTTTTGTGTATTCGTATAGCCACTTTTTCACAGTATTTTTATCAACAAAAATGTAGCATCTAACCTAAAAAACCGTTTAGTTGTGTCAAGTTTAGTGGCAAAATAAAAAATGTGGGCGGAGTCCCGCCGTTAACCAGCGAAGATAGCCAGCTTAAGATCATTGCGACAGTATGTAGAAGCTTTCCAAGAAATTTTTCGTCTCTTTCTCTCTCATGGTGTACGATGTAAAAACTCGGAAAAAGTGATTTATTACAATTTCGGATGGGTTGGGTAAAACAAATTAGCTATCCCTCCATATATTGTTACTTCAAGTTTGGGGCCTATTTCGTCTTTGGGGATGTATGTAGTATTTTTTAAGAAAGGGTAGAAATGAACCTTAGTCTTGAAGAATTACATGTTGTGGGAGGAAGGAAACATTGCCTAGCTGTTAAGCACTAAAACGATCCCTGAAAACGACCCGTTATCATGAGAACAAATGTTTCGCAATAATTAAGAATTTGTTTGTACGGACGTGCATCCTTATCGTGTCTCCCGTGTGTCTCCTGTGCACCGGTCATTTCGTGCTCAATGACGCTAATTATTTAGAGAACCTTCCATTGAAATTCCGGTAAATCAAATGCAATCATTTCGTTAAGGTAGGGAATCTATCAAACGGATTGACCTTTTCTGCACAATCAAGAGTGAAGTAAAGTTTTGAGCACTGTGTAGGCGTTTAACATCGATATTGAGTTCTAGTAATATTCCATTTATATTTTTCTACAGTTTATATCCGGTAGCTATATTGAAAAGCGTCTGATTCTCGGAAACTTTCATGTCCTTAATAAGTTATTAAACCCGATAGTTAAGTCATGGAGTCCGTACTACTCTGTTGCCAGTTTTTTGCTCTATGTATCATGATTTTTCTGCATAGAAAGTAACAATGTTTCATATTAAATAAAATGTTTCACCTTACAATTATTTACAATGGCGCTGGCCTGGCTAGACACTTCAATTATGTCCTTGTGAGGTGGGGCATTGTCACTTTTAATTTTAAAAAAACTCCACTGGTGTTTCGGCTACAACTTAATCACTTTTTTATCAGTTTGACTCTTTTTCAAATTATCATCGCGATAGAACAAAATTATACCTTACACTTATAAATATATTTCTACAGTGTTAAAATTTGACAAATGACATAATATTGAATTAGGTTTCTACATATGTGTAGCTTCCTATAAATATTTGACAGCCTCCGTGATCGAGTGGTAAGGCGCTCGGCTGCGAATTCAAAGGTCGCGGGTTCAAACCCGGCGTACGCAATAAATTTATTTAACTAATATGTGTTAAACATATTTAATTCATATAATAATAATATGTTCCAGAGTGGCAGATACTCTAAGTATCGCCCCGGTGAAAGACCACCATTCATAATCTAAGCGTTGCTTGAAATGGCTTTAGCTGTATTTGGTGACCAGTTCTGAATAGCCAGGTACTTCCTAACCTTCCTCTTCCCCTTATATCCTTCTCCTCCCCACTACCTTGACAAATGTGTTTATATGAATTAATTTGTTTCATCTGAATTTTTATACCCTTAGCTCCTAGTAAATTGTTTTTTAATGTACACACACACTGTTATACCCATATCTGAACCTTTTCTCTCGTGATTTATGATAACGGTCATTATTTTAGATAGTTTTAATTTGTATACATATTATGTATTATTTTCTCCTTGTTAGTTAATCTTATTAGCATAATTAATTTAGCATGAAGCGCACTTGAGGTGAAATATCACAAAACTGCGCTATATAAGTTCACTATTATTATTATTATTACCTTCGGCCTCGCAACATTCCCCGATAGGGGATGCCATAGTCTCACTGGCTCCAGACGCTTGGGACTTTTGTGCAGTATTAACTATAATTTATTTTTTCAAACCCATTTTTATAAAATATACCTACCGGCTATTTCATGTTTAACCTTCTTATCTTGTATTTAAAATTATATTCGTATGTAATTGATACGTACATAATGTTTCTTATAATTATTTAACTTATCACGATTTTGAAAGTTCTACTAGGTATAGTTATTTTTTATGCGTGATAGCTGTTTCGTTTTCCGAAGGCATTGCCAAACTGGCATCTTGAAGATATCTATAAAAATAATTTTATATCTGCAACAACAAAAAATACACAAAAACGGTAAAAAATGTATATTGCCTACGTTAGTTTGCTTGACCTGCAAATATTTAAATTTTCGAATAATAACGTATTAACCTTAAATTGCATTAATAATCTTCGATGGAAGAATATTCCAAAATTTATAACTAGCGGTATTGCTAGTTCGTAAACATTTGTACGAGTATCTATTTTGATATTCGTTGCACCTGGAGGCTGTTGAACGTGGCATACTGTAGAGGTAAACTGTAGCCGAACTCAGGATGAATAAACCCTGAGAACCGAGAGGCGAGAACCCACCGCCACCGCCTGCGTGACTCCAACATTTGATAGTGTATTGTTCCTGGCTTGCACCTTGCGTCCATGTATCACATGGCCTGTATCAGTGTGCGATTTACTCCAAATGTAACTTCTTTTACTAAACTCGACGAAGTGCAACATACAAATTAAGGCTTTGTGATTGAAATTATTTTATTTTTTTGTGGTTTAAGCATGTTGTAAATATATCAAATGTGGATTTATTGCCTCGTCGTATTTTTTTTCAACCAACTTTGATCTAGTTGGCTTCGGCGTGTAGATTTTACTACATCTTAAAGCAAAATGTATTTTTATTAACAATTAATGTATACAGTATCAGTTCTTCTAATTCTTCTGCTATCGAAGTATGGACAGAATAGACCAGATATTTGTTGAAAAAAATAATCATCAAAACTTTTGTTATGTTAAATGCAAAAAATAATAACATAATTTTAAATTTATTGATTTGACCTGTTTTCCATTTACAATTTTTGGCTTACTAGAAACCATCCCCGAACCAAATCTCGAGCCGTTTGCTGGTATTGGATTTCCATGTGTGATTTATGAAACCAATACGTATTAGATAATCCAAGTGTTGGTGAGAGTGACTGGATAGCGGTGTGGGTAGGTTTGGTATACCGTCTTGGTAAAGTCTGCAGCTGCCTCTCTTCTTTTTTCTTGTCCATATCGTTTTTTTGTGATCTTATTTTTTTCTTTCTATAAAATTATATTTGTCGTGTCTCTCCCCTGACTCAAAGCTGTGCGTTTTGTTGCTCAAATCGAGTTTGGAATGTCTTATTATTCAGCGTCTTTAATAGATTTGAACTGTACCAGCAACACATCCAGTTTTACTTTGTTTAATTTTGAACGAACTTATTTTAAATTGTCTGGTGTGTGCTATCTATAGGATTATTGGTTTGTTTTTTGCCATTCAATTCGACTTGCGCTTTATGTTTTTTCGTTGAAACTGGTTTATAAAAAGGAAAATAAATAAAGTTTGACTTTTGGGTAGACTATTAGTAGACTAGTGGAATGATATTCATTCCTCCTGTTTAAGCAAGGTATACTCGTATATGCCTTTTTACTTATCACATCAGTTTAGACTTTCATTTTCAATAATCTAAAGTTGGCGTTGGTTTGAGCAATATCCGGGACAGTCGCCTTAGGACGTAAGCAAGGAAAACTTTTATTTACAAACACTTACTTCCTGCGCGTGCTAAACTTTAAGCTTTCCAATCAATTTCATCCCCCACGTTCAATGGTTGCGTTGTGATTATCCCTTCCAATTTAAAAAAAAGCTTTTAAAAACTTACAACGTGATATGTTTAATGCTTTCTTATCATATTCTTATTATTATTCGTGTTTTAACTACACTGAAAGCATCGTCGATACACGAATTCCTTATTATCTATCAACGATGAATATCGCGAACTTTAAATCTACACAATAATAGGAGCGTGTTATATGCACGATACGACTATACAATCAATGACATCAAGTTTTATTTGTTGTCGTTCAGAACCTTAAAAATATTTCGTGTACATGTTTACCCGACATAAAATTTTTATTACATTCATGTTTAAACGATATTCGTTCAATCTTATTTTAAGGGCCAAATGCAAATTGAAAGCCGTGTTTACTTTCCTAAATGTATCGTTAAGGCAGTAATTACCGATCGTTTTACATGGTGAATAGGGGGAAAGTAGGGTATATAAACGTTTTACGCAAGTAAACAACATTCAGCTTACGTTGAAAGCGTACCCTCTCTGTGGGGGACACATTATAAACTCCGAGGGTCGAGCGGTTATTGTTTTGAATTTTGTGATGATTGCAGAAACACGGTAATAGTGATTACAGTAGCCTAGCAAGCACCTACCAGTACAATCTACTCCGTAGCCGATTCATATTCATGGATTTTAGAGCGAAAACCCCTCCGCGGCAACCATCTTCAAGTGCTTAATACGGGTGGCAGCGGTAAGCAATAAGCATGTTACTTAACCCATTCGGGACTGAAAGTTCTTCGGCTGTTGATTTCGCGGAGCGGTAAATATGCTAACGTTTATTTTGATACAGCGATACCGCTTTGTACCGTATAGTGTTAAATGCTGCGCACACGTATATCCAATATCAGCCATGAATTTGGCTATTCCGTTAAACTTTCTTGATCTAAGCGGAACAATGATCGGCCGTGAGGAGAAATCTACTGTCACAGGCGAGTGGACAAGCAGTGATCACCAGTCTCACCACCAGCTTTTGGCCACTCGAATTTGGTCGTTCTGATTTGCAAGTAAATCGTGTACAGCGTTCGATGAACTCATTATCGACATTGTTGAAATCTATACCTCTTTTGAGCTCTATTTTTCTACATCTAACATCTAATATTTTATTGGGCCATTAAACATGCACCAGACATCGGCTCATCTTTTTATAAGCGTGATCTTTATTTTTTTTCACTATTATGCTTTCACTTACAGAAATGTAACAACCGTAATTGATTTTGTCTTTTTCAAACATGTTCACTTTTTGTAAGCTCCAAAAATAGTTATATGAAGATTAAATTTGACAATTTATATTATTTTCCCTGGTTTAAATGGGTAGTTAGGTTTTCGAAGATTTTTTTTTCAGTATCGTATCATATCGCCCTTTATGAAACGCTTACTTTTCTCACCAAACCCCAATAGATTTCTTATTCAATAATTTAACCCGCAGTCATCCACATTATATGTTACAGTAAATGTATTATAGCATTTCTCCATTGACAAAAATATATTTCTCTAAAATTATAGTTTGTGAAGTAATAAATAAGTCACTGTGGAAAAAGAAATCGTCATTTTAGTATTTTGAAATACATCTTTCAATGGAAATGGTAAACAAATTTACGAAGTGATTTTCACTGATTTTATGCAGACTATTCGACTAAATGGGGCTTAATGAGGTAAAAGTGAGCGTTTCCAATAAACCAAACTGTCCGTTTTGTCAGTTTTTACCAAATTCTGTCCCACAGCTATCGGGGTTATTGCTCTTGGGATTTCCCGGGCTGCTCTCGGACTTCTCGTGGCTCCTACCAGCCACGCTGTGTACGAGTATCTAGTTGTAACGGCAAACTCCATCTTTACGCTCTGCTATTTAGCTGATATTTTATGGATTCAATCGTTCGGGAAAATAATATTTCACTTTTTTACCTTTCTGGTGGAATTTATGTTTTATGCCCTGATTGGCATCGAGTATTTGTTTCACAATAAAACAATGTTTTTCAATTTACTACACTAAATTTTACGTGTATTCAACTTTTTTAAATTAGCTCTCACATTTTTTTTTTGACTGCTATAAACGAAGCAACCTGTTTGCCAACACAAATACATTTTAGAAATTACTTTAATGAGCTTCAGATCATGAATACTATTATTATTATCAACCCTAATCATTAAATAGCCAGTACATTTAAGCGCCATTGAAGTGACATTTC
Organism: Drusus annulatus; assembly: GCA_022651775.1. Lineage (NCBI taxonomy): Eukaryota > Metazoa > Arthropoda > Insecta > Trichoptera > Limnephilidae > Drusus > Drusus annulatus. The sequence goes on from JAGWCC010000132.1 coordinate 460,541, forward strand.
AGAAGCGGGGCCCTATATTAATTAGTCAAGTTTTACACTTTATTAAATCGTAAATATAAAATGTAATTATAATATTTTACCTGCCAGGTAAGTAGTGTACCAGACGTTTTGTCAGCACATTGACTATAAATTTTGAGGGGCCAGTTTCTTCAAGTCAATCAGCGAAGCGGGCCTGGGTCGGTTGCAGCAAGTCGAAGTTCCAAAGGCGGGAGAAGGCGGATGGTCCAAGGAAAAGCAGTCAAACGAAGTTGTAGGGTCCAGGCGGGAAGAAGCGGTCAGAAGCGTAGAGTCAGGAGAGATGATGTCGGTAGAGATGCTGGGAGTATTCTACTTTGGACCGGTTTGGGCCCTGTATTTATCCCCGGCCCAGCATCCGCTGGACCCGGGATTCGGGCGCTCAAAAAACGCCCGGTTTCTTGCGAGTTCTCCTCTTTGAGGCTCGTAGCTCCCGCTAGCATTTTTCTAGCGGGAAGGCAAAATATACCAACATCAGCTCTCTTTATGACCTTTCGTTTCCAATAAACCACTTCTTCCCAGCATTTTTATTAATCTCTCAAAGTTTTACAATTTACAAATTACTAGGGGGTTACATAAGGGGTGGTGGTACATGTTTTGTCTTATAACTACTTAATTGACATAATCACAACATTTTATCTTATACAATTATGTAGTAGGGAATTCAGCCGTCAGATCTGTGTACTTTTATTTATCGTACCGATGACTGAATTCCCGCCAATCTAGTTAACAAATTAATACCTAACCATAATTACGCAACAATAAGATTTTAAAATACGCCGAATTTCTGCCTAGCGCTCATTGGCTGGATCGGTCCATTGTCCGAGACGGCCAGCCTCCAGGCGCTAGAGGGCTCTGGCGTAAGTACTACAGTCCTAGTGGGAATTGTTTGTCAAACGGCCGGTAGAGCGCCATAAGCTCTCGGCCGTCTTTGAAGGGAAGGGTCGGAGCTAAAGCATTTGTATCGCTTAGCCTCTGATCGTTGTGGAGTGGGACGTATATAGCGCGTACCCCGCCGCTAGGCACGTCAGATGAGTCCGGACAAGCGGCGTAAACATAGCTCCCGGGCAGTATTTGCTCGGAAACAACAAAACATGAAATTTAACATTATTATTTACACTTAAACCCCAAAAAAATTTTAAATTTTTTAAATTTTCACTCTAATGAGAAACCCGGTTTGGGGGTCAAACGTCCATTTTCACCCCCGGTTTAATCCATTGGCACCAACTTCCCCGGCCCCCGGGGGCCCCGGGCGGGGTCCCGTGGGCCCTTTCCTTTTAAGGGGGGGGCGCTCCCTTTTGGGGGGGGCTCCGGCGCGGGTCCTCCGGGTTTTCTTAACAGGGGGTTTGCGCGGCCTTTGGGGGATCCCCCTCGGGGGCCCGGGCCGACGTCCCGGGGGCCGGGGAAGGGGTTTCCGGGGTCGTTTTTTGTGTTGAAACCCCCCCGGGTCCCCCATGGAGGGGGGCAGGGTTTACAAAAAGGAAATTGTTGGCTCCGTTTTTTTGCCAAATGCGGCCCTCAATCTGCCGGGTTGAGGGGCGGGGGAAAGGGGCTTTTTTTGCCACTTTAAACTAGCCGCCGGGGAAAGGTTGGTTTTGTACCTTCCCGGGATTTTTTTCGATTGTGCAACACTTTTGCTTGTCACAAAGGCTAATAGCTGTTGTTTCAACACTGTTTTTCCATCAGGCAGCTTCTCGGGGGTAGACTCGTCGCTATGGCGGAGGAGTTGTAGCCAGTTCGTCCATTTTTGGACGCAATCTTTTAACTTTTTCGCCTCTTTCAGGCGTAATCCTCTTTTTCTTTTTTTGGTCCATTTTTTGGACGTAATATGTTCCTTGGTCCCTTTTGGACATATTTATTTTGTTATGTGAAAACGGTCGCCTGTAGAGTTTAACAGGCACCGTTTCTCTTGTTTACTGCCCAGCTGCGTATCGATGCGGCCGACGGCGCGCCGTTTGGACGGCACTTCGCAATAGGAGCGGGGGCAGTTGGGCGCTCAGTTCTTCAGTAGAAAGCCCCCCTTTTTGTAAGAAGGGGTGCTCTCATCTCATTACCGTGGCGGTGTCGCAGGGCCGTGTTTGTTTTAGCCGTGAGGGATTCCTTTGCGCGGCTGCGTCCATTCGGGCCGCTGACGTCGCCGGGCGAGTCAATAACGGAGCTTTGTTTTATTGACACAGAAGGCGATCTGCTTCGTTCGGGTTTCCCAACTTTACGTTTTTTCGGGTTTACCTCCCTGTAAAATCCAGGCGGCGGGCCCGTTTGCCCCCGTACCCCCCCGACCGATGAGGGGGAGGGAAACTTCTTTCCCGTTTAAAATGGGCTTTTTTTGCCGTTTGGCTACTGTTTCTTGGGGGGTTTAACAGGTTTTTGACCCGCCGAAAAAAAGTTTTTTCATGACCCCTAAAGCCTTTTACCCCTGGGGGAAATTTTTCGTCAAACTTCCCTTTGGGCCCGCGTATTTGAAAGCGCGGGGGAACCCCCCTCCCACTGAAAAAACCCGGAACGGGCCCTTTGTCTCCCCGCCATCGCTTGTGCCCCACTTACTCCTTTTTAAACCGCGGCCCCTTTTTGCGATTTTTGGGGGGGGTTTGGGGGCCCATAGCCCCAATTCGGCACTTTTAAAACCGGGGGGACCTTTTTCCCCCCCATTTTTCCCATCACCGGCGGGGCGAGCCGGCCGCCCCCCTTGTTTTTCCCCGCGGGGGAAACCTTTTCCCCCCCGCAATCAGAATGGGATTTTAACCCTGGGGTTCGTCGCGGCGGAAAAACTTTTTTTCGCCCACACACGCCTTTTTTTGACGGGGGCACTTTTTATGGCCCTTTTGAACTTTTTTTCTTCACCGCCATTATTCGGGGCTCTGCAAGGTTTTACCGGAACCCCAAATTTTTGAGCCGGGGCCGCTCTATTGGACCTGTCTTGGGTTTGTCGCGCCGTTTCGTCCCCGAAAACCTCGGGTGTTGCGTTTCACTTTTTCGCAATTTTTACCATCATCTGCGGCCCAAAATTTGGTTCCCGGCTTTTTATTCCCAAAGGGGTAAAAGGGGGGTAGGAGTTTGCTTTTTTGGTTTTGAGAGGGCCCGCAGAGGGGGTTTCCCGGGCCCGCATCCCCTGGGTGCCCGCCCCGGGGGCCTGCCCGGGGATTTTTTGGCCTCTGGTAATTGTCACCTTTTTCCCCGTGTCCTGGCGAGGCGAAAAGGGGGGGTTTTTCACGCATCGTGGGTTCGGGGGCCCGCGCCCAGCAGCGGGGCCCCGGGCCCTTTCTTTTAAAAGCCCGTTTTAGGGGTGCAGAGGAGGGATCGGGGGCCCCCATCCGCAGGTGGGATGCCCGGGGTGAACCCCCCGTGGGGTTTTTCCGGTCACCAAGTTTGTGTCCCCCTTTGAACCCTTGGGCCCTGGGGGGCATCGGGTGGGGGGTTTTTCCGTGCATCGCATTGGGGGCCAGGGCCACCTTTAAACTTGGGCCTTTTAAACCCCCCGCCGATTTGGAAGGGGGCGGGGGAAACCCCTTCTCTGCTTTGGGGCCGGGGTTTTTCCCAAACCCGGGGACGAGGCGGTACCCACCCGGGGAAATCCCCGGGGTTTAAAAGGGGGGGGAAAAGGGATTTCCGGCCCTTGGGGATGTTTGAGGAGGTGGAACGGCTGATGTGTTTGGGCCCAGACTTCCCCGGGGGGGTGGCCCTTGGGCCAAAGTGGGGGGCATGGGGGCCGGGGTGTATAAAAGGGTTTTCGCCTCGTCCTCTGGCCCTTTGGGTTTTGGGGAAGGCCCCCAAAAAACGGCATTTTCAAATCCGTTTCAAATTTACCCGGGTTTGGGGCCCCGCCTTCGTGGTACGACACGGGAAAACCCCCCCAATATCCTTCCGGGTTTTTCCTCTATCTGCGTGTGGACATCCCCCCGGCCCTCCCGGGGGTTTAAAGGGGTTTTTTTCCCGGGGGTCCTGATTTTTTTTAGGGTTTCCCCCATACTCCCGGGAGCATTTCCCGGCCCCCCATTTTGAGGTAAAGGGTGGTTTTGGCCGATGTGGGGGTCCCCCCTTTTCCTGTTGATTTCCCCTCCGGGTTGAGGCTTGAAAATTTTCCCCCACCCATTTGTCATCTGGAGGGGTGGTACGGCTTTTTGTGGTGTTTTTCCCATGTTGGTGCTTGTTGAACCCCCCCATTTGGGGGGGCACCCCCCCTTTTTATTTCCCGCAAGGGGGGTTTTACGGCTTTTGTCGTCACCCTTGCCCGGGGGTACTCGCCCTTTGGTTTTGCCTTTTAAACCCGGGTGACTTTCCTTGGGGGTCCTTGGGGGGAAGTCGTTGTCGGCTTCCTTCTGATGCAGGGGTGGCGGCACGGTGGAAGGGTCCAAACGGGTTAGGGGGGGGTTTTTTGCTGTGTGAAGGGATCGATGAGATGGGGCCTCCCCAGCCCTTTTGGGTTGGGGGCCCCCATCTCTCTTTTACGTCCCTTTATTTGTCGATTCGGTTTCCCTTTGCAGTTTGGGGGCCACGGGGGTGGGGGGTTTTCCCCAGCCTGGGGAGGCAGGGGAGGGTCCCCCGGGAGCCCGGGTGGAAGGGTGGGGGGTTGGCCCTTTTGGGGGGGCAGTGCTGCCCCGGCGGTTTGGGGGGAAACTTCCCCAGGGGGAGTCCCCGGGGGGGGCTTTTTCCCCCCCGTAGTGTTGGTTTTCCGGCTGCGATGGGGAAAATGATCCCAACGGGACCACAATGTACCAATTTTTCCACATTGACTATAAAAATTTTTAAAGGGGGGGAAATTTCTTTTGGAATCGCGGGGAGGCCTGGGGTTGCAGCAAGTCGATTTTCAAAGGGGGGGAAGGGGGGGAAAAAAGATCCCAAAAAATTGGGTTCCCGGGGGAAGGAAACGGTCCAATCAGGGAATTTGGGTGCTGGGTACACTTTTTGGGCCGGTTTGGGCCCCCTTTTTTTTACCCCCCGGCCCAGGATTTCCGCCCAAACCCGGTTTTTCCAGGTTTCCCCAGGCCCTAGCTCCCCCTTTTTTTCGGGGGGAAGGTTTAAAAATCAGCTCTTTCCCTTTGCCAATTTCCACTTTTCCCAGCTTTTATTAATCTCAAAATTTTTCAAACCATTTGGGGGGTGGACGGCCCGTAAACAAACATTTTTTTCTTTCCCCAATTACCAGGAAATTCAACCGTAATCTGTGTACTTTTTTTGTGGTAATTCCCCCAATCAAGATAACAAATTAATACCTAACCATAGTACGCAACAATAAGATTTTAAAATACGCCGAATTTCTGCCTAGCGCTCATTGGCTACGGATCGGTCCATTGTCCGGGAGACGGCCAGCCTCGAGCGCTAGAGAGGGGATACTGGCGTAAGTACTACCAGTCCTAGTAAATTGTTTGTCAAACGGCCGGTAGAGCGCCATAAGCTCTCGGCCGTCTTTGAGGAAAGAGGTCGAACTAGCTTGTTGTATCGCTTAGCCTCTGATCGTTGTGGAGTGGGACGTATATAGCGCGTACCCGCCGCTAGGCACGTCAGATGAGTCGGACAAGCGGCGTAAACATAGCTCCCGGGCAGTATTTGCTCGGAAACAACAAAACATGAAATTTTAACATTATTATTTACACTTAATGCTAAAACATATTTAATTATTTATTATCACTCTAATGAGCAGCCGGTGGAGGCTCAAAGCGTCCGATACAAGTAGGTTCCTTATATTTTCTCTGTACTTAATTTAATTAAATATTAATACAAACTACGAATTAAAATTAACAAGAAATTAAGATTTGTACAGCGCCCTTGTGTTGATTTTTCACAAAAACGGCGCTATACAAATTATACAAATATTATTATTTTGAAGACCTGAAGAGCGTAATTCCATTTTACTATTTATTACAAATTTGACGATTATTTTAGAGCGACAATCAAAATAAACTGTACCATTATCATCTTTTCATAAGATGCAACAATGTGGCTACCAGCGAAAACACGGAACATGCTTGAATTTTTCAAATATGTTTGTTTTTTTTATAGTGAATACCGCACAAGAGTCCCGACTACTCCCAACCTTCTAGAGCCAGTGGGACCATGCCATCCCCAAATGGGGTATGTGATAAGGCTGTAGGTAGTGGGGAGGGGAAGGAGATGGGAAATAGCAAGGTTGGGAAGTAAGGTTGCTGAATGTTAAGCATTACTATCATGTTGCTGCAGACAACCAACATCAAATATGAGGTTTTCTTTCCTCCATCTAAGAAAGCTCTTTTTTAATAAACGTTCTTTTGTAACTCAATTATCGAATACATACGCAACAAGTTTGTTTTGTTTGCAACTAAGAACAAAGTGTTGGATTTGTTATTTATTTATTTGAAGATATTCTACGCTACTGCCGCTTATGATATGTTTGTACCTACGTATAACGTTTTGGGGGTTGAACGACCGAATTTTGGAAAAAATACATTTACTGGAATGCTTTCGTCTCCACCTACGAGCGTGGCTATAGTATTTCCGCGTTTCAGAAATATCCTTTCTAGAATCAGATATTATTTATTGTAGAATCGAATAAACTGATGTTTCTTCCTTGTATTATCGTATACCCGAATAAGTTACACACTCAGAGCAATAATATACAAGAGAGAGCGCTGCTGTAGTCAGTTTTGATGAGCTTTGCCGGACTCGGCTAGACCTGGACGCGGCTAGGACTATGGCTAGGGTATCTATACATCCATTCATAGCACATGTCGAGATAATATTTTTGTTTATTCGTATAACCACTTTTTCACAGTATTGTTATAAACAACAATATATCGTATAACCTAAAAAACCGTTGACTTATGTCCATTTATGTCGCATATGAAAACGTGTTAGCGGAGTCAACGGAGACGCGGGACACAAAGAACATCCTTATAGTACTTTACAGCAGTGTGATAATTTGGGAAATTTTCCTGTCTCTTTCTTTCTCATGGTGTACGACGTAAAAACCCGGAGAAAGTGATTTATCCCAAATTTGTATAGGTTGGGTAAAAAGAATTAGCTCTGTCTCCATATATTGTTACTACAAGGTTACATATGTTTACTGTTTATATATATATGTATATGTATATATATATTTAAATTGATTGAATATTTTAGCCATTTATCTTTACAGTTTAACTCAAGCATCTGTATGCATGTAGAACGTAGAGTCTTTAATGATTGAAATCTTACAGTTCTTCAGTAATTGCGAAATAAAATTGTTAAGTTAGTATATATTTTGACCTGATGAAGGAAAGGTTGTTTCGAAACCTGTTGGCTTCGAAAGAAATATAAAGTGGTTAAAACAAAGTAAAATTATTTTATTTACCTATAAAGGATAGCCACAAAGTGATAGCTTCTTGCCATAGGAAAAAATATAATTGCTTTTCAACGAATATATAACGAAGATTTCGTTAGTTCTGTAAAATTCGTTTATTTCGGTCTGTTTCTTTTCAATCATCAGGCGATACCTTGTAATTATATTTCGGTCTCTTTCTTCTCAATCATGAGACGATACCTTGTAATTATATTTTTTTAACACGACTAATATTTTTCACTTTTCACCATAGACATAAAATACAAGAACACGTCATATTCATACAAATCTTACGAAAAATGTAGCACCACTAGAATTGACTTGTTTCCCGTATCACCTGCTAATGAAAAGGATAGCCATTCAAAGAATATGTGTATACGGATAATAATGAAAATAATAATAAATGGATAACTTTTATAGCGCCGTTTTTGTGGGAAAATCACCTCAAGGGCGCTTTACAAATTAATTTATCTAACCTACAACTTATCACTTAAGCTTATAACTAGTAAATTACAGTTAAGATTTATTACTAATGGCTAACAACTAATATTTTCAACTAGGGACTTACAATAAGGACTTATAACTTGTTACTTACTACTGAGTATAACTTATAACTAGTGACTTACAATACACATACAATAAAAATAAAACTTATAACCAACTTATTACCAAATTATTTACAACATGAATATTCACAGACATAATACAAGGAAATGCAAAGAAATCAGACTACCAGAAAGAATAAATCCATTAAACAAAAACAGTTGACTCTATAAAGAGATGATTTTTTACAATGCGTTGTCGGAAACCATGAAAATTATACTAAGTAACAAATTAAAAATAGCCTGCAAGAACCATATAAAATACATGAGTATGTTATATCAAGTAGTATATAACAGTATATGGTTCAATAGATGTTTACCGTTACAACACTGTTTCCAAATTAAAATCTAGCTTACTTGAATGTTTTCAATACAGAAACCTACGGCAGTTAAATACTAACTTTTCTCTTAATGTTATATTCTACCCATCGGTAACTCCTTTATTTAAAAATGTATTTATGGTGTTTAAAAAATAAAAAATCTAAACGCTAGAAATGGCGTCTCTTAGGTGTTTATCTCAGATCCCAGATAAACAAAAAAGTAACCGCAGGTCTGTTTAACCTGCGTCAAATTAAATCCAGATGTTGGTAAGCTCATACGTTGTGTCAAGACTCGATCACTGCAACGGTATACACTCAAGTCTCCCGATCCAATTCAAACCATGCTGGATGATTTTTAAAGCGAAACATGGCATGGCGCCGCCTTACTTGTCGGAACTGTGTATTCCAAACGATACTGATACGAGACAAGCAACTCCTCGATCAACATCTTCAACGGCCATAGGTAGACTCACAGTACCTAAACGCAATCCCAAAATCAATTTTGGAGACCGAGCCTTTGCCGTAGCAGGCCACACAGCTTGGAAAAACCTCGCTTCACATTTGCAAAAGATCGATAGCTCAACTGTGTTCAGAGCAAAACCAAAGACTCACCCTTTTAAATTATCATACCCACAATAACGTCAATTTGCTTCACTTGAGTTTTGATCCCTCAGTTCAAGTACTATACTTGGTTTACTATTGGTTATTTCATTTTTCTACCCTAGGTTCGATAGAAAACCATTACATATATTTTTTAATGTAAATATGTTAGTTTTAAGTCACTAATTACAAGTATTAGGCATAAGTTAATAGTCTTAGTTTTTATATTTTGTGAATAATAAATAAAACCAAAACTAGACCCATAGCCAGTGACTTACAACCAAAACCTATAACTGAAGTGACTTAAAACTAATGACCTAAGTAATTTTAAAAGAAGCATTCGTCAGTATGAGCAGAATGGTAAATTTATGGAAATGAGTGCCTAAAAAGTGAGTCTTTAGTTTGGATCTAAATTCTGTTGGGCTGGTTATGCGTCTCAATTCCATAGGAAGTTTATTCCAAGCCTTAAAGCCGGATACTCCGAATGGACGATCACCAAACTTAGTATTCGGATTGCGTTTAGGTTCCTTCAACCCGTCGATAGCAGATGATGTCGCTGATCGAAGAGTTGCCTGTCTCAAACCAGTATTTTCTAGAACGCACAGCTCAGAGATATAGGGTGGGGCCATTTCGTTCATAGCTTTAAACACCAACCAACATAACTTCTACTGGATCCTCTCAGGACACTTCAGCCAGTGAAGATTTTGGAGGTGTTCAGAAATGTGCGAAAACTTGGGTACACCAGTGATCAGCCTTGCTGCGGCGTTGAAGACCGACTGTAATTTATCAGTTTGGCACTTAAGAAGACTTGCGTAGATTCCATTACAGTAATCAAGAAGTGACACTATATATGAGTTAATAAGCAGTTTAGTTGCCTCTGTAGAAATATTCCTTCGAACTGACTTAAGTTGCCTAAGATAGAAGAATCCAGCGCTAACAGTCCTGTTTACTTGACTTTTTAACGAAAGGTCCCAATCCAGATAAACGCCCAGAAGTTTCACAGTCGCTGCCGGAAATTGAAATCGGTGAATTGTCTATTAAATATTGTGGCTGCCCAGAGAATCTCGGTCTTTGAAGGATTTAACTTTAGTTTGTTTGAGGACATCCAGAGAGTGATTGCTTCTAGACACTCGGCTGTACGAATTTTAAGGCCGTCAATTTCATTTGGTTTGCAGTAGAAGTAAATTTGTTGATCGTCAGCGTAACAGTGAGATAAAATACCAAACGACTCGATAATTATTGCGACATCATTTGTGAAGAGGATGAAAAGAAGTGGACCCAAAACGGATTCCTGTGGTACCCCCGAAGTAATTTTTGTGAAGTTGGATTATTTGTTTCCAACCTTCAGTGCTTGAGAACGATTGGATAGATAGGATTGTAGCCAATTTTTGATCATAGAATTCAAACCAAATGTCACTTCTAGTCTCTTAATGAGAAAGTTGTGGTCAATTGTACCAAATGCGGCGCTCATATCTAAAAGTAAAATAAGTGTTAACTTACCTGACTCTATGGCAAGGGATATATCCGACAGGACACGAAGTAATCCGGTTTCTGTGGAGTGGATCCTTCTATATGAAGATTAATGATCGGTAAATAATTTATTTAAGTTTAAGTGGGAGGTTATTTGAGAAGCAGCATTTTTTTCTAATATTTTTGCTACGAAGGGAAGATTTGACACAGGTCAATAATTACCCAAATTATCGGCATCATGTTGTGGTTTTTTAATTATTGGGGTAACTACTGCAGACTTTAGTGGTTCAGGGATGTCACCTATGCGTAAGGACTTATTGAACACGTGAACGAAGAATGGGGCTAGCACGTTGCAAAATTTCTTGAAAAGCCACGTTAGGAAAGGGTCAAGAACACATTGTTTATTTGGAGAGTTCAAAATTAACTTTTTTACTTCTTCTAGTGATGTGGGTTTTAAAGATAACAGCGTTCCTTTGGAATTTGCTGTCAATATTGACGGAGGGGCAGAAGATGTGGTCACTAAAAAATCTAGAGAAGGCCTCAGGAGTAATGTCTATAGTATTTCGCACAAAAGTATCAGTGATGATGGTTTTCACTGAGTTCCAGAGACGTAGTGGATTTTTTCGCTCAGAGTCGATTTCGTTGATCCAATATTCGGATCTCTTAGCACTTATTTTGCTTCTATACTCTTTTTGAGCATTAATCTACTCGTCTCTAGGATTTACATTAGAGTTCTTTATGTATGACCTCTCTAGTTTCCGCATCAGCCTCTTCTGGCTCCGACACTATTCGTCCAAAACCAGCCATCAGACTTCCGAACTTCCTTGTTTTCGAGGTGATTGGAGCATATTTACTCATTAGATTCAAAAGAGTTGTATTGTATTCATCGATAAGTTTTGTAAATGTTTTCATACACTCGGGAACGAATACACCTCAAATATTGACACCTTGCACATTAATTTTCCAAAATTTAAGACATTTAAATGAAATATTTATTTGTCATTTAGGAACTATTATTTTTATTTTTTTTGTTATTTATTTTTCGAAAAGTTTTACTTTTTCCTGTACTATTTTCTGTACGCACTTATGTTAATTTATTATGTAAAAGCCCATCAGGGCTTTAATAGATAAAAAAAAAAAAAAAAATCTGAAAGTACTGCTCGGAGTAATGCCGAAAATTATTTTTCTTTTTCGGTGACATTTCTTTCATTGTTAATGAAACAGAGACTTTTTTCGCACTGGTATTTTCCAATCATCTCTTGTGCTTCGCTGACTGAAATGCACAGCGCAAATTGTTCCTCTGGAATCGTGCGCAGCTAACGCGGAATGCGGTAACCGTTTCTGACCTACACCGCAGACGGCTGATTTCGCTGTGTTTCGGTATAACTCAAATTATATCTCGCATTGTCAATAGACAAAGGATCTCGACCAGTAATAATAATAAACTTTCCTCAAACTCTGTACTCGTAAAGCGTACTCAATATCTGTATGTATTTTGTAGTTTTTGGTTCAAATTTTGCTACGTTTTTTATTTATTTATAAAATAACGGACCAAAGTCAAATTACAAAAAATACAAAACACGAAATGGGAAAAAAGAGCAACAGAGAAATAACAGCACATACATAGCGCCCTTGAGGTGATTTTCCCACAAAAACGGCGCTATAAAAGTAATCCATTTATTATTATTATTATTATTAAATGAAGCGATTACAAAAATAGGACAACATATACATAAGAGAGAACATTCAAGCCAAGGTCTAGTCAAAGTTTTGGTAGAGTCGTAAAGAATGACAAAAATCATTTTTTTATTAATAATTCCATCTTAGGTACGTATGATACATTATTCAAACTGCTTAACACAGTTTTATTGTGACCTGCTAGGTGAATGAATACTATGAATCCATATACGAGATTATGGATAGTTTTCATTATTGTCATTTTGCCTAAAATATCACACTAATTATTCATCTATATTGCATAAACTATTTTCATTTTTTGGTTAAGGGTTTGGTGGTTGCAATTTGTTAGTTAGTGGGGTTATTAATTTTGTAGTAGCTTTTCAATACTTTCCGCACCTAGTACAAGTCTATCATTCGTCGATTTACTCAAAAATGAATTCATCTACAGCAACATTCCTTAACATGATCTATAAAACTCTTGATGTCCCAAAGCCGTCAGGATTTCACTTAAAATAGTATAAATCTTCATTTTTCTTTAGAAATTCTCATCCAAAAGGATAAATGCAAGGTAAAGCATGTCAGAATATAAAAGTTAATTTCCCAAAAATCATCAATTTGGACATGAAATTATGTTTTGTTGAGTTCGTTTTCTATAAATTGAACCTAATTCGTTGTAAAGCTACTTTGTTGTATTTTCTTCACGAAAACAGTGTTACAAAAGTTGCAATGATGGCAGACAATAAAATAGTTTATTGGCCGCCACATCGCGCTGGTGTCACGTCTGTCTGGGCGTTCCTATGAAGTTGCATTTGGCATTCAGACTTATTGACAGACGACGTGCCGCGTATGGAAGTTAGCTGCTTCTAAATTCAGTTCAAGGGGTGATGCAGTAATGGCGTCTGGACGCCGGAGCTAAATCAAGCAACAGGAGGGAACTTACACTAGACGTTTCATTGCATGCTAATGAGGTCACTCATCGAAAATGACGATTAGCTTATTTAATGGATCTGATTTTAAGTAGGTCAATGAGGAGCGCTTTTTGCTCGGTGCCAAAGAAGTTTGCGGTGTCTCGCTGCATCTCCGTCGTGCTTAAAGCTGCACCGTAAATATTTCGCGCGGTGTCAACGCACCCCGGTCCCAACAAATGGCCGGACACAATGGCGGAGGCGTCATCTCCGCACTGGATCCACAAGGATCAACTTTCTGGGCGAACTTTTGCTCTATTGCCTCGGGATATTAGGCATATGCTTCTTACGATTGTTGGCCAACCTGCTTCATATTTTTTTCTCAACACGAAGTTCAACAATCGTATTCTATCAATGTTTCCAACGATTTCCCAGTTTCACAGTTTTTTTACATTTTCTAATGTAAACCTGAGCAGCGTCCTCCGTTGCTTCGGTTTGAATCCAAGTGTTTGATACATTCTTCGAATAACGTGATACCGTTTTGTTTATCGTGAAGCGATTTGTATTTGAATCCTCCTCGCGCTATCTTCATTGCCGATCGAAATTAATATTAAGAGTACCATTCATTTTAGGCCGGGACCACCCTCATCCAATAACCGGGTCCTTCAACACGACACTGTTGGCGCGGCGCGGTGATATTCGAGGCTGCCTAGTTATATCAATGAATGAAGTTGTCCATGTTTGTAATGCGGGCCGAGGTGGTGTCGGTCCGAGGTCCGAGGTCCGAGGTCCGAGGTCCGGCGTCCGGTTCTGTCGGGAGCATTCCTCGGCCTTCGTCTGACGGGCGGAATGCGGCCGGGCGCAGCGCATTCCCGCGGGCCAGCCTGCCGTAGGGCGCCGGCGATCAGAATGGATGTTCCTCCGCAATTCTGCGACTTTTCCAAGATCGATGTTTGCGAATTGATTTGACGGTGTCTATTAGGATGGTGATTTTTGCAAAATGGCTCTCGCTTGTTACATCTCGGCTACGTACTTGTAATGGCATCTGAGCGGTGCAATTTATTACTCATCCTTAATAATAATAAATTCCCACACAGAAAAGATCCCATATACGAGATTCCCATAGATGCCATCGGCCCCGAGGACTTACGTAATCATAACTCGGAGAAAAATAAATCAAAATGTAAATATTAGTATGTAACACAATATTAGATAACATTGAGAAAAGTTGGATAATGATAAATTCAAGCACTCAATTAATTGTTTTTATGCGAGTGATTTACGAAAACTGATATGAAATTAGGTACAAAGATAACACCTTTTCTGTTAGAATCATAAAATCACCGTTGTCTCTCAATACACTGATGCGGCTGACCCCGACCCGGCAAAACACCCGCCAGACTAAATGTGACGCGATCATTTGCTCGGCCGACTTGGACTTTCGGAGAGTGCCAGATATTTCCTGGTCCCTAGTCCAAGTTCTGCCAACCTGCGCAAGGGCGCCTATATATATATATAGGAAGTATACTTTACATAGGAAGGCCTATCTGTCCGAAATCTGCAAACTTCATATGCCGTTGACTCTGTCAATATATTTGTACATGACCGTCTAAAGCTTTTTGGTTTGGTGACGAACATGTTTGTCTTGTTCCCAATTTACTTTGATTAGCGGGTTTTCCGGGTTACTCCCTTGAATAGTTAAAACGTTTTCTGAATAACAAGTTGAAGTGTCCATTCGCTATTAGTTTCTTTTCGTTTTCCCTCTTATTCGCCGCAAACTTTACCGTGTTTACTTGATGAACTTTTCGTTGAACTTTCTCTGAAAACGCTTGCTTCGGGCATTTCATTCTTGTCACGAATAGTTTCCCTTTTATTATTTCTAATTTTGAAACTGTTAATTCGTGGTGGAACTCCGTTTCAATGATTTAATAAAACCCTTTTTTTTAAATTAGTTTCCCTTTTGTTTTCAATTTTAATTCTTTCGAAACATACTTCTTCCGTCGGGCAATAATTGATGAGTGAAGTTTTATTATTATTATTATCATCATTTATTTATTTTTCGTAGAAAGCAATCACTTTGTGGTTTGAAATATTTAAATAAATAAAATTTTAAAAACTTTGTATAAGACAACGGATATTATTTTAATTTTTATGACCACAATTGGTCATAAAAATCAAAGTTATTTTTAAAATTTATTTTATTTTTATTAGTCATAAATTCATCTTGTTGGGGTTGACTTTCGTCTTACATTAACGATAATCTTATCTCTATGCTTGTCAATAAGTGAAGTATATTGATGTTTTTTTAATCATTTTAGTTAGTTAAAACTAGTTTGTATTCATTTTTATGGAAAAAAATTCTACGTAAATCGGGAGTTTTTAATAATTTTACGTACTCATTTCATAATATGCTTTGTTACGTGAGTGTTAATTTTCTTATCATCTCATTCAGTTTAATTGACTGTTAAAAATGTGATTCCTGATTCACACGTAGTAACGTCATACCTACTTGCAGACAACATCAAAAGATTTCACCTTAACGTTGAAAATAACACCTCTATTTTCTACGAACTCTTAAATATTATTCACCTTTTTTAAAGTCATTAACTATTATCGTTGTCACCTATAGGTAAATTCGCTGTTATTTCAAGCATGTGTGTAATTTTAGAAATATATTTCTAGAATTTCTCGGAAAAAATGCGTACGTGATGAAGCCTCTAATTGTATTCAAACATCTTCCTGGTGTATTTATTGAATGTCCTCTAAAATAACGTCACCGTTCTTTTATTCTTTACGGCCCGTAAACTGAAATCGTAGACCAAATCATCAAAAACAGCGCGAAAGGTTCTTTCGTGTCAGAAGAATCGACAGGTTATTATTTTTTGCAAAATGAGGCAAATAGACAATTCTGTGTATTTTAGTCGGTATTTATTGCAGTTGTTTTCTAGTCGGGATATTGTCATTAATATTTTTTTCCGATTAGTTTTGTGTTTTAAGAATTTCACTGGTCGTATTATCAAAAATAACATTTCGTCAGTCGCTGGTCTCTTTTGATCTCTTGGCTTTTATTTGTTGACCGTGCTATTTTAAAAATGAAGAATCACACTCCACCGCGTTCAGAGTTCACATCAAACGTATTATTGAAAGCGCCTGCATTAACGATTGTTTATTGATTTATTTTCATCTGTTGCGACTGCGAGAGATAAAGGCAGCTTCCTCCGGGCTCGCAGCACGCGGCGGAGAGTTGTTCACAGTTGGTTCGGTGTTCAGTGTTCAGTGGTCAATGCTCAGGTCACCGCTGGACGATGTTCCCGATGGATCGCATTCCTCGAGTGCCGATACCAACTACCAACTACCAACCACCGACCAACCGACACCGCGCAATCTGCAATACCGCCTGCACAAACAGCTCGCTCTACCTACCTTACTTACACACGAGCTTCTTGGGACTCTATGTACTTTCTCGCATTCCATCTTAGGAATGCACACTAAGGTACCTTTCTATCGAGAGGTGTACCTGTTTATGGTTTTCGTGTTTATTTTTTAGAACACCATTATTTTTAGTTTGCCAGGTATGGTTAAATTTAAGCGTGACAGCTTTTTCGCGTTCACTCACCTAAATTGAACCTATTGAAATTATTGGTTTTATATTTTTTTTCTTTTTCAATTCCTTTGATCATATTTCCGCTATAATTTTCAAACATTATTCATTAGCTGATAATGTAGTTTAAGCGGTTATTAATTAATGTGTTATTTTTTACAATATTGACCACTGCTGAGTAATGCCACCCGTCAACTAAATGTCTGTTTTACAGTAATGTTAATCCTATGATCAAAGTTACTTGACGAGTAACCGGCCTATTGATTGGAACGGAATTGAGGTATTCCTGAAGATTAACAGGAACAGTCAACCCTTAGATCGGCAACTTCATCGGCTATCGGAAGATGGAGGATGGAAGAAACCAAAGCGCACACCAGACACTAAGTTGTCTGTTGTGCGCTTTGGTCTGGAGAGCGTGCTGCAGGAGTGGCAGGTCCTAAATCCTAGGTTCATAGACCTGGAATAGACTGCCACACGATCTGATAATGATAAAACACTTGGCAGAGCGCAGATCTAAACTCAAAACTCATATTTTCAGAAAATCATATCCATCAATAACAGAATTGCCCTAATTTGCGAAGCTAGGCTAGCCCGTTAGCATCTAAACTCACCAGTGTATTAGTATATTTTCATGCGATGATCGGCAAATTCTCGATCTACTGCTAAACAAAAAAACGGAAACTTTTTCACAACCCGCGACATATGTCAATAATTAATTATGTAAATACCAATAAAGTAAGTCAAGCTATAGGTATGGGTATTTCGATAATTGTATAGTAAATTTATCTATTCGTAAAAAGCATTAACTTTGTGGCTTGCCATATTTATAAATAGAACACATACACTTTGTTTTTAACCACTTTTTTATTTAATATTTTGTCTACCGGTTTCGGAAGTACCCTTCCATCATCAGGACAATATTAAATTAATCTGAAATACAAAATACTGAGATAAATATACATATTTAGGAGTTGGAAGGAGAAAGAGTAATTGAGGAAATTATGGGAATAACAGAGCGGTTTATTGGAAAAATATTTAGGATAGGACTATAAGATAAATTAATTTGATTGTTTAAAATATTGCATTTACTGTTTAATGATTTTCTAATTTCTGATGATGGAAGGGTACTTCCGAAACCGGTAGACAAAATATTAAATAAAAAAGTGGTTAAAAACAAAGTGTATTTGTTCTATTTATTTTAGTAAATTTATCTTTGGTTTTTAAGTTTTGTAAAGCGCCCATGAGGTGATATTTCACAAAATGAAAGTATTATCAGTATTATTAACAGTTTACTCAAAGGTAATGAAATGCCCCCTAAAACTGTTAATTATAATACATAAACGGATTACTTCTATAGCACCATTTTCTTGGGAAAATCACCACAAGGCCGCTTATATCTATATAATCTCTATAAATAAGAAAGAACTTGCATTTTGGCTCCGGAACTTGTTATTGCCATCTAAATTGTCTGCCTTTATCTGTGTTGCAAATTAATGCTTTGTATTCGGTGTAATTATTTTCCATTTGCATTCTGGGAATGTTATTAAAAAAAGTTATAAACTTTCAACTTGTTTACCGACAAGCGTTCGACATCACCACAACTACAAAATTTAAAAAATATAAATATAAATATATATATTTTATTTGCCTATCCTGACCTTCCGATAAATTTTCTTACTTGTGTCAGTTTTTTTCCGTAGCGACGTTTAGATTTTTTTGATTTCTTAACTAACTAACCATCTCGCTGTTTCCACGCAGGGGTAGGCAGAGAGGACGGACCGCCATACAACTCAATCTTGGCACATACTCCTCGCTTCATTCACATTAATACATCGTCTCATACATACTCTTCTGTTATTTTGACTCTTCACATGGCCCGATTCAAGTGTTTGATTTAATTTAATTTGAAAAGAAAGACAAACATTCCCGGGTTACGAATAACCTGGCAATATTTGAAAAACTCCAACTACCATCATAAGAAGCGGGAAATGTTGCTTGTGCAATTATGAAGGACTTAACCAGCAGAGAAATTGAACCTACGACGTTCGGGTGGGAATCCGACGCTTTGTCCACTCAACTACCAATCGGTCAAAATTTGATTCACTTGATCGTGCCATGTCTTCCTCAGGCATCTCCGACTTCTTCTTCCATTCATTTTCGCATCATATATTCTTTTCCCACTCCTTTCTTGAATTTTTTTTAGATTTCTTGATTTTTGAAATTATAAAATTCGCATAATCCATAATTCAAAAATCCAAGAGACCAAACTGCTTTGGGGAAATGTTGTTGAAGAGGAATGAGGAAGGTGGAGAAGGAGGCAGGTAATGGTGAAAGTACTTTGTATAATATTGTTCATGCATTCTACTGAAACACACGTGTTTGTACAGTATTGCAAACGCATCGGAATATTTACGTAGTAGCCATATGTACTAAGACAGTTCTGTATTTCCCATGGAATTTATTTATTGAATTCCAGCATTATTGGCTTCTCATTGACAAACACCTTTTCATTCTACCCGCCCAACTTACGAAATCTGAAACGTGTTTTAATTGACCAACTGCATTCCAATCTTTAATTTGTTTATTTTGTCGGGTCATTACCTATACCTATCTGTTTAGAGGCAATGGAAGTACTCTACACCGAAAACCACTGAATTGATAGTTCCTAGAAGTATGACCACCTATTTGGTCCCTATTTTACCCCATTCCGTCAATGTAGAAAGGGTACAGCACAAAATAAATAAATAAAACATTGATTATATAAATTTGATAAAACAGCTAAATTTGATTACGCTGTCCAATAGGCGATTTGTTTCAGACTAATTTCTACTCAATAAAATAACTTATTATTATATTGACCGACCAGAAATTCGAGAAAAATTCTTACCTTTTTCTGCGATAATTATAAAACCAACTATCAAGCTCACACACTTATAAATCGACCTCATAGTCTTGGTAATAGATTTGGAAATGTTGATGTATTTGTTGATTCTGTATTAGTGATAAAACCTCAGAGCAATACCAGGAAAGATAGCTTTTCAAAACATAACCTCATAAACCGATGAGCTATGTCGCGTAACGAAACGTAGTGGACGGAGTCGCCGGAGACGCGGGAGATGAAAAACATGCTTAAATACCTAAAAGTGGTGCGATATTATGTGACAACTTGTCTTGTCTTTTTCTCTATCACGGTTTAAAACATAAAAACCCGGAGAAAGTGATTTATTGTAAATTTGTATAGGTTGAGTAAAAATATGTTGTTCTCTCTCCATACATATTCTTACTCCAAGGATAAAACGAACAAATTTGTCGTAAAAGCCCACTATATCACAGTGTCCACTTGTTTTTTTTCTTCTATTTCTTAATGTATCATTTACTGTCATATAATGCTCTGCCTGTTAACATAACTATATTGTACAATTTGTTGTAAAAGCCCACTAAATAAATGAATAAATATTCACTTGAACGACAACAGATATCGCCAATTTGTAGCACACCTTTCGACTCTCAGTCCTCAGACATTTCAATGAAATTCATTATCTGTTGAAGAAAGAATTTAAATACTTCAAAATGTTTGATCAATTTCACTAGAAGTAAGGAAACATTCAGCTTCCTTCGGACACACGGACACGCCCACAACGCACTTCTAGCAGTTTATCTCTTCGGTGTCTAAAACCAATGTTAATTTGTTTTTGTCCACTTTGTTTGTACCTGATGCTCATTTACATAATAATTAGTATTTTTATTTATTGACGAAATTCATGTTTCAAGGAAATAACAGATATTTGTATGTGCCAAGAGTTTCGTGATAATGCTTCTTGTTATTTATTCCAACTGATAAAATACTTAACAGAACTCAAAACTTGTAATATGTATTTTCGTAGAAAGCAATTATATTGTGGTTTGACGTATTTAATGAAAATTAAATAATAACTTCGTACAAGACCACAGTTTTTTGTTTGTTTTGTTTTTATGACCGAACGGTTTCTCTTAGCCTAATCATCAGCATGGTACAAAATTCAAACAAACAAAAAATACAAAGTGTGCGGTTATATATATACATACAAAGAAATAACAAAAAAATATAAATTTAAATAAGAGAACAGTGAGAAAACAAAAGAATAACATTTAGATTTTAAATAAAAGTAACTTTGTTTTGACACCACTTTATTAGATGCATATACCAGCCGGTTTCAGCTCTACATGTATTAATACATATTTGTTCAACCCTGAAGAAGGTTCAGGTAGAGCCGAAACCGGTTGGTATATGTATCTAATAAAGTGGTGTCAAAACAAAGTTACTTTTATTTAAAATTTAATTGTGTCTTATCACAAAGTGAGTGCTTCATGTCATAGTTTAATAATTTTTAATTTAAAAATAAAAAATATTTTTGTTTTAAGCCACTTTATTTATACACATATAACAATTCGACCGGTTTCGGTTAAACTTAACCTTCATCAGGAACGTATAAATATAAACTAAGATTAAAATATAGAGTTATACAATAGACAAAGAAATTAGTGAAAGAGACAAAACATTAGTATAAACAGGACAAAGCATCAGAGAGGGGGTGGTAATGGAGTAGGTAGAGGGGTAGGGGGATGGGAAGATGAGAAGGGGAACATTCTTAAAATCGGACTTTTAGTTAATTCTAATTGTTTGTTTAAAATTTGGCAATTATTATTATTATTTGATTTTGAAATTTCTAATGCTTCTAGATTATTAAGGCGCAAACCTATTCCATTTTTATGAATTATTTGTACACCTGTATTTTTATTAAAAGTATGGTTAGTTTTAATTAAATGTTCGGCAAATTCGGAAAAACCTATACTTGTTAAACATCCAATGTTTTTTTTGACTTTAATGTTTACATTTCTCGCGGTTTTACCTATGTAAATCTAGAAGCATTAGAAATTTCAAAATCAAATAATAATAATAATTGCCAAATTTTAAACAAACAATTAGAATTAACTAAAAGTCCGATTTTAAGAATGTTCCCCTTCTCCTCTTCCCATCCCCCTACCTCTCTACCTACTCCATTACCACCCCCTCTCTGATGCTTTGTCCTGTTTATACTAATGTTTTGTCTCTTTCACTAGTTTCTTTGTCTATTGTATAACTCTATATTTTAATCTTAGTTTATATTTATACGTTCCTGATGAAGGTTAAGTTTAACCGAAACCGGTCGAATTGTTATATGTGTATAAATAAAGTGGCTTAAAACAAAAAATTTTTTTATTTTTAAATTATAATGTCAAGCTACAAAGTGATTGCTTCCTCCGATAAAATAATATTTAAATTATAACAAAGCAACAGAGAGAAAGGGACAGATAATACTTTTTTTAAGTTGTATTTTTTTATTGCGCTATTTTCTGGAACAGTGGTATTTTCGTTTTGTATTTTTAGAGCTTAAAAAAATATTTTATAAGCTACAAAATTATAATATATTTTTTATGTTAAAAATTCAAAGGTTTTCCAACTGCACAAACTCTATCACTTTCTCAGATTCCGGAATGTCGTATGAATTAGAGTTGTCCTTTTGACGCTTGAAATACAGTTAAATAAAAACCCTAATGAATAAATGTGGATAGTGAAATTCCTCCAAAATCAAAGTGTGTATGTAGGTATGTGCATATTAGATTATTTATAATGCAAAAGTAGCCGTCTTTGAAAAAGTAAGCATTGCGGTCTCCCTATAATAATAATAATAAATGGATTACTTTTATAGCGCCGTTTTTTGTGGGAAAATCACCTCAAGGGCGCTTTACAAATTAATTTATCTAACCTATAATTTATCACTTAAGCTTATAACTAAAAACTTACAGTTAAGATTTATTACTAATGGCTTACAACTAATATTAACTGAGTATAACTTATAACTAGTAACTTACATCTAAGATTTCATTATTATTACTTCATCACCTCTTCATTATTGCTCCACATTTGCATTACTGTTCAACTATTCTTTTCTTGTGTAACGACAAATAATAGAACAAGTTTCAAATTCTCAACAAAAACAAAGAGGAATGAGAATTATACATGGCAAAATAGATTTTTAAAAGTAGTAAAAATGTCAGGCGACAAACTAAATTGGCTAACAGGAAACAGATTATCCGAAAGGTATTATAATTACAAGTGCAAATTATACGAATATCATTTACGGTTATGTTTGTTTGACATATCGTACCTTTGTACTTTGTAATATAATACTTTAAAGGCTTTATTTTTCTCTGAAACGTATGTGCCGACCATAAAATGCCTTGTGACCAGTGGCGGCTCGTGACTTTTTAGTATGTTAAAGTGGTAAGATTGAAAAAAAAACGTCATCTTTGATGTTGTTGTAGCCGAAAACATTTTTTTTTTTTTCGAAATTTCAACTTTTTGTATGAAGATTTTTCATAAATCCGTGCAGTGCACCACCAAAACTGAAAGATCCTGAAAATCTTCATACAAAAAATAAAATCTTGGAAAAAAATAAAAATCATTTTCGGCTATAACAACACTAACAATGTCGTATTTTTAATCTTAGCACTCCAACACCCTAAAAACTCACGAGCCGCCACTGCTTGTGACTATAAGTGAGCATCTGCCGATCCCTGAACTACATAAAGCCTCCCACTGGGCGCAGGTAGTTCGCCATGTATTGTAGGCGTGTGATGTTTTATCTGCTTTCCTTTAATCTCCTAGGGACGGCGAGGGCGTTCGCCTTCGCCCTATAAACCTGGCGCCTCGGTACACCCAGTACCCAGCACCCGGTACCTACGCCACCCACACCACCTATACCTCCGTTTTATATCATTTAAGCCTGATTCACACCAACGTCCGGTTCCGCTCAGTGCCGATATTGTTCCGCAAGAAAACTTATTGATATGGTATGAATATCAATCAAGGAGTATGTGCCAAGACAAATTTGTGTGGCAGTATATTCTTCTGCCCACCCTTGTGATATTTAACTACTTATTTAGTTAAATAATTATTTTGAAGTGTAAAAATACTAACATCGCAGATTTTTTTTTTCAAAAACCATTTTTTTATCACTAAATAATATTTTTATTAATTATTAATTATTAAAAAAATCATTTAGTGATAAAAAAATGGTTTAAAAAAAAATCTGCGTTGTAAGTATTTTTACACTTCAAAATAATTATTTAACTAAATAAGTAGTTAAATATCACAAGGGTAGGCAGAAGGATATACTGGCACACAAATTTGTCTTGGCACATACTCCTCGATTGATATTCATACCATATCAATAAGTTTTCTTGCGGAACAATATCGGCACTGAGCGGAACCGGACGTTGGTGTGAATCAGGCTTTATGCGTTGGGCAACTTCTTGCATAGTCAAGGGGTTATTATCGCATTCCAATTAATGCACCAATCTCGCCGGCACGGGGAACCCTCATAAATATTCTAATTTGGCACATTCAAATCGGTGTCGAATACATTTGGCCTTTACGACAGTCCATTTTCCAACATAGTTTTTTTTAAACTGCATTATTTACCTCAGTTTAATTTCATAAACATACCTACATTATTATTACCTCCCTTTCGGCAACTACCTTGAGGTTAATGTATTTAAACTTAAACCTTACTCTGCTTTTAGAGTATTTTACTTTCTCTTACATACTTACGTAAAGAATAATATATATATACAAGTATATCTGTCTCTTTCTATCTGTTCTTTTGTTGTAATTAAACTGTTGTTCTGTTATTTTCTCATTGTTTTTTTTTTTTAATTTTATTTTATATTTTGTTCTTCCTCTGTATATAAATATTATATAACCGCACACTTTGTATTTTTTGTTTAGTTTAATTTTGTTCCCTGATATATATATATATATATATATATATATATATATATATATATATATATATATATATATATATATATATATATATATATATATATATATACTCGTATATATTCATGGTCTTATACACATATCTTTGAAAAAAACATATGTTGTTTTAATATGTATTTATATATATCATTTTTTTTTTAAATGTATGTATACAGTTATACTTGTTATCTTGACATTTTCTTACTTTTTTCTTCTTCAAATCTTTTGTTTTTGTTGTTTCAAGAGTCCCTCAAATATTTATTTTTATGGTATGATAAGAGAGGATCTAAGTTATCTTTGAAATAAATTGCATACTTTTTTTATACTGTTATCTTTGTATTTGCTTTGGATATACCCACCGTAGTTTATCCATCTATATAATTACTCACCCCGAATTATCACGTTTAAAGGATAAAAACATAATACGTTCAATGTTTTAAAACCCGGTATTATGGGCATAAGTAAATTATTTACTCGGCTATTCATCGCAAGCATTTTGCATGCATTTAGGTAATATTATACCTAGTATTCTTAAGGTGTTGTGCAAATTGTTTTTTTGGGGCAACGGGTTTTCCCTTAGCTCGACAAAGAGCAATTTGAATTCACATCATGTCTTGACGATCGTACAATTTAATAACTTCCGTATTTGAACCAACTATTTGGTGACCCGATTCCAAATTCCGTTACACTATAAACACGACATACTTACTTTGTCAATCATGTAACCGTTCCGAAAAACAAAAACAGCTTCTGTCAGTACCTACCTTCTCTGGGTGAAATACATGTATTTAATGTTACGAGTGGATGCATTATATTGGAATTTTATTCTCATCTTTTCTTTATATACCTTTTTAAGGTAGGTCTTTTTTAAGCAATAATAATTTTAATTTATTCACTAATACCCCACTTTTGAATTGAAAAATACCGAACATACAATATGGCCGGTAGTTTTGTGTTAGATCTGTAAAACTCCATTTTACTGTTTTTTTTTATCGGACAAAAAACTAGCAGAACTTGATAATAACATTACTTAATTTTCATTTTTTGAAATTTCAATGTGGTTTCTTATTCTTTATCGTAAAATGAACATTTCAAACATCCATAACTCAGGTTCGAGGTTACGTGAGGTTACGTTGCGGGTTAAAAATTTGGTTTTGTTTAGAAATTCCAGATATAAAAATCTGCACATTTTTCATAACGCCAGAGCTCATAAGGTTAATCTGCTTAATACTACTATTTACTTTCTGAACTATTTTATTCTGCAAAGAAGCGGAGCTAGCAGTCCACAATGAAGTGTTTATACCAACCCTGATGTATGGCAGTAAGGTATGTAACTGGCAGAGGAAGGATGAAAGCTATGAAAATGAGATCCCTGAGGTGTATGTGCGGTAAAACCATGTATGACCGTGTTAAAAATGTGGATATCCGGAAAGAAGTCATATCTCCCTACCCCTGCGGAGAAACGGCGTGATAGTTTGTTAGTTACTATTTTGTTAAAATTTCGAATATTTCCTTGAAATACTTTCAATCATTCGCCTTGAACCGTTAATAAGTTGGTATTTTCACCTCCGATATTTTACTACTATTTTAGTGCAACACCTTTTAGGCGAACCTTTTAACCAAATATTATGTGAATCGCTCGCAAAACAATAAAAGCTGAAAGCTCGGCTTTTCATAATCGTCGAGTGTTTCCGTTTTCGATAACGAGGACGTTTTAATAAGCGACCGATTTGGCCTTATTTCCATCGGATTCCTTAGTTTACGAGCCGCTCCAAGGGGCCTGGAATCCGTACGAAGCTATTCGAGCCGGCTCGAACGCCTGCACACTAGGGTGGATCGTCAATTTCGAGTTTGGAAACGTCAGACGTCTCAATAGATGCGTTTTCGAGTATTGATAACTTTGAATATATATTTTTTTACGTATTCCATTCTACTTTTGGCCCTGTACGTGCCAGAGGGATGTAAATGTTGTTGTTACAAGAAAGTTGCTGTCAGAGCTTTTTTCGATTTTAAACACTTAAATCTCAAAAGATGCGTATTCGTATACTAAAAAAAAAAACTTACTCACCACCACGCCGTTTCTCCGCAGGGGTAGACAGAGATGACAGACCGCCATATAACTCTGTCTTGCCACACACTCCTTGCTTCATTTACTCTTCTCTTACTCTTACTCTTCACATGACCCGATTCAAGTATTTGATTTACTATTATATTTAGTATACTGATAACGTAAAAAAAAAATCTTTACTACTTTTGGTCATGAACCAAAGGTCTAAATCATGTATTTTGTTCAATTACCCGAAGCTCAATCATTATTTATAATAATAATATTTGAATAATTTGTTTAGCGCTGTTTTTTTTTAATCACCCGAAGGCGCTGTACATATTTTTTTTCTCTTTGATTTTAATTCCTAGTTTATATTTAAAGACAAAATGTACAGGAACATACTTGCCATATCATAATAATTTAGAATTTAGCTGATATATATCCATATATATATATATATATATATATATATATATATATATATATATATATATATATATATATATATATATATATATATATATATTAATATATAAAATTAAAATAAAATTACATATATATAATTTTATTTTTAAATTTGGTATGTCGGAGGTATTTTTTTAATTTTTCGTAATGAGGAACAGATAATGGTGAAAATCTTCTAATGAATTTAAGGAATGAGAGTCTGAGAAGTTGTCTTGGTTTGAACAGAAATTCTATTGGGCTCGTTACATATCTTGATTATGGATATGATTTTCTGAAGAAATGGGTTTTGAGTTTGGCTCTGAACTCTGTTGAGTCTTTCATTGCTCTCAGATCATGTGGTAGTCCATTCCAGGCTTTCGGACCTGGCACTCCGAAGGCGCACTCTCCGAACTAGTATCTAAATATATTGTTTTAGTAAGTATTCAAACAAAAATACTTTGAAAAAGCATTAAAAAATGGATACAAAATGTAATGATTTAAGTTGAAACGGTGTTTTCTTATTAAAAGTGTCTTCGTCAAGAAAATATTTCTTGAGGGAGTTGAATATTTTTGATTTTATCGGCAATGTTTCTGATTAAATTAATAACCATATAAACGGTTATTTTAGTTGTTTTATTTTTTACTTTTTAAAGCGTCCGTGTGGAACACTTCACAATAGTTTTTTTTTCTACCTGGTTTTCGCTCCAAAAGCGCCCTTGTGGTGATATTTCACAAAAAGTATACTACATAAATTAGCCAAGTATTATTGATACATGATTTATCTTTACCATTCTGTACTGATTGTTTTCCCTAAATGTTAATTTGTTATTATTCGTTTTTGCATCTCATCTTTTAACTTTCTGTCTGCAAATGAAGTAAAACTAATATACCTATATGTGTGTTGATTTATAATATATATTTTTAGTTAACTAATGACGTTGACCTCAATGTATTCTCTTCCAATTAGCAGGTAGTAATTGATTTATTTGAATGATAAAATTTTAAGAGGAAGAGATTGAGATTGAAAAAGCTTAATTTTTTTTTTTATTCATCTTTTTCCACGATCAGTTTTGCCTGAAGTCTGATGACTAAGTTTACTGGTGCCCGGCTAAGATATTAATCTGAAGTTCCTACTTGCTTGCAGACTTGTCGGTCCCTACCGCCGCGAACAAGAGACATTCCTCAGCTCTTCAGAAAATCATAAACATTCACGCCATGGGCCGGGCGCTGGAATTTTAATTTAAGTTTTGTGAATGGAATGGTATCGCAGTCAACCGTTCGACGAATACCTACGCCATGTTACGAAAAATTACTCCGACCAAAGCTAAAAGAACTGGAAGTAAATAAATATTTGTTTTTTTTTATTTCCATTCGCTGTTACTATTCATGAAAATGTTATTTTATACAGATTGAACTTTTTGTACAGTAAAAGCAATTTGAGAGTTGGTCGGTTGATTCGGTTCGATTGGCGTTCACAAACAGCTCGGTGGCAGTAGGCGGTAGGCAGTTGTAAGAACTAAGAACAGGCATCCTCGGTCGACTAGCGACTGTGGGAATGGGGAATCGCTGGTAGCTCGTTGCGGCGGCATGGGATTCTCAGGATTCAGGAATGAAGTTCTTCTATTGGCCTCGGCGGGGAGCTGGCGGGGGGAGGAGGGAGAGGTGACCGGGCGGCTACAGAATGCGCGCGATGCGCCGGCGCAGTGAGCGATGCGCCGTGGGTCGACGACCCCAACTTCGTTTTGGAGGGAAACAACACGCGGCAGCGGCCATCTTTGTTGTTTGTGATGCCTCCCCCCGCGCACCCCTCGGGACTAGCGTAGGACTCTTAAAAAAACTTCACGTGTAGTGGTGACTCTACCCAGCCTTAGATGTGTGTGGGTCTTGGAAGTGTGAGTGAGCGCATCTTGCGCTAGTGTTGGGTTCCCGGGAATGCAGTTTTTCTATCGCTCTTCCGTTCGGTTTGTTTCCTGCACGCTGCACGAGGCTACGAATACTACTAACGATTCGTGGCCTGTGGATGTGGATGTGTGTGTTCATGCTGTGCGTGAGGTGCTGTGTATGGGAGACGCCAGGCGGTGTGTGTTTGGGTTTGTGTTGGCCTGAAAGTGCGTGCACTCCACCACGTGTACGTACGTTCGTTTGTAAGAATAGTAAGCGTGTGATAGAGCACGTGCTGAGGCACGAGGTATCCGAGAGTTTGTTATGATGCATTTGTCACTAAATTTATTTTAGGACCCACGTGGTGAGCCCTTTATAGCTCGTCTTTGATCCCTCCAACTAAACATGTAACGTGTATTTACGAAGTAGTAAACACGCGAAACGCTCAACCCACTTGTGGTTAGCTTTTGGATATATAAACTCTACGGCAACAATCAAGAAAACTTCATGAGTAGTCAAAATGGAATGTAAACAAACGACACCAATATAACTTGTTTGTAAAATATTTCCCGCCCAAAACCGTCCACCGCACTGCGGAGTGCGGGGCGGTTCGGTACCCACACCAATGTATGCCCTTCATCCCAAAGTAATCTGCTCCAAATATTGGATGAACGGCAGATGTTATTATTTACCCGAACCGAGCCCTAGTGCCTAGTGCCTAGTGCCTACTACGGCCCGTGTAACAACTGCTAACGAATCAACTAAACAAATTCAGAGCGCGGTAATGATCAACAGAAATATCAATAATAATCATCCGAAAATAAACATGATCTTGACACTTTTATCGTACTATGTATTATTATTACTCAACGTTGAAACATGGTGATGACCTCATTAAAGAAGGCAGTGTTTCCATAGCAGAGATGGCGAACCGATTTCTTCAGGTGTGTCAACGAATAAGCCACAGGGTCACAAGCTCACAGCAATAATATACCAGGAGGAATAGCTTTGCGAAACATTGTAGTCAGGATTGTTGATTTTTTCCCGACTCGGGCGTGGCTAGGGTTTTCATGGACACACCTTTTTACAACCATTCATAGCACATGTTGACATGATTTTGTTTCTTTGTATAACAACTTTTTCACAGTATTGTTATAAATAAAAATATAGGATATAACCTCAAAAATCGTTGAGTTATGTCGCGTAACAAAACGTAGTGGGTGGAGTCGCCGGAGACGCGGGAGACGGGAAATATACTTACATCCCTCTAAGAGTGGTGCGATATTATATAACAAATGGTCTTGTCTCTTTCTCTCTCGCGGTTTACGACGTAAAAACCCGGAGAAAGTGATTAATCGTAAATTTGTATGGGTTGGGTAAAAACATTTAGCTTTATCTCCATATATATTCTTACTCCAAGGACACAAGCCACCCACTCAACATTTTACAAATATTTAATTTTATGTGTTTAAATTATCGTAGTTAATGCGTTATATAATGAATTCAAAAATAAGGTCAACTGGCGCACGCTGTTGCGCTTATATCCTGCGTGCACACGTGAGAGTAAGGTTGTGCCATGAAGACAGAAAACAAAATCGCCGCACGCAGTAGCAGACGACAAAAGGTGCGCGACGCTCGACCCGTGCGCAGAACCATAGAAATCGAAATCTCCTTCATATTTTCACGCGAAATTGTAAGTTTGCGCGTACCATAGGTTCTCAACGCCTGTTGTATGGCATCATTTGACGGGCTCACGTGCTGTTGGAGTCTCAGGTGCGGTTGATTGCGGGGCCGGTGGTCGCGGGTCTATTACGTCACTAATGATCATGAAGATGAATGACGGCATTTTTTTCTAAGTTTTCATTATATTTTGCTTCCACTTAATTGAGTTTTCGTCCTCTGCCTGCGTACACTAGTTCAAGCCGAGTAACGGTGTCGTTCTTACTTTCCCTCAATGCTTACGTATGATTTCATACTGACATGCGTTGTACGAGTTTTTCAACCAAATTTCTCGATGTTCTTATTTATTTTTCTTTTAAAGTAGATTCATTAGCGCAGTCGAACGGGCCGATTTAAATTGAAAAAAAACTCTCCTTCTACCAACTCGAAAAAATGCATATTTTCACTGCAATACTCAATCCAACATTTAATCGATTCTTCTTCTTCTTCTGGCTCCCTCTCTTATCGGATGTTGACTCTCATCAAGGCAATCATGACATACAGGCTGCAGCCCGAAATAGCACTCGTGCCAGGCGTGTAGGTTTCGTAGGAAGCCATGAAGCGCTATCGACTGTTGTGAATTTGAATATGAATTTGTTTAAATTTACTAGGTATCATTTTACGTACACATTACAATTATTTGTATCCAGCTGATACAAAAAAAATCGAACTATATAACTTTATACGAATTCCTTATTTTATTTATGAGCTGTTTTTTTTTTATTTTTAAGTTTTTTTCCCTGACACTTGTGAACTATGTTATTTTATGCCTGCTTATGTCTTATTTTATTGATCAAAAGTACCAACTATCTTTTTATTACTATGGTTAGTTTTTTGTGGTTTTATATCGCATAGTGAAATTTACACTGTAAAGACCTGATGAAGGCAGTCTAACCGAAAGGAACTGTTTTTATAATTAAACTTAAAACAAAATTATTTTTTATTTATTTTATGGATTGTAAAATAATGAAAATACTTTCTCAACCTGTGTCGATGTGAATCACAAATACATCAAATACATAATTTACGGTTTCCTTTCACCCCTGATTCTTTACACTATGTTGTCACTTGGATAAATATGCTTCCATCGCCAAACAATAAAGCGTACAGAAGAGCCGACGCCATTGATATACAATATTTTTTTCGGATAAAATAGAATTATAATGTCCCAATAAATAAAATAATATTTTAACGCAACTTTTTCGCATATTTCGCTTCTATAATACCCATGCAGCCTTTTCAAATAGGAAGGTGAGATTTAAAATATTCTATGTATTTCAACTGGTTTTTTCCAAACCTATTTTTCTGGAAAGAAAATTTACGGCACGCCACTGCATGGGGGGCATGCCGCCACCACTTATTCTGACTGCTGCGAGGCTGTATAAGAATTCAGCTATCTTGGAGCGCGTGAGTCTCTATGTTTCTGATGACAATCTAAGACAACGTCATCATAGATTATTATATCTTCCTGCCTAAAGGACCAACCTGCCAATGGTTCTCCCAGTAGGGAAAAGTATATAGCTCCTAAACAACTTATATGGACATATTTTGCGTTAGTGAGAAGAGATTCAAAAGGGAAATCCTATTGATTATTGAAAAAGTCTCTCCTCCTTGACGCGATCTTCACCACTGTCTGCATTTTTTGTTATAAAACGTTTATTCTTACGACAAGTTCAACATTATTGACTTCCTGAAAAATTCTAATTGATATATTTTTTTCTCGAAAAAAATCCTATGGATTTTTGCGTTAAACCTTCCAGGAACTAGAAATTGATCGTAACAACGTAGGTCCCCAGTTAAAATATATTTTGGAATAATTTTCCTTTGTTTTTGTGGTGTGGGTGTATTTTTTCTAATTTTTAAATTCTTTTACAAGGAATTTGGTCCAATGAATAATAATAAAAAGTAATTTGTTATTGGCCTTTCTTCCTTGTTGTTTTGGTTCATCAACAAACTCCAACGAACATGAATGTTCTATCTGTAAGGTAGTAATAATAATATTTGGATAATTTGTATTGCGCCGTTTTTGTAAAAAATCCCCTCAAGGGCGCTGTACAAATCTTAATTTATAGTTAAAATATTAATTCCTAGTATTTGTAAATATGCAGCAACATACTTATCTTGCAGGTCACTTCTGGCAGAACACAATCACTTTATTAT
The DNA here is from genome assembly GCA_022651775.1 of Drusus annulatus. NCBI lineage: Eukaryota > Metazoa > Arthropoda > Insecta > Trichoptera > Limnephilidae > Drusus > Drusus annulatus. The sequence continues at coordinate 493,119 of JAGWCC010000132.1, forward strand.
ATAAATTTTAAATTTTAGCTGATTTATATATATATATACGCCGTTTTTGCGAAAAATCACTTGTTTATATTATCTTATCACTATGTTTTTTTATTAGTGTTCTGATTATCTTACCTAATTATATATATGCACTTACTTCTTTATATTATATAAATATATTTTATTTTATTTAGTGTTCTGATTATCTAACCTGATTAGGAATGTGGAACAGTCGAAAAGGTTAAAGAGGTCAAAAGGTTATAAAGCTTAAAGTGGTCAAAGGGTCCCGAAATTGCCCAGAAAGCAGATGCGCGAAAGTTATTAAAATCAAAAAATGGAAAAATGTTGACTGAGGAAGAAATAAATTAAAAATGGATGAAATATTTTGAAGAGGTTTTTGAAATCATACCCTAGTGACAGTGTTTCCAGTGTCGAATCAGGTACGAATGATGCATGAAGTGAATGTTGCCGAAATCAGCATGGATGAAATAAAAAGATCGATTAAATGCATGAAGAATGGTAAAGCTGTTGACTTCGACAATCTCATTGCGGAATACTTTAAAGGAGATAGCCGTGTAGTTCTTACGTGGTTGTGCAAATGTTTTAACTAGTGTTTAGAGGAGGGTTACACGCCATTAGATTGGAGAAGGGCTGTGATCATGCCTCTGTACAAAGGCAAAGGGTCACGCATGGAATGTGGGAACCATATGGCTATTAGCCTACTAAGTTCAGTTGGCAAGCGGTATAATATGGGACATCCAAGGTGCTTTCATGAGTGGAAGGGGGTGCATGGGTCAAATTTTCTCATTGCGCATGCTGACAGAAAAGTTTTCGGCAAAAAACCAAAAATTTTCTGTGCTTTTGTCGATTTGCAAAAGGCGTATGATCGAGTTGATAGGGACAAACTGTGGAAGGTATTATCCATGTATGGAGTTAACACGAATCTTATACAAGCAATCGCGTCTTTATACGATGGAAGCGTTGCATCTGAGTGAACGGTGATTTTACGAAGTGGTTTAACATCACAAAAGGTGTAAAGCAAGGCTGTGTAATGTCACCGTGGTTGTTCAATTTGTACATGGATAATTGTACGCAAGAATTGAAAGGTGCGAGCTTGGGCGCGAAAATGAACAATCCTAAAGTATGTTGCCTATTGTATGCGGACGATGCGGTGCTGATTGCCGACAGTATGGAAGACTTACAGTTTCTCGTGTTTAGGATGAACCAAGTATGTATGCAGAATGAGTTGATCATGAATGTAAGTAAGTCCAAAGTCATGGTGTTTGAAAGAGAGAGTACGCAAACAGCGTGCAATATAGTTGTGAATGATAAATACTTGGAGCAAGTGGATGAGTTTGAGTATTTAGGAAGTATGTTTACGAGAGACGGAAAGGCTGATAAGGATATTGAAAGAAGGGTGAATGCAGGAAACTCCATTAATGGAGGACTGAACGATGTTGGCGCAAATACGAAATTGTCCAAAGAAGCTAAGCTAGCAGTCCACAATGGAGTGCTCATACCAACTCTGATGTATGGCAGTGAGGCATGGAACTGGCTGAGGAAGGATGAAAGAAGACTGAATGCTGTGGAAATGAGTAAAACCATTATGATCTTGTTGTAAAACCATTACGGATATCCGGAAAGAATGCAAGACTGATGTAAGCGTAATGAATATGATGTGAAGGGATGCTTAGTTGGTTAGGCCATGTAGAGCGAATGAACTAAGAAAGGAGTGTGAAAATAACATATGATGCGAAAGTGAATGGAAGAAGAAGTCGGAGACATGGTACGAATCAAATAAGCGAATCGTGCCATGTGAAGTTTCAGAATAACAGAAGAGTGTGAATGAGACGATGTATGAATGTGAATGAAGCAAGGAGTGTGTGCCAAGACAGAGTTCTATGGCGGTCTGTCATATCTGCCTACCCCTGCGGGGAAACGGCGTGATGGTTAGTTAGTTAGTTAGGCTTTCGGGATTTCGACGTTCGGAAAGTTGACGTCCGGATACATGTCCCGAACCCACTTCCCGCTCACCCCTGTCTACGAGTATACACTACTACAAATAGCAACCGACAGTTTATAAGTTTCAAACGGACGTGACGTTGAAAGTGGGATACTAAGTAGCTCATTCCAGTTGTGTTTATAGAAGAGCTGTCTATCGGTGCAACAGCGGGAGTTTACAATATACACGTAACTTGCATCTTATGCATCACATGACATGACACAATGCGCTAAATGAGAACGATCTCGATGAGTTTATAATCGTAATAATACTTGGATAATTTGTAAAGCGTCATTTCAGTGAAATATCATCCCATGGACGTATGTAACTCCTTCATCTGGTATCTTAGCTTAGTGCGTAGCATTCTCGAGAGTGGATCCCAGGTATTGAGGCCAGAGGACACCGCCTATGTACTAATGGTCGAGAAAATTCAAAATAATTTTTTACGGTTCCTCTACATGAGAGAGTTTGGTTTTTACCCATGGCTGTTTCCAACAGCGTTTATCTCGGGAATGCTGGTTATCTGCAGCCTTAGTTCGAGGAGGGATATAGCATTACTGCTTTTTGCTCATAAACTCCTGAACGGTGTATTATTAATACCTGACATCTTGGCGGAAATTGGATTTTATCTCCCTGATAATTTCACGCGTGGCCGCCAACACAGGCTTCTGTTTCTTCCCAGGTGCAGAACTAACTTACCAATGGTGATGCCACTGGGAAGACTAACTAGGTTAATTAACTGCCTCGCAGGAAATTTCGATATTTTTCACACGAGCCACAACAAGTTTAAGCAAGAACTAGCTATTAAGTTCTAACTATATCATGTACTTCTTGAAAACAATTTTTTTTTTTTAAACTTCTTTTTACTTTAATCTTTGTGTAATTATGATTACCATTTTTTTGTGTTTTTCGCAATGTTTTGGTGTAAAACTGTTTTTGCAAATATAAAATAAATAAATCTTTTTATTATGTCGATGTTTGTGTTGTTTTTCTCTCCCGCTTTCGCTGCGTATTACACTTGCGTTGCGAGTGTACAGCGTTTTCATGTTCTGAAAACAATATTGCCGTATCAACAATCGCGGTCTTCCCACTACTTGCTATTGAAATACGCAATCGGTGAAGTAAAACTTTCGACCGACAAAATAAGTTTTTTTCCCTCTAAATTATGCTTTTAGTCTTAGGGCTTGCAGCTCCGAAAACGTTAGTTAAAAACTTAATTTCTACACACCTTTTGTTTCCTTTAAAGATTATACTGTAATATTTTCCGAGAACGGCATGCCATGATTAAGTGAATGAAATACTTGATTTGGACCATGTGAAGAGTCAGAATAACAGTAAAGTATGTACGATATGATGTGTAATGGCCCAACCAGTTGCGCACATGTGCAACTTACCCATGAAACTTAACATTCTTACCAATCTCCTATTGTTTCTTAATTGCATCCCTCAATGTATTTCTGTCTCATACATTATATCCTAACATCGCTTTCTAAAATTATTTTTAACGTGTATTATTCCATAGACCACATGTTTGGACTCTAATACTTTAAGTTTGACCATGCAGGTATAAAAGCAGAGCATTTCTGTAAAAACACTCTCTACTATTATATTGCTACTACTATTCATTCCTATGCACATCGTACTCCCGTGTGGTAGTAAACTATGTTTTATTTACTAATATTATATTAATTCTTCCAATAAAATGTATTCAAAACAAAGTGATTATATTTTATTCTACATCCCCAAACAAAAGCGCGGCTTACCCAAGGAGCATTCTGTCGGTCGCATCGCGTTCATTACAGATGTATGCATGTGAATAAAGAGAGTGTGTGTCAAGAGAGAGTTGTATGGCGGTCCGCCCTCTCTGCCTACCCATGCGGGGAAACGGCGTGATGGTTAGTTAGTTACTTAGTTAAGATTATGTTACTGATCTGAGTGTAACTCTCGTAAAAAAAATTTTTTATGAACCATACAGCTTGAGCTGAAACCTTTCAGAGCACTTGAGCTAATGAAGATTTCTATGATGTTCTGTAATATACTAATAATTATATGGAAACCTGCTAATAAGCTTTGCTACGCCATTGAAAATTGACTTTATTGGTTTCACATTTAGAGACACTTGTGCACATGCAGTGCGTGCCTTTGTAGTATCCAATCACAAGAATCTTTTCCACGAAAACTTCAGAAAATCAACGTGTGTACGCGAGTTCGTGCGAAACTCGTAGTATTATTACTTTGTAAAGTATTATCAATATTGAACTCTAATTATTCGTTTTCAGAAGACGAACGTAAATTCCGTGTACATTGCTATGATGCTATTTACTCACGCTTTGTTCCCTTCAATGTGTAATTCACGAAATTCTTACATTGTTGGATACGTTTCCATGTGATTTTTGCATTAAAAATCTAATATACGAAACGAAGTTCTTTATCGAAATTTAATAATTCATCAAGTAGTTGATTGTAATTGTCTAATAAATACAGGATTACTACTGGGGTAATAAAAAATATATGCTAACATATTAACAAAAACACGTACATTTTTCAAAATTGTGTTTCCTCATTGCAGCCAACCACATCATTAGATTTTTCGGAAAGCAAACTTGCAAATTTATCGTTCAGGTAAATGGGTTCAATCGGCCTTCAAGCAGTTCCGCAAAAATATGCGGAAAAAATGTGCAAAAAAACTACCAAAGTTCAACGACGTTGTTCTACCTTAACCTTTAACGTTCTCTAAATAATGTTTTTACAGAAACGTATTGCAACATTTTTTTTGTTGTTTATTCAGTTGGTTTCTATTTATTTATTTTTTTATGTTCTCTTTATTAAATTTTGTACCCCTAATAAATATAATATATTGAATATAATCTATTTTTGGATAAGTTTTCGGTATACTCGTACTAAAAAAATATGTATGTACAATTTTTTTTGCTGTGCATGGAAAATTTTGTTTTATTTTTTTTTGTTCATTCGTTTAATTTTTAACGTGTTGCCTAACACATCTGAAGTTTTTAACAGTATGATTATTTTTTTTGTTTGTATTTGTCATAAGATGTATTATAATATTTATTACAAGAGTATTTAGAGATGAAATCTAGTTTTTAGTGATTAGGGCTGGCGTAAGATTAAGAGTACTATTTTGTACATGGAAGACAATGTACCACTCTTGGACTTAGTTAATTTCTAAAATATAATAAACTAATGATAAAAGAGAGAGCATAATATTTTCTTACACTAACGAATGCATATTACATGTAATGCATATATACAACTCCGGGAGGACAGTGCACGAGTTTGTTTACCTTACTGGCTGGCTTCAAACGAATTGATGAAAGACGGTCATAGATTAGGAGGAGAATAATTTGTATGGCAAAAAGTACCACGAGTCATTTATTCAAATTTTAGAAAGATCAATCGAATACAAAAAACCCAAATAAATACCCGCTCTTGAAGACGCAGGGGTTTTCCTGTTTTCCGTGTGAAGTGGAAACACAAACCGTAAGAGAAACAGATTTTTTGTGGTGTTGCGTAATCGGTAATTCTTCGGATTGTTCTAAAGATAGGATATGTCCTGAGGTCACTTCGATAATACTCTTTAAGATTTTGTCTTTCGAAACAATGAGAGTAGTTTATATAACTTTCCACCCTTGTCATTGAATATGCGAAATCCTTTAAATAAGGGTATTATACGAAAGTGAAGCCACGTCAGAGGTATGTTTCGTCCCAATTTGCCAAGGAAAGGGCGTGATAGTTTTAAAGTTGTTCACTAAATGATGTTCCACTAACCCGATCACCTACGAGTATACCTACATGCTTCATTCTAGTAACGTTGCTTATCACTTATCTCTATAACCACCGCCCGACTAGTTCAATGAAAAGCTGACCTCGATTGGATACTGCCCCGAGAGTCCCAACAATGTTTTTGCGGACATGAAATCCTTGCTTGGCTTTTTCCGTATACGTTGGTCTAATGACACACGCTCCTGGGTTATTTCGACTTTTATCCTTTCGAAATTCAATTTTAGAAGGGCAAACAAACATAGAACTTATGAATACTAACTAGCTTTTTACAAACTAACTGAGAGTACCTACGTGTTCAAACGTGGTTTAAATTAACTCTTTTAAACAGAACCCAATCCCGACAGCAAAAAAGTCTGTCTTTGTCTATGTCTATGTCTGGTGTCTTTCCACTAACCCACTCACGTAAAACTAGCCTAGTAAGCGAGCCTTTTCCCTACACTATTAGTATTGATTGATTGATTTCACTACTACGTCAATTTATCTACTTCAATGTTATTGTTTTGATGTTAGTTTTTTGTTATTTTTACACCGCTTTCATCACCGGAAATAGAGATTGGTAACCAATACCGACCAATAATAATAGCTGGTTACACTTATAGGTCGTCGATGTTTCCTACATCCGGCCCATCCGCTCTTTACGTGGGACGTATCACGTAACACTGTTAGTTAGTGCTCGCTGTGCGTGCCGTACGTCCCTGACCGTACCTCGTATCTGCCCACCTGGCTGTTTTTGGCTATCGGCCTTTTTTTGTTTTCGACACTGGCTTTAGAAATAAACCAACATTCGCAATCGGCATTTCGGCAAAGGTCCCAGACCTCGAATCGGCCACTGCGACCGAAAAGTCCGTTAATCGATCGATTAACCGAAACGACACTGCACTCGAGCATACTAATTGCACTTATAATGAGTTTGTGCATTATTCAGGCGCATGAATAATGAAACTTGCTTTTAACGTCAACAAACATTGAGGCGCTCACCAGCGCCAAACTTCCAAGAAAAAACGTAACACATTTATTTCAAGTTACGCACTTTAGCTTCGTACTCAACATTGTGAGGATTCTTCAACTCCTCAATCCACAAGTTGTTTATTTCAAGAAAGTGCTTCTGTAAATTATTTTGTAGCCAAAATATTAATAGAATTATTCAGCTACTCAATTGTTAGGTAAATATCAAAATCTACTCTAAAAGCATTTCCCTTTCGTTATACTATTCACAGTATTGTAAGTATTGTATGGGCAACAATTTTTATTTGTTTATTAGCAATATTTTCTTTTTGTTTTCTAGTAGCTAATTATTATTTTAAACGATATTTAAACTTTAACTTTCAATGTCGTAATTTTATCAATAATTTTATTTTTCTATTTCACGTAAAAAATAAGATGATATTTAAAAACCGTATGAAAAATGTGAAACTACTGTTATTTATTTATTAAAGTTAATGTTAATACATTTGGTAGCAGCATATTCACCTTTCGCTTCAAAACTCTATCCCGCAAATTTAACTATATATACGAGTATATATATTTTATATAATTTTCGTTCGTGTAAGTGCAATATAAACGTCCGCCTGACGGTTCGGTGACACTTCGGCTTATTTCTGAATAACATTACCTCCTGTTGGTCCGAGTACCTACCTCTACCTCGGGGACATACCTCTGCGAATGTTAAAACAACTCCTTGTTTTCCCGCATTCACTACTTTGCTTTCATAACATATGTTGTAACGCTTCTATATTGAACTACAGCATTTCTGCGTTACTCGCAGGAAGTCCCAGCTTCTTGTAATGTATCATCGATACGTCACCGTTCTGATGTATTCAATGACGCGGTCTTTCTATATTTATCTTCAAACTTGAAAAACAATCTTCTCCTTCTCGCAATAAAAGAGAATACTATCGTAAATAATTACTTTGAAATGTACCAACAATCTTTCAGTATTTTTAAGTGAATCTCAATTGTTCTGTCCAAAGCCAGTGGAATCCCCATTTTGAGGAACGTTATAAGTTTACAGGAAGTGAAGGAGGGGAAGGAGAACGAACTAAGGAGGATTTCGTGCTTGGCTATTCAAATCTTTAAACTAAACAGCTATAGCTAGTGACGCCTGATGACTTGTGTGTGCTGGAGATTGAATCATACATAATTATTGAATTTGTTGAAACTGAAAATGAGTTAGGTAGGTATGCACATATTTTTATTGATAAGTAACATTGTTCTATTTACGTTGCTAACTTTATTTTTTATATCATAAAAATAAAAATAAATTATCCTACTAGTTTAATCACCATTATGACATCTTCAAGGCTAAGAAAAAAAAAAAACTTTTAATCTCTAACCGATAATAAACGTCATAATGGTGATGAAACTAAAAGGCAACAATTTTAAAATAATAAAAAAACGTATCTAGAGAATGCATTAAAGCTGTTTATTAATCAAATAATATGAACTTTGACCAAGATTATGTAGTTATTTTATTTTATTTTGTAAAGCTTGTACGAAGATTTACAGTAATTTCTTCACTTTGCTGAAAATCTCTAAGCAAAAACTGACTTCAAAAAAAGGTTCGTATTTTTCAACCTTAGCATTCTAGAATATTCAAAAGTTACGGCTTAAGTCATTTCCAGCAACATTCCGCTTCTACATGGTGTTCTCTCAGATGGCGATTCTGAGAGTATCTTTCGTTCTGAAATGTACCTGCATAAGTACATAGGTAGGTATGCAGGTACATATTTAAGATAGTTGTTTGTACCTTTAAACTTCACGTTCCATGAACTTTATAATTTATGAATACATATGAAGCTAATTGTTAAATTCGTATTGTTAGTAATTTTATGATCTACAGAATTATTAATGATCCGTGACCACGCTGCTGTTTTATTTAAGATTATTGTGCTTTAATGCCATAAAATAAAATAATGGTAAAGTGAAGTATTTTATCAATAATTTTACTAACTTTTATCGTAGTTTTATTATTAGGGGTACGTAAACACAGCATTATTCTCGTAATTTTACCTACATATCATAAAAATATAATATTTATTATGTGCTTTGCGTTTAGGCACATCCGACGAAGAATTACAAATAGATCTTAAGCACACAGGAAACAACTTTATGTTTTTATAATGCTAAAAAATAAAATAATTACATTTTTAATGAGTTTTTTTTGTAAAGCAATAAGTAGGTAATATATGAATACAAAAAAAAATCAAAGTTTTTAATGATGTTACCCAACTAATATCATATCATTATTGCGATTTTAACAAATCTCTTACAAGTTTTGAAAAGAAGAATTATTTAAAAACTTTTTTTTTCGTTAGTAGAGTTAACGTGCTAGTAGCATTAAAAGATTCTTACGTACCTACTTTTTAAACTTATCGCCAAATGATTTATGCAAAATTAATACCATATCATGATTTTTTTAAATAGATGTGGCTCTCGGGCTCAAAACTGATATTTTTTTGTATTTTTGTTTTATTTAATTGAATTGATATGATAATAACGTCGTTGATTAAGTTTCGTGTCCCATCGGCTCTCGGTTCTCGGTTCTCGGTGCTCAACTCGTGTGCCAGTGTCAATAATAGTAAACAAAGAGAAGTGAGGAATTCCATAATATTATTACAAAGCACAATAGGCTGTTTTGAGTCTCTCTCCCTCTCCCTCTCTCCCACGACTGAGATTTTTGTCGTTCCGCTGTGTACATAGTTATAGTTGTAGTTGTAGTTGTAGTTGTATGGGTCTGAGAGGCCGCCGAGAATTCCCGCCAAAACCGCGCAGGCTTCGTTTCAGTTTAACTTCAAAACAAAAACAGTCGAACAGCATCTCCTATGGAGCGTGGTGATTCACTCTGCATCTACGGCAGGTTGGCTTCTAGGCGACAGGGATGGAGCTATGCTCAGCTGCCGCTTGCCCGAAGGTGGGAAGAGGAAGAACGTACCTCGAGGGCATTAGCCCGCGTGAGAGCAGCTGGCGAATGAACTACGTAGGTCGGATTTCAAGACGATACTAGTTACCTTACCACTATCGTGTTGTCAATTAAGAATGAAAGTAGGTGTGCGCAAGAGAGACAGCCATTCCCGTCAAGTGGTGGTGGAAGAAAGACGGAACCAAACAAAACGCATCTCATCTGCGGTCTGTGATATTGATATTCTTCGAGTAAAAACAATGTCTTTCGAGCTCAATGTGTAAATAAACAATGGACAAGGCGAACCGATTTCGCACTCCATTCATGATCGTGCCCACGCTGGAGGCTTTGTTAATACTTGTCCTAAGTAAGGCTGCGAGTAGGTATGCCGAAAGGTTGACGAAGAGGCCCACTCCCGTCATGGAGAAGGAGTGAGATAATTATTATGATTCAAAGTCAGCCATGAGTCAATGGCCGAATAAAATAAACGTCAGAAATTAACAAGGTGAAGCCTAATCAGAAAGAACTGCGAGCTCGGTACACTGGTACCAAAGCACAAAACAAAGCAAGTGGTATGGTTGTACAATTCATGCGGGAGGAGTGAACCCTTATTTTTTATATTTTAATAAGAATAAAGAATTAAAAAAAAAAAAAAAAAAAAAATTCATGCGGGAGGGGTACACGGACTGCCATATGTTGTTTCGCGCACTCCCTTTAGTTGGTAATTAAGCCTATCGGAGGGTTCTAGTCACAGCGGAGAGACTTGCAACCAAGGCCGCCGACCACTAAAGTGGGCTATGAACTTGTTACATTAATTAGTATTGATCGGTAGACGTCAATTGTCAATTGTAGGTACCATTATTTTATTAGAATTCTTGTTCGGCTCTGGATGAATTTATGGATTCGTTTTAACGAACTACGATTGTTCTTCGAAATTGATAGTCATTTTCCAATCCTACTTCATCGAGTGCTTTATTACTCACAAATTTGATAATTTTCGCGTCTCTTGCAAATAAATAAATGACGACGTGCTAAATTTCGATCAATTAAAATGGTCCCGGCTAGATCGTAGATATATTAAACTAAACGACTTCACTAAGTTCAGTGTCCATATTTAAATAATAAACGAGCAGATTGAACTTGGCGCGAATGCGTAACAACCTTCATTTATGGTGAGAGAGCGAGACCTAAAATAGTAGTTTTGGCGCTCTAAGGACAACGTAACTAGACGGCACAGTCAACGAGTCAACGGTGGCTAGAGGCAAGCCAGGCAAGGACAGTACAGCGAGTACGGCCTAAGAGAGGGACAGCGCTACGACGCCGGATGAGAGAAGGCGATATCGCAGAGGTGGCCGTAGGTGGGAGAAGGACGAACTGCCGACTGTCGAAGTCGAACACATGCATAGAGAATGTGAAGGTGGCTGGTACGCTGGTAGACGGCAAGGACCCCGGCAGGAGCAACGGACGGCCCGAGGACGGCCTACGCCCGCTCGCACTCCGCGGGCCGAGGACTAATGCTATTTTGAGGATATTTTCCCTAGATGTAGGGAAACAATATATCGGGGATTTTTTTGTTGTTCCTGGAAAAATACCATGATTTTATTTTATGCAAATGGCAATAGTTTTTGGTCTATTGTGAAAAAAAATCTTTTTTTGCTGATAATTCAAAATAATGTGTGGAAATACCTACATAGAAGTTTCAATTGCTAATTATTTATTGACATTCGTACAAAAAAATAATTTTTTTTTAATTTTTCTGGTAATTTTTACCCCTATAAAGGAAAAACAAAAATGATGCCTCGCAATGTCTCTCGTCTCGGTTCGTACGCGCGCCGCAGGGGCCGCAGAGGCCCGCAGGGGCCCGCAGAGGCGCGAGGGCGCGGCAGATGTTTTGGCGGGAAGCTGCCTCGCGAGCGGTTCCTTCAGCCGAGCGAGCTGTCAGTTTGTCAGCGCTGTCACTATTCAAACTGTCATTTCCTGTTCGGCTGAAGGATCGCTCGGCGCTGAACGACTGAAGATGTGCGCGTGAAAACAATGACTGCTGGACATGTGTGTGCATTGTATGCTAAGCGCTGTGTGCACTAATGTGTGCGACAGGAAACAACGCTGATTGAATCTTTTGAATGAAACGACTTTTAAGGCTGTGACTAAAACTCACGATCGTCAATAACAAACACTCAAAAAAACAACTGCGCATAATCATTTTCAAAAATTACGACGTGTTCCATACGACGGCGTCGACGAAATGCCCAAATCCCAAATATTTTTCAATTTTTTATGATTAACAAAATATTTCCATTTTTTTTTAAATTTATTCATTATTTTAGCGTCCAATATAATTATTAAGAAGTGACCATATAATTATGTAGTGTATTAACTTTATAATAGTTGAATAAAACGAATTATTAAAATACAGCACTAAAGGTTTAAATGCATTAAACAAGGTTTGACACAACAATATCCAATAATCAAGTAGACTGTTATAATTTTTCATTCGCAATATTTTAAATAATGGTTGATGTGTGATTGTGACAGAAAATGTGACATTTTATCTCGTATTCCCTGTCAGGGTGTGAAATTTTATGGTGGGAAGGAAGGCAGATCTCTCAATAACGTAGTTAATCGCGTGTAATAAAGCGATGGTGATATTATATGAAAGGATAATATTGGAATTGCTAACTCTTTTAATTTGTTTTACCGAATCAATGATTGCTAGTTATTTTATTAATAAAGCTACCTAATATTTACTTATAATACAGACCTCCTCACTAAACATAACTCGAGTTGTAATAATAATAATAATAACAGTGAACTTATATAGCGCAGTTTTGTGGTATTACCAATGACGTTACAAATATATAGACACGTTATAGCGCTCTCAAAGAGGCAAGTAAAAACCACGCTAGTTGGTGTGCTCGGTGTTTAAGCCGATTTAGTACTAAACTGTCACACATCGCTTCAGGTCGTTTACTATATCTAGTCAAATTACGAAAATAAGTGCCAAAACGCCCTCGTGTGTCATGAGAAAGTGTTTCAATTACACTGCAAAGACTACTAAAAGCCAAGAAATAATATTTCATTTCTAAGTACGCGCAAGTTACTTATTATTTTAGACAACACAACTATCTCCATTGTTGACCAACATAATGACGTCTTCGAGTAAGCGAGTAAGCGAAGTGCTATCTCATTCTTACCAGAGCATTCAACGCTACTAGCAAGTACGGGACGCAGTCTGATCCTACATTTGTTTCGTTCATACACACATATTCTATGAATGTATATCTATGTCATACATGATCGATATTTGAATGATGAATGTACTGATAACCTAAGTGTGTTTGTTACTTGCCACATTTTGATTTAATATGTGGTCTTGTACAAAGTTATTATTTCATTTTCATTAGTGTATATGTATATACCTATACACAAAATTATGTGTACCTAAATATAATAATATGTAAAGGTAGCGACGAACCAACTCAACTTCCCCTTCATAATTTTATTAATTTAAGGATAATAGATTATTAGCCTCTGGGATCACACCTACGAGTATACGGCTTTTAGTCTACCTTCATCCTTCCTCTACAATCCATACCACACTGCCATACATCAGGGTTGTTACCAGAACGCCGATATGTACTACTAGCCTCGCTTCTTATAATCGTTTGAAGCTACTTAATCATCGTAGCTTGCGCCAATTAGAATAATAATATGAAAGCTTCACGAGACTCATAAGTTGTTTGAATGGTGGCAACGTAATGGCATGTAAATCACGAATATGAAATAAAGCACTCGCACTAGTCGAGTATATCAAGTATCAAGTGCCGATGTCTGAGCAGTGACGCGCCTTGGATAGTTGGCACCGATAAATCTCGGCTTTCTTCCCGGAAGGGACACGAGTATTGCATATTCCCTTGATTGTAATTTAATACCGGTGTTTGTGATACTGTGCCGGCGAGAGGCGGGCGGCGGGCGGCGGGCGCTGGCGGGACGAGCGGAGCTGGCCGTGGGCGCCATGAGTCACGAGCCGCCCTCTGCCGAGTGCTTTATTCAATCGCTACTTTATCACAGCACAACTCTATCCCACAAACCTCCACTTCGATAAGCGGTTTCTATAATTAGCCAACATCCTACTCCTACGACTTTTCCACTCTCTGCCTGCGCCTTGTCCCGCGTCATTCCGCCAAGCCCGTTGTGTTGTGAGAAAATCTGACCAATGTTTACTCGAGATCTTTATCGTTCCGGGTATCTGATATTGAAAATGCTCTTTCAAGAATTCTCACAACATCGCGATGGTTTATGGCGTATGGCGTATGGCGTAGGATGATAGTTTGGTGCGAGTCGCTAGAAATGTAATTTAGATAGAATCGTTTATCGCATTGTTTACAACAATTCCTGCGGCGTTTCTCAAAAAAAAACAACTTATTTATAAACGCATTCATCAGTATTTGACGTGTGTTTTTTTATGACTATCTGAGATCTGAATTTAGATAACATTCTTCTAAGGCAGTCGACTCTTAGATAAGCAACGTCATCGGCTATCGGAAGGCTGATAGAACCCAAACGCAATCCAAATACTATGTTTGGAACTAAGATGATTTTCACTAAAACGGCGCCATACAAATCATCCAAATATTATTATTAGACTTCTCTCGTTAACCAAATCTTCACTTGGAACTTTGTAGGTGCATCGTTAAAATCTCGTCACATATTTACTAATCAATTAAATCTTTGAATCCCGAAATCCGCTGTTATTGAACACTGGGCCATTTCTATTTTTGTTAACTTTTTGATTACGCTTTATGATACTCGGAATAAATCTATTTCGTCTGAAAGAGTGATAAGTAAATAATAAAAATTGAGATGATATTTCACAAAAATGGCCCCATTTAAATAAGCCAAGTATTATTATTGGACGTACACGAAAATGTGTAAATGTTTTTGTCGTAAATTATATTTATTGAGCTAAAGCTTAAAAAACCGATTTGAAAAAAAAATTGTTGACACAATTTACCGAATATTCAGATTTTTTTCCCTGAAATAGTGTTAGCTTATTTTGTCACCGCTTTCTTTCCTGCCTTTTAAAACCTTTGAATTTCCGTATTTTCTCCTTACTTTTTATAAGTATTTATTGTTCTTCTCGTAGTATTGGAAATTCAAAGATCCCTATGATGTATGGAAGTTTTATCGAATCTTAAAGTATTCTTTGCACGCCTTTTTCTATTACAGCTTATAGCTACGTTATATGTACTTGTGCCGAAGGAAACTTTGTTGTTTACCCGAAGAAGATTGGAAGCCAATACAGCTTTGTAAACAGGGGACAGATACAGACACGAAGACAATAAGCAAACAATCGCATGTATTATAGTGATGGTGATTGTTATCGTCATTATAAAAGTGATTTGTTTGTGATTACTGTAGTATTTCCCGTTGGTTCGTCCTATATTAGGCTTCTTTATAAATTCTTCCAATTTAACGATAAGCTCCCCAATCCAATTTAATTCTAAGTATTAAGTGTGTATCGATAACGTTTTATTTTATTGGATTTAGGTTTGTTGCTTTAACATCTACTTTGACTTGCCGATATTATGAAATCACTATCAAATGGCTCGTTGTAACGGCGGAATACTATATTTTTGTAAACAGATGACTCGATGATAAGTTGTACCGTTTCGAATATTGTTTACAATTTAATGAAACACTGACACATAACCGTTGTAATATCCGAAATGATTGACATCAACACATTTTGTCCCCATGTGTAGTGCATTAATAATAATAATAATATTTGGATAATTTGTATAGCGCCGTTTTTGTGAAAAATCACCTCAAGGGCGCTGTACAAATCTTAATTTCTACTTAATATTAATTTTTAGTTTATATAAATATACAGCAACATACTTACCTGGCAGGTCACTTCTGGCAGGACACAATCACCAAATCATAATAACTTAAAATTTAGCTGATTCTTACATATATTTTTATTTATTATTATTTTTTTCATTTTTAAAGCATGAGAGCAAATTTAAAATAAAGTATGTTTTGAAATCCGATATCCGCAGGTCTTGGCACCTATTCGACAAGTGGAATTAATCTCTCAAATTGATACTTCATATTGGGGAAACCTTAAATTGTATTTTCATATCCGGCTATTTTCTGATGACCCTACGCCCTTGACGTCACGATGTATCGTGTTCTCGAATAGATCCCTCTACCTGAGTGTGAAAAGGCTATTTTGGGGTGCCCACTTTAATAGATGCTTAAAGTAATTAACTTAAATACCCGAACGATTAAAGTTCAAACGCAAAAGCTTTCATGAACCGTGACAAATTAATTCTAAAGGTCCAGTTTCCATTTTTTCTTTAAGAACCGCGTAATTCAACATTTCGTGAATCATCATGAGTCAGGGTATCAAATGAATGTATGAATGTACTATTCGGTCAATTTGTTGTATGCGGGCAATTACCACATGAATATTCATAGCCCGATGTGAGTGACACTTGATTGTATTGCCGAAACATGAATTATTCGTTGTTTCTCTCAATACCATTTAAAGGGCGTGTATGGAGGTACCTACCCAAATCTATAAACATGCTGATAAAATAAAATCGTCTGTTTCCGTAAAATTCTAATCATTTCATTTAATTGAAATAACTTCAACAGTGTTTAGTATTTGTCACTCGGTACCACCGAAATATTAAACTGTGCAGTTTTTAATCTAAATAACATCGAAGATTTAGATTATAAATTGTCGGATTCTTAAAAAATAAAAACGATTTTTCCGAAATGGATATCTCGATTGTGAACGTCGTTAGTGTCTACTTGGGTCCCCCTCTCCGTTAAGATTTATGAAATTAAATTAATGTTGCGTGTGAAAGGATCCAGCGGTTGCGTTTACCTACTTTTAAGGTTTTTATAATATTAAATATCTACGTAGACTTGTTTTACTATAAAATATATCCACGCCCTGTTTCAAACTTGTGCTGCACAATTCCCGGATATGCTACTATGAAAATTAAATATAAATATATTTTTATTTCTTATTAAGGTTCAAATAATTTATATAATTTGTTACTGACGAGTTCCTACCCCAACCTTCCAAATATTATGCTAAAATTTGTTAGTACAATTAACGTGAGTAAGCTTAGTTTTGTTCACCTTTTTTGCAATGTAAAAAAATATATCTGCTCTGTTTGAAAAACACGTATGAGCATAAAATAGGTACATATACGAGTATATACTATTAAACCTAAAAACCTAGTAATCTCCTTCAATAAAACATCGCTTGCACGCGCTTACTAATTATTATTACTTTAATTAATTCCTTGGAATTTAAAGAGCACCCACCGTGTCGATACAATGAAATAAACCCTATTCTCTGATATGGCGGAAATAATAGTTTATGATATTCCCATATTATTGGTTCACCGTTCCGATTGGTCACGCGCAATGTGCATCCCCCGCGGCTGCGGCGCGGTAGGTACTTATGAATTATTTAATTAACCCTACGAACAAGTACATTCTCGCCCTCTGCATCCCTTTTCTCCTAATTTTGCCATTCGGGGGCGCTGCACCCTAGCCAAATGACCAGACAGACAGACAGACACATGATTCAACTTCATTCTACTTACTACGAGCTTGTCCTACGCACTGCGTAGGTACTATACATACGTTGCGCTGTTCTCATATTCTGGAGTTCGAGTCTCGTTGAATCCGACAGTGATGAG
The DNA here is from genome assembly GCA_022651775.1 of Drusus annulatus. Taxonomy (NCBI): domain Eukaryota; kingdom Metazoa; phylum Arthropoda; class Insecta; order Trichoptera; family Limnephilidae; genus Drusus; species Drusus annulatus. The sequence goes on from JAGWCC010000132.1 coordinate 510,526, forward strand.
TTGATGAGGGTTTCTAGTCTGGTTTTTTCTGCCCTCAGTCTTGACTTTGTTTTTTTTTCTCGATGATGCATTTGCATATTTTTTTCTCCCTATATAGAATAACAGTAACACATATTAAATAGTGTTATCTCCTTGTTGATATATTTACATTTCAAGCATCATAGTGAGTAAATGACTACGTCCCTGTTCATTTAGATTGATCGCTTTAATAAATAAATCGTACATCGGCCCCGATAACGCCATACTGCTTCACGCCGCGACGCCTGCGCTGCATTTTTGCTTTGAGTATCATCGACACCGACGGTCGTGATACTTTTTTTTCTTAAATTTTAAATTAAAAACCATTTTATAAATTCGGAACAAGCATTACGGCGTATTTCTTTTTTTGGCAATTAAATTGATATTTTAAAACTCCATAACTCGCAACTTAGGCCAGGCGCGCACGGATGACTTTTGTCACGGCAACAGTTTCGTCACTGTCTTCCAATCGAGCACGCACACGGTGAGTGACTGTCGCCCGTCACCCGTCACCCTGCGGATGAGTCATCGAACGACATTTTGTCGCCCATGCACGAGCGCTCATACAAAAGTACTCTCTACAGACACGGTGACAGTTTCGTCACTCAAAAGTCGCCGGCCAGTGGAACTAAAAAGTCACCTTAATGTAACGTCGCTGCGTGCGCGGACCTCCATACACTCTAATAGATTTGGAGATGGTGACGAAACTGTGGCCGTGACAAAAGTCACCCGTGCGCGCCTGGCCTTACATGACTTTGCCGTTGACCCAGAAAAGTCAGAGAGATCTCACCCTTCGAGGGTTTTTACTGCTTTATGGTTAATATGACTTATTTAGCTTATTTCTATAGCGTCTTTTGTGTAAAACATGAAATCAGGGTGGTGATAGGGGAAAGGGAGCAGTGGCGTGCATTGTTCTTTAACTAAGCGTTATCTGTGGGATAACAGTGGCTCGTTTAAAGTAGGGTACGTGATAGTCGATAATAAGGCTGCTTTAATTACTTGTGGAAGTACAATTTTAAATTATGTTTCTCAATGAGATAATGAGTAATTATGTTTTTTTTCATTCCATTTTTCTCGGAACTGACACAGCTTTTCTATATTTATTTAGTTATTTTTCAAAACAGTTGTATGCTAAAAAAATAAAGATGTTGCGAATTAAAAATATCACTTTATAAAAGTTGTGAGTAGAAGTAAATCATGTAAAAAATGTACAAAAAACTATGTACAATTGCAAATCTTTTGTAAAAGAGTTGGCTTAAGAGATTACTACTCATAATTATGAACTGGACGCCACTGATAGAAAGCTATACTCAATTGCTACATTTTTATTTTAAAAATTATTTTTTAACATTATATGAAATTATACCATTTTTTTACAGTTTTTTGTTCTTTCTCAGCCCTTATGAGCAAGTGTGAGTGTTGACCACAATCCCACGTACAATCCTGTGTATGTCTGTATGTGGGGTTGTCGCGTGAAGGGGGTACAGGGTAGAGAACCTTGCCCGCCTCGCACCCCGGGGAACGGCGGGGGCAGGAGGTTGGTTGCTGGCTGGCGGGCAGACTCCCCTCCCCACCGCGTCTGGAGGGTAACGACCGGTGCGTAAGCAAGGGCGCCGCCCTCCGTCTGATGGTCTCCCCTTGGAGTGTTTCGTCTGTGCCAGGGTAGCAGAACTGCAGGACCTCTAAACTACATTATCCTTAATAGCACATTCGACGTAATTTACATGAAAAATGGGTAACTTACTCTGAATCTGGGGAAAATTTTAAAATATGTTTTTGAGGTACCTAGGTATCCTCGAATACATTAACATTATTTGGTATTAATTTTATAGTATGTCGCTAACCACCCGGCTTCGGCCAAGTTTCAAAACTTTAATATTTTTAATTAAAAAAGAAAACACCAACGTAATAGTGTATTTTCTCATTTTTCGACCATAAAATGTATTTAATATGTAAACTATATTGCTCGTGTTTTTATGGTTGATATATGGAGTGAAAGATACTTTTCGAATCGGCGTAATGAGAAAACATACTTGCTAATTGATTCGTCGCTTAAAATGACTTTAGCTTCTAAGTGATCAAGTCTGAATAACCAAATTATCCAACCCTTTCCCTGCAAATCCTGCTTCACCTCCTCCCTTTCCTATTATATAAACAATTTTCCAATATATATTTATTTCTTTAAAGGAGAAAACACACATACATTATTTGGAGAATACGCCTGCATCCTAACTATTTCTCATGAATTAACATAAGTAGCAGATTAAATCTTAACAGATAATTTGAAGACAAATTTAAAGAGAAAATAAATAAATTAAAGATTGGGTTATACAGAAAAAAGTGCAGTGTTTAAACGCAGTAGCAGCAGATAAATACCCATTACAAATACTTTATAAAAAAGAATTTAAAGGGAAGAAAAAATAAATGGCGTTACACAGAGAAATGATAAAAAGAACACAATATATAAATAAAAAGGTGTTTTTTTTTACATGACAATGTTTTTTTTATTGTGGGCGCTATAGTCCCACTGGCACTGACCAAATGGAACTCTGGGGTTGCAATTATATAAAGTAAATACTTTTTTTTCCATTTAATTCCATTTCAATCGTTATTAAATTTTATAATTGTGCAAATTGTAATATTTAAATCGAAATGGATCGTAAATTTTTATTTCATTTTTAAAAGTTTTATCGTAATTAAAATTAATTATTGTGCATGCTAATTTAATTTTCATCAATAATAAAATGAACCTCTGATATTATTAGCTTCTATTTTGGGTTCGAACTGTTATTGTAAACATTTTTGTTTGTTTGAAAATATTATTTTCGGGTGGGTGGGTATTTTTGTTTTGATCATTTGATATCTAGAATCCCTCCCACTTCTTGGTTTATTTATAAAGTCACCTCCCGTTATAATCATCATATTTCCCAGGTGTACGGTGTGGGTACATTTTAATATTGTTCTCACGTTTTTAAATCGCTTTATATCTAGGTTAACGAAGTTGAAAATCTATGAATTAAATTTATATCGTTTAGGGAAGTAATATTTCGTATTTTAAAAGCATTGTTACCCCTCAATTCAAACATTTGGTATGCATAATTATTTTCACACTAAAGTTTAAAAAATTTCCGAATCATGAAACTTTTTTCCTAAACATTTTTTTGGAACAATTGAAAAATATGGCATGAATGATAGGTATCTTATTTTTTTTACATTTAAGTGGATATGTAAAAGCTTCATAATTCATTATGTTAATTACTTTGCTAGATGAAAATAATAGCGTCGATCGAGAAACATCAGATGGAAATTCATGCGCCAATTATTGAAGCCAGATCCCCCCTTTCGAAAAAATTAAAACGAAATTATTTTTTTTAAATATGTAGGTGCGTTATTTTTTGTTTGATTTTGTTTTTCACAGCTTTTACTCCTTCCGAAGGCATTGTCGAACTAGTTAAATGATAATATTTTTTATTAACATTATATTAAAATGGAGTTCTACAAAATACACACAGAAACAAAAAAAGTCACACGCATGTAACGATACTAAATAGAATTAGTTTCCTATTGCGACTCCCGGTTGTGGTTTGTTTTAGTAAATGTGTTTTCGTTATCGTTTGGAGTTTTTTGTTGATTCACCCATTGTTTGTTTCATTGCAAATCATATTATTTACCTACACATTATTTTGTTGAGTACTTTATTATTTGTATCGATGTGTTTTGCCTATTCTCTGTCTCTTCTGTGCCGTTGTTGGCGAGCCCTGTCCGCGAGGAGAGGTACCCGCTACCCGCGTTCAGTCAACGTTCGTAGTATTTAGGAAAGTGGGTACCTACGGCCGTAGTAAAAAGTTGTAAGTTGTAATAGACGGGCAGCGTGGCGCACGCGTGGATGGTACCCGGCTTTGCGCGGTAAACCAGGGTTCGATGCTCCCGCAGAGGTAAAATTACTCCGACACTTTTATCTCCCAACCGACCGGCCGACCGTCGTGCAAGTGTGCCGTGTAACTGCCAACTACTCCATGATTTGATCCCACAGTAAATTTCCCACCATTGTTTTGATTTTCATTGATAACTTTAACTATAACGTTCTCACAAGAATCTTCCCGCCACCTGTGCAAGTTCATTAGGTGTGTACTATTCGCATACCTGTATTTACTTATTGTTGTATCTGTCTTTTCAAATGCTGTGAAGGATCACTTTTTCAGTTTGTTTCAGAACGATGTTCTTGCAGTTGATGTACTTTTAGTTTATTTATTTATATGAGAACAACATGCTGTTCGTAGGGAATAGTTGAACATTTTAATGGACAATGGTGCTAAAAAGCCTTCTTTGGTGCTGGAAAAAAATGAAAAATCATTTTGTGGTTCAACATTTTTACGACTATGTATTTCAATTTTTTTAATCTTGTAAAAGAGATGATTTATTTTGGTAATTTTAATATGTTACGATTTTCTCACGTAATATTGTGACATCGCATACGCCCTTCTTGCGTTTTTTTCATCGACTTTTTTTAGTTGTTTGACACTGTTGTGTGAAAGATGGAGACATAATATTTTCTTCCAAAATGCTTTTTTTTTAATCTATCTACGCAACGATATTTATTTATTTTATGAACCATGTGGTGAATTCACGTTATCATCAAAATTCACCTTATTTATCAAGTACGAATTTTTTTCTTGAATTTTTTTTTTATTTACTTTAGTTCCACTTTTAATAATATAAGTGATAACATTATAAATTTAACACGAGAGTTTTAAAAATAAGTAAGTGAAAGCCCCCTTGGACGTGTAAATATAATAATGATTATTAAGGGTCAGCATCCAAAAATACTCATTTTTTGGCTTTCTAGTATAAGCAAAACTACAAAGTATTAACCTGTTAATTCTATACGGGTAGTTGAGATGTCTAAGGTTTCCAGTGTAAACAATTCTTAAACAACAATCACACTGAAATTATTTATGAAATGCATACTGGAATTTTAGGTAAAACGTTCAAAAATGCCTTTTCAAACTGCACCTTTTACTGACACTTTATTATGTATTTCATAGAATTTAAAGAATAACAGTTAAAAAATTATATTCACTGGAAACCTTAGACATTTTTCTAACTACTCATAAAAAAATTGCCAATAAATTATTTGTAGTATTGGTTGTATTAGAATGCTACAAAGTGACGTTTAGCGTCATTCTTGAGTACGGACCCTTAAAGTAATTATATATTAATGATTTTTAGAGGTTTATTCCGAAGGTTGTTGGTTTTTTTAAGATATTAAAGATTATGGAAGGAATAATTTTTAAACACATGATTTCGGGAGATCAATAAAAAATAAAAAAACTTTTTTGGTTGCCCAATTTCAGTACGAATTGATTTTACTATCCCCACTATTAACGAACTTTTATTGGTATTCAATTCAGGAATGCACAATTTCGTCTTCGCTTTGACAAAATTCAAGATCTTTGAAAATGAAGTTTATTTATCGTAATTTGTAAATTAACAGATGATCACTGATTTGTGTGCTTCTTAAGTTTCTCCTTCATGTTTCAAATTGTGATATATCACAACTTTGTCTTGCGTCTTGTTAATTTTCCCAGTTTTCCTTATTTGAGTTTTCCCTAGAACGTTTAAACTACGGGTGTCATTTTATCATATTACGTTTTCACCTTTGCATGTGTCAGTACGTTCTCTGTGATATAGTGTAACGATGTCATTTGATAATAATAATCTAAAACAGTACGGAATGTACTATGAAAGAGAGTAAACATAATTTTCATCAATGTATCCTTATTTGGTTTTCCTCATCAAGCATTGACGTGCACTACGTCCACCACACAATGGTATATGTTTATTAACAGCTGTAACACAGTCTATACATAATGTTATTATCCTTCTACAAATACCGGTAATATTATAATATGTATGTACAAAGATACAATATATATATATATATATATATATATATATATATATATATATATATATATATATATATATATATATATATATATATATATATATATATATATATATATATATATATATATATATATATATATATATATATATATGTACAAAGTTTCCCCGTATTAATTGTTATCTAGTCATTATTTTTAATTGCGACACGTGTGTGTGAGTCTTGAATTATTAAGTACCACTAATAACATTGTCACTATCGGTATTTACATCGCGTAACAAAATCGACATAACTCAGTAATCATTATTCTTTACGTCAGCGTTCAAATACCCGGTCTTAGAAGAAAACAATTTTGTTGCCTCCACAACACATGACGATTGTCGACCGTACGGGCAATAGGGTGACACAATCGGCGAGGTGCTCAACACGGTGACTTGCGCCTACCTGGTACTGGTACTGGTGCCGCTAGCTGCTACTGCTGGGTACAGATTACTAAGCAAGTAAAATGCCCACTTGCAGTGGTGGACCTACCTGTCTCGGTGTGTAGGTGGCGCCTGCGATGCGCCAGGGTGAATGTCACCAACCACCAACGTCATTTGTCTGTAAATTTAACCCGGGAATGTCAAAACGATATCAACAACTACTGATTACTGACTACGTGACTACCGACAGAGTCGTCCAACCTGTTGTGTTTTGGCATCGCTTTATCGTAACGGAAACATTAGCGAAGTGTCGACTTGTGATTGGTGTTATTGATTGATCAAATTTCTCGACTCTCCACACCTACAATCTACATGAGCTTATATTGTTTTTTTTTTTTTTTTTTTATTGAGATTACACCGTTTCAGGTTGTTAACACCCCACTCTTTTTGGGGGGGGGGGTTTCAAATAGGTTTACATAACATTTGAACAATTTGTATAGAGCCGTTTTTGTGAAAAATCAACTCAAGGGTGCTGTACAGATCTTATTTTCTAGTTGATATTAATTCCTAGTTTATATCATTATTTATTTACAGATAAAATATACAGGAACATACTTACCTGGCAGGTCCAATTCCATGTTAATTAGAACGAAAAACGATAAAGAGACTTATTTGGGAGGTTCATTTGCCCACGACATAATAATATTATATTTTGTACATCCAGTGCACTTTATTTTCGTAGAATATTATCATTATTTTTTAATATGTAACTCAACTGTGATTACTTCAGAATTGATTTTCACGAAGGGTAGGTAACATTGCGAATTGTGAAGTTATGCCACCCAAGCTTAATAATCATATTATTTGCTTTCGATTCGGCTGTTCGGCCAGTCGTGAAAAGCTTGCGTATAATATGAGTCTTGTGTAAACATATTATGTTTACACAGGACGGCTTTCAGTAAATGCGTCAGTAAGCAATTCATAAACAAAAGCACACTGTGGACTGTGCATGTTCCGCGTTGGACTGCGACAAAATCAAAACATAACTGTTCCAGATAAATACTGAAGTTACACACACTCCATAACAATTCATAAACAATAGCAACGGACTGTGCATGTTCCGCGTTGGACTGCGACAAAATCAAAACATAACTGTTCCAGATAAATACTGAAGTTACACACACTCCATAACAATTCAAAAACAATAGCGACGGACTGTGCATGTTCCGCGTTGGACTGCGACAAAATCAAAACATAACTGTTCCAGATAAATACTGAAGTTACACACACTCCATAACAATTCATAAACAATAGCAACGGACTGTGCATGTTCCGCGTTGGACTGCGACAAAATCAAAACATAACTGTTCCAGATAAATACTGAAGTTACACACACTCCATAACAATTCATAAACAATAGCAACGGACTGTGCATGTTCCGCGTTGGACTGCGACAAAATCAAAACATAACTGTTCCAGATAAATACTGAAGTTACACACACTCCATAACAATTCAAAAACAATAGCAACGGACTGTGCATGTTCCGCGTTGGACTGCGACAAAATCAAAACATAACTGTTCCAGATAAATACTGAAGTTACACACACTCCATAACAATTCATAAACAATAGCAACGGACTGTGCATGTTCCGCGTTGGACTGCGACAAAATCAAAACATAACTGTTCCAGATAAATACTGAAGTTACACACACTCCATAACAATTCATAAACAATAGCAACGGACTGTGCATGTTCCGCGTTGGACTGCGACAAAATCAAAACATAACTGTTCCAGATAAATACTGAAGTTACACACACTCCATAACAATTCATAAACAATAGCAACGGACTGTGCATGTTCCGCGTTGGACTGCGACAAAATCAAAACATAACTGTTCCAGATAAATACTGAAGTTACACACACTCCATAACATTTTTCTACAATGTCAGAAAGTGGTCTAAAAATAACACAATTTGTTTTATCTTTAAAAGCGGAGCATACAAATAGAGTAATTATTTCACCGTGCGCCTCTGATGCAAGCCGTTTGGTTGTTTGTTTACAAAGCCAGGGTCCTCGTCTCGTGACTCAGCCCCCGGTGGACCCATTCACTCGCGGCACAAACATGTTTATCCATTTCGTCAGTGTAGAGTGTAGACTGTAGAGGCTAATTCAATAACACACTTCCCAGAAACGCAGCCCGGTGCGGTGCACGGTCCACGGTGGTCCGCATGCATCGGTGTCGAAGGGCGAACGGCACAAAGTTCAATGTCCACCCATAAATATTATTGCTGTCGCCCAAATATACGCATATGCGGGGGCCTCAATTATTCTTTTTCTGTGTCTTGACTTTACTGTGTGAAAAAATGAGCGCTTCCGACATGATTCTCTGCCGAAAGTCGGCCGGATATCTCGTAGGACCGTGTTGATTGTAGACTGTTGACATTTGGTATGCACGCCCAATGCATGTCGCGCTTGGGATGATGAAGATAGCAGCGTTTGCTGTCATAATATATCGCCGTGATTGTTTCCACATATTTCAGATAACGCGGCCGTTTATTGGACGTTGTGCGTGATTACTGTGTTTTTGTTTGTATTTTCAATGCGTAGGAATTTTGCTATGATATCGTTTTCCTGTTTTTTTTTGTTATTATTTTTTTTTTATCTAAGGCCTGTGCGTAAGTAACGTCATTCCACAGATGTTTGTTTTCTGCGGTCATTCAATGAATGCATGGCATTTCTATCAATTTAAGAACGGCTTGCGTAGCGGCTGATATCGGCGACTCGAGTATTTTGTTCGTAAGCTGCATATCAAGTAGGTACTTTGAAGCATCCGATTATTGCGAAGGAAATGACCAACTTGAGGACGTTAGCTTGGCCGTCTGTGCCTCCACTTCCTGCGAATACCCAATCCATTCGGGCACTTTTTACACCCACATTTAAATTCAACACTGACCATGATTGTTCTCAGTTCATTATACCCATATTGCCCCTACCATCCATATTTAATGTTTTACGAGTTTTTTTGTTCATTCCTTCATTCTGAAATCGTACCCCAAAACATTTTCAAATCTAAACAATCTCGCAATAACGCATCAAAGCATGTTATTTTATCACTTCTAAATATTAGTTTTTCATATTGTATTCTTGCTCAAGGAACTGTTTTCTTAATATTATAAGACTATCTGTGTAAACAACGTAATATTATCTTTAAGACGCAACTCAGTTTCTACCTTAAGGTTTTACGTCTTTGAAATACCGTAACGTGAATTGTTGTTCTCTGATTGTATACCCATCAACATTTTTACTATACACTTTAGACTTAGAACTTCAGGTAGGTACTACCGTTGTAGAATGAGACGTCAAGAGTAACATCAACACAAAAATATGTTTACTGTTTACTCGTATCTGCTTTAAATCCTCTAAAAAAGTTCGGCGTTCTAAATTTGAACATATCGCCCAACGAATTTGGCAGATTTAGATGTCGATGTTCGTTTTGGTCATCGGTCACCACGTCATAAACATGATAATGATAACTTTTGGGCGCGTTAATTTAAATTTACGATCTGAATTGAACTTGAACCGTCAAGTTCACAGTCCTCCCGGCAGCCATTCATAACATTTGCACCGTAGACCAGCCAAGCACCGTGTCGCCGCTGAATCAGTTAATGCAAGTTCAACAGTCTGGTAATTAACGTCCAAAATGCACCGCTCACTGTTCACTGTTCACTGTTCACACGGACCCGATTCAGGGCCGTGTCGTTCCCAATGATAACCGACTATTCTGTTTATCAGATAAGGCCAATATGCAGCAGGTACTGAATACGCAGACGACATGCATCCACGATCAATCATATCAGTTCACTTTGTTTTTGTGCAAGTCTGTTTAATTTATTTTGTTCAGTCATTGGCGCGCAGAATAAACTTTTTTCGCAACTTGCACTCATGATAGAGTCTAGTGTGATATTTTTCAGAGTGTTTTCATATTTTTTACAAGTTGATGAACTCAATCATTCAAACAACTTTTTGCATGAAAGTTTGGCAACGCGCACGATAGTTACGTCTGAAGAACATAAAAGCAACCAAACTATAATACTTTTTTTTCACATTTATTTTTAATTGTTTTCTTTCGTTTTGTACTTACTTCTTTTTTTTTTCTTTCAATTTCCATTTTAAATTTAAGCTTTACGAATTAACATTTTAAAAATAAATTGTATTTGAGTTGCGTATTGCACACAATTCACACAATATACAACCAAGAGAGAACCGTAAACGTATTTACTATGGTATGATAGAAATTCAGTAAATAATTGGGTTCTTCAGACTAAACTACGAAAAACAATGTAAGAGGCTGTACCAGAAAATGGTGATCGGCAATGGATTAAAGAGGTCACCAAAGTAGCGCTAGATTGGGATTCCAAAATTCGCGACAGTTAACCCTTAGATTGAGAGTGTCATCGGCTATCGGAAGGTTGAAGGAACCTATTCACACACCATACACTAAATTCGGAGAGCGCGCCTTTGGTGTCAGGTTCTAAAGCCTGGAATAGACTACCACATGATCTGAGAATAATAGTCTCGACAGAGTTCAGAGCTAAACTCAAAACTCACATTTTCAGAAAATCATATCCATAACAGAATGACAGAATTGCCCTAAGTAACACAGCTAGGCTAAACCTGTTAGCATCTAAACTCACCAGTATAATAATATCTTTTCATGCAATGATCCGCGATCTTCAACTCTCGATCTACTGCCAAACAAAAAGTTCGTCAATTTTTAACAACCCGCGACAAACGTAAATAACTAATATGTCAGTATCAATAAGGTAATTTTAGCTTTAGGTATTTAAATAGTTTCATGGTAAATTTAGCCATAGATTTTAAGGATTGTAAAGCGCCCTTGAGGTGATATTTCACAAAAACAGCGCTGTATTAATTAGCTAAGTATCATTATACTATTGGGAGTCCTGGAGGCGCCTTATCAAAGCAACGGTTCTTCTATCCGCCTAGAATAGTCGGTTAAAATATTGACCATAACCTAGCTACAAATGATTAGAAAATAACTTTTTTTTTTTATATATCATTGCCTGAATATCTTCGGGCATTGCTTCTCCTCACAGCACTTAAGATTTGTTTCAGATTCAGACATCAGACGAGTGATCGACCTCCGCCTTCCAAAGTAAACTAACGCTTGTAGCATGTCTGAAGTCTGCAAAGCGCACACTAATTCGTATTTCCTTTTCAACATAATGGTGGGTACTACACGGTACACACACAAGCACTCCACTAGTCCACTACTCCTGCTCGTTATATTATATGTGCAAATCCTCCGGGCGTGTTTTATTATCCAAAAGTTATTTTTATTGCTTCAATTAGATGCCGCTCATTTGCATTTGATAAGACCAACGGAAATGTGCTATTGTAAACGGTACTCGGCTGCAGCTTGTGCAAAACAACCGCTGTATAAAAAAATCTTATGCACCGTGGATTCATGGGTATTCATTTCAGGACTTCATCTGAAAAAAATATCTGTATTTTCCTGAAATCAAGATCTCGTAAATCGTAATCCTCTTTTATAACTCGGAGGGGGGGGGAGGTCTTCATTTTTGATGCGATATAATCTTGCGAGTGTTTTTCCTTCTCATGAATATATTACTCTCCTTTGAAAGGTTTCGGGGTTTATTTTTCTCGTGGGGTGTAACTACGCATAATAAAAAGTGCAATGTATTAATTTTCCCATCAGCTAATCTTCTCATTTTCGGTGCATCCGAGCGTTTTGTTTTACGACCACATTCGGGGGAACTAGAAAAGATGTTAATTTATTCTGTTGTCGTCCAAATTACATTTGCGATAATGCGTTTTCCACTTACTTAACTCTAGCCCTCCCCTGCATTCGTTGTGTTAAATTTCACTGGAGATAAAATTTAATTAATGAAATATGAAAGGGAATGAATTTACGGACTGCATTTTTACGATTTCTCTACAAAATTTATTTATTCTATTCTTTCTCTACCGAAATAATGTACATGAATTAGTCATAGGGAATTTATCTACTTTTGAAAGTTTATGATTCGCGACCATAAAAGTGATAAGTAGGTATATAATTATTTGTTTTTCTGTGTTAACAAATGAATCTCTGTTATATTTTCATATTCAGCATATTTACAGTTGCGTGAAAGGGCTCATTTGCGAGTGTTCGTGTGGTAAAAAAAGTATTTTCTCATTATCATTTAAGGTGTTAATTGATCGTATTCCTTACTCTGGTTAAAAGTGTATTTGGCTTTACAATCCTAGATAGCGTTTTATGAATGAAAAGAATAATCACTTCCTGTTGAATATGTTAGCACTTCTTTAAATGCAATCAGCAGACAAAATAATTATTCGCTTAAGGTGATGTTTTACGAAAATGGTGCTATACAGATTAGCCACTTATTTTTATTAAAATTTAGTAAATAACATCACAAGTTGGTTCAAAATTTCGATTGTTTTTGTCTTTATGAAAGAAACTAGTAGAGACTTTTAATTGTTTTTTTTATCTTCATGAAAGAAACTAATAATTTGTTTTGTCTTTTTTTTACAGTTAAATGAATTTTTCAAAGCTTTATAGCTTGTTATGGAAATAACTATTCGAGCTGAAAAAGGTTGCGTTTACCTAAAAAATCCCGACAGAAAAATCTATGTAATTTCGATTTAAGCTCAACTTTTCTTTTAAATGTTTTTGCTACTTCGGATAACACACACATATTTTTTCTTCCTTTTGGTTAAAATTCTTGGTATTTGCTTATCCACTTTTCCATATCCGTCTAAAAATGATAATTTATTGAGAAACCCACTTGTAAAAATATCGGTTTCAGGTACACTTCTGTAATGTATCGATATTGCTTATTGACATGTATTTCTTATCACATTATTTCAAGTCCCCCTTAGGGTATGGCCTGAGTGGTGGGTTTAGCGGGGCGGAGCGTGTAGCGGAGCGTGCGACCGTGGAGCGTTCTCTGCCTGGTCTAAGTGAATAGACAGCGTTCGAAGTTCGAAGGAAACATTGTCATCATTGAAACTGCCATCATGATTTCACTAGATATTATCGACGTGTATTTAGAAGAAAATGCATTTCTAGAAGGTCACAGTGAAATTGTAAAACAAAGAGAAAAAAATGAGAATTTTCCTCGTTATTTTATTATTAATATCTTGCTAACATACATAGCAATCCCGATGATTTATAAAAGTTCACTCTGGGAATGAAATATCTTTATATGAAAGTTCAAGGTTAAATGAAGACAAACTCCATGAATTTACAAGAATGTGATTGTCGACTTTTGACTATATTCCATATTTCAGGCTTAGATTGAATTTCGGATATTAATTCTTCCTAAGACATGACGTATGAGTACTACAAACGCTGTTCAAACACCAACTGGTTTGAACCTGGAGGCGCACGCCCCGCTGAACACAAGCAAGAACGCTCTGTCCGCCGCTCAATCGTCCGCCACCTGGGACACTTGCATGTACATATGGACACGTGTTTGCGGTGCACGCTGCACGCTCCGCCCGCTGAACGCTCGGCTAGAGCGGGCACTCAGGCCTTACGTTTAGAGTCAAGAACTACTACTCCGAAATCAAAATCTCAGAACTTCTGAACTACGTTTTGTTTTCTTCAACCTTCACACAGCTGATGGATGACGTTACTGATGAGCGTGATATTATTTTTATTTTCAGGAATACCCGTTCTGAGACTGTTGTAAGACTGGCCAGCCAATTGTGATCTAGATTCTTTCAGAGCATTTTGAAAGTTTCTGAAAGTTTTTACCTGCTTCATTGCCTAGTTAAGATCATATTTAGTTAGAGTTTGTAAATGATATAAGCCAGACTCTTTGACTTGGTTTTTGGTAATTCCGTTATTAAGGGGCGTCTGCCAAACGGGTAGGAACAAGTTTTCCTCTTCTACTTGGGTTCCTCGCAGCCCCTCGCTACCACAGCCCGTGTACCACTCTCCACTCCCCACCTCCCACATCCTCCACCTGACACCACATCTTTCCAAAGTAGAATCCAAATGGAGTTTGAAGGGAGGAAAAGGACCGCACATAAAGGGTCAAGATATTCGCTCCTGAACCTTATCGGCGCATTAGGGCTTTTCCCCGATTTCGCAGAGTTGGTCGGCTTTTCCGCGTTGAACTTTATTCTGATTCGCGAAGACGGCCCCGGATCCCGCGGGAATTAACGTGGTAGTGAACTCTCGTAAAGTGCGTAATACCCTATTAAATTTATAAGTTAAGCTCTTTTGCTTTTCCTCGGTGTTACGAAATGAATTTTTACCATGGAAATTTATGAGCATCCCCTGTTTTTCTGACACCACCGAATATATGAATCACGCGGTATTCTTCTTTGCTTCACTCTCTAATGACTAACTTCATCGAACTCATTCCAGCTAAGGTCGAGAGCGAGATGTACGAGTACTTGTAGCTTTCCTCTGCAGCGATTACAATATTTGAATCATTCAATGGGTTTGTGCTGAATGTCTTTTTGTCGAGTGGCAAAACAACTGAGTCACGTTGGTTTATTCTGCTAAAACTGTTTTTTCAACGATAAATCTTTTATTCCCATACTGTGACTCAATGTTTTTTCCTCCTTAAATGTTTGAAATGTGCAAAATATTATTATGGCCTACATTTTTTTTTCATAATTGCGTCGCGTAGATGTTTAAACAAACTTGAGTAGATTTCCCGGCTAAAGTTATGCAGTACCGTTATTCAGGTATTTAGTATTTTTCACTAGGCGGGCAATGGTAGTATGGTCTGGATGAACGCCGCCGACACGAGCCCTCGCTATCTGCTATCTACGTGGAGCACCCTTACCTCCAAGATCGAGGCCGTCCCTTCCGGATCCGGGGATTCCGTGCATTGAGCCGGCAAGCCTCTGGAATGATCCGCGTAACCTGTGCTGTGCCGTGCTATTAACTATGTATAAGCCCGCTAGTACATACTGCGCACGGCCCAAATTCAGATCCTGGTGCCCGTCTGCGAGAGGTACTTGGGACTTGTGACCGTAGCCGTACAATTGTTAGAGCATTTACATACTTAATCATTATTTATCGGCGTACAAAGTTAGCTTTATCACCGAGCCTGGCGAATAATTTCATTATTCGAGTTTGGTAAACAGAATAAACAACCCTCCCCTCATAAATTAATTTCTTGCATTGCGGAGAGAGGGGCAGGTGTTAAAACATGTATTTATTCTGGGTACAGACACAGATGAAATATATGTTTATAAAAAGAATGCGTGATTTTTAAAAAATATATTAGATAGGTACCTACTCGAAATATCGAAAAAAAAAACAAATATGGGTATTAGAATTAATTTTAATATTATTAGTTATAAGTTTATTACTTATCACTAGTTAGGTTCGCGCGCGAAGAATCACGACACACATTTTGATCAGCGAAAAAAAAGAAAAAGATTTTCCAGTTTTTTTTTGTTATGTATTTTTACAGCCATAAAACATTTTATTTTTTTCAAGTTGCAATGTTTGTCTGGAAAAAAAACTGAAATAATGGCTTCTTTCTGATATACATAATAGTATCCATACAGCAAAATGTTCAAATTTACAGTGGAAAAAATATGTTTAAAAAATACAACTAAAACCTTTTTGAACTTGAAAATTGTTAAAAAGTAATAAATATAATCTATATTTTTTTCAATTAATATAATTATGCATTAATATTTTAATACATAAAGGTAATATCTTAAGCCAAATATTTCTTATAAAATTATTTTGGCAATTAAAGTTTTAATTTCCAACACTTGTATTGTGCAATATACTCGTACAATGCGATTAGAGGTCTACATTTTCATATTTCCCCAAAGACGAGTAGTCGGGTATAATAGGTAATACTCGTATAATAAAATAGGTAATCGGCTCCCACTTACTTCCTACCTACAGTGCCTTAGTTCCGTAGCATAAATGCCAACAGTTGTTAGTGCTGACGGAGCACGTGTTTCCCACGCTCCCGAGCGTGCCGTAGATGGTCCAACTAGTCTACACCTACAGAACAGTCCTAGCGAGCGGGGCGACTAGCGGCGGCTGCCACCAGCGGCTAGGGCGTGTACTGCCAGAACAAATGTATTGATCGCTCACCACGTGTACAACACGAATGCGGCCTTTTTCGCTGGATTTCCGTGGAATTTTATTTTATTAATTTTTCAGAAATCGCACTTTATTCCCGACTGTTATTTGTTTAGCTTACTATTTTCAAGTAACATTTTCTCACTGCTTCTCTCGATTCACAATTCTTGGCAGAAATACGATTTGTAAATTGGAGAAGGTAATGGCAAATGAAGCAAGTTTACTTTAAAAGAAGATGGATGTAATCAGTTTTGCATAGGTGACCAAACGAATATTTTAATTTCGTTACAATTACATTGCCCACGTTTCGCAATCATGATAATTTGTGTACTTAACGTGCTAATATGTATATTCTCGGGTGGCATCGCCGCGCCATGGCGTCCTTGAAATCGATTTAAATTCTAAATAATAAATAAAATCAAAATACTTAATCGTAAAGGGGAGCAAAGTCAAGAGTTCCCTCGTTACTGTGTTATTTACCGGTCGGACCCACTGACGCAGGAAATCACGAGAGGTGTGTTATTTGGTTATTTCGCAGGTGAGTTAGTTGGGTGTATGGGACGGGTAGGTGGTAGGTGGTTGGTTGGTTGCTTGTTACTGTTTGTAACCCTTTGAAGTTGATCCTGAACACGGTAATAAAACAGGTGTCCCTTCCATACATAATTTGGTGAGGCTGCTTCCGTATGCTTCACGTGTCGCTTCCCGCCAAGAGAGGATCGATGCTCGGAGCGGTGCGCGCGCAGCTTCCCGCCAGCTTCCCCGGACCAGCGCCAGTTACAGCGCCAGCGCTTCCCGCCTAAATCTACGTCAAACAGCTCTCAACCTTAATTCTAACTAAATTCGCACAGCCACGTTTATTCTCGATGATTATTTGCATTGTTTTTTAAATTTATTTATCATTTAACTTTTTGCACAAAAACCATGTTAACCACGAAAACAAAAATGCTTGAAAGTTTAAGAAGGCATCTTCGTACGCGTGTTTTCCGTGATGTTGTCGTATTTTACCGCCAAAAAATCTGTCAAATAAAATTCTTTATTTTATAAGTAATTTCTTTACTAGTTCATATTTTCTAACATGCACAGATGGTAAATTAATATTATTTCATACAGTTATAACTCCTAATTAATAGTTCAAATAACCTTTCAGGTGGGGATTTTGAAACGTGTTTACTTCCTTCATTATTAAGTTTAGCCTCTTAACCATTTTCAATTCTGACGCGAAAATTCGTTTGAAAAAACATATATAAATAATGATATTTATATTTTCGTAGAAAGCTATCACTTTGTGGTTTGACATATTTAATGAAAATTAAATAATAACATTGTATTAGAACACAGTGTTTTTGTTTGTTTTTATGACTGAGGTTTTATACAAAGTTATTATTTCACTCTCATTAATTGATATTTATTCGGAATTACACCATTTCCATAACGGATAATGGAACACAAATACGAGTATATATAAAATATTATTATTATATACCTCAGCGCCCTTGAGGTGATTTTTCACAAAAACGGCGCTATACAAATTATCCAAATATTATATTATTATTAACAAGGATTGTTCAATATATCTATAATTTCCCTGGATCTTGAGGTTATTTGTTAAGTATGTAAGATATTTGAAGCCCATATTAATTTAGGCGCGCACACAAATCTAAATGCTAAAAATGAAGGTGGTAGGCATTGGGCATGTTCCTTCATCAAGTATCTGTTTAGAATCTCCCCTAATGTTCATTTGAGTGTAAATTGCCATCACTTCGTGTTTGTTTGATCTTTGTAGATACCTCCCCAGAATTTGAAACGCGGGCAAGAGTCCTCGTTCCTCTTTCTCTACGAGAGTGTCGCCTCGCGCAACAGTAATGAATGACAGTAGCGTTGTGAACGCTCTGAAAGAACTACTTCAAAGAACTACTTCTTTCGGCAACAGTTCGTACTTCATTCATTGTTCATTGAACAAATACTTCAATTGAAGTCGGTAGTCCATTTTAGCGCTCATTCATTTCAATAACTTAATTTTATTGAACAAATACTTCAATTGAAGTTGGTAGTTCCTTTTGGCGTTCATTCATTTCATTTCATTAAACAAATATTTTAATTGAAGTTGGCAGTTCATTTTAGTCTTTATTCATTTCATTAACTTCATTTCATTGAACAAATATTTCAATTGAGGTTGGCAGTTCATTTTAGTCTTCATTCATTTCATTAACTTCATTTCATTGAACAAATACTTCAATTGAAGTTGGTAGTTCATTTAAGCCTTCATTCATTTCATTGAAAAAATACTTCAATTGAAGTTCATTTTAGCGTTCATTCATTTCATTGAAAGAACTACTTCAAGTTGCAGCAGTACAGTTGCGAAGGTGAAACTTTATTTTGGCGAGGAACCGGTTCCAGTTCTTTTCGTTTTCAAATCTCTACTGACTAGTACGTGCTTTTTCGGCGAGGAACCGGTTCCAAAAATAACTGAACAAATACCGGATAAATTGATATCTGTTTTTTGCGAGTTCGACTTCAATTGAAGTGTTCACTTCGAAGGGTTCATTTAAAAGAAGTAACGATTCATGAAGCGTTCACAAAACATTGATGTTTTTCCCAACGCTAAATGACAGTAACTGATATACGAGTACCCAGTACCCACATAATATTATATTATACACACTGCTTGTAACTTGTAGTTCATAGATTGGAGCATTATCAGCACACGTTACCCTTTGAACGGGACACTTTATCTGTGAATCATTTGTTTTTCAACTTGGTGTTTTGGAGAATTCGAAGTACGAAGTTAGTTTTATCATTTTTTTTCTAATAAATGCGGTTTAGCTTGAAAATAACAAAATAATTTCAAAACCTTAGTATTTTTATACAAAACAATTATAGTAATCAACCATCAGCAATGTAAAAGCACTATTGGGCCAAAAAACATTCCATCATTGCGATTTATGTTAGTAATAGATTAACTTTAAAAAAATGACAGATAATCTTGGAGTAACAATATATGGAGAGAGAGCTAATTCTTTTTACCCAACCTATCCAAATTTAGGATAAATCACTTTCTCCGGGTTTTAACGTCGTACACCATGAGAGAGAAAGAGAACAAAATGTATCAAATTATCACACCGCTTTAAAGTATTGTAAGAATATTTTTCGTGTCCCGCGTCTCCGTTGACTGCCCACACGTTTTGTTATATTCTATATTTTTGTTTATAACAATACTTTTAAAAACAAAAAGTGGTTATACGAATAAACAAAAACATTATGTCGACATGTGCTATGAATGGATGTATACATACCCTAGCCCTAGTCCTAGCCACGCCCAGGTCTAGCCGGCAAAACTCATAAAAACTGACTACAGCAGCGCTTCCTCTTGTATATTATTGCTCTGAGCAAATAATGTAAAATAGGTACAAAGGTAAAAGACCATTTTTTTAACAAAAATTTTGAGCACTTTCTAAAAAAACGCACTTACTTAATTTCAGTGCGACGAATTTTTTTTTAGTGGTGTAAATTTTCACTCGTTTCGGACCCATTGGTTTAATTGTTAAATCTGCTTCGCGTGTTATCAGAGAGAATATTTCGATTTTCGCTAATTATAATTTGATGGCAGTGGCCACGGCGAGCCGTAATGGTGTTTCCCCAAATTAATTGCTCTTCATTGTTGAAAACTACCTAACATCGTAATTACAATTACCCGCGAGCAGTGGCGGCTCGTAATAATCACCGCGTGAAATGGCTCCGGGTTCATCCCGGGCGGGGGAAGTGAAGCGAGCTCTCGGCCCTCAGCTGCAGTGTGCACCACGCAGCCGCCACTACCCACCTACCCAGGCACTGGGCACTGGGCACTGGGCACTGGGCACTGGGCACTGGGCACTGGGCACTGGGCACTGGGCACTGGGCACTGGGCACTGGGCACTGGGCACTGGGCACTGGGCACTGGGCACTAGGCACTCCTCTCTACTACCTTCTGCCTCTGCCTCTGCCTCTGCCTTGTGCCTTTTCCGCCTGGGCCCACGTGGTGGCCGCTGTCGGTTGTTGAGCCCCCCCCCACTCGCTCCGAGCCCCTTGGACCCATTCAGGCCCTTCCCCTCGAACTGCCTAGTACCTAGAGACCCCTCGCTTCTGGAACTGGAAATGATGCCTCCAGTTGCATTCCGAACGCCGCTCTACTGTGACGTTATGCGTTTTGCTCGGGCATGAAACATGTAAACAAACCATTTAGCCAATTGTTGTTGACAAAAATTCAAGTAAAATTATTTTAATATATTTTTTAAATTCTGTGACTTACTGAAGTATCATTGCTATCATATTGACGTTTGTTTTTTTAAAATTAACGATTGAACGCTGTATTGAAGGGATTTGAATGTGCTTTCTTGATACTGCTGAAAACATTATTTCGAAGTTGTGAAGTGGTATGTGGACTTGAATTTTCCCGAGAACCTTTTCTCGCGATATTGTAAATCTCGTGGAGAAGTTCGTTAGTTTCCAGTTTCCACGCGGTGGGCTAACCGCACGTAAACAGACGAGCCCCGCCGCGCTACCCACCGAAACGGCGCAGACGTGTACGTATAGAGAACAGACACCGGCGCGCCTTACTAGGAACACTGGGAACCCACACTGCGGGCCGCGTCCTGCGCTGCGAGTGTGTGTGTAGGTTCGCCGTCGCACACCGACGCGAGCTGAAAGCTTTACCCACACAGGCGTAGGCGACATCACGATACACATAAGCCCAGTGCCCACCACTACCACCGCCAGCGTTACGTAGGCGCTTCACACGGCGTACACACAAATATATATATATATATATATATATGCACTTGCGCGTACCGTACGACTGAATTGTATATGTTACGATATTTGAACTGCTCTAGCATTCTTTCAGTTCGCGTTCGACCGCGTCGCGAGAGAGACGCTCTCTGCTTGTTCCGAAGACATTCTCCCGATTGCAAATCGTTTGAATATTTTCAAGTTGTTATTGGCAGTTTATAATATTATTGTGAAAAGTTTGTGTGTTGTTATATTTATATAACATCAGAGTATTGTATATCGCTGTTTCCGCAATTGTTGTTTTGATTGCGAACGGTTGCGAAATCATCCGCGAGGAACTTTCGAATGGTTGTTTGTAAACACCGTTGCTTTTACCTGCAGTTGTTTACGTTCCGTTTAACCCACTTCGCGCATCTCGGACTCCCAAAGTGTTTTGATTGAACTGTGTTTTCCCGCGGACTAGTTTCGGGGAGAATTAGTTCTGAATTGGTAGCTGTCCGACCTCCAACGGGGCTCAGCTTGTGAATGTCCCTCTCCGGGCTTCGCAGGTGAAGCGTCAGCTGCAGCGATCTGAGATGAGTGCTCTGGCAGTCAGGAACAAGAGGAGATCCCGCGGAGCCGACACTCTCCTGGAAGCCGCCAACAGGATCCTCAGGATCCTCGGTGTGAACACCAGCAAGCAGGTCAAGCATCCCCCGCACAAAGCCAAGGTGAGACCGGAGACCCGCACATTCTCTCTACTATCTCTTTGCCAACCGAACGAGCCGACAACTCGGGTGAAAGGTTTTCGTCATCAACCGCCTTGCAGAATTTCCCAAACAATCTTGCTGTCTCGGAGCTAAATATTGTTTTGCAACGCTTTTCTTACCTCAGCTGAGTATTTGACCCAAAACGTATTGCAATAATATGTTGCGCAATATCAACGAAAAAACTTGTCCCAATTCTCTTCACAAAAATGTCCCGACAAATTTTAGAAATCTGTCAATTAATGTTTACTCAATATTAAATGTGTACGACTTGTTTGTTTTGATAACCCCGCGCGCTGTCGCGATTCAATGGAACCTGGCGGGTATTTTGAGTGCTGTGTATTCACTTTCTTCCTAAAAAGCATTCTCATAAAATGCCCTGAGGAATGTGGTACGTACTGTAAATGTGGCTCGTCTTTTGACATAACGGTTCAAGTAAACACCTTCGTTGTGAGAGTGCTGCTCAGAGCGTACAGAATATATTTCCGCATAAATACCTGAGAAATCCCTCCCAGAGGTGCCTCAGGTGGCCGCCAGGCGGCAGTAGGAAGCATTCACCATTCTCCATTCTCCCTCGCGCCTCTGTTGATGCAGCTCGTCTCTGCTCACCTGGTATCTGTGCACTCACCCACCACCCACCGAATCTTACATTATTTATAATGTGCACCACATTCATTAATGTTCTAGCGGTACCTACAGTGTTTAAAGTACAAAAGTTCTTCACTTCACCTTTGTATTGATGTTTAGTTCAAAAACATAGAAAGACAATTTCGCATAAAATTAATATATTTTTCCAAGTTTCCATTTGCCAAGAATTTACGCTGGCCATGTCAAACGTAAATATTATGTATTTGTGTCAATCACTGCCCCGCCGGCCGGAGAGGCAGTCTTTCTTTGCTTATCTTCAAATCCGGAAGGAATGCAAGGCTGATGTGAGCGTAATGAATAGGATCAAGAAAGGGACGCTTAGATGGTTTGGGCATGCAGAGCGAATGAACGAAGAAAGGAGTGTGAAAAGAATATACGAGTATGATGCGAAAGTGAATGGAACAAGTAGTCGAGGACGCCCGGGGAAGACATGGCACGATCAAATAAATCACATACTTGAATGGGGTCATGTGAAGAGTCAGAATAACAGAAGAGTGTGAGACGATGTATGAATGTGAATAAAGCAAGGAGTGTGTGCCAAGACAGAGTTATATGGCGGTCCGTCCTCTCTGCCTACCCCTGCGAGGAAACGGCGTGATGGTTAGTTAGTAACTTTTTTTTTTTTTGATTTTCCGACCACACATGCATTGCTAAATGATTATACCTACCTAGATTTTTTTTAAAATTTCTCTCTCTTTTAGCAATACCAAATTGCAAAACAACTCCACAGTTACATCTTACTTTATATCCTCGAAGTATCTCCGCTTGTTTATCTTGTAATCTATCAGTTGTTGTTTTGACGAATTATGATGTTCGCTATTAAATGTACATAATAACCCGAGTCATGCTGTGAAACCCATCTCTCTAAAACAATCGCACAATAAATAATAGTTTGTTTATTGTGGAACGCTTCTATCGCCGTGATGAAATGTAATTTTATCAGATTGAAGGGAGATTTCATTTTGCGAACGCCGCTTTATTTCTATGAAGTAGGTATTAGATAACCAATGAAAACAAAACGCGCCCCTACAGTAAAATTAATACCATCAACGACAACCTTTTCAGTTATCATCGATTTTGCTTTCATCAAATCGATTACCAAAGAAGTTGTTCATCAAGTAAAATGCTGTATAGTTTTATAGATGCTTTAAATTGTCATTCGTATCATTGTCTGTATTTGTCGACCCGTTTTTGTTAACCCGAAATTCTAACATAAAATGAGTTCTTGTGCTCGTGATAAAAAGGTATGAATACACAGTTGCCACTCGCTCGTCTTATTCTTTTGTCTAAAATACATTTTTTTAGGAACCGAGTAGCACGATGTCTTCTTTATTGAATCAATGAATATTAATGGTTCGAATGAACAGACGGAAATGTGGTATGAAGAATAAAATATACATGTACGCATCACAATAAATCTCCATGAATTTTCACTACTGCCGACCTATCACTGATTCTGAGCCCATATCTAATGTGGAGCAATATTCCTATGTAAGTTAAGGTACGTAGGCTGCAATTTAGATCATTTATTCGTATTGTTTGAGCTAGAAAACGAATAAATTCAGAACAACGCATACGCTGATTCTATTTCTTAAATTCCGTAAACTTTTTCTGTGTGAGATTATGTAAGAATGAGGCGAATTGCTTTTCTTAGATATTGCAGCATCCTGCACCTGACCTCTTTTCAGTTATTTACGTTTGTTTGGCCTTAGACTCACGATCGTGCATTCTTGTTGCTTTGGTAATTACTACTTCATATACCTTTATGCGTGATGAAAAAGTATGCAATATTACTTCGCAGTTAATGTTAGACTTACTACCCCCTCTTTGCGAATAGTTTTTAGTACCTTTTATATTTTACCCACGGTTTATAATGTGGCGCGTGCTTTCACGAAATAACGTTTTAATTCCCCGATTAAAATAGATACACAGATTTTGAATTTGCACGGCGCGCGTTTTACAGTAAATGATCGATCATTGTATTTGTTTCTTTTTGTTATCGAATTAGATAACGATGTTATCATTATATCAGTCTTAGCATCGATGTTATATTATAATATTTTGATTAGAATGTTGCAAGTGATCCACAGCGACGGGTACAAAGTGTATCTGTCTCGGATCGGCTGTTAGTTGCTAGTTACTGGTTACTGGCAGAGCGATAGAGCGATGCTGGTAGAGTCGCAGTGTTGTCAGACCGGACTTCGACCCCTGGTGTTGACAAACAGTGATACAGAAGCAGCGCCCCCCTCGAGCACCCCAGTCCGCTGACCATCACGGCCCCTTCCGTACAGCAGAAGTTGCGGAATCGATCTGTCGGTGATTCGAGGTTTAGCCTCGATATTTGTCAACAGAGCAGAGCCCCATTCCGAGGCGGGGTTCGGGACACCTCCACTTGCCGGAGCCCGCGACTTGGCTACATCGGCATTGTCGCCAGCGGCGATCTAACGAGTCGTGATTAGTTCCCGGGACTCGACCCCTTTGTCGTTTGAATTAAATACAATTACTGCAAATTGGTGAACTCATGTTCTGCATTCTTCCACTCCTACTTTTGCAATTTCTTCATAAAGCCTCGTACACAGACAGAGGTTCTCTCGGAAGTGAGTGTGTGTGCGCAGCGTCTGGGCCCAGCTAGGCAGGAGCTGGGCGCTCCCAGGCTAGCACTAGTGCCTAGGCCTACTGGCCGGCGTCTCGGAGGACCGTGGGAAACCCCGCCACCACCTCGACTCCGTCGCCTTTTACTTCAACTGCCCGCTCGGCCATTGTTATTTCGTAATTGGTATTCATTTTACAGTTAAACCGGTATCACTGTACGAGATGCGCTTCGTGTACTGTGTTTCGGCAAACTACGATTAAGCGATGATGAACTCGCATCATCTTTTTAAACGGAAGTATTCCATTCTCAATAATATGCCTACCTCCTTATAGGTAGTGCCACATATCCAGGTAGAGACGATCTATGTTAATTGTAAAGCGAGACACCCGACACCCGTAAGTTTGTAATCACCATGGCGCCGCAGTCACTTGTTTCGCGTTTATTCATATACGCTTCTCCACTCTGAGGCAGAAATCTCTGCAGTATCTAATTACATATCCCACTAAAGAGTCTAGCCGCCCTCTGGAATATGTATTGCATAGTGTATTGTCTGTGCCTGTCTGCTTACTGCCTAGTGCCTAGTGCCGTGTGAGGCGAGGTTCTCGGGCGGCGGGTGGTTGTTCCGCGCTGAGTCACCGCTGCTGGCGCCGCCTCCGCTCTGCCTTGTACAGATTATCGCCATATGTTTTGACTACGTGAATCATTCACCTCGACTTCTCACCTAGCTTCCCACCGCCGGGGTCGACTACAACTGTCGATTTCGTTATGTATGTAATTATCATCCTGCAATAATTGCACCACCGGAGTGGAGGAATGCCGGCAGATCTATCTGTTGACCCGGTATGATTTCATTGTTCAGTCATCCGCGATCAAAATCGCCTCCGTCATTTGTGGGTGTTGTCTTTTACTCGCGCAACTGTTAGATCATGCCTAGTCATAATATTCTAATAGCTGATCTCATACACAGGTAGGTGTAGGTTCGTAGATGCACGCATAATGGGTAGTAGTAATATCGCGGTGAATATAATGTTTTATCTGTAAAGCAGTTTAGCGAGAACAGGTGTATAAAGCTTGCCACGTGTGCCATTGTTACCTGCGACTATAGAAACAAAGAGGGCTCTTGCACTCGAAATGCACTTCTGACAAAACATAGAGCACAAAGCTGATGTACCATACTCGTACATGGTGGTATGTAAGCCGTGTTCTGTACCGTCAGCCTATTACTTCTGAGAAATGTTTTTGTGCGTCGGTTGGCTCAGCGTTCCTCACCATCCATTGAGTGAATCAACGTGAGTTTCGGTTTTCCTAAATAATCTGGACGCATTTTGGCACTTATGACCGGAAGCCCGTTTAGCCAATTTCGCCGCGGACAAATTACTGTTAACTTTTGGAATTTAATTGGATCACCGTTAGACGCCATTCCTCGGATATATATTACGGCCTGTGCTTCGGTTATTCCGCTATCACCATCTTGCTCATTCCGCCGTGTGTCAGTCATTTGGTTCGTGCCCGAATACGTTCCTACCATCATATCCGGAAAACATGCATTCATCGTGCAAGTGATGTACGAGTATGTGTCTGTAACTGTAAGAACGCGAGAGAACATTTGCGTGATGCTGGCTTTCTGCGAGTCTTGCTGAATCTGTAAAATCATTTGATTCCCTTGTCGCTTGTAATCAAAATAAACTTTTCTTTTTTTACAATAACTCCACACAGGAGCCCTTGAAGGAAATAATTTCCCTCAGGGCCTATGTCATCTTTGGGGATGCTGTGTGGAGGGTCTTTTTGAGGAAAGGAAGGAGTGAAGGGGGGAGGAAACACAGAGGCCGGCAAATCGTTCCATAGCCGAGCTGTTGAACATAAGAACGAGTCGTAAAAGCGACCGCTTTTATGCAGCATTGCGGTTACGTCGCAATTCTGTATTATGATGCCATATTAGTAACGATGCCCTTACATTCATATCTTGGTCTACATAATTATTTAGTACGGGTATCATAACGAACTGGCCACGACATCGCATTTCCAATACGGAATAGCCTCGCTACGGAACAGGCGTCTTCGTCGACAAGGTTTTCCATTTAAATAATGAACACACCGCCAGTGTCCAAGCGTTGAAGTACTCAGTGTTCATGTTCAGCGAGCCCGCTCTCCCAGAATGTAGTGAACGGAGAGCGAGGACTGCTTCGATGTTAATTACATTCATTGAGGGGATTTCTCTTCTGCGGCGCTTTTGACTATTGTGATAATTGATCGGCTTTTCTCCCAACGTTTGTTTGTTCGCGTGTTTGTGTTTGCGATATCCAGATAGCCAGAGCGAAGATGCCAACGTGCGCTGACTTCACGTGTACATTGCACATCTCTCGACTCCCTACTTTCATAGCCTCGATACTGATGGATTCCAAACAATCATTATTATTTATATTATGCGGAAATAGTCACGGATATTCTGATTTATGTTGTCATTATTTCCTATCACATAAACACGCTTTATCTGCCTGAAATATGGTCACTATATTCCGGCGGCTGACGTTTTGTTTACCTTGGAGACTGGTGGCTTCAAGTCCCCCATAAATTTGCTACCGCCCATAATCCGGGCAGGTAAGGAACAATATCACTAATTCAAAAGTAAGCAAGTATGCACATAATATGTAACCTACATTATATTGTCTACCGAGCAGATACCGTCAGCTGTATTTATTAGAATCACGGCCTTGTGTGGGATGGTGTAAGCATGTACATACGCACTTCTCGCAGATTCGGGACAACTATTCCTGCGCCACAATAGTATGGGTACGTTTTGTTTATTGCGATAGGTGCATAGTAGCGTGGGTTTAGCCACAAGTATTTTGGGTGCATTTACCCGTTAACATGTCGGTCGTTATACCGCGTGTGAAAGAATGCACAGCGAACTGCACACAACGTTTGAATCACCGAGGAATGTGTCCGTTAGCGTGGGTAGGTAAAAAGATCCCAACGTCTTTAACAACCTTTGACCGAATGCAATGATAAACGGCTTATGTGTCGCCTTGCCTAAGAATAACATTCTCAACACTGGCTGAAGTCGGCGAGAGATTGAAAGTTTGTCTATAATTTATTGGTGATTTGAGCAAATGCTCCTTCTATTTATCAATCCGTGACATTATTTCAAATAACTTTCTATTTTCACAGTCATTTAAATACTCCATTGACATTTGCATCGTAAACTGTGTCGTTTGTAAAAGCGAATTCCTTATTTACCGATTGAAGTATTAACGGTAGTAATTTAAACGAATAATAAATATTTATAATAATAGCACGTATCGTACAAGTCACGGCACAGACAATTCTACTAAGGAATTAGTGTTTTCATAAAGTTTATGATCGATTTCCGCAATAATTTGAGAAATAACCATTTTAAAGGACTTGAAATTACGTAACGGCCATACTGGCGGAGCATTCTCGACTTTCTTCCGTTGGCGTTGTTTTGAAACTCATTTGTTCAGCAAGTGATGGGGGGATTTTGTCATGCAAACTTTATGTAAGCGGGCGAACGCTACCTCCATCGCGAGCCACATAACCGCCGCTTTCTTAAACCGCTACCGGCTCCGACATAAGGATGGTAATCGTAATCAACCGAACAACCAACTGTCACCGGGTTTCGTGCTGTTTGCCAATAACCCCACACGTTAAACCGATTGGTATTTTCATTTCAATCAGAGCCTGCTTTACAGTAACAATGCATCCTCTAGCGAAATCATAGTATTGTCTGTTCATGCAGTTACGTGCACGGTGCATTAAACCGAGTCACGTAATTAAGTTATTTTTGTGGATTCCTGCTGGCGGCGTAGCGTCGGACTTAAAAACGACATTCATCGAGTAAACACTATCGTCCGGAGTGCGCTATAGTCCATCAGCCATTAGCGGGCTTGGGCGGCGCCCAAGAAGAAGTCGGAGCTGGTCAAGTTTCGCCCCTGCCGAAATGGAAGTGACTTGTGCGCGCGACCCACCGCGCATAACCGAGAGAAACCGATGGCGCACGTGACGTTTCCAGCGTCCACCGTCCATCGGTCTTTCTCCACCAGCCACCAGCCAACAACCAACAACCGAATTACTCTAGGGCTGTGTGCTGCGTTACCTCTAAACCCCTACTCAGTTGACACTAGACTTGAGATGAGCTGTGATCCTGCGCGGTCGCCTTGTATTACGAATTGTTATTCACCCAACATATTATTTGTTGTGCTCAGTAAATATGTGTCTAGATTATTTGAAAAATGCGGTTAATATATTTTTATGCGGCTAGCATTTTTCGTGCTGAAATATCATTAGCAAACATCCTCGATAATATTCCTGAAGATTTAATCTACCTAGCTACAAGACGTTTTTCCCACGTTTAAAAGAATGTAGATCTGATACCTTCTATTGTCTACGTATGTGTAGTAATTCTTATACTAGCGCTGCCACACCGTGGGACTACGTTCCGAAAGAGAGTTTTGCGAAACATTTGGCATTTGGTTGTCCGAGTTGTTTTGATATGGAGCTGCTCACCGCTCCATTCCCCTTCAATCACCATTGTCAAAACACCGTGCGTCACACGTCGTACTACCGCGTGCAGTTTGTAAACGATACTTTGTATTAAACGCAACTTAACAAACATCAATGCTGATGAATGGATACAAGTTCACTCGCAACAACTTCGCAACCCAAGCGCTTGGTTTGGTGTAGTTTTTGATTTCTTTCGTACCGCGTCTGGAATTTATCGCCTTCCTCGTGCCGGTCTCACATCTCGCCATGTGAACACTTCGTAGAATTCATAAATTAACTTGAAATATACAAATTAAATGCAAACTAATATTTTGATATAGTACGAACACGTGCAGGACATATTTCGCTACCTCAAAAGCATGCACAACCAACACTAGACGATATTATTCGCTGGCCTTTCGGATCCTTTATAAAGTGTCTCCTCTGCATGGCTATCCGAAACAGTAACTAGTTTCACGAACAACACATCTATGGTAATGTCTGCTTGCTTCTGCCGATCTCCAGTTGGCTCAGTTCTAATGCTGAGGGTATCGACTCTTGACTCGTCAGGTAAACAACCTTTTCAATTCAGGAAACTTTTATCACGTCGTTAACGAGGGTTTTCATTTAGCGATTTCGTTGCTATGTACTCGTACCTACATATTTCGTTTCTATTACGAGCCTTTATAAATCATCGCCACGCTCATTTGCCCAAATATTAGCATAAATAAATCGTTTTAATTTACGTCATTCCGGTTGTGACTCGGTCGTAAACCTTTGACATCACCAGTCACCCCCCCCTCCTCCCATTCGGTGAATTGGCATAACTTGGTTTTCTTATCACGTATCAGCAAACAATCGTTTTTTTATTCGCCCGCCACGCATCTGAAACATGACGTCAAATTAACGTACACCAACAATCAGTCTTAGAGGTACGCAATCATGATCTTTCGAGTTGCTCGTTGGCAATGTAGAAAAAAATGTCCTTTGTCAAAATAATGTACACAGCCATTGACCTTTGTACGGCGCGGGTACTTAGTGGTTGTTGTGACGCCTAATTATTCTCTTATTTTCGGTAATACTGAAACTTAATTCCCAACAGCTTATTATTGTCCCTAATTTTCGATTAAATTAAATTGTTTTGCGTTCCACCTCCGGCAAGATGGCTGCCATTACTATTCAGACTGGTTTGGAGCATTTTTATGCTAATCGGCGGAGCTATTTTTATCTATTTCTATTATAGGATGTAGCATTATTTGTTCCATTTGGTATTTCTAGCTGAATTCATTCACTGTTTTAAATACCTACACCGCGAATATTGCGAATTAGGCTTTGATTATGATATCGCACGGTCGTCCACATGTGCATATTTTAACATTATTAGCATCACTGATCCGATATTCAATATTGAGCCACCAGCCACCAGCCACCTGCTTCCCACTTTTATTTGAAAATTCCAAGTATTAATCAAAACACGTTTCAGTTGCCCTGAAAGTAGGTACCTACACACATAGTTCACGCTTGAAAACGCGAATCATTTGATCTAATCTGTTCTGATAATATATAACTGTTCGGTAATGGCCAGAAAAGTTGATAGAGTGCTAATAATATGTTTTTCCTACACAGTACATACGTAATAATACCATACATGTTTTATCTAATATACGAGTGCTCGTACGGGTCGGGTCCACGTAGCGTCCGCGCGACGGCTCGCACCTGATAAAGCCTGATAAGAGACCTATCTACCCAACTTCAGTGACTCATTTTTATGAGGTTAAATCAAACTACACTAGTAAAAAGATGAAAGGTATAGCCTGTCTAGTATCTAACAAACGGAAAAAAACCGAGCGGCGTATTCATTTTGCTAAACCAATTTTATTACTGCTTTCTTATTTTGAACATCGCCAAGTATTTTTGGGTGATTCCTGGAATTCTATAATCAACAGTTGGATAACGATTTAGCGCGATATTGATAGCGAAGGAACAAATAACGCCATCAATCACTCTATTATTTAATGTGTTTTTCGCAAGAGTTGTGACATCATTTTTTTCGACTGCCAAAAGGCGTTAATTGCTCCGATTAATTCTGCCAACACGAAATACAGGCTCATTTGAAATAATGTCGGCCGACTCGTATTGTTTTTGTTGCCGGCTGAATTGATCTGAACGCGCCTTGTCACTAAGTCACCACCATTCACCACCCACTCGACGCCGTCAACCTTTTGGGCCTGTCTGGCTATAAAATGCAATATGGAATGTTTAGTCTGCATCGTGTCCCACTGCACTCGCCGGCCAGGAGAGCTCTGTGCAGCCGTAAGACCCGCCCACTCAACACGCACGTCCATTTTTCATTTCGTCATAAAGCTGTTTATGTTTGCTGTTGCAAAGATAAGAGGTCATTTAGACCACACATCCTTGGCGTGCTCGTCAGTCGTCACAACAATTCGTGTTCCCCCCCGCCTCCGCGGCCCGCTCATTGCCGATCATAAGATATCCCTAATTGCCTTTCGCCCTGTACCTACATAACTCTAGTAACTACTCGTCCAAAGATAAAGCTTATTGTGTCCAGGAAAACCCGCTGTAATAATTCTAAATAAATAAAATAAAAATTCAAACTCGCTGTTTGTTGGTTTTATCAATATTGTTGACCTGTCTTTATACAAATGTAATGCTGGAATCGCGATTATTCTACTCCCGAGCATTTTATTTGCAAAACATCTCAATAAACAGCTTTTATTGTTTTCTCTTTATCATCACGTGAACGTCACGTGCTAAATGTAATATTTTTATTACTTACCCATACTTATGTGCTAAGTTGTTTTTAAATCTGTTTATTATATTTTGAATAACACTTCTACAAATTATTACCTCGCCATGTTCGGGATCCCAATCTAATCTGTTAAATATCGTCCAGTTGGTATAGTAATGAATTAGAATGATAGTGGATGGGTTCTGCGGAACAGGAAGGTAAAGTTAGGTTAGGTTCCTACCTTACTCTACTCATGCGCCCGGTTGTTTGTTTTGTCACGAGTGTGGGTTTATAGTTTATGGTTTCCAGAGCCAGAGCCAGGCCAGGGCCAGGGCCCTTGCTTCGGCTTAGTTAGCGCGAATTCCCGATGCAGCTGAAGTACAATAGCGGCGCATTTCAGCTTATGTTTTACTATTACACATTCGCCTCGACTCGAGTAATAAAACCCTTACACGCGCTGTGTGTAGCGATTGTGGAAAATGTTTGATATTTTACTGCCACGTCAGCCTTGGATCTGAGCGTGTGCCCAACTCGCGTCATTCTAAAATATTATGTCGTAGCGTTAACGTAAGGCCTTTACTGCTATTGCTACCTCCAAATCACAACTTTACCTATAATATGCAGTTTCTCGCGTGAAGCAGCCAGTTTATATCAGGCAATAACTACAGCAACATGAGATCCCTTAAGCAAGTCTTTTGGTCTTATCTTTGTGGGTTGGAGATTTAGTGTCCCGCTCGAGTCCAGTGAATTGTGGTGACCTGAGCGCTGCATTTTATTCTCCACCCCCTCCTAGCCGCACCTAACTTTTCCGCGTCCAACAGTTAGTTGTACACTCGCTTTGAGAGCCACTCCTCCTCGCCCTCTTGGGAAACCGTAATTCCTCTAATCCGCTCTGATTTTGGAATCTCTAAGACTAATCATGCTTGAATCTACTTGCACCATATTAATCGTAAAGGTGAGCTCTTTTTTATTGTATTGCTTACATTTAAGTTAAATTGATGTTCTTCCTAACGTTGCTTTGTACATACAGAATTTGCATCAATATCTAATCTGTACTTAGAAAACTTTGGAAATGTTATCGCACACCGACAGACTTTTCCCGTGTTTTTCTTTCCCTTATCGTGCATTTATGGATATAGATTTGTAACTACCCAGTTTATAAAACCGCTTTTCTGCAATGTGTTTGGCTGTTTATGACTATGAATGAAATCGTGGTTCTTCACTATCTAAGCAAAGGTCAAAAAGTCTCCAAAGTTCATCACTGCCCGCCATAGAAAAATATGTTTTTTTTCCATACCTATGGATGTATGTATTTTATTTTCAATGTTATGATAACTTTATCATCTTCGAACTTCGTGTGCCATGAATATACATTCGTGTTTTATTGCCGAGCATTCTGACTTGACAAACAAGTTTATAAATATAACAGTTGATAAGGATGAAGGGGGTATTAATAAATCATTTTTCGACACCAAACAGCGTATAATTGTTATGACCGCTTATAATTTGTTTACTTATTCCTTAGTTTAGAAGCAGCCAGTTTTGTTTCCTTTGTGTAAAAGAACCAAGTGGCGATGTTTCAAGTTTGCCATTTATCTTAAACTATGAAGGAGAAAATATGATGCATCTCTCTGCAAAAAGTTTCTGCTCTGAGCTCTGGCGTCATGAAATTTGGATTTGTTTTTCTGACGGGAATGCAACGATGTTCAGTAACGTAATATTAATTATGAACTAAGGAGCTTTAAATTATTAATTTAATTCTAAAAATACCAACTAACATTACCATACTTTTCAGTTGTTCAAAACTACAAACAGTTTTCAGCGAAAACGGATTGTGAATCCTTTATTATTATTATTACAGTTCAACTCGTATTCGCGGCAAACGCAAATATAACATTCCAAGATATTATTTTACGTCCTCGTTGTAGGGTTTTCCCTGTTTATTAATAGCGGATATATTATCATTTTGTCCAGGTTTTCCTAACCGCCGCCGTGTCGGAGGCTATTGGGCCGTGTCCGAGCTTTTAACTTTTTACTTCCTGTCCGAGGCAGGATGTGCCCCGACCGATACGGTTTCCTCGACAGATAAGGACCGGCCGATACGGTTATTTTTTGTCAATGCGCCCGCCTATCCGCCCATCCGCCCACCCACCCATCCGCCCATTCCTCTGCCGGGCACCAACTCGCCCCCAAAACTTGATACTTTCATACTTGATAAATACATCCAACAGGAACAGAGGCTACGACGGACCTCTCTTCGCCAGAATCATGTGGGAATCTACTAATACCCGTGGTGGACTTTCGGCGGTAGAACCATCTCGGAAGCTCTGAATATTCCACAGCTTCGTTGTAATTTCTCCCTCCTCTCATAACATATAACAGACCGAGATGATACAGCGGACCTCTTAGTGGCAGGATCATATTTATTTAGTATAATCTTTCCACGATGACGATGCGTACAAAGCTTGTAAAGCATAATATTAGTTCAGGCTAAGATTGCTAAATTAACTTTCCATTGTTGTTTCTGGCATTTAGATAAAGATACTTAAACGTCACTGGTGCCGTATTTATCATGTTACTTTGCCGCCTTCGTTGTAACATAACGACAATCTTACATGTACGAGTATATCTCGCCATATTTCAGCAATCCTGCACACACTGCACAGGCTTACCGCTTATACCATTGTAATCTAACTCTCTCATTCATAAATCATAAACGACGTACTCGTATGTGACATACATAGAGCTCAGCGACAGGATTATAAAGACGAAGGCACCCAGTTTCCCTTCGGGCGTTAATCTTACTTTGCCGTTTGCAATTGTGGCGGCATCCGCGAGACTATTCATGGCGCATCCAGTTTCCAACAAAGGTCGATACATTTTCCCGCGCACCGTGTCGATCTGTTCTCGCTGTGCGTGGGGCCTGTTCCCATACATCATGGCTGGCTGACTGGCGGCTCCCACGTGACGGCAGAGTACGGCCTCTCCTACTCGCCACTCCGCAGCATCCCAGCATCCCAGCTCCGACTATGAATGAATTCATCTCTGGCCGGATGGAAGGCTCTCCGTCGCCCGCGCCCCCGCCCCCCTGCCCTAACTGCCCTGCGCAACGCACACCACACTACACACTATCGCGTTAGTTCATCTAACCGAACGTCCAATTTGTAATTCAAAGTTAATCTTATTAATAGACATGCAGTCATCGCGTTGATATTCATGCTAATTAAATCCCATTCAGCCAGCCCCCGCAGTTCTCCTCGGATCCTTGGGAAGAAGAAACGTTTCATCTCGCTATTTTAGTCCGCGTCTTCATCACGCTGCGACTCAACCTGCACAGCATCTGTTGTTGCGAGTATCGCGTACTCTCATCCCGTAGGTGTCTCGGCTTTATCGCATCGACTTTACCATGCATACTTGCTGGAATGAATGAACGGTTACGAAATCAGATTTCCCATTCGATGGGCGGCCCTTGCCATCAGCACTGCCATTAGTATTGTTAAGCTATATTTCATTTCCGTCGTAGGTAGTTGAGTGGCGAGTCAAGTACGGAGGATGGTGAAGTTGTAGCTAGGTACCTCGCTACTCGCCACTCGGTACTTGCTACTTGCTAGGTATAGTGTAGTGTACACACTGTACACACGTAGCGGTGAATGGAGCCGAGTGAATCACTGGTATTTGTTCGAGTAGGATCATCGCCATTCATACTTTGGTATAGCCGTACATACGAGTACAGTCGCCGTTACTATATTCGGTCCTCCGCTCGGCGCTGGGCGCTCGGCTAATCCCAAGCCCAGTATCGCCTTCGCCTTGTATGTCGTATGTGTGACAGGATGCACTTCCAAACGGCAGCGACACAGTTATTACGTGAATCATCAAAGGTTACACACAAATAGCAGCATGCAGACATGTATCACGTTTCTCCGACTATGGCGCGACTTGTTACCAAATTTAAAAAAAATATATTAACATACTAAAAATTTGCAAATACTAATTTCTGTTAAATATACTTCAGTTGTATTTTAATGGAACATATTATCTTGAAGTTCTGCTGTTTTTCTTGTAACACTGCTTTTGTGTGACACCCTTTTCTGTCTTCGTCGTCATCATCAAGCTGTAAACTAAACCAAGTTAGCTGATACCCTCCCACCGAGCATTTGAGAGCGGAATATCGGAATAATAAGTAGTAAATTATGTGGTAAAAATAGCTAAGTGTTGTACCGTCTCGCCCGCACCCGCGCCCGCGCCCCCCACCTCACCCGGCAGAAGTACATCCGTTACGGAGTCCGCGTTGGTATTTCTATAAGTGAGAACCTCCGCAATGTGTTGTGCTTCCGGTGGCCGAATGGCTTTTCTCGGGATTACCCGGTGGCGAGTGGCCGCTCTAGCCACCACCCAGCACCCAGCACACAGCTTAACTCTGCGGTGAGGAGGACCGACTGTGGCCACTGATTTTTCCCGTTTACGGTTTACCAATCTGCTTTGGGACTTCCGCATTCAATAAGCCAACGACTGTTTGCGTTATACACGAATAACTCTTATCAACGACTGCCCCTAAAAGAGGTACAAATAGTATTCGTATGTTTTTTTGTGTTTTATTGAGTGGCTCCTGCCGGGTTAACTGACTATAGTTCTGCTTCCTGCTTCTGTTACATACGTCCTTCATGGGGAAAAGGGAAAGGTTACACCGTAGATATCAGCGGTACACCCATAGTGAAGCGGTGCATTTGGATGTAACTAGGTCAGTCTAAGGTCTGAACAGCTTACGGCCATATGGACATAATTTGTAAATATGATCTCGGTTCCATATGTACAAATATTTATAAGCATTTGTTTATTATTTACCCCGTGGCACGTGTTCATAGTTGCAATAGCGGTGCACTGCAGCGAACGTGGTATAAACATTATAGCTGCCACTATTATTGATACGATTCTGATTATTTATTGTGAATATACCATAATGTGGCAATTAATGGCGAGGGATTTACGACGAGCCTTGGGGAAAGCCGCATATCTCGATAAAACATATAGGTAACGGCGTACGCCAATTATTATTAGTGCGGTCTGCCATGCAATTCTTACACCATCCTAGGTGTTCCACTTGTGTAAAGTTATTTGAAGCCTGCCTTTTCCGAAATCAGAGCGGCGGAGGCGGAGGCGGGTCGGGAGCTGGGAGCCGGGAGCCGGGAGCTCCAAGCCAACATGGATAGCATAACACGATTTGCATGGAGGAAATGCAACGGAACAATAACTCCGCTGGCTTTCACTTCTCCGGTTTGTGGAATGCTCTGTTCGCGGTATTTCAATCATATTCGTGATGTCATTTCCACACCGTTTTAATTTGCATATGATGTCACGTTAATTCCCGCCGAGTATTCGTGTTTATTTTCCGCGGTCTATGCTTTCAGCATCCCACATAATGCTCCTCTATTCTTAAACAAACAACCAGATTTAATCAAAATTACTAGCGGCCAATCAAATCTTTCTACTTTTTCTTTATCATACGTATTTCATAAAATTAAAGCATTCAGATAACAAAGTGTTTCACCTTCAATGAGTTCACCGCGTCTCAGGAGCTTGGAGTAACAATGTACGGAGAGAGAGCTAATTATTTTTACCCAACCTATACAAACTTGCGATAAATCAGTTTCTCTGGGTTTTTACGTCGTACACCATGAGAGAGAAAGAGACGACGAATATAATACACCGCTTCTATGTATTGTCGCGATGATCTTGGGCTCTTGGGTCACCGCGGGACTCCGCCCACATTTTTTATTATGTCGCTAAACTTGACACAACTAAACGGTTTTTTAGATTATATGCTATATTTTTGTTGATAAAAATACTGTGAAAAAGTGGTTATACGAATAAACAAAAACATTATGTCGATATGTGATATGAATGGATGCATAAATACCCTAGCCATAGTCTTAGCCACGCCCAGGTCCGCCGAGTCCGGTAAAAATCATCAAAAACTGACTACACTGCCTTGGACTGACTATACCGCGCTGGACTGAATACGTACCCCATACTCGATTTTTGCGTCTTGGCCAGTAACGTCCAATGATTCTTGTTTGTTTGTCTAGATCCCAGTGTCGACGGTTTCTTTTGTGTCATTGATTAGAAAATTGAATTTTGCAGTTTGTAGACATATCCAAAGCATTGTTAAATTATGCAATAATTCCTTAGTCATATTATATTCGATACGGTTCTGTTCCGCAGTTGTTACACGGTTAGTGGGTGCAAGTAGAGCCGACATTAGATGTGACGCAACGAGCGCCAAACCGCATTTCCATAACGCCGCGAGCCTTGCGGAACCTTGTGCGCAATTCTTCTGATGATTATTGAATACTATGTTTTCCTGACAATAATAGCACGAGTACGTACACGGCAATTATCGGCGCCGCCGCGGCCGTACCGCCGAGCGATTGTACTCGCTGCGGTACCTACGTACCACCTGCGGTACCTACCGTACCACCCACCTGCCTGCCTACCTACCCACCTACCTACCTACCTACCTACCTACCTACCCACCTACCCACCTACCTACCTACCTACCTACCTACCTACCCACCTACCTACCACCTACCACCTACCTGCCGCCTAGCCGGAGTACGTCGTCTCTACGTAGTCAAATAACTAACAGGAAAACCCAACACAGAGTGACGTATGCTCATTGTCGTTGTTTATGTTAATCAATTCTACAATTGTTGATAAACGCATCGAAGAAAATATCATAATTCTCATTAAAAAAAAATTTTGTAATATCAAATGTGTTTTTTGAGCACCATTTTCATTTATGTCGAGGGTATTAATTTGACGCACAGTTTTTCTTGGCAAATTTTCTTGTTTACGTTCTCGACAATGCCATAGTATTAATCGTTTCAAGTTCATTTCATGCATCTTGTACCGCCGAATTGGCGAATAAATTAGCCAACATTCTGTCCTCTCGTTGCGTGTGGGAGGCGGGGGGAGGGACCGCACCGCCGCACGGTCGCACTCGCCTCGCGCTCGCTCCTCGCACTCCAGTTCGCTCGGTGCCAGTTCCAGTAACGTCCGCAATCGCTCCCCGTCACCAACTTTCCCGAAATCACCAGTAATGGCTCCCGTAATGTACGCCTAAGTGTTGGTCAGTTATTTGCTAGTTCTTCGCCCTCAGTGCGTCGCTCTTTCCCGGATTCTGTTTTTGCCATCATGAAAGTCAAGGTAACCGATTGTGTGTTGGAATATGTGCATAATATTATACAACTTCTTAATTTTGATTTGGTTTTCTAAATTGAGAATTTTCGGTAGTTTCTCCGAGACGAGTGCGAATATGTCGTGTTTTTTTGATAAAATCTTCCTTCCGATAACGACTTTGGCGATTATTAAATCTCGAGTGTGTTCAATACGGGCTCGTAAAATTTGTTTACCTACGTTATTTATTGGAAACATTTGTAGCTAAATCTGTCCCAGGTTCGAAGCATTCTAGAATGCACACAAAATATTTCAGCAAATACAATTTTTTCCAAAAATTCTTTTGTTTTGCGGGGTATTATTTTTATTCACTTTAGAAAATCAATAGTTTCAATCATGTTGTGTCATTAAAATGTTGGTGAAAATGTTCTATTTTTGTTTTTTTTTACTGACACTTATTTTGATACAATGTTATGATAACACGATTTCCTTTATAAACCACAGTGGTGCCGTGTTGACATTCCAAGTGTACAACAAAGGTTTCCTCGGTAGTCGTGGACTTCTGGTAAACCAGTTTACCTTACCCACCTGTTTGTTTTCCGCCGACTGACTGTCGTGTTGTGTTGTTGCAGATTAACGGCCGCCCTCAGAGTCCGGCCGAGCCCGCTCCAGCCATGGTGCCCCCCGCGCCCGCCGCCCCGCCGGCCCCGCAGCCCGCCGCGGCCCCCGCACCCATCGCGGACCCCAACCCCAACGTGAAGAAAAGCGCCAAGGACTTCATCTTCGGCAAGGTTATCGGCGAGGGCTGCTTCAGCACCGTCTACCTCGCCAAGTACATCCACAACGGGAAGGAATATGCCAGTGAGTTAATCTTCCGAATCCTCACCCCTCACCCCTCACCCCTCACCGTCCACATCCTTTGCAAGTTCCACCAACTCGCCTTGGATCCGGCTCCGGCTGCGCGACAAATAGAAAGGTATTTAACGAATGTCGTCATTACCGGACACATCTACGCCGCCAACACCTGCCGAGACGAATGTAGGAATTGGTTTCTTAAAACCTGTTTTCTCCATCAATTTTTCAAAGGATTCTCAAAGGATCGCACAACCTTCCGATCAAACAACATCTGTTAATGGAAGGTGGACGAACTCAAAACTTGTGCATTAACCATATTTCAAATATTCGTTAAACGAGAGGTAAAACAAACTAATGATTTTTTCTTTTTCCACAGTCAAAGTCTGCGAGAAGAGACACATCATGAGAGAGAAGAAGGCAGAATACATAAAGAGAGAGAAGGAAGTTCTCAATATGCTATACAATGTGAGCCACGGCTTCGTCCGCCTCTTCTGCACCTTCCAAGACGCCGAAAGGCTCTACTTCGTTATCACCTTCGCCAAGAACGGCGAGCTCTTGCCGCACATCAACAAGGTCGGCTCGTTCGACCTGGACTGCACTAGGTTCTACGCCGCCGAGCTCCTACTGGCCTTGGAGGAGATGCACAAGAGAGGCATCATCCATAGAGACCTCAAGCCGGAGAACATCCTCTTGGACGAGAAAATGCACATTGTTGTGACAGATTTCGGTTCAGCAAAAATAATTCGGCCGGCAGAATCCCCAGACAGTAAGAAAGATAGCGGGGGAGAAGACGAGAAGGAGGGCGGCGAGGAAAAGTCCCGCAGACGAAGAATGAGCTTCGTGGGCACCGCTCAGTACGTCAGCCCCGAGCTCCTCACAGACAAGAGCGTGTCGCGCGCCTCCGATCTGTGGGCGCTCGGCTGCATCATCTACCAGATGGTGTCTGGCCTGCCGCCTTTCCGCGCCGGCAGCGAGTACCTCATCTTCCAGAAGATCATCAACCTGGAGTACGAGTTCCCCGAGGGGTTCGACTCTGACGCCAAGGACCTGGTGGAGAAGCTGCTGGTGTTGGACCCCGCCGAGAGGCTGGGCGCAGCGGACCTCGGAGACCGCTACGGCAGCCTTAGGAAGCACCGCCTGTTCGCGGGAGTGGACTGGGACACGCTGAGAGACAGCCGCCCCCCTCCCATCTACCCCTACCTGCCCGGCCGCGCCGCCGAGGAGAGCATCAACAACCAGTACCGCGTGCCCGACCACCTGGAGCCCGGCCTGGGCGACCTGCAACTCCGGCGCCTGCTCGAGTTGGACCTCGAGGACCCCGCCAGCCTCCCTCCCCCCACTAAGCCGCAAGGTGAGCTTCTACCTCCATACACACTACTCTCGCCCACACTGTCTGTCAAATATTACTAAGTCCTCCTTCCCTGCACAAGCAACATCTTCCGCTGTCAGGTTATTCGTAACCTGAGAATGTTTGCTTTAAAAAAATAAAAATAAAACTTGTCCCAGACAGCCGCCAGCCGACGAGTGCATGCACAGGCACAGGCACACTGCTGCCGTTGCCAACTTCTTTATCTCACTAAGCACACTTGCCCACAATATTTTAACACCGCGTTACTCTTACGCCTTTGTCATTATTTTCTACTCGGTGTATTAGTACTCGAATTCCATTTATTATACATTCGAAAGGCAGTAAATAACACATTGTGTCCGTATACGCGTGTGTGCATGAATCCTTGCAAGTTCATTACATGAATGCAAACAAGTAGTGGTCGCTCGAGCCAGTAAACAAATACAACAATGCATCCAGCATTGTGTGCGCAGGAACCCATTGCAATAATCCTTGCGGTAGGTTAGGTTTCGGTTCACGTTGCACCTAGT
This sequence comes from Drusus annulatus, assembly GCA_022651775.1. Classification (NCBI taxonomy): domain Eukaryota; kingdom Metazoa; phylum Arthropoda; class Insecta; order Trichoptera; family Limnephilidae; genus Drusus; species Drusus annulatus. The sequence continues at coordinate 552,900 of JAGWCC010000132.1, forward strand.
GCATAGCCCCAGGCGCCGCCCGTCACCATCCGTCTCCATCCGACTCTACACACGCGGAGCGCTCTTCTCTGTATGCATGTTGTTGTTTTCGAATCATGTACGAGCACTTGTACTTGGTCGACTAAATCAAATAGTAGGACATGGAACTAAACCCAATATGTTTATTACCTCATTTTCTTTACGACGGTTCTTTTAGAATCTTTCTTGGTCTACTCTTGCACATGGTGTTATGGGCCCAACCAAACACTTGTGTAACTGGCACCACCTGACGACAGACGTGACTTATAGCCATCTGCATTAGCCTTTTGTTCTGTGCTTCTGTTTTGTCGCTGTTACTACCATAGTCCCCTGAAATATCGGCTTAAGTCAATGTTTTCATTCAATAATATAGTTTTTTCCCTCCGCGCCAGCCACCGCCGTTGCTAGGCCTGTCGGTGTATTTGCATAAACCTGTAAAAGGCTTAAAGAATAATAAACGCTGTGCAAATATTTTTCCGTATGTCTCTACGTCATACTTCACTTTTTCCGGCGATTATGTCTTCTAGCTAAACGGTTAATTTGTTTGTAAATATCCGTCTAAACGGGTTGTTTCAAAAATATATTGATGCCAAAATACTGTAGATGCAACCCCCATTTTTTCTCATTCAGTCTACTTTTGTACAGTGATGCTAGATACATTTGATTATTGAAATGTATGCCGACTCGATACACTTGACCCGAAAGCGAGCCCGATGCATAACCCTCGCACATTGTAAATATAAATACTTAGCGCTCTGTGCCGTGTTTTTCTGCGTTTTATCTTTGATGGGCGGCGTTGACAGTAGTGTGCTCACTGCGTAGCACTCTCGTGTATTTCCTATTCCGAGGTGTGGACATACTATGGAATGGCTTTTCCCGTCGGTGTGGCGGCTGCTACCGCATCCGAGTGCTCTGCGCGTCCACCGTCCACGTCTTTCCACCTTGGCAGTAGGCGGTCTGGGAATAGTCCTGTCGGCGCTGCGCATTGTTTTCCCGTATGTCTCGCACGGGCGACATTTAAAGCGTCTAGCTATAAATAGAGGATGAAATGTGCGGTGGAAGACGAGACTACGATGCAAGACCGTCTGGGCTCGGGAGGATACCTCCCCCCCACCTCACAGCATCGGAAGATCTGGAGTCAAATGCAACAATTGCCCACTAAACCAGCGGCATAGGATGTTACAGTAATACTACACCTAGTGGTACACGCGACACCTCCGTGGCATCCTGAGAGCCGGGCAGACGGAATAATAATGGAGATGACGTCTGCGCTGCTGAAGAATGGAGTTACCCGCTCCACCGGAAGTGACGCTGTGACACCTGGAAACATAATATCATACTACTTAACTCGCAATAATGCAATAATTCATGTAGCCGCTGTAGGTGTTGACGGTGTGATTAATTCTATTTCACGGTCGATAAAATATGTTTCAATCGTTTCCTTCGAACATGCGGATAATAATATCAACTCTCCTCCGAAATTTAAAAGTTTGTCGCCTCAATTCTCAAGTTTACATGCAACATGCGCACATATTTCCTGTGTTTTTCTTTTACATATCTAAATTATCATTCAGATTCGCATACGCTATTATTATTATTATGTCAGGGAAGCAGTATTTTAGGAATCGATGTGGTACCGTAACATGCGGAAACGGACCCGCGGCATTCACAACTCTCCCTTGCCTGCGCGACTTTCACTCTCACGGCCGCCGCTGAGAATGTTTTAATAATCGGGCAGGCAGCCCGAGCACTCCGGGTGCATTCTCCACTTCGACTTGCCATGGCTAACGATCACCGAAAACCGGCCCCAGTTTCCCAGCGCCGCGCCGCGCGGCCCACTTGCCGTGGGAGAAGAAAGTTCCTCGAGCAGACAGCGCGGGACCGGCGGGCCTCGAACGGCCGGCCTTGTTGCGGCACAGCAAACGAACAAACGCTACACTGCTGGCCCGGAAGACTTTCGCTTCTTTTGTTCTGTCCCACATACCGCCAATTGTCTGTCTATACGTCGAGGCCCGTCTTGTTTAAATCCTCTCCCGAAACACCGCTGTATTATGTGTCCTCTGCTGAGCCTACAGCCTTACAGCCTTGCGGACTATTGCGCAGATAGCGGAGCGCTAATGTTGCGCAACCATCGCGCGTTCAAAACAAAAACGGTCTTGACTTTCTATACAACCGCAACGGAAAGGGGGTTTCGCTTTGTCGTCTGTTGAATCCGGCTTTGAGCCATTCATTTTAAATCTGCGTTGATTCCGTAAACTTGGGACGTTTTATTTCTTACATATTTAACATATTGTTTCTTTCTCATTCTTCCGTCTTTATTTTGGGACTCAAATAATGTGAATATTATTTCGCAACAATGTATTTTCCGGTAAGACCTGTCCCAACTTTTTGTATTTAATTATATTCGTCTTAAAAATAAAATTCGATCTTCGCACTGGCACTTTCGCGTTTGTTGTTGGTAAGTGATGGATGGTATCCTCGCGTTATTGAAACCGTGGTGGCGCACAAGTGTTCCGAGTCGAAAAGAATTTCGAAGGATTGCCAACACAACACAGGCTGTCCCTGGTGCATTGTGCATTGTGCAAGTCCAGCATTCGGACACTGATGGAAAGGAGCGGACCGCAGATAGGATCAGATCGCTCGCTCGCCGGCCTCAGTTTCTCTGGTCGGCTCTTACGGAGCGCTGTGGTCGGTGGGTGGTTGCGCTCGCTGGTTGTGTGACGGTGACGGTGACGGTGACGCATTGACGTATTGCAACAGCTCTCGGGGCATTACGTTTTGTTTACGGCTCTCACGTAACCATTTCGCTGACCGACTTCCCGCCTCCCCCCCTGCGGCCGAGGCCGCCCACCGCCAGATGAATGAATTCCGCCCGATTGCCGTGGAAGGTGGTAGGTGGTAGGTGGTAGGGACGGTTAGAGTAACTCCAGCGCGACATTCGGCTGCGGCCTACTTACTGCAATATTGCGAATTTCCATTTTGAATGCCTGCCCCAGATATGACGGTCATCGGTGTATTGAAAGAATTCACCGTGTGCTGGCGCTGGTTGCTAAACTACCACTTCTTAAACTGGACTAATTAGTTCACCAATCTTCACTAATTGATTAAGTCATTCGTATTACAACAGTTAACATCACATTCTTTTGTAGAAACATTTTTAATGAAGGCGACCAATCATTCGGGAGATTTCAGAAGCTGCACGTACCTAGGTACTTTTTAAATAGCTATCTAATTAGCGATTCAGTTCATAAGTTTTTTTAAATATACAAACTTTGAAATTATTGTCGTCTGTTCTCCCAAATCGATCATAATAATTACCTGTTATATTCCATTTGGAATACAAGTCCACATTTAGGTCACGGACCTTCGCGAAACAATCAGTTGACACACATTTATTAGTTTTTGCGCTCCGACAGCCGTCGACCAAAGCAACCTTATTCGTTTTCTAATCTTTAGAGAGCCAGTTTGAGGGCTTAGTGTATTTTCCATTCACTTTCCTATTATTATTTGTTTAGCTTAAATAACATTAAAGTCTGGATAGCGGATAGCGGATGGCGAATCGCACGATAATGACGTGCGTGCTATCACCGTACTAACGCCCTGTGTTCAGTGTTCAGTATTCAGTTTCTGCTTCGGAGATCTCCCCGACGTTTACCGTAGCCGTGGCTCGGAAACGTCGGCCATCACGCTGCTAATAACATGTTTATTTTTCAATATTATTTTTAATGAAAGGCGTCTAGACTCTCTCTAAATAGAGCTCAATGTTTTGATGCTCACGATTGAGCGATTGTGTAACGTTCTTTTGTGGCCGCGCTCGCCAAACTTTATTTTGGAGGCCGCGTCGGCGCGTCGGACCGTCGGACCGTCGGACCGTCGGACCGGGCCTCCGAGCTCCTCGACTCCCAATCACTGCGGGTGCTTTAATTGTCGCACTCGCGGAAAGGGCAGTAACCAAGCTCTCACTCCCGGCTCTAATATCCAGCTTCCAGCTTCTCGTCGGGCTAGCTAATCGCACTAGGCAGAGCCGGATATACCGAGCGGCGCTGGCTTCTGGGCGAGGAATATCTGCTACGGTTTCATAACATCTCGTGGACCGGTTGGTGAGACTCGGTGTTTGGTTTGCCCCGCTCTGCAGACGCAGACAGCCCAGACGAGAAGTGCATTTGCGTAACGTAGATGGAAAGATGGTGGAGGTGGAAAAGTTCTCGACGGTCGCGGATTACATTACCGCCTTCGGTAGGTCTATTAATTCAGCTGTGCGGGGATAGCTATAAATATACCGACTGTCTTTGCACAAGCTGTACCCACTGTTTGACGCTTTTGTAAAACGTCGCTTTTTACATGCGCGTGCGACATTCACAAACGACATAATCGTTACAACAGTAATTCACTTGTGTACAATTTCTACACCAATCTGCCGATCTCTCTAATAATCTATTCAGCTTTTTCCCATAGAAACTACCATAAGGTATTATTGTTTCTAATTTTGAAACTGGTGGAATTCCATTTTCAAATAAATAAAAAACATTGGAATACATTAAAATGTGGTATTATTAAATCAGTAAAAGGTATTGGCTTTGTAGAATGAACTGGCGAGCTTTAATAATACCAAGCGTGTAATCTCTTGAAATCTTAGTAACGTTATGGTGACAGACATTAGGGAGTACCCCAATTATTACGAAGCTTTTGTAAATTTCACTATGTGTACTTCTTTCATTTGACTAACAGCTGTTGTATATTTGTTGACAGGATGTGGAATTCTGGACATCTCCCCCGAAGACTTTAGACGGAGACTGGAGAGACAGCGAGAGAACAACAAATGGCACAGATTCGTGGAAGGCAACCTCATCCTCAAGCAAGGCCTGGTGGACAAGAGAAAGGGCCTGTTTGCGAGACGAAGAATGCTCCTCCTGACCACCGGCCCCAGACTGTTCTACGTGGACCCCGCCAACATGGTGGTGAAGGGAGAGATCCCCTGGTCCAAGGAACTGTGGGTGGAGCCCAAGAACTTCCGGATATTCTTCATCCACACGCCAAACAGAACCTACTACCTAGAAGACCCCGAGTCCTTTGCGCTGGAGTGGCGGGACGCGATAGAGGCGGTGTACCGCAGCACGTATCCCTGCAGCACGTACCCGCACCCCATATAGGGGCGCTGCTGGGTCAGCCCTGCCTGATGGTTACCTGTATGTAAATACTTGTGTATTGACGGAAGGTGTTTAGTTAATTACAGTTGGAAGGAAGAGTCACCGGCAGCATGGTCTAAGGCGGTATGGAATTACTGTGCAAGTATTTGGAGACGTAGAAGAGTAGACAAGTTCCCGGCGATAGCTGCGAGCTCTGCAGTGTTGAAAGTCGGAGGTCGCTGAAGTGGTTGCTGCTAATTGTGATACTGAACTGTTTATAAACTGTTTACAAACTGCCTCTGTGAAATGTTCCTTGAATATCTGATTTGTTCTAGATGTAAAATCGGGTAAGAGGCGCACATTTTGATATTTGTACATAAAAAGAATCTAACTTGATGCGCCTCGTAGTTTAATTTAAAACTGTTATATTTAGATTTACTGAGAGCAGATTGAACTGCCTTTAGAAGAATTGCGAATATAAGTAATATAATTATTTATGATTAATAATAAGTAGCCGCCAAATTTTTCAGTTATATTTTTAGAAATTCCTGTAAGTTAACTCTTCACGTACATGTACTTGGTGTCAGAGTGAAATGAATGTGTAATGATTATGTGTTCCACTGTGAAGTGTTAATGCTACCAAACAAGTTTTATGTTACTATTTATATAATTAGGAAATTCCGCCAATTCTAGAATAGTGAATAGCAGTATACTAAAGTTGCCACTGTGCAACAGTAAAATTATTAATATTACTTGTAGTTATTTATTTAAAATAAAATAGTGATTGCCGGTATTCTCCCAGTCTCTCGACTTTTCCTAGTATCTTGCCAGATGAATATAATTTATTTATTAATTTAGTATAATTACTCCTTTATTTGGCAAAGAGAGACTGCTTGAATGGTGATCAATAAAACACATACGAATCTACGTGATATAGTTGGAATGCATATTTATCAATCTATTATAAACGTTATATACACTTGTTTTTTTTATTCAATTCAATTTGAAGTACATATTTGGCATATTTATTATTTTTGTCAATTTTAGTAAAATATTTTACTGTTTTTATTTTCCAAATTAGAGAAGTATTTACTTATCAACATTATCCATTCCTGTTTTTGAAGAAGAAAAGTGTTTTTTTTTTTTTTTTGAAGTAAAATAATAGAATCTCGATGCATTTTTTCATAAATAATTAACAAGATACAAATATAGTTGAAAAAAACTTTTGTTTGGAAACTTTCAATCTTATATCACTTTCATGACACTATATTAGTGTTGTAGAAATAATCCTTTTTCGTTATTTATACACCAGCGTGATAATAATTGTATTCTTAAGATAGCAACTTAATTATTTATAAACATTACTTGACACTATACGGAAATTGGAATTGTAAATTTAGTTTGCTTTCAGAATATAGAGTGTCTTGTATTGTACATTTCATTTGTATCCAAAAATTCAATTTCGTGTTTCAATTTCAACTAGACTTTGTGTACTTTATAATGCAATTTTAATTATTTTAATATTGGTTTTATTTATTTAAATGAAATATTGTGTGTTGTCTTTTCCATAGCATTTCCTTTTGTTGTGATGTCTCTTTTATTTATATAATATCAGTGTCTGTAATTATAAGAGTTATGAAGACTGATAGTATTTTCTGGTATGTTTTTTAGCTATTTACTGTCCAAATCATAAGTTGGTGTTATCCATCCGCACTAGAATCCTTGTTTCATTTGGAAAGGTAATTCCTTCACAATAAGCATTGTCCTCCGGGATGTTCTGTGTTCTAAGTTCTCAGAGAATAGAGAAACAATAATAATCTAAAGGCAATGCTAAGTCTACGCTGATGTTTAGAATACATGTACATAGTATACCATAGTCGCTATATTTAATATAATTCATGACTCAAACTGTATTTCCCAATATAATATCAATACCATTCAATGTAATTACTGCTAATTGCAGGCAAAACCAACATATGCATACTTGGCAACAAACATCTTGGAGAACGATACATTTGCAGAAGATTAGACAATTGGTTCTTGTTTCATGGCTTTGGTTACAGTGAACATCGCTTTCGATGTATCACCTTATTTAGTAAATACTTGTTGAATCAATTATACTGTTCTAGTTCAAATTCCTGTTATTAATCGCGTACGAGCCTGAATTGCTTTTTCAAATAGACTTATATTTTGTAACTGCAATGTAAATATGTAGTACCATGAAGCATTCAAAATCACGTTGAACCAATTTCTAATGCTCAATTGCGTTCACTTTGAGAATCATTGGACTATTCCAACAGATTTATACTAAATGTAAATAATTTCTTGGGTAGATAGCAAAATAATTAAATATTATTAGAATTAATACTTATTTAATGTATGTATTTAACTTATAACGTTAAGTATTTCAATGTGAAATAAAAACGTTTGAATTTAATTTACAACCTGTTTTTCTTACCTACCTCCTTTCACCAAATGCAACACTCATTTAACAACGCTTTAATCTTCCAATGAACCAATATAGTTGGAAATAATAGTTCCTGTTAACAAGAAGGCAGAAATCATTCTGATCTCGTTCTTGGCATTTAGCTGTTTTGGAAGACATCTAAATATATACCCCGACCACTTCAACTTGCCGGTGGACCCCCGAGCACCACTGCTATTTTTTTTAATACTGGAAAAAATAGAGAAATAAAAAAAAATCCTTAATGTCAACTGTAGTTCCTGGTTTCACCGCATGCAGTACTCTGGTAAGTGGCAGTGGCTGCCAAGTATCCGGATCCGAATTCAGATTTCTAGATAACTACTTATTGTTTAATATTGAGAAACAACTCTAATAAAGGTGATAAAATATTGGTATCAAATAAAACAAGAATGCGCTGTTTTCAAAAACACTTTGCCATGAAATCATATCACCCTTCAAGCTATTCTGCAAAGTAAGAAAAAAAAGTAGCATCGATTAATACACTTGGATGCAGCGAAATGAAATGGTGAGAATCACCATTAGTGAAAATCCATTTCTTAGTGTTTTCTGGCCCATAGAAGGCTTGAAATATTATACCGGCCCCAATCTGATGAAAAACTAAATTATATTTAATATTATTGGGAAACCTGTGCAAATTTTAAATAAAGTTCCCCGCAACCACGATATTCTCCATTTGCAAATGTGTTGATTGGCATGAACAATGCTAGTAATTTAATCAGTAAATCATACATCACAACTTTGCTGTTGAAAAGCTGACTTGATTAGTTGTTCTTATATTGAGGTGATATTTCACAAAAATGGCGCTATATAACTTAGCCAAGTATTATTATTATTATTTTAAGTAATAAATCATAGATAGCATATTTATCCATAATTTGAATATTGGCACATCCTCGAGTGCCCTTATTGAATATCTGGACGGATTGAAAAGTGATTAAATACATTAATGAACATGAAGAAAATTAAACTTTTCAGATTTTTATCCAAACCAATATAAAATATTATTGTTTAAACCTTTTCAAAAGTTACTGTTTTTGTACCACTAATTTCACAAGCACTTTTTGTTAAATCATGCCTCACAGAGAACCCAGGAAACAAAAATTACAGAAACTATTTTTGTGGTAGAGTAAGTTAACCATCACGCTGTTTCTTCGCAGGGGTAGGCAGAAAGACTGAACCGCCATACATCTCTGTTTTTACACACACTCCTTGTATCATTCACTTTTATAAATATTCTTCTGTTGTTCTGACCCTTGACACGGCGCGACTCAATTATTTGATTCACTTGAAAACAAAACAATCAATTATTATACGACATAAAAAAACCATTTTTAAAAAATTTAATAAAAAATCAATGCTCGTACCTTGTCTACTGCATTATTTTAATATTATATTTATCATGAAAATACTCCTTACACGGGTCGTTTAGGAATCTGCTGACGCCTCACGCTATTAACACTGAAATTCCAGGAATGTCTGATACCATATTAAAGTGGTTAAAAAGTTTTTTTTAAAGTAAATACAATGCGTAATGGCCCTCTATACTTTTATTTAATATTAAAAAGGAGTATTTAACGTGATAGATTTCTTGGTTTCAATTTCTCCCAATGCATCAAAACATAGTAAAGAAATAAAATATTGAAACAACTCTCCCCATATTTACTAGTCTTAAGTAAGTACCCCAATAATTATTTTAAGTTTTGCGCATGACAACACTAAGTTCACTGTCAAATAGGGATGGTGATATCTGAAATGGGGTGTCACTGCGGTTCCAGCTACCGGAGACCGACGATGAAGCAGTTATTTAACCAGATACTTTTGGAACCAATTCTGGGTGCCGTGAAGGTTCATCGGTAAAAGAGGGTGTACCGTTCCAATGAAAAAGCGCCGTTTATTCCCTGTTATTCGCATATTGAGCCGCCTCAATCGATTGTATCTGCTCAACATTTTTGTTCCTAAAAAAAGAACCGCTTCCAAAAATAGACAGTTCCTCAGATAAAAATAATATCGACGGTTCCAGCGACCACCTTGTAATCGGTTCCTTGTAACCGGTTTCTTGTAACCGGGACACGAATATCGACTGCCAACCATCTCTATTGTCAAATTTCTTCCCGTTGCCGTACTTTTAGGTTAACTTTATTAATATTTTTTTATTATTCCATACAATTTTGCATTTGACTTAAATATCGCGCAATGGTGGTTATCAAGTTGATAGGAAGGACTACCGATTTTAAAGGAAATACGCTATGGGAAATTCTCGGCAATTTGAAGAATTACGGCGTAGGGCGAATCGTTTCACGATCAATGTTTGAAAGATATTCAGAGCCTTCCTATATAAAAATTCTCAAAGTAGACCCACAACCTAATGAGGTAAGTCTGTATTTGTGCTATTTTGTAACCGTACTCAGACTAATGTTTTTTTAAAACGAAGGCAATAAGAAAGATATTGTTACCAAAAATATTCTGATATTGAAAAACTTTTTGTCTCTGAAGTAATCAGATTTAACCGGTGGAATTCTCTGATATTTTACAAGCAAAGGATGGAGGCAAACATTGTCATAGACGCATACTTTTAATGCATTTAAATTGGTTTCTTTTGTTTAATTATGCTATCTCTTATGAATATTTTGGTGATCATAACAAATATGTATGCAATGTACATTAAACAAACAAAAGTGTATTGTGTACCCGCTTGTGGTGTATCGAAGTAGAATCTACATAAACCGTTAGGTATGTGTTCACACAATGTCAAAAACACACTGAATAGAGCAAGATTGGTGTGTTTTCTCTTTACAGATTGCTAGACCCATTCACAACTCAATACAATATATCACATAGAGCGCACAAACGTGATACTTTCTTCATGGCAGATTTTTGACATTGTGTATATCGTTATTAAGATATGTAAATTTCGTATCTCAAAATTTCATGTTCTTTAAATTTTATTCTAAGTCACAGCTACGTAGCTAATATAAAATTTAACCCAAAATATGCAAAATACTTCTCTTCCTTATTAAAGCATCTTCTAAAACAACTTTGTTCCTGCTCTTGAAGAAAATTCAAGGTAGAATTGCTTTTTATAAAACCCATTGACAATTTTAACATTTTGACTTCTGAGGTTTACATGTCTAATCGGCGATTTGGTATCCTTTTATGGCTTAAAAGAAATGGTTTTTATTGCTTTCAAAAATCTGCTCCATGATAAAAAAATGTGTGTGGCTTGTGATTTTAGGAAGGTCGTAAAGTAAAAGTGCTTGTGGAAAAAACATTTAGAGGAAAGACCCAACCGCTTGCAACTACAATGTTAGGCACCACATACAAGGCCGACTACAGACTGATCCCCAAGGACGAGGAGGAGGCCTATTGCAGGACCTCAGCGCCCGCCCACGAGAAGGTCATCCCCTCCAAAATGGAGTTTCCTCCGCTACTCAAGCAGTTCATACTGCGAGATTATGCCAAAAATGCTATTAAAAAGGTAACACACTTCCAATTCATTGATTATAATTATTTTGTATCAATCGATTAGGTTACTTATAGCCCAATAAACATTCTTTTTTAGAATACCAATAACTTATATACTAGTGCTCGTATTATACTGTTGGAATTTGATTTATGGTGGCGATACCTTAATATTGAATAATGAAGCTGGTATTTATTTATATTATCAAAATATCTTTTTTGAAATCGTTAACCTATACATACATAAATTGCCACCTGACTTTGTTTCCATGTATTATTTTTAGTGTCAATAATAATAACAGTGAATGTAAATAGCGCAGTTTTGTGATAGTTCACCTCAATAATTAATTTGGGGCTTGGTAAAATACAAGTCAATTTTTAATGACATGTAACTTAGCTTAAAGCAGTATACGAGGTCTGTTCAAAAGAAGAGGTGAATTTTGAATTTTCGCGGGCTGTGTACATTCGATTATCGATTTTTTTGTTGTTATGTTGGTACACATATGTTTATCATATGTTAGCATTATCAGCCATTTTGGATTAGTGGTTTGTTTTTGACAACTGGAAAGGTTAGTCACGTTATTGTGTGTTCTTCGATTTTTTACTTTTGAAAAAAAATGGATCAAAGAATATGTATTAAATTTTGCGTTAAAAATGGAATAAAGTGCTCCAACGCACTTAAAATGTTGAGTGTGGCATTCGGCGAGTCTAATTTGTCTCAAAAAAGTGTTTATAAGTGGTACAAGCGCTTTACAGAAGGCCGAGAAGATGTTAATGACGATGAGCGTCCTGGAGTTGTGGAAAAACAAATGATCCATTTTTTTCAAAAGTAAAAAATCGAAGAACACACCAGTTGTAAAAAACAAACCACTAACTAAAATGGCTGATAATGCTAACATATGATAAACATTTGTGTACCAACATAACAACAAAAAAATCGATAATCGAATGTACACAGCCTGCGAAAATTCAAAATTCACCTTTTCTTTTGAACAGAACATTTATTACACCGAAAATAAGCCCAGGTTCAGAATACTAATACAAAGCTCATTTCATTAGCGTATATTTAGCATCTTTCTCATAATGAACCGATAACCTACAATTTATTTGCCCCAGGATAAGGCATCCTTAGTATAGTAAATGCATTGTTCGTCTGTTTCGGAGAATTTACTGGCTGCTTTGAAAGTTTGCCTTACATCACAGAAGAGAAGACCACCTGGTTGTTATTTAAGTTATTTCAGTTAGTTACATAAAATATACATATCCAAATTTGTAAATAAGGTGAAATTAGTACTATCAATATTTAGACTTTGTTTCTTTCAGGATCCATCCGAGTTATACTTGAAGGTCCACCTCAAGACAAGTCCAAATAAGGCTTACAAGAAGGCCGATGAAAACAGTACCGAAGTCTTACCTATTGGACTTGGTACTGACTTCTCCAAACATCTTTATCCCAAACAGAAAGTGTAGTTTTCTTTATCGAAGTGTAACAAGTTATTAGTTTAATAAATATTTTAGTGTTTTCGATTTTGTCTTCTTTTACCTGTTGGAAACTTAATAATATACAGCTTGACAACGATAACTTTGCTTTCGGTGGCGTTGCTCTTGTAGAATTGGTGAATACAAAAATTTATGGATTTAAAAATCTTTTTTTTTAGTTCCTCTGGCTACTGCGAAGTTGTGGTTGTCGGGCTGAAATAGTATTTCGTGTTTCTGCACTATCGCTTCTTGATATTATTATCTCAAAGTAGAGCCATCTATATATTTTAATTGCAAGTCTGGTCATGAAAATGGTTTATTTATTGGCTAACCTTAGTTTCTATCATTAAATTTAATATATCCACCATAGATGGCGCTAACTTCAACATTTCAAATAATGTTTATTCGACAAGAAACAATTCCAAGGATGTACGTCTCGATATTTTTTTGCTATTTCGCCGCATAAATTAGAAGTCGTTATGCAGAAAGCGTCTAACCTCAACAAGACGAAACTGAAAAAAGGCGTTTGAAAATATGACGGTAAAAAAGAATTAATATGTTATAAATAGGTAATTTATTATCTATCAATGTGACCATGAAAAAAATGTATTTTTTATGTTATCGTACATTTTATAATGTTATTAAACTTCAATTTAAGTAAAATATCTGCAATGTGCGTTAGTAAAAAAAATATTACCAAAAATCTATTGCATTTGGATTTTGGATGTTTTCAGCAGATATTAATCTCGTATTTATCTATAGGAAAACATGTATAACTTGATTTTTACAAATTGTGGGTTGGACGCTTTCTGCATAACTACGTTAAATTAAGCATTAATATTTAATAAACTCTTCAAAATTCTTTACCGTTGTGTGCCTTTACGTTTATATAAATATTATTTCGTAGTGTTTTTGTGTTATATTAGTAATAAAGCAAAGGTAGGTTGTGAAATTCTATTGACTTTGATTTAATTTAGCATTTATATTATTATTGATCAATTAGGTACCATGACTGCACCTCGACACTGACGGGCCAAACCGGCCAAATGGCCCCGCGCCGATCCAAAACTCACCGGAACTCGGATGGATCGACAGGCAAGATTGGAACTGAGATGGATTGACAGGCAAGTCCGAAATCCGCGACGCCAGCCACCGAGCCAAATAGATCGCTCGCGAGTGGACAGGTAACATTGGCGTTTTTCATTCTTTTACTAGAAATTGATTCCATCTGAGATAACAATGTACCTACTCTCGGGAATGTTATAAATAATCAGATTTTAATCCATACAACTTAGTTCCTTTATTTCAGCAAGAATTTTGCTATCGAACCGTAGGGGTGCGCACATTTGGAGTTGCGTTTTTATAAGCAACTAATTTACCTTCCGGATTTGCCATTTTGTACAGCCATTTGGGCAATTGTTCCTAATACATCGTTGGTCTTAGGAATTACTTTAGCGACATGTTATTTGTTTATTTGTTCACAAACAAGTGATTAAATAAGTAGGTAACAAAAAAGTGCTTTTTAAATTATTTTTATTTTTATATGAATACCGCACAAGAGTCTCAACTGCTCCCAACCGTCTAGAGCCAGTGTGACTATGGCATCCCCAAATAGGGTATGTTGTGAGGCTGAAGGTAGTGGGGAGGGGAAAGAGATTGGGAAGAGGCAGGTTGAGAGGTACCTGGCTATTCAGATCTGGTCACCAAACACGGCTAAAGCCATTTAAGCTACGTTTCGATTCTGAATGGTGGTCTTTCACCATGGCGATACCTGAGTATCTACCACTCTGGAACGTGCTGCAAATATATTTTTCATATGAATTAAATGTGTTATGACAAATATTAATTAAATAAAAGTTATTGGCGCACGCCGGGTTTGAACTCGCGACCTTTGGATTCGTAGTCGAGCGTCTTACCACTCGACCATGGAGGCCGTTTAAATAAGTATTTAATTCCGATACCCGGTGCCTAACCCTCAACCAAGAATCGTTTTTCAAGGCCCCCAACTCACAAATTGAATAAAATCATATTTTTTATCATTTTTAAATTATCCTATTAAGTCTGTGTAATTTACGAGCAATTATACACTAAACACAAAACCTATGTACTTTTTGGCTCTACCAATTTTTACTTCTACATTTTACTGCCTTCATAATGAATTATTCAAGAAAAGGCTTTCTGGACTTTCGATTCATAGATTCTTGAAGATTAAAGTTGAAAGTTAATGTAAATATTTGAGGGTGTGAGGTGACTTTGTAAATGAACCCAGTTGAAATTGTTAATCTCATTAAAAAAACGTCTTTAAATAGTTTAGAGAAAACGTTTTTAATAGAAGGAGAGGGATAACAATTTATCCGGCAAGTAGGTGAATGTTAAAAGATTTGAGGTTTTAGATTTACCACTAACGGTTTGCATCTTGGAGTAACAATATATGGAGAGAGAGCTAATTCTTTTTACCCAACCTATACAAATTTGGGATAAATCACTTTCTCCGGGTTTTGACGTCGTACACCATGAGAAAGAAAGAGATAACAAAATTTCCCAAATTATCACACCGCTTTAAAGTATTGTAAGAGTGTTCTTCGTGTCCCGCGTCTCCGTTGACTCCGCCCACACGTTTTGATATGAGACATAAATGGACATAACTCAACGGTTTTTTAGGTTACGTTCTATATTTTTGTTCATAACAATACTGTGAAAAATTGGTTATACGAATAAACAAAAACATTATGTCGACATGTGCTATAAATGGATGAATATCTTAGCCCTAGTTCTAGCCACGCCCAGGTCTAGCGGAGTCCGGCAAAACTCATAAAAACGGTATACAGCAGCGCTCCCTCTTGTATATTATTGCTCTGAGGTTTGCATAAAGCTAGGCTCAAGAGCAGCGTACAGTTAATTACGGACTCTAAAAAAATAAAAATATTAAATGTGCAAAGTTTGGAGATTGGCCTGTAGTTTATTACATCAGTTTTTTGCCATTTAAAAATGGGAGATACATAGGCTGAATTCCAAACAACGGAGACAGTGAATTCGGTTATTTAACGACTAAGAATTAAATATAAATGTAGGGCTAGATACTGCACTTATTAGATGTGTGGTTCTTGTGATCAGTGAGATCAGAAGCAGGTGTATGGGAAAGGTTATTATTGGGGTTTGGTTTAAGTTCGTTACTTAATGGTAGGGTAAATAAAAATATTAGACAGAATATAACATTTTCACGGTATTTTTATTAAATAAAATTATAACATCATGCTAACGCATTTTACACTTAGTTTCAGACACTACGAAGAATGCAAACTAGTTATAAATAAAAACCTTTTTGCATCCAAGTAGTTATCCAAAATGAAATACAATCATTGAAACACTAAAATTAATCATAAATATTATTAAAACTTAATTCTCAAATCTTAGAAATACATTTCTCATATTAAATACCCAACAATAACAATGTAATGTTGTATTAATAATCGGGGCAAACTTAAATAATAAATATGAAAGTAACAAAATGTTGACAATTTTCTTTTGAATGGCGTATTTACAAGGTAGCCTATAAGTAAACTTATTTTAATGGATCGATAAATAAGATTTTTCTGTTGCGTGTATTTAAATTTTAGTTTTTGTATCACACTGTTGAGATTATTAGTATTTTCCTGTAATCTGAGCTATCCAGTCTAGGTAATGGGCAACCTTCACATAGACACCGGGCACGTTGACCTGTCCGCAACCGATACCCCAGGAGACTACTCCTACCAGTTGCCAGCTTCCCCCTCTCTCGCACACCATGGGCCCACCCCCATCCCCCTTGCAGGCGTCCTTTCCTTCCTCCCCTCCGGCGCACACGAACCCAGGGTTCAGCTGGTATTGATACCCCAGCCTCGTCTGTCTGAGCTGAGCTTCGCACTGATGATGCCCAATCACAGGTACATCAACTTCCTTAAGAATATTCTGGTACTTTCCAAAGTCTCCGAAAGCATCCTTCCCCCAACCCGTGGTCCAACATCTAGATCCTGTGTAATCGGTGAATTTGTCTGGCAGGCAAGCGGGGCTGATGTGAGGGTACTTGGTCCAGTCAACGGGGTGGTCCATCTTGAGGATAGCGAGATCATTATCAAGGGTTCCAGCGTAGTACTGTGGGTGGACATGCACCGAAATAATATCCCTTTCGATGTAAGGGTAGAATTCAACATCGTGGTTGACGTCCCATTCTCCAAGTCTCACCCTCAGATCGAATCCAGTATATCTGTAAGAATTAAATAACATGATGTCATTACATAAACTTCTGTAATTTTGTGTTTTGCGCATTTGATATTAAGGAAGTTACGGGTTTGGGTCCCACCGTATGCACATGGAATTTTGTCTTTTAATAAAATAGACTTTGTCAATCTGGGTGTTATGATGTTGATTGTTTAGTTATAATAGATGATTTTGAAAAGAAAATGACTTTAAATAGCTGTTGTAACATTAATAAAAAATAAAACATTATAATGAATGAAACTTGGTATAATGCAGTCAACTTACGTCTTGACGCAATGGGCAGCGGTCACGATGTGTAAATGATCAATGAGTGTCCCTCCGCAGACATAGACAGACTCCTTGGGGTCCTTCTTGAGGATGGCCACTTGCCAGGGGTACTCTCCGAATTCGCTGTCTCCATCTACGTACACTGGGTTCTTTATCCTTCCGTTGATGCCCTGCGAGTGGCGGCTACCACACTGGCCTCTGTTGGCGCCACCGGGAATCTGAGGCCTGTTGGGTCTGCGACAACACACATGACGAGGGCCACATTGCTGTTGTTGTTGTTGTTGACCTTGTCCCAGGAAAGCTTGACGCTGCAATTGAATGGTTAGTCAACATAATGTTTGCTTTCTATACCGTGTATACTAAAACTTTGTACAGTATAGTAATAATTAGTCTGAAAGTAACAATATATGGTAAAAGAAGGATATGTGCAATCTCTGTGGAAGATCTATTATAGACAGCCAAAGCTTTTTAGTTCAGGCAGATGAATCATGCTTGCGGATATTATGAAAATATGTAATATTATACATTATAAAGACTGCAGTGTATTTTTAATCATGATGTGTATCATTTGTATTTTTGCCTAAGAAATGTTTTAAATATTAAAGGATCTTCTTATTGATACAATTTACCTTAATGGTCTTAGTTCTCTGTTCGATTTCGTCATTAAGGGGTTTTTTCTCTTCATCGGACTGGGATAAGTCACGCCTACGGCGGTTGGAAGGGAACTTGACACTGCGGCCACCCGCGGCTTGGCCAGGAGCTTGGTTAGGGATGTTTTGTGTTCTGGAGTAGGAGTTGAACATTTGTGCGTACGTGTTGGGTGTTTGTCCGTTATTTTGATTACCGTCGGATGTCGAACGTCCGTAAAATTGGCCACCCCCACCGTTATTACTGAATACATTCAGATCGTCGGCATCATTTACATATGGTCCCGATTGGTCTTGTTCGTCATCGTCATATTCTGCGTTTCTATAGCCGCCTGAAGGCCCGTAGCCCCCTGGCCCGGACCCGAAGTAGGGAGGGTGGGATGGGCCCTGGATGAAAGGAGGAGAGTCGTGGTGGAAAGATGGACCGTGGTGATGGGGAGGGGGGCCATAGTGATGTGTGGGAGGGCCGTAGTGGGGTGGGGGAGGGCCGTGGTGGTATTGGGGTGGCGGGCGAGAAGCTCCGTAGTGGACATGAGAGTGATGTATGGTGGGGCCACCATATCCACCTCCATAGCCACCTCCATAGCCACCTCCATAGCCACCGCCGTATCCACCCCCATTGTGGCCGTGGCCGCCGCCAAAGAGCGCTTCTTTCTTTTGTTGGAACAGAGAACCTATTTTGTGAATAATGTTGCTGTTAGGTGTAACGTGTAAGTTGACCAAAGGCTTGACGACTTTTTCGCCGTAGTCGTTCTTAGTGACTTGCACCGATAGCAATGGGTCCACCGAGACCAGTCCAAGGTTCAGTCCTCCGCCCCCGATGGAGGATCCGTAGGGATTGTTAATGGGATTCTGGTTGAAAGGATTGAGGGGATAACCGCCGTAGCCGGAGTGGGGTAGTCCGAACGAAACTCCAAAGGTGGGCTGGACCTTTTGACCAAAAATTCCTCGACTACCATCATCATCAGAGCCTTGTTGGCGCTGAAGAAATTTTGAATTATCAGTGAAATTGTCAAATAATTGTTAAACATATTTCAGGTATTAACTTATTGTATTCATCCGCTGTACCCCAAACTGTGTTATTTTTAATGAGTTAAACACATACATTTTATTTGAACTGTTATAAACGATTTCGCGAGCTTTTGCAAATTTATTTAGTTACATATAAACCTGACTATGTATTTATTATTTGACACTGTCATATTCAGCGTTTGATCATTGTTGTTGGAGTTGTTATGAATGTCAAGTATGAACTGTTGGTAATGTCCGTATAGAAGGCATGTTTTTGGCAAAAGGTATTAGTACACTGTTAATATGGTTAAAATAATATGTAACGAAAATTATATATTAGAAGAACGTTATTATGGTAGGTAGGAAGGTATGTATAGATAATATAAACCAATTTACTAAAATAGAGAATCAAACAATTGATGTTTAAATAGAGCAACGAATGAAATATTCAGGTAGGTATCCACCATATCCATAGTTAGTTAGTTTTTTAAACGCTAAAATAGTATGTATTAAAAAATCAAATAAATATGTGAGTTCTTACCGGTTCAATGGCCTTACTGGCTGAGGCGCTAGCTTTATCATTTACTTCCCTCTTGGTAATTTTTTTAGTATCAGTGTTTGTGTCTTTGGTAGCATTATTTAGATCAGATACACCTTTAGTAACTCTTACAACCGTCATGGTACCATTTCCGTCGGTAATGACTACTTTCTCTTCGGGCAAGGCTTCGATATTACTTCCTAAATTTCTTGGATCGATGGGTAAAAACAGATCATCTTTGCGGCCAATGACATCTTGGCTAGGGCATTGGTCATACGGCACACATACACAGTCGTAGTTTTCTTGTCTTCCCGATTCTTGTCCTTTGGTGTATCCAAATTGACTTCCATACTGATTATTCGATCCCTGACCATAGTAGTTTGATCCACCGCCGAGCAAGTTATTGTTGACTGGAGATGAAGGAATGTTCAATTCCTTTTTATAAAATTGATTGGAGCTTCCGTATTGACCGACTGATGATCCGAAAGTGCTAAGACCCGAAGAAGGTGTATAACCAGAGCCTGATGCATATCCCAAGTTGTATACGCCTGAATTGCTTTGTCCCTGACCTGCGTTTGAGCCCTTATTAAAGCCATTGCTGTTGACGTTGCTACTGCCACTGCTGGAGAAGCCACCATTCTGATTTTCGTAAATAGGTTTAACGTTTCCATAGAGGCTCCCTGAACCGACGAATCCAGAGTTAACGGGACTAAATCCACCGTTGTTACTATTGCCTGAATTTATTCCTGATAACCCTGATAATCCCGACAAACTGGACAGTGACTGATATCCACCAGATTGTTGGCTGGACACTCCTTGGGAATGACTGTGCGATTCAGCTCCGATGGGAATAGGGTTGTTAACAATGATGGTTGGCTTCTTACTATCTCCTTCCCCATGGTGATAGTGATGGTGAACATGTTGGACTGATTGTCCATCACTTTTAGTGTTTGCCAAAAATGCACCACTTTCCTTGTTTATTTGTTTATGCGGTCGCTCAAATTCGTAAGGGGTTTCAACCTCAACTGGGCCTTGTTCGTAAACACCACCTGGCTTGGAAAAGTATGCAGGTCCCGATGGGCCATCAAATGTTGAGAAGCTATTGTGGGAACCTGAAGCGAAGTTGGCTTGGGAGCTGAAACTTTGGGATCCTTGGGGACCAAAACTACCGGGGGGTCCAAAACTTCCAGGAGGTCCGAAGTTTCCGTGAGATCCGAATCCTCCTCCTGATTGCGGAGGTCCGAATTTCGATGGGGGTCCACCGTAAGTTGGCCTCGGGGGTCCACTTCCGTATCCAACCTTACGTGGTGGGGGTCCAATAGGGGGCCTGCCTCCGAGGGAAAGAGGTTTTGGGGGTCCGTAGGCTCGAGGTGGACCTCTAACCGGAATGGATGCAATTGGGCGACCAACAGCTTGGATATCAACGGGCTGGGCGTAGATTATATCTTCTGGAGATAGGTATTTTGGTTTGTTGTCCCCTTCGCACTAAAAAATAAATAATAATATAGAGCATTTTATATCTTTGCTTACTTCTCCACTGTATAAAAAAATTGGCTGCATGTTATTGAACCTTAAAATATAATGTTTGTATTTACCTGCATTAATCCAAGATGACAGAGTCGATCTTTGATCACATTCCTTGCCTGGGTATCATCACCAGATTCTAGTGCTTGCTTGACGCTAGGATCTTGATAAAAATCGTCCAACCCTTCAATATTCCTGCCTTGTCGGTTGGAGACGAGAATATTGTTGATGACATCGTCCACATCCGTAGTAGTAGCATTTTCCGCTGCGGCTTGTTGGCCGTAGTAGGATGTTTCATCGGCGACGTAGTCTTCGAGAGGCTGTGCTTCTTGATCGACTAATCCGGTGGTGTCAGGCTGGTTCCATGACCAGCTGTTCTGTTCCTGCGCGTACGCTGTGGAGCCTAGGGCTAGGGCAAGGCAAGCAATGCCCAATATAGATGATACTTTGACCTGAAAAGAAAAAGTTTATGAAATTATAATGTATTCACAATAGTTAACTTATATTATTTAAACGTTATTTCTACAAAACTCTTAACATCGTTCGAGAAATAGTCCATGAAGAAATATTGACCTTCATGTTTGCAAAAAGTGTGACGGAAGTTACGGCACTGTTCAAAGATGCCATTTGGTATCGCCCGATGCCCGACGCTCGAAAACGCTGAAAGTAAAAGTGCCCCGTGCCTCAGGAAAAGTCACGTTACCTACGATGTGTTGGTTCCAGGGCATTTACACTCACTGCGCTTGATTATGGGCGGTGTATCGCTCTATGCTGTAACCGGTTTCTTCAGCCAAACAAACCACCATCACGCACCGAGATTGAATTCTAATCGACCAATTAATTCACATTGTATCATTGCCGCTATTATATCACACCCACAGTCTACTTTTTGTCCTTATTCTTGACACTCTTTACGCAGCTTGTATACCCGCTCTGTTTTACGAAATATCAAAATTAATTTATGCTAATAAGTTGAGTCTCATTTCGCAACAATCGGGAGGTGGAATTATTTAGTCACCGGGCCAATAGCGATCGGATGCTGCGTCTGATTTGAGATCACGTCTCGTGCCTCGTGTGGGAAGGGAGAAATTTCACTTTCCGATGAACAAGGCAAGGACTACTTGCACAATAAACATTTGCAAATTATTAAGGCATAAAGAGAAAATGTTATTTTCGAGGTTCCTGAATACGGACATGGGATTAGTCATTGGTAATAATAATGATTTCATTTCGCTGCGGTTAAATCTTTAAATTTATTTAATTTGTGTTTTACTTTCTCCTGGAAATCGAAAACTGTATTATGCATCTGCCACAAACTATCGCCGAGTTCAAATGTATTTGAATATGTACTAGTGCAAATGATATTAATGATTCAAGGGAGCAGAAGATAAAAGCCGGGCTTGCATCGACCAACTGCAGCTCACAAAACGTGAAAGTGGTGAGATTATTATTCAATCAAGTCATCGAATTACAGTCGGGTTTAGTGTGTACAGAAAACCAGATAATTTAATAGCCCCGTGAGTTAAGATAATAATGCATATTAATCTGTGATATGTATGGGAAACATAACTCTTTGTTACCCTCACAAAATCCACACGTTTGAGGGAAGATAATGGGAAATTGTATTTATCTGATACTCGCTGCGGAAGTCGGTGTCAGATAAATAAGTGCATTGTTCTCTAATTGGGAAATGCTATTGTTATTTTTCCTCCGGAACGATTTCACTGCCAGATCTTGATCTTGAAATATTCGAAACATACGCTAACTCACTTAAACAATGGACTCTCCAAATTTTCACTCAAACCAACCGTTTTCTTCCATGAAAAGAGTTTCTTCCGTGAGTAATTTTATTTCCTTTACTTTCTTTTTCGGTCAATGAGTCAATCATTCAATTAATTAAAAAAATATATTACGATTTCATTGATTCGAAGGAAGATGTCTTCAGTTTGTGGCCTAATATAAAACCCGTTGATAGATAGATTGGTATGAATTATCTTAATATTTAACATCATGTTACGGCATAACCGTGTTACGTAGAAGAAGTCAACTTGTTACGTTAAAATTCGATGACTAACGCAAACCGAAAGCAATGTTTGTTCCTTATGGTAAACTAACAAAATCAATATCGTTTTATTCCTGAAACAAATAAGTTTTAAGCGGTAATATTTCATTACTCATTACAGTAATTACTTTTACGCAATCATAGTGAGAAAAAATCTGTTTTGAAACAAAATACAAGTGAAAGGTTAACAAAAAAAGTATATGAACAATCACCGACAACATGTCGTTAAATTATTACGTAGGTATCATGTTTACGCGAGTAACATGCATTACGAAAGATGATCCTTTTTTTATGTTCCAGCAACCTTCGCTCCACACAATGTTGGATGTGCAACGACACGAAAAGGTTAATTTCACAGATGCAATCGTTTCTTCGAAAGAAGTGAAAGTATCGCCGTGACTTTGGGAATATACTGACCGGAGACATAGAGCCTTATGAACACACAGACCGTCCGAGGAGGTATGAGCTCTGCGAACGCTCCGAGAAGGCTTATTTTCCCTCGAACAATATATATTAATATACTCGTACTACAGTCTGGAAGCTTTCCGGTATGGATGACTTCACACAACGGTCATTTTTTTCCGCTGTTCCGTTTGTTCATTACGTCAACGCAGAAAATCAAAGTTTTAATGAAAGTAAAGCATTCATTTATGCTATCTCTTTTTATATTTCACACTATCGGTATTCTTTAAGAAGTTACATATTGCATAATAGAGCAATACACTTATTTAAATGGAGGCTCATTGAACGATAGTAAACATATTTTATAGCCACGGATTAAGTTTCAATGAGAAGAAAAAAGTTTTTCTTAACGGTTTTTATTGCACGCTTTGCTAAGGAGAATGAAAGTCCAGAAACGAAAATAAAACGAATTTTAAAGTAGGTATTGTCATTAGAATTTGAATGATGTTGGAAAACTCAGGAATTTGAATAATTTCCTTTCGTGCCAAAAAACAAAGTCGTTTACTATTGTAGCGTCAAATTCTTACGCGTTCTTTTGTAAGAGAATTTAACTTTCGTTTTCACTCATTTTTCTCTTAAAAAAAGTTGCAGTGCCTCTTATTACCGAGGCGCAATCGTAGATTAATCGAATTATATATTATAAGTGATTTCTCCGACATTTATTGAAAGTCACTCGAATGTATCGCGAAAGTGATAGTGCGCGCAGAACTTCACGTTATGTCATTTTGGCAAACAAGATGTTCATTTGAAAATTGATATTGAGGTGTAACGATTTTAAAGAATATTCACTGAATACTTTTTTTTCTTCGAAAGCCGGTCTAATAACAATATTGCTTATTAAGTAGAATTTTAGTAGCAGTTAACCAACTTATTTTGAAAAAAACGAATTGATTAAATTCATATTTTTATGTGCACTGTCCCGAAAAACTGCAACACTTCTTGCAGTATCATTATAAGTATAATGGGGAGAAAAATATAAAAAATGGTATAGTCCACATAATTTTACAAGCAGCCAAAAGATTTTGTGTGAAATATTTTTACACAATCAAAAACATTAATTTCAAAGGTACTTGTACCGTAAATAAATATTGTGTTTATTATTATTAGAAAAATATTGAATACAAAATATCAATGTTGAGACGATGATGTGAACATTGCTGGGGTTGACACTCCGGTATTTTACCGAAGTAACGTAAAGAATTTGAATTTAAGCTAAAGATTTATGTAAAAGAAAATAGTAAATACCATCTTGAAAACCGCCAGAATGGTAGCGAACTGCACACTTGTAGTAATTAGTCCAAGGAAGGAAAGCACTGGTGTCACTTGTTACTCTTCACAGCCACGGCTCGACTGGGCACAACTCGCCCCCCACAACTCTTTATAGAAACCGAGATTCGAGCTTCCCACCAAGTCCAGCAGACCCACCACTGGCAGCTTCGGCTAATAACACGCTCTGCCGATATCACACCAAAACACACTGAGATCAATGCTTCGCGTTTTCACTTTTCTCTCTCGTCTCGACTCTTCGATGCTGTGGTTTCGAATGATGATGGACTCGAGAGCAGTACGGTTTTATATGTTGCACTTGAGGATGTGAATATTCTGGTTTCGCAACGTTACTCGGAATTCTAGCCCCGATCCTAGGGAGGCTCGCGTAGGAGGGGGTGGCATTCATTCATTCAATGATGTCAGACGTTTTGCAACGAGTTCGATGAATGAATGTGTAGAATCGTAAGCTGCTGTGTAAAAGTGCGTAGTGTTTCTAATTTCAGTATTTTTTTAATGCGGTTGAATTGGAAATAAGATATTTTTACTATCCAGAGGTAGTCATCCATTATGCAAGGTCAGATTTGTAAAAAGTGTTTTTTTTTATAGCAGTGTTTATTCAATACCTATAGTCAGACAAATTAATCACATATGATTAATAATAATTTTAAAAATAATACAATGCTGTAAAACGTATTTTAGGTACAAAATTCGTATGCAAACCAGAAACTACTACAAATTATGTGATTTAAAAAAAAAAAATTAAATTACCTGATTCGGTATCGGAATTTTTGAAATTTATTATTTTGAAAAGATAATTATTATTGAATTTTATTGCGTTAACTGAAAAAATAAATCATTTCATAGTAAATAGATCTGTGTAAAATGGTAAATAATATTTTATCTATCTACTTTTGTTATTGAATATGGATACTGTAAATATGTGTAATCATTTTTGGGTGTCATTACTCAAAATAAAGAATTTTAAGTCATCTTTAAAAACAAATGAAAGCAATAAATAAACTGGTTCCCTTTTTAGGCCATATGGCAATTTATATTATTCAACATATCGATCTAAAAAAATTGGTTTCAAAGAAAAATAATAGGTTCTTTCAACTAGCTAGCAACTCAGATAAAATTTGAGTCAAATCGGGTTTCGTGCTAAGACCCTATTTGCCTAAGCGCCACTTATAAATAAGAGATAGTATGAAATTTAATGGCCCATTAAATAAAATAAAACATGAAGGTCGTCTCTTAATGCTATTTAATTAATATCTATTCGATTATTGATACGATTGTAATACCTGCGATGCCATCGTTCAAGAGGCCTCGTGATTCTTTTCACGAAAACGGCGCTATATAAAAATGAGATTTAAAAAAAAAAATGTTAATAATGTGTAATTTTCGACGTTTTAAAAAAAAATAATTTTGAATTAATTTTTAATCATTCGTTATTAATGTTTATATATGCAAGGGTCATATATTACACCGACTTTAATACTGATAACCATATTTAATTAGTTGCACTTAAGAAAAGTAATGTAATTTTAAAATATAAAATAATACTCGAACAATTCGTACAACACTTATTTTAGATTAGTATTTCACAATTCAACTAAATACTAAACCAATAAGATTTTAATTTTTTTTTAATGTAAATTATAGTTTACTTAAAACATTTACCTACTGTTAATTTAAGGATTTATAGAAAGTGTGTTTTGAATGAATTTTTATTTAACAAATTATTTTTCTTTTCTTTTTTCTGGTATTGCTACAAGAATTAGGGTCCAACTGATGATAAAATCAAAACTGATTACCAGCCTTAAATTGTTATAAACATTGCTTATTGCCGTCTTGAGAAAACATTTGTAGTTGTGAATTCCATTCAGATTCTTTTACCTGCAATTCAGATCCTCACCTTAATGTCACCTCAAATGGGAAAATTATTTTAAAAAGCTCTAAATCATAAGATCAGAATTATTGGTAATTATTATATTTTTGTTTAAGATGAGTATTTCATGCCTTTATTATCCTGAAGAGAGAGAGAGAGAGAGAGAGAGAAATAACTCACGGAAGGCTCTTTAAGTGTAATTTAACGTTCACGTGAATGTAATGTTTACAAGCTTACGGTGCATTGACTCTTCAATTTGCCTTTAAACCGACTGCAACCAGCGGCGCATTGTGGTAAAAGCAAAAGCATTCCTTTGCTATTACGAAATAATATTATTATCCGAGTGTCTGTTCCCCTGTTCTTTGCTTTGCCGTTAGAATAACATACAGATCTGTATGCATTGTCTTTCGCCACAAAGGAGATACATTCGAAAAACTTTCGATTTCAATTAAACTGTGATTACGTCGACCTTATAAAATAACACGCATTTGTGGAAAATACAAACAAGACTCAACGGCAGAGTAAATATAACATCTTTGCCCATCACAACACATCATCTATTTGTTTATACAATTGCTCACTCACTGGACCCTGCGAAAACTGGCCCATCGTCTTAATTACTGAATGTGCATAGATAAATACAGTTTTCTTGGTTGAAATGTAATTCTCTAGCATTATTATAAATAACATTAATGTTATTAGCATTATTATAAATAATCACCTTTAGATAAACAAATTTTAACCAAAACCTGTACTGTACGACAAATTCAGAAAGTCCATTTTTAATTTCGCTCCCATGCCCTAAATCGGAAAAAATAAATAAAATAAAAATAAATAAATAAAATATAAAAATAATAATTTTAAGTTAATAAGTGGGTCTATCTGATGGGATCTGCAAGGTAAGTATGTTCCTGTATATTTTCTTTTTAAACTAGGAATTAATATCTAATAATAGAAAATAAGAAAATATACCGCAGAGCAGGTGAATCATTTGAATACCATCACTAAAGAGTAGTGTTTTGGCCCGGTGACAGCTTAAAAAGTTTAATAATTAAGCTTTCCTAGCTAGCAAAGTATCTACTACGAAAAATATGCCAAATAAAATTTACGAGTCCAACGTTAAGTATAATATATTGATTTAAAAAAAACACATGTACTGACTCGCGTAATAATTGATTGGAAGATCTCTCGGCTGCAAAAAAATATGTCTTTGTTTTGTATTCCAGCGAAAGAACAACATGTGTATACTTCCAAGTCATTCCATTCCACAAGATAGAAGAAGATAAAGGTATCGCAACCAGAGTTGAGTCGAACACAGTACTCACACAGATGCGTTGCTTACACACAACATATTTCAAAGTTGTTATTTGACTTCAGAAAAGAACATTCCAGTGAAAATTAATAAAGTTACTTTTTTTATTTAATAAAAAGAATACACTGTTAAACTTTTCGAATATTCAAATTAGATCATAGTGTTGGCACACTTGTTGTCCCTTTCTCGCTTATAACAGGATAAACGCTGTTTCTCAGTGACATTTGGAAGGACATCACTATCTAAAGTGTACACATAAGCATCAATACACACAATCCCAAGTTTGTGTTGTTTGGGTCAAATATAATTGCGTAACCTATAACTGTAGGTTGGTTACGTGACTTCGCATTACTTGCTTCTGTTAACATGTAAATTTAATAGTCTGTGCATCATTTTCTATGAAATGAGCATTTTTCCAGAACGCTCACTGCATTTCTATGAAATTAAGACCGAAACTGGTTTAGCTAACAGAATCATATCTTAAACCATGAAGACCGTGGGACCTGCAACACTCAGACTTCGTAACGACATGCTATTACTGGCGACCCGATCTGATATAACCCACGTAGAGTCCTGCGGATAGATTAAGCCCACCGCTAGGTCCTTTGTACGGTTAAAACCACTATTTTCTCACCACTAATGTTGCATTTAATTTTCAATTAGACAAATATGATGCTTAGGCATAAAATATTTTTACTCCATTATTTCAACCGTATAATGAAATACTAGTAGGAAATCGCAATCAGTAAAATTACTGTTCATCTAGCACCTTCGAAGTCATTTTTATTTATAAAAAAAAAAAAAAAATAGAGAGAAAAACGCATTTTTATATTTGTTCCTCAAAGAAATTAAAAACAAAAGCTTGAAATGAAAAAAAACTCGTTGCCAAAAATTTTGTTTTTTTTTCAGAATAGTATTAAAATACTAAAATAACTAAGTTTAGTAAATTATTTTTTTACTATTGTATGAAGCACTTTGTGGCTAACCATTATAATTAAATAAAAATAATAAAACTTTTTTTTAACCACTTTTTATTTTATACGCCGACCGGTTTCGGAAGAACCTTTCTTCTATCAGAGCAAAATACATACTCATAAATATACAACAAATAAAATATTTCGCCTAGATAATGGAACGGTTGTTCCGAAACCAGTCGGCGTATAAAATAAGAAGTAGTGTTTCATTAAATTATTTTTTCTCGCGGGGATTATTAAAAATGAAAGTACCTACCCATCGGTGTTTACGATGCAGGTATTGCAGGAACATACCTAAAAATAAGTAATCTTATAAACTTCGTAAAAATCTTATAATTGGAATGCGGTGCCATCATCAGTGTTGTTAAATTAATGCTATTAAAGTCTGTTATGACGAAACCTGATATAACTAGATTGATAAGTACAGTTAAATGGGCCGGTCGATGGGAATTCCAAAATTTCCTCAGGGTAACCGACCGAGGTAATGCAATATTGCATACTACGGTAAGCTGCAAGCTTACTGTTGGCTCATAGACTGCGGAGGATGGATACAATGTACAAAATGCGATCAAATTATGGCATTCATATTCACGTTGATTGCGCTTCAAATTCACCATTCGATCTTTTCAAACTGGAGGTAACTTATGCCACCTGATTCACATGGGAATAAAATGACGAAATTTATACTTAAATTATAAGTTAATCATCAAACGAACACGCTGTTATGCTTGATGGCTGATTGAAATGTGAATGATAGTGGTTAAAGGGGACTATTCAAATTCAAAAGATTCGAAAATTCCAGTTTTTTCAGTAAAAAAGGGTTAAAGTAACATTTTTCTGAATGTGAGATGATTTTTTTTTTTTTTTAAAGAAAGTCAAACATACCCGGGTTGCGAATAACCGGACAATATTTGACAAACTCCTCCTACCATCATAATAAGTAGAATTTATTTTTTTGCAATTGGTAGGCTAGCAGAGAAATTGAACCCACGACTCCTGGGTGGGAATCTGACGCATTTATCAACTAGGCTACTAACTGGTCAAAAATAGATATTAATAAATATATTTTCTCTCTATAAATATAAATAAACTTGCTACTAAAACCTGAATGCCTGATTATTTAAAATGAACATATCCATAATCCAGAGGTTCTTTGAACACCAGTGTTCACAGTGTTTGACTGCGTGCAGCAGAACGGAACCTACCGGTGCGTGGCGCTCGGCCGCAATGTTCGGGATTTTCCCACGCGGATCTTGGAAGGCAAGCAGCTTGCCTAATGGAACCGACTGCGAGTGTTGTGTAAAAGATTATGCAACGAATTCGACTCAAACTCAGAACTAAACGGCAACTCGTTAGCTTTAAGGGATCGTGAAAAAATATTCAAAAAAAGATCAATCTTTTAAAATAATGTGTTTTATCAAATGTTTTCAAGTAGAAGCAGACTAAAAAGTTTTCATCTCCAAGAGGTTATAATGTGTTGTGTTTATTTTGAATTTCCTTTTCGTGCCCTGAAAATGCCACGAATATATGACGAAACGAAATAGCTTACTATAGTAAGTAGTACCATATATAACGGGATGAAATCTTATAATAACGCTGCTGGAAACCATCAAAATTATGCCAGTCAATAAATTAAAAATAATTATTTTTATAATACCAAATTTTAAACTTTATTCCAATATTTTTTATTTAAATCCTGACCGGTTTCACCCGGTTTATGACGGGCATCTTCAGCATAAGGTGAAACCGGTCAGGTCTTAAATAAAAAAATAGTGGAATAAAGTTAAAAGTTTGGTATTATTAAAATCATTAAAATGGAGTTCCACCACGAATTAACAGTCTCAATATAAGAAATTTAAAATAGCCTGTAAAAACTATTTAAAATGCATATAAATTAAAATGATAAGTAGCTTATAAGTTAAAATATTATAAAGTCAAAAATAAAATGAAATAATTTGCTACCGTAAATGTACAAAGTAACTGATATAAAAAAAAAACTAGTTGGCTACAACATTTTTATTTTATGAAATGGTGAAGATAAAAAAGTGAACAAATCTATTATATTTTTACTAATCAATTTTAAATATTAGTGTTTTTCTTTCTTATAACGTAGGCAGTCTACAAATATGGAAACAATACATTAAAATGACGATATGTTTTCTAGATATTTGCAGATTTCTCTACCATATTCGAGAAATCTTATTTTGCTCTCTCAATAGACGAAATTGATTTGGTCACACTTTTTTTTATAACTTTTCTGGATAGTTTCCAAAAGCCCTACACAAATGCAGTTATCTCGCCAAGATTAATGTCTCCACACTCCTAACTTTCGTTTTGCAGAAATAATAATAAATAATAAAAAAAACGTGGCAATATCGTGAGGGTTGAGAATAGGTTTTTAGCTACTGCTTTTTGGTGAAAAACTTTTCAATTTCAGTTGTTTATGATTATTCGACAATTTAAATATATTCTGAAAACACTTACAAAAATAAGCATGTGAACTCTAATGGATTAAAAAAATACATCAA
This sequence comes from Drusus annulatus, assembly GCA_022651775.1. Taxonomy (NCBI): domain Eukaryota; kingdom Metazoa; phylum Arthropoda; class Insecta; order Trichoptera; family Limnephilidae; genus Drusus; species Drusus annulatus. Next base: position 584,206 of record JAGWCC010000132.1, read on the forward strand.
CTTAATTTCCTATAAACCTGACTTAATAAAGACCAAACTCTTAAATTGAGTTTACTTCAAAATAAGTTGATGTTAAAGTTCCCAACTTTTGGCAGTAACCTCACGATATGTTCAGATACTCTCTTACTGAGTTCGATTTGGTATCAGATTTTAAGCAATACATTAAGTTGAGATGTTGTATTAGTTTCTTGAAAGAGTCATGAGTCAAGGTTCTAGTTTAGGTCGATATATATATAGTTTGCTATAAATGAATCATTCGATTCCTACAAGGCAAGATTGACGTAATTAATATTAACAAGAGATTATTTTCGTTTTCGATATCAAATTGCCAGAGTAAAGGAACTCTATATACTTACAAGGATTAACTTGAAACACGGGGTAGGTATGTCGTATATGTTCAAATATATGACGAACGACATTTTGCACCCATCATCCTTCTGAAATAAAAAAGGTACTTTATTTAATTAATACAGGTTTTATATAGTTCCCGAAGCGATGCTACATTTTTTTATAAAATTATTTTACCACATTATCCAATATTAATAAATATATTCCAAATACGTCCGACACTTATGGCGACAGATATACTCGTATAACCTGCTCACCAAATGCTTCGAGGTGGTACTAGAAAAATTTCTGCATAGTAAACCGGTTAAAATTTGACAGGCTCACAACACTCATCATATCATAATATTATTAAGCTGTGGTGATATTTACTGACTTGGTCGTGGTAAACTGCTTATCGTATCGGATAAAGAGATCGCTCACCGTTATTAAAATAACCGAAAATATTAACATGCAAGTTTTATGACGGTGTGAATATAGGCACTCTCTCTTTTTGCACGAAACAAGAAGATCACAATATCATGTTTATTGTTGTTTATGGATGGTTTGAGTTTGATTAGAAGACTTGCCAACGGGTACTAAACTAACTAACTAACCATCGCGCCGTTTCTCCGCAGAGGTAGGCAGAGAGGACGAACCGCCACACAACTCTGTCTTGTCACACACTTCTTACTTCATTCACATTCCTACATCGTCTCATACATATTCTTCTGTTATTCTGACTCTACACATGGCCAGATTCAAGTATTTGCTTCACTTGATCATGCCATGTCTTTCTCGGGCGTTCCCGACTTCTTCTTCCATTCACTTCATATATTCTTTTCCCACTCCTTTCTTCGTTCATTCGCTCTACAAGCCCAAATCATCTAAGCGTCCCTTTCTTGATCCTATTCATTACGCTTACATCAGCCATGCATTCTTTCTTTACTACTACTTTAAGAAACACCTAATAAATAATAATCTCTATAAAGCGAATGCCTGTTTGTTTGTGTGTCTGAAACAGAAAAACTCGATAACTTTAAGCGTTGAAATTTCGCAATGGCGCCATGAAATTTGGACGGCTATACTTTCTAGGCCAACGCAACTATTTTCAGCTGTGATCTTGATTTCCTTCATGAAATATGAAACTTTGAAACATTGATGTAATTGTTAAAAAAAAATGCCTTCTTGTTTAAGGAGTTTTGAAAATATTTTTTAATTAAGCCGAAACACAGAAAAACGTTGAAATCCACAGAAAGATGAGTGAAGTCAGTTATTAAGGTAGTAATGATTGAAACGAACCAACTTTTCGAAGAAAAGTTAATTTAAATTACTAATGACCATAAACCTAACTTATTACGACTTTTACGAATATTATTTCAAATAATATATTTGCATATTTTTTAAAATTCCATTGGTTTTTTGACAAGGTCATCTCAGATAGGTTCTATTTACAAATCATTTATAACATACATAAGGTTAATAATTTAATTTCTTAGAATAATGAAGGCTGTTCAGTCGAATCACCATTAGGATTACAGCCGACGTTTTGAACTGACACACAAAGCCCCGGCTTTTGCACAACCCGACTGGGTTTTCCAGGCAAATTAGGACGCAATTAATTTATGACACGAAACATCGAGGGATTGCTAATGCACGAATTACACAACGGCACTCAACTTTTGTGGATAGGCAGCAAGTGAAATTAAAATGTACGCTGTTTTTACTTTGATGAGCTTTTTGTAAATCTATTTATACTGTTCATTTTATGAACAAAGAAAGATATATCATTGCTCAAATAAATTTATGCTGCATTATAAAACGTATTATTTTTATATGCTACCTGGTTCTCTCCGAGTTTCAACACTTATTTTTACTTATTGAACAATGACGGCTTCCATGGTCGAGTGGTAAGACGCTCGACTACGAATCCAAAGGTCGCGGGTTCAAACCCGGCGTGCGCCATTAACTTTTATTTAATTATTATGTGTCATAACACATTTAATTCATACAAAAATAATAAAAAGTTTATTTGCGGCACGTTCTAGAGTGGCAGATACTCTAAGTATCGCCCTGGTGAAAGACCACCATTTTGAATCGAAACGTTGCTTGAAATGGCTCTAGCCGTGTTTGGTGGCCAGATCTGAATAGCCAGGTACTTCCCAACCTTCTTCTTCCCTATCTCCTTCCCCTCCCCACTACCTTCAGCCTCACAACATACCCTGTTTTTCGGGATGCCATGGTCTCACTGGCTCTAGACGGTTGGGAGCAGTTGAGACTCTTGTGCGGTATTCACATAAAAAAATAAAAAATAAAATAAAATATGGAACATATTAAAATATGACACCTTATTTAACAGTCAAATGAATGTTTCAAAGCTCAATAGCGCATGATGGAAAAAACTTTTTCGAGCTGAAAATTATAGTTGCGTTAAACTTAATTCTTGACAAAAAATCTGTGCCAATTTCATTATGCCAGAGCTCACTGTTTAAAATATTTTTGGATTCATTATGACTTCATATTTTTTAATTCAAAGTTAAGATGGAAGAGGGCATCATCATAAAATATTCAATAGTTTAATTATTTGCAATTTGCAGGTTTTTGATGCGTTGTTTTTATGTTCGTGATTTTATAGGTTTGTATGCCTTTAATGATTTCTTGATATGTTTTATTTTTTATAGTGGATACCGCGCAAGAGTTCCCACTGCTCCCAACCGTCTGGAGCCGTGGGACTATGGCATTCCTAATTAGGGTATGTTGTGAAGTTAAGGGTAATGAGGAGGGGAAAAGGATGGGGAAGGTGAAGGTTAGGAAGTACCTGGAGATTCATATCTGGTCACCAAACACGGCTTAAAGCCATTTCAAGCAACGTGCCGCATATACGAGTATACTGTATATTATTTTATATTAATTAAATGTGTTATGACATATGTTTCTTGAATTACATTTATTTGCGTATGCCGGGTTTAAGCCCGCGACAGCTGGATTAGTAGTCAAGCGTTTTACCATTCGACCATGGAGGCCATCATGCATGTAGGTTTTTATGATAACGCCCTTGAGGTATTTTTCCTCAAAAACAGCGCTATAAAAATAATCCAAATATTATTATTATGATTTTTGAAAATTTGTTTATGTTTTTAACGGAATAATAATAATAATAATGGTAGGTATTCTTATTTACGACCGTATTTAAGGAGAAAACCACAACAAATCCACGTAATATTATCGCATCGGTCGCTATCTCAGAGTAACAATATAAAGAGACCGTACTAATTTGTGACAAATCGTTGACAAACTCGCAAAATATAGCTCTCTCTTTATGCTCGGTTCTATACGCATATGAGAAAAAGAGACAAACAGTTGTTGAAACCAATACACGATTTGGGGCGGGCTAAATACCATGTCCGCGATATTTGATCTGTACGAACTTCATTCACGTTTGGAGTGTCAGGCGAACGGACTGTCAAAAGTGCGTAAATAGTTAAAAACTTGAGTTATTTTTTGTCCGATATCTAGCAAAACATCATGGCCATATGTGCTATACTTGGTTGCTTCAATCGAAGTACAAAAGGACCAAAAACAAACAGTTTTCACACGTATGTACCATAAAAATCGTCTTTTTTAGTTAGATCTCAAATATTTAACATTCTAACCTACAAAACAACTAGTAACTTACACCAATATGTAATTAATCTTTGGACTATTCGTTTCAATATAATAAACTTCCGTTTGAAATGAGTTTTAGTGGATTCGTAATATTTTTAACTTAGAGATATTTACTAGCTGTCACATAAGAAACCATTACAAGAGGGAATCCCCATATTGTACGGCTTCTGAAAGTATCCCGGTCTCTTTCTTTCTCATGATACTAACGCTAAATTGTTGGCAAACAGATAAAGACAGAATAGTGTTTATCTCTTAGTTATATTTATAATTTCGGTTACGTCCCCAGATTCAGGGCTATGCCAAAATTGGAATATTATTATTTATTTAATTATTTTAGATTTCCAAAGGATGAAAAAAAGACGAGAAAAATCTAATTTCTTTTCTTTGATTTAACAAATATGTTAATATGAATTCATACGTTTCATCTGGATTTTTTATACCCTTAGCTTCTAGTTAATTGTTTTTTTTAAATCTATTGATGTGCACATGCACTATTGTACCCATTTCTGAACCTGTTCTCTGATGATTTATGATAACGATATGCATTTAGATAGTTTTAATTTTGTATACATTATATATTATTTTCTCCTTGTTAGTTAGAATTATTAGCTTAATTAATTAAGTATGAAGCGCACTTGACGTGAAATATCACAAAACTTGTGCTATATAAGTTCACTGTTATTATTATCTGCATTAGAAATTTCCTTACAAAATAACGCGGGACGGATAACATCCCTACAATACTTAAAAGCGGTGTCATGTTTTGTGAATTTTTTGTGTCTCTTTCTCTCTCATGGTGTACGACGTAAAAACGCAGAGAAAGTGATTTATCGCAAATTTATATAGGTAAAAAAAATTGATCTCTCCATATATTCTTACTCCAAGGTTAAGAAAATGATTTAACATCTGTTATCACCGTACATTTTTTTAATTTTACTTTTGTTTGTAAACTATTTTGTTGATGGAACTGAAGTTCATTTTTATAATATGTATTATAAAATGTTCTGTACTAATAATTTAATTCGTTTATATTTTTATCTATAAATAAGATTTTAATAATCTTATTGATTAATGTATATTTGAATAAACAAAAAATATACAACATTCATTCTTTTTAATGATTTACAACTACCTACTCACAACAAAATACCTAATTTACTTAATTTGTGACAACCCTGTTAGTGATTTTACTCCGAGTTTAGGCCACACCCTTTGGTCATTGCTTGGTCAAAAAGTGCGGACAAAATTTCGCAAAGTTAGGTCTCTAGATATTGTTACTCTAAGGTCGCTATTGAAACGGTATACTTAACACTCCAGTGGCGTACCGCAACACTGACATACCCACAGTATACCGTCGTAAACTCATTACTTGTTCTCATGAGACTGGCATCCGGCTTTTGACATATTAATATGATTAAGAAGTTTTTTTGTGGTACTTACTGGCTTTAACTAGACTAACTAACTTTTTTTGTCTAGATTTTTTAAGTCAACCAAACTGTCTTTAGTTTGCAACGTAATTTCCACCCTGGGCCAATATCAATTATTTTTACAATTTGATTAATTTTATAAATCTTTAAAAGGATATAACGTCAAAATTGTTTGTTTCTGTGAAGCCATTTGAGATTTTGTTATCGATAACATCAGGCATACAAAATTCAAACTTATACAAAAAATAGTTCTTTTACTCCAAATATAGGCTTCAAAAGACGAATAAAGTTTTTTTTTTGGCTTCAGTTAAAAAACGTTAAATACATATATATCTCAAAGGTTCAATCAAGTTCACCGGTCCGCAGCTGAGTGGACAAACGCATCGGTTTCCCACCCGGGCGTCGTGTGTTCAATTCCACTGCTGGCTAAGTCCTCCATCATTGCACAAGCAACATCTTCCGCTTTTTATGATGGCAGTAGGAGTTTTTCAAATATTGTCAGGTTATTCGTAACCCGGGAATATTTGTCTTACTTTAAAAAAAAAAAAATTCCTTAAGCTTTTTACTAACGTATTTGCGGTCATAATAATTTGTAGTTCACGCCAAATACGCAAATTTATAAGTGATTCAATAAACTTAAAATAATTTTCCGTAGAGGTATTTAATAGAAAAAAGGTACTTATTGTAAGTTACCCTTACAATATTGCGTGTACAGTGATGGTGGACTTAGCCAGCAGAGGAATTGAACGCACGACGCCCGGGTGGGAAACCGATGCGTTTGTCCACTCAGCTGCGGACCGGTGAACTTGATTGAACCTTTGAGATATACATATATGTATTTAACGTTTTTTAACAGAAGCCAAAAAAAAACTTTATTCGTCTTTTGAAGCCCATATTTGGAGTAAAGCGACTTTTTTTTGTATAAGTTTGAATTTTATATGCCTGATGTTATCAATAACAAAATCTCAAATGGCTTCACAGAAACAAACAATTTTGACGTTATATCCTTTTAAGGATTTATAAAATTAATCAAATTGTAAAAATAATTGATATTGGCCCAGGGTGGAAATTAGGTTGCAAGCTAAAGACAGTTTGGTTGACTTAAAAAATCCAGACAGAAAAAAAGTTAACAAAACAAATTTCATGACGCCAGAGATTTTGAAAGCTTTGGCTGCCTCAGAAAAATAGATTTTCTGCGTTATAACTGAGAGAGAGTTAAATAAAATATTTATAATAAAAGATGGCAGCCTACATTAAATCGGAAGAAAGTGAAATATTAAATAATTTTCAATAAAAGTATAAGATCAAAATAATATAAAAATGCTGCTTTCTAATAGGGTCTTGTTGGCTCAATTGGCAGAGCGTTACTTCCGGATATAGTAGAGGTTCCGAGTTCTAGTCTCGGACATGACCATTGTTCTTTTTAGTTTCTGTTTCATATTTGTGTTTTAGATTATTGATATTATTTAAATATCTAATAATAAATAAGCATTAATGCTTTAAAGTTAATTCCAATTGTAATAATAAAAACCTTACTCAAATATACGTTTTATTTGCACCGCCTATGCGTACGTTACCTCAGCGGAGTGGAAGACGGTGAGGTAGAGTGGTAGACTACGAAGGCACTTCTCCCAGTCGCTGCGGAGCGGAGACAGCTGCGAGGGGAGAGGGGTTCACTTTCTCCCGGAGACGGATGTGAAGTTCTTTGCCCCGTGATGGCTCTACTGGCTGCTGATTTTTGTATTTTACGCAGCTCCGGATCGAATTAAAATCGTATTGTCGTTAGTAATTTTAAATACGCTCTTTTAGTGTGAACTCTATAAATAAATCGCAATTTTTTATAACACGTATTTTATAAATATCACTTGGGGGAATTATATTGAAAAGTTATTTATTTTTATCTTCAATTTCGTCTATTTTATTTACTTAATACAGTATTATTACATAATATAATAATTTCCTTTGTGAGTATGTACCTAGCTACGAACTTCGGAACTGATCTTAGTTGAAATGATCAAATCCCTGTCTATCCACTACAATACCTAGCTATAGTGTATTTTAACAGATATTATTCCATATTTAAAATCGAAGTAATATTTTTTCTTGGCAAGTCAAGTCACACCTCGTAATTATTCACGGGTAACTCGTATTATAGTATTACAAGTTCGATTGTAGTAGGAAATTTTGTGTTTTAAAAAAAATGACATTTTTCTGTTTTATTGTAGTTATGTAGATATTACAAATAGGTGACACCTGAATAGATGCCATATTTTATATAATGGTTTTAAACGACAAATATGGCATCGATGCACAAACCAAGTCAGATATCCAACTGAGTTTCATTTTTCCATCGATTCATTATAAACCAACAGGTACTATCTAAAACATGGAAAGTCTATTTTCTCAGGTAATCCACTGAAGAAATAAACGATAAAGTTAAATATGTACTACAGTGGTAGACACTCTCAGTATCGTTCTGGTGTAAGACTTCCATTTAGAATCGTAAAGTTACTTTAAATGGCATTAACCGCGTTTGGTGCCCAGATCCGAATTTCCCAATCTTCCTCTTCCCCATTTCCTTTTCCTCCCCTACTCCATTCAGCCTCACAGCATACCTTTATTATGGATGCTATAGTCCAACTGGCTTTGTGTGCGGTATTCGTATGAAAAAAAATGTGTGTTAATTTGGTGCCAAATTAGACCGCCGAGTTCGCCCCTGTAACGTAAAATGATTTCGTTACATCGATTGTTACCGGCCCACGCGTTACGGAATAACGAATAGCGCCATCCGTTACGTGTAACGACTTCGCCAATCAGAGTCCATTTGGCATCGAAGCCTTCGTCGCGCGTGTGTCATCTTCGTGAGTCATCGACGCCCATAAAAAAAGATGTAGTATAAAAGTTACAAATTACAAATCTATTGTTCTGGCAAAGAGAAATTTCTATATGGAGTAACATCAAGAAGCAGATTTTTAATGGTCGTTTTCAAGACACAGTCGTTTTTAAAGTACACTCGCAGCGACAAGATTCAATTAGCGAGAATCCAATTTCTACATTAAATCTCCTCTAATTTAACAAGCTACCTTTGTTTCGGTAATGTGTAATGTTTTGTTATAATTTGCGATACATTATTGTGTTACATATTGTGTTGCTATATTATACCAATTTAAAACCTATTATTTTTTTGCTATTTTCTCTTTTTGTTTACTTCAGAGCATGAAATTATACCGTTTGGGGATGCTGTTCGAAGGGCATCTTTAAGGAAAGGAAGGATCTTGATAATAACCAAGTTGTAGGAGAGACGAATAAAAAAAAAAGCAGTTGAGCACAAGAGCATGTCGTAAAAACAAACCTTTTTAACGCTCAAATGTTAACAGTATAATGATGTTGGTCACGCCTTATTCCAAAGAGATCAACGACGTTAGTTCTTTGGAGCACCTTCCATTGAACTACCCGTAGTTCAAACGCTTAAAGTATTCCCACTTAACTGAAATTTTCTAAAGATCGTAATCCGTCCATTAAGATAGGAGAATTTACAAGCGCGATGCGTTTTTTGTGCTTTTGACTCAATAGGTTGACGCATCCTAAATGAATCATGAAAAAGTTATCTTCTCGCATGTTGCAAGGTGCATTATGCCATTATGATAATCGCCCCACACCACGTTACTTGTTACATCAAAAACTGTTATGCAACTGGCCAAATCAAACAACGATAATAATAATTCATGCACACGTCCGTCTTACGAGCAAGTACTTTCATGTCTCTAATAATAATGTGATTATTATTATATTGTAAAGGCATGACGCCATTGAGACTCTTTCAATTCGCGATCAAAGTAAAAGTAACCCAGCTTCCTGTAGATATACATATATATTTGTATATAAATATACAATAAAAGTTGACAGGTACTTCGTTATTGGTGGTTTATTTTGTAGTTAAATACCGTAGCTTCCTTCTTTCACTGGCCAGGTAGTCAAAAAAACCATTATGTATCATTCCTTTTATGTAGTGTCAATGTGAATATATTACGTAAGAAAGCATAGTTTTCTTTTTTACACTTTCAGTTGATGCTTGTACATAAAGTCTATAAACTTTAAAAGGATCAAATTGCAGCCAATTAATTAAGTATAGATAATTTCCTTTGTGAGTACGTACCTGGGATGCAGATGTTATTATATGTTTGATATAAGTGGATTAAAAAAACTGTTATTTCGATTAGCTGTTTCAAACAACATAAAGTTTTAATTTGAATGGTGGTCTCTCTTTAAGACGATGCGGAGAATATCTTTCAGTATGAAACAACGTACTCATATAAAACAGCAAATCTGTATATTTGAAGCACCGAAAACTCTCGAACAGTGAGGTCTGGCGTCATGAAATTTGAACAAAGTGTTGATATCATAGGGCAAAGTAAAATAAAGAATTTTGAAATTATTTTCAAAAACTCTTTTGAATTCTTTGTTCGTTTTTCGACCCGCAAACTCTGGGTCTACAGCTAAGCTAAGCTTGTCGTTTTAACACAAATAATATATAATAATATTTTAATAATTATCTAATATCATCAAGCACAATCCATTAATTAATATTCACATAAACTGTTTCTGGGTCAATTAAATTGTATCAAATACCTTTCAGTCGCCAGGCTACAAACACTGCAGAGGAGTTTTGCATTTAAAACGTTTGGGGTTTGCCAGGAGCGCATATTGAGGTGAAGGTCTCGGCATAGGCCGGCTGAGCCTCGATTTTGCAACAAAGAACAAACAAACTGGGAAACACCACGGCCATCTTCGAGGAATGGACCGTGTGATTTGCTGAGAAAGCCAAATATGTTTTAATAACGTCGTTCAGATGTCGGTAAGGTCATTTTGCTAATTGACAGCAAAGTGTAAACAGTATATAGAAAACCCATGACAATTAGTTCAATATCAGAATGCTACTCGGCGTGGGAGTTATTGAGGCAAACCTTCCTACGCGCAGCTGATTTCAAATTGCCAAAATTTCACGTGTATATATTACACTGTAGCTGAATTGTTTATTGGATTATTTTATTTGTATTTTTGAGTGGTAATTTTGTGAAATTTGTTCAACTTGTCAAGGCAACCATTATCTAGCAAGCTAATGGATGACGACGACATCGACAGGCAAAGGCGAGCACTCAGTGTGAAATCAAACATGCTCAGTAGAATATTTCGGCTCTGTAGTCCACCAGTGAAAAGGACACTATTCCTGGCGTTTTGTTCTACCCTATACGCGTGCGAACTCTGGACCAATTTCAAGAAGAGTAGAATGGTAAGGCTTCGGGTTCAGTACAACAACGCCTACCGCTTGATGTTCAGTCTTCCCAGGCACTGCAGTGCTTCCGGTATGTTCATCGAGGGGCGAATTCCCGGATTTTGCAGCCCTTATGAGAACCAGGGTGGCAGGAATGAAGAAAAGGATTAACAACACTGGAAATAAACTCATCACGGAATCCCAGTCAGATCTCGAATTCTAGCATAAAAGCTCATTGGAGATATTGCCACCACCAATATTAATGATACCTGGATGGACTCCCTCATGGTGGCCTTCTGTAGACATAATATCCTCCATGAACAATTTTTGCATTTATTATTTTTAATTTTTTCCTATGCATTTATGTTTTTTTCTACATTATTGTATGCATATTATTATGTATTAGTTTGTTTATGTATTATTATCAATTATGGAATGTATGACATGACAATTCTCCTGCATACCTTCTGGAATAAAACTTTATTATTATTATTTCCATAAAGAGCCACGTTTATTAGAATTTATAAAAATAAATCAATTTTTTCCAGATTGTTTCGTACATATAACGCAATTGTTTAATAAGAAAAGTGTTAGAATTCAGAAAAAGGTTTCTGAATTCTAACACTTTTACTTATGAAATATTGTAGCATTATTCATAAACCAGGTCATAAAGCTTTAATTTTAAAAAGATCACCGGGATGTTCGACTGGTAAAAGCGTTATATATGTCAATTGTTAGAAAAGTGTGTTATTTTTCAAATTAAAAATGAACCTTTTTTCAATTTCACAGGAATTTTCTTTTGTGAAGTCGAATAAAAAGTTTGAAACATATTCCACGCAAGCAACGTATTTGTCTAAGTAATGGGTTAGGGTTAACTGAACGTAGTTATGCAGAAAGCTTTCAACCTAAAAAAGATTTGAAAATATGACGACAAAAAGCATTAATATAATATAATCGGCATTTGTAAAGTGAATATCCTTTTTTCTTTAGGAGCATTATAATAAATAGACAAATTATAATCTATCAAAGTGTTTATTTAAAAAAAAAAATCTTATGTCATCTTACATTTTATATTATTTATTGTTTTCAAGTTTATTTTGTATAATTCCATTTTAATTTTTAGGTTTAAAAAAAAAAAAACAATAATTATTATTATTTCAAATTTAAAAAACAATTTTTAGTCAAAAGTTCTGCCAGGTAATTATTTTTACGCGTGACAGCTGTGTCGCCTTCTTAAGGCATTATCAAACTGTGGAGAAGCCACATACAGACGGACTATTTATATCATATTGAATATTATTTTTAACTACCAATGTCCCCATTAAGTTTTTTTTGATAAAATGTTATTATTGTTGATGTCTATTAACATGGGAAGTTTCCCTACCAGGAAGGGTATTCTATTTTTTGGATTTGACAAAAGGTCAAATGAATTGCCAAAAATATGTTGCATTTGGAGCATGGATGTTATCAGCAGATATAAACCTCGTATTTATCTATAGGAAAACATGTAACGCTTTCTGCATAACTACGTCCATTCCTGCTGTTGCAATACCAGTAACAATAGCTTATTATTGTTCTACCATAAAGTTTGTCTCGTTAGCTCTGTGGTGTAGAGAAGTCGCCACATTTCGTTTTGTATCTTCCAATACGTAAAGTGGTACAAAAGATTTTGTGTTTTAAAACATGGACAATTGCTCTAACGACAGGAATTCAGACAAATTGACATTCCTGGCAATTTCCACCTGCTTTCGTATCCGATGATTGTTTCACTTTCGTTTTAATGACACGTTTTGCACTCAGAATTGATTATGTATGAATGTGGTTGGTGGCTAATGAAGAAATGTCGCCTTTGTCTCTGTTACATAAAAATACACTAAGAGATGCATTATTTGGATAGCACTAATATAATCGCAGGTACTTACATCCATCACACAAAACGAATTCACCTTTACTTTGACATTTGAGTTCTAAAATTCTCTTCCAACGTCATCTAACATTCCTATTCAGAAACATTGGTGTCCTCAACATTTTATTACAATTCTTTCAAATAGTGAATTCGATCAGTCGGTAGCTGAGTGGACAAACGTGTTGGATTCCCACCCGGGCGTCGTGGGTTCAATTCATCTGCTGACTAAGACCTCCATCATTGCACAAGCAACATTTTCCGCTTATTATGATGGTAGTAGGAGTTTTTAAAATTTCTCAAGTTATTTGTAACCAGAGAATGTTTGTCATTATTTGAAAAAAAAAAAATAAACGTAAATCATTTATGTGAAAGATAAGCACTATTCAGTAAATATGCTAGGTTATCCATCAAGGGCATGCTGTATTTTTTAAAGATTTTTAGATTTTCTTTCAGAAAAAAGTGTTGATTTAATATGTTTAGGGAAAAATAAACATTTAGTACATAAAAAGTTATCTTTTCAATTTCTTACTTGGTCTTAAAAATATTAACATGCCAGAGCTTACTCGCCTAATGTGCGTATTATTTTGATAGAAGACGGAAAAGACACTGTTTATTGTAGAAAATAATAATAGTTAAAAATTGTGGCATGCCACTTGCAAGTACCTACGACTCCGTGAAGTGAAGAACTTTTTTGTTGTTGTATGATTGATATTTTATTAAGTTTTAACTCGGTAACTAATGTGTTATGCAAATATGAAAGTATGTACATTTATTAAACATACTTTAGTAATGTCTAATTGAATAAGAAATAACAAAAAAATATTGCGTAATTTAATTTATTTAAACTAAAGATATCTACATTTTATTTCGACAACCACATTGAAAGGCTGTTTATTATTTGTAGAGTTTAACAATATTGTAAAGTGCCATCTAACGGTTAAAATTCAATGTAAGTTAGTATCTTGTTGGTATGAATCCAAGATCTACTTTGTTGGTAGGTTCCGTAGGAGCATAACATTTTGCCAGAATCGTATTATAAGCCTTTAAAAAGCTTAAAGCGACATCTGTGAAAATATTTTGAATATTTTTAAGGAGGTTTGTTGGAATGTTGTGACCAATGAAAAATGATTTTTTTTTATCAATAATTGGTAAGAGGTTTGATCGGCAGCCCATAAATTATATTACTTTTAAGTTTATCATAAAATCTATTTCCGATTTACATCTGACTAGCTAGATTCCAGAGAGCCTGTTTTCTGCATTTCATCCCTAATAACCCGTGGATTAAATATTTCAATGTTTAGCCATCTTTTGACAAGTATTATTTATTGATAGTTATTAAATTATCAAGAACTCCCTGCCCATTCTGAACTATTTGAATAAGGACCGTATAATTAATGATAAATTATATGTGACAGCTTAACGCCAACAATTAAGCCGCGAGGTCAATTTAGTTCTCTAAATAATAACGTACAAACTTTTTTTATGTTTAGAATACACGTATTTACATTAGAGCCTACATGGGTGGCGTGAAAGGTGAATTAAATATGTATGTAAATTATTCATAAATATGTTACTTAACTGATGAGGTTAAGCATTTATTTAAACTGATCTCTATAAGATATCGATTTGATTAGGACTTGAATGACGCCATGTGATTTGTTTTTTTTTTTTTAATTAAACGTTGTCATTCAATGCATAAGTTAAACGGCTTATACTCAACATAATGGTATTTACCTGAAATACTCTTTCTACATCCGGCATTAGTTTCTAGAAATAAACAATAACAATTTATTCAGATTTCGAGGTTAGGTTATTATCATTGCCATTCGGATTTTTTTTCCTCGCAAGTCTTCATTTATTGTTAAGACACAAATAAAGTTATATTGATAATGAAAGGAATAGGAAAATATTATTTTTGCTTTCTTCCGTCTGAAGAATTTACCCATCGAAATTTTTGCTCATAAATTATGTTATAATATGTTTATATACCCGTATATGTATATGTTTTCTCTTTGAACTAAGAATTAATAGGTAATAATAGAAAATGAGATCTGTACAGCGCCCTTGAGGTTATTTTTCGCAAAAACGACGCTATGCAAATCATCCAAATATTATTAGTATTAATTTAATATGTAAAAAAATATTTTTATTGTATTTAAATCTGATTCCTTTTCACTTAGAGACTAGCGAAATAACTCCTAGAGGAAGATTTTTTCTTATTAACAACAACAAAAAAAACACGGGCAATTTAAATGTTTTTTTTTGTTGTTGCATTTTATATTTTTTATAAAAAATACCCGTAGAGGTGTCATTATAAAAAATATTACACAAAAACATGTTTTAATTACTATATTTTTAAAATAACGATACGTTTTTCTTAAATCGATTAAAATGATTATGGGCTGCACTAATACTTCGTATCTGCTTTTAATTATTGTTATTAATAATAATATTTGGATGATTTGTACAGCGCCGTTTTTGTGAAAAATCACCTCAAGGGCGCTGTACAGACCTTATTTTCTATTATTATTAAATTATGATTAGATATTAATTCTTAGTTTAAATGTTTAATATTATATATATTATGTAATTTTTAAAGCATTGATTTTAGTCTAATATTATTTTGTTGCAGCTGCCTATAGAGGCAGAGGTTCGAACCCGCTGGGAAAAAGGTCGAGTGTTTTATAATTTACATGTCCCAATTATATACTCAATTCCTTTTTATGAACATCGTAGCTCGAGAAGGGGTTAATTACTTGCTCGAGTAAAACAAATGTATCAGGGTATATACTCGTACTTAGAATATCCTAATTTTCATATTTTGATCAATTTATTTAATATAACCTGACTTTGTTTCGGTCCTGTCGACAGTTGTAAAACTGATTTGATAAGATCTGACTCCAAACAAAAGAAATCCTCCTGCACTAGTGAATGCCCCCAGGGGCCCTAGCACGAAATGTCGAGAATGTCGGTGATTTGAAATAGTGTCCGAGTCCGACTGCAGATTGTCGACTAAATATGCTTAATTTAGTCGATGTGAACTGTCATTTGTTTGTTGGCTATCTGCAGTCAAATTACCGACATTGTCGATAAAATCTATATCGATGTTTCTTGCTATGGCCCCAGGTAAACTTGAGTAACCTGTTTTTTTGCATTCAACGAATTATCTCTATTTAAGTTTGATATTATATATATTTCATGTAACATGTTCAATACTATAAATTTATTAATCGCACATTGAGTGTAGACACAAAAGACGTAGTAAGAGTGCAAACTTATAAATGTTTTGTTGTCATTTAAAAATAAGTAGATATTTGAAATCGTTTATCCCTTTTAGTAATTAATAATTTATCCCTTAATACTGAGAACATTCTAAATACTGTTAGTCAATTAAGGAAAGAAAATATTGTCTACACTATTTTATATTTCTACATCTTTTTCGTAGAATTTTCAGCGTCCAGCTTTTAATATATGCCTGCCTAAAAATTATATAGTTCTGTTGATTATTCGCGGTTCTCACCCGTTGATGACAGTTCTTTTCTAGTCATCAGCCCATTCCATCTGTGGGCAACTATTTTTATTTTTCCTAACCAAAGAAGCCTTCTGATATAATTTGAATTCCGACGGTCATCTGTTAGTCGTACTACGCGCCGAGTGTGAATGGTTTTAGTTAGGAACCGGTACGTAGCTGGCTTTAGTATAATAATTATCTATATGTAGAATCAACAAGACCGCTTTTCCTTTTAACAGATCGATCTGATTTTAATAAAGATATCAACCGAATTATTATAATAACACGAGTACAATAGTAAGTATAAAAACGACCATTGTTAATCAGACATGATTTGTTTGCAAAGCAGAGGTTAGAGATTTAGAGGCTGAAAAAGAATGGGCACACGTCAGAAGTTAGCCTCGGTGTGCTTTTGCAAACAACTCTTTTAATCATGCAACGAGATCATAACACCAAGGAAAATAATACAGTAGCGTTAGAAAAAAAACGTATTCTGCGACAGACAAAAAATAGTTATTCTATTTATCATAGTAAAAATTTAGTAAGTATTTAAGATTCGTTTATATTAGCTAAACAACTAGTAAGGTTAGGAAAAAAATGTAACACAGAAATTGATATTAAATAATTTATTTGGGCTGTTGTCCAATTACAGAAAAAAAATAACACGAAATGGGAAAAAAAGAGCTACAGAGAAATAACAGCACATACATTATTTTATAAAGAAGCAAAGACAAAAATAGTACAAAATACACATGCACGAAAGAACATTCAAGTCAAAGTTTTGGTAGAGTCGTAAAGAATTACAAAAATCATTTAGACTGAAAATTTCATCGGAAAAGTAACATTCCCTTCTTACATTCAGAAATTGTCCATATTGTGTTTCATTTGTCATAATTCCATTAAATATAATTTTGTAACAATATTGTTATAAATATATATATATATATATATGTTGTGCTTCTACCTTCTTCTTGTACCAATCTTTCAGATAGCTTGCAGTATCAATTAAGATTAACAAACCATGAATTGGATATTACTAAATACATATCAATATGTGATAAATTATCATCATTATTTAAAGAATAGCAATAATTTTCAAAGAACATGAGCATAGAAAAAGAAACAGAAAATACAAATATTAGGTTGTGACGGAGACTCAAACTCGGGACCTCAACTTTATCCAGAAGCGGCACATCTACCAACTAATCATTCCATTAAACGGTTATTTTAAAACTTCTATCAATTCATTATAATGACTCAAACACGTTGACAATAAACGTTTATGGTAAGTTTTCAATTTGATAAGCTACTGCAGGATTTAAGTAGTGGATAAACTAGGTAGCAGAGTCGTTGATATGATCTAAAAACAAAAAAAATATTGCGTTATACGTACATGCCTCACTAAATTGGTTACTTAGAAACGGAATGTGATTAATTTTCCGCTTTATTCATTATTATTATCCAATTGGATTGGCAAGGAAAAAAATCAGGGACAAAATTAGTATCAAATAAATTATCTTAATTTGTGTAAAAAATATTTGAACAATGCAAAATAAGTTGTTATATATTGTGAGCGTGTCCCGTATAAATAAACTGATTGATAATTAAACAGTTTTATTTTATTTTAGAATAAAATGTCATTCATGCATTAGGTGAGTACTTTTTTTCATTGACCTTTGTTTTATAATTTATTCATGTGGACGAGTAAAATAAAACTAAAGTAAAATGTACTTATTATAAGGAAAAAGTAAACGACATTTAAAAATCATTGTTAAGGAATTGTATTTATTTTAATTTTAGTTTGTTTGTTTTTTGTTGTTGTTATAATGGCCCTACAGTTTGATAATGGAATTGAACTCCGAAACAGCTGTCACTAAAAAAAAAAACTAAAACTAGTAGAACTAAATAAAAATAATATTAAACTTAATTTCATTGAATTATATAAAATTAAAACGGAGTTTTACAAATGAAACACAAACACTATAGATACGTAACTACATTTTCAAAGTTTTATTTATTTTTAAAATAGTATTAAGTCTGATAGCTGTAAAATCATTTTTGTGATTTCTATCTAATTGAATAATCATCTTCACGACACCCAGACTGGCAACACTTAGATTTGTTCAGAACACATCTAATTCTACACATATTTGCAATGTGTCGGAAATCGACTTCCAAACTTCTGATATGTGTGGACCATTAGGCTACTAGGTCTTATTAAATATGAAAATTAAAAATATTGTAATCAGGGATTAAACTATGAAGATGTATATTTTTGTCATGTTTTGATCCAAGATTACCTAGTTAGGCATTATTATATATTCTTTACCCCTGTATCCAAGACACCCAGTCAAATAATTTGTAGGCGCCTTGTAATTTTATATCTTACGTATAATATAAACAGGATTTATCAATCCACTTTTTTCGCGAGTTATTTTTATGTTAGCTGTGACAAGCAAAAGCATTAGCTTTAAGCGCCATATATGAATAATATATTCTCTGGTGACGTTATATTTCAACTTTTAATACTTTTTTTCGATAACTTGAATCGCTTCAGATATTCAAATTAGAAACATGTCAATCAAATGTATACATTAATAAAAGATATCGCGTTCAAATTTTTGAAACCTTTTGAATTTAACTTTTGATAATTCATAGCTCCACAGCACGTGATGTAATCGAAGATAGATTAAGCTGTGCGAATTTAATAACGCCAAAGCTAACCGATCGTGAGTTTCAGCGGAGTAAACTAATAGAATAGGGTCTTATTTATCTGATTTAAATTTAGGAATATATTTTTATTTTCTACAGTTACGGATTTCGATAACTATTGTTATGGCATTATCGTTTTCATGTATTTTGTATTCAAATCGGTAGGTCTAATTTTAACAACAAAACAACAAATTTTATTTACAGTTTTTTTGCATACTTTGAATACATTATTCTCGAGGTGTGGTGTTCACTAAGTTTCAAAGATTCGTTGACCTGTAACAGGAAACTCTTGTGTATTTAAATGTTTTATTTCATTTGATGATTATTTCACAAGCTTTAGGGACCACCTAACGGTTTCTATTTTTTAAAAACACAACAAGCAATAAAGGAATCATCTTAAACATATGATCGATAGGTAGGAATCAATTTATTTGTCATGTATTCATATATTTTGTACCCAAAGAAATTAGTAATTAAATTGACATCGTTACCACAAGGCATTTTTTTTCTGAAGCTCCAAAAACTTTCGATCGATGAGCTCTTCTGTCGTAAAATTATCTAGCTTTGAAATATACGATAATCTTACAGAAAAACAGATATATTATATTGTTCGTTCCAGATTTTTGAGTACAACATAAAAGATTTTGAAAAAAAATGTTGATACTTGGACGAACATGGTTAGTAAAGCTAACATGTTATAATGCACATACAACAAAACTTTTGGAATAAGGTAAAACATCGTTAACACTATTAATTATCTTATTTTCATGAAACCTTTAGCGTTAATTAAATATACTATGGAACATGTGTACTTCTTCTTTGACCGATTAAGATTGATGACTGTTCTACAAGTACGTACCTAACATTCGAAATGCAAATTGAAAAAAATAAAAACAGCAAAAATAATGACGAAAATGAATTGAGAAGTTCACTTATTTATAATAATGAAACTCTTTGACACGAAGCACTCACTTTGTGGTAAGACATAATTAAATTTTAAATAAATGATCTTTGTTTTAACACCATTTTATTGGATATGAAGAAGGTTCAGGTAGATCCGAAACCGGTTGGTGTATGCATCCAATAAAGTGGTGTTAAAACAAATACACTTTTATTTCAAATTTAATAAAAAAATAGTAAAAAAACAATTGGTAAATTTCCTAGAAAGTAATAAAATATAGAAATACTCTGTCTGCCGTATAAATAATACAATAATATAAGTGAAAAATAATTAAGAAATAGCATTAAAATAAATAAAAAAAAACATAAAATAATAAAAATAATACGAGAGCATTATGTAATAACATAAATAAAAAAATGAAATTAAATAATAAAGCAAATAAAAAGAAAATAATATAATAAATTATACAAATTAAGAAAAATATTAAGATGATCCTAGGATTCTATTTTGTTAATCTGGTAGTGGAATGTTCAACGGTAAAATAAAAACAACATCAGGTAATTTTTCACATCTCATTTTTATGGTTTCCAATAATAACAATAATATCTAGTATCCTATGGTTTCTTATTGTAAGGTTCTATAGTTTTAAAGCGTTGAAAAATGTGTTATTGCAAAATTAAAAATAAAATAAAAAACAGCTAAATGGACTACTACTGCTTAATCGCAACGTAAGTAAATTTAATATAGTATAATAGTGTATTGCAGAAAAGTAAAACTTAAAGTTGAGGTTCTGGCATTGAAACACTAACATTTAGTTCTGCAGATGTCAACACAGCTCGCTCAGCCACCAACCTGGAGAAATGAGCAGAAAATGTTATATCGTCGCTGGAAAGGCAAAAGACCTTAAGCGACACTTTGGTCAAAAATGAGTTAAATATTCAGTTTTGATCAGCTCTTTTTTCTGTATCGAAAGCTTTGACTCGTTGGATTCTGAAGACTTTTGTGGCCCTTCAACCATCTAAGATATATTTACCATTTGGGAGAAAGCTTGATTTAAGCGACACAAGTTTCGGACTTATTTTAGCATTTTGTCGCTACAGGTAACTCAGTGAGAGCATTGAGCTTATCTTTTTTTTTAAAATCCAACCAGATACTGAAGACTTATGAATTTTATTGTAGAACAAAAAAAACTTTAAAGTGCTCTGGTGTAAGCTTCCCCAAATGGCGCTTCCGCCCTTTTGCCTTTCCGGCGACTATATGGGGTTTTTAATACGAGATATCGGCTACCTAGTAAGTGTCAGCTTGACATTTAAACAGGCTTTTTTCTTATCCAATTCGAAAAAAGTTGCGGATAGTGGATATGATTTGACCGGTCGGTAGCTGAGTGGACAAACGCGTCGGATTCCCACCCGGGCGTCGTGCTTTCAATTCCTCTGCTGGCTAAGTCATCCATCATTGCACAAGCAACATCTTCCGCTTCTTATGATGGCGGTAGGAGTTTTTCAAATATTTTCAGGTTATTCGTAACCCGGGAATGTTTGTCTTTCTTAAAAAAAAGAGTATGTTTGACTTTTCTGGTCGTGACAATATAATATAGTAAACTACACAAGTTAACCACACATATATCACTATAAACAGGGAAATATAAACTTTCTTGTTCGGAGGCAAGCATTGGCAGTGAATAAGTAGCCTACATGTTTGTTTTTAAACGTCAGAAACTAAATATTTATTATAAATTGTACATTACACGAAGAGAAGATAAGTTAGGTTAAGTGTTTAGTCACTACCTGGGAGCTATAACTCAAGTTTTACGCGTTTCGGGGCAGTACTAACTTCATCTCCCATATCGCTATTCTGTAGACGGATGCTTATTCTATGCCATAACGCGACTAAACCATTTGTCCCATAAAGGGAAAGGGAAGCGATACCGACCTTAATATTTTACGGGCAAATATCTTTTGCCCGGAAATTGTATTTGGTATTAGGTCTCCTAAAATATTTACTTTCAAAAGTTTTTTCTTTGAGTCGCGTTTGTTTTTTTAATCTTCATATATGGATAATACCGTACGTAAGATGTTGTATATTTAAACAATGATAATTTATTCAACCTACTCAATAAATCTGGGAAAGTTTTAGGAAGCAAATTTACGAAAACATATTTTTCTTCTTTCCCTCTTCCGCCTATCTTCGTCTAGAACGTATCCAGAAACTGAAATCAAAACGATAGCGTCTTCAAGATACCTTTGTGATGTTTTTTAAATAAAATGATAAAATAATACTATGTCGAGAGCACATGTAGGATGAAGGAATAAAAAAAACATATAGCTTAAGAAACACCTGTAAAATAAATGGTCATTTAATGACATCTCGCCATATAGTTCCATAAATTTTGGAGGTGATTCCTAAATAAAAAGGTGTGTTTATACTCGTATAAAGAAAAGGCAGTTAGTTCACGTTCACCGTTGGTTTTAGTTCATTGATAATTTCGTCAGGCCGAACGAATATAGAAGGAGAGATAGTAAGGGTTGATGAATGTGTATCGATAGGTACATACTTGTACCTACTGGCAGGCAATTTAGATGGTATCACACCACGTTTATTTTTTAGAGTAGTCTGCTGAAATCTATTTCAATGGTTTTGAGTGATTCATGTTGCAGTGCGCTATCTCTCCCGAGGCTAGGGTTTATTGGCTGACAAGACGCAAGAGACATTTCTGCTATGACATAAAAATACACTATTACTTTAAATGAACGAATGAATTCTACTACATGTTTGAGCTGGACAAGGCAATAAAAAAACATCTATCAAAGTACACGTTGGAGAGGAATCTCCCACTCTCGATTCGTCCTTATTGATACCTTGTTTGATTTGGATTGATGGTCTCGATATCACGTAATATTATCTTTGCGGACTAGATTTCGCCAAGAATTCATTTCTTGCGATGTCATGTTTGTGATAAAAAAATAATTATCAAATCAAATTAAAGTTGTGGTGCATTTTTAGGGTATTTTTCGCCTGCCATGCTGGGGATGAATTCTCAATTGTCGTATGGTTATCCACAGCTCTTGTTGGAATAATATATTAGTTCTAAGTGTTGCCAAGGGAATTTCGATTACCATAAAACAGACATATGCCTAGTTTAGGGACCGTAAGATCTTTAGATAAGTGATGTATTTGAATGATGGAAATATGTAATCTGTTCTTTATATAACCCATAAATACAAACAACCATTCCTGTAAATTGACATCTCGACAAAGGCGTTTAACGACTAGTGAAATGGAAAATACGTCAATCTTTAGCAGTGTTTAGTGACAAGTTCTGAATATCCAGGTACTTTCCAACTTTCTACTTCCCCATTTCCTTGGGGAGGGGCCCCCACACGTCTTAATCTTACGAAACCTCCAAAATATATGTATATGTGGATTACATTTTTTTGTTGTTGTATAAAGTTTATCATAGTTCTCCTCACTAGGATATCCTGTTATAAGTTTTGGTTTAATAGAGTTTAAAAAAAGCCTTAAATTCTTTAAAATGCCATTTTTTTTCCACTTTTTCAATCTCTTTAAGCCAGTGTCGATTTAAATTACTTACATTTTTCATAAATATTATTAGATATGCATTGATTTCAAAGCTAAAAAAACATTACGACATTTAAAACAATTATAAACTTTTGAATATATCGAATTCCATGTAAATACACCCCCAACATATTTCCGATGAGGATTATAAAGTCCTTTGTCTCGGAATCACACAATTGATCATGAACTTTTCATATTTTCAGACTTCCTTAATAAAAGTGAAACTACTGAGCATGCAAGTAACAAGCAGTTAGTTATGTATGGAAAATTGATACACATATTAATTTCTGTTGGTAAAATATAAATTTGGCAGGGTTCAGTCGGTGGCAGTCAAGGGCGCCCGGAGAAGGGGCAACGCCGCCCGTGAAATATTCTCCGTCTCTTTCCTCCGCATCGCGCCTACCAGCCCACGACGAGGCCGGCGACTTTTAATTTCGATGAAAAAATATCCGTCGAAACTAGAACTAAACCCGATTAACATAAAGATCAATGACGTATGATTTACCGATCCACGTCTGACCGCTTCCACTCGGCGATCTGTATAAATACCGCGAGATGTGTACTGGCAGTATCAGTCAACCGAATTCGGTTATCTAGTGAACTCGTGTACTAGTCGGTAAATCAACACAGACCACAATGTTCAAGCTGGTGGTGTTGTCCGCTCTCCTGGCTCTGGCCTGCGCCAAGCCCTCCCTCTCGTACTCTTCCCTGGTGGCTCCCGCAGTGTACGCCGCCCCTACCGCCGTGTCCCACCAGTCTCGTGTGGATGTGCACTCTTCTCCCGTCCTCGCCTACTCCGGCCCGGTGCTGAATGCTGTTGAGGTTGCTGCCCCTGCCGTCTATGCCGCTCCCGCTCCCGCTGTATATTCCCAGGAAGTGCACGCCGCTCCCGCCGTGTACTCCGCCCCCGCTGTGTACTCCGCCCCCGCTGTGTACGCCGCTCCCGCTGTGCACGCTGTGCCCGCCGTATACTCCGCCCCTGCCGTATACGCCGCCCCCACCGCCGTCTCTCACCAGTCTCGTGTTGATGTGCATTCATCTCCCGTCATTGCCTACTCTTCCCCAGTGGTTTCTGCCCCCGTGCTGGCTCACTCCGCTCCTCTGGTATCCGCCTACTCTACCCCCGTCGTGTCTGCCTACCATGGAGTCGGAGAGCTCGCGCTAGCCCCTAACACCCCGGCTGTCGTCAGCAAGGCCAACGGAACTCCCCTTGAGACCATCGAGGTTGTCAACGCCAGGAACGCTCACTACACCGCTAAGGCCCTGCAGGCTCATGGAATCTACAAGAGGTCTCTCGCTTACTCTCCCCTCTTGGCTCATAGCGTATACGCCGCCCCTACAGCCGTATCTCACCAGTCTCGTGTCGATGTGCATTCTTCTCCCGTCATTGCCTACTCTGCCCCAGTGATCTCCGCTCCAGTGGTGTCTGCCTACTCTCACCCTCAAGTGTCTGCCTACTCCAGCCCTCTGATCTCTGCCTACTCCAGCCCTTTGATCTCTGCCTACTCCAGCCCTCTGATCTCTGCCCACTCTGCCCCTCTTCTGTCCGCTTACTCCGCCCCCGTTGTGTCTCACTCCACTCCTCTGGTGTCTGCCTACCACGGACTCGGTGAACTCGCCCTCGCTCCCAACACCCCCGCTGTCGTCAGCAAGGCCAACGGAGTCCCCCTAGAGACCATCGACGTAGTCAACGCCAGGAACGCCCACTACACCGCCAAGGCCCTGCAGGCTCATGGAATCCACAAGAGGTCCATCGCCTACTCTTCTCTGGTGGCTCCTGCCGTATACGCCGCCCCCACCGCCATCTCTCACCAGTCTCGCGTTGATGTGCACTCTTCTCCCGTCATTGCCTACTCCGCTCCAGTGGTGTCTGCTTACTCTCACCCCTTGGTGTCTGCCTACTCTTCCCCTATTGTGTCTGCCTATTCCAGCCCCTTGGTGTCTGCTTACTCTAGCCCTCTGCTGAAGTCTTACTCCCCTCTGGTGTCAAGCTACTCAACCTCCGTTGTCAACTCTCATGCTGTCCCTGCTTACAACATTCACTATTAAATCGAGAACATCATTATTTCTTTCGAAAAATAATACGAAAACCAAAAAAACGAATACCAACAAGAAAACAGGGACCTGGATCGGTCGACAGTTGCGATTTCAAGTTTTTAATGACTGAACATTTGGATTAGAGTTTTTGTGTACCTACTTATTCTCTTGTAGGTACTACATAGTCTCTTATAAATTGAATATATAAAACTACAAAAAATTCAAACCTTTTATTTTAAAACTACATTTTACAATCCCCATTCCAACAATTCCTTTTACTTAAAACTTCTAGGCTTTTTTTCTATGCTTTAAATATTGTCAAAAGCATAACAGGTAAAACTTACGCCAAGCTTATCATTATTATTGATCACTATCAGTTAATACTTCATTAATATTTTCAAGGCTCAGGAAGCACTTGATTAGATAAACGGCTTCAATAAGTCACAGCACATGTAAATACATATCCTGTAGTATTTTAAGCTATAACGTCACACTTCACATCTTAGTAACATGAACACGTAAAGTAGCTACCGGTGCAACATTAGCTTTCTACGAGTTTGGAATCAAAGAAATTCATAATTGTCTAGCCAAGTTGAAATATAAACACGTTGAACAAAATGTAATCTCTTATATAACCCAAGCTGGTTAGAAGAGCTGATTTTTCACATCTGTCATGTTGTTGTTAGATTGGAGATTATTAATTATATGTTATATATTAATTTCATACACATATATCTGGCCTCTAAACGGTATCGGTGGCCGTGTTGGTCTTATAATTGCATATACTTGACTGTAATAAAAAAACGTAGATTCTTGGATCGATACGGTGGAAATAGACGATTTTTTAATGGCTGTACCACAGTTTGACAACAGATGTCAGGCGTAATAGTAAAGTAACATTGTTTTTAAAGATTAAAAAAAACAATATTCTCCAACTAATCACTAACTA
Organism: Drusus annulatus; assembly: GCA_022651775.1. NCBI lineage: Eukaryota > Metazoa > Arthropoda > Insecta > Trichoptera > Limnephilidae > Drusus > Drusus annulatus. The sequence continues at coordinate 610,490 of JAGWCC010000132.1, forward strand.
ACTAACAATCATGCAAGTTCCCCACATGAGTAGAAAGAAAGGTTTAAACGCTGTACTACTCTGTCGTGGCACATAAAATTCATCAATTCAATCATTCACTCTCTTACATACATCTCTTATTCGAATTTTTGGCTTGATCCGACTCAAGTATTTGGTTCACTTGTCAATGTCATGTATTCCCGGGGGTCTCCGACTTATTTGCACATCCACTCGCGTGTCATATAAATATTCTCCGGATACTCCTTTTTCTCCATTAATTCGTCCAATCCATCTAATTATCAAACCAAACACAATAGTAAAAAAATCGATGACGTAATATGATGCATTTTTGTTTTGGACGTTGTTTCATAAACCTTCTAAAAGTGCATTTATCTTCGGGTATAATATGCCTTACGTTTTTTATTGTTTTTCCTTTGTTGTGAAAACAGTAGGAGTCAAAACTTTGGTTGGCGATCACCATCAATAGGAGCCATTCCGTGTTGGTATTTCTTTAAATGGCGGTGTTGTTATGGACGGCCTTGGGGCCACGCCTTATTGTAACAACACTAAATAGGTATGGATGGATAAAACGAGATCTACAACATGAATGTATCTCAGTGTCAACTTGAAATCTCACAGGCAATCTAGATTTCCAAGGTCTATTCACAAAAGAGGCGCGCGACTTCGTATGAGATAAATTTGAATTGTAATTAAAAATAACATAATTACTACCTTCATGGACGATTTAATTCAAATGAAGAGCAAATAATTGTAACCAAACTTTTTACTGTACTATCTTGTTAGTGGTGTTACATTCTAACCAAAGGTTTTCAATCAAAAATATCTAAGATTATTTTTACCTGATTATAATTTAATATCGTCACCGGAAAGGCAAAATGGCTAAAGCCCCATTTTGGGAACTTTACACAAAAGAACTTTAAAGTTTATTTTATTTTAATATCCGAAAAAAAACTTGTTTATTATTCAATAATATTTTTTTTAAATTTCTAGCTAAACTATTTTCCCCTTGAAATATCATTTTTCTATTAAACAATTAGCAGAAATAAAGTAATATAAATAGTTGTTTAATAATAATATGATTTCCCCGAGTTCATTTTGAGCATAGAATACAAGTGAATAGCTACAGTTAGAGTTAGGTAACACAGGAACATTCCTAGCAAGGCGGGTGAAAAAAAAACTTTACATATTCTTCAACAACCTTTATTAGCAAGTAATCAAAAAGCAAATTTGAGTATACCGACAGTTTGGTGAAACGGCGGTTTATGGCTTTTAATTTTTTTCTAAGCGTTCAGTGGATGTGTAATTTTTCACGCTGTTCGCGTAGCATTAAGGGTAATACCGTTAGTAGCTGAGAGAATAAACGCGTCGGATTCCCGTTTTCTTCAAGTTTTCTTTAAGTCTTCCACCATTGCACAAGCAACATTTTCCGCTTATTATGATGGCTAACTAAAATACATATGTGTTAAAAATAATTGCCTAAATAAAGGGCTGATTGCATTTACATTATATAAATAAGTACATATATATAGGTAGGTACTCAGAATGCATAAAGATATTTAAAAATTATATAATTGTTTTGTTTTTTAAAGGAAGACAAACATTCCCAGGCTATGAATAATCTTCGTATTATGATTTGGTTGCGTTGAAACTGATTAAAATTAGTGGTGTATTAAACAAGCCATAGGTTTTTTTAGATTTAGTTGGAAAAGAAAATAAGTATTTTTTTTTTTTTAATAATGATTTATTTTCAATTTTGATGAGACTATGCAATACCGACAGTTGGTACGCAAATAATAAAACTCAAAACTGTGTCGATCGGATTTACTCTGCTTCCTGTTTTTCAGTTTTCACTTGCCACTACAAAATTAGTGAATTACCAAGGGTGGACGCTATAGGCGGGGACCGCATGAGAGTTGATGACGGAAGTCGTGTATCCGGACACCAGGGGGGTGGAGTAGGCGGATACAACGGGGGTGGAGTAGGCAGACACAACAGGGGTGGAGTAAGCAGACAACAGAGGGTGAGAATAGGCAGATACGATTGGAGCGGAGATCACTGGGGTGGAATAAGCGATAGACCTCTTGTGGATTCCGTGAGCGTTCAGGGCCTTGGCGGTGAGGTGGGCGTTTCTGGCGTTGATAACATCGACGGTTTCCAGGGGAACTCCGGTAGCTTTATTGATAACAGCGGGCGTATGGCGATCGAGTCCAACTTCGGGGATACCGTGGTAAGCAGATACCAGAGGTGACGAGTAGGCAGAGACCAGAGGGGTGGAGTAGGCAGACACAAGAGGGGTAGAGTAGGCAGATACTAAGGGGCTGGAGTAAGCAGACACTAGAGGGTGAGAGTAGCCAGTCACGACTGGAGCGGAGTAGGCGATGGACCTCTTGTAGATTCCATGAGCGTTCAGAGCCTTAGCGGTGTAGTGAGCGTTTCTGGCGTTAATGACATCAACGGTTTCCAGAGGAACTCCGGTGGCTTTGTTGATGACCGCGGGAGTATGACGATCGAGACCCACTTCAGGGATACCATGGTAAGCGGATACCAGAGGTGACGAGTAGGCAGAGACCAGAGGGGTGGAGTAGGCAGACACTAAGGGGCTTGAGTAGGCAGACACAACAGGAGTAGAGTAAGCAGACACCAGAGGGTGAGAGTAGCCAGTCACGACTGGAGTGGAGTAGGCGATGGACCTCTTGTAGATTCCATGAGCGTTCAGAGCCTTAGCGGTGTAGTGAGCGTTTCTGGCGTTAATGACATCAACGGTTTCCAGGGGAACTCCAGTGGCTTTGTTGATGACTGCGGGGGTATGACGATCGAGCCCCACTTCAGGGATACCATGGTAAGCGGATACCAGAGGTGACGAATAGGCAGAAACCAGAGGGGTGGAGTAGGCAGACACAAGAGGGTTAGAGTAGGCAGACACTAAGGGGCTGGAGTAGGCAGACACAACAGGGGTAGAGTAAGCAGACACCAGAGGATGAGAGTAGCCAGTCACGACTGGAGTGGAGTAGGCGATGGACCTCTTGTAGATTCCGTGGGCGTTCAAAGTTTGGCGGTGTAGTGGGCGTTTCTGGCATTGATGACATCGACGGTTTCCAGAGGAACTCCTGTAGCCTTGTTGATAACAGCGGGCGTATGGCGATCGAGTCCAACTTCAGGGATACCGTGGTAAGCGGATACCAGAGGAGACGAGTAGGCAGATACCAGAGGGGTGTTGTATGCGGACACTAGAGGGGTAGAGTAGGCAGACACAAAGGGGTTGGAGTAGACCGAAGTCAATGGGGAGGAGTACACTGCAGGTGCTACCAAGGAAGAGTAGGTGAGAGAAGGCTTGGCAGAAACCAGAGCCAGCAAAGCGGACAACACCACCAGCTTGAACATTGTGGTCTGTGTTGATTTATCGACTTTGACACTAGTTCACTAGATAACCGAAATCGGTTGACTGATGCCTGCATTACACATATCGCAGTATTTATACCGGTCGTCGAATTTTAGCGGTCAATAGATAACAAAGATCTAATACTAAACCAGAAATCTAATCCACTTTTTGTCTTCATTGAGCACTGTTTATTTCCCATTGAAAAAAAAAGGATACGCAATACCCTACCAAAATGTCAAATACATACACCGTGTCGGAATGCTAACATTAATTATTCGATAAAGCGAGCTGCCACCGTTTCTTTCAACCAGGTGTGGATATTTCTTATGCAATTCCAGTACTTTGACACTAAGCCAAAAGACTTATCACCTTGCAAAAAAAAAAAATTCTATCCAAACGATATTTTGTATGAAAACCATGATAGTTTATGTATTCTCGGTGAGTATTTTATAGCACGATGAGTTTCAAGAGAATTTTTAATTGTTACCTTTTTTCCTTAATGATTTTCAAAATTCTCCAATAAAGCATTTGAATAACCCTTTGATGCATTTTTCCTTTCTCTTCAAATGTATTTCTGGCGGAGAATATGCAAATTGTTACCGCTATCAGCACGACTGCACGAACATCTATAAATCGAATTCAAAGGTTGTACCTTCCACCTACAAGTTGCCATACAGGTTCCGGAGCTCAGTTCCGCATTGCATCATACCTTAGTCAGATCAGATAGTCGGCCAACTTAGAAACGTATACTCTAATGGTAGCAATGCATTGGTCAGGAGCCACATTGTACTATCATCTATAGAGTAATTTAAAAATATATTCTTGTGTGGGAGTAAAGTGGAGCACAACAGGATTGTTTGCGGCGTTGGCAACTGGGTAGACAATAAACATTTGCGTTGATCTTATATTATATTGTGTTAACAATCAAAGCAAAATCTTTATTTCCAGGCTTATGATATTGGCCACAATGCGTACAATTAGTATTACCCTATAGTCACTAGTCAGTGGGTATTCTATATTCTTATATGTTTAATGGTATTTAAAGGTAGATAGGTTTGATCAAACCAGGAATTAAAATAAAATGTATCGAATTTATACATACGAGTATATTAGTGTTGGTGTTTAATCGCAATATTTTTAAAAATATATATTTTTTTAAATTCCGAATTTTTTCATTCGAGATTATCAGTCGTTGAAATAGGTAGAAAAAATAAGTCGAATACTCGTTGAAACATGAAAAAAACCGATTTGGCTGTCGCTGTAACAACGTTTAGACATGCATTTGTCGTCGTTTATCGTTCATCCATCATTGAAGTCGAGCGATTAATTCGGAGAATAAATCAATAATTGAGGTGTTTCAGAGTAGGGTAATTTATTTATATTACCATTCAATACCAAAGGCTGATTTTAAAATAATACTCATGAGATCAGTTAGTTCGTTATGCAGGTGTCTACATCTTGATCTACCCATCGGGTTTTTCTTCCTTGGGACGTCTCAATTTTCAATTTTATAAAAATATTTTTTTCAATTACCATCACATACTCGTATATCGAGAACAATGCAATACCCATTTAGATATCAAGATGTCGGAACCAAGCAAACTTTTACTTTTAATTGATAATTTTATTTTGTGCTTTTGAATTACATCTCTATATTATTGTCTGTGGTCATGGAGCGATAAACATGGGTGGCCTTATTTCTATGCCTTCATGTTCTGATGCAACTAAATACCGTTTTGCGTAAGCTGCTATCTATTATTATGTGAACTAAATATCCGCTGTCAATGAATTCTTGAGACGGTCACAAATAGCAAACACAAGTTTTGGATGTAACGTGATCAGTTGAAAACAAATATTCCTAGTTTCATTTTGTAAGGTAGGCATCGTTGAAATCTTTTTTTTTCTTGTTAACTGAAATTTGGAATTATTCGCTCAACAAGTGTTTGTCTTAATGATTGAGCATTTCTCTTATTTGTACCCATTAGCTGGCCAACATGTTTAAATTGTCTCCCTCCGAGATGGAGCAATTGTAATATTTCGATTTTTAAATTAATTCGAGATGAATATATCGATTTGGAGTCCATTGCTAGCTGAGAAAACGATAGCAAACCAATATTAGAGTAGAACAATAACACAGTTATTTTTTTATTTAACGCCTTGTCGTATTCAAATAGGTACACATCTCGTTAGTTTTTGAAGCAGCTATCGAATTGATCTATTAAGCAGCGTTATTCTGAGCAACATTATTTTTGCAGGGCAAAGATTTTTCAGAGAACAGTTAACCTCCGATAAGAGAGGACACCGGAAAAGGACGAAAAAAATTGTAATCCGCATATTTAAAAAAAAAAAAGTGTCACAAAAATATTTTTCTGACAAAATTATTTACAACGTGGATATTCACAAACATAATACAAGGACATGTAAAGAAATCAGACTACCAAAAAATAATAAACCGATTCACAAAACAATTTACTTTATAAAGGGATGAAATGTTATGATGCGCTGCCGGAAACAATAAAATAGCCTGCAAGAACCATTTTAAATACATTAGTAACATCAAGTAGTAAATAAGTTATTATATTATTATTATTGAGTCAAAAAAGAATATGAATGATAAAAAGATTCATTGAATGGTTTAACTTACCATACACATCATTATGTGTCGGCAGTCGGAATATTATACATTAACGTACCTACTACTAGTACATAAGGACATTCAATATCCAGCCACTGTTTGAATAGTAGAACAATTAAAGTGATTGATTCATCGATTACTACTTTCACAGCCTAAAAGTTACCCTTGCTCTAAAACAAGTTAGTTTACTGTTTATCACACCGCGATCTTTGTTTATTCAATGTATTTTATGGTCACCTTGCGCTACTTATTATTCTTAATATTTTTTGATACACGATCAACAGATTTATGCTACTGTTTTGTTAATTGTATTCACAAACCATTACCAGTAAAAGCGTGCATATAGAAATATTGCCCTTAGCTCATGCCGTCAGAAAACAGCAATACAATTAACGTTTTCTGCCATAACGACCTGCCTTCGCGAATATTCTGAAATTATTTAATTTTTTTGATTGGTGCTTTTATACCTGTATTTTGTGTGTTTATTTTCCATTTTTGTGTTAATCTAATTGAGCATGAAACCATCGTAAGATAATATAGGTCCCGAAACTGCGACAGACTGGCCACGTGGAAAGAATCAAAGATGACAGGGTTATTTAAAATCATGAATAAAGTGAGTATCAAATGGAAGCGATCGAGGAAGAGGTAGTCTACGCCTGGAAGGAAATTGGAGCGGCGTGGAAGGTAGTTAGTTTGGTGGTCAATTTTAGTATAAAAAAAACAGTTCATATACTTTTTTAATATTTTCGTAGAAAGCAATCACTTTGTGGTTTGAAATATTTAATGGAAATGAAATTATAACTTTTATAAGACACAGATTTTATTTTAATTTTTATAACCGACCAGTTTCGATAAGTTAAAACATCAAACTAAACAAAAAATACATAGTGTGTGGTTATATATATATATAATTGTACACATAGAGGGAGAACACAATATAAAATAAAATAAGAGAACAAACACTAAGGCAAAAAAATATTTGAACAAAGAAACAGAGAGAAACAGACATGTTCTACCTCTGTATGTACGTTAGTTTAGTTTAATTTTGTACCCTGATGATGCTTAGGCAAAACCGGTCAGTCGTAAAAAATAAAATAAAATCTGTGGTCTTTTACAGAGTTATTATTTCAGTTTCATTATATACTTTTTTTATTAACTTAGCCGAGAATATAACCTAAGAGCACTTATTCGAATTCAAAGCTCACTCCCATTCAACGATGTTCAACGCTTTTATGAAAAAAAAAACACCGTGGTACCTAAAGCTGACCAAAATAATAATTAAAAGCTTTTGTGTCTCAACAATATTACGCTTTCTTCACAATCAATGATTAAGAATTCGTGTAGTCACGTTCAAAGGAGTTTTGTAATAGACCATGAAAAGTATTCTGATGATCTGTAGATTTGATAGGTTAACGACCGTGGGATAAATAACAAGAATATCTGAAAAGTTTATAACTCAAGGAAATCGGTGTTAATCACATCTCCGTGAATTGAATCTTGAAACTATCCATTATTTTGATTTGCACAAAGTTGCCAAGTATTAAATATTTATACGTGTATCATTTAATGCGTATTACAGAATGAACGAAGATAGGAGTGTGAAAAGAATATATGATGCGAAAGTGAATGGAAGAAGAAGTCGAGGACACCCGAGGAAGACATGGCACGATCAAGTGAATAAAATACTTGAGTATATATGAATGTGAATGAAGCAAGGAATGTGTGTCAAGGCAGAGTTGTATGACGGTCCATTCTCTCTGCCTATTCTTGCGGGGAAACGGCGTGATGGTTAGTTAGTTTTATTTAGTATTTATTTATTTATTTAAGAGCAGCAAGTACTGAACCAAGAAAGTTATTATATTCTCAATGATTTACAGAAGCATTTTGTATTCAACTTATACTGTATAGTACCTACCACTAAAAAAAATAAGTTCACTAAAATATTGGATGACCGTATTCTGTTGGTGTTTTCGAAATAATAATTAAAACATATAATTCAGGTACCTATTTACCAATGGTTCTTCCAGAAACCTACTTTAAAATCTCATTAAAAGAAAGTTCTTGCATTTAAATAAACGTTTTTACACCATTTTTCGAGGGAAATAACCCTTTTTCTTTCCACAATAATTTTTCCAGGTTTAAATAGATGGAATTTTTTTATTGTTTAAACTGCACCTTAGCCAATACCTGGAGATCTTTAAACAATGTAGTGGTTATCACTAGAATCAATTTAATGATTGCACGTACAATATAATAATTTTATTTCTTACTGAACTTCTGAATCCCAACACAAAAACCAATTATATCTTAATTTATTTAATTAAAATAAGCGCAAAGCGATTTACGCGCGTCCAGTGATTTAGAGATCCTGTATTCTCCACAATTATTTTCTTCATTCCACATAAAGTTCAAGATCTTTGCAAATCAAGTTGAATCACCGACCACGCCAAGACTTTCCTCTACAGAACGCGTACCAAAACCTTAAGTTGGAAACCAAACTCATAATTCAACTCCACATCCAATCCAGTCAAACAACCAGTTACCATAAAAATGTAGTTACTGGCCGTGAAGTTTTGGGTGAATGCTATGCTGTGGTTTGGGTCAGACTGGTAATGCTTCTGACAAGGCCATTATACCTTATATAATTGATCTGGTATTGAAATAGATCAACGAGAAATTCACGCAATAAATAATAAATTGCACGGTCATCTTAACAAGGAAGTTTACAGATGAATTTGAATCCTTTGATTAGTTTTTGATTAGATATCGATTTTTTTTTGTAATATCCGTAACCATAAATATATACGTAAACAGAATTATAAATAAAAAAATAATGGCGTAATATACACGTTATAGTGCATTATAAGTTATTAAATGATGTTGATCTGTGACTCAAAATTGCTTTGAACTTGATTCAAAGACAAAACATACATAAAATGCTGTAAATTTTCAAGTTTAAGCGTTAAGCCCGGTAATAAAACAGTTTTTTATGCAAGACAGTTTATTTGCTGGCAACATATTGTGACAGCATTCCTTAAACAATATAATAGAAGCTTTGCAATGGGGCAGCAAGGAGAGGAAACCTGTCTTGATACAATGGCTGCGCAAGGTCCGAGTATCTCGGACTGTTCCCGATCGAAAATATTTATTTTTATTCCGTATCCTGTTGCCATTTCTGCATTTCTCGTCGTGCCACCGCGCGAAGGCTAATGTGAAATATGTCAGCAATTACATGTACATTGGTAAATTACGCTGAATGCACGCGTTGATGCTCCAAATCAACTTTATCATCATCTAGGCTGAAGGGTGTGGTTAAGTACAAATACAAAGAGTCTTCTCCCTGTGATAGATATTTATAAAAAAACCGTGAGTTTTGGGAAGGTGAATAATTCGTCACCTTCTCTCAAATCCATGTTGTAAACTTTACAGAAGGAGCAAAAAATAGTGTAATTTAAAATTAGTTAGATTTTTTTTGAGAAACCCTTTGGAACTGCTTTACGTAACTACACAATAAATGTCTGCAATTATTTAAAATGAATACATTAAAAAGGTAGCTTAAAAGATTATAAAGATTTGTAAGTGTTCTAAACAACTCTTACATGGCGATTTTTTTAATATGTTCAATGAAAATAATATCTCGATCATCGGAAATCAACAATTTAGACAATGTATTACAAACTATATTTTTTTATAACACGTAATATTATACATACCCTTAAGATTTTTACTTAATTTCCGGCAAGATTTTTTGTCACTTGTACATCAAAGTTTACAAAATATCTAATTGTAATTCATATTCTTTTTGACTTAATAATAATATTGTAACTTATATACTACTCAATATTAATAATGTATTTTAAATGGTTCTTACAGGCTACTTTAAATGTATTAATTGGTATAATCTTGATGGTTTCCGGCAGCGCATTATAACATTTCATCCCGTTATAAAGTAGGCTATTTTGTGCATTGGTTTTATTTTTTTTCGATAGTATGATTTCTATACATCTTGTATTATATTATGTCTTTAAATGTAGACGTTTTAAATATCTTTTTCAGAAAAATATTTTGGCAACAAGTTGTTCTTAATTTTATGTTTAAATATATCAGAATACAACTGTTTTGCTAGTTTTGATAAAACCGGCGACTGTAATACGACCTTAGAGTATTAATAAACATTGAGACCTACCTATTCAAGGCAGTGTAGTCAGTTCTTACGACTTTTGCCTGACTACTCTGAACAGGCGTGGCTAAGGTTTTAATAGGCACACCTTTTTTACAAACAAACAAATATAGGACATAACCTCAAAAAGCGTTCGCATAACAAAACGATATCAAAAATACTATTAAATGATTTACAGATCCAGAATATCTTACAAAACAAAAAGCATAATGTCTGCTTAAATAAAAATGGAAGTTTATAGTTAATATAAGGTATTTGTATACTTAGTAATTCGATAATCCTAAAGCGTTGTCAAAAATGAAGCGAAGTGGGCGGAGTAACCGGAAACGCGGGAGACGAAAACATCCTTACAATACCTAAAAGCGGTGTAATATTTTTGTTGTATCTTTCTCTCTTAAAACAGCGTACGACTTAAAACCAGGAGAAAGTGATTTATCGCAAATTTGTATAGGTTGGGTAAAAAAAATTAGGTCTCTCTCTATATATTCTTACTCCAAGAACACGACTCACGCAATTTTGTCAGCCAAAATGACAAAATAATAAATTAAGGACTTGGTAGATTTACTGGACACGATTTGTTGGTAACCTGTAATGATCACGCAGATACGAGGTTTTCGTAGTAGTATGCATAATTTTTTTAAATAAAATATGGCATTCAAATCTCAACGTGTGAATAAATAGACTGGACTGGAGATGTTTACCAATTAAGGTGTCATGTCATATAATTTTAGTAAAAAATATTTTCCTTTTTATATTGATTTTATCGCCTTTGAAGTAGCTGAAAAATGCAAAATAGTGATTACAACCTCTTCGATAATATTGCATTATCATCTTTTGGCGATTCAATATTTATATTTAGATTAATAAATAAGCAGGGGATTATCAATTCGATCTTTAAAAACCGATACAAACCATGTTTATTGTTTGTCCATCTTGCATATAGTCGATGGAGTATGGTTAAGAATACTGGTTTTCTGACTTAGTCCTTCACCGTCACCGTTGGATTATCTTTTGCTTCACTTAGCGTCGATCTTCAATGTAAAGAACTTGCAAGCCATTTCTACGGGGCAAGTGATCTTTCGAACATGGTGCTTTTATTTCTTTAAGAACAGGGTGCTGCACCACATTGCCCTTTGAATACCAAACGGCTTATTAAATGCAAGCTTACAACTTGCATTTTTATTTGTAAATTGTACATGTAAAAATATTAAATATTTTTAACGGGCTTTAATCGCCTGGTAAGGTAGGTTTTAAATAGCATAACCCAAACAGTCACGCTGGAATAAAAAAATATATTGATTTTATTATTTATGAAAATAAAACTTTGAACGTTATGTTCAGGGTTTAACTAAGTAACCAAGAATCTTTTGTTATGTGATGTTGAAGTCAAAAGAAAAACTATAAAATTACATTGGTCTATAAAGGTCAATGCTCGGTGAGAAGATCATTGCTCCTACAGCATCGTCAAGGGAAATGTAAAGTGGAAGATAGGAAGGCTAAATAAAATAAAGTAGATCGCTTAAAAAAACGCCTTTCTTCAATCAACTGAGCTTATTCGTGTTGTGTATTATTATTTAATCGGAAAAGTTTTGTATCTAGTATTTTTTACCTTGTAAAATTTTTGTACCTTACACATTTATCTGTGAGATTTTCAGATTGTATCATTGTGATTAAAAAGTATCTATTCAATAGGATTAATATATATTGATAGTTAACTTTAAATTGAACGTTTTATGTACTTTTTCGTTGGACGACTTTACGAAATATTATTTTTGCTATTTTATATCGAATATACGTTTTAAAAACTTATCGAACATTATGTTAGGTGAGTAAGTAGGTTTTAAATTATTTTCTCACCACTATGTACTGTCAGAACTTTTAATTGTTATATCGTATATTATTTTTGATACATTATGCACAAATGTATTTATTAAAAATAAATAAAAACCAGTAGCAGAAAACACTCTCTCATATTTGAGTAATATTACAAATAAATAAAACAAGTGAAATATCACCCAAAGGATACCTTATACATAACCTTCTGCATATTTGCTTTCGCCAATATTAAAAATTCATATTTTTTATGGAACAAATTAATAAAATTCTAAAAGCTGTCAGCAAGAAGCACACCAAACAAGAATGAAACATCCATTCACAACAGATGTCAACAGCGTGAGGACGGCTTGTCTTTGGTCGTTATTTTGTAAGTCCCTTCCTCAACCCCCGTCTCAACGTATCATCAGGCGGTGGTATAGTTTCCCTGGTAGTACAGACAGAGGAGCTTTTGTCAGGTATCACACAAAAAAATGGTAGATAAACAAATTTATTAAATGCTTTAAAATCCTTGATTTCATTGGTTGGCTGAAATAATATTCAAATAATAATTTCATAACAAACCTACCTGCTTACCTATTAAAAATTGTCTTATTGTCATTACATGTAAATACATAATTATTATTTTCTATGATTATTATTAACTTGAGGTCAGCGATTTCAATACTCAGTAAACCTCGTACACCTTCACAAAGAACAAGGGATCACTTTGATTAAATGTATTTATGTGGGATTGTTCTGTCATTAGCTTCTATGCTGCTTGGCAATATTTTTAAAATTTTACACAGTAATTGAATATTGTAATCAAACAGTTATGATAATGGACCACTTTAATGCAAATTCACCGGAGTTTCATCCCACTGCAGCTTCGCAATAATAATAATAATAGTAAATTTAATGAAATATTAACCAACTTTCAAAATTATTCTTTTGGTTTTTGTAAAAGCACATGGTGTAAATAGTTATACTAAAATGAAGTCTGATCAGGATCACACGTTTTACGAATAAATAATAATATCAACAGTCTTAGAAAATAATTCTGGCGTTTTGCTTGCTATCTAAATAATTATCTACTAATTTCAAAAGTACTTTTTACATCGATTAAAATGCTTAGTGCAGGTTGTTTTGAATTTTTGTCGCATTTAACATCGTCTAAATTCAACGATTAGCGCCTTTTTTGTAACAACTAGTTATTATATAAAACCTTTCGTATGATTTCATTGTTTTAACAGAAAATTTCACTTGAATTCTATGGGTCATTTAATATGTATAGCTAGATAAAAAAAAATACTCCTCTGTATAAATAACTTCAACTTAGTGTGCAATACATTATAAAAGCTTGTCCTTTAAATATAAAAATAGCAATCAATTTAATAGTATAAGAACAAGGTACAGAAAATCAAAATGAATCTATAGTAGAACTAGTATGTTTTTCATGTAACCGAGCCTACGTGCAGGATCACAGGTAAGATCGAGGAAGAAAAGGGGATCAGGGTAGATACTCGTTTGCAAAATGTCAAGGACATGCTATTAAGAAAATATCAGGGGGGGCGTGCAGCGAGTACAACGGATCGATACAAGCGGATGTTGGCGGGTAGGCCTGCGATATGATATTGCCTTTTTTATTCATCTGCTCCGAGGTAGAAGAAATTTCCTGTTTTCGTAGAAAAAATCCAATTCTATTTATTTTTACAAGGCAGGTATCATTAAAGTGCAACCACTAGATCCTACGCCATTGATTTCTTGATATTTAACAATATTTATGTTCTGATATTAGTTTTTAATATATTCATAATATCATGACGTAATAATTGCTTTTTTTCTTCTTATCAAAGTATTCGCCGTCATTGATAATGGATCATTTCCGTGTTTATATTTTGTTCCTTGAAAAACTAAAACCACATTCACTCTTTGTGCACTTAATTGTGTAGGCGATTCAAGCAAAACAATCGTGTTGTGATGTATTCATCTTTTTAAACAACATTATATTTAATGGCCTATGTTAAAATCTCTTATTTACCCTTGGTTACCGATAAATGTTTCAGTTATTGACCGTTTAGTTATAAGAAAATAATTTATTTTGTTATTGTAAGTACACAGTACAGCTGCTCGAAAGCAGTGGTTTTTATGATATCGCCATATTGGGAAATGTTTTGACTCCAAGACAAAAGCGGGAGAGAAAGAATAAAGACTAGGAGATAGCAAGGTTTTTAATATTATTTGAAACGTTGTTTTTTCAATAGGCAACATTGAATGGAAAATGTATATTAGCTCCGCCCGCGTTTGAACACATTTTTTTCCTAAAAGAATTTTCTTCTTGAATTGGTTAACATCAATAATATGGGGTCTTGTCATTTTTCTTTGGCAGTTTAATCTAGATATAAAAAATTCATGGCAAATGACATTGGAAAGACTAAGGCTTACCTAAAAAATATACACAGAAATCACTTCGCGACGCTAGAGTTCACCGTTAAAGGGTTTTTACTGCTTTAAAGGAAAAGGTTTTTTGTTTTATTTATTTATTTATATACGCCCTCATGGGCTTTTACATAACATAGATATAAAAATAAAATAACAGTGACATAAAAAATAACAATGACATAAAAAATAACAATGCGCCCAAAAAAATTTGATGCGACGATTTGATTACGCCCAAGAAAATTAACACTAGTATTTTAGAAAGAGGTATGTTATTATAGCCTTCTTGTAACTAGATTCAGTGCAGTTGAATATATCTACTATTTCAGCGATAGAATTACTCACTGCATGCAATCTAGGTACAAGCGAGTATTTAAATGACTCAGTCCTGATATTGTTGTTACATTTAAAAAGAATTTTGGATCGAGTGGATCTGTTAGGTACATAGAAGGTAATTAAGCTAAGTAAATCAGGGCTGTCTATAATACCATTAACAATTTTAAAAATAAAAGTCAAGTCGGAAACAAGCCTCCTGTCAGAAAGTGTTAGTAATTTTAATTATTTCATTAAATAATTATAATTTATGGTTTCAATAGGTAGACCGAGTTTATAGTTGATGTATCTTAGAAATTTATGTTGCAATTTTTCAATGGAATCAGAGTGGATTTTAAAGTGAGGGGACCAGACAGAAGAATTATATTCGACTTGACTTCGAACTAGTGAAGAGTACAGGATTTTCAATGTAGAAATATTTTTAAATTCATTGGCATTTCGAAGAATAAAGCCTAGCAATTTTAAACCTTTACTTGTTATTATATTGATATGTGAGAGAAAATTTAATTTAGAATCGAAAGTAATGCCGAGATCATTAATTTCATTGACAGATGTAAGGGAAATATTATCAATTTTATAATCATAGTCGAGAGGGTGAGTAATAATATATTTTATAGTTATATAATGTATTTGATCTTAGAAAAATTAAATAGTTTCAAATGATTACTCGTGCGAAAATCATCAAAGATAATCGTGTTGAAATTTAATCTCATTGAGTCGGTACTAACTTACCACCACATTTCTGTTCAACTTCTTCATTTTTACCATTTCATATTTGTGTATTAAAATTTACTGATCACCTATCGTAAAAATGTCATAAATTTATAGCTAGAACTTCAAACTTTGTGTATTCTATCAAATAAATGAAAAGCGTCTCTCAAACCAGCCAACTCAATAAATAAATTTAGTATTTTCTTGGTGACTTTTATTGGAAGTTACTAGTATAAACGTAATCATTATTTTGAAGTGGATATTATTTATTTTGCAAAAGTCCGATAGTTGCGAACGGGTTCAGAATGATAATTCTTGTAGGACTGAATATTAATGCGACTACACTGTGAAGCCTTCTGTATAACGAACACGGTTTCAACGAATTATTGACTACAATGAAGAATTTTGTTCCGAATTCCCATTTGAAATAGTTTTAAACACAAGTTTGTTTAATTACGAATTCATTAAAATAACTTTATTTCAGTATTATTTATATAAGATGTTTTAAATACATTTTTTTTTAGTTTATTTCATTTTATATTAGTTACTTGTACATCAAAACTTACAAGTGTCTAATTATTTTATATTATTTTTGACTTAATAATAATATAATAACTTTTATACTACTTATTATTTTGATTTGTATGTGTGAATGATTTACATATGAAGCTCTGCTTAATTGAGTTTTGTCTTCTTCGTTTGGTAGTACCTACTACTATCGGAGGTTTGCTATCATCTGGGAAATTCACCCTTCAGATAAGTCACGAGAAGAAGCGTCTTTCACTTTTTCGAAATATCAGTTAGGTTTTTTTGCATTTTTCGCCTCTCTTGATTTGACGAAGACAGAAATGTAGTATTTTTTATTTTTGTATCTAAAACGATTTAGCGATTTTCGGAAAACTCTACATTATTTACCATATCTGTCCAGGGTATTTACATATAATATTTATTAACTATATCTAAATAACACCAATGTACAGTGACCTTCTTTTGATTGTTGCAATTTGAGAACGAATAATTAAAAATGAATCCATTTGTTGAGGATCTTTTTTACATTTCTTCGTTATACCGAGGTTATGTTGACTCCACCCAACAAGGATGTATAATTTGCGCGCTGTGCCTTTATCGACTGCTTTTCTTTGGAGCGATTGCGGAAAAAAGATACCTCGCTGCCGCATCGGTCGCATCTAGGACCTTCGATGCAGTTAGACCGGATTACCAGCGAAGCCTTTGCCCAGAAGGGTTGACTATAAAAGCTAGATGAGGTACTTCTTAGGCAGCAGTTGCAGAGGAGACTTTGTAGTGACTTATCAAGTTAGACAAGTAAACCACATTCCAAAATGTTTAAGCTGGTGAGTAAATATTTCATAAATACCACTCAATTCCTTATAATCCTCCTTACGCTATCAACGTTTACTAGTTTTATATAAACATTAAAAACTATTCTTCGAGCTTCTCAAACAAATCGGTGATTCTAGAAATAATGCCAACCGAACGACCGGATTATTAATATTGTTTGTTGCTGGGCAATTGACTTGATTAATTGAGTTGTTAAAATAAGGTTACAAATTACCACATATAAATACTAGGACGAAGAGGTCGAGAACACCCGAGGAAGATATGGCACGATTAAGTAAATTAAATACTTTAATCGGGTCCTGTGAAGAGTCAGAATAACAAAAGAGTATGTATGAAGCGATGTGTGAATGTGAATGAAGCAAAGAGTGTGTACCAAGACAGAGTTGTTTGGCGGTCCGTCCTCTTTGCCTACTCCTGCGAAGAAACGGCATGATGGTCAGTTAGTTTAGTTAGTTAACTACTACATTAATAATTCAATAAGTAAAAACAACAAAAAACATCTTATTTAGAAACAAACGCACCCTAAAATTCAAACTGGTTAGTAAATATTCCGTGAAAACTGTTCAATTCCCTTATACTCGTATATCAACGAAAAACTGTTGCTGAAAATTCACTACGTGATTTTCAGTTAAAAAAGAATCACTTATATCCCAACTGAACGTTTAGATCGTTTGTTGTATTCGTGGCTATTTTATCCATGTTAACAAGATAGCACAACATCAAAATTTCTATGTAACAAATAACAACTTTTAAAAGTTTAGATTTACCTCTCACATCCCACGTAGAACTATTTTTACATTGAACTTGAAATCGACGTTCAAGTTATTTATTAATCTGCCAATCCGCCGTGTTAATCGCGTCTCTCTGGTCAGAAACCAGTTAGCGCCCGTTTTTAGATCTGCGCAAATAATATCGACGACAGAATATCCTTTCACGGTCCCAACGCAACTTCCATATAAATCTTTTAGACATTCATGTAAAATAACAAAACACGTTTAGAAGTTGAATACGTTCATTAGATATCAGCATTAACGGCCTGAGAAGGTATCAATTCACTGTCAAGTCCTTCGCAATGCCAATAACTCATTTAGTTAGGAATGAAGGCACACGAGATACATAATAATGTGAGATATTATTGGCAGATTTTAAAGAACCTTCGAACATGTTGCGGATAAAATAACATTTTATGGCCTTGGTAGTCTTTCGCATGTGCAAAAATAATTAATGTTGCGTATGCGTACAAGGACATACTTTTATGGACAACTAGATATTATGATGGCTTCCGTGATGTACTTAATAGTTTAGAGGGGTTACATAAAATTCATGCTTAGCGGGATAGATTCCACAGAATTTAGAAGATAGGTATTCGATTTGATGAACAAAACAACTAATAAAACTCCCTTGATTAAATTTGTAAGAGATTTTAGTAGAATCTGTACATTCCTATAATCTTGGTATCAACTTTGTTTAGTGACCACCTGCTACATCAATCAAATAAAATAAATAGCATGCGAATAAATTTAAATCAATGTTTGAAAAATTCTGACACAAACCCTGATTTAATATGACAGTGAAGCATGGATTTGAAAACCGCGAGGGAGAGAAGGACGAATGTATAAGTAGACTGAATGCATTAAATATGAGATTTCTGAGAAGTATTTGTCGTAAAACCATGCAGAACCGTGGAGCGTGGAAATGAACGCTTAGATGACCTGCACATGTTTAGAATAGATGGACAAAATAAAGGGTGTTAGAAGAACGTATTACGCGCAAGTGGATGAAAGAAAAAGTCTAAAAAGTGCCTGGTAGACGTGGCAGGAACAAGGAAATAACATGAGTTGGGTCATGCCAAGATCTGGTATAACAAAACAGTATTTATGAGACGATGTAAGAATGTGAATTAAGCAAAAAGTGTGTTCTAATACAGAATTGTCTAATCCAATCTCTTAGTATACCCCTGGGTGAAAATGGTGTTGTGTTTTGTCATCTTCTTTGTGTAATTGGAGATTGTTGGTTGCTACAAACGAAGACTGTTGTCTTTCAGTCATTCAATGGGATCTGATTGCGTTGCGTCGTGCGGCAGTGTTTTTGTAAGCTCAATAGATAATTATTTTTTCTCTTGTTTCAGGTGGTATTATCAGCCCTCCTGGCTATGGCTCTGGCCGCCCCCGCCCCCGCCCCAGCACCCGCCCCCGCCCCCGGCGGCATCCTGGCCTACGCCGCCCCCCCGGTGGCCGTGTTTCACTCGGCCCCCCTGGTCCACGCCCCCCTGGTGGCGCACGTGCCCGCGGCCATCTCCTCCCAGTACACCGCGGTCTACCACGGCGCTAAGGCCGTCCCCGTCCATGAGGCCCACATCGCCGCCGTTCCCCTGGCTCATCCGGGGCTTGTCATCTCCCCCTACGCCGTGCACGCCTGGTAGATGCCTTACAATTCAAAGATCAAACCCCCAATTCAACAAACTCCAAGATTGTTACAATTATAATGGTTTTGTTTTTAAGTCGTTGGTGCAACCACGCCTGCATTGGGTTGGAGAATAATTCAATGGGATGAAATGGATTTTTCATAATAAATAACAAACAAAAAAATGTGACTGCTTTATTTCTATAATACTTAAAAAAAAAATCTCTTGAAATCATTTTAAGGATTGAATTTTAATGTAAAATATGAACATGGCGTTGGTATTTAAGTCTAGGATCAACTTTTATTTGTCATGTAAAATGAAACATATTTGAACATATTGAGATGATGTTCGTAAGGCGGTTAATTGGTGACATTTCGACCCTTTGGAATAACGAGGTTCCATCTGACATCGCACTGCTATGCGATAATCAATCCTAAATTAGCTTTCTATAGAGCCTATTATCGTCTGATAATTCAAGGGGTCGATTTGTGGAATGGCGTATTACGGTCTGCCACAACGCTAAGGCCATCCCTGCATGGCATAAAGTCCACATCGATGGAGGGACATGCCACTAGAGATCTAACTTCCCAAAGTCAGTGGAATTATGGAATCTCCTTTCGGGAAATGTTATGAAGCAGAAATATGTTGGGGAGGGGAAGGAGATGGGAAGAGAAATATTGTGGATAAAACCTCGCTTTTTTTCAGATCTGGTTGCGAAACATGGCTAAAGTTATTTCAAGCTATGTTTTGGTAATCCCTCACTAGGTTGATACTCTCGATGTGAAATAAAATGTAGGTAGGTATAATAAAATACAAAAACTGTATTTGGTCAAGTCAGGATTCGAACCCACGAACTTTGGATTCAGAGCCAAGGTGCTCACCGCCTGTGCCGAATCTATTGAACATAAAACATTTTCACAGCAATGATTTTATCAGGAATTGGCATTAAATATGTTTTTGGTACAAATATAATAAAAGCAGGTACATATATGTGAACAGTATTTATTTTTTGTTTTGCAGGAAACATAAATAACGTTATTTAATTCCCCCGTGGGCGTTTATTATAAGAAAATAAGAGCAATATGTAGGAATCTAAATGGTACAGTAACATATAATAAACAGGTATGTAGATATAGATTTATGAATATTTAACACCGTACAGTACTTAATGGTACCATTTATTTAAACACAGAACAAAGGGTAATAAATTACAGAAACATAATAATATTGTGACAAATATTTCCTTAATTTTTATTTCAATAATTTATTTCGGCTTGTTAGAGGGAGAATACAGAAAGATCAGTTCGAAACACAATAAATTAGATTTTAATATATGCGTTTATGAATGCGACATG
The DNA here is from genome assembly GCA_022651775.1 of Drusus annulatus. Lineage (NCBI taxonomy): Eukaryota > Metazoa > Arthropoda > Insecta > Trichoptera > Limnephilidae > Drusus > Drusus annulatus. Next base: position 631,097 of record JAGWCC010000132.1, read on the forward strand.
ATATTATTTTATTTTTGGTGTATAAGTCCGCATATATTAGTAGGTTGAATTGTATTTTGCGATGGCAATTGAAGGCTATAAAAACTAATACAGCAGTTTCCGAAAAGCTTTGTCAACTTTTAAATGATTATTTTAAAGAAACTCGGAAATTTATGCATAAACGCGCCTAAGAATATGAACGTTGGATTTTTATTTGAAACAAAATACAAAATGCAACGTAATGTAAGAAATGATGAGAAAACATAATTATTTAAGTTGGTGAAAACCGCTATCTCAGAATACATTTCCTTCAATTGAATTGATTGATTGGACTGTTTCAAAGAAAGAGATTACCAATCTGTAAATGAGAAATCAATAGGAGCCGTTATAACGTCGTCATACTCGTAGATCGTATCCTCAGACTTGTCCGTGTAGATGACAGGAGGTCCCACGGCTGCGTAAACTGGGTTATAAACAGGGGCCGAATACTGCAGAAGATCTGATCTCTCAATATTGCCCGCGTGGAGAATAGGGGACGGAGGAGCGCCATAAGGTCCGATATGCCTTTGAATCGGTACGATCCTCGCGGTTTCCGGGTCCAGAGCTCCGACGTCAGAGTGGATCGTTGGCACGATGACGATTTCTTCTGGTACGGGTTCGAAGAGTCCTCCAACGAAGATGGAATCCTCGACCGTGGTGGGGCCTTCGATGGCGACGAGGGAAGGATCCATGTCCTCGAATATGGAACTGTAGGTAGAATACAATAAAGGGGTTTCCACGATACTCCCAACGGACATTATGAAAGTGGGCTTAGCTGCAACGAAAGCCTGAAAGAAAATAAATAAATAAGGTAATCAGACCCATTTTTGACATGTATCTATAATCTCCCTATATACTCGTACATATTATCTCACTATTATCAAACATTATTATTTTAAAAAAATTCTACGTTTTGCACAGTAATAATGAAAACATGTACGAGTATTTATTCATCTTGGAAAGCTATTAACTATAAAACAGGTCTCAGATATCCTATCGGGAATTTTTAGGTGAATTTCAAACTAGACTGTTAAACATTGAAATTTTTGCTTGGTTTTCAAAAAAGAGACAAGTAACCTACAGTATATTTTTATAAGGGAATTTTCGACTGAGGTCAGAATTGTTTTCGTACAATCATGTACATCCCAAAAGATATTAGACACAAATTTTCCTAAGATTTATGGATAATCGTAATGTCATGATTAATTAAACTTGATTTTAACGTTAAAAATAAACGATAGGAAATTTTACAGGAACTCTTTATTAATAGTCTATTTAACAAATATACATGAAAAAATCGATTTAAAAAATCTTTTTTATCAAAAATCTTAAGAATTTGAGGTCTCATCTAATACGAGAATAATTATTTTCGACCTTTGCAATATGCCAGTATTTCGAATTTCAGTAAAAATCGTAAATAAATTTGATCAAGACTGATTAACGATTAGAATTTAACTGTTCAAACAGAATTGTTGTGAACTTGAGGAATTTGGTCGATTCCTTTTAAAAACAGTGAGTAAACCTGAATAGATGTTTGAAAAATTAGTACCGTCGATGGAAAAGATGCAAAATAACAATTAACAATAAACACCACCAGAATCAGTTCAAACATATTCATTGTCATCGTTATTGTGAAAACTCTAACTTCTATAAACACCAAAACCAAAAAACACACTGAAGTGTCCTCATTATCCGAGTGCTTAAATACTAGGAATATTTTACACGCTGATTAGGGCTCTTAAGTATGGTAATTATGAAAATAAATACTTGTAATGAGTTGACAGATGAACAGTCGGAGACCAAATTTAAAATATTGAGGTTTTTTGACGATTTTAATTTAAGTCAAGATTCATGATCATGGTTATCCCAATTTTATAAAGATTTAAAAAAAAACTTCACAGATAACATATAACTAATCTAAGAAAAGCTCCACGGAGAAATGGTCTTCAAATTTGAGTCTAAGTTGGGATTTGAAAATTCGTTTTTAGTGCAGGACAACAAAACATTTGTATTATTTTACTTGAACATATTTTATTATTAGTTGGTATATTGCCAATCCCACTGTGGAAATTCGCAAAAGTGTTTTTTTAGCTACTTAGTACATGACAATTTTGAAAATATAGTATCTACATAATAAGAAATAAATTAAACTTGGCATTTAAGGTGAATTTTGGTTTTACTTTTAAAATAACTTTTGATTTTATACTGTGATATTGAATCGGATTATTTATTATATGAGCACTGTTAGGCGTGGGTGTTGGGGTGTTGATTGTTAAAATTGATGGACAGTACAAAAAGAGTTTTTCAGCTGTTTGAACAAACACTGCGCTCTTTTTGTAGTAAAACAGAAAAATCTTTTTTTCTGAAGCAAAACATAGCAAACATCATAACATTTTAAAAACTACACTAAATGAGAATTTGAAATTTTTTTTTTCCAGGTTAACAGGTAACATTTTTTTATAGTATGAGGAGTCGAAGTTAGCTAATAAAAAACTAAAGAATCGAGCAAAAAAGTTTTTTTTTCCAAAGGTATAGGCGAAGTTAGTTTTATTTTGAACTTAGACCAATAGCAGGGCTATTAAGCATTGCGTTATAAAAAATCGAATATTAGAATACGGAATTTTGTGGTACTCGAAAATTGATCGAATGTGTCAATTTTCACGAAATTCATAAAAATGCCAATCGAAAACTAACGCGTTTTTTCAGCCTTTTTATGGATAACGTTGACTTTCGGGACATTCTGTATAGAGCCAATAGCGTCCATTCCGGACATAAATTGAATATATATATACAATAGAATCACTTAAAAATGTTCCAGTCTTACGCCTGCCCGTTACGAGGGGAAACCGGTCTTAATAAAAAACACTGGAATGAAGTTTAAATTTGGTATTATCAAATCATTGAAATGGAATTCCACCACGAATTAACAGTTTAAAAAGTAGAAATAATGTACATTTTCTTATGGTTGAAAGATATTTTATAACTTAGAGTAGCACCCTTAAAGTGATTTCTCCAAAAATGGCGTTATAGAATTAGCCAACCATAATTCAAATGATAAAGATTACACAAAAAGCTAATCAAACACATCAGTCATAAAATAATGTAAAAGATTTTTATGGAGAGTCAGGAAATAAATGACGATCAAAATGTTTGAAGAAGTCGAGGATGCCCCAGTATGATATGGCACGATTAACGGACTCAAATACTTGGACCGCATTATGTGTAGAGTCGGTATAACAGAGGAGTATGTATGATAAGATGCGTGCAATTGATTGAAGCGAGTTGTGCGAACACAGAAATGTGAGGCGTTCCTTCATCTTTACCTGCCCTTGTTTTCATTAGTTGTTTGACTAGATTTAGTAATTAACTAACTCCCTAACCATCGCACCGTTTCCTCGCAAACTTTGTCTTGGCACACGCTCCTTGCTTTTATTCTGACTCTTCACATGACTCGATAGAATTTTGTTAATTCCATTTCTTCCTCGGGTGTCCCCGAGTTCTTCTAACATTCACTTTCGCATCTTATATTCTCCCTACACTCCTCTTTTCGTTCATTCGCTCGATATGTCCAAACTATCTAAGCGTCCCTTTCTAGCTTAACATTTTTTTTCTGATGTCCACATTTTAAAAATCACATACACGTAAATAATCTCATTTTTACAGCATTTTGTCTACTTTCATCCTTCCTCTGCCAGTTCTATGCCTCACTGGGATAGACCAGGATATCTATACAGGATTAAATGTATTTAATTGCTATCGGTGTAAAAATATTAAAATACAAGTGGTAAACCCTGCCGACGCTCTCGATTTTCGAAGACGTCACAATATGTACAAGGACGCCCTGATATTTCGCAGTAGGTGTCGTTTAGTCAAATTGTCGAATGGGCGGGTACTAAATTCACAATAATATTCACTTAGAAAAATTATTTGTTGTTTCTGTTGGCCGATCGCATTAATCATGCACAACGCTTCCGTAAAAGCTAACCGGAACCCGTCAGGCTCGGATTCAATGTAACTCGATAATAGCACAGCGTCGTGTGTGCATGTATCGAACTATCTAGTCTCCTTACCGGCTATCCGTTGCCAGTGGGTGGAACCCGATCATCTGGTTCTGGACTATTTAAGGCGGCCACTAGCGGGAAGATCTATCAGTTCTCTCAGAGGCACATTGTAGTGACTTACTCAGTCAGACAATAGCAATACAGACCAAAATGTTTAAACTGGTTAGTAAATCATCCATATTCATAAGAGCGGACAGTCCATTATCTATTTCGAGTACCTCTCGCGGTGTCGCGAAATTTATTTGTGCATTCGAACAAAGTGATACTCGAAACAAAAACTTATAAATAGAACAAAGACTTTTCTTTGAAATTGAAATGTGAAGCTAAGAGTTCCACTGTAACCACCTTTCCACAAGGGAAATAGTATTATTAGTATTTCTCAGAGCTCTCAGCGGTATGTTTGCAAATATGATTGATTACTAAAGCGTTTTTTGTTTTTGTTTTAGGTGGTATTGTTCGCCTTGGTGGCTGTCTCCGTGGCTGCTCCAAGCAACCTGCTGGCCCCCCTGGCTTACTCAGTAGGCTCCGTTCCCACATCCATTTCCAGCCAGTCCAGCAGCGTGGTACATGATGCCAGAGCCGTGCTCGCCGCCCCCGCCTATCTTCAGGCCCCTATCGTGGAAGTCAAGTCTGCCCCCGCTTACCTGCAGTCCCCCATTGTCGAAGTCAATGCCGCTCCCGCTATCGTCGGATCAGTACCCACTTCAGTGTCGAGCTACTCCAGCGCCATCGTCCACGAAGCCAAGGCTGTCGTAGCTGCCCGTGCACCAGTTCAGATCATTGAAACAGCCCCCGTTGTTGAAGTGAAGTCTGCCCCCGTTTACCAGTCTGCTCCCCTCGTGTCTCACCAAGCCTCCGTCATCTCCGTGCCCACATCCGTCTCCAGCCAGTCTAGCAGCGTCGTGCATGACGCTAGGGCCGTGATTGCCACTCCCCAGGTGCAGTACGTGCAGCAGTACGCCGCTGCCCCTATTGCCAAGTACGCAGCTGCCCCCGTGGCCCACTACGCTGCTGGCCCAGTCCAGTACGCCGGTCCTATTGCTACCCAGTACGCCACCGCCCCCATTGCCAAGTACGCAGCTGCCCCCGTGGCCCACTACGCTGCTGGCCCTGTCCAGTATGCTGGTCCCATTGCTACCCAGTACGCCGCCGCCCCTATTGCGCAGTACGCCGCTGGTCCAATCGCCTACTCCAGCTACCCATCTCACGCTGGTTTGATCGCCGGACCCGTTGCCAACGTTTGGTAATCGTTTCCACGAAACTAGATATATTATTATTTACCACTGCCAAATTGAAAACGAAAAAATAAAATAAATGTAAACTGAAACTGAAACTGAAACGAAAATCAAAATGTGTTTTAATAATTTATTTTTATTATTTTGTACATGCGTAGTAGTATAAATTGCTGTTTGTTTTCTTCGAGCTGTTTAAAGCAGCAATAAAAAACATTGATAAAAAACGTCGGAATTGAAATGAAATTGACCGCAACCTTGGCGTTCTTCATAGAGCCTTTGAACTTGCGATAGTTTTGGATGGTGACTCATGCATAGTAAAAAATAAGCAGAACTGTTTTACCGTTTCCGATACCCGTTTTTATTAGAATATTTAAACACGTAGTAACTAATTTACTAAATAATAATTATTCCATTTTGTTTTTATATCGATGTTATAAAAAACTTGCGAAAGGATCAATCTGGTGATATAATCGTTTTGCTGAGAATTTCTAAGAATCTAATTGTTTATTTCTGTTACCCATTTTTTAAGGAATTTTAAAAGAAAATATTTGAATATTGATGGTTACGCCTTCAATGAATCACGTTCCGAATGAAAAAACAATTAATTTATTTTGTCGAAAGACAGATTAATATTTTTAAGAAGAAATGTATCAAAAGCAAATATTTTGGAACTTCTGACAATCGAAGAAGTTACATGGACAGTCGCTCAATGTGATGGGAATCATTTATATCTATTTAGTTGTAATGTTATGAGAGAATAGTTCAATGTGTGTTGGCAGATGAATTTTTTTTTTTTTTTGCCCAAGCATATGAAAGGAATGGAGGTAAAGCCAGGTACGAATTTTAGTTTGTTTTATGAAACTAACTGTTTTTTTTTTCAGATCATTCTTAAATCAACAAACAAGTTTATGCGTGTTATAATATTATATATGAAAAAAAAAACTAGCAAAACCGCTTTATATCTTGACAATTTACTAACATATTATTATTTATACTTGAAAAAACGTCATATTACAGCTGAAAAAGCTTAAAGAAAAAAACAACACGGGGGTGCGAAAAATATATACCTTAAATCAAAATTTATAATTATGATCGAAACAAGTATCTTTTATTCAATGGAAAGTTCTACCTGCTTACGATAATATTAACATAGAAGAGAGATTATTTAACTGATTTGTTTTTTATTACTCGTATCCCCTTTGTGAAAATGTCTGTAGTTATTAAATAACAATAAAAATTGATCGATTTTCAAAAATAAACCATCTCATCCATATTTCACCGGAATACCTTTTTTTGGATTCAATGACCGATTGAAAAGCTTCCGTGAAATATTTAGTTTCCCGATGTAGTTTTTTTTCAATGTGAACAATTTTTCCCCCAATAATCTGTAGTGTAATAAAAAAATGTTATCCTGTGAACTTCGCGGTATTTCACTGGAATTTTATATTTTTATGGTATTCACGAAACAAGAGCAACACTTGAGAGCTGTGTAGTAATTTTTTTTTCGTGGAAGGCTTGCTCTTACTTGCATTATAAAATTGTAAAGAATAACACCTGATTAATAAAAACATGTGTGGAACGGGCTTAATTCAAATACAAATAAATGATATTCATTGTTTTTATATGCGTAAGTGACTCCCTCACTATGAGTAAGCTTTTTGAAAGTTTTCAGAATTTACTTTTGTATGATGACAGCCTGCAGGTTATACTGACAAAACGTTTTCACTTGCCGACAACAGATGGCAGGAATGAAACATTTATGTATTTCATTGAAGCATCAAAACATTCGACGTTTTCCGCACGCGGTAAACAATATGTTTGTTATTTTTCACTTTTCAAACCGATTTGATAAATTTTGAACCATTGATTTTATATAATAGGTCACTTTTGCAGTCCGCCAGTAAAGAAACTAACGAAATCATTTTCAAAGCATTTTTTGGTATCCACAAAATGTTCACTAGCGACGCCACCGATTGAAAAGTTAACCATGTCAAACCCCACGTTGGTACTCGCTGTGATTCTCGACATCGATCCTTCCGACTGCTAGCCACCGGGATATAACAATATTTATTTGAACTTTAACATATATTTTCTTATTTTCTGTTATTCTATTTTGATCCATCTTTGAAGTAGTGCTTTAGAAAATCGGCGATAAACTTATTAAAAAAATATTACGTTATTTACAGCGCGTTATTGAAACAAATTATGTGCATTGTTATTAGAACCTAATGTTTTTTGTGAATAATTCTTCAAAACATATTATTGTTTATAAAATTTCTATACTTGAAATAAGTGATTTATAAACTTTGAAAATAATCGTTTTAATAATAAATAATAATACATTTATTTGGCGGAGCCCAGAACATATGTGTAAATTTTGTTTAATATTTTGAAATATAATTTCGTACCAAACAATTAAGCTTCCCAATCCACTCCAGTAATTTATCCTGAAAATATTATAATAATATAGGATCGAGTATCAAGTATCGAGGAACGAGAATCGTATTGCCCTAAGTAACCACCGTAAAATGCGAATATTGATCACAATTGCCTCCAAGTGACAAAAAATTGGGATCTTCACACAAAAAAAACTGTTTTCGTCGATAGGCTTAGAAATATTTAAAAGGTTCTTTACCTTGTGCATGTTATATTATATAATAGGTGTGCTCTTATATACTTTCTGGAAATTTCCTTTTTAATATCAACACACGTGTGGAAGGTGACTGTCCTTGAACAAATGATCGACTTTCAACAGTAAAGCCTATCACCGGAAGTTAAAAAAACTGTATTTATCTACTTTTCATCACCCGCTTTTACAATTCTTTAGAATATTTTTAAGTTCCATTCCCAGTTCTTGGTATAATTTAAAGCCACACTTCTGATGCCTACTTCTGATGCCTAAGTCTGCTGCCAAGAACTGTACACAGCTTATTTTGTTTGGATTTTATAGACCAACGGAACTGTTAGTAACTCCCAAAGTCAGTTCCATCGAGAGTTACGGATATTTGAAAACTGCCTACTTCAAAAGCACTCAAAAATAAATAAAGACCCAACATTATTTGCTGCATTTACAAAGAAAAGTTTGGTTTATATAAAGTTTAATACTGTAGTACCATAGTTAAATTCTACCAAATTACACACGATTTTATTATTTTTAAAATTTATCAATAGGGAAGAAAAAAAAATTTACTCTTCCTTAAAAAAGTTATGTACAAATAATACTCAAAATTTTTGTAACATATTTTTTATATTGTTACTATATCTTTTTCATAGTTTACATTTAATATTTAAATATATATGTATATATTTTAAAAAGAATTTTCATGCAAATTAACAGAATCAAGCTTAGCGCAGCAGTTACAAACATGCATCAGTACTAGGAAGAGGTAACATCAATATATATTTTCTACGAATATGTTTTGAATAAAAGCATATTACTGTTCTCTAATTAAAAATGATCACGTGTGTAAGATATTGAAAGAAGATTTTAGATTTTAGTCAAGTTAGTGATTTTTTTTTTCTTACTTCGTCGGAAAGATTTTTTACTGAATCTAAGAGTGAATTTATGCGCAGTAAACTCTTTTAAAATTAAACAACTTAAAAGTTTATCTTTACCTAGTAAATACATAAATATTTATCCTACTTCGCTTAACAAGTTCACATTTGTGTTTATTCCATTTAATGTGTTGATGTTCAATGACTCCAAGGTAGTTTATTTCAGTCTCGGGGTATAGAATGGTACATAAGCTATTACTATTACAGACAGTTTTTCACAGTTACCGTGGTGTACTGGTCAGTGGCGGCTCGTGACTTTTTAGTGTGCTAGAGTAGCAAGATTGAAAAAAACGTCATCATTGATGTTGTTGTAGCCGAAAACATTTTTTATTTTTTTTTCGAAATTTCAACTTTTGTGTGAAGTTTTTTCAGAAATCCGTGCAGTGCACCACCAAAGCTGAAAAGTCCTGAAAATCTTCAAACAAAAAATAAACTCTTAAAAAAAAAAAACATTTTCGGCTACAACAACACTAACAATGTCGTATTTTTCAATCTTAGCACTCTAGCACACTAAAAACTTTACGAGCCGCCACTGGGACTGGTGTATAATTATCTTAATGTTCGGATAAGTTTTGAACTTATTAATCGAGAATGGATGTTTTTGTGTTTACGATAAGCCATTTTGTATCAAACTAATGTTCTAGGATTTCCATTTGAAATGTATAAATCATGGTAATATATTGTCGCCGGAAAGGCAAACAGGCTGAAGCGCCATTTTGCGAAATTTACAGCTGAGCACTTTAAAGTTTTTGTTGTTGTTTTACAAAAAAATTGATAAGTATTTAGTACTGGTTGGATTAGTACTGGTTGGATTTTGAAAAAAAAGTTAACTCAGGTAACTCAATGCTCTAACTGAGTTACCTGAAGCAACAAAAAGCTAAAAAGATCCCAAACTTGTTTCGCTTGAGTCAAGCCTTCTCCCAAATGGTAAATATATTTTAGGTGGATGAAGGGCCACAAAAGTCTTCAGAATCAAACGAGAATTTTCGATGCAGAAAAAAACACTGATCAAAACTTCATGTTTAACTGCCAACTCATTTTTGATCAAAACTCTACATCAAACTCATTTTTCACCAAAGTGTCGTTTAAGCCCTTTTGCTTTTCCAGCAATGACATTATGAAATTCATATCGATAGTTTCCAGGGAGGACAATTTGTAAATCACATACAAAATAATATATCATCATGCCATTCCCATCTTACATTTTTGGGTCGGTAAAGGAAAAAAAGTACAAAAACGTTATTTCCTTAATTATTTCCGTAATTTTTATAGTGAACACTTCATTCCTTGAAAATAGAATTATTTTTATTAAAATAAACATGCTTTACAAGATGAATAAATCGAAATGAATATGACACGTGCCACTTTACATCATTTCTACATTAAAATATAATTAAGGATGAAGCTTTAAAGAATTTATGTCAAGTTAAACAAGAAACACATTTAATAGAAATAACACGTGATCCTGTTTATTTTAGATTTTTCAGAATCATATAATATGTTGCCATAAATACTTTTGCTATAAACTGGTTTGAAAGCATTTCTGTGGACACATTCTCAAATGCAATAGTATTGAGTAACCGGAGCTTTTATGTTTTTCAACTCGTGCAGCTTTGTAATAATATAAAAGGCATTCATCTTTTCTCTTTAGTTCGTTGAAAATATTAACACTGGTATGAAACATAATTCTATGCAGCTATTTATATTTTATGAGCATGGGGAATAAATAGAATTGATTCATCATTGTTTACGAATATTATTTTGTAAATGGGTAAAATAAATATCGTTTGTACTTTCTTGGAAATCAATCATTTTGTGTTTGACGTAATATTTAAAAATATTAATAAATAACTTATTTTATCATCACTAATGTTATTTTACTATTGTAGCTTACCGATTCCGTTTTAACCAAAGTTTTATTAGTAAAGTGAAACTTTTTATAACTTAAAATAACTTATTGCATAAATTCACAGTAAGTTTTTAAATTTTTCATAGATTTTCGACATAAGATTTTTTAAATATTTGTTGTAGAATCAATCAATTTGTTCAATTTCATAAAGATAATCAGTCTGTAGTCGTATTGTAATAATTACAATTACCGTGGAAATGTGTATGATTCACAACATTACCATGAATCACTAAAACGTGAACGTAAATGAAGGATATGAAATTGAGAGTAAAAGGTTTTATCAGGATGTATAAGTATTTATTCACTATACAAAACTTACAATAATTTATTATGTAGGTATGCCAATATTTACAGAATAAACATTAAAAATACACATCTGATGTGTCACGCTACATTGTGTGTCATGTAAAGTCAAAAATCGTAGATCATTCCAAATTTAGGAACGCCTCCATCCGCTCAAAGATGGTCTGACTTAATTATTTACCAGTGGTGGAGAGGGGCGGAAAGTGGGGACCATAGAGGTAGTGCGGAGCCATAATGAAGGGGTGCCGGGGCGTAGTGCAGGGCTGCAGCGCTGTAATGCAGAGGGTACTGGTAGGACAGCACAGGGGTGGAGTGGATGTCCACACGAGACTGGTGGGACACCGCAGAGGGAGCTAGAGCATAGGCCACAGGATAGGCAGCAGACCTCTTGTGGATATAATGATGAGGTCCATGGCCCAGAGCGTGCGCTTGGTAGTGGAGGGCCCTAGCAGCGACGACATCAGCGGTCTGTAGAGGTACTCCATGGGAAGTCAGGACTGAAGCAGAGGTGTATGGACCCAATGCCAAAGGAGAAGACCAGGCAGAATGCAGCGGGCTAGAGTACAGGGCGTGAGCAGGGGAATAGCTTGGCAGGAATGGAGCGGCGTAAGTCAACACGGGAGAAGAGTGTACATCTACCCTTGACTGATGAGACACAGCTGTCGGAAGAGAATAAACTGCGGGGGCGGCATACACTGCAGGAGCCACCAGCGCAGAGAGGGGATGGGAAGGTTTGGCACAAGCCACGGCTAAGAGAGCGGACAACACCACCAGCTTGAACATTGTGGTCTGTGTTGATTTAGCTACTTGTTACACGACGGAAGACACTGAATGGACTGATACAATTCCTTTATTATTAAGCCTATTTATATAAAATCCTTGCACTACAAACGGTAGTTCATGGCGGATACAGGCTAACCGACCGACACATTTACTTTACGTGTTTGCCTTTACTCGTTTTGCTGTAATACTTATTTAGTAGAGTAGGTATTCCGCTTCGATTGTTGTCAGTCGTGGAAAACTATCGAACCTCTGGGGAAAATCACATTATTCCATACTCGTATGTCGTTTTGTAAAAAAATTTAACAGTGCCAGGGAATTCATCTGAAAACGTTGCATATTGCTGCTACGCAAATTTAAAGAACGTTTGAATCAAACTAATAAATGTTTTTTAGAGATGATACTCTTAAAATTGATTCTTATGCTGGCTCCATAAGAATATTAACATACGAAAAAAATATATGGATATGCTGTAGACATATATGCAGAGATATCACGTTGTTTTTTCAATGTCCTACCAAACAATATAATTTCCACGTGCGTGCGTATGCATACCTGTGCAAGAATAACATTTTCAATTAGAACTGATGCATGTGTTAAGAAAATTATCAAATTTTAAAAATAATCTTTTTAAATTTAGACAAGAGATAGTGTACCCATATAAGAGAGACTTAGAAGCAAAGGAAGCAATCTACAAAAACGGTTCTGTAGCATTATTAGTTTTTAAAGAAACAGAGAATTTGGGTATCAAAATGTTTGTGTATATTAAACCAAGAACGATTTGAAACAATAATTATAATATTCATAAAAAAAAGTGTACAAAACGCTTTATCAACTTTTCAAGAAATATTTTAGGAAGAAAAAGATTGCTGCCTTTGCTTTTATACCCTTCTACAATGTGCTTTAGTAAAAAATGAACTACCAAAAATCTATCGCATTTAGAGATTGGATGTTTTCAGCAGACAAAAATTTCGAATTTATCCATAAGAAAACATGTTAAACTAGATTTTGGCAAATTGTAGGTTGGAATCTTTCTGCGTAACTACGTTTAGTTGTGATTACCATTTTGTTTACTTGCTGTGTTTTTTTGCAATGTATTGGTGAAAAACTGTTTTTGCAAAATAAAATAGACATATTTTGGAAATCGATTATTTTTATTTAATTTCAGAAGTGAGCGTCCATTTGGCTTACTTTAGAACGCTATTTTAAAAAGTGGAACTAATGTATACATGGAGTAAAATATTATAAAGTTTTTTTTTAAATTCCCATTTTCATCCTGTGATTATAAGAATAACTCCACAAAAATTTCAATCAATATTTTAATAGTAGAGATAATTTATAAATCCGTTTAACGGCTGCTACCGTACCTCTGATCCGAAGGCGATTCATTCGACATCGGCAATAATTTAGCAGTACAAGTACTTGATACCCACGAGCTAAAGTCGTTATTAAACCCAATCGATGTCCGGCAACAAGAACGGTTAGAGCCGCTGGACCCGCTAGACCCGCACGCCAATCTGTTTTTGCTATGTATAACCGATAAAATCTATTATGATCCTTGCTGGACAAATATAGATTGTTTTTGTATGACTAATCAAGAAATATAACAGAATTTAAAAAAAAAATATGACAACGATAATACGAGCACGTGCACAGTGAGATGTTTGGATAACCTATTTAAAAGGCACTAAATAAAGAACAAAACAAATTTCCATAACACAAGTGAATTCTACAATTCAAGTGAATTCCTATGTTATTATACGCTGTTAGATAAGATCTTAACTAGATATAAAGCAGAAATCTGTATTTTTCTGAAGCAGCAGAAATTCTCATTTTGGGAGCTTAGGTGTTATGAAATTCGCACAACTTCTAGTCTTGAATTTGTATGTCAATGCGATTTATTTGAGCTTCCGAGCTTATTCCATAAGAAGCTATGAAATTTATTTTGTGTTCTTTATCGCGGGTTTCAAGCCGGGTTTTAACTACTAGCGATTAATAAAATTACATTTATACGCGTATAGCTACATTTGTGAATTTGAATTATGTGGAAAAATAATAGTGTAGTATTTTTGTTCTAGAACATACGGAATCTTAACAATTTAAGAAGAAATATTACATTATGTTTTAACAGATTCTACTCACAGTAAAGATTCTTTAATAAAGTACGTTTTTTCAAAGACTCCGGGGAATGTAATTCAGTTTTAATAATAAAAAATGATTCAATAAAAATGAGACAGGAATGTATTGATTGCATTTAATTGTCTATAATAATAAATAAATAAAGGTAAAATTAATTTTTCCAATTTCGTGCTCTACTAAATTCGTACCTTCAGTCCCCGGATTTGTCAATGTTTTGTTCCCGGCTATATTGTATTTATAAATATTTCACCATCGATAGTAACCACCATCATCGTAATCAACAAAGCCTTGTTGATTTTTTTTTCATATAACTCTACAGAATTATATCTTAAACATTTAAAATTGACAGTGGCAGGCGCAATACCTGTCTCATTTACTAACTGTTCAACGGTCAAATATTTAAAAAATGTATTTTGCATTTTATCTGAATTTTTTTTAATAGAACGCATTTCAAATAATTACCATATTTTTATTCAGCAGAAAACTTTCATAAAGCTTCAAAATTCTTAAACTATACAGTTATTTAATTCATTACGCTTTTTTCAACTGAAACTTTGAAAGATGATTGTGTGAGCGGAAAAAAATAATTTACACAAACTTACCAAAAATAGAACGTTTTCCTTAAACATTATTTCGTTAGAAAGTTTCGTTCCCAAATGGGTTTTTTAGTAGAACATATAAAACTAAAACTTAGAATTATGGTATACAGTTTTCAAATATTTTATTTTGTACGGAAACAATGTAGTAGAGTGGCTGAAGGCCATCGTAGGTTCTGCTGTTTTGCCATAAAATTCTATATTTGCCATCTAAGTTTTAATACAACTCTAATACAACTAATCTAATACAACTCAAGTCTAATACAACTTAAGTCCTCAACATAACATACTCAATTTATTAAAACAACATCTCTAAAGCGGATTTAAAAACATCACTACAAACATATTTTCATTTGAATTATAATATATAAACTTAGTGAAGGTTTGCCGCGTTAATAATTATCCTAGTTTCACAAGCAGATTATTAATTTGATCAATGGGCTTTGCTAATAATACTTTCCTTTGTCCAATGGAAGATTAAAATGATATTACAAATGAACTACCCCTTACCCTTTATTTTCAACCCCTTCAGCTAATTGTGATGCCCAACTCTTTGTACCAAAGTAAGAAAAGAGTGATCTATCTCAAGCCAGATGAGAATGGAAGAATACGAATAAAGAATTCAAAGATTTCTAAATTAAATAGATGTGTAAATACAAGTCATTATGATTCATCATTTAATCGGCTTGAGTTGTTGCGAAACTCAAACAATTGAAGTAAACACCCACTGCAAGAAGGTACCAGGGGCGTTCCATGAAGGTTTTTATCAAATAAAAAAGACTATGTACAAAAAAATCGATATGATGCTTGAACGAAATGATTACGAACATTTATTTCTTTGACCAAAAAAAAAAATTAGAATGCTTATATAGGTACTTATTAACCTGATTTTTTGCAATGAAAGTAAAATAATTTGACAAAACATGTTTACGAGAATTCCAGTTCAAAATTGATCATAACAGTAAAAACATATTTAATCTTTTGTTTTTCTTGAATATTTGCTTACTAAACATTTGTTGTCAAGGTTGAATTTATCTTGAAAGGACATAACACTAGTTTAAAATAATTCTGATGAATCTATTACAATTGTATTTATATCTGTATTTTGAACGGATGCACTCGGATATAAAGAATATATATTTAAATTTAATAAAATCTGACCCTTACCAATTATATTTTTATCGTAAAACGATTTCCAAATTTTCCCAATTGTTTTTCAGCAATAGCGTAAGCGGTAAGAACCAGATTTCATTTTTGTATATGATCAATTAGTTATTTACTGAGAGATTATGTTAAAAACATTTTAGATTTTAGTAATATGATTAAACGTTAGGTATCAATTTTGCTTTTCTAATCCTGCTACATCAAACTCAACCTTCAAATTGTGTCGTGCGCCAAACATTCGATTTTCCGTCTGGCGTTTTTTTTTTCATCATTCACCGCATGACAGCCATATGGTACAGACGTGTACTCTGTCTCTATCGTCACCGTGAATTTTTAATTTATTTTAACGAATTTTAAGAGAAATTTTATATATTTTTAAAACATTAGAACTTACCTACCTGTAAATAAAGGGTTATTGTATTGTTTCCTTATTTATTAGAACACGTACGTAGAAAAATAAAATATGTAAATTAATTCGGTTTGATTTTTGAGAAAATTTTTTGGTCACTCATCGATTTATTTCTCTTAAAACAGAATCGGAACGTTGCGTTGTTTAGTTAGTAAAAAAAAACTTGTTTCATATTACTTTTATGCTATATAATTGGGCGGAATATTCATTAATTGTAAGCGACTTTGTTTGAAGTAAGACCTCTTCTTCCAAATGAAGTTAATGGAGACTACCAATTAAAAAAAGACACAGAACGCCCCTGGAAGGCAAGTAAGCTAACAAAGTGAAGTTGTTTGGCGTACTATAAACTGGATTTCCTTGTGCTTACCGTGAATTATATTACGTCTATTTTTGAATAAATGTAAACAATCGGAACATTTTTTCGCTTTATGATAATAAGAAGCTTTCATAATAACACAGATATGTTTTTAATAACACAATTTATAAAAAAAAATACTTCGAGGTTTTTTGCAAAGCTTAAATCTTATAAATAATAAGCAAGATTTTTTTTTCAACTGATCGGTATTTAAAAATTGTTCAAAGTATGGTATTCCAGTTGTAAAGCTGCAAGTCTTCTTTTTCTATCTTTTGGTGAAAACGGATGGTGGTACAGTTACAGTCTGCATGCAATACGAATGAAGCAAAACGCCTTTTATTTGAGTCCCAGAAGATTTTAAAAAAACCTCTCACTTGTGCAGGAACCGCCGCAAGTTGCAACAGTACTTATCCAATAAAGATTCTGAAATTGAGTTTTTTTCAAATATTTTTTGTCAAGCCAATATATATATGGAATTTGAAAGCTAAAACTACAGTGCGCGCAGTACTGTATAGATGGAGCACTTCCTTAAAATACCTTGGAATTTAAAGGAATTCATATACTGATTGCGCTGGTGTCGATATGGTTGAAATTTCCCAAAACACATGCTGTATTTTATTTTATGGCACTCGGGGACAAAATGTGTTTCTATTAATCTCTGGAAAATTAAATTCATCACACATAAAATCAATAAACCAAACGCTTAAACAGTTTCTTTACCTGGAAATTCGACAACTCAAGGAATTTTTAATCATGTTTTTTTTTTCTAGGCTTATGAAAATGCTTTTTTTAAACACTAACTCCACATAAAAGGCTCTGAAGAAAATCGTTTCTTACAGGTATATGTCATCTTTGGGGATGGTATAAAAAAATCTAAATAAAATTTAAGCGATTTTTTTTTATAATAGCAGTGTTTATAACATAATCTTGGATATTTCCACGCTATCAACTTTTCAAAATAAATCGTGATTGTCAAAAAATGTAGAACTCTACTGATGAAAGGGATTTTATCCTAGGGTTTAGAATGTAATATAATATAATGTTTAACGCCTCTTGGGGTAGGACTGACACAAGTAAACCCTGGTTTTCAGTAAACCAAAGGGTGAAGGAAACCTATAAATTTTATTGGGAGGATTGAGACAAGTGTAACTTGAAAAACTTTAGAAAAGAGAAATACTCGTACACCGAATCTATTGCGGTAATAGTAAGGTGAAGTAAGCATATGATTTACGTTACTTAAAATGATTATGTTGTCTTATCATTGTTGACTAACTTGCGAATTGATTATACCCAAATAAAGATTAATAATTTTGTCTCTAGTAAAAACTGTACATTTTACAATAAGCCGTTACAAACAGTTGTTACCAAAAACAATTGCTACAGTAACAATTTTGAGTGAAAAAAGAGAGAAATCACAAAGCCTTTAAGGTAAAGAAAAAAGGCTTAATTATAGTAAAAAATATAAAGTTTGCTTTTGAAAATTCATACTTTTTGATAACTTCAGACGATATTCAACGAATCTCAGTTCTGGAGACAACAAAAAGAATAAGCCGAATTCAGACTGAAGTTAAAAATTAGTCCGCTGTCATGGGTTGGCAAAAAAGTGACCAAGTTGCTTTCGAATAATGTAATTTTACATTATTTCATGACCTTGAATGTTCTTTTTTCTTTAATGCTAAATTCGATAACGCTTATGTTGACTTTAATTTGAATTTCTAATGTTGTTCTGAGTACACGCCATTATGTTAATAACACTATTCAGGGCAGGAATCTGCTTAGGTACCTAACAATTATTAAGGATCTACGTAAATGTAAGTTATTACCCAAATGCATAAAAGTGCATAATAAATTTAATCATGTAATTATAACATAATACTGGGAGTAACTCAATAATTAGGAAATTTTATGGAAAATCTAGACATTACAATTAAGATGGGAAAACCTAAAATAAACTCATTAATAGTCAGTATTCACCAACCTTGCATTATATAAATACATCGTAAAATCATACTTAGAGAAATACAACTGTAACCCATCTTAAATAAAAATTCATACCAGATAGATATATAAAATAGTAAGCTAAAAGTAACTTGTAACTAGTAAAATCATGCAGCAATACTGATAAATATCATGAAAGTAAAACATGGTTTACTACCCCTGACATCCCAAAAATAGTATATAAGCCATAGAATAAGAACAACCTGTACTAGTCTGAAGATGGCCGTTATAGGCTGAAAGCGGTCCAGTCAAAAATAAAAAAGTGGAATAAAGTTATAAATTTGTTTTT
This sequence comes from Drusus annulatus, assembly GCA_022651775.1. Taxonomy (NCBI): domain Eukaryota; kingdom Metazoa; phylum Arthropoda; class Insecta; order Trichoptera; family Limnephilidae; genus Drusus; species Drusus annulatus. Next base: position 649,908 of record JAGWCC010000132.1, read on the forward strand.
ATTTAATCATTAAAGATCTACGTCGTATATAATATCTGATTTTTTAGTTTATCTAACTAATAAATCACATACCTTTTTTTTGAGAAAAGAGTGTTCCCGTAAGACAGAATATCAGATATTCCTTAATCATACGGTAATAATAAAAACATGTGTATATTTAATAATACTTTAGATTTAGAAGACAATGTAGTGAGTGAAAAAGTATATACCTATCAGGACTTTTGAATAATAAAGAATTTTTTCATTATATTCCACGTGAACCCATGAGAATTTTACACAAAAACATCACTTTTAAACAAAAAGTCATCACTGTTAACCACTCGGTTTTGGCAGGTTTCACTTCCGAAAATAACTAAATATAAACAGATCCAACAGATTAAATGTTTAAAGTGTAAATATTTTACTGTTAAATTTGCAGAGTAATGTTATGATTCGTGTATTGTATGTGCCCTTGCGGTGATATTCTTTCACGAAAACGGCTACATATAAATTAGCCAGTTATTATTATTGTTAAAAAAAATCAGCCTTAATCACCTTGGCAATTCGCCGCCTGGAGCAGACTGCTCCAATTGCGCCTGCGTAAGGCCTGCCCTGTCCATGAATGTTAATGAAGTAAAGAATGAGATCTGGAATAAAGTTATGTTGGGTTACATCACATCTGACTTCTCGTGCGGTGAAATCCCATACTGTTTAAATAGTATTATCAAGCACGTAGGAACGCAACGGAGAAAGAAGTCGTGGTGTTTTGTATTGAGATATGAAGTTATGATGCGAAATAAGTGGATTATTATGTAATCAGTTGTATAATAAGTTGTTTACTGGGCGGATCTGTCAATAACCCATTCACGGCCAAGACATTGAACTACGCTTCCATTGATTTTGGTAATGACGACGATGAATTGTTTACTTACTCTTGGAATTATAATAGTGTTTGTGCCTAAGATTTCGCTCTATGTTTGAAGTAAAATGTAAAGCAACAATGTCATTAACTTCTTAACCAAAATAAAGTACTATTGTGTACGTATTGTGTCGCGGATGGATTATCATTATTTTATAATGAAACTAGCAGTTACTACTTGGCTTCGCCTGAGTTTCTATTTTTTTTTAGTTAAACAATTTTAAACAATATGACACTATATTATTATTGATAGGTCTTATTTTTTTATTATAAAGATAAAATTTCAAAACTCCATAGCTTACGGTGATAATGTAATAGAAAGCTGAAGACATTTGCGTCGATCTACTAGTTCCGGCCACAAAAAGCAGTGTAAATTACATGATATCAGAGCTCACCGTTCGGGTATTTGTTTCTTTTAATTTTGATTTCCAGAACACCGTACTCACACAGATACATTGCTTGCATGCAACATGTTTTAAACTTGTTATACGTTTTCAGAAAAGAAAAAAGTAAATGTTTAATGAAATAAAAAAAAAAAAAAATTAGAAAAAAATTCCAATGATTTATTTCAAAATTATGTTTTTGAACTTATTCACTTGCTATTTCTTTCTCGCTAAATAAGCAAGATAAAATGCTGTTTCTCAGTGACGTTTGGCAAGGACATCGCTGTCGAAAGTGAATACACACTTTCCTAAGTTTATGTTTTTTTGGTCAAATCCAATTACGCGATCTATACGAGTATGTATACGTTAGAATCGTATCATTTTTCAAACACTACGAAATAATGTCGTTGTAGTCATCAAACGGTTTATGGTGGGGATCATTTTCGGTTTTTTTTAAATACACATTAAAAAATAATCTACATTTCCTAGTATTGTAGTGTCTTCATACCTCCATTGAAAACGAGTTCACATTATTCTCCTTTTTATTTTTCACGGTGTATTGAACCTTTGCAAAAATATCTATCCCAACTATATCTAACGATCTAGCAATCATTGAACTCCTATGAGGGTATCTATTTACGATAGGACATTTCCAATAGAAAATCTGTATTCACATTTAATAAATAATCTTTTTTCCCACGCAAGTGGAGAAACTGAATTGAACCCTAGTATTCTGAGATATACTACTTGTATGATCACATATTCAGTAGTAAAAATCAAATAATATCTTTGTATAAGATCACAGATTTCATTAAAATTTTTACGAGCGACCAGTTTTCGCTTAGCTTAAGCATCTTCATAGGTGCTCATATTCTTCACAAAGATGGTCATGGTGACAGATTAAATAATTTAGAAACACTAGAAATAAAGAAAGCCAGTAAAATTAATATTCATTTTCTCAACAATCAGTTGAATTTGTCCAGTAATCCAATATTAGGTATATTTCCTGTAAACTAAGAACATAAAAATTTCTCATCATTATCACCTTCTCAGTAGACGTTTTGCTTCTTTCATTTGATATTATCTGTCTCTTTCTCTCTGTTTCTTTGTTATAATTTTAAATGATTCTCCTCTTATTTTATTTTATATTTTGTTATCCCTCTGTATGTATATATATAACCGCACACTTTGTATTTTTTGTTTAGTTTAATTTTGCACCCTGATGCATCATCAAGCTAAGCGAAACCGGTCGGTCATACAAATTAAAATAAAATCTGTTGTCTTATACAAAGTTATCATTTCAGTTTCATTAAATATGTCAAACCACAAAGTGATTGCTTTCTAGGAAAATATATATTTAGTAAACTACTGATTTGCAGGTATTTATGTTTTTACAAAAGAAAACAGAGACTCACGTGTGAAATGCAGAAGATTAAAAACAGAAGATTGGTGCATGGCTTCATTTTGATGCACTGTTCACTTCAGGATAAACTAAGTTATTTTGATTTGAATGTGCCACAGCAACGGAGATCGCAAAGAGTACTAAAATTTCTTGTATCTTTTTACGCGTCTTTTCCCAAGGATCTTTTAAAATTATGTATTGTTTAATTCGCATTTGGTCATAGTACACACTGTTTTGCATGTGAACATTTGTGCAATGTTTACCCACTTGTTTGATTTTGTTTACACAACTGGCATTTTACCTCAATTATTGATACTTCAAGTAAATTAATCCAGCTGATGAAGAATAATGTCTCTTCTCTGCTTAATTAACAAAAAATTATGTTTATGAAATACGATATTTTTTTCTAGATTTCTGAGAATAATCTAGACTTTTACTCATCAATTGATTCATATAGAACTGTTATGTTTGCAAAATATTATATCCTAGGTATCTTAGCTATAATGAGCTACGTAAAATATGTAACGTAAATCCCTTTTCTTAGCTTTAAAAAAATTGTGAATATAAATTCATACGTTTCATCTAGATTTTTAGAACCCTTACCTTCTAGTAAATTGTTTTTTTAATCTGTTGATGTACGCAAGGACTGTTATACCCATATCTGAACCTTTTTCTCTCATGATTTATGATAACGATCATGATTTTAGATAGTTTAAATTTGTATGCATATCATATATCATTTTTACCTTGTTAGTTAGTCTATATAATTTAGTATGAAGCGCACTTGAGGGGAAATATTGAAAAACTGCGCTTTATAGTTTACTGTTGTTATTATTACTTTGAGATCGAATCTACCGAACAATGAACGTTGTGTGATTGGAATATTTAAATTTCCAGTAGTTGACATTTAAATGCGCATTTTAAATTTGGAAATGTATTCATAACATTTTGCTATGAATATGGTTACAATAATTGACAAATATAAGCCACAATATTAATATATTCATTTCAGTAGGATAAAAAATTCTTGTTGATTTTTTCTTTTCCGCACTTTGTCAAAGAAAAATCTCGAGAAATGAGTATTGCATTCTGGTAAAATATATGTGAAAACAAAAATATTTTGCTGATAATTATTTATTACTTAAATATGACAAGTTTAACACACTCTTCATATTAATAATAAATTAATAGATTAATAATAAAAAAACAATTAAATAGGAACACATTAATTTAATATGTTTCCCATAAACACGAAAGATTTGAATCGGTAAGGAAGCTGAAATAACTTTGGTTGGAATGTAAACATCTCACAAATTATATATGTATATTTTTGTTGATAAAAATAAGAATTTGATTTAATTTTAAAACCTTCGTAATAGGTTTAAATGGGATAGGTGTGATTTAGTGATTTTAGCGTTATAGTGTTTTTAGTTCTGTCTTTGATAAGTGCTGATGGTGAAGTTTGCTGGTAGCTTAGTGAAGGTAAGCACCGGCCAATCCAGCGGAGTAGGCCAGGGGGGCGTGATAGGCAGGGGCGGCCAGGACGGGCGCGTGGTATGCGGGGGCGGCGTAGGCTACGGGGGCGGAGGCGACCTGGAACGAAAAAATACGTTAGCGGGTGTAGATACTGCTTAAAGTTCAGGTCACGGGTTAATTGCATTGACACACGAAACATTCTGTGATTGAAACATTCTGTGATTGAAACATTCTGTGATTGAAACATGCCTGGCGAACATAATATGCGACTATTTTAACAAATCATCAATTAACGACTTTTTAATGTGAATACCACACAAGAGTTCCAGCTGTGCGGAGCCAGAAGACTATGGCATCCCTATAGTGGTATGTTGGATTCACATGTTTTTATCGATTCTTCGAGTTGTAGAAATTTGGCACGTAAAAAATACACGGACGTCTTCAAAAATACAATTTTAAACCAATATGAAATACTTAAAATAAATAAATGTCATCGAAAAAGCATGTTTTTCAATCTTCGCTAAGTATGTACGTATACAATAAGTAACACAAAACAAATTAAAGATGTTTGAAAAAATTAAAATATCCAAAAATGATTTACGTTTGCAGGGACATTTTTAGTTTATTTTTGAGGTTATAACATAATCATGTAGTTGTACTGTGTAGTATTAAATAATAACAAACCTACAACCTTCCGATCTAAAATCAAATGCGTGGACCATTACACAAAGGAGGCTTTTTAATAAATGCATTTTTTATCTACAATAAACTGAAAAAATCAGAACGTATCAATAAAATATAAAAATATATTTAAATCATTCCATATAATGTGACTTCTCTTCAAATATCTTTGAACTTCTTAAAAAATTACAAAATGTAACGATTTGCACAATTACTCACGAAAGTAATTTAAAAATAATGATTCTACAAACTATCAACACACCCTTGAAACCCGACGAGTTAGGTCATTAAAAATGTGAAGTTCATCGTGTAAGATTGTAAGGCGTCAGAGGTTGGATTGACAGAGGTTATAAGGTGCCGATGAGGTGATAATGTGACCTCTTGAACCCTTGAAACCTCAGCCCAGCCAGGAAAGTGATACTCTTTAGAACACTGAACAGATAATCCATATAATTGTGATCTAAAGTGATTTCGTAGAAAACTGATTCGCCATTTTTTTGGGAAAATTAAAAGCAAATCAACAATTAATACAAAAACAATAATCAATACCGCCAATTACAAATTTTCCTCTGCTGATGATATATATTATTAACAAAGTGTGACAATATTCAGTTTTATTTTAGTAACTTGACCAAGTTGGTGGGGGGAGATGAAGGTGGAGGAGAACATGGGAATAGGATAAAGGGAAGAAATGCGGGAGTAGATGGAAGGTTAGTTTCAATGATATAGTTTGGGTGCAATCGGGCTATATTTTTGTTTAATGTCATGTATGGTCGAGTTAAAAATGTCAATGTGGTAATAATTTATGTTAATTAAATTTGTAGATCTGTAAATAAAAGAGTTTTATTAAAATTGGAAATAACTTGAAAGCATTATTGCTTATTGATTATTAAACATTTAAATAATATAAATAATCTAAAACACAAATATGAAATAGAAAAAAGCCAGAAACTAAAAAGAGTAATGGTCATAATCATTGTATGAAATTGGTTATCTGTTTAATACAGAATTTAGATTAAAAAAAAGGTTCAATGAATTTCACCCAAAGTAGGGAAAATTTGAGTTTACTTCGGGCACACGTACACTCCCACAACATACTTTTACCGGATCATATCTTCAGTGCTTCAGATAAATAGATTACTAAATTGACAGTTCGTTATTTTAACACATAAATATAATGTTTCAAATCACATCAGTTTACAAAGCATAAGGCCCTTAAGGGAGAAATTCTATGTTTTTGCTATTTGTTTTAACATGATACCTCAAAAGAGCACCTCTGCTTGTTCACCGTACACGGGACTATATCGCCACCCGGACGGACAACGTTGTGAGGCGGATCAAAGAAGGGGATGTAGAAAGAGATTAGTTAATGCGGGCCTCCATCAGGAGGCCCATATTAAATTAAGAAAAATAGAAGCCGGTAGGTCGTTTCACATAGCCAACTTACACAAAAAGTAGTCGGAGAAACGACCGACTCTCATAAAGTCGACGTCAACTGTGAACGGGTAAAGTAGAAGTCAGGTTTCGCGCACGTGAACCGGCGCGCAGGGAATCAATGCTGCTAGATTCTTCGAACAGGCTCCATTGAAATACATGTAAAACAGACTCAGCATACCTACGTTGCGTCTGTGCATTAGATATAGCAATCGGTGTGCTTTAACAACGGGTTATCAATCAAACGAATGGCCCTCGTTCGCATAGAATCAAGCAGGTTTATTAAGTATTTTGGAGCTCCAGCCCAGAGGTGGCTTCCAAATTCAATCGTTGGATGAAATTAAAAAAAGTTTGATACGGAATTGATGTAGAATTTTGAACCGTTGGACGAACTAACGTTTATGGAAGGAGTTTAAATTATTTACCAGTATTTTTAATTAGTTTGAAAAAATAAAAACTTTGAATTCGAATTGAAAGCAGGGTTGATGTTTCGTATTTCAGCAAAACCCTTATAAGTTTGTTAGAATTATTTAGAGTTTTAAATCAGACCACTTAGCAAACACAATATTCAAATCATTTTTATGAAAAAAATAGTTAAGAAAACCAAATTTACAAAATTGAGTCGCACCAATAAAGTTGTGACTAAAATGGCTACAACACGAAAAGCCTTAGATAATCAAAAAGGTGAAGAGGTGATAAGAACATTATCTCAAGTTGGATTGAGCTGAGCGACTATCATCCAATGGCGTCGGATAAGGAAACAGGTGAGATGAGCTGTCGATCCTAGAAGAAGTGTGGTCTTTGATAACTGAAAACTCGAATCAGCAAAACTGAAACAAGGAAGGCCTTACGAAGAAGAAGTCAACCTCATATCTAAACCATCTAGGTCCAAGATTGACCTTTGAATCTTGTTGTCCATTTTTGACCTCTTCTATACGTCAGAAGAAGATTAAATACTTACTTTGTAGGTGTTGGCGTAAGAGGTTGCCACGGGCACTGCAGCCTTGACGATGGGGGCGCTGTAGGCCACGGGCGCGTGGTAGGCCAGGGGCGCGGCATAGGCGGCGGGAGCGTGGTAGGCCAGCGGGGAGGCGTAGGCGGCCGGGGCGTAGGCGGCGGCGCCGTAGGGCGAGGCGAGGAAGCCGGGCTTGGCGGCAGCTACGGCCAGCAAGGCGGAGACGACGATCTGTCGAAAATTAATCAAGTTAAATATGGTCAAGCGCAGAAATTGTTTTTTGAAATAATTGATTACATTGATAAATCCATCAAACAATGTAGATTTGGGTCGTTCACCTTATTTATAAAAACACGTCAATCGGTTTTGGCGATATCATTCCATCGTTAGGACAGATATGGGATTTACATGGTGTTATCGCAGTGATTCCCAAAGTGGTCTATATCGACCCCCTGGGGTCGATTCCGACCTGCGAGGTGTCCATGTCAATGAAAAAAAAAATTTGGGGTGCATGAGACGTAAATGGGAGTCCACGAGACTGGATTCCATTTAGACAGGCTGTCACCAAAATGTTGGCTTTCCACAAATGTAATAATCCACCTCACAGATAGTACCTATGCAGGTACTTACGTAATACTCTCTTATAATATACATTAATTCCCTAATTATTTTAATAAAAATAAATTTTGTCGATTTGGTAGTACTTTTCGATTTCAAATCTCTACCGACTAGCGCTTTTTTTCGGAGAGGAATTTTTGCTAATTTGCTAGTACTTTTCGATTTGAGATCTCTACCGACTAGTACAATTTTTTGGCGAGTTCGACTTCAATTGAAGGGTTTATTTCAAAGAACTAGCAGTTCCTGAAGCGTTCACAAAACTTTGAAGTTTTTCCCAACGCTAAAAAAAAACAATATTAGGAAAGCAGGGGGTCTACACAAAACAGAAAAAATCGCCAAGTGGTCTACGGGACAAAAAAGTTTGGGAACCTCTGTGTTAGCGTATTCTAATACAAAAAACAACACCTAAGTTTATTTGGTGTTGCGGTACAAAGTTATTGATTCGCAAAATATAGGTAAATATATTGTCAAAAATCCAATAAATTGTTTTGACAGGAGCGGTTTTATCCTGCTAATAGCATCTTCAAAAATGTTTGTATACACCAAAGTGTCTTTATTTGTGCATAGTGTAGCTTGTCCAAAAAGTAAAACACAGGAAAAGTGTATCAATGTGAATGTAAGGCAAATAAATTCATCGATTAAAGTTATTGCAAAGGTAATCAAATTAATGTTTTTTTTTGTATATGTTTATTTATTTATTTATTTATTTATTTATTTACGCCCGTTACAGGCTTTTACATACATGTAAACATTTTTTTTTTTTTTTTTAAACAACAACCTCATAAGTGCAAAAATTTATGTAAAAAAAATGTTACTGCAAAAGAGTTCCAAATGTTCGAAATCCGTAAGACTAGGGAATATAAAAGGGAAAAAAAGTTGTGAAAGGCCTCGCAGCTCATACTTTGTCACTAAACAGAGCTAAAGTCTCTAGGAAAAACGATACTGAGAGTATCTTTCACTCTCGAACGAGGTTTAAATACACTATTTATATTTAAAAAAACATATGAATAAAAAAATTCAAGAGGGAAAGCCGAGAGTGTTTGAAATAATTGTTCCAAATTCTGACCATGTAGCGGATTACGCGGCTGCTTGGGTAAGAATAATTGAATATAGTGATTACAAAATAAATGATTGTGAAAGGGAAGAAGAGACTCAGAAAACGTGCTCAGAAATCGTAATAAAAATATTGTAAAACATTGCGGAATAGGACTTAAGTGCCAAACTTAATTAAGCATATATTAAACACGATTAAAAAGCCAAGTGGAAGATATTGAGAAAAATGAGTGAAATTTATTTGTTCACATATAATAAAACGCAGTTACCGTGACTTTAGTACCCTATTTTTTTAAATAAATACCACCTTATTTTTTTACTTGAAGCATGAGTCAAAGTGAAACCCCATCAATAAAATAATAAATAAATAATTTTAGTGCGAAAAAATATTTTGTTTTTCATTTTATTAATAACGTCAAATAACAAAGTGATATTACTATGTAAAAACATGTGTTATTTATTTCTTTAGGAATTGATTTTACACTTGATTTAAATAGCATTAAAAATACAAAAAAGCTTTGATAACGTTCAAAACTAATGCCTGATATTTTTATGTTTTTAATTATTGATGAAAAATAGTTTTTTTTCTAAAAAACGTTAAATTTTCACTAATCACAAAATTAGATACTTTTATACACTAAACTCAAAGGCACCCTTTTTAAATATAAAAAAGATAACTAAATAAAGTCCAACTCACCAGCTTGAACATTTTGAAATGGTTGATACTGCTCTGACTTATCACAAGTGAGAATGTTGAGTTGTTTCCTCTGTTCTCAGTTTATATACTGCAATATCTGGTAGCCCTTAGACTTAGCCCCTTCTCCTTCCCAGCCATCGGGTACACGAGACTAATTAATTCCCGAGGTTTTGCGAGACAGCCCGCAGCTGTTGCCGGGCAGTCTGGTGGTGGTGAGTGTACGCGGTCAAACGCTCGCGGGGCGATCTGTATCGAGTTCATGTATTTGTGTGCCAAACGCTGTTCCTATATTGTCTAAACCCACTTTTTCGCAGTGAGCAGACAATCATTTTAGAAAAAATCAAGAGATTTAGTAGCTTCAGATGAATGCATCAGCGCTAACTTAAGAAATGTACTAAAAAATAACCAATCTCTTGCGGTCGTATCATAGTTTCCACGAATAAGTTTACCTGCAAGTGATTCTTCTCCAAAATTGTAGGTTAAAAATGATTATGGCTAATTTTACCAAATTCGTATGGGCTATTTCACATAAACTTGCAAATATAATAGATTTTTTGCATTTCGTTCTAGGTGAAGGACTACCATTTTGAATCGAAACATCCGCGTTACTTGAAATTACTTTAGTTATGTTAAGTGTCACATATTAATAGAAACGCAATTTCCAACCATCCTCTTCCTCATCAGTTTGACACTTTTTTCAGCCTCACAAAATCCTCTAATTCAAGGATGTCATATTCCCACTGGCTCCGGGCAGGATGCACTATCTTATTGCATAAAATTAAGTTTAAAAATTGTTAAAAAATACATACATAAAAACACAAAAAATCATCTTACACTATCGCTCCGCGAACGCGATGAGCGATCACAACCGGGCAGGCACTGACTTGTTTCGCTAAACGCCGGCGTCTCTAACATCGTCGTATGTCCACCTCTTTTAAAGATATTATGATTGTAACACCACTCCGGCTTTTAGTCTATTGCTAATTAAATATTGAAACATTTCATAATTTTAAAACCTTTCGAAAGTTTACAAACATTTGGAATTAAGTAAATATGAAAAAAACGATAAAACCACGGGTCAACTTGTAAAATGAAAGTAAAGGTCTGATTGAAAAAAAATCGAACAAAGTTTCAAAGGCTTTTCAATTTAACGATTCGTTAAAAAAATTGTTGGTGAAACCAAACTCGTACGGAAAATTTTATAAAATTACCCCTATTAGATTTTTTTGAATGATCGTCAACCATACATATATATTGAAGTAATTTGTTTTTTCTCAGCGAAGGTCAGTAACAAAAACTGTTTACAAAACTAAATCCTGAATAGGTGTATTGATTCGTCGTTATTCGTAAATTCTTTATTTAATATTCCTCCCTAAGCACGAGAATTTTCTCAATTAGGGATGTTATTATCATTAAATAGAAACTAGACATTGTATATAAACTGAATTAATATTATACCTACTGTTAGTATAAAGTAAAAATGTTTATTTTTGTAAAATTGATTAGATAAATAAATATATATATATAATGGAATTATCCGTCCAAAATACTAAATTATTCATTTGCACTATTTAAATATTGTAGCGTTAACACCAACACGTTTTACTTTGAGGCAGACGAATGTAGGTTCGATTTCCAGCGTCTTCCTTTTTATCATGAGCCTCCTGGCCATTGAACATTCGCCTTTTTCCGTTTAGATGCTGATTTTTATATCATTTTGAGGCAAATGTGACCATGAATTATAAATGTAAAGCTCCTTTACAGATGAAAAATAAATTTATAAAATACAATGGTATTTTTTCCTTAAATCCAAAACTAAATTTTGTATGAAAAAGGCAACGCGTGGGTTCCTTTTAATTGTTTGATATAACAGAAGCTGTCTAAATAAACAAAAATATTTTTGTTAACTTTTAATTAATGGTTTCTGAATAAACCCAGCAAATCGAAAAGGAAAAAAAGGCACCCACACATTCGTAATGTTACACAAGCAAATAAAATCTACCTTTATTTATAATTATTTGTTAAGCCAAAAATGTAATTTTTTTTTTTTTTTTTAATGCCAACTGCTCACAACCGTCCATAGATAATGAGACTTTGGCATCCCCATTTAGAGTATTTTGTGAAGACAAAAGTAGTGGGGAAGAGAAGGAGATGGGGAAGAGGAAGGTTGGGAAGTATAATACTTAACTATTCAGATCTGGTCACTAAACACGGCCAAAGGCATTCAAAGCAACGTTTCAATTCTGAATGGTGGTCTTTTACCCAGGTAATACTTAGAAGTATCTACCACTTTAGAACGAGCCGCAAATATACAATATGTTATTTCATATGAATTAAATGTGTTATGACACATATCAATTAAATTCAAATTATTTGCGCTCGCCGGGTTCGAACCCGCGACTACTAATGTTATGTTATTGTTATTTCATTAGAGTAATTGATTGCCTTAATGATGAGTTTATTTGAAAGTAAAGCTTTGAGGTTGACTCTAGATCCTAATTTTTTTCCCGAAATACATTAAAAAAAAACCCTAGACTCTGTGTAGAAACGGGCGGTCCGTTTGATAGATTTACCTATACTAACAAACGGACTGCAATCTTTGGAACACAGACGTCAGGTGGGAATGCTGTCTCTAATGAAAGATGCTTTGAGGAGCTTGGGGAGGCTGAGATAGAAGAACTACGGGAAAAAATACAAGGATCGCAGGAGGTGAAATAACGCCATCAAAGGGACCAAAACTCTAGAAGAGTAAAAGTAAAGAAGTAAGAGAACATGAGAGAGAATACAAAACATGAATCTGTTGCATAGTGAGACAAAAAAAAAGTTTCCTAGAACTTCAATGAATTTTTAAGATAAACTTGTATTTATTACAAGTTACGCCCGAAATTCAACACCATTTTATTATTTTTTAATAATTTATAAATAAAGAAGAAGTAATGAAATAATATTAAAAAAATAATTTTCAAATAAAAAAATAAAATAAATGTGGTGTCGTGTCTAAATTGACAGATACATGAATCGTTTAAAGCTTAATGGCTTTTACTATGTGAACTAAATAAGCTGGAAACTCCAAACTTTATAAGGCCAGAGTTTACCATTTGATTTTAGCTGCCACAGCAGACAACTTCTCTGCTGTATTATCAAATGAAATAATTTTTTCAATAACATATTCGAATCCTGATTAGGAATTTCGAAGCTTGTTTTAGCACAGTTGTTTTTAAGTGCTATTTTTATTAAAAAAAAATTATATTTAGCTTTTGAACAAAAAAATAATTTCATTAACAAACTTACACTTGCCCTTAATCTTGTTCTAAACTTGAATAATTTAATATGTGTTTGTATATTATTTTCAGTGTAAGTGCTTTATGTGCAAATGGGTCTTGAGAACTGCGGCAATGCCATTGGCTATATAGATAAACACACTAGCATGACGACCATTATGTTTTATTTAAAGTAATGATAATCTTGCACTCTTATGATATTATAATAATAATGCCATGCAATGACACAATAGTTAAGTTGTAAGTCGATGGTGGTCGTGACGTGAAGTATATTAACTTTAATACCTGTTATTATTATTGTTTCTTTTTATTATTGTTATTTTTTCTCAAATTAAATACTGTAATTACACTACATTTCACACGGATGTTTCATTTTAACCTTATCAAGGGGTCTGTTTTTTGGATTAAAAACGATTTTTAGATTGAACGAAAATATTCATATCTTAAATATTTGAAAACCTTACTTGGTATTCAGAGTTTTTGCTACTTATGATTATTTTAACACCCAAGTAGTTTTATATTCAATAAGAATTAACAAAAATAAATAATAATATATTATTATTATATTAATTCTCGACTTTGTAAGAAGTCAAAAATTTCCATAAAATAAAAATGGATGGTTTATCCAAGACACCATCTAGGTATATAATATATGCTCGGTTAGAGCTTTCTATATCATACAAAGATGGCAGCCACATCGAAAAAAAATGAAATTAATAATTTTCAAAATAAATAATGAGATCGGTTAAAATGCCGGTTTCCTATAAAAGTCTCGGTGACTGAATTGGCAGAAACGTTACTCCCGAATAGTGTAGAGGTTCCGGGTTCGAGTCTCGGTCGCGACCGTTATATATTTTTGTTTCATACTTACGTCGGGGATTATTGATATTATTTCAATTATTGATACAAAAGTTTTATATTCATTCGACCAACCCTTAAATTAATTATTTAATTTTTTGGTGTAAAAAACCATCTGGAGTTGTTATTTTACAGTTTTTTTACTCGAAAAAATATTAAAAAAACTTTTTGTGTTGTAAAAAACCCAACGACAACCTTTTTTTTCGTGAATATTAGAAAACAAATAGTTGTACAATACTAAATGATTCGTTTTTGAACGCAATCTTCATTTAACATAATATACACGTTACAAGTAAGTATGTATGAACATATTTATTAGATTTATTGTTTAGACTTTCCAATCTACCGCCTTGCCAAGAAAGGCAAAATTTTACTCCCGGGCGTTGTGAAACTCTATCGACAATAATATTGTGAAATTTTGAGATAAATTGAATTAAACGTGTTATTATTTTCAACTTTATCAGTTAGGCGTATTTAAAACTAGGCTGACGAAATGAATTCCTTCGTCAGTAATGAAATAACAATTGAATTTAAGATATAATTATTATACTTATGTAGGTACTAAAGGTATGAAAATGTATTTAAGATAATAACGATTGTTTGAATAGAACAATGTTGTTTACTTCCTGGTGTTCGAGTTCAAGTCTTAGTAGTTCAAGGAATTAAAATAAAATGATAACAGAAGTCATAAGTAGGTTTTGTATTTTCCTAACAGTGTAATAATGTTGAATCAACACGTTTTACGTATTACCGCTATTATCTGTATTAGCGCCCTTGGGGTGATTTTCCCAGGAAAACGGCGCTATAAAAGTTATCCATTTATTATTATCTTAGTTACAGTTGGATAGAATACATCGCACAGTTTCACCGCCTACGTGGTCGAGTGGTCAGACGCTCGAATACAGAATTTAGAGGTTATTACTTTAACACTTATTTTTTCTTATTGAACAATGACGGCCTCCATGGTCGAGTGGTAGGACGCTCGACTACGAATCCAAAGGTCGCGGGTTCAAACCCGGCTTGCGCAAATAAATTTTATTTGACCAATATGTTTCATAAGAGATTTTATTCATATTAAATAATATATGGTATATTTGCGGCACGTTCCAGAATAGTAGATACTCTAAGTATCGCCCTGGTGAAAGACCACCATTCAGAATTGAAACGTTGCGTGAAATGGCACTAGCCGTGTTTGGTGACCAGATCTGAATAGCCAGGTACTTTTCAACCTTCCTCTTCCCCATCTTCTTCTCTTCCCCACTACCTTGAACCTCACAACACACCCCAATTAGGGATGCCATAGTCTCACTGGCTCTAGACGGTTGCGAGCAGTTGTGACTCTTATGTGGTATGTACTATAAAAAAAACTATAGCTTCATGGAGAATAACATGTGAGAAATATTGATATGCTTCAAATGTGTGACTGGAAGAACGGCATCAGCTTTGAAGGGTGGAAATAATTTCTTAGTTGAATTTCGTTATGTATTTTAAATCTTCAATACTTTTTTCATTACGTGAGAAATAAGGCATTTACTGTATTTTAAGTATTTTTGGCCTCTCGTGATAAAGATGTCCCCAATGGGTGATGTAAATGACAGTTTGATCGAATGGAAAATACAAAGTAGTACATTTAAAGGAAAAACATATAATCACATAAAAGTTTTTTTTCATCTATAAAAAATCAGGTTCAATATTTAATAATAGAACGTTTGAGTAAAATGATTGACGTCTATTAAGGATTTAAAGATCCACAGCGTTATTTGTGTTTTGAAAGTTGTGCTGTTAAGTCAGTTGTTAAATTATTAGGCAGAATGTTGAAGAAAACTATAACTGTCTTATTGATATCTCATATCAAATTTGACGGCCTGCATGGTCGAGTGGTAAGACGCTCGACTACGAATCTAGAGGTCGCGAATTCGAACCCGGCGTGCGCAAATAATTTTTATTCAATTAATATGTGTCATAACACATTTAATAGATATAAACTAAAATAAAGTATATTTGCGGCACGTTCAAGAGTGGTAGATACTCTAAGTATCGCCCTGGTGAAAGACCACCATTCAGAATTGAAGCGTTGCTTGAAATGGTTTAGCCGTGTTTGGTGACCAGATCTGAATAGCCAGGCATTTCCCAACCTTTCCTTTCCTCATCTCCTTCCCCTCCCCACTACCTTCAGCCTCATAAAATTCCTCTATTGGGGATGCCATAGTCTCACTGGATCTAGACGGTTGGGAGCAGTTGAGACTCTTGTGCGGTATTCACGTAAAAAATAGAATAAAAAATAAATAAAAATAAAAGTGTGAAACCACTACAGTGTTGTATTAGACCGACTGACCCCGAAATGCATAGTCGGTCTAACAATGAAATCTGCGGCAAACACTAGCCGTAGGGCATTTATGAGCCTGCGAGAGAAGGTCGCATCTAACTAGGCTAAACTAAGTACACCAGACTCCAAAGCTAATGGTTACAATTATGTCTCATATAACATTGTATTCCTATCGTGACAACCTCCGCAGTTGAGTGGTAAGATTCTTCAATCGGGTTCAGACCCAACATAGCGCAAAAATGGAAAGGAAGAGAGTCTATTTGCACTGCCTGTGGACACTCGAAAGGTTTTAAAAAAACCGTTGGCCAAAAAAAGAAAAAGAAGCGTAATGCCGTCTAGTGCCACAAAAGTCCAACCACATTAGACATCCTATTTTTTTATTTTTTTACAAAGCGAATACCGTATAAAAGTCCCAACTGTCTAGAGCCAGTGAAACTATGGCATCCCCAATTGGGGAATGTTGTGAGGCTGAAAGTAATGAGGTGAAGAAAGAGATAAGGAAGAGGAAGGTTCGGAGTACCTGGCTATTCAGATCTGGTAACGTTGCTTGAAATGGCTTTAGCTGTGTTTGGTAACCTATTCCTCTTCTCCATCTCCTTTCCATCTTTACTCCCACTGACTCCGGATAGTTGTCTTATGCTTTATTCATATAAAAAAAAACATACCTTAAGCCTTTTTCTACCAGTAGCAAAACTTTCACAGTGAGTTCTGGTATTGTGAACGATTTACACAGCTTTTTTAATCTGAAATTTAATGTCAACATAACTATTCTCACAAAAATCTTAACAAATCCATATGACTGTACAAAATTCAATTTATTTAAAAAATTGTTATGTTTTCCTGTTTCTTACCACAGTTCGCTGTTAATATCCAAAATGATAAATGCTTCCGACGTTTTGCAGTACTGATCAATCGAAGTATTTCACATGGGACGTTACAGTAACGTTTTCTTCTGACATTTCTATCTACAAGCTCTACGAGTCCAACTCATCCAAGTGATTCACACGCGATATTTTTTATTACGTTTAAATCAGCCTTCTAATCCTCATGGTGCTTTGTGCTGTTCACAACTCGATGTTACGATCGTCGACTGCGAAGCATCAGATAATATTTCGAGTATTAGACCCTTCACCATGAAAGCGAATCCTCCGCGGTAGAAGTCACCTCATTTACTTCTTTGGTTTCATGTTATCCGAGGACTAATAAATTACTCATTACTCCTGTCACTTCACTGTGTTTGGCAGCTGCTGTGATACGAGTATGTTGACGTTGGACATATATTCTAGCTGCGTAACCGCCGCGTTCTGCCTCCGCACAAAGGCGCATTCGATCCACTTTCCACGGTGCGTTCACCTAATTAGGTATGCTAAGTGGGTGCAAAAATACTGCCGGTCGATATGCACCGTGTTGAATCACCCTCGTGCACTTGCCTATAGGTGGCAGGCGTTCAAAGCCTTTGGCCTGTGAAACTTTTAAATTCAAAGTCCCAGTGCGTGGAGCAAATGGGATCGTAACTATTGGAAACCATCCTTATTTGTGAAGTGTGGAAGAAACATAGAGAAAGGTTAGAGAAGAGGGAAGTAGACGCTTGGAATTACCTGGGTATTTAGATCGAGTAACTTGTTTTCTTTTATTATTTATTACTAGTTTAGTCTTGATACACACGTCAAAAGGTACATATTTAGTAAATCGTGAAGTAGCGTAATCGGAATATATTTTTTTTTTACGTATGAGCGAAAATTACCAGTATTATTTTTGCATACATTAGTGCCCCGCGGCGATCTAATGTACAGAAGACGGCTTATCGTATTAATACTATCAGATGGTATTGAAAAATAAAAATAAAACAACATTTTTCGTTATGCGATTATAATTGTTTGTTTTTATTATAAATATGCAGAGCTCATGATTGAAATACAATTCTGAGCTGAATTAAGCATTATAAGATGTAAATATTGGATGTCATCAGATCTCACCGTTCAAGAATACACGTAGATTTTATCTGCCCTCACTTCGTCCCGGAAACATAATTTTTCCTATTTTTGGGAAATTTCTTCACCATGGATTTTTTATTTGTGGTTTACTTGCTAAAAGAACGATTCTATATTTTCTTAGCTCTTAAGGCATTTTATGGATTCAATAAGCAATGCAGAATACAAATAAAATATAAACCCACTTAAAAAAAAACAAATTACAATATGGCCAATAAAAAATAGACGAAAAGAATCAGAAATGTTCCTCAGTAAAATCATTGTCTGACTTAAAATTAACACTCAACACCGAAATTACGTGATTCAATCGCTGTGGTACCTGCAGGAAGTGCTGCCTTTTACACCATGTCTATTTCCATCACCGGTCGGATTCTACTGTTATGCTGTGTCCGCTGTGGTCCATCATGACATCCCCGGACTAACTAGAAAGTTGTTGTTATTTAAAAAAAATATTATTGTCTTCAATCTTGTTCATTGAGCAGTGCTATGTTTAGTATTATAATTATTTAGAATATAGACCACCATGATACGGGCATATGCTTAGTTTAGGAGGCTCGTAAAAATAAAATATTAAAAAAATTGTACCTTTAATATTTTTGTAAAAAATTAAATGAAATAATAATTTAAAAAAACTTTCCAACAGATATTCTTACTGAACACGTGTATTTGAATCGTGTCTTATTTTCCATGTTTTTTCATACTTGTGGATAATGTTTCAAATACCTGTCTTACATACAATATACTTTTCAGTACAGTCGGATCCGTCGTTGATCTCACATAAATCTGTGCGGCTGAATATGTCAGCGGTGACTCCAAGGCCGGGGCCTAGCAGTGACTCGTAACCAGCCAGTCACTTACCTTGTCTAGTCTAGTACCTAGTCTGTGTCTTACTGGAGTTACTTGAGTTTCAGCTTTAACAATCAATATTATTTTACCAACGAAATTTCCACGTTATGATTAGTTTAGATCTCTTTTTGACCGTCTGGGTAATTATGATGAAAATAAATAATTAAAACTCTAAATAAAAAATAAATAAAAGAATCTTTTGCCATTATCGCTGATCTTAAGTTGATGATTTTAATTCGAGGCTTCTCCTAAGAAATACTAAATGCAATGTCATCGGATAAGAATAAAAGTTCGGCTCGGATTACATGACCCTCACAGAGGCTATAGCCAAGGGTAGGTAAATATTTTTAAAAGGAAGATTTTCATGTCGAATCTTTGGATCCATACGATAACATGGCGTATTGGCTCCGCTGAGAAAGACATTTGTATCAAAGATGAATGATAGTCAACTACCAAAGAAGCTTCTCCATTAGTAAGACTGCAGAATGAAAGAGTGTTGGGAAAACTTAACTTTTGTGGTTAAGCGGAGTGGATGCAAACAACGCATCCTAAGGCATGATGAATTATGAACTGTAAGGAGCCAGTAGGTGACCGAGATAAGAGACGTTTACGAGAGGCGGATATAACTCTGTGAGAGTTGTAGCGCCGATGATGATGTCGAAGTTACAGGAAAATACAAATTTGACTAAACAAAACTTTAACATAAACACGTGTTTCTGACGTGATTTTTAGATTTTTCACATGGTCATCAGTATATCTACATATAGGTTGTATGTACGGGAAAAAACATATTTTATTTATGGTTTTAAAGTTTATTTTGTAGAACTCCAAATTTTTAAATTCCATGGTTAAAAGCTCTGCGATGTAATTATTTTTGTGATTTCGCCTTCTGAGGGCATTATCAAACTGTAAATAAAAAAAAAACATTTTTTATTTTGAGATTTCAACATTAATGCAATTTGAAATTAAATGATTGTTTTGCATTTTTTTTTAAATTTTATTTTTTTATTTACTTAACTTCATGTTTATTTTCAATATTGTACATACATTGAGGACATCGTAGAATTATATGACAAATCAATTTAAAATGAATAAATTTAAAAGAAAATAAAGCCACTTTAACACAAAAAATAAATAAAAAATCATATAAATTAATAAATTACCTAAGTAGCACTATTATTATGACTGTATATAATTATAAATTAGGAGGATTGTAACCAGTTCCAAACATGTTTTTGTATTGTGCAAGTGTAGATGCTTTGATTTGTGTAGGAAGAGAATTATAAAGCTCAATAGCCTGGTATCTATCTGTAATGCTTTTGTCCGAAGAATATGCATGTTTTAGGTATTTATGGTTGATGTGCATGTCTTGATCTAGTGTTGCGAGTATTTTGTCAGGTGAGAAAGATGCAGTAAAATGATACATATGTCAGACTTTTATTTTTCCTCCTCGTTGCTCCAGACAGGTGTCACATAAAAAAATTAAAAATCCGAGTTAAGAAATCTCATTTTTTTCTCATTAAGCAATAACAAATAATATAAAAAACAACTTGGCGTCTTGGTTAATTTTAAGCAGTTCAATTGGTATTTAGTTACAATATTTTGATTCACACCAATTTAAAAGACTAATCCGAGCTGTATAATACTTTAATCTTAAAACTTCACACTTTTTTTTTTACGAAAACAAAAATTTATAACGCCAGAGCTCATCTTTCAAAAGTCTGCTTAAAGAGCACACAAACTGTAATCTGCTCCATAGATAAGATGTCAGTTAAAACCTACAAGGAATTGTTTCCATTTTCACATTTTAAGAATAACAAAGCTAACTAACTAACTAACCATCACGCCGTTTCCCCGCAGGGGTAGGCAAAGAGGACGGACCGTCATATAACTCTGTCTTGGTACACACTCCTTGCTTCATTTACATTCATACATCGTCTCATACATACTCTTCTGTTATTATGACTCTTCACCTGACCCGATTCAAGTATTTGATTTACTTGATCGTGCCATGTCGTTCTCGGGCGTCCTCGACTTCTTCTTCCATTCACTTTCGCATCATATATTCTTTTCATACTCCTTTCTTCGTTCATTCGCTCTACATGCCCAAACCATCTAAGCGTCCCTTTTAATTAATTAACAAAGCAATTATGAAAAAACTATAAATACCCACAATAAAATGAAAAAGCGCTTTAATTGTAAATTAAAGAATAACTATACAAACTTTTTATTACAGAAAAAATGTGAATCGACCAAAAAATTAAATAAACGATCGTGATTTTTAGTATAATGATACGTATGATAATAATTGAGATTGCGGTTAACCTTTACGTTACATAACGTGTCCGAACCTGGCTACTGTCAGGTAATACCTGTCCAGAGTTATCCAATCACCCACACCGGACAGTCACCGCGACTGTGTGGTACATGTGCAGATCATAATTTCACACCGTTTAATGAATCTAATTCGTATTCAAAGGACGATGTGACCCAAAAACGCTGAACACTCTTAATTATATGTACGTGTAACACACTTCTTTAAGGAAATGCATTTAAAATGGTACATTTTTTGAACAAAATTTTAATAAAGGCATTGTATGAACGTGTTCCTTGAAGCATGTACTTCGTTAACCCATCGTTGTAAAGTACACTAAATGGAAACACATTAATCAATAAAAAATATATTAATGAAAATTATATAATAACTTTGTATGAGACCACAGATCTAATTTTATTTTTTATGACCGACCGGTTTTGCTTAGCCTAAGCATCATCAGGGTACAAAATTATACTCAACAAAAATACACAGTGTGCGCTTATATATATACATACAGAGGGAGAACACATTATAAAAAAAAATAAAATAAGTCAAAAAACAATAAAATAACAGTTAAAATTTGAAAGGAAAAGAGAGAAAGAGACTGATAATATAAAATGAAAGGGGCAAAACGTCTGTAATAAAAATAAAAATAAAATCTTTGTTATTATACGAAGTTATTATTTCATTTTCATTAAATATGCCAAACCACAAAGCGATTGATTTCTACAAAAAAAATAAACATGTGAAAACATAAATTAATTATTATTAATATTTGACCAGTAACAAGTAATTTGTTTTGTAATAAACGTCGTCATCGGAGAAGAGATTGTTTAGTTGAGAGCAAACAAGATGTTAAATTTATGTTGTCAGATCAGGAGATTTGGGATTCGGATTTCTAATAACCTTCCAACCCAACACTTGTCCACTGTACAGCCGCTTTTAGATTTTTATCAGTTCGATGGCGTTCTATCCGTAAGCGGTCAAAGTGTTTTTTGCGGCCCACGTTGCCTTAGTTTATAGGTTTTACTAAAAAAAAAAAATTTGTCGGAAATATCAGTTTTTTTATTATGTTTCTTTAGTTCATATTTCATTTAGCGAACAATATTCATATGAAAATAAAGTTTACAAATTGTAAGCGAATAAAAGATTACAAACGCTACCATCAACATCAAGCCATTGTCACATTTAAAGACTAAATGAAGTATTTTTTGTTCCGGTAAGACCGACCTAGTACGACATGCATCCATGCACCTGCTAAATAATTCACCACGGAACCTGACTTATCATTCAGGATTTAAATTCGTTTACACATATCCGCAATCCTTGAAACACGATTGCCTGAAATCGATACAGTTCATGGATGTCTAATTAATTTCTTATGCATACACAAATGTGCGCACTTGGAAGAGACAGAAGATAAAATTTTTTGAAGTGTATTTTAACAATATTATCGCGTTTGTCTTTTCAATAAAGCGGTGAAAGACCATTCAACCTTTCAACAATTGAATGTAAAAATCGAACATAATATCCGAAGGGAAGGGGAGAGGGATGACGTAGTTATAATTTGATTTTGCCTATTAAAGCGTTTTCATGACAATAATCTTAGATAATTTGTTTTTGGTAATACTCAAAGAAGTATGTTCATAATATTTCAGAAATATTTTTCTAAGATATCGCACAAAACTCGAGTTTAGGGTTAGATTAGAACCCTCGTTCGGAAAGGGAGTGTTAATCAAACCTGAACCATATTAAAAGAAATGAAATAATAAAAAAGCTTGAAATAGTTGCAATGCAAATATTTTATGTAGCTACGAGTACATCAATAAGGTTAACCAAATTTTATTATTTTTAAAATGTGAAAGTTTCAAAGTTTCTTTTGGCCACCTACACACATATATTTATACAGTGTACGTGGATGTACACATCACGTATAAACCCCGGTGAGACAAAAGAGAGTGTTATAAAAACAATTCGGTTTTGATTTGTTTTTTGCAACAAATGTGTATGGCTATTATGTCAGAAGAATTGATTGATTTTTCACAATTAATTTTGAATGAGCTAGTTACATAATGGTATCGTAATTTCTACGTTTTAGTCATGAACATATGTTTTTGAGGCACTTGTCAATAAAAAAATGCATGTTTAAGAACACAGCCATCGTTTTAAACTCGATAATCATTTTTATATTGGATCTGAAGTGCCGATCACTACTTGTTACAATGCGATGGTGTAATTATTATAGTTAATGAATTTAAAAAAAATAAGAAATAAACTATTTGTGCAAAATATAATGAGGTCAAATTTTATCACTAACCTATAATAATTTGGGAAAGAAACAGTATTTTTTGAAGTACTGTACTTGTTTTGTTGGTTATTTGATCTAACTGCTCAATATTATGTTGTCCCCAGAAACGATGAAATACATCAGAAAAAAAACTGTTACATTTAAAAAAAATATGCCTGATCATGTAATTTGAAAAAATATATTAAAAAAGCATTCCTTTTCAATTTTATCAATTATACCTACATCAACCTTGTATTATTTCCGGATCTTCATATTTGTGAAACGTAAACACATGTTTTACAAGTACGCCTCAGGTATCTCATTTCTATAGCGTTCAGTCTACTTTCATCCTTTTTCTGCCAGTTCCGTGTCTCACTGCCATTACGTAGTGTATTCTCTTTCGAAGATCATGACTTTGGACTTACTTGCATTCATCGTCAACTCATTTTGCATGCATTCATCCTGGACACGAAAGACTGTAGACCTTCCATAATTTTAGAAATGAGCTCCGCATCATCGGAATCATACAACAGGTAACATACCTAGGCGCCCAAGCCTACACATTTCAATTTTTGTATACAATTATCGATGTACAGATTGAATAATCGCGGTGATAGTACGCACTCTGCTTAACACCTCTTGTGATATCAAAGCACTTCGTAAAATCATCACTCACTCTAACACATGCAACGCTTCCCTCGTACAGAGACGCGATGGCACGTATTCACTCCATACATATGGTAGATAATACCTTCCATAGTGTTTTCCTATCAACCCGGTCATATGTTTTTTGTAGATCGATGAAAGCACCAATAAGTTTTTTTATAATATGACGTGCTACACACCAATCCAGACGAAATATTATATTTTTATTAATATTAACTTTGATTGGGTTATAAAAACAGTGCTACATTAATTTTGACACTCTTTTCGGCTATCCGTATCTTCGAAAGGATAAGGATATTTCATGTCAAAGGGCGTAGCACTCAAGAGTATGATTTTATTTTAGATCTACCAGGCAACTGTGGAGAAGACTCGTTGATATTTATAAAATACCTACGTAAAACTATAAGTATCATACACTAGTCAAAAAACACTTTATCATTATTTGAAATCTCCGGTACAAAATCTTTATGTGTTACCAAGACAAAAACTATAAAAATATATTTGCTTGCATGATAGACTCAATTTACTAATTAAAAATGAAATTGTTGGACTCAATATTTCGTTTCCAGAAATGGCACAAAGGCCGAAGCACCACTTTGGGAAGTTAACATCAGAGCACATATTTTTGTTGTTTTTGTTTTACAATAAAATTCATTAGTCCTCAGTTAATTCAGTACCTGGCAAATTTTTAAAATAATAGTTAACTCAGGCAACTCAATGCTCTCACTGTGTTACCTGAAGCAACAAAAAACTAAGAAAGTCCCAAACTTGTGTCGCTTGAGTTAAGCCTTCCAAATATATTTTAGATGGCTGAAAGGCCACAGGAGTCTTCAGAATCAAACGAGAGTCAAAACGATTCGATGCAGAAAAAAACTGTATATTTAACTCACTTTTGACCAAAGTGTCTCTAAAGCTTTTTTGCCTTTCCAGCGATGATATATTACATTAGATAGCAAAAATCGAAGCATTATTCCAAAATCTGTCTTATAACGTGTGCAGTGTAACAGAGTTTATATTGCATGTATTTGTAGAAATAAAGGTTATTTATGGAACAATTCCCCATCGTGATCCTTATTGTCATTATATTTAGTACTAATTATTGGAGTAAGCGAGTAGATATAACCGATGCTTGGCTTTGATTGGCGGCTGATTAATCAAAGCCATTATGCATGTAATTATCTCTTCTCCGTTGGATTCATTATATCATAATCCTGTTATGCCACGTAATCACTGATTATTGCTTCAAATTTTGAGGATTATCAATTTCATAATATTAGATAATGATTTTATTATGATTTCGTAATATTTTTCAATTCGCGTGTAGCAAGAAAAAATATGAAATCGCTTGTAAATTTGTTTCAATATATATTTTTTTAAAATAGCTAGGATATTTTTTATGTGTGTCAACACATATTTTACGAATATATAATCCAGAATAGTTGAAACTACTCAGGATTGATATGAATGAATGCAAATATATTAATTTGTTGATTTAAAGAAAATAAAACAGTATTATATCTTATTATGACTCATTTGGTGATTTTTTTTAATGCTAAAAGATTAGATAGAAAATTAATTAGAATGAAATTTAGAACGCTCGTATTCTTTCGTTTCTCCAACACATTCGGTATATCGTACGGGAGACTCTGAATTATAACACGGTTATTATTTTTTGGTACTTGTACACTACGAATTTGTTTTTCAAAGATTTATCGTTCGATCGCTAATGTTTACTGTCTTGAAAACATCTTATATTCAAGGGATTGAATGTTGCAGCAAATATGTAACATTCCAATGAGCTAATACTATTCGATGCCAAATTGTCTTAAAGAGTTTAGCGGTCAAGTTATTTGTAATATTACATGTCGATTGATGTCCTAATTCGTAAGTGAACCAAATAAACGTTGATTCACTAAACTCCGATATGGCGCCATGTGACACTTTATTTGGTCTCTGGTATTACTAAATCGCTAGTATATAATGTTTGACGCACAGTTTAGAATCATCAGCAAGTAGCGATTCTTCGTAGGAGCAACAGCAAAGCTCTATTCAAAATGATTTCCCAATTCGTGGTTGGTACAAACAAAAACAATATATCATTCTCAATCCAACTTATATTTCTGTCAAACGCAAGCTTTTCTTATGATCAACATGCTCATCATTTACCACCTCATCATCTGAAGACCACGAACCTCAGTTCGAGAACTTCAACGTATTATTTAATATTAATTATTTGTTTATTTTGTTTGTAGGTATTCTCCGTTCTGGTTTCAATGGCCGCAGCATCAGTTGGCGTAGTTCCCCTGGCTTCTTATGCGATAGCTCCAGTAGCTAGTTCCTATAATGCTCATACAGTTCACCATTCCATTGCTACTCCAGTGGATGCCCATGCACCAGTGGTGGCAGCACCTCTTCCACTAGTTGCCAGAGCACCAGTATTTGCTCCTGCACCATTTGCGCCGGCTCCATTTGTTGGTCCAGCTCCTTTGTTTGCTCCAAGGGCTCCACTTTTGGCAGGACCTACTCCACTGTTAGCCTCGAGAGGTTTTATTGGTGGACCCGCTCCATACATTGGTGGACCAGCTCCGTTGATTGGTGGACCTACCCCATACATTGGTGGACCAGCTCCGTTGATTGGTGGACCCGCTCCATACATTGGTGGACCAGCTCCATTGATTGGTGGACCCACTCCATACATCGGTGGACCAGCTCCTTTGATTGGTGGACCCACTCCGTATATCGGCGGACAAGCTCCATTCATCGGTGGACCCGCTTCATACATCGGTGGACCAGCCCCATACATTGGAGGTCCTGCTCCATTAATCGGTGGACCTGCCCCATACATTGGAGGTCCTGCTCCATTAATCAGTGGACCTGCCCCATACTTTGGTGGACCAGCGCCATTGATCGGCGGACCATCTCCATACATCGGAGGCCCTGCTCCACTGATCAGTGGACCCGCTCCATATATCGGTGGCCCTACTCCATATATCGGAGGCCCAGCGCCTTTGATCGGTGGACCAAGCCCATACATCGGAGGACCTGCTCCTTTGATCGGGGGACCAAGTCCATACATCGGAGGACCTGCACCTTTGATTGGTGGACCAGCTCCATACATCGGAGGCCCTACTCCTTTGATCGGCGGACCAGCACCACTATTGGCTAGGGCTCCAGTGATTGCAGCACCTTCTCCATATTCTTATCCTTTCTTGGGAAAGAAGTGAAAAAATAACTAACCACTTAGAACGTATTTGTTGACTTATTTGTTAAGTAAATATCCACAGAGGTATATTGTTATAGAATATTTGAATGACTGATCTCTTGAATAAAAATTTTACATAAAAAATATCGTTTTTGCTTGACAATGATTAATAAGAACATTATAATATTATAAGAAATTAGTTCTGACTCAATAATCAATTGTCATATCGTAAAAATTGAGGATTCAGAAATATCTGTTCTAAACTTTTTTTATCCAATACCAACAAAGTCTGAATTATATAAGTTACTTTAAAAAAACATTCTGAAAATTGATAATAATCTGGACAACAACCCATGGCCACATTTTTTTATTGAATGATTTTCAGGAATACACATACGTTTAAACAAAACGTTAGCAAAGTGGATGGAATGCCTCACAACTTTGTCTACAGGCCTTCTTATCAAGTACTATTTTATTTATTTATTTAGAACCTAGAAGTACTGGTATAGTAATGCTGGAATGCTAAGTGAAGCAATGATAGATAGTAATGTTGTTACATTTTAATTATTTAGCAATTAGCCTTGCAGTTATTTTAAAGAATCTCATATTTTTTATGGTTGACATAATTTGTAAGTGATGATAAAATTTTCGACAAAAAATATACATTGACGTAATAACTAAGAATAATAATAGGTGATGGAGATATTCTACAAAATTTGAATCAAGGAATAATCGTATGAATTTTCTTGGTGCCAATAATATTCACAAAGAGTAGAATTTGGATAACCATGGGGTATTTCTAATGAACGTTCTCGAATGCTTGGTATTTCATATGAAACATGACAAATTACCTAATTTGAAGATCTATAAATAAGCTTTAAGCACCGCATCAACCTATTTTCCATGAGAAGTAAGCAAACCACCTTACCATCTTTTAAATTAATTTTCATTAGAAAAAAGTCTTGGCATGGTAATGCACATGTCAAATATTGATTTAAGAAAATGCT
Organism: Drusus annulatus; assembly: GCA_022651775.1. NCBI lineage: Eukaryota > Metazoa > Arthropoda > Insecta > Trichoptera > Limnephilidae > Drusus > Drusus annulatus. The sequence goes on from JAGWCC010000132.1 coordinate 678,286, forward strand.
CACTCGTTCTTAAGTATTTTATAGACTGGTTACCGTATTTACGAATGACAATCTTGAGCTGCTTTCATTTAAATTAAATTAAGTAGAACGAATAAATCAAAGTTCCTTCTTAAAAAGTGTGCGTGACTCGTCCGTGGTGCTAAGATTTATAAAGGGTATTACTTGAAGTAAGAAAATATAGATAATTAAGTGTAATCTTGACAAAGTTGGTATTGGATTATCTATTTCACATGGAATGTAAAAAAACATAATCTTTGAGACGGATGTGCGGTAAAACCATACATGATCGTACTACAAATGTGGATATCCGGAAAGAATGCAAGGCTGATATGAGCGTAATGGATAGGATCAAGAAAGGGACGCTTAGATGGTTTGGGCACGTAGAGCGAATGAACGAAGAAAGGAGTGTGAAAAGAATATATGATGCGAAAGTGAATGGAAGAAGAAGTCGAGGACGCCCGAGAAAGACATGGCACGATCAAGTAAATCAAATACTTGAATCGGGTCATGTGAAGAGTCAGAATAACAGAAGAGTATGTATGAGACGATCTATGAATGTAAATGAAGCAAGAAGTGTGTGCCAAGACGGTGGTCTGTCCTCTCTGCCTACCCCTGCGGAGAAACGGTGTGATGGTTAGTTAGTTAGTTATGTAAAAAAACATGAAAGACAATAAAATAAATGAGAAATCTTAAGAAATCAATAAATAAATACGTAAAACAGAAAAGTGGAAAATTTACCATTATTATCTGAATGATATATATATCATTATATTTATATATACTTAGAGACGGCCTCCATGGTCGAGTGGTAAGACGCTCGACTACGAATCCAAAGGTCGCGGGTTCAAATCCGGCGTGCACCAATAACTTTTATTTAATTAATATGTGTAATAACACATTTAATTAATGTAAAAATAATATAAAATTTATTTACGGCACATTCCAGAGTGGCAGATATTCTAAGTATCGCCCTGGTAAAAGACCACCATTCAGAATCAAAACGTTGCTTGAAATGGCTTTAGCCGTGTTTGGTGACCAGATCTGAATAGCCAGGTACTTCCCAACCTTCCTCTTACCCATCTCTTTCCTTTCCCCACTATTTTCAGCCTCACAACATACCCCAATTGGGGATGCCAAATTCACTGGCTCTAGACGGTTGGGAGCAGTTGGCTCTCCTGTGCGGTATTCACTATAAAAAACTTTATTAATGCATTGGTCTATATCTATATAATTTCAACAAATAGTTCACAATCGTAGATGAGAAAGACTCTTTTCCGAATTTTTCCTAGCTATTCCACGTCTAGCTGCTATCTTCAACAATAAATGAAGAAAATGTGGCAACACTTAAGTCGACCATGCGTTTTCTACGAGGGAATGAAAATTAATAGAGTTAATCGTGTTCACGATATATTAGTTTATCAAGTATTAACTATGACTCTGAAGTAGGATTTAAAACGATATATCAGTTTACCAAGTATTAAATTTGACTCTGAAGTAGGATTTAAAACGATATATCAGTTTATCAAGTATTAGCTATGACTCTGTAATTTAAAACGATATATCAGTTTATCAAGTATTAACTATGACTCTAAAGTAGGACTTCAAATTGTGATGAAGGTACCAAATAATCTATAAAAATGACATCACATGCAACCTGCCTGAAGCGATTGACTCAGTTATACGACTTGATTTACAAAAAAGACTTCGGCAGCCTGGACGAACTCGTGGTAACCGATAGAGTGAAGGAAACGACGTTCTGTGTTCGATTCCCGAGCATGAGGTGGAGCCAGACCACGAAACTGGGGGTTGTATCTATGGAGAATGCGAGAACAGCATACATAGATTCGTATCTGTTGAAAAGGAATAATTCAACAAGCATGTGACACTATTCACAATTGTCATCCTCAGACACGATGACCAGGATTCGGAAGACGTATTCTTCTGTTTCAATTCCCGATATTTTAAAAGCAGTAATTGAAGTTTCAAAATAGCTTCACATCGAAAACTTTCAATTAAAAAAATTCTTTTCATCGAAAAGAATTTTTGCTTTTTTCAAATTGAATTTGGTTTTGAATTCCTATTGGCTATGTGAAGGCCTTTTAGAAATTTTAGTATTCTTTCATTTCAATTCAATTACACTTCACTTTCAAAAATCTTAGGAAAACAATCTTCAGTAAATGTTTTAAAGAGTCAAATATAGATCCTGGGGTAATTTATTTTACTATTTTCTTTTTCAATTTTACTGTCAATATTTGGTTATTTGTTCATCATCATTATTTTTTTTTCCACTTTACCACGGTTTTTTTAATGCATTATTAGCGGAAACTTCACTGAATAATGGAACAATGCAATTGTTTACAATATTAAAATTTTCATATATGTTTTCTCAAATAAAAAATAAAAAATTCAATAAAATTTATAACCAGCAAAAGCAAAATTGTCAGGTTCGTTTTTAGGGTTATCCTCATTCCCGGTGATCGATGTAATTTTGCCGTTGGAGTATAGATCACTATTTACTAAGTGGATACAATTGAATTACGGTTAAGAAACCCTCATTAATATTAATTATAGAAAATAATTTTAATAATATTATTGCGGTTCCCCATGCCAAAATGATGTCCGAAATTCCCCCATAACATAAATTCAATCATTTCATCGTGCCCGGTGCGCACGCATACCAATGACCTGAAGCAATGAAGTGGGATTTACATTATTGGTTCATCCGACCTCTTGCGGATTTGTATAAAAAGCAATCGTCATGAACAATGGCATCATTAATCTCATTGCTCCTTCTCACAGCAAGTCAATAAAAAAAAAAACAAAAATGATGGCCAAGTGTGTGGTAAGACGACAAAAATAAATCGTCCAAATACTCAAAACAAATTCCACAGAAAAACAACTATTTGATCAACTGAATTATTTAATATATTCATTTCTCTTCTTTGTTGCAGTTCCTGATTATGTCCGCCTTTCTGGTGTCCTCCTCATCAGCCGGCCTCCTGCCGCTGGCTTCCTACGCCGTGGCTCCGGTGGCCACCTCGTATTCCGCCCACACCGTCAACCATGCCATCGCCACCCCGCTCGTGCACGCCGCCCCTCTGCTGGCCCCCGCCCCCCTGGTGCATTCTGGTCCCTTGGTGCACTCTGCTCCCCTGGTGCGCTCTGCTCCCCTAGTTGCAGCCGCCTCTCCGCTAGCTTACTCCGCCTACCCTTACTCTGCCTACCCCTACTCTGCCGCGTACCTAGGTTAGATTACGTCACAAGATCAACCACCAACCACTGATCAGTCGAACAAGACTGAGCACCTCAACAGGCAATTATTTCTAACATCTTGCGGATATGCCAATAAAGAAATTATTATTTACCTATTTGTCTCATTTTTAACATTATGTTTCTATTTGTCTTATATACTTATTATTTTGAACTCCACTGATGGTAACTATTCATCAAATACTCGGTGTACTGAATTCCATAAAGTCGTATTTGTGTAAATATTATTTTACAAGGGTTGAATTTTTTTTTTTTTTTTAATAACATGCAGATCTAATAAGAAACAAATTAGGCATAGCCCAAATAATGGGTTAATTGTGATAGAGGTAAATAAATAATGTCATAGAATAAACACACCTACAAAAGTACAACAATAAAGTATAAAAAGTAATGTAACCCATGCATAAGAAAGGTAGAATACAACTTAATCTTACAGCAGAAATAAAATAATACGAATACCTCCATTAAAACTAATAAAAAATCACAAATCTTCAAAAACACAACTGTAGTTAAATATTGTGGAATTTTCTAATATCACGATACGATATATTAACGATTAGATTACATATGTATATTTTATTCTTTTCTGATATTCAATTGAACATATCAAAAGAAAGGGAATTCCAAATTGTTATCGTGTTTTTACTTTAGGAATTATGCATTTAATATACCTTGGGTAGCATTTATGTAACTAATACCCGTGGAAAATCACTGGATGTAAGTTGACTTGCCAAGAAATATGACTTGCTTTAATCCGGCAATTTTGAATAAAGAATAATGTCTGATACAATAATTATGGGTGGGTGCTTTATTAGAAGGGTAGGGATATGAAAAGTTTATTTTTTTAAATTTGATAATTTCAATTAACATTAGTTCTAAATTTGAAAAGTTCACACTCGAGCGGTCCTACGTATTCACAAAGGAAATTATTTATAGTTATTCAAATGAATTTCTTAAGCAATAACCCTGGTGGGTGAGGAGGATATCAACTTAATATGATTCTATAGAATTTATGGATTCTGATCTTAGGATGGAGAAGTGATGCAGCATAAACGCAAAATCCAAAAATGCAATTTGTAAATATATAATTAACATGTTTCCGCGACAGGTATAATAGACATCGTGTTATACCTGTAAAAGAAAAATAAATTTAAACAATTTATTATAATAATTAATGCAGAGATAAACAAAAAACAATTTGACACAATTGACGGCCTCCGTGGTCGGTTGGTACGACGCTCGACTACGAATCGACGGGTCCAAACCCAGCGGGTGCAGATACATTTTATTTGATTTATATCTGTCATAACACATTTAATTCATATTAAATAATATAAAGTATATTTGCGGCAAGTTCCGGAGTGGTAGATATTCTTAGTATGGCACTGGAGAAAGACCACCATTAGTATAATCGGAGTGGTAGATATTCTTAGTATGGCACTGGAGAAAGACCACCATTAGTAATCGTAACGTTGCTTGAAATGGCTTTAGCCGTGTTTGGGGACCAGATCTGAATAGCCAGGTACTTCCCAACTTTCCTCTTTCACATCTCTTTTCCCTCCTTATTACCTACAGCCTCACAAAATACCCCGATTGGGGATGCCATAGTCTCACTAGCTCTAGACGGTTAAGAGCAGTTGGGCCTTTTGTGCGGTATTCACTATTATAAAAAATATTATATCAACAGTCATTAAAACAAAATCTTTTTGAAATCAAGTATAATATTTTTTCCCACCAAGATAAGATATATTCAACTAAAATGGTTGAATAAATAATTCATGTCTTTATAAATTCGAGCACTTATTTTTATTCAAGCTCATGAAAAAAACGTTACAAAGACAAATGAAAGGGTAAAGGACAGTGCAGAATAAAACAAGTAAATAGAACAAATATATATTATATTTAATTTACCATGAAACTTTACAGTATATTACTGCTTCCCTACAAACATTAATAAAACCAAGTAGTCCACAAAAAAATGGACACATAAAGAAACATGAAACTGGCAAAATATTACAGCTGAACATAGACTGATAAAATAAAGCAACTAGTAAAAATTCATAACTATTCACATCGAAAAAAAAAACGCTGGAGTCTTGAAACCTTATAAATATACAATATATTCCCTAGTAAGGAAAATTTCAGTGAAGAAGACATCGTAATAAAAAATAAATTAAAAGAAATATCCCTAAATATTGTGTGTTTTCAATTGCCACTACCCGGAAGAGAATAATAAATATGTTATCCTATTCACATTCTCGTAAGCTGTGGAAAAAGGTGTTAAAAGTAAAACTAAACAAATTTAAACCTACGTGTGTAAACAACTTACAAAACTTTTGAAGAACTTGAAATAAGAAATAATGATTTTTACTTTCCTAAGTCCTTCAACTTATCCAGTTTCATGGCCTCGATATTATATCACCACAATACGACTCGTTACTAAGTTTATTAGATCACCAGGAAATGTTTTCGCAGTACGAAAATGATTTTCTTTGTTTTGATATCGTGTGAGGTCTATATTTTTTAATAGATATGTAATCTTAATTCAGTGAACCGAATACTATGTCAAATGGAACTTAAATAAAGGTTTTTAGGTAAATAAATTTAGGTGTTTTTGTTTTTAACCCGCAGTATTTTGTCTAGTGGTTTGTGAGGACTTATATCTCATTTATCTTTTCCAGATCTTCAAAAACATAATTTTTTAGATCGTGTACAGAATTTATCGCCACATATGTTTCTTCCAGAAGAATGAAGTTAACTAAAGAATATTTGATGATGGCGGTCCGAAACCAGACTAAAAATGTGGAAAACAAAATGTGTTCTATTTATAAATATGGCAAGCTACAAAGTTAATGCTTTTTACGAATATAAAATAATAATTTATTTGTTGTCATATCAAAGCGATTCTGCACACAATATTCTGAGGTTGTGTTCCTTCGACAGATCAGTAGTCGATTGTTGGTTGACGAACTATCCCAGATAGGCTGCAGAGTAGGGGTAAGCAGAGTAGGGATAGGCAGAGTAGGGGTAGGCGGAATAGGCCAACGGAGAGGCGGCGGCGATCAAGGGGGAGCAGAGTGCACCAGGGGAGCAGAGTGCACCAAGGGAGCAGAGTGCACTAAGGGAGCAGAGTGTACCAGAGGGGCGGGGGCCAGCAGGGGGGCGGCGTGCGCGAGCGGGGCGGCCGCCACCAAGGGGGTGGCGATGGCATGGTTGACGGTGTGGGCGGAGTACGAGGTGGCCACCGGAGCCACGGCGTAGGAAGCCAGCGGCAGGAGGCCGGCTGATGAGGAGGACACCAATAAGGCGGACACGATCAAGAACTACAACAAAAATATAAAACGTTAATTCATAATATAATTAGGTATTTAAAATTATTTTTTAGCTAGTTGATTTTTAAAGCAGTTTTTAAAATTAATTTCTTGACCAGAAATGCATGTTTTTTTAACTCACCACACACTCGGTCATCATTTTGGGTGTTTTGTTTTGGGTTGACTTGCTGTGAGAAGGAGCAAATGAGATTGATGGTGTTACTGAATACTGTGCTTGCTTTTTATACATAGCCGCAAGAGGTCGGATGAACCAATCGCGTAAGTCCCCCCTCTTCATTGGTACGGATGCGTACCGAACCTAATGAAATAATCGAATTTAAATAACATTGCAGAATTTAGATATTTAAAGTGAATCATCACCAGTTAACGATGTAAGTTTTTATGAAAGTTAATGATCCTAAATTTCACTTTCTTACATTACAGCGGACCTTGCGGTCCAGTGGTTAAGATGCTCGACTACGAATCCAGAGGTCTGGTGTTCAAATCGAGCGTGAGCAAATAAAATGTACTCACTAATTATGTGTAACTTCACATTAATTTCACATAAAATAATATAAAGTATATTTGCGGCACATATGTACCATTTATGTGGTGGATACTCTGAGAATTACCCTAGTAAAAGCCTACCATTCAGAATACAAACGTTGTTGAAATGGCTTAGCCGTGTTTGGTAACCAAATCTAAATAGCAAGGTACTTCCCAACTTTCATCTTGTCCGTCTCCTTCCCCTCCCCACTACCTTCAGCCTCACAACATACTCCCAATTGGGAATGCCATTGTCCCACAGGCTCCAGACGGTTAGAAGCAGTTGGGACTCTTTTGCGGTATTCACGATAGTAAATTAGTAAATAATAGGGTATTTGAAAAGAGAGAGTAAACAAGAGCTGCTTAAAAAATATTCATTATTAAAATTATCATAAACTAAATATATTACTAAAACAAAGATACGTCACTCATCAGAAGGCTGGTAAAATACTACACTTAGGTATGATGCTTCGAATTCGTAAGACCTATTATTTTATGATGTCTCTAGATGGCGATAGTGCTTTTTTTTAAAATTTAAATAAAATTATTTTAATATCTTGCTAACATACATAGCAATCCCGATGAGTTATAAAAACTCACTCAGGGACAAGGAAAATTAAAGAATACATGAGTTACAACAAATATACAAAACAGAGTAATCAAACTTATGCATTTACATTAAAAAAATACAATATAAAAAATGGGGTAAAATAATTGTACCCTGATATCTCATGTAAGGTTTAAAAAATGTATTTGTGCGCCAAATGTAAAATGTGGTGCCAAATATAATGTTGGCGTCAAATAAAGCCTGGCCTCTTTATTTCAATTAGTGTGATGTCATATCAGTTGTATTGGGAGGGATCCTTGGATGTTAATAATAACAATAATACACATGATAAGTACAAATAATTTTGCTAGTATTGAAAATATTGTTTTTTGTATTAGGGGGAGAGAACACTAATTCACTAATCAACAATGTTTGGTTTGGCAAAAAGATACCTTTATTAATGTTCGATCATCTTGTACGGTAAAAAACGGCCAGGATATTGTGCAAAATACTCTACTATAGTCGTGTCATAGAAAATTTTATATTACAGCAGCTGGCATTGTGGGGTTGCATGATGCAGAATGATCTTGGTCTTCTTGTTTTCCCGTTGGTATAACCGGTCAATTCAGGCACCTTGGCGTAGTTACTTTAGTTTTAGTTTTAGTTTTAGGTGTGATTACTTAGCTATCCGTTTTTTTATAAGAGAACACACTTTTCTCTCTCTTCAGACCTCAAGGAATTTTTAGGTTCCGATCCCTTGGATAGAACCCGTTAATACTACTTCCTCACCTCCATGAATCCATAGGCAGTCGATTCCCGCATGTAAAACTTGACCAGCCGTTCTTTTTGTTTTTCGGCTCGCTGCTCACCGACAGGATTCTCACTAGAGATGGCTAAGCTTAATAGGGATGTGCGTATAAAAATGCAGTGGGTAAGCACTTTTTCTTAACATAGTTTATTATGTTACCCTAAATTTACTGCTCGATAATATATAGATATTACTAGCTGTTACTTAACTTGACTTTATTGGAACGAATATTGAGTAGGAGGTGAATCCGTCTACTAGTGGGCAGATAGCAGTATTAGCACTGACAGATTTAGTTTGATTTTATGTTGCTGCTCGTAGGATGGAATTCAAAAAGGGTTATTTATGCCCCGAATCACTTCAAACTTATCGAAAAATATCTGTTTTTCTTTTGTAAAAATTTACAGTTGCGTAAATTTAAAAAAATCGTCTTATGCACTCAAGAAGTGGGTTGGTACGCATAATATCATTCTCTTCGATACTTATTACTACTGATAGGTAATATGGACAATCGTATGATAATATCTACAAGTTTTGAAATTTTTGTAGCTGTTATTTATTTTTGAAAAAAAATGTCGAAATCGACTAACAACCGAACTGAAATATGAAGCACGCTGTCGAATTTGTCTTCTCGGATACCAATTTCATAAATATATCATGTTATTTAGAAAGTTTTTACTCAAAAGGTATGACTGTGTAATAGCAGCTCTTTAGCGTTTACAATACGGCTGCTTTCGTTAGGTCATCATAATTTCGCTACTAAAATTCCAAAGTCCAGTAAAGTCTTTTGCAGCTTACAAAAGCTTGCCCAGTTTATTTTTAAATACAATTTTTTATTCAGAAGTGCTCAATAGCTCGATGTGTTTGACGCTCAGCTAGCAGTCAGACGGATCGAGTTAAATATTCACAGCGGGTACCGAATTACTCCGTTGTAGAAAGATTTTACGCCTAGTTAAAAGGTGTGTCTTTGGGGTTAGTAACCAATCCAATAGTAATGAACCAAAAAAAAATCGATCAGCTACCGATCCTTCTCCTTTTTTATACAATTGACTACTTCCTACATTGCTTACATTGTCATATTATTATCATCTGTATAAACATCTACATTATCCTCTGTAATTTCATCTGTATTATCGTATGTATTATCATCCGGAGTATCACCTATATTATCGTTTGTATTATCATCTGTATCTTCATATGTATCATCATAAGTATCATCATTTGTATTATCGTTTGTATTATTATCTGCGTTATCATCCGTATTATAGTATGTTTTATTATCTGTATTATCATTTGTAATACATGTTCAAATATAGACTTAGTTAATATTTAAAGATAAGTGGCGATAGCCAATATTTCCTTCGCAGTCTTAAAAGTAGTGCGACAACCAAAGTATTAACATCTTTATATATTTTGGTTTCAAACAATAAATTTAAATGTTGATTTGGATAATAATTTGTTTATTGGCATATTAGTAACATATTCTGAAGAGATTTCTACAGTATTGTTTGGTTGATCAGTGGTTGGGGAGTCAATCGCGTAATTGATCTAACCCAGGTAGGCGGCAGAGTAGGGGTAAGCAGAGTAAGGGTAGGCAGAGTAAGGGTAGGCGGAGTAGGCCAGCGGAGAGGCAGCGGCTACCAGGGGAGCAGAGTGCACCAAGGGAGCAGAGTGCACCAAGGGAGCAGAGTGCACCAGGGGAGCGGAGGCTAGCGAGGGGGGCAGCGTGCACAAGCCGGGCCGGGGCGGCAACTACCAAAGGGGTGGCGATGGCATGGTTGACGGTATGAGCGGAGTACGAGGTGGCCACCGGCGCCACGGCGTAGGAAGCCAGCGGCAGGAGGCCGGCTGATGAGGAGGACATCAGGAAGGCGAACACGATCAGGAACTACAATAACAATAAAAAAACAACAACATAATTAAGTAAATTATTGGCTAAGTTGATTTTCAAAGCAGTTTTCAGTATTCATTTTCTGCAGTGTATCTTATAAATGTTCAATGAAAATGAAATAATAACTTTGTATCAAGACTAAAGATTTTATTAATTATTTTATGACCCACAGGTTTCGCTTAGCCTAAGCGTCATCAGGGTACAAAATTAAACTAAATAAAACATACACATTGTGCAGTTTTATATACGTGCAGAGGGAAGAACACAATATAAAATAAAATAATGGAACTGTGAGAAAAAAATAGAAAAACATTTAAAATTAAAACAAAGAACAAGAGAGAAAGAGACAGATAATATGAAATTAAAGAGGCAAAACGTCAACTGAGAAGGTGAAAATATAAAAAAAATATATTATTTCCTTTTCATTAAATACGTCAAACTACAAAGTAATTGCTTTCTACGAAAATTATAAATGTTTGTTTATTTAACTGACCACACACTTGGTCATCATATTGGAGATTTTGTATTGGGTAGACTTGCTGTGAGAAGAAGCAAATGAGATTGATGGTGCTAGTGAGTACTGCAATTGGTTTATATACTCACAGCCAGCCATAAGAGCTCGGATGAAACAATCATGTAAAGTACACCTCGTTGCTTCAGTTCATTTGTATGCGTGTACGTCTGGTGTGATGAAATTTTAGAATTAAAGAAATCATTGCTGAGTTAAGATATTTAAAGTTTTTCACCATCATACCTGTTTTCTGGTGGATGTAGATTATAGGTCTAATTATAATGCATTTTTATTATAATAATAATAATAATCTTTATTTAATTATAGTTTACAGTAATAACGATAAAAAAGGATAAACAAAATATAAGGTTGTGTAAAGGTGTATGTACAATGATGAATATATTTGAACTAGAGATCGATACATTGGAAACATAATATATATAATAAACACAGTGATCAAAAAGAAGTATAGACTAGTCTGCGTATTCGCCTTAGAGTTGATCATTATCATTATTCGTATTTGCTTAAATACATATTTATATTTTATTTATATTTTTTTATATTTATATTTATTTATTTATAATAGGTTTTTAACCGATGTTCTCACTTACGTGACAAACAGTGTACAATTGCAAAAACAAAATAACAAATATAAGACATATAAATAATGAATTAAAACTAAGAATTACGACTGTTGACTTGCATCTAAGACTTAAGAACTAGGAATCTATAACTAACATTACATTTATAAAATACCCATATGTGTTTATTATTGCTCATGCTATCAATAATAAAGTTTAAAAACATATAAACTTAGTTTTCGTATATTTGTATACAGTTACTACTTGTTTTCTCGTAATCTGCCTCACTAGGCAAGCCTGTGTTGAGGCAGTAATTTTTTCCGATTGTTTTGGTTACTTCAAATTAAATTAATCTACGGTTAATGTTATTTAAAAGTGTGAATTTAATATTAATAGAAATAGTAACATAAAATTGTACACATATGAATAAGTAATTATTTGTTCTGTGATTGGTTTATTCAATGATTTCGAATTAGGGTGAGTGCACCGGTAAATGCTCTGTCTTTGCTATTAATCCAAATTTTATGTTATGTTTGAAATTATTTAATGTTTGACTTTGTTTTAAATTTTCTGGAAGAATATTGAAGATTCTTGTCGCAATGTACCTAAAACTCCGTTGACCAAATGTGGTAGAGATAACAGGATATTGGAGTAAATCTTTGTTAGTGTTACGAGTAAATCGAGTGTGTGGTCTTTTTTCATAATATTTATGTTTGTTTGTATTATATCCCCCCAACTTTCCCCTTCCTCATCTCCTTTCCCTCCCCACTACCTTCAGCCTCACAACACACCCCTATTGGGAAAGCCATAGTCTCACTGGCTCTAGACGGTTGGGAGTAGTTGAGACTCTTGTGCGGTATTCACGTTAAAAAAAATAAAAAATATATATTGAGATGTTTCGAACATAAACACTGCTTTGCGCTGAAGAATCGTAAAGAATAACCCTGAAATTTTAAGACATAATTAAACGGTACATAAACATGTTTACAAACGAATTCATATACGTATAACGTATAAAATTCGTTTGGCATAATGGAAGACAAGTTCCAAGTAGGTATTTGGCTAGATTCTCTAAATTAATCAAGTTATGTTTAATTTTTCACCTTCAAAAGTTTACTGAATATGATTTTTAAAATTGGTTTTAGTTTCTTTTAAAAAAGAAAGACAAATCTTCCCGGGTTACGAATAACCTGATAATATTTTGAAAACTCCTACCACCATCATAATAAGCGAAAGATGTTGCTTGTGCAATGATGGAGGACTTAGCCACTGAAGAATTGAACTCACGACGACCGAATGGGAATCCGACGCGTTTGTCCACTCAGCTACCGACCGGTTTTGACCAACTTTTTTTATTTATATAGTGACTACCCCACAAGAGTCCTAACTGCTCCCAACTGTCTAGGGCCAGTGAGACTATGGCATCCTCAATTGTGATATGTTGTGAGGCTGGAGGCGGTGGGAATGGGAAGGAGATGGAGAAGAAGAAAGTTGGGAAGTAACTGGCTATTCAGATCTTGTCACCAAACACGGCTAAAGCCATTTCAAGCCAAGTATTGATTCTGAATGGTGGTCTTTCACCAGGGCGATACTTAGAGTATCTACCACACCGAAACGTGCCGCAAATACCCTACATATTATTTTATATTAATTAAATGTGTTATGACACATCTTTACCAAATAAAATTTATTTGCGCACGCTGGGTTTGAACCCGTGACTTCTGGCTTCGCAGTCGAGCGTCTTACCACTCGACCACGCAGGCCGTTAATATTATATATACGAGTATACTGTATTTTTTAAACAAAACAAAAAAACGCTGTATACTAAAATAACGTTCTTAAATTTAACAAAAAAAACACACACTTTATACGAAAATATTCAACAGGATACATCGTATGCAATCATGTGACAATTCGAGTATGAGGCTTATGTTTGCGTTGAGAATATACCTGACCTAGCTCCAATGTCTAAAGAATATGTTTGAGTCATGCTTGGGGTGGAATAAGTGCGGTAGTTTAAATACTAGACACGTTCATTCTTGAAGGTTACAATCAGTACTCTGGGGAAACGCCGTTATCTTAAAAAAATGAGATTTCTATTCGCTTTTCGGAAAAAATATTTCTTAACTTTTCAATTTTCTGAATGGCTTTCGTCAAATCGTCACAATATAGTTGTGAATGAGGAATAGTTGGAGCAAATGGATGAGTTTGTGTATTTAGGAAGTATGTTTAAGTGAGACGGAAAGGCTGATTTGATTGAATGAAGGATTTTGAAAAGAAGATGAATGCGGGAAACTCCATTAATGGAGGACTGAACGCTGTAGAAATGAAATCCCTGAGGCGGATGTGCGGTAAAACTATGTATGACTGAAAATAATGTAAGGCTGATGTAAGCGTAATGAATAGGATTAAGAAAGGGACGCTTAGATGGTTTAGGCGTGTAGGGTGAATGAACGAAGAAAAGAGTATAAAAAAATTAGGTGAAAGTGAATGGAAGAAGAAATCGGTGACGCCCGAGGAAGACATGGCACGATCAAGAGAACTAAATACTTAAGTCGGGTCATGTGAAGAGTCATAATAACAGAAGAGTATGTATGAGACGAAGTATTAATGTGAATGAAGCAAGGAATTTTATGGTGGTTCGTCCTATCTATCCTTGCAGAGAAACAGCGTGATGGTTAGTTAGTTAGTTGGTCACAATTTTAACTTTAAAAAAACAACATAATGGTCCCCGTTAAACGTTAATTCTAGGCCCTTTTCCACATTTGAATATGTTATGTAATATAGATTGTGAACAGCTTCAAGCATATCACTATGGCCGTCATGCCTTTCAGTTGATAAAATAATGGTGAAATGCTGAAACGGACTGACAGTCGGTGTTTAACGGGGACCGTCCAAATTTAAAAAAGGAAAATTATTAAATTGTGACGATTTTAAATGCAACAAGTTTTATTTAATTGTGCTTTATGTTATTTTTCAATTTTATTTATTTGAACGAACTATTGAACGAACAGTTAGACCATTTTTATATCCCACGCCTGCTTAATTTTCCAATAAGTATTTTGATTAGAGAATTGATACAAATCCCACAAAATAATATTATTAGTCATGCAAAAGTATGGAAACAAGATGGGAGTTTTAATAATTTGAAGGTAAAAGAACACCCTTGATTATAAATAAATATACTTTTTATAATATCGATTAATCTTTTAGAAAAAGGTGCATGTAGATGATATTTCAAATATATCAAGACTCAATAAATTCCAACCTACCTAAATTACTACCACCATCATCTATATTTTTTTTATGAATGCCATTATTATTCGAATTTCATTTAAAATTCAGTCAAACCTTTATCATTGGTAGGACGAGAAAAATCACCTCAACAAACTCTTTTTAAACTAAATTTGGTATTTTTTTGTTACAAATACCTTTTGTTATTAGGTTTAGGAAATATCTGCAATTTTTAAATCTTCTACATTCTTTCAATTGTATTCTTTACATTATATTTAAATAAACTTTTTTTATTTAAAAAAAACAATATTATGGAAATAATCACTCGGATTTTATATTATTTAGAAAATCTATTACACGCTTTGTTCATTTAGTTCTTAAAGCGTAGAGTTTTAAGCATATGACTTGGAGTTCAAAAGTTACGGGTTTTATTCTCGCCTAGTGAAAAATACGCTAAAAAGTTTTTTTAAATTTATTTATAAATTAACGGACTAAAGTCCAATTACAAAAAAGACAAATAAAAGACGAAATGGAAAAAAGCAACAGAGAAGGAATAGCATATACATAATAATAAATGAAGCCATGACAAAAATAGGGCAAAATAAACATAAGAGAGAACATTCACGCCATGGTCTAGTCAAAGTTTTGATAGAGTCGTAAAGAATGACAAAAATCTTTAGACTGCTACCAAAAATTTCAAGACCATGGCTTGAGTTAATAAGTCTTGACATTCTGGACATTGGAGAATTCTATCCATAATTAGTATTGTGATGACTGAGGAACAGCAATTCATTGTTTCTGAATCTACAGCAAGGAATGTAGAACTGGATATGTTGCAACAGAGAAGGTGGGTCAATAAAACAGTTAATAATTTTGTAAATGAAAATTAAATCAAAGTCTTTCCTGCGCTTTTCAAGACATTTTCAATAATTGTTCAATTTCATCATATGAATAATCGCCTCTTTCTCGCCCTAATCTCCATGCAATAATGATTGCAAGTATGGGTGTAGTGATGTTGATTGTTAAGTTGATGGACCTTACAAACTTGATCCTACAACTGTTTTAAGGAATATTGATTAAAACGTTTATTGAAGGTCCGAGGAATGAGTTACATTTAGGTAAATTCATTAATAATAATAAAAGGATAGAGTATTTCACCCCTTTTATAACAAATTCAAATGTTAATTGAAATTATCATATTTTAAAAACAATCTTTTCAAATCTCTACCAACACAATGAAGTACCTACCTTGAAATGAGTGCATAAAAGCAACTGAGACTTTGTCTTAGCAAGTCAAGTAACATCCCGTTATTTTTCACGGGTAACAACTAGTAATAACACAATAAAACACGAAAGCGAAAAATCAGTAGGTACCCGTTAATTTTATAAGTTAAGTCCAAATATTGGAAAAGCGATCCAGGATCGTACATGAAACTAAGATTTTTTACAAGTAGTGTTGTTTTATAAGGAATATCTAATTATTTGAAAATGTTTTGTTATGTGAGTGTTATCAGACGTTAAATACAATTGAAAATATAACTGCAATTGTTTTGCGTGACTGTATTGACATGCTCATTATAGTATTCTGCATGTCCCTCTAACCTAACCTAACCTAACCTAACAGAGAGAGCTTGTGTGGGAATCGATCAAATAGGATTATTTAAAAAAGAAGAGAAAAACTGTTGCGTTAAGTTGAAAGGGGCATACACAATATAAAACAACGAGATCGTGAGTATCTACGCAAAATCTTACAGATTTATTTTTGGTTCTATTTCGCGTATAACAGTCAAGTACCGACTTTTTTTTAATACAAAAAGTCTTGAAATAGTGATTTTGTGGGGAACGGGCAAGGAAATAAAATAATATGTAAAATTTAGTTGTATAAAAAATTGTTTATTGGCGTATCAGCACAGTGTTGAACAAAACAACATGGTGAAGATATTATTTTGCTAGTAGTCCAGTCTTATTCGATTAATCAATGGTTGGTTGGAGGTTGTTGGATGATCATCTAACCCAGGTAGGCGGCAGAGTAGGGGTAGGCGGAGTAAGGGTAGGCGGAGTAAGCCAGCGGAGAGGCGGCGGCGACCAGGGGAGCAGAGTGCAGCAGGGGAGCAGAGTGCACCAGGGGGGCAGAGGCCAGCAGAGGGGCGGCGTGCACGAGTGGGGCGGGGGCGGCCGCTACCAAGGGGGTGGCGATGGCATGGTTGACGGTGTGGGCGGAGTACGAGGTGGCCACCGGCGCCACGGCGTAGGAAGCCAGCGGCAGGAGGCCGGCTGACGAAGAGGACACCAGGAAGGCGGAGACGATCAGGAACTAAAAGAAAAAAAATATTTAAAAATGATCCTTTTTTATGAATAGCTCGGAAGATGTGAGTAAACACAATGATTTTAACAACGGGATTTTTTGTGACATACCACACACTTGGCCATCATTTTGAATGGATTTTTTGGTTGACTTGCTTGGAGAAATAAGCAAAGTAGATTGATGATGTTATCAAAGCGCGCAGTGGGTTTTTATACCCGGCCCAAGAGTGATGAGCCAATCAATGGACATCCCACTCTGTGAGTGTGCGTAACACCGTCACGTTCTTGAGTTGGGCAAGTGGAATAATTCTTTGGAGAACATTCGAAGAATATTTTACTTTAGTCCCCGACTTGTACATAAAACCAAAAAACTATCTTTTTCTATTTTCTTATTAATTAATTGAAGAGGCAGCACCCAAAAATACAAACTTTTTGGTGTTTTAGTATAAGCAATACAATTGTTAGTTGTATACGGGTAGTTAGAAAAATGTCTAAGTTTTCCAGTAAATACCATTAAACAGTAACCTTTTAAATCCTTTTTGATAGCATATTAGAATTTTAGGAAAAATGTTCAAAAGTGCCTTTTCTGGTTTCAAAACTACACTTTTTATCGACATTTTAGGATGTTTTTCATAGAATTTAAGGGATTACAGTTGTAAGATTGTATTCGCTGGAAAATATTTTTCTAACTACTTATATAAAGTTTTCGGATAAATCATTTGTGTGATTGCTTGTATTTAAATGCTAGAAAATAACGTTTAGTGTCATTTTTGAGTGCCAAATCTTAGCATAACCACTACAGATTTAGAAAAATTGATTTTTTTAAACATGTTGATCTCTTTTTCTAAATGATAATAATAACATAAATGTTCATAAATTGTCAACTTTACAGAGCGCTGTTTAGTGATTCAATCACTTCTAATAGTTATTACCAGGTCTTGACTTGACTTGTCACTTTTAGTTTATTCTGTATAATTTGTCTTGGTATTTATTCTTTACTGATTCATACATTACCCTATACTTTTTTATTGTTCTTCTAAGTTTGTGTTACTTATGTTGTAAATTGGACATTAGTTAATAAATTAATAATAGTGCTTTTTGAAAGCGTCAACGAAGTCTTTTCCATTTGCAAGTTTTCTTTTACATTGTTTCATGACCAATCGTTTGAAATACATTCTAATTATGAGTATTCAACAAAAAAATGAAAAATGTCTAAATAGACGGAAATGAAAAATGAAACTCAGTCACACACGAAAACAACCGTCGCGATGCGTCGTTAATGTCATTACAAAATTTTCATCACTAACTTCAATATTGTTTTTGTCTTTATTATGAAAAAAATTGTTGAATTTATTTTAAAAAATAATTGAAATGGAGTGAAGTATTTATAAAACTACCAATTTTTGTTTTGTTATTTTCAGCAGCTTCTGATGAATAATTAAATAGTTATCACGAGCCGTATAAAAAAAACAATTGTTTCACCAACAAAGTCATTACTCTTACTTCTAGGAATTGATTGATTGATATTAACTGTATCTAATATTGAAATAAAAATTTCACAAAAGGTTTTATTGAAAAATTCTAATTTGTCGATATTTGTAAACATAGCATTCTCAGAAAAGCATCGATAAAATACGGGTTTCAAAAAAATATTTTGCTTTGACATGAAGCAATCACTTTATGGTAAGACATAATTAAATTTTAACTAAAAGTAACTTTGTTTTGACATCACTTTATTAGATACATATACCAACCGGTATCGGCTCTACCTGAACCTTCTTCAGGGTTGAACAAATATGTATTAAATTAAAACAGAATTGTAATGCTTGGGGAAAACATAAAATGGGTACATCTATAATAACAATTTGGGTAAAATTTTAATCAACTCGAAGAAAACAGAAGATAACCTAAGCCATTCAGGTATTTATAAACTTTGATTGCCCAGCATTCTACGTATGTAAAACTGCGAAAAATGTCAATACAAGGGTGACTGAACATCTTAAGTGCCTGAATGGAGTGGGTTACTCTGAATTCGCTTTGCATCTAATTGATACGGATCACTCTTTTCACAAATCTTCTGGACCAGATGTACTCCATAGACATGGGATAGGTCTACGCCTAAATAATTTAAAAGTCCTTAAAATAAAAAATCCTTAAAAAAAAAAAAAAGTAACTTGCTTAATAAGCAACTAGATTTATCCAGCAGCCCAATTTTAAATTTGTTCCGCTTCTACCCCCCTACCCCTACTCCTACCACCTCTCCCGTACTTAACCCCCACCCAAGTTGTTGTGCTCATTTTATGTTTTCCCCAAGCATTATAATTCTGTTTTAATTTAATGCATATTTGTTCAACCCTGAAGAAGGTTCAGGTAGAGCTGAAACCGGTTGGTATATGTAACTTATAAAGTGGTGTCAAAACAAAAGTTACTTTTTATTTAAAAATCAAAATATTTTAAATTCAGTTTTTCTTTTTAAAAAAGCGAAATAAAAAGATACTTTTATATTAACAAAATAATAACGAAGGCTCATGTTAGATAATAATAATAATAAATAATAATATTTGGACGATTTGTATAGCGCCGTTTTTGTGAAAAATCACCTCAAGGGCGCTGTACAGATCTTACTTTCTATCATTACATATTAATTCCTAGTTTAGATAAGAAAATATACAGGAACATACTTACCTGGCAGGTCCCATCAGATAGACACAATTTTTAAATTAAAATTATGATTATTATTTTAATTATTAATTAATTTATTTATTTTTAAGTTTATTTATTTATTTATTTTTTTTTTTTTTTTTTTTTTTTTTTTTTTTTTTTTTTTTTATTTTTTTTTTTTTTTTTTTTTTAAGTTATTTGTGAAATATCCTACTTATTTGGCGAAAATAACAAGACTAAAACACGTCAGGCAGCTGCAAAAGCGCCACGACATTTCTAACAGGTTATATGCGCAGGCAAAAAGAAGAACTGATGATTGTATTGCATTGACGAAAAAAAGTCGCCTGCCGGTTACCGGGCCGGCGGTCGAAGGAACGAAACATGTGGCAAATGGTCATCATGTGACGACCATTCTCGGGTGTGGCACTGCATTTAAAAAAAACTGATATTTGAAGATTCAAATATTTTCTTAAAAATCGAAATTACGTCGAAACTAGTCACTTTAAAATTATTTAGAGTTTATTCACTTAACCTATACACAGCAACGGTAATTTTAGTGTAATTTTAAAGAAATAATTTGTAAAATATCCTACTTATTTGGCGAAAAATAACGAGAAAGACTAAAAACACGCCAGGCTGCTCCGAGAGCGCCACGGCATATTCGGATGTATTTACTGCGATAAAAAGTTTTAGGCAATTAACTCATTTTTCAAGAAAAAGGAAAAATATCATTATAAGTTCGTACCATTTTTTTTGTTCCAATATAACTTGAGCAATTTCTTACTTAGTTTTTGAAATTTCCGCCAGAAGTGTCAAGGACACGTTTTCATACGGAACAACATATACTGTTAGATATTAGTTCCAAGGATTCTTCACATCATTACTTAGTAAATTCGAATTACTTAATACTTAATATGATTTTATTCTGGAGGGTTCGCCTTCTTTGGAAACTTTCGCTTTGTAAACAATTTATCGAAGTACGCTGTTCTTAACTATTTACTGCGCATTTTTCACAATACTACGATTTTATTAATACAGAAATGTTAATAACATACGTCGTATAAATATAACCTTCACAGATTCTAAACGCGAAACAACGCATTTGACAAAGTAAAATAAAATAAACAGAGTATTCAAATCAAGCCACATTTTTTATAGATGATCCCTCTAGCAGAAAACAACTTACTAAAATCGCGACAATTCTCCCCAAAAGTGTGAAGAGAGGATACACTCCTTCTTCCATTCACATTCATAGATACATAAACGTTGTTCTATTATTACGATTCTTAATATGATCCCCGTTTGAAACACTAGATCGAGTAATGAATTTCTAGGACCCCGACTTTTTCCTCTACGCACTTCCGCGTTATGTATTCTCTTGACACTCATTTCTTCGTCCATCTGCGTTACTTTCTCAAGCACTATCGTTACCCTTGTTACGCTTGCTTCGGAATTAAACTTATTTAATATTCGCTTCATCAATACGTGACTTAACTATAGTCTTTTTTACAAATTTATTTATATTTTTTACATGGTAGCTTTTTAATATTTTTTCCTATGCCATTTGTATGCTCTACTAGCATACATCGAGGTTGGTATCAGAACTTCGACGCGGGCTGCTATCCTCGCTTGGAATTTTCTTTTCAGTGATTACTCAAATCAGTTTTTATTCCTTCCCATTCTGACAGAAATAGCACTTGTTATACTCATTCTGAAAAAACGATGACTGTATTTATTTGGCATCGAGCCCTTCAAACGATAAGTTAAAAAACGAGCGCGTGCCTGCGTTACACCTGTCTTACATAAGTTCTGATCGAATCAGTGTTGGTTGAAAAACTCGTTATAAAGAGATTTCAGAGAAAGCTTTTTTATATGGATAAAGTGTGTTCCCCACCAGGAATTCCGCAGATCGTACTCAATTTCGTACGAACATTACCATAATAAATTGAAATTAAATCGGTTAATGATGAAAAAATATGTCATTTGTGTGACTTTTATCGAAGTAAGTACAGTTTTATAGGTAAAATAGATAGTGTAGCCTATTCGCGCTTAACATTTTTTAAATATCGCTGTATGACAACTCATTTTACAAAATGTTGCGAGAAAAATCTTTAAGGCCTTTTTTTATTACAGAAGTTTTATGGTGTTTCGCGAGTGTATATATATTTTTACACAAAAAATCTGATAAACTATCATAAAAGCCCTTTTTTTTTAGATATTAGAATGATAAGGTCAAAACAAAACTCTTTTGTAATTCTAAGAATAAAACACCATATTCAAAAATAATATTTATAGCACAAAATGTTTCCTTTATTCGCGTTACAAAAAACCTTTGATAAAGTTAATACAACGAATCACAAAAAACATCTTTAAATACACTTTAATAAGGTAATTGGTATTTTATTTCTTTGAAGAAGAGATGAAATGAAAGTTTTCTATCGTTTTTAGTACCATATGTTTTAGGTCCTTCTTTTGCTACGCACGTAGACACATCAAATGATTCAGATTAGAAATTCAGGTCAATATGTAGTTAATGCTAAAATATATTTTAATGCCCGAGAGTTCATGCATACTGTCCTTACATATAAGTATCGAAATATTATCAAATAAAATATTAATCCAGGACAGCAAACATATTCTTGATTGCTCACATACTTATTGCAAAATATATGTAGATTGTTCTGGAAAATAGTACCTTTCTGATGGAAAGTCACTAGAAAAACTGTAACGTTGTGTACGTCTTTTTGATTGTACGAGCAACTCGTTTCGACACAACCGTATGGTAGCAGCTTGGGGAGGCCTTCATTATAGCATTTGATAGACAGTGACTAATGATAATGCTTCAACAAATCAAATTATTTGATAACTCTCCGTAATCGCATGGGAGTATGCTACTTCCCAACCATCCTCTTCCCCATTTCCTTCCCTCCCCACTACTCTTAGACGCACAACATACCCCAATCAGGAAGTCTATAGTCTCATTGGTTTCAGACGGTTAGGAACAGTTGAGATTTATTAAAACAATTCAACTCAATAAAAAAGACTGAAATTTGAGAACACTTTTTTTAATATTAAAGAAAGAAAAACATTCCCGGGTTACGAATGTAAGCGGAAGATGTTGCTTGTGCAATGATGGAGGACCTATGTAAATTTGTCAAACACTTGTTGAAAATGAGTGAGATATTATTATATTCATGTCTGTCTAGTAATTAACATGTAGAATTTGTAACGTAGCTACTTACGATTTTATCAAATAGCAATAAACTCTTGGCTAATCTTAAATCGTATGAATACTAATAAACCACGACATTTTTCGGTACGTGATGACTATTGGTGTTTATTTGTATGCAAGGAAGTCAATTATTGCTTCGGCGGTTCCAATCGACGTCAAGTCCTGATGAAAAATTGCAACACTTATGATGTTTTGCAAAAGATACCGTCGAATTTACTCGGCAATTTGAAGGTATAAAAACAGAAGGCTGTTCTTCGGAAGTATCATACTTTCAATTCGTCAATCGTACAAGCAACAGCCAAACGAGAACCACAAAAATGGCCGCTACAAAGATGGTAAACCAATTTAAAAATCACAAAAAAACAATAATGTAGGATCGGTATAATAGATTAAATAATAATTTTTGATAAAATTACTATTATTTTTTTTTTTAAATTTATGTGTTCAATATTTCAGATCTGTGCATTCCTCTTCGCCTCCATGGCAGGAGCAAACGCTGGAATCCTCTCTGCACCCCTAGCATTACCTTCAGCGCAGCTTCTTTCTGCTCCTGTCCAAGTGGGATACGCCACTTCTGTGCCTCAGAACATACCTCCGTTTGCTAGCCAAGTTAATATTGTGAACAGAGCTGTGTCTGGTTTCGCATCTCCATTCGCTGCACCTTACGTAGCCTCTCCTTATTTGGGAGCTCCTCTTGCTTATACTGCTGGACCTCTCGGAGCTCCACTTGCTTATAATGCTGGACCTCTTGGAGCACCACTTCCTTACACCGCTGGACCTCTCGGAGCTCCACTTCCTTACACTGCTGGACCTCTCGGAGCTCCTCTTGCTTACACTGCTGGACCTCTCGGAGCTCCACTTGCTTACACTGCTGGACCTCTCGGAGGACCTTTGGCTTACAATGGTCTACCACTCGGAGGTCGTCTTGCTTACAATGGCGCACCGCTTGGAGCGCCCCTTGCTTACAATGCCGCACCTTTGGGAGCGCCTCTCGCTTACTCTGCAGCACCCCTTGCGGCACCTCTTGCTGCACCCCTTGCGGCACCTCTGGCTCCAATCGCAGCACCTCTTAACGCACCCCTGACCGCTCCTGTAGCACCACTGGCTGCCCCATCCGCACCTGTTCTTGTTAATTAAACACCTGAATTTCAGTTCCAGCAAGAGCTGTATTTGATGATTTGTACATAGTTCTGGTAAATGTTGTTATAATATTATTTTTAAATTGAAATAAAGCTGTTTATGAAACAAAAAGTTTTTTTTTGTGAAAATGTGTGTATTTTTCGTTAGATTTACTGATTAAAGAAGATTTATTGCAAGCATATATTTTTTTATAAATAATAATTGATATATTTAAAAGGTGTATATGCGTGAGTACAAGAAATGGAAACGCGAACATAGTTTTCTTTTACCTAAATATTCTGTAGAAAAATCAAAATGTGTCCACAAAACAATAAAAAAATCACGGTCGCCCTAAATCAAATATGTGAATATACCTTAGGTTAAATTTGCCGACAACCTATTCTGCCAACTATTTCGTTTGGCAATTTCTGTTTAAAAGGGAATCGTATCAATACCACGATAATTACAACTACAGAAAATGAAAGCAAGCAATATTCCAATAGTTGCTATTAATAAAAATATTGTAACTACTCAAAGCAATTCATTGTACCTAATGTAAAGGTTTTTTAATTTTATTAAAACAATAATTATTATTATTTTAAATAAAAATAAAAAAAACAACAATTTTTAGTTAAAGCTCTGCGATGTAATTATTTTTACGCGTGATAGCTGTTTCGCCTTCTGAGGGCTTTATCAAACTGTAGCCCTGTAACTGTAACCCTCAGAAGGCGAAACAGCTGTCACGCGTAAAAATAATTACATCGCAGAGCTTTTAACTAAACATTGTTTATAAAAAATTTAAATTAATAAAAATTATTGTTTAAATAAAATTAAAAAACCCAAAAATTAAAATGGAGTTCTACAAAATAAATTTTAAAACCATAAAAAAAATTTAAAAAAATACCTAATGGAAATTACAATTAGGTACACTTTCACAATTCAATACAAAAGTTACCATTCCATGAAAGATTCCAAAGTTTGGTTGGGTAAAATATTCCAATCAATGTTAAAGAATCCCATTAAGCTCTGGAGTTGTTATATTTGCAACGATTTTATCCACAATTATATAGATTTATTAAACATTGAAATATGTTTTTAACTGTTACCAAAAAAGGACGCTATTTTGTATGCTACATATACTTACTAAAGATTTTGGTGAAACAGCATGAAACTCGGGCAAAGTTAGCTGGGTGGAACGTAATAGTAATAAAGAAGTAAAGTATGATTTTCAGAGAAAGTTTTTATCTAAAATTTATTTCATTACATAAAGCAGGCATGATAAAAATTGTTATTGTTGCTTGGTAATTAATATCCTAAAACAATAGTTGGATAAATGCTTACATCAAAGTAAAACAAAAACGTGAATAAATTAAATGGCTAAAAGGTCGACAAAATAGGTGACAAGCGGTTCATGCATTGGGTAGGTACTTTTTATTAACAGCTTTTACTAAATAAAGGGCATCGACAAAGTTGTTGTACATTATCGAGTAATTGTAATTATTACACCGTTAAAAAGTATATAGATGGGATCATTAACAACTTTTAGGAAACTAGTTGAGATTAATGTAAAGATTATTGATTTCTGAAGACAGTTTATAATTTAGCACTTCTTGTTAATAATGGAACATGAGGCAATTATAAAAATGTGCGTTCGTTTGTCATCTATTCAGATGTAAAATTTGAACCATGAAGCAGAAATCTGTTCAGAAATGGCAAAAAAATTTAAGCGGTGATCTCTGTCGTCATGAAATTAGCTCAATTTTTGGTGATGTTGTAAGTATTTTCTAGGACAACGTAATTATTTTCAGATGGCAACGTTATTTCCATAGTGAGCTATGAATCTTTGAAATGTTTATATCAACAAATAAGACAGGCCACCACATTGTTAATTACATACCGTACAATTATTAAACATAAAAGATATCTTTATGCATAGTGTAAAATATAATAATCATGACTGTCTTTATGTGTTGTAAATCTGTACAAAAACAAAGGAAAATTCAAATTGAGTTTTTTCCCCCGACCAATTATAAGTGAACAGCATCCATCATCAGTTATTTAACCTTCTGAAGACAATAGAAACAAGCATAGACAAAACAGTTGTCCTTTATAAAATACAACTTTAAAAAAATATATATTTATAAGAGAAATTGAGGAAAAATTAAAACGAATTATGGAAAATAATAAAGCAAAATAAAACTATTAAAAAAATCCAATGCCGTTCAAAACAATTTTATGAATAAATTTAAAAAAAAAATCTTCAAATCAAAAAAATGAAATAAGCAACTGATGACGTTAACTGAAATGTTTATAGAAAGTGGTACGTTTTCATTTAGCCTTTTACGTAGAGTCTATTATAACCGGAAGTTTATAATCTTTACTCAATATTTTTTTTAAACCTCACAATTCTCTCCTCTTTCCTCCCACTTCTTCATGCTCACAACTCACACTACAATTTCTTACTACTTTAGCTTTTTAGATTTTTTATTCCGGACAAGTAATAAAACCACGATATTTTAATGATAATAATAGTAATCAATTGAAATAATTTCTCATAGTCGATAATCTATTTAATTCAATACAAACAAGAAATTAGACATATTTGCAAATAACTACCAATAAAGATATAATTACAGAAAAAAAAAGAAAAATTACAAGGAATGTACTTATAAAAAAAATAAAAAAATACAGGCAGTGGTGACGGTCACATTAATATGTCGATCCCGGAAGACATTTCTTTTAGGAGCAATATACTCCTCCCCAGCTGCAAAACCATTGGCAGGTTGGGAATGATTGGTAATGATATACGTAATAATGTGACATGCCTTTAAAAAACCATTGAACATGGAGCGTTCTTGAAAATAATGCAAATAATCGAAACCACTCAAATCTTTTATGCATGCAAGGAAGTCAATAATTGCTTCAACGATTTCAATTAAAGTCTTGAAAAACAATTTCAACACTAATTTAATCGGTACATTACAATGAGACGGTTTGTAAAACATCCTTAAAAACATATTTGTGTAAGTAGAAGACAAAAGAAACACAAATAAAATTTTCTTCTTTTACTAATAAAAAAGTATATTCCACATCCTGGGCGATGCGAAACATAATTTATTATTTAACAAATCTCATTTATGTTTAAGAATCTTTAATGTAAAGAAGAAAATAAATTGAAAGATTTCCACCGGTGAGCTGTGGAGGCATAATTTTAGTATCTCTTGTATGTCTAGAGTTTCAAGTTCATCACTACTATTTTCAGTTTCCTACTTTATTTCCTCTTCCAGCTCTAGAGCTTTGAAATATTCAAAAAATTCAGAAAAGCTTAATGTTTTGATACTTAATTTTTAATTTGTGTAGTGAGAAACAACATTTAAAAAAAAAAAAACAGTTCAGATCTCGGGTAAATTAACCCATTTGTAAGTAATATAATAAATGAGTAAGTATTTCTACAAGTTTTCCATTTCTTATATTCATTTATATAAATACATATTTTTTATTTTTTTTACAGTGAATACCGCACAAGTGTCCCAACTGCTTCCAACTGCTTAGAGCCAGTGAGGCTGAAGGTAGGGGGTAGGGGAAGGAGGTGGGAAAGAGGAAGGTTTGAAAGTATCTGGCTACTCAGATCTGGTCACCAAGCACGGTTAAAGCCATTTCAAGCATTGTTTCGATTCTAAATGGTGGTCTTTCACCAGAGCCATACTTGGAGTATCTACCACTCTGGAACCTGCCGCAAATATACTAAATAATAATGGATATGAATCAAATGTGATTCGACACATATTAATGAAATAAAAATTATTTGCGTACGCCGGATTTGAATCCACGACTTTCGAGATTCGTAGTTGAGCGTCTTACCACTTGACCACGGAGGCTATTTTGTTTTTAAGTAGTGCACACATAAACCCTATTTGATGTTATGCATGCTCTTATATAACCAAAAAGTTGTTACTTGTCACACGCAAATACGATTACAACTTTTTTGTAATGATAATGGTTCTTACACAAAACCAAATACGAAGTTTTATATTATCATCTGTTAAAAGACAAACTTTCAACGGTGGAAAAAAGTTCTTACGTTCAGCGATGACGAGAATAACTAAGATCTAACATATAAAGCAAATAATCTTTTCCTGAAGAAACCAGGGCTCTGGAAAAAAGCTATAATACTCTGGTTTCAACCATTTTCAGCTCACTACAAGATTTCCACCAATAGCTTCATACATAGATTCAATATATCAAATATTCACTGTCTACAAAAATAAGACATATGACATCATGTTAATTTAAGTGTTTTATTCCATATTTTTGATTTCTTAAAAAGAAAAAACATATAATTCTGAAAATATTTTTGCTTAATTCGTGAAACGCAAAATAACTGCCCGAAATGAAAAAAAGTCGTAACGATTTTTGTTTGTTTTTTGTTTTCTCAGAAGCTGAATATTATTAAAATAAGTACTCATGAAACGCTTAACAAAAGCATAAGAAAATGTATAAGATGCTTTTAAAAACCTTTATCCAAAAAACAAAATCTGAATAATTATGATAAAGCTGTTCATAGAAAAAAAAATACTGGGAACACTGTTGTAGCATGTAGTTTAAAGGTTTCATTTTCTTAGGAGCATCCTTAAAATAATATAAATAATCAAAATTATTCAAATGCTTGTGTATGCAGAGAAGTCAATTATTGCACCGGCCCGGGCGGTGGTTTCAACATGAATTCAATCGGCACATTACAATGAGATCGATGTTTCGTAAAAGTTACCGTCCAATTGGTTTGGGGATATAAAAACGGAAGACTGTTCTAAAAAAGTATCATATTTTCATTTCGTCTACTGTACTAGCAACAGCCTACCGACAACCACAAAAATGGCCGCTACAAAGATGGTACAGAATTGATTCAATTGGATATTGAAAGATCATCAAATTTGAACAATGAAATAAAAACTGCAATATTTTAGTTTTCATTTTTAATAAATATTAATTTTTCGGGTAAATTAAAAACGTTGTTTTATCGTTTTTTTACAGATTTGCGCATTCCTCTTTGTCTCCATGGTAGGAGCAAACGCTGGATTCATTTCTGCACCCCTAGCTCTACCTTCGGCGCAGCTCCTTTCTGCCCCTGTCCAAGTGGGATACGCCACCTCTGTGCCTCAGAACATCCCGCCGTTCGCTAGCCAAGTCAACATCGTAAACAGAGCTGTTTCTGGTTTTGCCTCTCCGTTCGCTGCACCTTACGTAGCCTCTCCTTATCTGGGAGCTCCTCTTGCTTACACTGCTGGTCCTCTCGGAGCTCCACTTGCTTATACTGCTGGATCTCTCGGAGGACCTTTGGCTTACAATGGTCTACCACTCGGGGCTCGTCTTGCTTACAATAGCGCACCGCTTGGAATACCTCTTGCTTACAATGCCGCACCTTTGGGAGCACCTCTCGCTTACTCTGCAGCACCCCTGGCAGCACCCCTTGCGGCACCTCTTGCGGCACCCCTTGCGGCACCCCTGGCTCCAATTGCAGCATCTCTTAACGCACCCCTGACCGCTCCTGTAGCACCACTGGCTGCTCCATCCGCACCTATCCTTGTTAAGTGAAAACCTTAACCCAATGATGAATGTTTGTACATATTGTTTTGTAAGTGTTATTTTAAAATAAAAATCAAGGTATATATGAAAAATATTTTCGTTTTATTGTGAGAAAAATCTATTTTTTCCAATCAATTGAACCGGTTTTAAACGGATAAAAATATTCATTTTCAGATATGGAATTTTAATGGGAATACATCACATTTACCGATGCGTATGCTGGCATTTACAATGCGAAATCATCTTCAAGTTTTCCGTATTTATTATTAAATAAATTTTCTTCTATATTATTAAAACCTTCTTTTTTAAAAATATAAATGTCATATATAAATGTTGTTAAGAAAGATAGAGCTGCTTCTTAGTAATACCTTTCATAAATATAATCACACCGAAAAACATCACCGTCGAAATAAATAAGGGAATTTCAGCTTGAAAAGGGTACACGCTGCTTTAGGAAAAGGGTGAACGACCTTTGAAAAACAATTTAATGTAAATTTAAATAATAATCACCATAAATCTTTTGCCACCCTTAATTGCATTGACGTTTAGAAGCGAAAATCGTTAAGAATGGCCTTGTAACGATGTGATAAAACTTGATAAATTCCATGAAAAATCAGTTTAAAAAAAACACTCGATCGGTCGACCATTTTTTAGCTCAAAACCTTCTATTTGAAAAGAATTATAGATTAAACACGATAATTACGGTTAAATATTATGAAATACATAATATCTAGCTAATCCTGACATTATTATAAAAAATCATAGTTAATAAAAAAAACAGTTTACATAATACAATATAAATATAAAAAAGCATGACAACAATGGTTTTAAACGGTTTCGTATTTATTGCGGTCAATAAAAAAGTATATATTGAAATGTGAACATTAAAAAGTGTAAACATCTATAATATATCAAATAAAAATAACAATTATTATTCAAAATTGTTAATTGAGCAGTTTTTTTTTCTCGTGTATTTTTTATTGCATTCTTCAATGTTGTACGTGATTTTCCTCCTTTTATCTGTGTTTTTGTTAACTTTATACGACCGTATTACTTGTATTTATTATTGTATATTGGTTGGTACTTTTATCGTAAGTGAACCTGGGGCATAACTTTAATATGGCAGGTGGTGTTTTGCATACCCCCCCCCCCAAACCACGCTGAAATAATAACCTTACTATCGATATAACTTTTTTAAAATTATTGATTTTCTTATAGTCGCATAAGAGATATGCAAGCTTTGTATTTGCGATATAGGGTTTTGACTTGAAAATAACTCATATGGTTCCAAATTCCCGCAAAGGGTCTACTCTTACCGTTCAATATGGAAATCATTATTCCCAAAAATATTTAAAACAAAATATTGGTACGGTCTTAGAATATTCGAAGACATATTTTAGAATAATAAATTACGAGTAAATAAAATTTATTTTCTAGTTTTAATTTATTCGAGAGAGTGTTTACGTTTAAAAGAAGCTCTACTTATTTGTAATGAGATATACAATGGAATACCAAAATGTTCGTGAACGTGGCATTCAATTAAAGACACTTTTCTTTTTGGTCAAACATTTTTTCGTTGAGTAATGATGATTATGGTTAAAATTATGGAAAACACCCTTGCACAAACAAATTGACATAACCAGCTTAAGAGGCAAAACAACTATCTCAAATAAAAAAAAAATAAATAAATATATATATATATATATATTTACGAGTATATAAATCAATAATCTTCAACGTAAATATGAAACAGAAAAAAATAACGGTCGCGACCGAGACTCGAACTCGGAACCACTACTTTATCCGGGTGTAACGCTTTTGCCAATTGAGCCACCAAAACCTTGTAATAAACCGGCATTTTAAATCGATCTCATTCTTCATTTTAAAATTATTAATATCATTTTGTCAATTTTTCTTCCGATTTGGCTGCCATCTTAAAATTGAAAAAATGATATGAATACTTTTTAAAGGAAGAATGAGATCGATCAAAAATGCCATTTTCTTATAAGGTTTCGGTGACTCAATTGGCAGAAGCGTTACTCCCGGATAGAGTAGAGGTTCCGAGTTCAAGTCTCGTTCGCCACCGTTATTTTTAGTCTCGTATTTACGTTGAATTTCGATAATTAATATAAAAATAATATGCATAAAATCTTTGAAGTTAATAAAAAAATATGTTTAAAGGATAAGAACAATTTAGAGATGAGGAATACTTTACAGTGCCTAACATACTTTCTACATAAACTTAAGTTTTTGTTGTAAGACACACATGCGCACCTAACGCTGGGAACCCTGAAGCGTAAATTTTTATAAAAAAAACAATATGTATTATCAAAACAACAAAAATCTTTTCAATAAGTATTATGTAAGCTTTCTCAGAAACGTTTTTTTTTTAAACACCTTATATTAGAAATTATCATGGAAGAACTGTACAGTAGTACACTCACCCACAGATAATATGGGACACAACTGCTTATTTATGCCTTAAAATATACTCATTTGAAGGGCGAATGAAAAATCACATAATTATTCACAGTAAAAAAATCTTGTACCGCGCGACAGAAACTCCAATTTTGCCTCTGTTAGACGAACAATTGTGTGAAATAACATTGACGCTTTCACGGAAGCTTTTCGTTATACTTTTTAAATGTCAAAGACTATTTCATGGAGTATGAAAAAGCTGTTTCATAACAGGCAAATTAAAAAGAAAATATTACCAATCAAATTTTGATTCAGAAGGTAAAAAACGTTCTTGTTTTGAATTCAGGAATTAAAGGCCAAATAGAAAAATTAATAAATTTCATCGCAGTTTCCAGAAGTTTCCGTAGTTTATTTTCAACGTTTTTTTATCTGTGTGTTATATCATGTTTTTTGTTTTTATCTAGGAATATGAATTGAGTTTAGATATATAAGGTATTTTCAGATAAATTAGCAATATACGAAAAATAATTAGTTATTTCAATAAGTAGGTACACTTCTTTAAAATACAGCATTAAAACCTACAATAATTGAACGAAACAAAAGTGTTTATTGTTTTATACGTAATATTTGTGTAAGTAAGATTATCATTAAATATACAGATTGATAATTTTAGAAGTCCAATGACCTTATTATTGACTTATTGTTAACATGTATCCATCATCGATAAATTGTGGTCACGAACATATTGCACCTATGCATCTCTGATAAAGACTGCATTTAATTACCTTGAAGAATAAAGTTTGGCGAAAATGCATATTATTCCATGTTTTCTTACGCTGAACATAATTCGCATTCTATGATTGTACCGGTGCAACGTTGTTCTTGCAAGTATTCTAACAAAAATGTCGTAAACCGTGTATTTCGTAACATGTTCATTGTCATCATGTATTTTGCTGTAAGACCAAATAATCATTTCGGCAAGATCGGTGCCAGTATAAAAACCAATAGCAACGAGATGTCTACATGTCATTCACATTCGATTATCTGAACGCAAAGGAGATCCACCCCCAAACTCAAAATGACTTCTATCAGCTTGGTAAAACTACTTGTTTGAAATACTATTCAAAATATGAATTAAATAAATACTTAAAAAATGTTTCTAAAGTTGTAATTCATTTTCAGATATCTATATTCTTTGTTCTTGCATTTGCAAGCGTCCACGCAGGAGGGTTGCCTCTGACATCGGTGTTATCAGCAGCCCCAGTTTATGCATCATCTCCACTCTTGGCCAGAAGCTCCTATTCCTCTCCCCTGCTGGTTCCAGAAGCATTTGCAGCATCGGCCCCAGCTTTTACTCGGGCTGCAGCTCTTCCTATTGTCGGTAGGGCAGCTCCTCTTCTTGGTCCAGCTACTGTTGGATATGCTCATTCTGTTCCTCAGAACATCCCTCCTTACGCGAGTCAAGTAAGCATCGTGAATAGGGCGCTCTCGGGGTATATAGCCTCTCCTGTAGCTGCCCGTTATCTGTCATCTAATGTTGCGCCAGCTTTCTTGAGATCACCATTGGCTTACTCCGTTGCTCCTGGATATTCTTCACTTCCTTTCTTGAGAACCGGTGTGGCTGTTCCCTACGCTCTCCGTACTGCGGCACCTTTACCTCTCGCAGCTGCTCCACTTTCTTACTCAGCGACTCCTTTCGGATACTCCGCTTCACCGCTGGCCTACTCCGCTGGCGTTCAACCTCTTCATACTCAGGCTATCTTCCCACCTATCTACCCCGCGGTGGCACCTGTCGGAGTAGGTGCTAGGGTTGCACCAGTCGGTGTTCCAGTCAGAATCGCTCCTGTTGGAGTTCCTATTGGAGTTCCTGTTGGAGTTCCAGTTGGAAATCCTGCTGTAGATGCTCCTGTGGAGGACGCCCAAGAAATTTCTCCAGATTCAGAGGAAGATCCAGCCGTGGTTGCTGGCAGAACCAACATCTTAGAAGTCGACCCAAATAGCGAAAACGCTACCGAAAATCCTGCTGCAAGCGCTGATGATGCCGAAGACAGTGCTCCTGAACGCCAAACAGTCGATGAACCAATCCAAACCTCCAACTAATTTACATCCCATCTCATACCTTGCCTTAAAAATCCAATGCATCCTGACTTCCTGGAACCACGAATAATATTCTTTTACGAGTGACTGAAAATGTTTCCTATCGATTATAATTTTATTTGAGTGATTCCTTTGAATCTTTAAATAAATGTTTAAAAAAATGTATTTTTGTTTCTTTAAAATATTTTTCCTGTGTTTACATATTGAGTTAAGCTGGAATCGAAATGTAAATTTAGACAACATCTTCTATTATCTACCATTGAACATTTAATACGTATTTAAGTAGGAAAATTAAAAATTCTCAATCCACAAGGAAAGTAATTAAATGCGAATATTTTATTACGGTGATATTTTCGTTATCAAGAAAATATTTCCTTTAAAGTTCAAATGTGGTTTGTTACAGTTGAAATAAGATAAGAGTGGGTTGCTTTGATGGAAAAAATATCTATTTTGAAATTCTATTTACAACATTTAAAAATCTATCGGATTAGCTTATCGAATAGAATTTAACAACGTAGAAATAGAATGTTAAATACTTAATAAAACCAGCATAGAGCTGAAATGTTGCTTTAAAAAAAACTCAAAAAATCAGATATAAGAAAAGAATTAAAGATTTTGTTCCTTTTATTTGAGATTTCACTGTAGTGATGTGAATTTCTCATACCAACTAAAATATTAGGACTCCATTTAAGTCAGAGAAAATCTGACTCATTTACCTACCTACGTCTGACAATTGAATTTGGTAGTTATGTATAGACTGAAACTTCAAAATACTTAATTTACCTGACTTTGTACATGGGAGGCAGGTTCGAATTTTTTGACTTCGACGTTTTTATTAACCTCGTAATATTAAGTTTAACACCCGGTTTAATGTGAACATTTCATTTAAAATATATTTGTTAAATAATTCTATTCTGGTAATTTGTAACCCGTTCTACAGTATGAGTTACGAACGATAAATTATGTTAATTGTCCAACCATAAGAATGTAAATACTGTGTTTCCTTTCTAAGATCATTAAGATCTCCTTGTGGTGCGTGAAGTGACCAACTCAGACCATTCTCAGACCAACTCAAATAGTGAGGTTCCCTCAAGCCCAACAAAATTTGACTCATATACATACGTCTGACAGTAAAATTTTGGTAGACACCTTTGACTGGAGCTTCAAAATACTTAATTATCCTGTGTGCATAGGAGGGTGGTTCGATTGATGTTGTTGATAGACCGACTATTTTTTAAGCTTTGGCATGCCGAGCCTGTTTAACGGATACGAAAGTGGATCCTTCTTGGAGAAACTGGCGGCTTTACTCGCTTGAACAACAACGAAAATCAATGGAAAGCTTAATATCCTTTCACAGTTAATGTCGCATCATGATAACGAATCATTTATCTGACTCGTACTGTTGTAACACGACAGGTAATGTCAAACGAGCAACTTTCTTGGACATCTATATGATGAATTATTTAAGATGACATACGCATTTAAGGTGAATTGTTTGAGTTAAACAAATATAATTTGATTAAAAGTATTTATTTCTATATAATAGTCAAGCGTGGCAATGTGCATTTTCTAACAAATTGACATAAAATATAATCACAGTGGAACAACTACTAAAACAAATTTATATAATTTTTCTAAGCCTGCTACAGCTTATTTACCGAAAGCAAGAAGGGAATCGTGAGAAGCTAAATGAGGATTGAAAATTGGAGCACTTAGAATTGGGGCTGGGGCGAAATGAGGCGCTGCAATGATGGGAGCATGTACAGAACGGGCGTCAGGTATTTCTTGAAAATGTTGATTTGGCTCGCGAAGGGTGGTACAGCGTAGGGGATCGAGTGCTTCAAGCCAACCACTGCAGGTATGGCGGGTGCAAACGCAGGTACAGCTGGTGCGAGAGCAGGCAGGGCATGAGCGAACGCTGGAACTGGAGCAGCAAATGCAGGCGCTAGTGCAGGGGCAAACACGGGAGCGGATGCAAACGCAGGCAGGCCATGTGCAATTGCAGACGTAAATGGATATGCGTGTGGTGCGGCCACTAATGGATGTTGCAGGTAGTGTCCTGATGCATTGATCCTTACCACTGCAAGGATGAGTAATGTAACAGAAATCTGAAAAAAGAAATAAAACAGTGGCTCAAATTTTCTACCATTAATATTTTAAACAGTTTTGTTGTGGTGCTGTAGCGGAGATCTCAGTTTTATCCTCCCATTCTGCTCAATGTGTATTTTTTGAACAAGAGGAAGAGGTGAAAACGAAGCTTTCAGTAGTACATCTGTAATCATTATATCTTATGGACTTGATAAATACCTGCACTAGAATATTGTTTTGAATTAGTCATTCGTAATGCGAAATACGTCAACTTTTATTTTATTACAAACGAGGTGGTTTAATTAGAAAAACTATTTATAATATTATATTTGTTGTTGCTTTTACAAAAATGTAGAGTTTTTAAATGTTCAACTTACCATATTAGTTTTTGAGAACATCTTTATTGCGTTATGTCTCTGCTGAGCGAATGACAAGGAGATGTAGTTGACGTGGAAGTCCTAAAGAAAGTGTGACGTTATTTCGATGTTATGAATCTTTTATACCCGAGACAGTTGCATACACAATGAAGGGACTGCGTAACAGAAATTTTCTACGCATCCATACGTTATGCGACCGCGGTGATAGTACCCCAGATAGGCGAAAGTTATATTTCATGTAAGCCATTCATGCGATGAGATCTTCAGAAAGGCGTGTTCGACGCTAAGGAATCTATTTGAAGCTATGAAACTCGTCTCGCCGAGAGAAAGAAAGATTAAAAAGAAAGCTATGAAGTAAAACCTTCATTTTTTATTTTTATACTGGGCAGGAATTCCATATGTCAAAAGCCAATGGAACTGTGGCATCGCCATTAGGGAATTTCTTGATGCTGTAGGAAGTAAGAGGTTAGAAAATGCCTGGTTATTCAAATCTTAACATTACAAGAAAAAAATCGATTCTAAATGGTGGTCTCTGACCAGGACAATATCGAGAAGTCCTTCCAATCCAAAACGACTTGCAAATGTTTTATATTGAAAATTCTGCATGTGAAATAACCCACGTAAATTAAATAGAATTCTATACAGTAACGCCAGATTTCGAGCAAACGACTTTTATGTTCAAAGCCACGGATCTTACCGTTTCGCTACGGAGGTCGTTTTTAACTTTTAAACTAAACATCCACCACAATAAAAAAGCAGTAATAACAGCAAAAGGATATGGTTCTTTATCACATACCAATTTCATAGAATAAAATAATGACTAGTGACACAGAACAAATGTTTCGAATTCTCAGTTTTTTTCCATGGTTTTCCCGTGAATAACGTTTAAAATATGCTTTTCTCAAAATAAAAATATCCCGAACCATTCCGGAAAAATGCCTTTACAAACTTGTCTGATGAAGAATATTTTCATTATTTTAAATAAATGTGTTTACGCCTCAACGGTTTTATAGATCTGGAAAATATGTTTAAAAATCGAGCGATTTTTTTGCACCTCCAACGTTAACGTAAACAAAAACACCGCGGTAACATTTTTTTATTGATCTGCTAGCTGTGAATAGGCTCACCAAATCTACGTTCTACGAAACCGGGATAAAATAAAATGAATACTGACGGAGAAGAATGCTGAAAAATTCTATATTTTTTTTTAAATTTTCTTCCATTTCTGATCCTGTCGCTGAGGTATTTCAAATGACTTCCGTTAGTCGTAGAACTTTCAGGAAACAACATTTATTTTAAAAAACAGTATAACTTTAGCAGTTGTGTTTGGTACTCCACTTTTATATTCTGACTAAACTGGTTGTTATGGAAAACGCCCTTTCACATGGGGTGGAATACTCTTTACGTAACTTTTTTTCTATTCAGTATAAAAATATATTTTTAGTTTTTAATGATAATAACCTGACAATATTTGAAAAACCCTTACTGCCATCATAAGAAGCTGAAGATGTTGCTTGTGCAATGATGGAGGTCTTAGCCAGCAGGGGAATTGAACGCACCACGCCCGGGTGGGAATCCGACGCGTTTGTCCACTCAGCTATCGACCGGTCCATCCGGTCGAAAATTATCCTATACAGTCTCGCAAAGTTCTTTATGGGGTAATTTTATTAGTCTCTGTGTCTTCATTGCGATTAATAAAACAATTCTAGAACAAAATGATCAACTGGCCAGGAAATGAATTTAAAACGGGACAATCCCGGTCAAACAGGAGGCATGGTAAGCCTAGTTGGCAGTATTTTAACAGAGTACATCATTTCAATTTGTCACAAACAGATTCTGTATATTTACACATATGATCCATATAAATTATTTTGTTTATGTGACAAACGATGCGTGTAACAATAATAATATTATACAGGTAAACGGTTTACATAAAACCGTATTTTCTTTCAAATATTAAAAAATTACAGTTTGTGAAAAAGATGAACTCGATCTCCTAGCAATTTTATCGAATGTTAAGAGGAACTTAGAACAAGAATCAAAAAGTTTAGTGTGTGGTTTTCAGATTTAAAAAAAAACACAGAATTACGCTGAGCACTCCCACACTCTCTTGAAATATTAATTTAATTTTAATTAAATTGCTAAAGCCCGACATTTCATTTTTCACATAAAAAATATTTCTATAAAAATTCTGCGTACTAGCCTAAGCTAGTTAACATAATGGTTTCTTGTAACTCATGAAATAAATAATTTCAATGTAAATTCTGTAGAATTTTATTTTCTCGTTATGGTTAAGGATCTTATAGAATTCTAAGAAAGCTTGGAATATAATGATTTTAAAATACTTTTTTAAATCTTTTCTAAAAAACAGATAGAAAAACTTGTTACAAAAACTTAATAATATTTCAAATAGTGAATTTTCGGAGTGATATTAAATAAAATAATAATAATTGTGTTGACTATTTAATTTCCATAGTGGTGCATTATGGCAGCGTACCACAGCTTTTGGGGCCTTACTTGAGGACTCTGACGATGGTTTTAAATACAATTAGATTCTCGAGTTCATGGTTCAATATAATTATTTGTGATCCATTTCCTAATTACGTAAAAGTACGAGCGTAAAGTGTTTTACGTTCAAAGACTGCTAATTTGGTCTCACAACCGGAGGTACCGACTGGTCTAATTTTCGTATTGAATATAGAGCAGCGTACTTCTTTCACTCAGTATTCTCTACGGTGCTACAATTCATTTTTAACTTCGATAGAAATAAATTAAAAAACATAGGCCATGCTCAATTGCTAAATAATCTTGAAGCCTTCTCATCTTGAGATAGTAATCTACTTCAAGAGTACCTGCAAATACACACTTGCGTCTGTGCAAAATGGACAAACCATCTGATTCCTCTGTTTAACTGTTCTAAGTTAATCGCAAACTTAATACAACCCTCGGTATCTATGACGTCAAAGTGAGAGCTGCAGGGAAGTGCTGTGACGATGGATTTGCATTAGATAACCACAATTACTATTTAAAAAAATCACAATTTTCGAGCCCAGGCTTGAAGACGTTATGAATGAACAACGAGCCGAACCTTACTTACCCTTTTCCCTGGTAGGGTCTTAGGTTTCAGAAAAACAAATGTATGGTATTATCTTGGAATTATGTTTCGAGGTTAATTATATTTGTCTTTTGAATCGATATCTATAACTAAAGAATCATTTCATGCACTACCGAAATAGATAAAATGGTTCAAATAATCCTTTATTCTATATAAGAAAAAAAATCTCACTCAATTCGATTTGTATCCTTGTATTGTGACAGTTTTCACATACAAATAATGACCTAATTGTTATATAATTTTATTTACTGCGACCATTATTTAACATAACGTTATTTAACTCGTGCTTCGTAAATGTCACACGGGTTGTGAAACCACTGGATATTGTTTCATGTTTTTTCAATCCTTCACGTTTCACGATGCTTACGTAGTACCACCACTTTATTTGCTTTGAAAAATATTATCCTTCATATTTCCGAACTCAACAAAACTGTGAACAAACTTAAATTAAAATGACTTTCTAATAAATTGACACACGTTTTACTTTAAATTCATGCAATGAAAGCACAATTTTACGAACTGTGTATGAATAATTAAACTATTCTGACAGTAACAGAATATTTCCATGTATATATCAATGAATTATTAAATATATATATAATATATATTAAAAAAATAAAAAAAAAAATAAAATAAAATTAATACAATTTAGACACAACCTCAAAATTTCATTAATCTTTTTCCGAAAATGAACCTAACTCTCTATTTGTACATTTATTGATTTAAATTGTATTGTATAATTTTGTGATCTACCTACATGTACGAGTATTTACAACATAATAACGTTGCTCCCCAACCCAAACACGAGAATTGATTTCTCTCTTGGGCTGGGTACTCTTGTTAAAAATGTATGTATATGTAATATAGTTTAAAGAACATTATATACTGTTTATTTTTTTCTAATAAAAATTATTTAAAAAAAAAAAAATTCCCTACCCTTCAATGTCTTTTTCCCCCAAATAGATGCAACAGTAGTCAAACAAACTAATCTAAGGTGACCGGAAAGTAACTATCTAACTGTTTTTTTTTTTTTTAAAGAAGAGCATCACAAAATTTTCTTCTTTACTGGACTCCAAATTAAAATTTCAGTCCAAGGATACTAAACTTCAACATCACTTTCGTTTTCCGTACAACGCGATTAAAAAACAATCACGACCGTTCCGTCAATATAAAGTAGGTTACTGTGCGTCGCTGTACAGACGGCGCGTAGCATGTTATGTGCGTTACGTGATGGCCGTTATAGGCGTTATTGTAACGACTCGTTATGCAATGAATGCCCCGCGCTAATGGCCGTTGCATTGTCCTGCAGCATGACGTATAAATACTGGGCAGGACGACAGCAGAAGTATAGTTTTGTCTTCTCCCGAAACAAGCAACACACCAACAAAATGTTCATGCTGGTAAGACAATGAGGATTTAATTTTTTTAAGTCACCTATCACACCCTTTAAAATTTTGGTTTTCGTAAGTTTTGAAAAAAAACTACTCCCGTATCATTTTTAAAGCTGCACAGTAGGTACTTTTTCAAATGAGATTTTAAAAATGAAAAATAAAAGTTTATGTATACGAGTTTATATTTTTTTAGGGGTCTATAAAAAATTTCAGGCTGTTTTCCTCTAACCACAAATAAATAAATTTCACCATTGTTTATTTATAGGTATTCTTCGTGTCGATGGTGGCTTGCAGCCTGGCCGCCCCCGCCCCAGGAGTCCTGGTGGGTGCCCCCGTCGTCACCGCCACGAGCTCCCAAGTGGTCGCCAGGAACTACAACGCCGCCCTGGCCGTAGCCCCGGCACCCCTCTTGGCCCCCGCGCCCCTGCTCGCCGCCGCTCCCCTATTGCGCTCTGCCCCGCTCTTGGCATCCCCCTTCGCCGCTCCGCTAGCCGCCCCGCTGGCCGCGCCGTTTGCCGCACCTTTCTCTCCATACGCCGCATACGCCGCCGCCCCAGCGTACGCTTCTCCCTACAGCGCGTACCCATACGCATTCTAAATATCTCAAACAACAAATTGCCAATGTTACCTACTTTTATGCGTGAATAAAGCCTTGATTATTATTTAAACATGTTTATTTTTTATTTTTTTGTGTCACTTATTGATTGAGTTGATTTATTTTACATAAAAAGGGGTAGATAGAGACAAAAAAGAAGAAGTTATCATGTTTACATATTATAATTGACGTTCAAAATTAATTGATTGAAGAAGATCATAAGTAAGTATAATGCGATTAGTAGTTGCATAAAGTGTCATTATTCATTCCACACAATTTATTTTATTCACAACATCAATCTAGGATGGCTGTAGGAAAGTAGGGAAAACTTTACCAAAAGATTTTCATAAATCCTCTGGACTCTTCCAAATGTAAATTTGCTTCAAAAAAGATGATACACATATAAATAAGATGGCATTCGCCGCCGCCCCGGAAATTATTCCTACAGAGCGTACCCATACGCCTTCTAAATATCCCAAACAACGAATTACCTATGTTACCTACTTTTATGCG
This sequence comes from Drusus annulatus, assembly GCA_022651775.1. Lineage (NCBI taxonomy): Eukaryota > Metazoa > Arthropoda > Insecta > Trichoptera > Limnephilidae > Drusus > Drusus annulatus. Next base: position 720,475 of record JAGWCC010000132.1, read on the forward strand.
TGAATAAAGCCTTAAATATTGTTGAACATGTGTTTTTAATTTCTTAATTGTACAGAATAGAATCTAATCACAGTGCAATGTAACATGTTTAAATTGATACATTGTTGTATGTACTTTCCTTTAATTTAAATAATGAATTGAAAGAAAAAATTGGAATAAAAAACCATTAGGTTCAGTAGTAACAATGGTGGAGATTGTTTATTTATTTACGCATGGCATATTCGATTAAATTTCTAAAAATTACGTATTTATTGCAATAAAAAGGTGAAATAAACATTATATAAAAAAATAATACATTTAGAGCAAGATTTTTTTTCTTACGACATAGTATGTATAACTAATGCTATAATAAAATCATTTAAATAAGTTTACTATAGGTACCTACTACACCAACAAAAACAAGCTATTGGTCAAAATATGAACGACAAAAGACAATATTATATTTAAAAATAATTTTTTTGTAATAATATTAAACATAGTACGAACTTGCAGAAAAAATTCTAAAACGAGGCATGCTTATCGATATTGATGCATTAACCCTTGAGACGTAATTTTTTGTTTCCACCTTTTTAATACTAGATTAAACACAAAAAGTATTAGAAAATTTTAGCTAAACAATGGAATACACTGTCTAGGAAGTATTTTATGTTCATTTAAATTATAGCATGAATAAAGTAATAAATAAAAATAAATAATAAATAAAATAAAGCTAATATAAAACAAAATAAAAATACTAATGAATCCCAAACCTAACATGCCCGCTGAAGCTTTTTGGCGGGAATAAGAATTGTAACTTGGCGGAAAATAAGACGAAGTAGACGAAGATTTCCCATATTTCAGTAAAAAAAAACTCAACTTTTTTTCCCTTTAAAATATTTAAGGGGAAAAATCACAAATTTCGTCCCTTAATTTAAATTAACACTGGGTTTCAAAGGGTTGCGTATTTCAACAACATTTCACTTTTCAAGTTTCAACAAAACACTTAAATATTGAACAGTATGGCAGTTTCTCTATTTTTTTTACAAGAATGTAAATATTTTGAAGTCCCATAGCTCATAATAGAAATCACGTTGAAAACAGTTACATTGACAGAATTGATTTTAAAGCGCTTTTGAGGTGATGTTTCACAAAAATGGCGCTGTATAAATTATCCATATTGAATTGACGGCCTCCATAGTCAAGGGGTAAGACGCTCGACTACGTATCCAAAGGTCGCAGGTTCAAACCCGGCGGGCGCCAACAACTTTTTTCTTAATTAGTATATGTCATAACACACTTTAATTCATATAAAATAATAAAAAGTTTATTTGCGACACGTTCCAAAGTGGTTGATACTCTAAGTATCGCCCTGGTGAAAGACCACCATTCAGAATCGAAACGTTGCTTGAAATGGCTTTTAAGCCGTGTTTGGTGACCAGATCTGAATAGCCGGGTACTTCCCAACCTTCCTCTTCCTCATTTCCTTCCCTTGCCTACTACCTTCAGCATCACAACATACCCCAATTGAAGATGCCATAGTCCCACTAGCTCTAAACGGTTGGGAGCAGTTGAGACTCTTGTGCGGTATTCACTATAATTTATTTTATTTTTAATTCCAAGTATTAGGATTTTCACTATTTTATAAGTGAAGGAAATGTACATTCTTATTTCAATTTGTGTTCCTTCCATTTCCTTAAATAGCAAATTCATAAAAAAAACAACAAACGTCTTTTATGAAGTCGTAGGCATTATTGTTGGTATAATGGATTTGGAAAAATTATTTAAAAAAAAACGGTCTTAATTCCTCTGATTTCATCCTATCCGGACCATGACGTCATTGTAAAAAAAATGACACCCATATGATGTCATCAAACCTTGATTCATAAACGGCTAACAGTGTATTCAGAAAAAAATCCACCACATTAAGGGATCGAAGATTTTTTACAATTACCCTCCGACGGAAGGACTATTGGAGATACGGCGTTCCAAATTCAGAATCCTGCCTGTCTCACTTAACCTTACCACCATACGAGAAGAAATTAAAAAATGGGCTCGTTTTTACGACCAAAAAATTCTATCATAAAAAAACCCTAATTTTGTTCTACTAATTGAAATAAAAGTGTGTAAAAAAAAAATATTTTAGTGGTCGCTAGAAAAAAGTTGTTTTTAATCACTTAGGAATTATGACAAAGTCGATCGAATAATCAAATAATTATTTATTTTATAATCATTTTAACCTAACAAAGAGAGAATGAAAGGGTTTTCAACTGTTTTTTTTAACACGTATTTTATTTGAAAATTCCTGAAATATCTACTGGTGTCAAGAATTTTCAGGATGTTATGCACCAAAAAACGAAGTGCAGCTCTTCAATACCTTAATACACATGGAAAAGTACTGTCATTTTCAAAATCACCCTTAAAATAGTTCTTTGTCACCTGTAATGCTTATTTTCAAAACTTGCTTCGTTTACTTTATGCATGCTGACACTTTACAAGAAACTAAACAGAATAATAGAACTATTCTTCAAACGTCCAAATTTAGATGCCAGTATAATCAATGAAAAACGTGGTAGGATTTGAATCTGTCAACATTCTTTAGTATCACATTCATTTCACAATCAAAAGATGATTACAAAGCAAGAAAATTAAATAGTTATCAAATAAGGGACGTGGAAGGGGCAATGAGTTACCCTCATGAGTTTTAAAAAATGCACACCAAAATAAAAGAGACTTTATTCCTACAAAAAAAATTTTTTATCTAAAAATAATACATTTTGCGTTAAAATACTATTTTACAAAAAATATTATAAAATAATTTATAAATATAAGAAGGTAAAATCATAAAATTTTACAAACCTTCGATAAAATTGGAATGTCTTTTTCGGAATCTTATTTTTCTGCACATTAAAACATGTTGACGAGGTTTGTTCAAATGATGAAATGATGAATGCTCTGCAATTGGGACTATTGACAAAATGTGAAACTATACCATTTTATAAACTATCGCAATCAAGTATTTTTAAGAATATTTACAAACGAGAAAAAACGTTTTCATATTGGTTAAATCACTCATTTAAGAAACAAAGCGATGTACTGTTACGGTAGGAACGACCAAAATATTCATACAAGATTCATTACCCAACGGATGCCCCACGCTATCGGCTATCGGCCATTGCATTATCCCGCAGCAAGACGTATAAATACCCCGCAGGACGGCAGCAGAGATATAGTTTTGTCTTCTCTCGACACAAGCAACACAAAAACAAAATGTTCAAGCTGGTAAGACAGAAAGAATTGAAATATTGAAATAATTCAATTACAATAATTTAAAACATAGCCATATATCTTTGATAACAACTGGTGTCACTGTAGAATTCGCAAAGAGCTTTATCAAATTGGATGTTAAAAGAATAAAATTAAAAAAAGGGGATTTACAAAACTTTTCAGCCTTCTTTCCTAATCATCAATTACTTTCACGCTTCGTTATTTCCAGGTATTCTTCGTGTCGATGGTGGTTTGCAGCCTTGCCGCCCCCGCCCCAGGAATCCTGGCGGGTGCCCCCTTCGTCACCGCTACGAGCTCCCAGGTGGTCGCCAGGAACTACAACGCCGCCCTGGCCGTAGCCTCGGCACCCCTCTTGGCCCCTGCGCCCCTGCTCGCCGCCGCTCCCCTATTGCGCTCTGCCCCGCTCTTGGCTTCCCCCTTCGCCGCCCCGCTAGCCGCCCCGCTGGCCGCGCCGTTTGCCGCACCTTTCTCTCCATACGCCGCATACGCCGCCGCCCCAGCATACGCTTCTCCCTACAGCGCGTACCCATATGCATTCTAAATATCTAAAAAAAAAACAAATTGCCAATGTTACCTACTTTTATGCGTGAATAAAGCCTTGATTATTATTTAAAGATGTTTATTTTATTTTATTTTTGTGCCACTAATTGATTGATTGATTTATTTTACATAATAAGGGGTAGATAGAGACAAAAAAGAAGAAGTTATCATGTTTACATAGTATAATTGACGTTCAAAATAATTGATTGAAGAAGATCACAAGTAAGTATAATGCCATTAGTAGTTACATAAAGTGTCATTATTCATTCCACACAATTTATTTTATTCACAACATCAATCTAGGATGGCTGTAGGAAGGTAGGGAAAACTTTACCAAAAGATTTTCATAAATCCTCTGGACTCTTCAATATGTCAATTTGCTTTAAAAAGATGATCTCTTGGAAATTATAATTTTGGTAATATTAAAATTTGCACTTTTTACTACAATTATTAAGACATATTTTACCTTAATATAAAGCATCCCTGGACTTACATTAAGATGCTTCTCAAAATGAAACATTACTAAATGACATGATAGTTTTTTTATACGATTTTGAAAAATAAGTACGCTTTATTATTATAAAAGAATCTCAATCAACCCTGATGAAATATGTGCCATTCATATAATTTGAGAGAAATGTGTGGAAAAACTTTTTCATGGTCCTCTCTGTTTTAAAAAAAACTCAAAACACCTTCGAAATTTAAATGAGGTCTCCTCCCATTTTTATCCACTAGAAAGAAGAAAATACTGTGTGATATAAAACGTAATTTATAGATATTTACGCTGAATACCGTAATTTAAGGGTTTAATCGTTTTTAAAATCATGATAGAAGGTTGACAAAATCAATATTATTATTTTATTTAGATATGCATAAAATAATGCTAACGATGTTCAGCAATTAGAAACTGTTTAAAATTCTGACAGTCCTTAAAAATATGAACAAGTATTACCAGTATCCAAATTCACTTAGTAGAAGGTTCTTGATAATCTGTGGTATTTGTATCAAGGTCTTCCTGCGTTCGTTTTTTTGAAGAAAAAGTTTTCAGCTACTCATTTGTTTCCAGTTTGAAAGTTTATTTTATAGCAATATGCCGTATAAAATAACACAAAAGTTTGTAAAGCCCTTGAAAAATAAGGGATTGGAATTTAATCATAAAAACGTGAATATTTTTTAGGTTTTCAACAACTTTCATCGACATTTTATTAAACATTCTGAAAAGTTATTGTGAAATTAGGGTGGACTATGATGATTATAAAGCAAGTAAAGGAATATTTCATTCGATGAGGATTATGAAAAAACAAGTTGAACAGCAATCAATGGATTGAACAAATTACTTACAAAAAATATGCAGTTTATACCTTAGTTAAAAAAGTCAGAAAATTTCCAATACGAAAAACTCGCCTCTATTATTCTTGTAAATTTAAACTACTAATTCTTATAAATAATTTTGAATTAAGGTAATTCAAATTATTTTTTTGTGTTTTTAGAACTTTTTTTTAAAACATGTACAGTGTCTGGTTGAAATATATCTAAACAAATAATTTGGCAAATAAGAAGCGACTTAGCAATTATACAACGGAAAAATAACAACTGATACATGGATTACATAGTTCTCAGAGATTGTCTCATGTAGATAAGTTTGAAAAAAAATAAATCAAATATAAATAAGTATCAAGTGATGAATCAACAATAAAATGTTAATTTTAAAATTTTACAACAATTAGGTTGAGGTGTTTCAAACTTTCGTCACAATTCACTTATAAGCGTATTTTTTCCTATGAACGGTCTCCGTTAAACGTCGATTATCGGTTTGTTTCAGCTTTCAAACAAATTGTAATCAGCTAAAAGCCATAACGGCCATGTTGTTTTACAAAACTTGTTCAAAAGCTGAAATGGGCATAGAGTCGCCAAATAATAGAGACCATAAAAATAAAAAAAAAAAAACAAAATGGCGCTAATCGTTTAATTATAATGAAGTAAAATATGACGAAAGATTATAAAACACCTCAAAACTTAGTTATCACACAAAAATTTTTTTTTTCTAAAAAAGCACTTAAGGTTTGACATATTTAATAAAAATGAAATAGTAACTTTGTCTAAAGACCACAGTTTATTTTTATTTTTTTGTGATTATTAAGAAGATGACTATTAATTTGAATGGATTTCTTTAATTCTATTGAAAAAGATCATACCTTCAATAAAAGGAATGGTGCTTAAAATCAGCAAAAAATAGTCATGGCAACAGATTAAATAATTTAGAATCACTAGAAAAAAAATTGTAATTACTTTCCGTAAAACAGATACACATAAATACAAGGGTCGTACACAGCTGATAAGATTGGTCTAAATAAAATAATGATGGTTCACAACATAGACAAAATATGACACTACTCGTACAAGTACGGCTTTATTTATCAATTATAATGTGAAATGTGATCAAATAAATTATTATTAAAAAATATTTTTAAGGATTTTTCTTTTTCAAATGGGATAAAGTCACCCGGTCACTTGCATAAGAAGCAAAATAAGGAACTTGTGCCACGAAAAATTACACATTGTTACCCAACGAATGCCCTCACGCTATCGGCCATTGCATTGAGACCCCGCAGCAAGACATATAAATCCTCGCAGGTCGGCTGCAGAAGTATAGATTTATCTTCTCTCGACACAAGCAACACACAAACAAAATGCTCAAGCTGGTAAGAAAAAAAGAACGTAATATCGGCATGATTAAATAAACAAAACACCAATTTTACCGATTTAGTTAAATAAGTTCTACCAACTCTGGTCACAAGATCAAAAAAATAAAATAAAAACATACTATTATTTTAAGGGGTGTTAAAAATGTTTTTCTTCTTTTCCCACAACCACAAACCAAATGATTTCACGCTGTATTATTTGCAGGTATTCTTCGTGTCGATGGTGGCTTGCAGCCTGGCCGCCCCCGCCCCAGGAGTCCTGGCGGGTGCCCCCTTCGTCACCGCCACGAGCTCCCAGGTGGTCGCCAGGAACTACAACGCCGCCCTGGCCGTAGCCCCGGCACCCCTTCTGGCCCCCGCGCCACTGCTCGCCGCTGCTCCTCTATTGCGCTCTGCCCCGCTCTTGACTTCCCCCTTCGCCGCCCCTCTAGCCGCCCCGCTGGCCGCGCCACTCGCCGCTCCTTTCTCTCCATACGCCGCATACGCCGCCGCCCCAGCGTACGCTTCTCCCTACAGCGCATACCCATACATTTTCTAAATATCCCAAAACAATAATTGCCAATACGAGTATTTACTACTTTTATGCAAGAATAAAGACTTGAATATTGTTTAAACATGTTAATTTTTTTTTAAATTGAAATTTTAAATGAAGAATTAGTAAAAAATATAGTTATAAAGAACTACAGGGATCACATTTAGAAATAATTTTTGATGTGGGTCGTAAGATTCTCAAGGATAATTAATTTACGCGAAAAAATATTGAGATACCCAAAAAATATTAGATATGAAGTAAATTTTTAAAAAAGTTCATAAAAAAACCATGTAGTATCTTTTCTGATGACCATTATTATTTATGTTGTATGTATGTATACATAAATGCATTTCAAAGGTGATATTGCTATTAAAATGAGATAATGATCGTTTTGACGAAGTACGATTATTCGACACAAATTGAAACAACTTTAAAGTTGGTATTTAAAAAACAGCAATATTATAAATGTTTCAAAAATAAATTTAAAAAATTATTCAGAAGTACTTTTTTAATGATGTGACATCAAAATGAAACATTGTTTTAATTCAAAAAGAAAAGCACAAAATATGACAATAGATTTTTCTCAATTGGTGTCCAAAAAATACAATCTAGATGTACATAGTTTGGTGCTTGGAAGTATTTAACAATAAATTTGCTATATTTACCGAAAAAAATCTACACAAGGAATGATTATATGAAAATATCGACAATAATATTCAAATAAAATATTTAAAAAAAATTGTTTTAACTTTTCCTAAATTTTACATACGACGCACAGATTTATCATATTTTTTTAAAGTATGAACTAGAGTGAATAAAGCTGTTACAATAATTTACATGTATTAGGTAATGCCGAGATGTTAACAACTAACTAACTAACCATCACGCCGTTTTCCCAAAGGAGTAGGCAGAGAGGACGGACCGCCATATAAATCTGTCTTGGCACACACTCATTGCTTCATTCACATTCATACATCCGATCATACATATTCTCAGAATAACAGAAGAGTATGTATGAGATGTTAACAGAGTTTTTTAAAACAAATATATTAAAAGAAACACATTAATCACAAGTAAATAATTCATTGAACAGATGAATTATTTACATAAACATAAAAAATGTAGGCAGTTAATTTAAATTAACGAATTCCGGTTAAAAATTACACATTCCGAAGATAATTTTTAATGATAAAAAGATAATAATAATTAAAAAAAAAACATTCTTACTATTTTAGAGATATTTTTTTAAAATGATGGTCGATTATGCGAATTATTGTGAATGAGTTTCTATGTGAACAATAGCGATATTTAGATCAATGTACAATGAAAAATAGTCGGGGGAATGCTTGGGTATAATAAGTTTTCACGTAAGTTCATTTCAACCCTGGAAATATTATAAATATCATTTATCTCATGTTAGTTGAGGGGTTTGTATACCCTCAGCAATAATTTTTTTCAAACATATATTTTGCCTACCATTTTTTGTCATTTTTTGTCACATATTTCCGCACTTTCTTCATAGAAAACAGATACCGAGATCCTTAAAATGAGCTTAACACTCGACGGGAGAAATTAAAAAATGTCTAATGTATGATTTGTAAAACTGTTTTTTTCCGTTGAAACTATAATGAGTTTGAAATTATATACTTCACCAGCTTTTCCACCTAGTACATACCAAAAGAATATCGTAACTTCATTATAAACCATGTAAGCATACACTTGAATTATTTTTGTCTGACTGCACACTTAGGTATTTTGAGTACTTCGTATATAAAATTGCGACGAAGAACAGACCGTTCAACGATTGTAGGAATAAAAAAAAAAGTAAAACATATGTATATATTTACATATATTCTATCTTTGAAAATCTCCTCTTTCAGAAGGAATATAGTTTAAATAAAAATAATTTATTCTCAGATAACATTAATAATCTTTTCTTAGTAACACTCCAAGTAGAATCTACTGGGAATATATAGTTTCTTAATGCTCGTTAGTTTAAAGTGAGTCAGGCAAAAATGCGACTTAGAATACAACATGTGCATAATAGGAGTTTCTTGAACATGTAACCTGGATTTTCAATTAGAAGAATCCTCATTTAGCCTCAAACAGTCTCCATAACCATCTATGTATAGAAAGATTTCATCGATGATATTTAAGCTCTCATGAGTCGCCATAATATCCAATCATACGGATTAGTATTTGGGGATTTACATTGGACGCTTGGTTTATGTCCATAACTTCATCATAATATCATTGGACTTATACAGAATTATATGTTATTAATACAAAATACCTGTACATGTCACTTTATTGTCTTTTGTTCGTTTTCTATACAAAACACAATTGAATTGTTACGAACCAAATCGCCCCCTCTTAAACAAAATTTGTATGGCGACATAGTAATTGTATAGATTGACTATTTTAGAATAAATTTTGTGTACAATGGTACAAAAATACTGCTTAATTTTTAAAGGGGATGAAAAACTATGTTATTCAATATGAAAAGGCAAGGTTTATTCATTCATTGATATATTCATGACATTGTCAGGCAATTTTATTAAAATTGGATCTTTTTCAGGAAGACGTGTTTTAATTTCTGGTAGAGCACTTGTATGCATAATATCTGTAATATAATTCTCAAATGTGTCAATCTGTTTGTGTTATTAGGAAAAATCGCAGACCCCTTTTGCAGTTCTTCTGTTTTTTTTTTAAATATTTATTTTGTTTTAAACATTCTTTTGAAAATAACGATATAATTAAACAACAATATTTTAACAATCATCAGATAAATTTATCCAATACTTTGTTATAATTTAAATGTTATTCTCTTCTTTTGTTTTTATTTTATTTTATAATTTCCTGTATCTATAACCGCACACTTTGTATTTTTTGTTAAGTTTAATTTTGTACCCTGACGATGCTTAGGCTAGACGAAACCGGTCGGTCATAAAAAATTAAATATATTCGTGGTCTTACACAAAGTTATATTTCCATTTCTTTAAATATGTCAAACCACAAAGTGATTGCTTTATACAAATGTATGAAATTTTTTATATTGGTTCCTCAAATATTTTCATTGAATTTAAAACTGAGATTAAATAAACACAGTTTTGTGTGGTTGGTTTACGACTGTATTTTTGTAAAAAGTTTTGTCATTGATGTTATGTTGATGATATATTGATGCTACGTATGCGGCTGGCTCTAAAAAGTGTGGTGTTTATGCCAATTTTCAGAAACTCAATCACTACCTGTGGCATCAGACGGTTGAAAGAATTCAGGCCTGTTGTTCTGAACTATAGTTGCTGACTACCGAAAAACCGACCGTTTCAAAGCATGTGACAGAAAAAGATGATTACGTATGTTATTCGCGTAGCCATACGGAAAATACAAAATAAAATAAGCCCTTCAAGGAGAATAACTGTGATTGTAATAAAAAAGGTTATAAGCCACATTCGTTGTTACAATTGTATATTAACGTTTTTTTCATGCGGAAGTCATTTTGCATGCTTAATATGTGTTCGTATGGCGGAAATCAAATCGATATATATTGTCGCTGGAACGTAAAAGAAGGTCTTAAGCGACACTTTGGTCAAAAATGAGTTATATATGGAGTTTTGATTAGTTTTTTTTTTCTGTGTCAAATGCTCTGACTCTCGTTTGATTCTGAAAACTTTTGTGGCCCTTCAGCCATCTAAAATATATGTTCCATTTGGGAGAAGGATTGACTCAAGTGATACAAGTGGGACTTTTCAAAGTTTTTGTCGCTTCAGGGAACTCAGTGAGAGCATTGTGTTACCTGAGTCAACCTTTTTTTTTAATCCAACTAGGTTCTGAAGATATTGTTTTATTGTAAAACAAAAACAAAAACTTTAAAGTGCTCTCGTGTAAATTTCTCAAAATGGCGCTTCAGCCCTTTTGCATTTCCAACGACGATATATTTAAGAGAAAAGTGGGGTATTTCATAGAGCGAGGTATTGGTACCTTTATTGCCATGTGACCGTCAACTTACAGAAATGAAATCTTAATAAAAATGTTGATAACCTGATCACTACGCATAATACCCAAGTCACTTATATTTTTTTACATTTCTACCCTCCATATTTATTTCTGTCATCCTCTAATAGTATTTGGCATGCCATAGACCCGCTGTACGCAATGGGTCTCTCAAAGAATGTGGCACACATATATTTATATATTTTTTTTTAAGAATGTTAATTTAGATACAGAAAATCGAGAGACATGTGCTTCTTCGCATAATCCAGCAATCACCAAAACTAATGGCACGCGTGCTCTGATAATCGCAAGCCTTTCAAATGTTGATTCGCGTTACATGATGTGGACTTCCGCAGTCAATAGCACCAGAAATATTTGGTAACGGAATAATTAGTGCGACTTACGCTCTTCGATAGTATAAATAGCTGGGGAGAATTTAACAAAGGCATACTACTCTCTGTTCTCTTCTGTAACAACGATCTCCTCAAAAATCAATCAAAAATGTTCGCTAAAGTGGTAAGCAATTAGCATATCAGTAATTTAATAAAAACATAATATAATACAGCATACTGTCTACAGAACAGTAAAATCATCGAATACATAAATCATTTTGAAAATTATGTATTGTACGAAACAAATATTAAAAAATGTTGTTCAAAGGGTTTATCTTACAGAAACAATATTATTTATTACAGCTAGATAATCATAAACAAAATAAAAAGTATTTTATGAACTGAATTGTAAAATCTCAAAAATTTTATAACTCTCTTTTTTACTTTCTAGATCGTCTGCTTGTCGATGGTGTTGGCTTTGACCACATCCGCCCCCGCCCCCGGCCTTCTCGCCGGCGCTCCCTTCGTCACGGCCACCAGCTCCCAGGTCATTGCCAGGAACTACAACGCCGCCTTTGCGATCGCCGCCCCCGCGCCCCTCATCCAGGCTGCCCCCCTGCTGGCCGCCCCTCTGCTGGCCGCCCCCGCCCCGCTGATCGCCGGACCAGCCTTCGCCTCCGCCCTGGCCCCTGCTTTTGCACCCGCCATTGCCGCCCCAGCTTACTCAGCGTATGCGCCTGGTCTGGCCGCCCCTCTTTCTGCCTACCCCTACTACTTATAGATTACATTTAAATAATTAGCCTGCTGATCTTAGTGCCATTAATTGTTTTGTATTATAATATAATAAACAAATGTTGATTCCATAATTTGATTTGATTTATTTGCAAACATCGACCTCCTAACTATTCTCCAAAAAACAGGTGACTTCCTAGTATGGAAAATATTAAATATAACATATTAATTAGGCAGTAAACTTACATAGATATTGAATAATCAAAAATCATTTCATAGTGTGAAAAATTTTTTTTTTTCAAAAAATACAAACAGCAAAAAATAAAAAGTTTTTTTTAAGCTTTAACAATGTACATTGGTTACTTGATTTTCGTAAATCATAAAGTATTACAAAAATATATTTTTTTTTAATTTGAGACTTTTTACATAGTTGATGTCTAAGAAATACATTAAATTAGATAATTATCAGATTTTTTGGTCATTCCTTGATAGAGGCATAGCCTGACCGCTTCCTCTGTTCTTGGCACACTGCATGTTATTGCACATGCTGCCAAGGTTTAGATATATTTTAGTGTTTAGATATTTTTTCATCAAAACAATCCAGTGATGTCAAAAAATAATACTAATAAAAAAGAATGTTAACAAATAACACGTATCATGTAATGGTTGTTGAATAATATTAAATTACTTTGATCAAAAAGTTTTTTAATTGATTGGTTTATGATTGCATGAATATTTATCTGTTTTTGATATTTATCAAAGTTCAAATAGATTTCTTCAAATTTGTCAAAGAATACTCACCATACAAAAAATATTTACAATTATTAATACAATTAATTTTAATAATTGTCACGAAGATCTTATTATCCTTTCTGCGATGGATTTATGAAACTGTCCGTTACTCGGGTTATGCCATAATATGAGTAACAATCTACATTATGAAGGTTCACAAAAGCTTCGTTCAATCTGATCGGAACAATATAGTTCACCTTACGCCATGTATTTGAAGAGTATTTTGTGTTCTTGACAGCTTAATTGTGGTGATTAATAGAATTACAGCTTTCAGAGCAGAGGTGGGCCGTTTATAAAGGACCACAAAGCTTCATTGTTTTTTGTGGTTCGCAAGGTTACAAATATGTTGTAAGGACCTACTAATTATTTAGATTAAAAAACACATGTTGGCACATGCTTGAATTAAATTCCTAATTTCGAAGTGGTTTGGATACTGCCCAACAAATAATGCTTCGCTAATTTATATAGCGCAATTTTGTCAAATATCACCTCAAGGGTGTTGTACTATACAATGTTATTAAAAAAAAAAACACTTTATAAGCTTGAAATTAAACCGCGAGATTTTTAGTTTTCCTTGTGGTTTTCGTGTTGGAAAACTTATTTTACTTCAATAAATTAACTGTTTTTTTGGTTTGTTTTTAAGTTGAGAAGGGATTTTGATTGAATTAAATCACTTTAATGATGTAAGCTAAATCTACCATGCTTTCTTTTTATTTTTACAATAACATACTGCAAAGTGCTTTTTTTCTTCTTCTTAATGCTGCCTGGATGGAATCCCTCTTGATGGACCACTGTTGGTAGGAGACCATCGAATATTCTCCACTAACGATTAAATTTTTTTTTCTTCTGAATTTATATTTATTTTATTATAATTCTCCAAATGTATTACTATTTTTAGTTTAATGTGATATTTTGTTGCATTGCATGCGTTCTGGAATAAAATTATTTTTTATTATTTAGTCTGTATCGTTTCATTAAAATTACTTTCTTATTAAAACTCATATTAGGCTCATGTCAGATATATGAATAAGTTTCAATATAAGTATGAGTGTTAATTATTTGTATTTCTGTTTTAGACCTACCTGTGTTCTATATACCTACATACATTTTTAGGGAATCTTACCAATAAATATCTTATTAAGGAAGTTATTTTGGTCTCTTATTAGGTATTTATTACAAAGGACAGTGTTTTTCATAATTTATAACCATTCGGATTTATTTTAAGATGTTCAAATACGAACTGTTTAATGTTTATGGTTTTCAATATGGAAATCGAGAGTTAGATACAATACCGTTGAAAAAAAAGAAGTTTTTTTATGATGTACCTAACTACACGCATTAAATATAAAGTGGTGAGAAAGCTTTTGAATTGAGAAAACTTTTTAACGAATCTACAAAGATACTACAAAGCTCATTTACTTAACAACGTTGCTTACTATAGGCAGAAAACAATATTTAAAAAGTTCATCAAACTAACCAATCAACACTTTGACCTTTAGTATGTGCTGCGTGGGATAGAGCTTGCAACCTCCATTCCCCTAAGCAACGTTTCGACGATGGTGGTCTATTAACCTGGAAGTAATTTTTAATTTAAATGTGTTTCGTGGCGCACGCCGGGTTTGAACGTACGTACATACGTACGATTGTGTACTTTTCAAATTTGGAACCGACGGATGTGTGCACAAAAATTATCTAGTACCTAAAATGCATTTTAGCATTATTCTGTATTTAAAATGGGTGGATTAAATAATGTTTGTTTTTGTTCAAAAAGTGATATTTTTTCTTGGCAAGTAAAGTTTTATTCCGTGAAAAATAACAGGTAACAACTCACATAAGTAACAATATGCCTTTTCATTAGTTTAAATCAAATTTATTCAATGTTAGTCGGTTTCCTCGTTGAATTTGTGTTTATATACAAACAAAATGAATAGTGAAAATAAAATAATACAATTCAATAAAAACGTTTCTATAAAAAAAAATAATAAACACTATCGACATGAATCTTTAAAGGAAAGTAAGTGTTGTGGCCATTGTGAGCGTAATCTGATGAAACAGTAAGTAGGAAATGAACGTGATGCCAATAGTGATGGAAGGATTCAAAAGTAGGGCGGACGTGGAGCTAATGTCAATCGGGACATTTGGCCTTGGACGATTCTACGGAGTAATTATGTGCTCAGAGTATATGGAATTAGAGCGAGTGGTATGACAAGATTTGTCAATGTTAAGACTTAAATTCAATTGAGATTATTATAAAAATACATTTTTTTAATAAAATTTTGTGCATGAAAACAATATACGTTTACCTATGTTATACACAGAAACGTGCACTCCACAAATGCACATACTCGTAAGCACTGCCTACCCTGCCATACTCGCAAAAAAAACATTTGTATAATATTTGATTAAATTATATGAAATTATTGCAAAAAATAAATCTACACTTTCAAAAATACGCACGAAGCTCAGCTAAACGCAAAAGCGCCGCGAGCGCCCGCCGATTGTCCTACTGTAACGTGTCAAAAGCAGTAACTACATAATGCTCAAACGCCGCTAACGTCAGAGTAGATTATTCTATGTTCACCAGACTACACAAAATATGTATGTTGTGAGCTGTTGCCCGTTCAAGTGGCGTGTTAGTATATTTGTTAGTGTCTAAGGTAGTGCTTTTACAGAACAAATCCAATGGAAATCAGTGATCTTTGTTGTTGCCTTTCTCTATTATCAATTAATCCCCTGTTTCTACTGCATCCCTTGTTTAAAAACTCTGTGCACTCCACTGCCTATGCAGTATTTTATGTTAAAGTTATAACTTAGATGGATTCTAAAGAAAAATCAAAGTAATCTGTTACACCGCGAAACCAAACTAAATACGGATCGTTTTAAATAAACGAAAAGTTGATTAATAATCTTTATTTTTATCATAAATATGTGTAGAAATTTTATTTCAGAAATTTTTGTGAGCTAATCGACTAAATTTTGATTTTTAGGATTTTTCTCCAACTTTTAATACAATTTTTTATTTTTCTTTCATTCCTAAATTTATTTAAAAAAAAACAACTATATTGAAAACATGACCAATAAATGTGCTGTACTTTTTATTTAATGACAGGTAAATGAAATAAATAAATAACGTTGGGAGTTGAAAATGAAAGTTTAAAGGCCTAATAGTATGACTGGGTAGAAATGAATGTACTCATAGTTAGAAAAGTAGATACTTTGAACTAATAATTAGTTCAAAGAATAAAACAGCCAAAAATCATTTTGACCCAAATAAAACATTATTAGTGTATAGGGACTAGATATGAGCAGTCTGGTCGCCTGATCTAGTTACCTGGCTATTCAGATCTGGTGGTTCCGGGCAGTTAGTATTAATACGCGGTAATCACTTTATTTAAAATACATGCGTACATATGTACTCGTAGTGGCGTAAGTACCTTCCGTAATAACGATACATTTTAACAGTAATAAAATATGACAAAGTTCTTACATAGTGTTTATGTATATGCACCCTCATAAACCAACTACTCCGTCAAGTAATTTTAATTTTCGGAACTATAAATATCTTCTTGATAAGCATTTCCATCCAACCCCGTAGGGGATATGACGACCATACCAAAAATAATATCGTAGGGTTATTTATGATATTAGGAAAATATCACAGGGAGAAAACGGTTATATTTGGAGTGTGTTATTAAGGCTATCATAATAAACTCTAGCGTTTTATAAGATATAATACTATAACAGTATGAATTTGTACCAGATTTTCCAGGAAATTTTTTCGAAATCCAAACTGAAAATTATTTGTAAAATTTCAATTTAAAAAAAAATAAATTACAATATTGATAAATACATACAAAAAATAAAAATTGTTTTTTTACAGGAGCTCAGAGGTAAATTTACATATTATTTTGTTGTATTATAATATTATATTTTATCGATGTCCACCAAGTAGGCCAGTATCGCCATCTAACGAAAATAAATGAAAACTTTTAGATCGATTGCAAAAATCAATACATTATTAACTTGTCCATAGATGTACGGAAAGTTATGTCTGCACATCTGTCATCTGCTGTGATAACTGTTTTGCTTTAGTATGAGTATTTAAAAAAAATATACCTTTACAAAAAATAACTCATATTAGTAAAATCTTGCTTATTAGAATTATAGTTATGTATGAACTGAAGAAAAGTTAGGTAACTACAAAAATATAATTTGAATATATTGATCAAAAATATTTAAAATGCATAATATATTTTGATTAAACGTAATAATATAATATTCAGGCCTTATAATCGAGCTATGATAAAAATAATAATCATTCACGCTTGACGTTTTTCTTCCCAAAGTAATATTTGAATTTCGAACAAGGGTGACTTTTTGTTATTATTATTTTATCACAATACAATATGTACCAATGTGCCTACCTATAATCACATAATTTTTGTGAATAAATTTATTTCACGACTATGCAATTTTTCACAATCCATTTTTTTTTAAATTATTAAATTTTACCCTTTTTTCCATTTCATTATAAAGTACCCATGTTAAGTAAAACATTGATTATAACTAACTAACCATCACACCGTTTTCCCAGCAGAGAGGGCGAACTGCCATACAACTCTGTCTTGGCACACACTCCTTGCTTTATTCACATTCATACATCGTTTCAAACATACTCTTCTGTTATTCTGAGTCTTCACATGACTCAACTCAAGTATTTCATTCACTTGATCGTGCCATGTCATCCTCGGGCGTCCCCGAATATTTATTCCATTCACTTTCGCATCATACTCGTATATTATTTTCACATACCTTTTTCGTTAATTCGTTCTACATGTCCAAACCATCTAAGCGTTCACTTTCTTGGTCCTATTCATTACGCTTATATCAACCCTGCATTCTTTCCGGATTTCCACATTTCTAACCCAGTCATACATGGTTTTACGCACATACGCCACAGGAATCTAATTTTTACAGCATTCAGTCTACTTTCATCCTTTCTCTGCCAGTTCCATGCTTCAGGGTTGGTATAAGCACTCCATTGTGGACTGCTAGCTTCCCTTATACGGACATTTTTTTGTATTTGCGCCAGTATAGTTCAGTCCTTCATTAATGTAGTTTCCTGCATTCACCTTTCTTTCAATATCCTTATCAGGACATTGATTATAACATGTTTATTACGCGATTGTAAATTTATAAAATATTTCTATTACTAGCAATGATCTATATTTTGCATGGTGGCGTTTGTTTCACAAGCTTTACATTTGTATAACCCAAGACGGAGATATAGAATCTAAATAGAGTTTGACAAGACAACGATAGACAATACAACGATTGTCACAACCACCG
This sequence comes from Drusus annulatus, assembly GCA_022651775.1. Lineage (NCBI taxonomy): Eukaryota > Metazoa > Arthropoda > Insecta > Trichoptera > Limnephilidae > Drusus > Drusus annulatus. The sequence goes on from JAGWCC010000132.1 coordinate 738,711, forward strand.
GGATTTCTATTGTAGAACCTTTACATTGTGTGATGGTCGTGTAATGATTATTCGGCAAGTAGTATTAACTAACTTATAAATAATTTTCTTTTGAGTACAAGCTGAGAGAGTGAACTTTTCAAATTTGCAACAGATATTAGTTGAAATTACCAAATAAAAAAATTAAAAATATTTTCAAATTCCTACCTACCTAATAAATTACTTAGTTATGATGTATGTGATTTTTATGATTTTTAATAAAAAGAAATAATATTATAATCATATGGTGTACACATCTACACACCGTACCTGGGTTTAAACATAAAATTATATTTATGTAATATATTTATACTTCCGTTGCTAATAAATTATAAATTGTAATGAGTATTGTCATACGTTAGGCAATGCATTACGCATCGGCAGATATAGAACATGTTCCATATTTGACATATTTTTAATTGACATTTTTATTAAGAATAGATTTATAAAATAGTAATGTTTAAAAACATGAATTAAAACTTGATTTTTTAACGGTTTTGTCATAGGCCGTTAGGTTACCTTGATCATTTGATTCATCCTATAATAATTTGGGACAGGTTTTGCCTTACCGACATAATAGTATAATTTACTTAATTAGGGGCGCAGATGTCTTAAATGTTGTCATCCTTTTTTTCTTTTTTTTAAAAGTGAATACTGGACAACAGTCTCAACTGCTCACAACCGTCTAGAGTCAGTGAGGCTATGAGATCCCCAATTGGAGTATGTTGTGAGGCTAAAGTTAGCGAAGAAAAGATATGGAGAAGAGGAAGGTTGGAAAGTACCTGGCTATTCAAATATTCAGATTCACAGAATCGTGGCGCAGATGCCTCAAATGTAGTCATCCTTTAAACAAACAAAAAAAAAATATATAAAATAAAATAGTGAAGTTCCTAATACTTGGATTTAAAAATAAAATAAATTATAATACCGCACGTGAGTCTCAACTGCTCCCAACCGTCAAGTCAGTGAGGCTATTACATCCCTAATTTGGGTATGTTGTGAAGCTGAAGGTAATGGAAAGGGGAAGGGATGGGGAAGAGAAAGGTTGGTAAGTACTTGGCTATTCAGATCTGTTCACCAAACACGGCTATTTAAAAAAACCTTTTGATTCTGAATGGTGGTCTTTCACCAGGGCGATACTTAGAGTATATACAACTCTACCATCGAAATGAAAATTACTCGTGATGATAAAGGTTCAAATAACCCGAAAACGTTATAACCATTTTAAGTAATGTGATTTGGCCATACATACTGAAAAAATAAATAATTTAAGTACATTTTTACGAAAATTAAAAAAAAAAACTTTGAAAAATATACATTTGTCATTATAATGATTCTATTTTTTTTAAATCAGCGTAAAAAATCATTCGCATAAAGTATATCCCTTGTTTGTAATTCTTAATGATAACATAACATCCCAGAATTAATTTCTTATTTATTAGCACAATTTTAGTATTTAATGGTTTGAGTGTTTAAATTAATGGCAGTGTTTTAAGTCGAAATATAGAGGAACCCATAAATCAACCTGTTTTATAACGTTGACTGGTTTGAGGTAACTGTTACCTAATCTTTATAATTTGTCAGTATTTTTTATGGCCATAACATTTTTTATTTTATTTTATTTTAACGAAAAAAAAACGTCCGTCGGAAGTTGTTTTAATAACATTTGCCAGCTAAATAGTTATTTGTTATAAAATTATCAGATGTTTTCAATTACCTCTCCCAGCTTTGATAATTTGGAATGTTAAGATGTCACCTAAGCTGTCAAAAAGTTTTGCATTTGAATAACAACAATAAAATTTATAATATTATCTGTTTCATCCAATACCATTATATGAACATTGACATTTTGCATTTCTATGTAAATATTGATTTAAATATTTTTTCAAAATTCATTTTAGATAATACAATCTGTGTTTATAATATTTGATCACAATATCAAATATATAATTTACTATAACATTAATAATTATGGCAAACAAATTTTCTGATTTATTTTTAAATTTAAGAAAACTGTCTATGGCAGTAATTTCTGTTAAAATTTACTAGGACGACCTGGTACATGAGAGATGTCTGTTTGGTTGATTTTTTCCTTATTCGCAATCTAATTAGTTTTGCATTTCTTATTTTGTGTCCGTGTGTCTAATAATTGTATTTTTTTCTTAAGAATTCCTTAGACATCATCTCTATAATAATTTGAAGTATAAATATACCAACATTAATATATAGTTTGCTTCACCGTCATAAAATTTAGTTATTTCAACATACCTACCTTTGCTTCATTTTGCAGTATTTGCATTTTTATTGATTGCAAAGAAAAATAATGCTTGAACAATACTTAAAATGCGGTGAGATTATTGCAGTCACGATAAATATATATATATATATATATATATATATATATATATATATATATATATATATATATATATATATATATATATATACATATATATATATTGTCGCCGGAAGGTTAAAAGGGCTGATGCGTCATTTTTGGAAGTTTGCACCAGAAAACTTTTTTTGTTTGTTTTACAATAAAATTCGTAAGTCTTCAGTACCTGGTTTAATTTGGAAAAAAAGTTTACTTAAAAAAAGGTAATTCAATGATTTTTTTAATATATAATTCAATTGAATTAAATTTAATATTATTATTATTGAGTTCTGCTATTTTAAGTTTTTATTTTTATTTTTGTTTTTAGTTACAGCTGTTTCGGCGTTTAAGGCCATTGTCAAACTGTCCTTAACTGGCCTTAAACGCCGAAACAGCTGTAACTAAAAACAAAAAAAAAAACTTAAAAATAACAGAACTCAATAATAAAAATTTAAATTTAATTCAATTGAATTATATAAAAATTAAAATGGAGTTCTACAAATTGAACACAAAAACTATAAAAAAATAGAAAAAGTAATTCAATGCCTTTACTGAATGACCTGAAGCAACAAAAAGCTAAAAACAGTTCCAAACTTGTGTCGCTTAAGTCAAGCCTTCTCCCAAAAGGTAAATATATGTTAAATTGCTGAAGGGTCACAACAGAGAAAAGAAAGAGACTTCAGAATCAAACGAGAGTCAGAGCATTCGACGCAGAAAAAAAAACCGATTAAAACTGTATATTTAACTAATTTTAGACCAAAGTGTCGCTTAAGCCCCTTTGCCTTTCCGACGACGAAATGATCTTACATGTTGTTTTGTTAACTTTGTTTATTATTTCACGAGGATTTTTTTTACCCTGTAATAATGAAAAAATATTATTTATAGTACCCTCAATACAGTAAAAAAATGCTAAATTAGATTACTTTACATAATTTTCAATTGTCTTTAAGTATGTCACAGTCCTATCTAAATTTTATTTATATTTATCAACAAGATATACAAGTATGTGCAATTTAATGGGCTTAATATTAGTCGAATAAATCATTAAAGCGATTCCAAGTTTGCTATAAAACAACACACAATATGCATTATTTATTCGCCAGACATTTGATTATGCTAATGGTAGCATTCATCTATTTGTTTGATTCCAAATGGCGCAAATGAAATTCAGAGCAAATGTCCCAGTGGGCCGAGGATCCGTTTACATAAATAATAAATGAAAAAAATTTTTCTTGTAAATCAATTTGGGCTTTGTCGTTAGAATGCGGTTTCTAAAATATTCCGATAATGTTGTGAGAAAACCAGTAAAATTTTAGAAAAAAAAACGATATTAAATGCGTTCTTTTAATTGCATCCTGGAGCCATCACTTCCATGACGAACCATAGCTGTATATGCCTAATAATACCTACTTTGTTTTTAAAATTATTTTTGCGAATTATACTAACATACACCACTTACATACCTACACTTAAAGATAAAAAAGTTAGTTTTTGAAAAACTTATGTGTCGTTTTAACTTGTTTTAAAAAAAAAATATTAATTTACCTCCGGACACCTTGTATAAGTACCAAATGATTACTGCTTTCTTAATGATTACTAAATACATTTAAAAGAGATTTTTTTCCCTTGTAGGAGAGTTGTAGATACTCGAATGTATCGCCCTGGTGAAAGACCACCATTCAGAATTTCTTCAAATGGCTTTAGCTGTGTTTGGTGATCAGATCTGAATAGCCAGGTACCTTAACAGCCTTCCTCTTTCTCTTCTCCTCCCCAGTACCTTCAGTTTCACAACATACCCTATACTTCTATATATACATACTTCTATAGTCTCACTGGTTCTAGATGGTTAGGAGTAGTTGGGATTCTCGTGCGGTATTAGCTATAAAAAGGCAAAATTAAAAAATATATATATTGACTTTTGTATCAATATAAAATGATTTTATCGGAAAGAGGTTTTTTCTCTTTCACAAAATGCCACTTAAAAATTAAAGATCTTGTTTCATGAGGGATAAATAAATTTCAAGATGTAAAGTCAAACGACCCACCTCCAAAGTTCGTTCATCTGCTATTAATAACCACCTTACGAACGCAATTTAAAAAAAATGCTATCACCAAGCGCGAATGCCCATACAAAAAAAAACAGGTACAATGTGTCGAACCAATTATTTCGCTACTAGTTCAATGCCTCGATCCCACATCGTCCTTGGGTGATGAGGCGATGATATAATATGGATCACTTTGATATGTGATTACTGATTTCATAAGTTATTCATGTACATTGTTTTAGAATGCCCACGTATTTTTCAGGCGTGTAATTTACCAAGAAGTTGGACAATTGCGGCCTACAGAGTTATCGATCCATTTTAGAATAATTGTACAATTGGTTGGTATTGATTAATTCACATTGCAAAATGCCTTTAAGGATTTTTATAACGTGGAAATAAAACAAGCCATGGGATAGATAGCACGTGAAACTTTTTTAGATAAAAAAGTCACTTTTCTATGTTAGGCTGTTCGTCATCTGGGACGGAGAAAAAATGCTGCGTTTCTCCCAGAGTAATCGATGGATTTGTACTATTATTATTGCTAAAATTACCTATCCTTTAGTTTATAAATTATGACCGAAAAAATAACAATATTACTCACCCAACCAAGCTGAGCTACATAATAAATTATTTCCGTATTCTATATTATCATATTCTGTTTCCATAAAATTTCTGTTTAATAAAGCTTTATAAGATGCTTTGTTTTTATCCAACTTTCAAACTGTAAAAGTTTTTTTTGCGCCTTTCAATGTAAGTAGTTGTCATTAACCCGTGTTAACTAGATATTATTTTTTATTTATATTTATCTTTTTTTTATTATTTCTTTCACTCTTTCAATTCATATTATCTGTAGTCTTTTTCTCTCTGTTCCTTTGTAATATATCAAGTGTTATTCTATTGTTTTCTGACTGTTCTCTTATTTAATTTTTTGTTCTTTTTATTGTGTTCTCCCTCTGTATTTATGTATTTTTTAAATATATTTTTTTATATCAATACCGCACAAGAGTCTAAACTGCTCACAACCGTCTAGAACCAGTGAGATTATGGCATCCCCAAACAGGGTATGTTGTGAGGCTGAAGGTAGTGAGGAGGGGAAGGAGATTGGGAAGAGGAAGGTTGGGAAGTACCTGGCTATTCAGATCTGGTTACCAAACACGACTAAAGTCATTTATAACCGCACTCTATATTTTTATTTTAATTTTAATTTTATACCCTGATGATGCTAAGCGAAACCGATCGGTCATAGAAATTAACGTAATATCTGTGATCTTATACAAAGTTATTATTTTTTCATTTCATTAGTTATTATTTATTTAAATAAAGAAACTGTTATATATTCACTCTAATAAGAAGTAAAATATGAAAAAAAAAATCGTAAAATACACATCTCTGAAATAGAGTAGTTACTTACGCAATACTGAACAGAGATAATGACAATATTTTTTATATTTGTACCTGCATAATTTTATTTTTATTACAACGAATCTGTATTCAGTTGATATGAATAGACAGCCTCTACCCTGTTGGGTGTGTCTCCACTCCCTTAGCTGATAATTATACATGTTAATAATAATGCTTATATAGATTAAAAGTCATCAATTTAAAAAATAGTTCAGTTTCACTCAAGAATTACGAGGAACATATAGTCATCCCACCCCTCTACACGAATATTTTACCATCTTCTTGTCTAGAAAGTATTGACTAAATGATATTTTTTGAACCTCACATATTTAAAAAAAAGTGTTTCACTTTAGAATATTCTTAGTTTCAGGCAACGCTGGGTATGAAATTCTACCCGCCAAAAAATACATCTTTGCGCGAGATTATGAATAAATTTCCAGGTAACTTATTTATCTTGGACACCGCGTGCGGATTTTTGGAAAAAAAATCTAATAATTTTGCTAAACAATAAATATTCTCAATCAGATCATAAATTCATACCAGGAGCCCATAATACGCAAGATAAAACTTGTCATTATGACTGGCAGTGTTAACACTAACTACTGTTTCAAAGATTCTTAGTTTACAGGTATACCGTGCCGGGAGCAGTGAACAGGCGGATGGCGAAGGTCGTCTTGAGACAAACTACAAAGGTTTCTTCTATGTGGACCTATTTTTTTCTCCGCGAAATCCGAAACATCGCGCGAGTAAACCTGCATAACCTGAATGGGTGCGGTAAGCCTTATGTCACTAATTAGACATAAAAAACATCGAACTAGAGCATAAACCGTATGTGCGATGGTAATAAATTTAAGCAGGTAGTTATTATGATTATAAATTGAAGTGAGTACCAAGCATATATGAGTATATTATGAATGCTCTTAAAACACTCGTTAGGTTGAAAAACAAAAAATACAATACAGAATACAAAAACAAATGGTGCTTAATTTTAAAACATTTTACTAAAACTGGAATTAACTTTAAAGTATTAATGGGTGTTGTTTATTAAATATATAAATAATATCAATAATCTAAAACACACATAAAACAGAAAAAAGTCAGAAAATAAAAATAACAATGGTAATGACCGAGACTCAAACTCGGAACCTCTACTCTATAATATTCTAAAGTCGAAATAAATTGAAATACTAAATAATTTTTAGTAGATGAATAAGATCGTTTAAAAATGCCGCTTTATAATGAGGTCTTGGTGGCTTAATTGGTAGATTGTTACTCCCGGATAGAGTAGAGGTTCCGAGTTCGAGTCACGGTATGACCAATGTTTTTTAAGTTTCTGGCATTTTTTCTATTTCATATTTATGTTTTAGATTATTGATATTATTTAAGTATTTAAAAACATTCTATTTTATCATTTCATGTTTGTAAAGTATTAGCTTTGTCGCTCGACATAATTCGAATAAATGAGACAAATACTTTGTTTTAACAAATAAATTTCTTTCGAAAATCGTCAAAATTCGAAGAAACGCTTCCTTCACAGGGGGATATCGTCGAAATAAATAAAGTGGTTACAAAGAAATATTATGTTGATTTGAAAATTCTTAAAAATAACAAGTATCTAAGGAAGTCCATGTTGAAAAAATTGTAAATATCATCAAAAGTGTTCCTAAAAGTCTTATTAACTATTCTTGGTTTTTATAACTAAAGACTTAATCAATTTTAAATTTAGTTAAATAAATTAAAACAATTCTTTGTTCGAAACGAAGAACGGAATGAGTAAAAAAATAACAATTTTTGAGTTAAGTATGCAGAATCGTTCCTTCGATACATATCTAGCAAGGAAAAATGAGATGAGTCAGAAAATAAAATAATGTGCTATTATGCGTTTATTGACTCATTCCATTCTTCCTTGCGCTCACAGAATTATCTCTTTTTTTCTTCTTTTAATGATTATTTACGTGATTTGCGCAAATCCACCAACTACAAGAGAAATACAAATGTTTTACATAATAATTTTTATTGTTGCTACCTTTAATCATCAGACGGGCATTCTACCTGCTTGGTAATCTAACAATCAGTATTAATGAGCGCTAAACAAATAAAAAGCCACAAAATTATGCAATAGGTACCTGTTGATAATGTTTGCTTCTTGACTCTATGGTACCTACCTGCATGTATTTTGACAAAGCTTCTAATTATTTATAATTTTGAAACAGTTAATTCGTGGTGGAACTCCATTTTAATGATTTTAATAAAACCAAATTTTCAACTTTATTCGAGCCTTTTTTATTTAAGATTTGACCGGTTTCATCTTATGACGGACCAGTCTGAAGATGCCCGTTATAAGGTGAAACCGGTCAGGTCTTAAATAAAAAATTGTGGAATAAAGTAAAAAAATTGGTATTATTAAAATCATTAAGGCTTCTAATGGTTTTATTCACCTGCAATATATGGCTTTACGTATGTAAATCATCCATTTAATTATAATTTACTGTCTGTATTATGTATCGTAAAATATCATTTATAACAACATAATATATTTTCGTTTAAAGTAAGATAATCATTTTTTTAAACCAAATTTCAACCGTAGTCACTTTGTAGCATTCTAATACAATCAATTCTTCAAATGATTTCTCTGCAAACTTTTTATGCGTAGTTAAAAAAATGTCTGAGTTTTCCAGTGAATACATTTATTTAACTGTAATCCTCTAAATTTTTCTAACTACCCATATAGTATTGACAAATAAATAATTTGTAGTTTTGCTTGCACTAGAATGCCAAAAAGTGTGTATTTTTGGGTACTGACCCTTAATAACAAATGGTACTTTCGATATATACTCGTATTGTGAAGAAATAATAATTTATATGTAATAATCAGACGCCAGTGTTTATTTAAATTTCTTCTTCTTGTTAAATTTTCTCCTTTCACTTAAAAACGATTAATCCAATGCGAACTATTTTTTTCTGAATGTTGCAAACTTTGTTTTCCCTAAAGCTACTAAATACAAGAATAACGAATTTTTGTTGTTGTTTTTCTTGTTTTTTTTGTTATTTTTTTTTTAAATTTAAAAAGAAAGACAAACATTCCCGGGTTACGAATAACCTGTCAATATTAAAAAAAAAACTCCTACTGCCATCATAAGAAGCGGAAGATGTTGCTTGTGCAATGATGGAGGACTTAGCCAGCAGAGGAATTGAACGCACGACGCCCGGGTGGGAAACGACGCGTTTGTTTACTCAGCTACCGACCGGTCAACGAATCAAATAAATCTCTTTCTTTAAGAGTATCTTATAAGAAACAACTTGCTCCTTCCAAATATATTAAATTAGTCCTTGCAAGGACGTGGCCAAGTACATAGCGCGATGCATGTTCGCCAGTACTTGTGGAAAAAAATTATATCAATAAAAAAATTTAACTATTCTCAATTTGCATTCTCATAAAGCTCGGTAGTACTGTTTGAATACTAATTGAGGGGGTATTTAGAAATGTCAAACATCCGTCGATGTCACGATAAAAAAAAAAACATGTTGGAAATTTTTTAGAATTAAGAATTCAGGACACAAGTTGTCAACAAAACGCATGCGCACAGTAGCCGATCTCATAGGTGATTCCGCAATTTTGGCAATTTTCCAACCAAACTTTCAATTATTTTTACACATCACGTTTTAGTGCTGCAATTTGTTGGGCGCTTGGGATCCATCCTAATTGGCAATTGGGTTCGATTTGAAAAAACCACGCTGTCATAAACTATTTTGGTCGAATTACCAGTAATTATAATTTTTTTTTCATTGGACATTAAAGAAACACTTGTATAACAACGAGCATGCTTTGACACGTTGAATTACATTATTTTCCGCTATTTATTTAATGGGCTTTGTAAAATATACGAAAGTACATATTTTAAGCGCATAAAATTACTAATTCTGAGAATAACGTAATTAATCAATCAATTCTCGCTTATTAAACTCTTCTCAAGCATTCATATTTATAAATCATCAAAACTTGCATAGTTTTTCAAGGAGCATGTACGCTTAACCCTTTTAATCCCACTGGAATAAAACCATTGCTCCCTCCGGCATATGCGAAAATTACCAATATTCATTTTGAGGCCATACGTATACTCGTATTGTTAACCATCGGCGAATTTTTTTGATATTTAAATCTACGTAAGCATTTACTTCATAGTGAAAATTTGGAGATTACCAGATGTAGCTTTCAAATTCTGTTATGTTGCTATTATTCATATAATGTTTTATTTAATTTAAATTTACACTCCATGTTTACAATCCATTTTTTTGCTAACTACTAATATAATAACCAATTATCTAAAATAAATCAAGTATGTAAAGTTAGTTTTAAAAATGAAAATTCGCACCAATGATTTGTAATTATCCAAAACCAAAAATGTATAAATAAATATCTGGAATTATTAATATTCACTTTTATTTATTTGTGTAATAACCTGTATTCAACCATTGGTTATTTCTTATTCTATACATCATAGGGATGATACTATAAAAATATGTTTTGGGAAAACTGTAGTGGATTATTCTCACAAACTAGTATGGGATTAAAAGGGTCAAACACAACTTCCATGTTAAAGATATACAGGTGAGTTTTAAGATAATAAAGTCGATAGGCTTGTAACAGTGGTATTTTTATATTGTTTTCAAGATGCTCCGGATCAAAATGGTAATGGTTGTTATTTTTGAACAATAAAACCGTAAACACAAATTTATATTGTGATGTTTTGTAGCCGAAAACGATTTTAGTAGGTACATTTTTTAAGTAGAAAAAATAATGTATTTTTTAATTAAAAAAATCTAGCAAATATACTTAAGTCCTACCTACAAAAGCAATTTTTTTCTTTTATTTCATGCTTTAGAAAATCGTGGTCATAGAAAAACACTTTATCACACCACTGGTAAGCAGGTATTTTGATAAATTACAAAATTTGTAATTTATTTTTAGACATGCATTTAATACCTGAATTTCGTGGTGGAACCGCCAACCCCAGTATTCTCAAGCAACGAAGGTCCCACGTAACGAGGTCTAGGTGGCACTAATCGTTTCATGGTTGTCACCTCGTGTAATACAAAATGTGTTTAGCATGTGTTCATGCACTCCTATTTCAGATATAAATTTCTCTTATTCGTATTTTCATTCGCAACTTTGTGGCAATTCATAAAATTTGTCAGAATCAATCACCAACTATAAAATTACACTTTGGTTCAGTCAATTATTTATTGATGTATTTGAAAACCTGTTTTTATAATTTTAATTTGGAATTATATTACATCTTTGAATAAAAAATAATAATTAGTAACTTCAATTCCTCCGAACTCAAACACCAAAAGTCAATTTAAAAACTTCGTTAGATATGCATTCACTAACAATGAGCCTTTTTATGTGAAGCAAGACATTCTATACATCAAAACATGTTTACAACTATAGTAATTTACTTTATTCCTATTAAAATACTTTAAAAATTATTTTAATAAGGATTTTAGTAATAGTAATTTTAAGTATTTTAATAATGTTCTACTCGCAGTATTTAAGTAACAAATCTAGAATAATTCTCGGTGATAAAATTTTCGATCCAAAAATACATGATATTCTTAATTTTAAACAGCGCTAACCAATCCATCATTTAGCCTTAAACGGTAAGAAATATTTATACGGAATTATTTTCGTTTTGATACCGCCTTAACTTAATAGAATGTTAACGTGTTTCTAAAAACCAGTACGAAGGTATGATTTAATAAAAATATAACCCGAAACTTAATTTTATTTTTAAGAAATTGAAATACAAGTAGATCCATATCTACTCTATTTTATTATGTTGTCTTTTTTTTAAATTTCTTTTTGTTTGAATTTTTCAACTTTTAACATTATTTTATCTTGTATTATTTTTATATAGTTTTATTTAACTTCATCTATTTACATTCTTTTTGATTTGTTAAAGTTAGTGTTTCTTTGAAACTCGATGAAAATCTTTATCAACTTTACTGTCAATATGTTGTTTAATTATTTATTATTATTAGTTAAAAAAAAAAAACATTTTCGTTAACAAATATTTATTATTGGAGGAAACTTTACTGGTTAATGAAAAATAAACAGAAATCATTTATTTATCAAAATTTGTACACAACTGTTTGTTTTCCTAAATAAAAATTACAATTACAATACTACGCTTGCTTTTTCAACAAATGCTTGTATAGAGAATCGGAGTACACATCTCAATAAAAAATGTGTTGTTTACATAAATAATGTAAGTGATATAATGAAGGTGGTACATAATAAAGGTAAAAATAAATCTTGGCGATTGACAATAATCGTGAAAGAATACAAAATATTTAATTAACGTACATCCATAAATATTAAAATAAGGATGAAACAAAACAGCAATGCGAACATTTATACACGTTTACAAAAACCAGGATGCAGAAGTTTCTATTGCAAAAAACCTTCACCTTGGAGTGTCACAAAATATCCTTTACGAACAGCTTCACCACGCCCAAAATCCGCCCTTTAAGTCTCCTACAGAAGTCTTTGAAGGAAACCGGTTTTTCCTTTAGTATTTCAGGCTGTGGACATACTTCGTAGGCGGCAAAAACAAACGAATGTTAAACAAAGTGTTTATGATCTAATGTTAAATTATTCTCACTGAATAAAGTAGGCATTGTTTTATTTGCCAACAGGTCTGAATGACATTACCTTTAATAAAATTTCACGTCTCGGTAATATGTACCTATGATTGAATAAAATGTATTCACTAATCATCAGATATCGTTATAGCATCCCCAACTATGAAGTCTACGAAAAGAGGCACCTCGGCTTTGAAACGGAGGAAGACACGGAAAAAGATTAGGTTGCGACCTCGGAGTAAAAATCTATGCGACCAAGACTTGAACTGGGAACATTAAATCCATCCGGAAGTAACGTCTTTGGACAATTAAACTACCGAAACCTTTGTAGATACTGTCATTTTTATCAATCCCGTATTTCATTGTTTTTTTTTTTTTAATTCCATTTTCTTCCGTTATATGCAGTCACCTTTTATTGGTATGCAAAACTCTACCCGAGTACAGTTGTACACCTAGAATAGCATCTTGAATAAACTATCAATTTTTATACACGAAATTTTATTTTACTTTAAAAAAAATCGCATTCCTATAGTCAGAAGTATATTTGTTCTAAATATTTTTTTTAGTGTGCACGTTTTAAATTATGATTATTTAATTTTTTATATTTATGGAAACTTAAATTATATTGAGTACCTACCAATCTAAGACTTAATGAAAAAAATGGTATAAGGCAATAAAGTAATGAGCGCAATCAAAACAAAGCTATCGTATTTATTTAGTCGTCTTTACCTAACAGTTTGAAAAATACATAATTATGAGTATTTTTTAACGATATTAACTGATATTACCTCTAAAGTCGCACTCATATCACCTTAAAACTAGCACAATTAAAGCGATATCACTATTCTAAGAACACGTTCAATATTTAAATCTTTGGATTAATTTGTTAAATACCATCTATCCCTACTGATATGTTTTTAATATATATTATATTCTGTGCTGCATATACCTACTCAATGAATTTGATCAGGGGTATGCTATTTTGTTTGTGTGAATTTAGATGCATTCCATTAATTCAAAGAAATCTTGTTTTTTATTCAAATCTACAATCTGGTGAAATCACGCATCTATATGAAAAATGATTTTAAAAAGAAACTCATTCACTATTCGAATAAAAGTATCCTCATTTTTTCATCAGTCGAAACTGCTAGTACCTCGATAGTAAACAAACTTCGATTTAAAAATCCAATAATTTACGTCAGATTGTATTCCCTGATTTGTTATTGTAAAATTATTTAAGGATACAACATTTTTAGAATAATGACATGTCAAGTTCACGGAATAAACTCGTCAACATACTTTGCGGCAATATAGCTACCACGAATTTTCAGACGCTGCGCCCTGTCGATTGAAAATATATCAGCACCTGTGACCAGCGCTAGAACAATATTATTGCCAATCGCGTGATTAGCATTGATAATCCTTCTTGGAGACAATCATGCAGGACATACTAAGCGGCTGGTGGACAGATAAGTACATGAAACATAAACAAGGACATGGGTGTTGTCATAGTTATTTTGTGAAGTATAAAAGACCCATGCAGATCCTCCAAAAGCATCATTCAGTTTCAGTGAACTAGAAGATATCTACAAAATCGAAATGTTCAAGCTGGTTAGTGTTCGTTTGTTTTAAAACTGTGATTATTTGAAGAACTTATTTAAAAAAAAGTCGCCTTATCAAAAACACGTTTTTATTCAAAATGAATCTGTTTCGCTATTTTTCGCTTATTTTACGCAATGTTCATTTATAGCGTGGTTAAATCAGTTAAATTAAGCGCTCCTTAACAAATACGTGAATTAAGTTTCTTAATCAAACCATTGTATCCTACTGAGAATTAACAGTTTTGACTAACTAACTATATAACGCGTCGGATTTCTACCCGGGAGTTGTGAGTTGGATTCCTCTATGTCCTCCATCATTGCACATGTAAAATCTTCCGTTTATTATGATGGCAGTAGAAATTTTTAAAATATTGTCAGATTATTCGTAGCCCGGTAATGTTAAAGTTAATGCAAAAGTTTTACATAGACTATTTAAATATAAAAAAGTTCTTATTGTAACTTGTGGAATAAAACAATAGATATTATTAGTCTCTTATAAATAGCTTAATGAACATTTTGAACAATGTTTATCTAGTGTTTATTGCTATATTTTTTGTTCGGTCTCATTTTGTTCACACCAAAAAAGTCCAAATAATTTGCATCTAACCACAACAATTTTTTGTTGTTGTTTTAAATCTAATAATTTTTATTTTTACAGTTCTTCTTCGCCGCCCTGCTGGCTTTCGCCTACGCCAAGCCCTCGCCCTCCGCCCTCGTGGCGGGATACTCCACACCCCTGGCGTACGCCGCAGCCCCGGTGGCATACGCCTCGCCCTACAGCGCCTACAGCGCTTACAGCGCGTACAGCCCCTACGCATACTCTGCTCCCCTGGCATACTCCGCCCCCTACGCTGCCTACTCCACCTACTACTAAACGCGAAAACCATCTTCTGAGCACGAAACTAAAAATTGTTATAATATATTTATGATGCTTGTCTAAAATATTTTACAATGCTTCTGATATCGAGTACAAACTACAATTCAAGTAATATAAAAAAAAAAATATATATATATATCCGACTACATTTGAATGAAATGTTTTCTCCAATGAAATAAACGAAAATTTTCCATGAAAACCTACATTGTTTTAATTAATTAACAGTCTTCAGTTTGGAATGTCCTAACAACTGCATTGTCGAGGTGTTCTTTGAATTGGAGAGGTATGTTCAACTTAATTTACTTTTTTTTTTATTGTTGAGGTTCCCAACATTCACAATGAATAGAAAGCAATGAGCAACTTTTTTGAGGTTTATCAAAAACTCCAGAAAATTATTAACTGAACACGTACACATCAAATGGAATGCTTATAATTTCTCATTCTTTCGAACAACCATTATTCGCACAATATTTTGTAAAGTAACATTACTTTTTACATTATTATATAATTACTAAGCATTTTTTATGTATCACAATAAAAAAAACTCTCTGAGGAGCGAACTCTGACGTCTTGACATTTGCCTAACTCTTTAATCTGGATTTTTTAGATCGACCCAACCACGTTCGGCTGGCAACTCAGTTTCCTTCTTCGCCATAGGGAGAGCATTGAAATATCCCTTTAACCAACAAAAAATGAGACAAGACGCCATAAACAAAACTGAGTTAATATAATTACGTGGGTGAATCCGGATAACTGTTGGTAATGAAATCACAACTTGTATCTGGTGTACACTGTACACTCAAACATTTCTACTTCGGTTCTACAATTTATATTTGAATTTTAGCAAACAATCACTACTTTAATAATTAAAATATTGGTTTGTCTACAGTAAAAAAAATCTACAAAAAAATATCAAATATTACCACAAATGGAAATGGAAAACTAAAAACTGGCCGCAGAAATGTTTTTAAATTGAATCCTTCGAATGAATAACGCCATTTGTGTTGACGATCATTATGTAAAAATATTTCTCGACGTCGTTTCGCCATCTTTTACTTTTCTAAGACAGAAGTGTGTTTATATTATGAAGGTTAGATGTGATTTAAGATTGTCTTGGATTAACATTTAAAAATACCTACCTGACATTTGCACATCGCGTTTGAATGGATATAATGCTTTAACTCATACTTTCCTGATACAATCTTGGGATGATTTTTTAAGCCGTATAATAACCGCACGAATAACATTTTCGAAATCGATAATTCGTGGTATAATTCCATTTTCATTTGAATTTATGTTTAAAATACCATCGAAACTTATTTATTTTTTACCGTACCGGTTTCACCTTCCAACGGGAATCTTTAGACTAGAAAAGTTTATTTTAAATTTTATATTTAAAAGATTTACTGTAATATTTTACTAGTCTGGAGATGCCCGTTACGAGGTTAAACTGGCCCATTCAAAAATAAATGACCGGAGAGAAGTTATAAAGGTTTTTTTAATCATAATTTCACGTTGATCCGATGGTTACAATCATTTCTACTATTACTATAGGTGATACTTCTAAAACTAGGAATTGACTCCGGTCATACCATTTTTACAAGTTTCAACGTCTTAAATTCAGTACAATCATTTCTGTGTCGAAAATTACAAAATTATTCGAATAAACTTATCCAATGCATTCTTTGTTCGATGAACAAATTATTTCAATTATCTACACAATTGGGAGAAAAAAATTGATATATCGTTTGATGTTTATATTTATTTACTATAACACTGATAATTTATGTAACAATGGTTTTTGTTATGCCTGTCTCACTTAGAGAAATTCCCATGTTACGAAAGGTCCCAGGTCAAATAAAAAAACAGTTAACTTAAGTTTACAAATTAAGATCCCATGGAAAGAACCTGTTAACTAACATTTTTGTCAAAAATATGTTACTATCCTCATTAATTAATTCTGGTACGCTCTATCCAATGAAAACTTTCAAATCATGAAAATTGCACGAACATGGAAAATCAAAGAGTTGAACATGTTAACTGCAAATTTTATTATGGCTGAAATGTTTTTTAATGGCAAGAATATGTTATCTACAATAATAACATTGTATTGCAGAAATGCATTCAAATGGTAAATTATAAAATAATTTTAGTATGTTAGCTATAACATTCAAGAAAAATAGTTGTTGGTGGATTGTGATAAAACACACTTTTTTTTTAACAAAACGCAAAAGACTAAATATCTCAGAGTGACTCGACAGTTAGTTAACAGGTTCTTACCGTGGAGTATTCAAATATTAAAATGAAATATGAAGTTATTTGAGCTTTCTTAAAAGTGCCTCTTAAGCCGCAGATGGAGCGAGGTGTGCGGTGAATGAGCTAAACAAATGCGTGAAAAAATGTATGAAACAATAGTTGAACATACTATAATTCATACACTTTTTTTGCCTTTTTGACTGCGTAATTATTTTTCTGTAATTAAGAACTACCTTGCTGTTAGCCGCGCACTATCGTAACGAAGCTAATGTGTTATTGATAATACGTGGGTTTACTTTAACATTGAATGAATTGAGATATCTTTACCTCCGAATATTTTTTAGGCCTTTGAAGCGAAGGGTCGGTTTTACATATTTTCTGAAAATGTGTCATGTATGAGGTATTTTTTGGCCTCACATAGAGGTGAAGAGACAAATCTCCCATCTCAAGGTTTAACAAAGTTGAGTCATCTTAAAAGGCTCGACGTACTAACAGATTTTAGTTAGATATGAGTGTTGTCCAAATACAACATTTGATCTTGGTACATTGTTCTTTGTCTTGTCAACTTACTTGAAAACAAACAAAATAACATAAATTTTATCATTGAGAATGGAAGAATTATTTTACGATTTTTTCTCTCTTGAACATTTCATAAAAAAATTACACCTTTATTTGACTTGTGAGGTAGGAACAGTTTTGAAATATACACCATTTTGCTAGTACTGTATTTACAATATTAGCGATTGTTTGTGGGTGGTCTTATATACACCAGTAAGTATGTTATATTTTAGTGTCAAAAATATATACAGCACTGAATTCATTTCCATAACCTTTTAACCTTTGCACTAAGAAATGAATAAACTATTGTTTTCCTTGGTGGGAGGCTCTTATTCCCAGCGAGAAACGTTCTCATATCTATGATATTCATGTACCTAAGAGACAACTTGAATATTCTGTATTACGTTAAGGTTCTTTCGCAGACTTAATTACTTTAAGACATCTTATTTACAACGAACATTACTTGACCTAGATTGTAAGTGTCAAAACAAAACACCTCAGATACAGTGAATTATTTAAATATATAAATTTAATCAAAAACGCAAGAGGTTTTTCTGGTTCGAGTTTTAATTAAATAATAATAAATTTGGATTAAAAATTCAACAGCATAAATAATTGAAAATGACAGAAAAACTAAAATAGTTACACAATAATTTCTAAAAAAATGGAGAAAAGATATTATTTTACTTAATTTCCAGAGTTTTTAAGTAGTTTGTTAACAATTAATAGAACAATGAAAATTAATAGATGCGGGGTAGGAACCGACAAGTTCTGCATTCGTTAAAAAGTAAAAACACTCATTTTTTCAAGTCCAACAGTTTTCAGATAAACTAAAACACTTTACAAAACAATGAGTGGACATTTTTGAAATGTTTATTTTTCCACAGTGTGAAAAATAAGTACGGTGGAGAATTAGAGATTTATTTTAAAATAATAAAAAGTGTCTTTCAAAAGCCAAGAGATATTGTGTAGATAGTAAATTAAAGAAAATGCAAGTTCTCGGAAAGAAAATTCATCTCATGTGTGTTCAGTAGTATGCTGGGTAGGCACTGTAGGCGGCGTAGGGAGCAGAGTAGGCAGAGGAGTAGGCCACGGGGGCGCTGTAGGCGTAGGGGCTGTAGGCGCTGTAGGGGGAGGCGTAGGCCACGGGGGCGGCGGCGTAGGCCAGCGGGGCGGTGTAGCCAGCCACTACGGCGGAGGGCTTGGCGTAGGCCATGGCGCACAGAGCAGCGAAGAAAAACTACAGTAAACAAAATAACTTTTTTATTAAAATATTTGTTTTAATACTTAACAAATAATGATTTAACACTTTCATGAATTTTGTTTTTACGGTAATGCAAAACTGAATAAATAGCCTACCAGTTTGAACATTGTTGTGAGGGTTTGGATGTCTCTTCAGTAGAACAAAAGTGAGTGATACTTTTTGTGGATGTGTCCTGAACTTATATAGGTTCAGCCAAATGATGCTTTAGCCTTGGGTGCAGTTTAAGCATGCCGAGCAAGTACGTAAATAGAATACATTAAACCAGTAGGATAACTGTATTACCGCCTTGTACAAGTACCTTTGTTTATTGTATTAACAAAACAAAAGTAGATGTCATTTATCAAGTAACAACAATAAAAAAATCAGTCTTTTCCAATATTTGATATTTGTTTTGTATAAATATATTTTTTAAAGTCTTTAAAGTAATTAATAAATCTGCAATCTTTGGAGGTTGTATGACAACAGCCTCCATAACTGAAGGATAAAAATCCTCAGCTACGAACCCAGAGGTCGCGACTTTGAGAAATCTGTTTAAGAACCGTTATAAAAAAAACAGTGTATTTACGTACCCTTATATTTCTTTCGCATTAAGTTATTTTATTTAAATTCTTCCAAGCTTCATTTATTGTATTTATCTACTTTCTATCTATATTTGCATTTAATAATACACTTCCCGAACTGAATGTCTCTTTAACCCAATATATTTTTTTGATAAGCAGCAATACACTTACCTAAAACATGCATTAAAGCACGTTTACCCTTTTAAAAAGGTTCTCCTATAAGGATTAGTTCACAAATTACCATAATATTTATAACAACTTACAATACCTATCATTTCTACCTTATTCTTTGAAATATCAACACCATTTAATATTATTTTTACTTTTCTTGTGTAACGACAAAGAACAAAACAGGTTTCAAATTCTCCAAAAGAGAGCAATGAGAATTATACTTAGGCGAAATAGATACTCAAAAGTAACCAAAATGTCAGAGGAACTAAATTGGCTAACAGTAAAATAGATGCTAACATTAAAAACATTGATGTTTACACATAAAATGAAGAACAACTTGTTACCAAAATATTTTTCTGACAAAATTATCTACAATGTTGATATTCACAAATATAATACAAGGGCATGCAAAAAAATTAGACTACCAGAAAAAATTAAGCCAAAACACAAAATAGCTTACTATATAAAGGGATGAAATCTTATAATGCTCTGCCGGAAACCATCAGAATTATGCCTATCAATAAATTTAAAATAGCCTGTAAAAAATATTAAAAATGTATATAAATCAAAATAATAAGTAGTATATAAGTTATATTATTATAAAGTTAAGAAGAAAATGAAATAATTAGCTACTTGTAAATTTGAATGTACAAAGTAACTAATGTAAAATAAATAAAACAAAAAAAACGTATTTTACCCGTAAACTAAAATTAAAAAAAAAAGAATTTATATATTTACTCTTAGGCATATTTAAAAAAAATGGATGTTTTCGTCATCAAATACAATCACAAGAGCAATTTTCGAGAAGCCTGCTTATTGAACTAACCCTCCAAAGGTCTGATGTTAGGGAGGGGTATTCGATTTTAAACAGAATCCGAAATATTTCTAAAATAATCAGGAGAAGCAACCCTTCTAAAAATGAATAAAAAATGCACACTACTTTGTGTAGCTTGGTAGTGCTTAATTTAATAATTTGTATGGTTATCATTTGTAAAAGTAAATAAAATTATGCTATTTTGTAGCAATAATTATTTTATTTTAAGTCAACCCTGAAAACAAAAGAATGTTTCATGACACATTTCATGTCATTTTCAATCTAATTCAGTCCTCACAGGCCATGTTAAATATAAAATACTACCTCAATAAAGCAATGTACTGGGTGGGTAAAAATACAAGGAAGGGAGAGAGACGAATATAGATATTGTAGATGATAAGGTAAACATGATAAGTAAAAATACTACCTCAATAAAGCAATATACGGAGTGGGTAAAAATAAGAGAAAGGGAGAGAGAGAAATTTAGATATTATAGACATGTAGATGATAAGGTAAACATGACCAAAATGCCATTTGAAGAATTATTTTGTTCAATATCTACATAAAATGATAAAATAAAATTACATTAATAAATGTATTAATGTAAATGTAATGTAATAATATTTTTTCGATTTATTTGGTCTAATATTTTCAATTACGTAGAAAAAAATGCTCACAAATATCTTGATTTTGTGTCATAAATTAATCAAACAAAACAATCATCCCTCTTGATTTCAGCTATTTATGAAAAAGTGTCAAAAATATGACTTATATATTTTATACTTGATATATTTTAGTAGATTTTTTGATAAAAATATTATTTTTATGCATTGATTAACTGCTACAGTAAATGCATTTTTGATTTATTTATTTGATATTTAAATAATTCTTTCGAATATTGCAAAACTTTCGCGTTATTGGTAATTTGTAATATATTAGTTATTCAAAATTGTTGCAAGCAATGTAACAATTACGAATGTTGGGTTAGGCGCACAAAGTTCTTCATTTCCATTATTAATGTACTTATTGGTAGATGATCTTTATTCCTCGAGCACCGGCACATAGTAAAAAAACATCCCAAACACGTGCCCAATATTTGTTCTCAGGTTATTTTCATGCTCAAAAATTCGACTGGAGCCACTTGCCAAGCTCCAGATAGAATTATTCCTCATTAAAAAACCACTCGAACAGCATCCTTAACGTAAACATGGATTTTAAGGACTCCCCAGAATCAACAATAGTATTTTTTTTTTCATTTTAAGTATATAATCTAGTAGTTCATTATTAGTTTTAATATTGTATCTTGATAACTTGTAATATTGTAATACCAATCAATCAATTATCGATGTTTTGTCCACTAAAAAAAGTTTTTGATTCTGTAGTTTGGTCTTTCAAAGACATTGCATTCCAACTACCTTTAAAATGCCGTAATTAAAATGCAAAACACATGCTGAGTGCTCATTGAAATCAACGCCTGAGAGGTCGATGGAATATTTATCGAGTAACAATCGTTCCAAGTTTTCGGTTTCAATAAAAGTCAAAGTGACCGTGAACCTGTTTTCAGAAGGTAATCTGAATTGATACTGAATGAATCTAAATTTTCATTATCACTAAACAAGAATAAGGTTTTTTTCCGAAAATAATGTCATTACTTTTTATAAAATTTGTTTTAATATTTAAAAAATTCTTTCACATATTGCCTAATTTGTTTTTGTTTTGGTATCATGTTTGACACGGTTGGATATATGTATATTAGACATAAAAAACAGTATAATATAATTTTTTTTTTCGAGTTCCACAAAAATCTGGCATTATGTGCAATAACAATTTTCGCATTATTGGTAAAACCTAATTGATATTAATATATGTATTCTGCTGAAAATGTTTTGTAATTAAAAAAAAAACACCCTAACATTCATTATGTTGCTAACAAAAAAAAACATACATACCTCTTTTCTAATCTTCATTTTTCGTCCAAACTAAAAAATATCACGAAGCAATGACAGTACCTCATGATATAATTATTTGATTACAATGGGATATAAAAGATGCAGAAAAAAATAAAACGTATTTAAATCGGGAGAAAATTTTAATTAAAATTTTTATGGAAAATCAGAAAGAAACAAGAATGAGAAAATAAATTTAAAAAAATCAAAGTTGTCAGAAGGAAAAAAACTATACTACAATATTTTCAGTAGTACGCAGGGTAGGCACCATAGGCACTGTATGCAGCGTAAGGAGCAGTGTACGCAGAAGAGTAAGCCACGGGAGCACTGTAGGCGTAGGGGCTGTAGGCGCTGTAGGGGGAGGCGTAGGCCACGGGGGCGGCGGCGTAGGCCAGTGGGGCGGTGTAGCCAGCCACTACGGCGGAGGGCTTGGCGTAGGCCAGTTAGTAGCTGAGTATACAAACGTGCCGAATTCCCATCCGTGCGTTGTGGGTTCAATTCATTTGCTAGCTAAGTCCTCCTTCATTGCACAAGCAAAATTTACCGCTTATTATGATGATAGTAAGAGTTTCCCAGATATTGTCAGGTTATTCGCAGCCCGGGAATGTTTATTTTTCTTCAAAATAAACAAATAAAAATAAATAAAGCGTCGTTATTGCTGTAATATTGAGTATATTTCATTAAAATGTTATGCAGTTGGCTTGTAAATGTTTACATTAGCACTAATAATCTAGTTGGCACGAATGTAAATATTATGTTGTGTATTGCATAAGGGTTCTTGGATCCTTCGGTTTCACATTTATTACGGCTATGTTCAGTAGTATGCAGGGTAGGCACTATAGGCGGCGTAGGGAGCAGAGTAGGCAGAGGAGTAGGCCACGGGGGCGCTGTAGGCGTAGGGGCTGTAGGCGCTGTAGGGGGAGGCGTAGGCCACGGGAGCGGCGGCGTAGGCCAGTGGGGCAGTGTAGCCAGCCACCACAGCGGGTAAGGCTATGGCGCACAGGGCAGCGACGAAGAACTAGGGAAAATAAAATATTAAAATATTTCTAAAAGATTTAGCGAAGAAGAACTGTGAAAAACAAAATAAAATAGTAGCAAAAGTCACATAATAAAATACATTTTCGAAAGCTATAATTTAAATATTTTGAATTCTGAAAACTTTGACGCACAGAACTAATATTTTTTTTTTTCTGTGAAACATAATAATAAACCTACCAGTTTGAACATTTTGTTTGAGGATTTGATATCTCTTCGGGGAACAGTAGTGAGTGATGCTCTCTGTTGATGCGCCTTGAGCTTTTATACGATCGTCAATGAAACATTTTGTCCTTGTTGTATTTGGGTACACGATATGTTTGTACACACGTGTATTATAGTACTAATAAATCTACATGTCCGTCCACCTGTGCCAATTGTAAACAAAACCAGCTGATTCCAAGACGTGATTAAAAAATGGAATTGTTGAAAAGCGTTTCAGATATTTAAAGTACAATTAACTTTGACTGTCCGTTTTTTTTATTACAGTGCTTGATCTATGCAAAATGTGGAATACAGTTGTCTTTTAAAAGTAATGTGAACGACTTTAGGATTTCTATATTTTTTCTCGGAATAAACCATCAAACAATAACATTTGTTAGTAATATCCGAACAGAACATTTTTCCGATAATGACCACGGCTTTAAAAAAATAATTAACGAAAAGTGGCAGTTGCTTTCCTACTTTTCAACTAATACCCGATCTACGAGTCATGATAATTGTCGTTGACATTTTCTACTAATTACAACAAAATGCAATAACGTGATTTCCTGTTTCACTTCTGACAAAAAAACATAGCACGAATAACTGGTTATTTGATTTGAAAACCAACGCATAGAGATTATTAATCACATATGGTAAAAAATTATATTCTAGTTCACAATGTTTTGAAGCTTTTAATAAATAATATTTCAATGTTGTCAATTCACAGACCACATTCATTTTCATTGAGTAGTATACTAAATATTAATTTCGATGCATGCCAAACCTCATTAATTAATTGACCTTAAACTCATTAAGACGCGGGTTGAATCAATTAAAATCTCTATAATTGTTTTGAGCTTTCTGTTTTATCAAAAAGGTTGACGGACCAGGTCGGTACTTATCGTTGCTGTTTTGTATTAAGATCACTCCTACCAAAATCGGAAATTAATTTATTAACGAGATTTTTAAATCACATAAAACCACATTGTTTCATTCTCGAATAAGAGGCAATACAGTTACTATATATTTTGACCGGTTAGTAGCTAGGTGGACAAATACGTTGGATTTTCACCTAAGCGTCGTGGGTTTACTGCATCTGCTAGCTAAGTCTTCATTATTACACAAGCAACATTTTACGCTTATTAAAAGTGGTAGTAAATTTATCAAAAATATATTAATATATATTTTTAAAAATATATATATATATATATACCATATTATATATATTCTCGAATATATATATATTATATTACTATATATATTTGACCGGTTAGTATCATATACAAATACGTTATATATATATCGTGGGTTTAATATATAGTTTAAAGTCTTCATTATATATAGCCTCATTAATTAATTGACCTTAAACTCATTAAGACGCGGGTTTTTAAAATCTCTATAATTATAAAAATTTCTGTTTTATCAAAGGTTGATAGGTTGTGGCCTAATTTTTTTTTTTTAAAAAGAATATAAATTCTCGAATACCATATTTATATATATACAAATATATTTATATATATATAGCTAAGTCTTCATTATTACACAAGCAACAATAAATAGATTGTTTATCTTTCTTTAAAAGAATATATATATATATATATATATATATATATATATATATATATATATATATATATATATATATATATTCTTTTTAAAGAAAGATAAACACTCCTGGGTTGCGAATGGCCTGAATTTTTTTGATAAATTCCTAATACCACTTTTAATAAGCGTAAAATGTTGCTTGTGTAATAATGAAGACTTAGCTAGCAGATGCATTAAACCCACGACGCTTAGGTGAAAATCCAACGTATTTGTCCACCTAGCTACTCAAAACAATTATAGAGATTTTAATTGATTCAACCCGCGTCTTAATGAGTTTAAGGTCAATTAATTAATGAGGTTTGGCATGCATCGAAATTAATATTTAGTATACTACTCAATGAAAATGAATGTGGTCTGTGAATTGACAAATATTGAAATATTATTTATTAAAAGCTTCAAAACATTGTGAACTAGAATATAATTTTTTACCATATGTGATTAATAATCTCTATGCGTTGGTTTTCAAATCAAATAACCAGTTATTCGTGCTATGTTTTTTTGTCAGAAGTGAAACAGGAAATCACGTTATTGCATTTTGTTGTAATTAGTAGAAAATGTCAACGACAATTATCATGACTCGTAGATCGGCTATTAGTTGAAAAGTAGGAAAGCAACTGCCACTTTTCGTTAATTATTTTTTTAAAGCCGTGGTCATTATCGGAAAAATGTTCTGTTCGGATATTACTAACAAATGTTATTGTTTGATGGTTTATTCCGAGAAAAAATATAGAAATCCTAAAGTCGTTCACATTACTTTTAAAAGACAACTGTATTCCACATTTTGCATAGATCAAGCACTGTAATAAAAAAAACGGACAGTCAAAGTTAATTGTACTTTAAATATCTGAAACGCTTTTCAACAATTCCATTTTTTAATCACGTCTTGGAATCAGCTGGTTTTGTTTACAATTGGCACAGGTGGACGGACATGTAGATTTATTAGTACTATAATACACGTGTGTACAAACATATCGTGTACCCAAATACAACAAGGACAAAATGTTTCATTGACGATCGTATAAAAGCTCAAGGCGCATCAACAGAGAGCATCACTCACTACTGTTCCCCGAAGAGATATCAAATCCTCAAACAAAATGTTCAAACTGGTAGGTTTATTATTATGTTTCACAGAAAAAAAAAAATATTAGTTCTGTGCGTCAAAGTTTTCAGAATTCAAAATATTTAAATTATAGCTTTCGAAAATGTATTTTATTATGTGACTTTTGCTACTATTTTATTTTGTTTTTCACAGTTCTTCTTCGCTAAATCTTTTAGAAATATTTTAATATTTTATTTTCCCTAGTTCTTCGTCGCTGCCCTGTGCGCCATAGCCTACGCCAAGCCCTCCGCTGTGGTGGCTGGCTACACTGCCCCACTGGCCTACGCCGCCGCTCCCGTGGCCTACGCCTCCCCCTACAGCGCCTACAGCCCCTACGCCTACAGCGCCCCCGTGGCCTACTCCTCTGCCTACTCTGCTCCCTACGCCGCCTATAGTGCCTACCCTGCATACTACTGAACATAGCCGTAATAAATGTGAAACCGAAGGATCCAAGAACCCTTATGCAATACACAACATAATATTTACATTCGTGCCAACTAGATTATTAGTGCTAATGTAAACATTTACAAGCCAACTGCATAACATTTTAATGAAATATACTCAATATTACAGCAATAACGACGCTTTATTTATTTTTATTTGTTTATTTTGAAGAAAAATAAACATTCCCGGGCTGCGAATAACCTGACAATATCTGGGAAACTCTTACTATCATCATAATAAGCGGTAAATTTTGCTTGTGCAATGAAGGAGGACTTAGCTAGCAAATGAATTGAACCCACAACGCACGGATGGGAATTCGGCACGTTTGTATACTCAGCTACTAACTGATCTATTATTTATTTATTTCATAAACCTACGCATAGATTATTTTTGATGGGCGCTGAGATATTTTATTGGAAAGGTTTTATAAAACTTAGCGCACCATTATGCTATCCAACAACTGATTTTTTTTAACCGAAGTTAACTCACTTATTAAACGTAGAAATTTTTGCGTTTTAAAAGAGAGAAAGAACTTTTCTGTATCACCTTAACGAGTAACCACCATTGAAAATAAAAACTTTGCTTCGATTGCATTTTTTTTTAGCTACAGCTTCTTGGATATTACTTATGATTCTTTAGTAAAAATAATTTTTATTGTAGGAAATTGGCACAAGAAAATATCTTCATTAATAGAATTTTCAATCATAATAACTATGATAGAATTTTATTTTATTTTCAAACCGGCGTCTTGTCGATGACAGTCACTCACCGTGTGCATGCTCTATTGACAGTGACAAAACTGTTGCCGTGACAAAAGTCACCTGTGCGCGCCTGGCCTTAGCCTTTTACTCTACTACTGTGGAGTTTTCACACAGTAGTACAGAATGAGTAATGTCATATTATGATATGATTAACTCACGGTTTCAGTGTAATGACCATCATAAATTTTAATTTTTTTTTAAAGAAACTACATTTTTTGGTTCCACGAAAACAATAGATAATGATGATATTATAAAATAGAAATAATTTATATTTTTTAAATTAGCAAAAAAATATTTAAAAATATCGTCATACGAAATCAATATGCCTGTCACCTGGACGATCTAAGGATTTAGTTATTTTCTTTTCCACGTCAATGATCTCTCCGAGTACCATAGTTCTAAAAAGATTTCGTAACCTTTAAAAAAAAATCTAATCAAATTCTGAAAACTGTTTTTTTATTCTGATTCAAAGACGATATTTTTTTATATTGTACGATAAGTAACAAGCCTTTAAACTCATTCCTGAATACGAAATGATTGTTAAAACTGCAAACAGATTACATTACTAAGAATCGTTTATAGCTTTCCCGAATAACTTTTGATTTGGATATTCACATACATTCTGCAAAAAAATTACAAAAGTAGATTTATATCACCTCTCAAAAAAAAAAACATTTTTTTAAATAGTTTATTGAATGTGTTGTTATTTATTTTCAACGTGCCGAAAACGTTTTTTAAATAAGTAAATTAATTCAACCCGCGTATTGCAAGGTTCAAGGCTAATAGAAGTATGACATGAATCTTAACTAAATATTTGAGACGCTGAAACTCAATGAAAAAATAATCTATCAAAATAAAATAATCTAAGAGGCAACTCAATGAAAATAATTTATTGGCCAATTCTTACACATTATCTTAAAGCGTCACAGCATTGTGAATATCAAGTGACATCAAGCATGGATTGTGCCTATTAATTTAATGCAATATAAAACCCATTGGAAAATCGACCAATTATATTAGTAGGTGAATATTTAAAAAAAATACACAAAAATACAAAAAAAAAACAAAAGTTGAGGACATGACTGCGATTTTACCATTTTAGTAAATTTACGGTATTGCATGTAATTTATAAAAAATAAAATAAATGGTGGTAGAGGCGGACATATTAGGCGGAAGAAAGTTTAGGCAATAGAATAGGAGGAAAGCCAGACCGCTGTTATTAAAATTAAATATCGTCTCTCACCAGAGAGAGCGGCGCTGAAATTATCTCCCATTTGTTAAGAATACTTGCATGAAATGCAATTTAAATGAGGGTTTATTTTACAATTTAAGGAAAAAATAAAAGTTTTCATTTGTAGGATATATATTTTTTTCCACATTTTCATAAGTATTAATAATGCCTAATCATGTGAATATTTTGTTATTTATAAATCCTTAGGAATATCATTTTGTCTGGAAATTTTTAATAGTATGCAGGATAGGCACTGTAGGAGGCGTAGGGAGCAGAGTAGGCAGAGGAGTAGGCCACGGGGACGCTGTAGGCGTAGGGGCTGTAGGCGCTGTAGGGGGAGGCGTAGGCCACGGGGGCGGCGGCGTAGGCCAGCGGGGCGGTGTAGCCAGCCACCACGGCGGAGGGCTTAGCGTAGGTTATGGCGCACAAGGCAGCGAAGAAGAACTAAAAAAAAAACAAAATAAAATAGTTGCACAAGTCATATAAGGTAATACATTTTTGAAAGGTTTAAATAAAATGCTTTAAACTCTGAAAAAATGATGCACTGAATTTAAAATGTAAGGATTAATGTTTTATTTTTATATTTCTATAAAATGTAATAGTAAACCTACCAATTTGAACATTTTGTTTGAGGATTTGATATCTCTTCGGGGGAACAGAAGGGAGTGATCCTTTCTGTTGATTTGTTCTTAGCTTTTATACAGTTGTTCAATGGAACGCTTTGTCGTTTTTGTTACATGATATATTAGTATGCAAGTACATTCAATTACGAATGTATAAAGGCCCGCCTGACTCAATTGTAAATAACACCACGCGATATAAAATGGGAACGTTAAATTCCCTTCGCAGTCTACATTATACGAATAATAAATTGGTTTCCAGGTCATATCATTTTAAAAACCCATTTTTTATATTATTATAAATGCATATAACATGATTTTAATTCAAACTCAATTTTATTTCACGTAACTAGTAAAGGTTAGTAATATACCTTATTTGTACATTTATAATTATTTTTTGTAATAATAAGTGAAAGAATCAAATTTTTGGTTAAAGTGAAAACATAAAGTGCGGTTACCTACCCTTCAAACGAAACCAAAAATTACGAATCAAGAAAATAAAAGGACAAAAGATAATAACATGCATTATTACATGGCAATAAAAAATAGATTCACTTCTGTGACTTCTATTTGAAAGGGGTAGGATTTAAATTTAATTAAAAAAATAAAAGTAGTTAGCTACGCTGGTGGTAGTACCAGCTGGTGCTTTTGAGTTAGTGAAGATATTTTTACTTCTGACAGAATGACTTCATAATGCGATTAACTTATTCAATTTTCACAAAAAATCTTTACTGCATGACTTGAATAGTAGTGTTGCGCATCCTTTACATGTTCTACCATATAAGATAGGTACACAATTTAAAAAAAAAGTTTAATTGTTGTTAATAAAAAATTGAGTACATTTTTTTCTGGGATTATATTTATGAAAGTACCTAACGCATATACATTGATCATATAGCTTGTACAAAGAGGTCATTCAGTTATATTTTACGTTCAACATAGTATATATACGTGTCAACTCAGTACATGTACTCGTACATTGTATAACGTGTACACAAGGCTGAAGTGTCACATTGACTTTTCGTATAAAAGCTTAGGACCAATCTACAGATAACATCACTCACTTCTGCTCTTCTGAAGAGATATTCGAAACTTCACAAAAATGTTTAAGCTGGTGGGTAAACTATTCATTGTTGCTAATTCGTTAAAACAGTATATTTAAAATAATGCTGTAGACAAAAAAATCCTAAATGTTTTTTTTGTGATAACCATAAGATTACAAACATTGATATTTTTAAAATTATTTTTTAGTTTTTTTTTGCTGTCTTGTGCGCCATGACCTACGCCAAGCCTTCCATCGTGGTTGCTGGCTACACTGCCCCTTTGGCCTACGCCACCGCCCCTGTGGCCTACGCCTCACCCTACAGCGCCTACAGCCCCTACGCCTCCAGCGCCCCCGTGGCCTACTCCTCTGCCTACTCTGCCCCCTACGCCGCCTACAGTGCCTACCCTGCATATTACTGAACATGATCCGATGGAATAAAGCCCTGGGGGGGTTAAGGACCTAAATACAACATGCAACATAGTATGCACACTTGTGCCAAATTCTAGTCAAACAGATAATTGGCAACGATGAAAATATGTTGATGCCTTGTCTGTAAAAATGCAAAATAATATATTTTATTCATATTAAAAGATATCCAGAAATACAAAAGATTTTTTTTTTTGATATTGTGAAGTAACTCTTATAATTTTTTGATGACAAATATTCTATATTCTTTTTTTTTTTTTCATCCGGGGATATTAAAAAAATGTCGCACATTCCGAGATCGCGTTAAAAGACAGGATGAAGCACGAAGAACATGCATTTTTTTACTAAAATGTGGTAAAAAACTCAGTGGAAGTAGGTGCATTAAACTGTTCAAAAGGCGCCCAGAACACGGTTTATCGTGAATCAACACTTTACCTCATTCAAAATGGAAAAACCTCTTCGTTAACGTGTGTTTTGTCAAGACACCTTCTTTGTAAGTTATCTGCAGCGTAACAACCGTTTTTGCCGCATTCTCCCCCAGCGGAAAATAATATTTATCTGCCACGCGTGGCGTGTGCAAATTACCCATTACAAATGGTAAACCCGTTAAAAAAGTCTAAAAATACTGAATCTGAACCCGGTATCTTACAAAAACGTCCACTAGTGATGGTGACATAACCTTTTGGCTTTCTATTACAAGCGAAACTATAAATGATTTATCTGTTAATTCCATACGGGTAGCAAAAAGTCTAAAAATTATAGTAATTCATAGACTTTTTTGTATTTAAACTGTTATTCTGTGAAAAAAATTATACTTACATCATATTTTGTGTTTGTACATAATCATTTATATAGTCGCTAGTAAAATAAATAAATAATAATAATATCATATTCGTGTATTTTTTTAATTAAAAAATAAGAAAATTTGTAAGGTTTCCAATGAATATATTTAATCAACTGTAATTTTTTAAATTCCATGAAAATATACTAATTTGTCAGTAAAAGGTGCAGTTTTAAAAACATTTAAGGCATATTTGAAAGATTTTTAAATTTCATGAAGTATTAAAATTTGTATTTTTTTTACATTTAAGATTTGTATTCACTGGAAACCTAAGCCATTTTCCTACTCCCCGTATATAATTAACAGATAAATCATTCATAGTATTGTTTGTATTAGAAAGCAAAAAAGTGTTTATTTTTGGGTGCTGACCCTTAATGCAACGTGTAAATATTTTTTTCGTGTAACTTTCTCGCCACTCCATAAAAGCCTGAAATCAGATTCAAAGCGTTGCGCGGTTGTATTGGCTTTAACCATACATTTAATTAGTTAACTCTATAGCCAGGTACTTCTGATCTCTATTAAGTTTTTTTTTACTTCACAAAATTCCATATGTTGAGTGGAAAAAGGATGTCTTCCCAATTTACAAAAAATCGATAATTCGACGAAATAAAATTATAAATTAATTCATAGATTTTTTAACTGTTTACTTCAACAACAAAGATTACGTTCAACGAGCATATACAAGTCTTATTAATAGAAAAATATCTACGATAAATTCCGATAATTGCCCATAACTTATATACTAATTAGCAACGCGTCATGAGGAACCATCTTCACGGCATTTAAGAAATCATAAATATTGTAATTATGTTTTTTTTAAATGCTCAGAGACATCGCCAGCTTGTCAATGAACCAGTTAATCACTTAACCTTGTTTTTAATGCTATGAGATGTAACTTGTAGCAAGACGCCTAGTAATAACGAGTAAGAAATGTCATAATTTGACACTTTAGCTCACGGCACCACTGTGATGTGTTGTCCATTCGATATATCTGATTTCAAAATATGATATCGATCTGTTTCCACGACAATCAGGAGTGACATATTAACGAGTATGGGAACAGTTGTTGAAATCAGGAATTACAAGAATAATTGATATCGATACATTGATTCGATTTTCAGATTGTTTTAATAATTAGTCCGAATATTATCAAATTTATAATGATTTATTTTAAAAGTCAATACTTAAAAAATAAGTCAATACATAAAAAAAGTAAGAAAAACCATTTCGGCGAAAATTTGCTCTTTTAAAAAACAGTTTGCACTAATGATTATTCTACCATACAAGCGAATGTTTTTCAGAAGGTATTTTCTCGCAAGATCTATCTAGATTGCACTAATACATTTGGGGTTATTTTATAGCAATAAAAGTAGTGAGAATTCTCATATTTATTGTAATACTTTGTTCTATTTAAAAGAAAAAAAATTACAGTATGCAACAGGTCAATAATCATCTGACTAGAATTTCGGGTAAGTGTGAAGAGAATAATTGTAAGTTGATTTATTTATGAATCGACTTTGCGGACCATACTCAATAGTATGCAGAGTAGGCACTGTAGGCGGCATAAGGAGCAGAGTAGGCAGAGGAGTAGGCCACGGGGGCGCTGTAGGCGTAGGGGCTGTAGGCGCTGTAGGCGCTGTAGGGGGAGGCGTAGGCCACGGGGGCGGCGGCGTAGGCCAGCGGGGCGGTGTAGCCAGCCACCACGGCGGAGGGCTTAGCGTAGGCCATGGCGCACAGGGCAGCGAAGAAGAACTAGGGAAAATAAAATTTAAAAATATTTCTAAAAGATTTATGTCTCATCGGGATCGCCATATATGTTAGCAAGATATTTAATAATAAAAAAACCATACAACGATATTATGAAAAAAATCGTTCCTAAAAATGATTATACCTAAAATCGATGAGTTTTTTTTTATGTATATGTAAAATTAATTGTTCAACCTACCAGCTTAAACATTTTGTTTGAGGATTTGAAATCTCTTCAGAAGAACAGAAGTGAGTGATGCTATCTTTGGATGTGTGTTTAGTTTTTATACGGTCGGTCAATGCAACATGTTGTCCTTGTTGTCTTTGGGTACACGAAAAGTTTGTACATTTAATCACGAATAAATTGAGTGTCAAATGTAAATTAAGCCAGCTAATTATAAATGAATGATAAAAAAATTGTGATGCTTTATTCTTTTCCTTTATTTTAAACAATTGTATCTGTAGGCACCATTTTTAAATGAAATGTTTCCACCCATAATGCTAACATACTAATTTGAAATATTAAAAAAAACTTTTATATTTTTTTCCTAAGTCTTTAATAATACTGTACTTAATACGTTACATCTAATGTTAGCAAAACTGTCAAAAACATTACTCCCCTAATCCAAAAAAAAAAGAATTTTGACGAATTCTGACTTCAATAATTAACTCTTATTAATTTGCTTTGTGAGTACGTACGTCGGTATGAGTAAGAACTTTTCAAAATAAACATTTACGTTAGTTAAATAATCTATTTTTTAAATCTTTATTTACTTAGAAAAGTACCAATTGATATTTTAGCAGATATCCAATATTTAAAATGACAAATAAAATCAATAAAAGTAAGTTACATCTCGTAATTTTCTAGAGGTAAAAAATGGTAATTCAAGAAATACCTAGCTTTTTGCGTTGTCTTTCTAAACAAATATTACCTGATTGACTTGTGAAAAAAACTAATAAAAAAATATTTAGTATTTTTCTACTCTTCTAAACCCTGATTTACAAGATAGTTGTTTGAATAAGTGCGACATTTTATGCTAATGATAGCAACATCTAAGAGTGCAATTGACTGCCTCCATGTTGACAAAGTATTCTTTATGTATCAAAATTTGAATAACTGGTTATTCGATAAAAACTAAATAGGTATAGAAATTATGCAGGGAAATAATTGAAAATTTTATCACAATACTTACATTAAATTTATTTGCGAGCGTTGGTTAAAAAAACATTAAATAATTATTTCTTTACTATCTTTCACTATTTTTTATTAGCAAAAACATTTTTGCAGTATATGTTTACGTTTTCTATCGTCCCGAATATTTTATTCTTATTTTTTATTAAAGAAGAAGAAACATTCTTGGGTTACAAATAACCTATTTATGTGTAAAAAATTCTACTGCCATCATAATAAGCCGAAGATGTTGTTTGTGCAATTAAGGAGGACTTCGGCTAGCAAAGGAATTGAACCCACGACGCCCGGGTTGAAATTCGAGGCGTTTGTCCACTCAGCTACTAACCGGCAATTAAACTCATTAGATGCATGTCACACCTACTGATTAACTGACCATGAACCTTTTTTTACGTGAGTTGAATTCATCGACCGCAATAATTCATTACTGAGAAGTCAAACTAATTTAATACAGTTTTGGTTGATATTATTTTAACACCTCACAAATTTACAGGTTGTGCGCAGTACAGATATAGACAAGGAACTTAAACCTACACCCTGTCAGGCGATGTTGTGAATTAGATTTATCGATAGAGTTTTATTTTTATTTTCATTAATACTTCTTTTCTTTCATCGTTAAATAAATGTCAGTTTTACATTTGTTTTGTTAATAAACGTTACTTTTTGCATATGGAGGTACTACAGTTATCCTTAGTAAAACTTAGCCCATGTGATTACTAACTCAGTACATGTACAAATTGGAAACAAGGCTAAAACGTCCTATTGATCGAGCGTATAAAAGCTAAGGACACATCCACAGAGAGTATCATTCACTTCTGTTCTCTTGAAGAGATATCCAAACCCTTACCAAAATGTTTAAACTGGTTGGTTAAAAAATATTTATTCGAAATATCAATGTATTTATAATTTTGTTAATTATTTCACATAATTTTTAATATGCGAAACAAAAACATTTTTTTTTATTTTTGATTTTGTTTAGTGTTAAAAAAAGTATATCGTTAAAAACTTTAACTTACTAATTCACTTGTTTTTGTTTTTTGTAGTTCTTCTTCGCTGCCCTGTGCGCCGTGGCCTACGCCAAGCCCTCCGCTGTGGTGGCTGGCTACACCGCCCCGCTGGCCTACGCCGCCGCCCCCGTGGCCTATGCCTCCCCCTACAGCGCCTACAGCCCCTACGCCTATAGCGCCCCCGTGGCCTACTCTTCTGCGTACTCTGCTCCCTACGCCGCCTACAGTGCCTACCCTGCATACTACTGAATATAAAATCGCCAATGAAATCGATACGAAATCTAGGACACTATCGCAACGTATTCATAAATCTGCCTAAATCTAATCGATTTGATGATGAAGAGGCTGTGAATCTTTCATGTATGTTTAAAAATGGAAGTTTGTGTACTATATTCAATTAAAAAAGTAATCCAGCAACTAAAAATTGTTTTTTTTACTGCTTTTTGTTGTAACAAATCCCCAAATAATTGACTATTTACATTATTCACTAAGCAATTTTTAATTTATAGAAGAATTAATGACAACTTTGCTTAGCGACCTTTGTTGCAAAAAGCTTCTTGGCTGTCAACCTAAAAGTGAGCTTGTTAATGTGTTTTATTTTCAACTAATATAGCCATTTCACATACGGAAAATAACATAAATAATTTATATTGAAATAAACCTTGAAACCATAATAAAATAATCTAAATCAATGGTTATTGTCATGATTGGGATGAGAACTCGGGAACTTCCATCATACGAGCATCTGCTCTACCAACGAAGTTATCGTAGGTACTAAATTTCCATATTTATTTACATCATTAAATTACATTTTTAAAACTGTTTTTTTTTTAAACTTGTTTTCCGTGATGGTATCCACTTGCAGTATACAAAACAAAATATCCGCTAGTGTTTCCGTAAGATGAAAAAATTCTCAGTGTTGCTCTGATAGTAAAACGTTGCAGGTAGGCAACTTTTGAACGGCTGTAAGGTAAAAATTAAAATGAAAACACCCAAAATTAAAAAAAAAAAACTATAACTATCAAGCAACGCCGTGTTCAATGAGACTATACATATCTTGACCGGAAACTGAATTTCCTATAGTGAAAGGAAATCATTGCCCATCCAAAAATGAATTAACAATACCTATGGCGTGAGGAAGTACCTTCATGGTACTTTAAATATCATAAATACATTCTTATGATTTTATAGCAAATTGCTGAAAGACATCGGCAGCTTGTCAATGGACCAATTAATTACTTAGCATTACCATTAATGGAATGTAATTATATTGATTAGGTAATGTTGTATTTGACGCGACTTGCTAATTACTCGATTGTTATTTTGTTGTACACTAATATTTTTTCTGTTATTTTTTTTAAGGTTTCGTTGATTCCACAACATAAAACTTACGTTATTAACAAAACAATATTAGCTGTCGAGAAAAAAATATTATCAAAATGACACATCGACAGCTATCAGACATCACATATCAATGATATCAAAAGGACACAATGCAGACAATGTTTTAGTATATTGTTCTTAAATAAATAAATAAAGTAAAGGCACTCCGGTAAATAAGTATGTATTATATCTGTGTGATCATTTTTAAAAACTGAAAATCGTTGTAATTAATTAGCTTAATAATAAAATTGATGTGTGAAATCAAATAAAATAGGTTTTATGAGAATTTTAAGAATATGTAAAACCCATTGCTCAAAGAAAAATCTCAAATAGTCTCCTTCTGAAGGTTTCTGGAGATTGATTAAGAAAATTATATCAAAACCTTAAAACACACTAAGAATTTTTTTACAAAATTACAATTCTTGTCGTGCTAAATAGTTACAAAACTTATAATAAATAAATACTCTGAAATAACCTTCCCTAAGAAACCTTTCTAAAAAAACAGTTTGACATATTTTATAAATAGAAACTTATCAAAAATGATGGCCAAAATTTTAACACATACCTAAGTTAAATATTTGTAAGGATACACTTTTTTTGTAAATAATTATTTAAAATGCTACTAATAAATCTGGCCACGATTCTTGCACATGGGTTTTATTCCGTTGCAGAACTAACAGGATGCATTTAGCGTATCAGTAATATGGTGTATGTTTAATTGTCTATTTATTAAGTTGCTATTTACACATGTTTACGTACATTTTCACCCATTTATCACTATTCTTTGCTTCAGATAAATTTGTTTACAAAATACCATTTTACTGATTTGAACTCTGTTTAATGTTTTTTTAGTCTAAAATAATTTACTTATTTTAATATTATTTAAAAATAGTATTTCCTTTCAGCTCTTGAAATTTTATGCTGCCTATGCGATTTTTAAAATTTTATAATATTGCAGCCCGCTTTTTTTAACTACCCACTAGTAAATCATAGTCCATCCTTGTAAAACACACCAAGTTCTTATTGAATTAAAGATATTCTTTTGACGGAGATGCTTATTTGGTTTTTATTAATGTCACGTATTTATAACACGTGGTCTGGTATGGAAGCCTAGACCACGTGTTAAAATCCAACGTTGTATAGCAGTTTCGATGTCAATAAGCAGCTAACTAACATAAAGTTTTTAGATTTTAAAATAGCCAAGCATCATTTTTAGCTGTTTAGCATATTAATTCAAAATTATTAAATTATAATAACAAATCAGCCTTAGACTGAAAGTAGTAACCATGTTCTAAATTTTTTTTTTTTGAAGATGTGAAGTACTAGATGAAAACTAAATTATTTGTTTAAACCGAAATAAAACAGCGACCACATCTTAACTTTATGCAGATTTTTTCTCCGAAACTATTTAACTTTAAAAATTAAAATCAATTCCCGATTAAAGATAGTTGCGGCGTTTGTACGTAAATTTTAATAATTGAACACTAAACAAAATCTTAGATCTTCACTTTATCAATTAATTAATTTTGCCGGTTGTTTTATCATAAATGTTGTTAAACATCGCACAATGCATTCTTAAAAAGCCAATAAAAAAATTATACTTTTTACAAAACTTCCTAACCAAATCATCATTGCGATACTTCATTTATACGTGTTTTACTGTTTATTTTTATAGACACATCACATTTAAAAATAAATAAATTTATTTTTTAATTATCTATAACTCCACACGTTTAGTTTTAACTAATTTTAACTATGTTGACTGGTCCGAACTCGAGGTATCTTCTATCAATATTCATTTTGGAAAAACCTTACGATCACCTCCCTATAAAGATGTTTGAAAGACAATAACAGACAAACTATTATCGAGACTATTCTGTCTGTGATCATAGGCCAGCAATGAGCCAAGGCACGCGATGTGCATACTATTGAAGCGATTATCCCGTCTTGTCGACACTTAACCAATAATTTAATACATATAGAGGTAGCAAGGTTATGCTGGACATGCTATCTTCAGGAATTTCAATGGTATAAAAGACTAGGATTGACAAATCAAATCATCAGTAAGTTTGAGAGACCTACCAGACCTACAACTCCTATCAAAATGTTCAAACTGGTGTGTATTATTTATTATATTAATTAAAAACAGTGACGTATTTTTAAGCTTCAAGTGAAATTATCAAGTGTTTGAAATCAGTGTACTATCGTTTTAAAAAACCTAGAAGTGTTTCAAATCTCATTTTAATCGATAATAAACTAACTCTCACGGCTAGTGAGCCAAACCAGTATATTTTCGTAAAATTTAATATTTTTCTGGCCCTTTAAAAACTAATGGTTAAACTAAACTAATAATTAATTTAAAGAGATTTAGTAAGTTTAATATTAGTACAACTAATATATTAATCACATTTTTATTGGTTACATTTGTGGGATTTAAATAGAAAACATAATAACATCAACAGAAATAATAAAAAAATGTTTCTGAAGGTTGTAGTATGTGAACCAGTTACTTTGTAAAAGAGTGTAATTTTTAAGCATAGTAACTTTATTTATGTGAGCACTTTTCTAACTAATAGTTTCAGTATAGGAATGCCTCTATCAGGGCAGATATGCTTAACAAATACACTGCTGTGCTGAAACCGTTGGCGAACGTGCATAAATTAAAAATCTAACAAATCTAGTTTACATTAAAATGCAATTTTTTGTTGTAACACATAAAATAATTCATATTTTCTATTTTCAGTGCTTCTTTTTCGCCGCCCTCGTAGCCATGGTCTACGCCAAACCCTCTCCTCAGTTCGTGGCTGGCTACGCCTCGCCCCTGGCCTACGCCTCGCCCTACAGCGCCTACAGTGCGTACAGTCCCTACGCCGCGTACAGCGCGTACAGCCCCTATGCGTACTCCGCCCAATACGCGTACTCCTCTCCCTATGCCGCCTACACCTACTACTAAAAGTGCACTGCATAGGGATATCGGAGTAGTTAACAAAATGTAGTATTTTTGCTATAGTCACATAACTGGTAATAGAGTCAAATATGTAGTTATGTTTTAAACCAAAAATAACGAACTTACGATGTATTTATATGTTCAAATAAATTATTTTTCAAGATCATAATATTTCTTTACTTATTATATTTTGTTTTCATCCTTAGTGGGTATCTAAAAAAATATGCACTTATTTGTAATGTATTTTAAAGTGGGCGGTTTATTACCTGGCAAGTTGTCAATTAAATTATTGGTATTTAAGTGACATACAGTACATTTTACTAATAAGAGTGTAAATACATAAGTTTCTTACATCTTCCATATAAACATATATACATATATACATTAATAAATATATATATATATATATTGCCTTTGAAAAATGATAAGTTAGCTACATTGTTCAAAACAACGAATTTTTCTTTCAATGTAGGTAACAGGTATTTTAATAGAAGATGCTCCGGGGAACTTGCGTCATTGATCCCTTCGGCACCGGTGCATAGTCGGGAAACTCGCCAAACGCGCACCCAACATTTGTACTCAGTTGACATTCAATACATGAAAACGGGTGGCTTTTTCGA
This sequence comes from Drusus annulatus, assembly GCA_022651775.1. NCBI lineage: Eukaryota > Metazoa > Arthropoda > Insecta > Trichoptera > Limnephilidae > Drusus > Drusus annulatus. The sequence goes on from JAGWCC010000132.1 coordinate 779,444, forward strand.
CTCGTTCTTTTGTTCAACAGCTCGGTTATGGAACGATTGGCCGGCCTCTGTGTTTCCTCCCTCCTTCAACATGGGTCTCTTCAAGACCCAAGTTCACTCCTTCCTTTCCTCAAAAAGACCCTCCACACAGCGTCCCCAAAGATGACATAGGCCCTGAGGGAAATTATTTCCCTTAAGGCCTCCTGTGTGGAGTTAGTTAAACAAAAAACAAAACTATATAAATCTTTTCAAATATATCAGTTAAGATTTTACATCTCTAAAATCGTATGAATAATTAAAATTAAATAATTTCAAAAAAATAGTTAAGACAGTTTGAAAAACTTGTACTAAGATGAGCTACAGATAATTAATACTTAAATGTGTGGAATCGATCAACATATCTCCTTAAAAAAAATCTCTTAATGTTCAATTGTTGTCGTTTATCAAAAAATAGATATTAGGAATATAAATAATATCAAATACTTGGCGAGATGGTTTTCGAAATTATATTAATGCAAATAATGTTTCTATTGTTCTGCTTGAAAATCTGTTATTCACAAATATTCTAAATGTGTCACCTGTTATCAACTTAGCTCCGGAATGCCCACAAAAGTAACGTTCATATTTCTTGTATTTATAAATCATGTCTTGTCATTTGTGTTTAGACGTCTGAAATTATTACATCATAGTTAACCAATAACTGAACATGTCGGTTTATTTAAATATGGCCGAAAGTACATTTGAATGGAGTAAGAGAGTGTTGTATTGTGTCAGTAAGACATGCATTATTACGGAACGATGAATTTTCTTTCCTGCATTTGGCCATTGTATCCAGAACCGGTTAAGCTACAACCTATTACTGCGTATCACTTGAAAATCAATTACAAACTAGAGATAACTTATCTGCAAGGTTTGCAGGGACCAAAAACCTATAGTATGGAACCTGGGTATTTAAAAAAAAAAAGTTTTTGCACACTTAAAAAGTAAAAATACGTATATTTACAAATGGAGAAATTAAATGCAGTGATAACATTCTCTAAACAAAATTTGAAAATTTAATAATTTCTGACATAAAAATAAAAATAAAAACAACTTAAGCTTTTGCTTCTCGAAGTTTGCTACTAAAAGTTACACACCGATAAATATGCATATTTTGTGTAAAACCTCTACATTTTTCTTACGATAAGTTTTTGGTTGAATGGGTATAAAGGCTGTTATGTGACTTTTGATCAGTCAGGCTATTAAAACAAACGCGTTGAACGTCGAGATAAATGTCAGATTATGCCGTGATTGAGACGTGCAAAGAATGAGGAACCAAAATCGAAATTTTCCTTGAATTGAACTGGTATCTTTAAAACCAATTAACGCATACAATTATTTACGGATCATATTTTGTAGAATAATGAATACATTTTCTTAATATATATACACCAATTAATAAATTTGTCGTAATTCAACAAGGAGATTGGCTACTTATTTAATCTGAGACGTCCATTCATATGTATTTAGTGGGATTACTTAATATTTTGCTGTAAAAACAAAGCCATTAAAATCATGTATACAAATATTTCAAATATAAATTGACGTATACCTATAATAAGGTGCTGCATTTAAATTAAGATTTTTTTAATTTTCCTAGATATGTTTTAATTGCAATTTACGTTTTTAATCACTTACATTTATACAATAAAACATAAACCTAGTTCAATAAAATGTGCAATATTCAATACAACGTACGATATTATTTACACTTACAATGAGTATTTTTTTTTAATGCAGTGTACCATATTCACTACAATGTACGATATTAAACACAATGTACAATATTCAATACAATGGACAATATTCAACACAATGAACAATATTCAATACAACGAACACTATTCAACACGATGTACAACATTCAACACAATGTACAATATTTAAGACAATGTACCATATTCAATACAATGAACAATATTTAACACAGTGTACAATTTTTAACACAATGAACAATATTCAATACAGTGTACAATATTCAATACAATGAACAATATTCAACAAAATGTTTAATATTCAATTGAATTTACAGTATTTGACAGGATGTACCTACAATCTGAAATATAATACCGCATGATGATCAGTCTTTCCAGGCGATGCAGTGCTTCTGATGTGTTCACCAAGGGGCGAGTTCCCGGATTTGCATTATTTTTATATGAATTAAATGTACTATGACACATATTAACTAAATACAAATTATTGGCGCACGTCGAGTTTGAACCCGCGACCTTTGGATTCGTAATCGAGCGTCTTACCACTTGACAATGGAAGCCGTCCCGAATTCTAGCATAGAAACTCATTGGAGTAAGATATTGCCCCTATCAATCTTAATGCTGTTTAGATGGACTCCCTCTTGATGTCCTTCTGTAGAAATGAGACCTAATATCCTCCATTAATAAATTTTACATATATCATTTTATATATTTTTTATGAATGTATGTTTTTTTCTTTGTTAATGGATATACTTGTGTTATAACTTTTATTACTATTACTGTGTATTATTGTTAATTATGTAATGTATTGTATTGCGCTACTCCTGCATACCTTCTGAAATATTTTATTTTTATTTTATTATTCTGATTTTTATTATAAAAACTCTTTAAGAATACAATCGTACAACAATACAAATACAAAGGATACATCGAATATAAAATATAAAAATAACACGAAGATCAAGTGATAACCATCTTACGATTTGCTCGACTTTATTACCTTATTGAATATCAATTTGTATTGCAGTGTGAATCATGTTAATCTTCATAAACATTATTTAGATTATCATAAGTCTATCCCATAAGGTTCGTAGATGTTATCACGTGGGCGTGAATGGGTGTCTTGTTCGTGAAAACAATCAAAAACAATAAATTACGTTTCAATGTTGGAATCTGTTCGCCTGCTTCGAACGATCTTAGATAGCTTAGGTTGATTATGAGTACCCACTGCTAAATTAATGCAGGCGGATATCATAACCATTACGTAAGTCATTATAATTATTTTATAAAAAAATCATTTGATCTAGTAAAAATTTTGACCTTGGATTAAAAAGATACACATTGTGACTTATGTTGTTTTTGTTTTCAAATACCTAACATGATGTTATTTTTTTCGTAAATCTTATTGATGGTAGGTGATCGTTAACCTGATTAATAATCGAATTGATAATGTTCAAATATCACAACGGACACTGAATTATATCCCATTCCGCAAAAATATGATTATTATTATTGGCAGTTACCGCGTTGTTCTTTACCAAACCCTTGGAGTTAGAATATATAAGAAGAGAGAGCTAAATATTTTTCCCAAATCTATACAAATTTACGACAAATCAATTACGTCGTAAACCGTGAGAGAGAAAGAGAAAAGAAAAATTCTCACATAACATGGCACCACCATTCGGTTGTCAGCATGTTTTCCGTCTCCCTCGTCTCCGGTGACTCCGCCCACTACGTTTTTATTTGCGTATAACTAGACATAAATCAATGGCTTTGAGGTTATATCCTATATTTTTATTTAAAACAATACTGTGAAAAAGTGGTAATTCAAATAAATAAAAACATAATGTCGACGTGTGCTATGTGCTAGTCCTAGCCACGCCTAGGTCTAGCCGAGTCAGGCAAAATCAATATCATCAATACTGACTACAGAAGCACTCCCTCCTGTTTATTATTGCTCTGAGACCAAACCCCAGTCCGTTTTTTTTTTCAATGATCTTATCGCTCTGTCATAGAAATTTTGACAATTCTTAATGATAAATATTTTGGATAAATTTTCACATGCATATTCTTCCCATCGTCATTTTTCCACATACGTAATAATATTATGCAAATTACATCATTATTTGAGAAAAGGGGTTTTCTGTTTGCTTGCGCATTCATTTTTAAGTTTTATGTAAGTGTGGGTAGGGTAAGTCATTACATATCGAGAATTTTGATGTTCGTCGGCTGGCTTTGCCAGGCTCTATTTGCCGGTGACAGTATCAAATGATAATAATAAAAAGTAACAAGATTTAGATTAGGGGCTATACCTAATAAACATTATTGTTTAAGATATTAAATTAATTAAAAAATAATAATTACAACCTTTTTATGAAAAACGAAAAATTATTTTCTTTGGTTTTTTTTCTTCAATTAAAAAGTAGCAGAAGTTATTTCGAATCGTTTTTCAAATTAAGTAATAAGTTTATTTTTTTTTTAAATAAAAAATAAACCAACGTTTTACAGAAAAAAAACACGAAAACAAAAAATATATTTAAACGGTCTTCACCTGACAATCACTGCTGTATACTAGAATATTGAATTCAATTTATTGCACGGGAAATATAATAATTAATCTTCTTATATTAAAAAAAAATTGGATTGTCATTGTGCCATAATTACAAATAAGGGCAAATCATCGGAACTTAGATTAGGTAATTTTTTTAATTTTTTAAAAATATGAATACCGCACAAGAGCGTCAACTGCTCCCAACCGTCTAGAGCCAGTGAGACTATGGCATACCCGAATAGGGTATGTTGTCAGGTTGAAGGTAGTGGGGAGGGGAAGGAAAATGGGAAGAGGAAGGTTGGGAAGTACCTGGCTATTCAGATCTGGTCACCAAACACGACTTAAGTCATTTCAAGTAACGTTTCGATTCTGAATGGTGGTTTTTCATCAGAACAGTACTTAGAGTATCTATTACTATGGGATTTGAATTACTTGTCGTATTTAACTTTGGGAATAAACCTTCCGTACTCGCCTGTCCTTGCTAACATAGTTTTTTAACGATTTTAAAACTTTTTTTGTCATGGTGTCCCGCACAAGGGTCTTAACTGCTAGGAAGCAGTGGGACTATGGCCTCCTTAAATTCTGAAAATATCACGAAGCTAAAGGTTTGTTGAGGGAACGGATATAAGGCAAATAAAGGTTGTAAATTACCCGGCTATTAAGATCTGGCCATTAAATACGAATAAAACCATTTCAAGTAATTTTTAGATTCTAACTTATGGTTTCTTATCAGGGCGATACTGAGTATCTACAACTCAGGTTCAATATCCAATAGCCCATGTTTATGTTTTAGGTAATGGATGTTTTAACGACAGAACATCGATGTCCACTTCCAAATTTGAATCACTAGCATTTGATTGCATCATATATTTCAATAACGAAAAGATTACAGACCACGTGAGAATACATTAAGCCATATTTTGTATCCACCTAGATCAGAGGTGTTGATTCCCGGTCTGCGGGTTAGATGCGGTCCGTGATTATATTAAGTACGGTCCATTATACCAACCGCAGTAACAACAAAATAAAACTTATTAATTCATTTGCATATTGGACGATTTTTGTTCGAAATTTTTTTATTTCAGTTTGGATCTACAACAACGTTTTTTGGATAAGCAACAACTTTTTTTTCCAGGTTTCAGTTATTATATTCGTTTCGGAGCGGTTGGAGAAGCAAAATCATTCAACAGAATTTAGAGATTATCAGTTTTCACGCCCCACGACATATTTTAAATGCATTAAAAACATACCCCATATATTAGTCGCACGGCTAATAAGAAGGTAATAAAAAATGTCCGTTGTCAGAAATCCGTTACAAAATCCCCCCTACCCCCCATAAATATCTAGAAAAAAAAAGTTCCCCACTCCCGACTTAGAGTCTAGAAGTGTATTCAAAACGAGTGGGCCAGTTTTTTATCGATAATTTATCACCCTACGTTCACGAATTTGACAATTTACGAGCTCAAAAAAATTACTGAAGAGCTTTTGCAAATAATTAATTCGCATTTAACTTATCGAATGTCTGATTTAATGTATAGGAACACCGGCAGACTTTTAGTCTTTACCGTATAATGGATGATGATTTAAGTATATTAATCACATATAATTAGCATATTAGTTTAATTTAGCGTATCCTGGAGAAGTATTATGACCCATCCACTAAAAGAACTTTTATCTTGAGTTGAAGGTATTATTTTTTTTAATAATTTATTTTATTAATCGCAACATGATATTGAGAATTGAAAAATGTGTACTATAATCGTTTGTATAATGTAAGTGCCGGTCTAGCTAATAACATTTTCGTTTGTTTTTCTGTATTAAAAAAATGTGTTTCTGTATTACAAAAAACATTTTCTTTTGTTTTGTGGAAATATTTGCAGCAGAATAAAACAAAATCGTGAAATTGATGTTTGCTGATTTATTGTTTTGGTTAAATTTTCATAGGTTTTTGTTTACTAAAGGGGAAAGTTTTCTATGGGAGCATGTCAGAGTTACAAAATCTAAAGTTTTTTTCTTCATTTTTTTTAGGTAAGATTTAGACGTATTTGACTGCGTTGTATCCGACGGGGAATCCAGCGGTGTAGGCAAGGGGAGATCCGACAACAGACTTGACCAGGGGTGCGTTGTAGGCGGACACGGAAGACACTGCGGGGTAGCCGGCGTAAGCGGGGTGAGCGGAGTAGGCAGACACGGCAGGGTAGGCGGAGTACGCGGAGACTGCGGGGTAGGCAGAGTAGGCGGACACGGCGGGGTAGGCGGAGTAGGCAGACACTCCGGGGTAGGCGGAGTAGGCTACTGGAGCCAGGACTCCGGGCTTAGCGGCGCATACGGCCACACAGGCAGCGAATAAGAACTGTAAAAATAATCAATATCATTAGTTTAAATATCGCAGTGTTAATTAAGGCAAGGTGACATTATATGCAAAATACCCTAAAGCGGAAGTCCAGTACTGAATTTCAACGAAGGAAGCCTGATGGTTGGTGTCTATTAACTGTCAGTCCCTCTTGTGTCAGTGGAATTTATTTAAGAAAGAATATTTGAACCAACACCTACTATTACTTTGCGACTGCACGTTTTATACAAATTAAACACCATCGATACATTGGTAAATCTTCTATCGTAACCGATTTTTTCCCCCTTTTTCAAAGCGAATTGTATAAAAACTATTCTCAACGTCCGAGCACTGATAGATTTAAATGTTTTATCACTTACTTCGACGAAGAGCACTTTTAATGTATAAAACTATTTAATTTATTTTTTAGACAAATCTGTATCATGAAAGCCTATTTTATATAAATTAAGTCGAGTTCCAAAATGTTTTGAGAAGATACAAAAGCATGCACTTACGAATTTGAACATTTTGTAGGATTGAGTTAATTCGTCGGAAGACAAATAGCCTGTGATGATTTCTCTGTAACGACGAGGGGCTTTTATACTGTTCGGTTGGGAAATAATACTGCATGGATTACCAACTAAAATCATTGCATTCTTCCACCAACTGGTTCACCGCACAAAAAGACAATAAATCAACATAAATAAACTATCCCAACAACAGCGACACCAGTACGTACATAAATTAACCCTCTTTTTATGGCAAATGTCAATTAGAAAAAAATAAATATGTACCTAGTATTTGATCGCGTTCGACCATTCATTAACTGCAATATATTAAAACCAACTGTGGTCACACAATCGTATCGAGTCTTTTTTTTATTAATATATTTTTTTAAATTAGAAGAGTATTTTTTTACCCGTTATGATATGATTTTCATAAATATATGTTCTATTTTATTCTTCCTTCTTTAATTGTATGTATTCTGTGACTTTTTGAAAAAATTACAACGCATTCTTTGAACGCATTATCGAACGCTTTTGCCAGCGATCGTAGAAGCTTTTTTATATTAAGCAGATACATGGGAAATATGTGGAAAACGACATCCATACCTATTGTTTGTCATACTAGAGTTTTAATACCGCTCAAACGAGAACATTATGAATACACAATATATTTTGTTCACACTCGTTTATAGTTTCATATTGAGGCCGCGGTACAGGGTCAAAATAAAATTATTCTGATTATTTTTTTCATACGATGGGAATTTGTACCCGCGAAGCTACTACAAGTAGCTTGTCAGCACGAGATTACTTAAACAATGTTATACAGTACAACAATAAGTTTGAATAATCATAAAAATATCAGCAAAATAATTAGACAATACATACATGTCGCGACCTATTTACACGAATTAAGTAATACAAAAACGGTAAAAAGTACTTATAGTGAGAAAAGACTTTAAAAAAAAATCCTCTTTGTAAAAAGAACCCTCTGCACAAACATTTTTTTTTCAGCAGATTACTATTAAATAGGTATAACAAAGGTATATTTAACATTGTATTACATAAAAGCTTCTTTGAGGTGATTTTTTTTTTTTACAAATAGGCGCCTATAAAAATACGCCATTCATTTAAGTATTTAATGGAGTAAATGTCATATTGTACCTAAATTTAAAAAGCGCCAAATTACAAAATGAAGAGTAATATATGGCAACGTTAATACAAAAACTCTAGTTCTATTAACCACTTTTTTTAGCATCTCTTTGTATTTTATTGTGCATTTTGATTAGATTTTTTATGCATTGGCATCATGTTTAATAGTGTACGAGATTAGTGAATTTCCGTTGCCTACATTTACTTATAATTTTTGTTTTCACTGTAACTTTTTGGTATTATCTATATATAGACACTCAGAATCCGACTCTCAAATGTTGAAAAAATTATGATTTTGGTAAGAAATAATTTCTTCTCTCTTTAGAAACTTCAAAATATTAAAAAGAAAGCATTTTTTTTATAAATAGATTAGTTTTTTTTTCATATTCGTGGTATAATTTTGAAAAAAAAACACCTTTATTTATTATTAATAAAAATATTTTTCAGAGACTGTTCTTATTTCAAGGAGAAAAAGGAGTAGAACATTATAAAAAAAGTAAGTATTTTTTTAAGCACCCTACATATGTATTTATATGGTTTGTGCTTGTTTAAGCACAACGTTTGAAATACAAGAATTTTATAAAATCTAACTTATGTACTCAAATGCACAAATAAAAAAATATACATATATTTTCGTAAAAAGCAATCACTTTGTGGTTTGACATATTTAATGGGAATTAAATAACAACATTGTATTAAACCACAGATTTTTTTAAACTTTTATGACCGACCGCTTTCGCTTAGCCTAAGCATCATCATCATCATCGTTTAATTTTTTACCCTGGTGATGCTTGGACTAAGCGAAACCAGTCGGTCATAAAAAATAAAATAAAATCTCTGGTCTTATACAAAGTTATAATTTCATTTTCGTTCAAATAATTAACTTTTTTTTTTATAATTGATAATAGTTAAATATCAATGCATATAAATATTCCAAAGGTACCTATGTACATCGGAAATTTTAAAATAAAAAAAGTGAATATCATACCCCAAAGTAAAGATCATTTCTGATATGATGCTGAATATAAACATCTACATATAAGGCCGAAATACGTCAATCGCACTGGCACATCCATCAGAACAACCATATACATAGAACATGGCGCAGAATCAAGCAACCATTATACTTTTATTACATTACACATTATTGTAAATCATTCCACCGCGACTTAAAGAGTGACGATTTGTGCCAAGCACTTCCTCACAACATAACATCTCAAGAGACTACTATATAAACACCATATTCAAGGAAAACAATAAAGATTCAGTTAGCGAACAATTAAAATTCAGATAGAAAACTGACTTGTCTTTAGTTTAATCTTTTTTCTCTATGGAATTAATTTTTATTGACTACTTTTCAGAAAGGTTTCTTGGAAGGTAGCAGAGTAAAATAAATAGTTTTTCAGAGCTAATGGAAACACGTCACGCTAGAATCAGCCCCCCAAAACCCTTTCGTTGATCTATAATGACTTAAATATAAGAGATGTTCAATATTCCTGTCCCGGTTGCAATCAACCGGCTTCAAGCCGGTCACTGGAACCGTTGATATTATTTTTTCTATGCTAAAGCATAGAAAAAATAATATAATAAACGCTAGAAGGGTGCAATTCCCAACAAACGGTTGCAGTACTTTTCGGTCTTAGAATATTGCTAACCACCCCCTCTTCCATGAAATAGAGAAAAATCACAGGAATCTTTTCGTGAACATAAACATGACATATTAATCTTATTCTTGGAACCTTTTTGGGACCAAAAACCGGTTCCAAAAGTAGCCGGATAATTAACCGGTTCCTTGCCAGTCACTGGTAACTGGATTTGCAGTGACATTCAATTTCCGATATCAACCATCCCTAATTAATATAAATCTTTTTCGAAATTTTTAATACAACCTTTTGACAAATAATAACCTTTTAGCTAAATGTAGTAGTATCTTGAGTTGTAGAATAATGTTGAGTTTTTACAAGTGGAATAAAACGAGTTATTAATTTGTTATAGACTGATTTATTGCATCTGTTCAATTTTAATAGTTTTCGTTTACCAAATGTAGGAAGTTGATTATTTTGAAACATTTCGTAGTTACAAAATCACAAGTGTTTTCATCTTCACTCGTAAGATTTAAACGTATTGGACTCCATTGTATCCAAGGGGGAATCCAGCGGTGTAGGCAAGGGGAGATCCGACAACAGACTTGACCAGGGGTGCGTTGTAGGCGGACACGGAAGACACCGCGGGGTAGCCGGCATAAGCGGGGTGAGCGGAGTAGGCAGACACGGCAGGGTAGGCGGAGTACGCGGAGACTGCGGGGTAGGCAGAGTAGGCGGACACGGCGGGGTAGGCGGAGTAGGCAGACACTCCGGGGTAGGCGGAGTAGGCTACTGGAGCCAGGACTCCGGGCTTAGCGGCGCATACGGCCACGCAGGCAGCGAAGAAGAACTGCAAAAAAATTATATCATTAGCTACATTGTTATATATCATTGCATAGAGGAAAGTTTGTGTGGCATCTAATGATTTCTCTGGATCTGGAGTCTAGAACTGAATTTCTACTTCCCTTTGCGTGATGGAAACTGGTCTTGTTAATCGTGATAGATATCAGAACATGATCCCAAAATTATCCCAAATTTTCATCCGCCACAAGTTGTAACAGAACTCTTCACAAACACCCAAGTTTTGATAAAGCTAAATCAAGTAGATCGTTCATTTAACTACTTGCGCGATTATTGTTACAAACAAAATCTTGACGATTTTGCGAATGGATTTAAAACAATGTATTTAATAAATTGTGTTAGTTACGTATTAAAATGTAAAAGTATGCACTTACGAATTTGAACATTTTGTCGGATTGGCTTGATTCGTCGGAAGACAAAGAGCGTGTGATGATTACTCGGTAACGACGATTGGCTTTTATACTATTCGGTTAGGAAATGACAATGCACGGATTCATGGAAGCAAACGCCCAACTAAAACCATTGCACTCTTCCGCCAACTGGCTCCTCGCACAAGAGGACAATAAATTAACATAAATAAACCAACGCAACACCAGCCACACCAGTAGATAAGGTTTAGGCCGCTTTTTTTCGCAAAGGCCAATGTCGCAATAAAAATAAAACTGGAATTCGATCGCATTCGTCCATTCAATTATCCGCTGTAATCTATTTATCTAGAACCAGCCATGGTCACGCAATCCTCAAAACAATTTAAATGCCTAAAGCGCCATTATAAAAGCCACTTTGTAATATTCTATTGGTAGATAATAAACTAGATTGGTTGATAAAAAAAGTTATATTTATTTATTTTGATAATGTTTTACCGCAGAGTTACTAATTATCGAGATAATATAATATTTTGTGGTAAGTGTACGCGTGACAAAAGGTATTATATTGAACAGAATTGCGTGTAATAAACAAAAAAATGATAGACCTTGTTGGTCATCGTTTATTCGAAATGAAAAAAATGCAATTTAACAGCGGGTTGTGATTTTTACCGGCAATATCAAAAAAAAATTCGCGGCCTACGTGGTCGAGTGGTTAAGATGCGAGCCCAAAGGTTGTGGGCTCAAATCCAGACGTGCGCAAATAAATTTTACATTTAATTCATATAAATTAATATATAGTATATTTGCGGCACGTTCCAGAGTGGTAGATAATCTCAGTATCTATTCTTCCTGGTGAAAGACCACCATTCGGATCTGAATAGCCAGGTAGGTACTTCCTGACCTTCCTCTTCCCCATCTGCTTCCCCTCTCCACTACCTTCAGCCTCACAACATACCCCAATTGAGGATGCCACAGTTCTACTGGCTCCAGACGGTTAGGAGCAATTTGGGACTTGTGCTGCGTTCACAATAGAAAATATAATTTGATGTGACAGCAGATCCTATATCCAACATGCCAAATTCAAAATTTAATACAAGGCATAAGCATAGCATAGTATTTGAGATATTGTTACTCTCGAGCAGTGTTGAGTATAAGACGAATATAAATTTCAAAATGATACTTAAGTAATAATTGTTAATAATAAAATAGTACATTGAAGGAGGAAAAAAGGTTGAATTCCTAAGCTTAACTGGTTTAGTTTTATGTTAATATTTTTTTGTGAAAACTTGAGTAAACCGCTTTAAATTTTTGATTATATTCAATCTTCAAAACCCGAAATGGGGTTTTTAAGCCTTCAAATAATATTAGGTACATAAAGCCATTTAATTATTAGTGAAAAGATCTGTACAAATCACAGGAAATATAGTTTTTTTTTATACACGGTTTTGGTCATTTTTTAAATTATGCCCGTGTAAAATGAAATTGTCGAAACTTTTTTTGTCATCAGACATCACTATTTTCTAGAATCAGATAAGAGAGTAAACTTCTTTCCATTAATCATAATTGTTGTGTTTTTTATTCTAATAATCAATCACTATTTTCTGTAATCAGATTAATAATAAAATGTTTTACATTAATGTTTTTGTTAATATTTTATACGTTTGTACACCATTATGTATATATAATTGTGTACCTAATCATATTAATTAGGAAACAATTAGTTTTAGTATGTTTTCATTATAATTTTATCGCCGTGATTGTGCAGTGAGTTGGATGATAGGTGATAGATTAGCGATTCCTTCTAAACAGGATCTTTTAGTGTAAAAAAGTTGCTATTTTTGTAATTAATGAAGAACTTGTAATAAAAGTTAATATATCTACAAAAAGTAACAACTTTTTTGTCGTTTTATATAATTATTTAACACGTGCTGCTTGATTTATAATACGCTGAAATTTAAGCATTTATTAATTAAAACTCACATTACTTAGAATTAAACACATGGCGTAAACCTACTCGAATAAAAAAAAATTATTTATAGGGTTTTGCCATTTGTTTTATATTGATGACCAAAGAAATTATCTCGAAATCAATTTTATTGAAATTAAAAAAGTGGTTAAAAACAAAGTATATATGTTCTATTTATCAATTTTATTGAATTATTACATAAAAAGTAAAAAAAAAACATAAGTATGCTTTTTTAATTAAAGGTTTGTCTATGTTTTCATATTTTTAGTAGAAACGTATAAATTGGTACTTGAGGATCAAGTATTGCTTTGATCTTAAAATTACTATTTTTTTACAAGGCATGCTTTCTGATAAACTGATTTCTTTGTAAATTTATATATACGCTACCTACATAATAAAACAAAATATTAAGTAAAATTCTCATCTGGTACAACTTAGTTTAAAAAAGGAAAATGTTAATATACCCTAACGATAATATGTGGTTTGACATACATTCCAAAACACTTGTCCACAAGAGATAACGAACAATCGTAATTTTTTTTTCTTGTTTCAAATAAAGACAAATATTCTCGGGTTACGAATAATCTGACAATATTTGCAAAACTCCTAGTACCATCATAATAAGCGAAAGATGTTGCTTATGCAATGATGGGGGGCTTATCTAGCAGCGGAATTGAACCCACGACGCCCGGGTGGGAATGCGACGCCTTTGTCCATTCATCTACTAACCGGTCAAAAGATTTAGGTTAAAGATTTAATCATAACAGAACTAACATTGTTCATACAATTTGTAAGAGTAAACAATATGCTCAATAAGGTTATTTCAAGCACATGAACAAATGATCTTGTTTAACTTATTTGTAAATACATGGAGTCACACAAAGAAAAATAGGTAATACATTATAATCAGAATATATGAATAGGAGTCATTATAATCTTATATTTATCTATTTATGCAGTATATGTATTTATTAAGTAGATTTTATCGCATTTATCTTTGGTGTAAATACATTTTAAAATATTCGTAAGCTTGCGTCATTAGCGGCCGTTCTCTAAAACGGATGTCATATTAATAGCTAGATACTGGATGAAGGCCTCTCTTGACTTCTTCCGTCCTTCTCATGTATACGAGTCACAAATACATCAGTGCAAACAATATACCTAATGTCAACCTCATTCAATAAAAGTCAGTAGCCTATGAACTGACACAATACACTTGTATTATTCAAGTGTTTTGGAATTAGGAAATGGCGAGTTCTTGGACCTTCTAGAACCGTTCCAAGGAGCAGTGGTACAAAACGCGCGTCCATTACATCACTGCTTGACACCTGAGCCCGTTACAACCTCGAAGTTTATGCGTTATGTGAAATGGATAATAACTTGGACGCGATCACAATGCGGCTGCAGAGCTGCGTGACGCCAATACTAAGCAGAAGCGAAAGTTCCTGAAACAGCTCCAGATCTTGGGTGAGACGAGTCATTCGCATCCTTATCTGATGAACAGTAGTTCGGTCGTATTATCGAGAACACACGTATTTCAGTTATGCGTCCAAATACTGAGTAAAGACTAAGCATCATTATAAGTTGGGAAGCATCACTCTACTCAGATCTGAACAATAAATATAGCTAAATCCATTTTGAGTGGTGGTTCCTCACCAAGGAAAAACTGGATTATATTCCAATCTGAAACGACAAATACAAAAAATTACTTATCACGATTGATGTTTGGGTGTTATGCCGTGTTGCGCTTCCTTCTCCTCAAGCCTTGCAGCTGGATTGATACCGTGTTACCCTACGAGGGCAACACGGCATCACACATCTGCCCCGATGACGGGCACCGTAAGGCTGTATGAAAGGCTTTTTCAAGAAAGTGGAAGCGCAACACGGCATGACTCTCCGAAAATCAATCAAGATGATGCTTTTGACTGTGAATGTCTAAAATCAAATTCAAATACAAACAATTTAATTTTAAATGAAATGAAAAAATAACTTTCTATAAGACCACAGATTTTGTTTTATTTTTTATGACCGATCGGTTGCGTTTAGCCTAAGCATCATCACGGTACAAAGTTAAACTTAACAAAAAATACAAAGTGTGCGGTTATATCTACATACACAGGAAGAACACAATATAAAAAGAAACAATAGAACAGTGAGGAAACAAAAGAATAACATTTAAATTATAACAAAGGAACAGAAAGAAAGAGACAGTTAATATGAATTGAATGAGGCAAAACGTCAACTGAGAAGGTGAATAAGTAATAATGATGATCTTAAGGCTAAGCGAAACCGGTCGGTCATAAAAAATAAATCTTTGGTCTTATACAAAGTTATTTTTCCATTTTATTAAATATTTCAAACCACAAAGTAATTGCTTTTTACGAAAATATAAAAAAAAAACCTCCGAGTTTTGGGTACAAAATCCGTGACCTCTGGGTCAGGAGGTTTGAAACATACCACTCTACAACGCAATTATTCAGAATGCAGAAGTACTCAAGTTAAATGAAAATTATTGTAAAATTCTCACGTCATTAACGTCAGAAGTTCATCGCTTCAAGCTAGAGCTTTGCTTGGCGTAACGATATGTTGCCGATCGCCGCGGGAGCAGCGTCTTGACTCGATGCGCCTTAAATAATGACGTATATTCGGCCTAGCCTGGCGCGACATGGAATTTATTTGAAAGATATAGATCGACGGAACGCCCTCGGCAATCGGCGACGTATTTCGCGTCACGTGTACCGCTCGACGTGTTGACGAAAGTAGCTCACGTAAATGACGGACACGGGGAAGAATATTCAAGATACAGCGAGAATTTGAATGTTAATGGTGAATTGAACAAAACGCGCATACTAAATGTAGAAAAAATCATCGTCAACTAAAGTAAAGACAATAACTCTGACGTCATTGGAATTTTCAAGTAAACGCAACTGCTTTCAGCTCCCAACATAATTTCCATCGTGAGCTATGATGGTTTAAAATCTTACAAAAAAACTTATTTCATATTACCAATCAGAAAAATTATTTCGAATTAAGGGTGTTCAAATTCTGGAAAAACCGAGTGGTTAAGCAATTAATTAATATACGAGTTGATTGAAATTTAATTAAAAGCAACTGTGAAAAATAATATTTTTTTAACCTTTATGTGACTGAAAGGGTACCCGGGTACCCTCTTCGGTTTTCAACATAGATTTTTTCAATGTTTCAGTAAGTGTAACCGGCTGAAACTTCCTGACTTCTCCACAATAGTTAAAATGAATAATTGATCATAACCGTTGGATATCTGGAGGGTGGTATGTTAGCGGAAAACGAATAAGTATAATTTACAATTTCTGATGACTGAAAGAGTGGTAATGTGTTTTATATTATTTTTTGAAGCTTGTCTGTATTTATTAATCATTTTATCTTATTTTAGAGATAAATATGATATACTGTTGTGTTCGAAGTACATCAACTGTATCCTTAATACTATATAAAGGAATGAAATCGTATGATGCGCTGCCGGAAACCATCAAAATTATGCCTATCAATAAATTTTTAAAAGCCTGTAAAAATTATTTAAAATGCATGTAAACCAAAAATAATAAGTAGTGTTTAAGTTAAAATATTATTAGTCAAAAAGAAAATGAAATAATTAGATACTTGTAAACTTAAATGTACAAAGTAACTAATATAAAATAAAATAAATAAAAAATATTTTTTTTAATCACCTATTTAATTAAAAACCTAAAAAAAAGATGGTACTGGGTGAAATTCCTATCCACTTCCCCAAGTATTGAACTGAGTCAAAATATATTACGCCATAAAAGAGGTCCAACAAACTTCAGCAAATGATATATTCTTCAGTCACATAAGGGTTAAACTTAAAAATCACCTCACATTCGAGCATAGCTTTGCATAGTTCCTTGGGTTTTATTTTTATTCTTCTCAAGCCTTACACATACTAGCTTTGGGTATCTAAAAATCTTTAAACATTTATGTTGTCCTCTAAAAGTGTTCTTTGCCAACGCTTCCTCTTTATAAATTAATAAGATTTTAACGCTAAAGATTAGTAGTATAAAAATAAACGACAAACATTTGCAAATGATATTCGACTGTAATCCTTCATCTCACACCTGCTCATTTCTCATTGAATCGTGTTCAAAATTTTCTAATGGTCTTTCAATATAACTTAAAAAAAAAAAAACAATTTAATAGGTATAGCTAAAGAATGTTATTAATTACAACTAGTAGTGACTACCCAACTTTACTCGTGTTTCAACACTCTTTTTTCGATAAAAATATCTTATTTTTATTGATAAATGGAAAAAAACAATGCGGCCGGCTTTTCGTTTAATTTATTTAGAGTTAAACGAAAAAATTGTATTAATGGAATTTTATTACAACTTATCAATAGTTGCATTGAAATGTGATTCAAATTTCATGAGAACTGAGTTGCTGTTAGAAAGTTTTTCTATTTGAGATTTTTGATTTTTAGTTGGTGTGTTAACGATCCTACATTTTTTTTACGTAATTTTACTGTGGCAAATTATAGCTCATTTTTAAAAAATAATATTCAATTGAATTAAATTTAATATTATTATTATTTAGTTCTGCTAGTTACTTTACATTTTCATGAATTGAATTATATTTAAAAAAAATGGAGTTCTACAAATTGAACACAAAAACTATAAATAATAATGTTAATTTATTTTCCGTATTTACTGCACGCGGCTTATTTTCTTTATTTTTTTGTGGAAAATCATTGTTATTATCAACCTTCTTTCTCATTTCAATTGATATTTATGTTTCTCAAAGTGGAACCGTAGGTTTCGGCATATTTCGAGTATGCTTACTTCTACACAAATATGTAAAGATATAAATATAGTTAGATTAAAATTGGTATAACCTGTCTTGTTTGTCAAATAAATAATGTGTCCAAAATCCTATGCAAAGCCAAGAAAGTTTTTCTTGTTTGATTACTGCAACGGAATATACGCTAGTCTTCCTAAATATCAAATTAACAAACTACAACTAGTCTTCAATGCCGCGGCAAGACTTATCACCGGCGTATCAAAATATTCCCATATCTCAGAGCACCTCAAATATCTTCACTAGCTTAAATGTCCCGAAAGGATCCAGTTTATGCTTTGCTGGATGGTTTTCAAATCAATGAACGGAATGGCTCTGGCTTATTTATCGGAATTGTGTATTCCCGAAGATTCCAATTCGCGACAGTCAACCCTTAGATCGGCAATGTCATCGGCTATCGGAAGGTTGAAAGAACCAAAGCGTACACCAGACACTAAGTTCGGAGAGCGCGCCTTCGGAGTGTCAGGTCCTAAAGCTTGGAATGGACTACCACATGATCTGAGACCAATAAAAGACTCGACAGAGTTCAGATCAAAACTCATTTTTTCAGAAAATTATTTCCATAATCATGATGTAACAAGCCCAATAGAATTTCTGTTCATACCAAGAAAACTTTTCAGACTCTCATTCCTTAAATTCATTAAAAGATTATCACCATATTATCTGTTTCTCACTACGAAAAATACCTCCAATATACTTTATTTTAAATTTGCTCTCATGCCCTAAAAATGAAAAAAAAAATAATAATAATAAAAAAAAAATATATATATATATTTAAGAATCAGCTAAATTTTAAGTTATTATGCTATGGTGATTGTGTCCTGCCAGAAGTGACCTGCCAGATAAGTATGTTGTTGTATATTTATATAAACTATGAGTTAGTATTAAGTAGAAATTAAGACTTGTACAGCGCCCTTGAGGTGATTTTTCACAAAAACGGCGCTATATAAATTATTTATGGTTTTAAAGTTTATTTTGTAGAACTCCATTTTAATTTTCAGGTTTTTTACTTTTATTTAAACAATAATTATTATTATCACGTTATTATTATTACTGTCACGCGTAAAAATAATTACATCGCAGAGCTTTTAACTAAAAACTGTTTTTTTAAAAATTAAAATAACAATAATTATTGTTTAAATAAAAGTAAAAAACCATAATACAAATTATTATTATTATAAAAATAAATAAAGAGTGCGCAATTTTTTTTTTTGTGTTCTAATTAATAGGAACTATTAATTTATAAAATACCACGTATTAAACATTATTAATCATCAAAAAATATATTTTGTATGCCATAAGTTAAGCACAGTTTACTTGAGATATAAACGCTCGTAGAGATTTAACATTTAAAATATATAAACAGATTCGATAATTTGGGTTTGATCTTTCTTCCGCCAGTTGAATCACAACTTTGATCTTTTGTGCAATAGCTCTTCTTGGAAGATTATATCAATGTGTCAATAATACAAGTTTTTTTAGACTATTTTATTGGGGCATTTATTAAAATATGTAGCAAATAAATGGTAACATATTCAATGACGCATCAGGATTTTTGCTCTTTTAATGTCAACGAATAATAATTGGTTACATTTTCCTTGACGGATGAAGATGTAATGATTAAGATGGTTATAAAATATTTTTTTGCTAACATCAAAGGTGTCAAATGTGTGTCAAAGCAAGTAAGTATATTTTTGTAAAATGCTAAGTGGATGCTAATAAATTAGACATATCTACACCTGCCATGGGTAAAAAAGGATAAATAATGGAGTGATAAATCAATGATCAACATAAATAAAATTCAAAAGATAAAAGTCTAGGTAGGTTTTTACCATATTTCATATTATATATTCATGAAGGCATTGTGTTCTTTGGTAATCTACAAGCACCGTATATAATAACATCTTCTCGCACTGACTAATGAAATGCGAATATTGGGTTAGGGAGGAATTGCACGTGGAAGAGAACCTAAGAAATACATGAACCTTCTTTAATATTTATCATAGTAATGTTTCACCTCATTATATTATGTCATTTGTGCACCTTGCGTCTGTCTCGACAAAGAAATTTTCTAGTGAGACAGACATGAAGCAATCATTTATATTTTCTATTTATCAATATACATAATAAAAAAAACTTAAGTCGCCTACAAAAATACAGTAAGGCTCAACAAGCATAAAAAAGGAAATATTTAGGCACAAGCTGAATTGATAAAATAAATAGTTAAAAGTCACTGAAATCGTACTTACGCTACTTGTCTGAAACATTAATTGCATATACAGTGATAAATTGTACAAAAAAAAGTATTTTGCCCATCGATGCAAGTTTGCACGCACAAGAGCATTCAAATTAAACGATTTTTTCTACAGCAAAACCACGAATGCCTGTCTCTACTTAATAAATAAATAATAATTTGAAAGGTTATGCTAGTACCCATTAAAAAAAAATCCCACACGTTCTCTCACTAGCGTCGTCAGTAGTAAGTTTTTAAATCACAACAGATCTTGTTCTATCAAAAAGTGAGTTATTTTTGCAAATAATATGGCGTCATTTTTTTTTTGTTCTAGGTATCCTTTGAAATACAGTTAAGACCGACTAAGGAACAGGTTCACGGTTATAAATTTGTTCACCAGTTTCTAATATACCCTGAAACATTATTAAAATATGATTGATGTACCCACGTGGAACGATTAAGATAAAACTCTGCCGCTGTGTATGCAGGTTAGAAGTTATTATTAGAGTAAACTAAAAGTGACATTAATGAAAGCATAATATTTATTGCAATTCTGCAAAAATGTTAAAAGATGTATTTTTCCATAAATTTATAACGCCGCACAACATTGTCTTCGGACGAACTCCATGCTTCATTCACATGCATACGTCGTCGCACACAAAGGTATCTACTGTTGTGTTTATCTGGAGATTATTATGACATCCGCGTTGCTTCACACAGTAATGGCTGGTAATTTTGATTTATGTATTTAACTAGTTGTTAACCGTGAAAAATCACGGGATGTGACTTGTCTTACCAAGAAAAAATATTAGTTGATTTAATCGAACCATTTTAAATAAATACAAATGTCTGCTAAAACACATTATATCGTAGGAACTTAATTCGGTGAGTAGGGATTTTAAAAGATTCGTTTTTAAATTTGATAATTTTCAAAACACATCCGTCAGTTCCAATTTTTTCAAAGTTCACACTCGTGCGTATGCACGTTCTCACAAAGGTAATCAGATTGTTTAGTAAGCAGAACTCCCTAAATAATGACTTATTTACATTTTTTTTCCTGAAACCAGATGCCATAGTCCCAACTATCTGGAATCAGTGGGACTATCGCATCATCAATCGGGGTATGTTGTGAGACTGAAAGGAGTGGAGTTGGAAGGAGATGGGAAGAGGAAGGTTAGAAAGTACCCGGCTATTTAGATCTGGTCACTAAATATAGCTATTGCCGTTTCAAGCACCGTTTTAATTCTGAATGGTGGTTTTTCAAAAGGGTGATACTTAAGATTATACCACTCAGAAACGTGCTGAAAATATACTACACAATATTCGACTGAATTTGAACGACTCGAACCTGCGACCTCTGTATATTGAGCCGAGGATCTTAACCCCTAGATTACGTAGGTCTATGATAACGATAAAAAATATGAAATTTTGTGAGACTGAAGGAAATGTGAGTGGGTAGGGAGGGGATAAGATTGACTGAAAGACACTTTATTTTTGATTATTATTAAATCTAACATTGAACAAAGCTTCTTATATTAATGGTGGTTAATCTTCATTTTTTTCAATTTATTTTAATTGCATTAACGACTCCATATTAAAATCATGAATATTCATTGAAGTCTGCCTGGCTCAAAACCCAAGAACTCTTGCATAGAAGTGTAAAATTTAACTGAGTAAATTGCAACAAAGTTTACTTTTTTTATAATTATTATACCGCGCAACGTTTTTCACTAATGAGGCTTCCTGTTGAATTGAGCAAAGTTCCAAAAATAGAATTGCTCATTAAGAAATCATATTCTCATAAACTCACACCGAAGGATGCTAATCATCCAGTTCATCATATTTTTTTATATTTTGAGTTATGACATTCAAACATAATAAATTAGGAGCTGACTCAAATCCGGTTATTGGTACATAGCAGTTGGTCGATGTGTGTATAGGTACCTCAGCCGTTGACATGAACACTATTTTAATATGGATGCATTACTTGCATACAGCATATTTCTAACTTGTTATTCGATTTCAAAATAAAAAATTCTAGCAAACTAGAAAAAAGTGCATTTAAAAAAAAAAAAGAATACACTGTAAAATTTTTCGAGTTTTTAAATTCTAACGATGTGAACATACCCTTTGTGTTCCTTTTTTTTCTAAAAAGCAATAAAAATAATGTTTCTCAGTGACGTTTCTCAAGGACATCACTTTCCGAAATGTATGCTTTGGCACCCGTAAACACAATCCTAGGTGTGTTGTTTGGATCAACTGTAATTGCGTGATCTTAAAAAAAAACCCAGAACAAAAAGTGTTGATATTTTTGCGGCAAATGAAATAAAACTATCTCGTAAATGAAAAAAAAAACTAGCAGACGAATCTATGGGTAAAAAAAATAATTCCAATTAGAGACTTTTTGTTAAATAAATCGCAAAAGTAGGAAAAAATGGGATGTCATTACACTGACAGAAAAGCGAAAACCTTTTTTTTTTAAATTTATTTTTTATGTTTTCTCGACCTGGGGGAAATGACATTAATAAAAAAATTCGGTAAAAAGACCTTTGAAAATGTACAATATAAATAACTCTCGAATAGGTAAGTAATTCTGGTCTTTATGCATATTAGGATGAAAAACACGATCGTTGATGGCATGAGGATTATACAAATAATAAATCTCCACCAATATGCAAAGTTTTAAGCTTATTTTTTACCCCTGTGCCACGCAAAGAATAATTATTTTGGCGTTCTCAATGTCATAGGACTATAAATATCCAGTTGAAGTGTTTGCCTACTAATAAACAAGAAAATACACGTGGGCACAAGATAAAAAAGAATGCTACAGATCTTTTATTCAAACACAAAAAACAAGTTTTGCAAGCGGATACAATTTACATAAGAAATATTATGTATTTATGTATACGTAACTGGCTCCATAATTGATGGGATCAAAGACGTTTGTTGTTAGAACACATTGTTACAGCCTGCCCATTAATATTTGTGTAACAAATAATTATTATCATGGAATTACACGTGTAGATTATTTAGCTGGTTTGACCAATACCTTCATTAGGCGAAACAGACATCTCGCATAAAATTCTAAAATAACACAATTGTTTTAAACATTAATATTTTAAATGTTAAGATGCTAAGATGTTAAGTTTGCCAGCTAAAACGATTGCTTTTTTTTCAAATCTAAAAATCATTTTACATTAGAATTAACTTTCAAGCGTTATTCTTTTTTATTTTGATATTTATTATTGAAATAATAAAACCTTATTAGAAACCGGCATTTAAATCGATCTCATACATCACTGCAAATTATTAATATTATTTTTCAATTTATTCCGATATAGGCTGCCATCTTTGTAATGCGACCGTTATTTTTTGAGTTTCCGGCTTTTTCTGTTTTATATTTGCGTTGAAGATTATTGATATTATTTCAATAATTTATACTAAAATTCATTGTTGAACTAAATTATTTTCATTTCACAGCGTAGTTTTATCATTAGTTATGAGGCTTTGAAATATTATTTCAATGTTAAAAGTATTTTTTTAAATAAGAAAGACAAACATTCCCGAGTTACAAATAACCTGACAATATTTAAACTCATCCTAAATCCATCACGAAAGATGTTGCTATAACCCGACGCATTTGTCCACTCGGCTGCTGGCTGATTAATTATTGTTCTTTAAGTAATAAGTGGATTAAGACTCAGGCAAAATGGGGTGGTATATACAATATTATTAAAATAACATTATGAATAATAATAATATATCTGAAAATAGGTGATAAAAAGGTGTATTCGCTTCTGAGTATTGTGACTACTCTTCATTTCCCTGCGCTGCACGAAGACATGTAGCCACGGTGTGAATGCTTGTGACAATTGACCAACGTACTGTGATCAGTCTCAGTTACTCCTGCCTAGTCATGAGCTTTACAGGTTTGCGTTTTCTACATGCCAACAGGCGACTGCCTACTTTGTCCAGAAATAACGAAGCCTAGATGTCCGAGTCAGTGAAATCCTCAGATTTCATCGCTTACACCAAATCTCGAGAGCTTCTATCGTTTTTATCCGAGTTGACTCTAGTCTTTATTTACCAAAGGTATATTACACGCTTATATATATAAATTCAACAGTGACAAATTTGAGGTGTGTAGAGATTGTGTATTTTAAAAATAAATACAAATTATGTTCTAAAAATATAGCACATAAACGTTAAATAATATAAAACATTTCCACGCTGCTCAGAAACGTGAATTTTAAATGTAAAATTGATTTGTTTTTTCATTTATTTTTGGACAATATATTGATTTAAGTCATTTTATCGGAAATTTGCATATTTGAAAGCTACCCAATAAACAAATAAATATAGCGATGTGGTCATCGAGGTGTGCATATAAATATCACTGCATTTTAAGTGAATCCAACAAATGCAAGACTGCCTTTGGTCTGGAAACATTTTTCGGTCAATAAAGTGAAATATATTTTACTATTTTTGATCGTAAGTAGCATCCGAAATGTGACGGACAATATATATATTTTTTTTACATATTAACAAATGTATTACTTCAAAATATTTAAAATTATTGTCGTCCGCTTCGCTCTCCTATCGGAGTGTGTCTATCATCGTTCATATCATCATTCGAGGTCATGAGGTGACGAGTCTTCCTCTAAAAGCCTTCATACATTTCATCAAACTCCACGGCAGTATTAGTTTTGTAAGAAATCTTTCGTGTATTGCTCCTCACGGCATGGCCAATATATAAGAGTTTTGTATTTTATAAGTTGTTGGTTTTTGCAAATATATGTTATATTAACAAATTTTCTTTGAATTGAATAGAATTATATGCAAGGTAAAGGTCTCCCTGATAATAACCAACGGAGAGGGCACCAGATAATGGAAATAAAAAGTAACTTTAAATAATTTCTGACGTGTTTTGAAAACTATAAAAAACCCAAAAATTAAGCTGTATAGCTATTAAATTTGAAAATGGCATTTAAAATCCCTACCCACTTAACAGAGTACCTACTTATAATCTATTTTAGTATGATAAATATTATTCCATCATATTTAAAATTGATGGATTAAAACTGCAAATATTTTTTCTTGGCAAGTCAAGTTACATTTCGTGATTTTTCACGGGTAAAAAATAGTGATTACAAAACTTGCTTTGCGAAATTTCTCAATATTCAAATTCAGTTAAAGCGGGGAAGAATTGTGATAAGTGTAATTTTGACAGAAGCACAGTATCACTCAAATCAAATGCCTGTAGTAATAAATCTATTGAGATACAAATCTTCAGATGTGAACAATTATTATGACTACTGTAGGTATACGATCGCGGACATTCTGCTAAAGTCTCGATACTGGTTCACGCTCGGATAAGTTCACGGTTAATAAACCGGCTTTGGGCGTGGGCAGCATCCGTATGTAATAAGAAAATTTCCATCGTTTAAACAATAAAACTGCTTTGTTGTCATACATCCACTCCAAAGGCTATTCGATTTAAAAAATCCAAAAAAATAAAGCTGTTCCGGTTTATTTTTAGATAGCTGATCCTTAAACCTGTAACCCTTCAACGTTTCTTAAATATATATAAATCCAATATAATATCATATACTTGTACATACATTTAAAAAATTGAAAAAATTTTTGAGCAATATTTATTTTACGCGGAAAACATAAATAAACTTAAAATATAGTTACTGCTAGGGAAAAATTAACACCGATTAGCTATTGACTACTGACAATTTTTGAATGATTATGCAATAAAATAAAGACCTTGACTTTATTATGGATTCATAGGCAATTTATGAATCGGTAGGTTATAATGTTAATTAGATACAGTGTTAATTCGTTGGCAAAAAATAGTAACCTTTACAAAAAAAAAGTGTTTTTTTGCTTTCGATCCATAAAATTTATCCCAAAGGTGTTTTTAAAATGCTACATAATTAAGACGTGGAAACAGTCATTTTATTCAAAATCGAATTTGCATGTTGTTTTGATATGTCGCGCTACTTTTTTTTCAAACGACACTTTATTTACTTAATAAAAATTTTAGGTAGGCTTAAAAAAATATTATTTAATGTTTTGGAATGCAAAATAATATAGTTTTACTATAACAGTACAAGATTGAGAACCGATAATCAGAGCACTTTGAATGATTTAGTAAACCACATCGTGTCATGATAATAGTAGATCAACATTCATCATTAACTATAAGGCGGTAACCAGTTCGTCCTTTGCCAACGACAAATTAAGAGAGTATAATCATTACCGCCTTCTGAAAATTACATCAAAATCGCACACAGATTACTTTGTCGGGCGTAGCATTACGTTGTTGGTGTGGTGTTTCAATTCGAATCTTTGGCGGTTGGTCGCAATTGTTCCGACATTGGTAGGCATTTGTTTTGCATGTACAGTTCTTTAAACCAGCGCGGTAATAGTATAAAAGCCTTCCACACGTGAATGTTGGTATCATTCAAATTTTGTCTTTCACTTGACAATCACCGAACCCTCCAATCAACATGTTCAAGATTGTAAGTATTGCTTTGTGATGCAGTTTAAAAAAATTATAATTACCAGTGAAATATCTTACCAACACGTGAAAAAGGCTTTAATTCTCAGTTAACTTTAAGTTTTTTAAACTTTACTTTTCAAAATATTTTTAAATTGTGTTTTTTTTTTACAACTTTGGTCTACAGATTTCCTCTCCTTTTCTCGAGTTTTTTTATAAGTAAAAGCATACGTATAATAAGTTTTGTCAATACAACTGAATTTTGAGAACCGTTTGGGTGATGTGAAAAAAAAATAAAATTCATATTCGTAAAAACATTTACTTTGTGGTTTGCCATATCTATAAATAAAACAGATAAACTTTGTTTAAAACCACTTTTGTTTTCAATATTTTGTCGACCGGTTTCGGAAACACCCTTCTATCTTCAAAACAATATTAAAATAAAAATAAATATTGTCCTGAAGATGGAAGGATGCTTCCGAAACCGGTCGACAGAATATTGAAAATACAAGTGGTTTTAAACAAAGTTTATCTGTTTGGTTTATAAATATATAATGCGTTTAAAATAATTAAATTCGTATAAATCTTGTTACGCGTGCTTTTGAGTTTCGTTTAAGGTTTAATTACAATATTTTTTTCTTGAAAGATTTTCAACGGTAGTAACTAAATTGATCCTTTTTGCATTATAATTTAAAATTATCAGTTTGTACAATACATTTCTTGAGAAAAGTCAATATCTTATTCATTGTTCAGGGTTATCAATGAAATAAAAACACATTTGGCCATCGGTTTGATTTCAAGCGATTCATGTAATATTAGTGATTCACTAACTTCTATCTCTATTTTTTCCACCACCACAAAAATGTTTATTGATCTTTAATGTTCTAACTCTAATTTATTTATTTATTTTTTTAGTTCTTCTTCGCCGCCCTTGTGGCTCTCTGCGCAGCTAAGCCCAGCGTTTTGGCTCCTCTTGCCTACTCCGCCTACCCTGCCGTCTCCTCCCACGGAGTAGCTGCCTACTCTGCTTACCCTGGAGTATCCGCTTACTCTGCCTACCCCGGAGTATCCGCCTACTCTGCCTACCCCGGAGTGTCCGCCTACTCTGCCTACCCCGGAGTGTCCGCCTACTCTGCCTACCCCGGAGTGTCCGCCTACTCCGCCTACCCCGGCGTATCTGCCTACTCTGCCTACCCAGCGGTGTCCGCCTACTCTGGTTACCCCGCATATTCCGGCTACTCTTCTCCCCTGGTCAAGTCTGTGGGATACGCCGGACTTCACTACTAAACTAGCAAACTGCAAAATCTCCAACATGTTGCTTTCAACTTATCCACACCGAATTCACGAAAAACTTAGAATAAACTAAAATCCGAAATGAATATGTTGTTTTATTTTTAATATGTGCAATTTGTAGAGGAGTGGTTGAAAAAGAAGGTAAAATATTATCTTTCTTTACACATTCCGGTAAAGTTGCCTATCTAACAGGGGCGTGCAGTGTATTCAGAGAATTCTAAAGCAAAAAAAAAAAAACTGACGATACTAAATATGATTTTGTTTTTGCTTTATCCACGTCGGATATAATTTTACTTATTTAGTTTGTTGAATTTTTGATTGTTTCAAAAAACGTTCTTAAACTTTAAGTATCGTGTTAATACAAACATCCTAAAACAAATTAAACGGAATGACACAATAATATTTTTAAAAATATATGTACACCAGTAAAACAAGCGTAAAAATAAAACAAAATAAAGTAAAACCTTTCGATAAATACCAAGCAATCAAAGCGTACATCACCCCGTACAATATTAAAGATTTATAAAACAGAATAGTTAGTTACTACTCAAAACATATACATTATTCGATAATAATAAATATAAATTTACATTAAAAAACATGTAGTATGTTCTACAATGTTCATGTCAAATAATGTTAAATTAGAGAATCAAACAAGTAGACCACCCAGGAAGGTCTACATTAACCTAAATTTAAAACAAATAAAATAAAACGTTTTTATATAGAGTTTTAAATATTTTTAAAGTTCATAGTTTGTGTATTTGTCGAAACATAGACAAACTAATATGACTCATTCGTACCACTGTGATCAAATTCATCGTTCAAAGACCTGGATTAAAAAAATGTTTCTATAAAATTTCAATATTGTTCCATTTCTGACTGTGTGAAAGCTCAGAAGAACTGCAAAGCGTATTTATAGTTATTTATAGCGAAAAGAAAACCCTCATGTTTTGACAATGAATTAATTTTAGCTTGACGAACATAAAATCTTTAAATTATTAATTTTGATAGTTTGTTTCCAACATGTAAACAAAACTATTTATGGTCTGTATAGAAGGATATATGATCTCAACTTTGGATATTGATTTTCTGGGCTTATGTTAAAGGGAAAATTGCTTTTGACGATATCGTCACTGGAAAGTCAAAAGGGCTGAAGCTTTATTTTTTTATAAATAGAACACATACACTTTGTTTATAACCACTTTATTTTTTTGTTTGTTTTACATTTAATTTCAAAGTCTTCAGCACCTGATTGGATTTTAAAAAAAAATAACTTAAAAATATGAGAGCATTGAGTTACCTCAAGCGACAAAAAGCTAAAAAAGTCCCAAACTTGTGTCACTTGAGTCAAGCCTTTTATTAAATGGAAAATATATTTTAGATGGCCAAAAGCCAAAAAAATCTTAAAAATCATACTTAAATCGAAGCATCCAATGCAGAAAAAAAACTGATCAAAATTGTATGTTTAACTCATTTTTGACCAAAGTGTCGCTTAAGCCCTTTTGCCTTTCCAACGACGATATTATAATATCATGGGATACTTAAAATAATGTACGCAATTAAAAAAAAATAAAAAATTATATGAATGCCGCATAAGAGTTCTAACTACTCCTAACCGACCGGAACCAGTGGTACTATGGCATCACCAATCGGGGTATGTTGTAAGGCTGACGGAAGTGGGGAAGGAAAGGAAAGGAAATGGGGAAGAGTAAGTTGGGAGGTACCTAAAAGAAAAAAATAATTTTATTCAACATCAATATCGATAAATCAACGTTTATTAGATTAATGTTGAACAAAATATGTAATACTCGTATTTAGATGTAACAATAATTTCTAGGTGCACACAAATATATTTTGGATGTTTTTTCATATTCTTTCTCTACATTGAGTTGGTTGAGTTAACTTTTTTTTAAATCCAATCAGATACTGAAGACTTTTGAATTTATTGTAAAAAAAACTGAGTGCTCTGGTGTAAACTTCTCAAAATAGAGCTTCAACTCTTTTGCCTTTCCGGCGGCGATATGTTAATAATGTTACAGAATTAATTATGTGGACTATATTTAGATGAAGGGATTATTGTTTGTATTTAAAAGGATGTTTGATGTATTTTATACTCAGTAAAGGGGTCAGAAACATCTAATCATATGTATTTAGAAGATCGCAATAATAGACATCCAATTAGTGCTGAACACCATTACCACGGAAGTAATTAATTTGACGAAAGTGGCACCAATTTTAGATCATGTTATTGAGTAGTATTCTCGTACTTTAATAACTAGATCGTTATTATTGTGTTTTTATTGACTTGCTCGATTCATTTTACTGAAATTTCTTTTGTTATCAATCAATGCCACTAGTTCATTTAAATGTGAGGATAATTATAACATTATATAAAATCTTCAATAGCTCGATTCTTGTTGTTTTTCAGCTATTCAATTTTAACAATGGAAGGAGAGTGACTTCACTTTTTGAATACATAACCTACTTGACGATCGAAATTCCATGACGTAATTTATCACGGACTTAACAAACTGATTAGTGACTAAGCCAATGTCCGATTTCAATCAGCATTTTAATCAATACAGTACCTGCAATAGTGTAACAAACAGACTATTGCTTTGCATACAGCACTATTTATTTATTTAAATCTTCTTGAGTCATTTGCCAAGGTCTAATAAAGGCAAAAGGAAAAGGGAAAATCAAGATAAAAAACTAAGTACGTAAATAAGTACATAATTTAAAGTAAAAATAAAAGTGATCAATTTTTATTTGCATACCGCGCAAGGGCCCCAATTGCTCCCAACCGTCTAGAGCCAGTGAGACTAGGACATTCCTATTTAGGGTATGTTGTCAGGCTGAAGATAGTGAACAATGGAAGGAGAAGGGGAACAGGAAGGTTGGGGAGATCCTGACTATTCAAGTGAGGTCACTAAGCACCGTTAATCCGGTTTAAGTAACGTTACGATTCTGAATGATGGCCTTTCACCATGGCGATACTGAGAGTATTTACCATTCTGGAACGTACCGCAAATACACTATTTAAAAAAAAACAACTAGTTAATAACACCAAGTAATTACATAAATAAAAATATCGTATGATGGGATATGAACTCGCGACCTTTGCATTCGTAGTCGAGGATCTGTACCGCTCGCCCACGGAGGCCGTCAGAATTGATGCATAAAAGATAAAAACAGACCAAGTGTAAAATATTATATGTATAGAAAAGTGTAAGTTTTAAAATGTGTATAAAAAAGCATGTGGCTAGTTATGCACCCACTCTATAATTGTGTTCATAATTTCAGTATTAAAGCTAACCAGTTTTGGTACAACGGTGTTTATTTCAGAGCCAACTTATATTGTTAAAATTTATACACAGAAAGGTATCAACTAAAAACAAAAGAAGAAGCTACAAACTCTTAAACGGTAAGCTCTGGCATCAAGGATTCAGGGACATCAAGGACACAGTTTTTTCTTTTTGGAAATTCTAGGCCAACGCAACTAACTTTTCTCTTTGCAGTGTCTTTTCCATCATGAGCTTCGAAAGATAGTTTTTATATAATTTGTTTCACATTTTGTATGGGTTTAGTAACAAAAATATTATTATAAAGAGAGACTATTTTATCTGGAAAGAAGTTAGGTAGTAATAACAACTAGTTCTGTATATATAAAAAATATGATTCAATTGAATTTAATTTAATTTATTTATCATTATTAAATATCTTGCTAACATACATAGCAATCCCTATGAGTTATATAACATAACATAATAAGAAATACAGGATTAAAAAACAAAAAAAAATGGTAATTAGTATTAATATGTATTTAAAAAAACCTTGGAGTGCAGTAAATGAGAATGTTTTTACTCTACCTGGAAAAGAAAACTGTTTTGGAGATAAGGTGTTTTCAACTTCAAATAAATTTTAAAAATATTCTTTTAAAGCTTTATTTTGGTATTTTTCATGAAGTTGACTATTTTTATATTTATCTGGAAGCAAGTTAAATAATGTGTAGGTAATACATTCCAAAGATTTTATCTGATTTACTTTATTTATATATTTGTAGAAAGCAATCACTTTGTAATTTGACATATTTAAAGAAATTAAAAGAAAAACTTTTTATAAGACCGCGGATATTATTTTATTTTTTATGACCGACCGGTTTTGCTTTACCTAAACATCATCAGGGTACTACATTAATAATTTAAAAAAATATTTTTTTTTACTTCTGTTATTTTGTTTTATATTTTATTTTCCCTCTTTATATATGTATAACCGCACACTTCGTATGTTTTGTTTAACTTAATTTTATACCTTGATGATGCCTAGGCTAAGCGAAACTGGTCAGTCATTAAAATTAAAACGATATCCGTGGTCTAATACAAAGTTATTTTTTAAATTTCTTTAATTATTATTTAGTTGTGCTACTTTTAATTTTGAGTTTTAGTGACAGCTGTTTCGGCGTTTAAGGCCATTATCAAACTGTGGTCTGAAATGCCAAAACAAAAATTATTACTTAAAATAAAAACTAAAAATAACAGAACTAAAAAATGAAAATATTAAATTTAGATCAATTGAATTATAAAAAAAGTTTAATGGAATTCTACAAATTAAACACAAAAACCATAAATAGTTCTATGCATTTAAAAAAAATGAACTCTAAAAATGAACGCATCATTTATTTTTGAAGACATAAGACACATTTAAAATATATTATTTCAGTAAGCCTATTGTTAGATTAGCAATATCGTAGTCCATAAATCAAATGGTATAAATTTACACACCTATGTTTTGTGCAGGCCGCTAATAGAAGAACTAGCGGAGGAAGAATCACTTATTTGTACTGTATCCATAATATCTGCAGTAACGACGCCCCCGACTGTAAATATACTTATATATATGTAATGAGGAAACATATTTAAAATCTACAAAACAATGCGATTGTTAACAATCCATAGATCTGAGAATTCAGTGGCCATAAAGTAGTAAACTATGGAAACTTTTTTCAAACTAACTTATTTTTATATTACAAAGTAATGATTTCCGATTTAAATTTAATCCTTCCTATTTTTTTTAAAAAAAAACGAGTACTCATTCGCTGAAAAAAACTTTACAGATTACAGCCAAAATTATTTAATTGCGAAATATGTTTTAAAATCTGCGGCTGACAGGTCGATCAGAAAAAACTTTACAAAATGACGAATCTAAGTATAACCGAAACCAGCAGATTTTTTTTAAACCTCTAAATCCGTTTCATTGACCCCTGCTACCAAAAAAACTCAGTGAAGTCACTGAAGATGTATTCAAAGCAAACGAATGTTATATGAGTTGAAGATTTACTTCAAAAACTGCCAATAACTTACGCGAAACAAGTTCATCCTCATCTAAGTCTCAAATTTACAAAACCACACTAAAATACTACCAAAATGTTTTAAAAAATGCGAGGCAATCACTGAAAATCCAAAAAATTGTGTTTCGGTGCATTTAACATTGTTTTCGGTTCGGTTGTGAAATTCAACCCGAAAGCAGTTGGTCGACTATCTTGTGCAGAGGCGTTTAGCATATTTTATAACTCAGCATTTTGTCAAAGTATAAAAAGCTACCTCGAAGTAAGCTTTTTATCATTCGATTTTTGTCTTTCTCCCGACAATCACCAACCCTCCTATCAACATGTTCAAGATTGTAAGTATAGATTTCATATTACTTGAAAATTTATATCCACATTATTTCTCTGTGTTACTACTGTTAGCTACAACCCGACCCTTTTGCTTAATTAAAAAAAAAAAAAACAATAATTTTATCTCTTAAGATCAAGATTTTCTCTTTATTAAAAAAAAATTGCAATCATTTGACCAATGCTCAGTTCAGTTTTACAAATTATTTAACAAAATAGCTGTTTGCCGTCGCCAAATATTTCAAGAAGCAACTGATTATAATATTTTCGCGGACATGGAATAACGATTTATCTCAAACCTTTTTAAATGGGTATATTCAAATATACATGAGTTCAAAATGCTTGTGGAGTTTTTCTTTTATCTTTCAATTCGCTGACGTAAATAATTAAACGTCCGGTTAAACCGAGTCGAGAATTTTGTTTATAAACAAGGTCAAAACTACCTTAAATATTAAAATATGTACGGATGGACAAATGAATGAGATAATTAGCATGATAATGAACATACTTTAAAAAGAGCCATTAACTAATGTTCAATGATTGATGGACAGAATACTATGTGTTGTGCAAAGTTAAAACTACATACTTATTACAGTATTTTGTGTTTAGGAAACGACGTGACGTTACTTTATTATAGGAACCCCAATAAATTAATATCAGCTATAATTTTTTTTTTTTTTTGTAAATTCTAATTTTACTGCATAAACTTGATTTTTTTTTTCAAATATCTTACTTTATAATATTTGCAACATTGCATATGATTTTAACTATTCAAAAAATCTTATTTCAGCATGAGTTTTTTTTTCCTGAAAATGTCCGTCATAGCACAGGTGAACTCATAATGAGATTTATATCACTTTCTCTTAGCGCAATGAACTTTTTTAGATTTACCTCACAAAAATAACATGTTGCATTTCTCCTCAGAAAATGTAATTTGCAAAGAAACGGTAACAATTTCCAAGTTCATTCGCGTAGCTGGAAATATAGACACTAAAAAAATGTATTGCACTTGGTGAATTTAATTGTTATATAACACGTGATTGTTTTTTTTTACAGCTGTTCTTCGCTGCCCTCGTGGCCCTCTGCGCCGCCAAGCCTGAGCCCGCACCCAAGCCCAAGGCAGACATCCTCACCCCCCTGGCCTACTCCGCCTACCCCGCCGTGTCCACCGTGGAGCAGGTCGCCACTTACCCCGCACTGTCCGCCGTGCAGCAAGTAGCCACGTACCCCGCTGTCTCCACCCTTAACCACGGAGTAGCCGCCTACTCCGCTCTGCCTGTACAGACCGCGTACGCTGCTCAAGCTGCCTACCCAGCTGTGTCTGCCTACTCCGCGTTGCCAGTACAGACCGCCTATACTGCTCAAGCTGCCTACCCAGCTGTGTCTGCCTACTCCGCCTACCCAGCTGTATCTGCCTACTCCGCTTACCCAGCGGTGTCCGCCTATTCTGCCTACCCAGCGGTGTCCGCCTACCACGGTGTCCCAGCCGTGTCCGCCTACCACGGTGTCCCCGCCGTGTCTGCCTACTCCACCCCGCTGGTCAAGTCTGTCGGCTACACCGCTGGAGTTCCCGTCGCCTACTCAGGACTCAACCACTTTTAAATAATAATAATAAACACATTTATTTCACCCGTCACAAACATTCACCATAGAGTTACTTTTATATTTTCCAGGTAAATTATTTGAATAATGCTGTAATGATTTTTATCCACAATAAATAATATTTCCGATGATAATAGTTGTTATTAATTTACTGATTTAGATAGACATAAACACAAAATGCGCCAAAAATGTGCCCCAATCTTAACATTAATTTAATTTAAGAAATCGAATAGTAGTATACATGTACTTACGAATATATTTCAATAATATGTGTAAAGACTAATAAACGAAAATTGAAATCCCTACATATAAACAGCACAAAACATCTAAATTGGCGTTGGTACTGACTCATGTGTTGTTTAAACTTGTCTCTCTTTCTTCTTTCTTTTGAGTACAGGTAATACTGGTAACAGTGGGTGTTGTTGTATTGTTTTTAACACACGAAAACTAATCTTGATAGTTTTACTTGGGTAGAGTTATTATATTGAATCAGTTTCAAAGAGTTTATATTCCTTAGATAAAGTAATCATCTTTTGTGAATTTATGAGGAGAAAGTTCTGTTATATTGGAACACGTCGTTTTATCGCTACATTGTATGGAAAATTATCAAATTATTTCTAATGAAATGATTATTCTATTACTCACTTATATTCAATTTGTTAAACCGCTAACGATGTATGATTCCATTTGATTAATTAACTTTTTTGTTATAATGTTTTCACATTAGTTTCATAAGTACCTTAAGTGAACTAAAAAAATACATTTATACACAATAAGAATAAAACTACGATTACAAGCCGAACTTTTAAAATCATGAAAATAACTTCCAAACTAAACCAGGAAAAAGTAATATCTCACTGAGTTTAGTTTTAGCATTTCTTTTCTTGGATTATTACTATTGATATATTCTAGAATAAATCAGATTTTCATTATATTATTAGGTAGGATGGAGAGAAATAACCTTTGGTCCAATCAATTAATATTACAATATTATAGTTACAATATTATAATAATGCTAGTTGTTACTAGTAAAATATCACGGAATGCAACTTGACTTGCTTAAACTTTTATTTTGTTACTTTAATCTACCTATTTCAAATATAGAATGATGCCTGATAAAACACATTATACTACTAGGCAGGTAGGGATTTTAAAAGATTTTTTTTTTTAAAAATTGATAAATTAGCATCAGTTCCAAATTTGAAAAGTTCCCACTCTTACGTACGTACACATAAAGGAAATTATTTATAGTCAATTATGTTATTTTATGTCCATTGTAATATGCGTGGATTTCTCAGATAAGGCTGTATTTAGGACAAGTTTGCGCCATAGACGAAAACATCTAGATTTATAGGTTTACACAGTAGTTGTGACATAATCTAGATAAAAAAGAACGTGGCTGCTAAATTTAAGCGTACCGTCGTTAAAGTTCAGGGATACGTTTGTAACCAGATCGGGGGCAGTTATAATAAGAGAATATTTAATGTTTTTGTTTCTTAATGGCTTTCAACTTCCTTGAACGTTTTGAAATAAATTTTACGAAAATAAAGATAACTCTTTATCGTCTTTACTACTGTAGTTTGTCGGTTAGGTTTCCTAACGGAAATAACATCTAACCCACTGTTTGTTGATTGATTACTCAATGGAATTTCACAATTTACTAACTTTGTATTCGATTTTCTTTGTTGCTTTTTTGAAAACAAACATCACCTTACAACTTTGCTTACTAGAAAAAATGAATTTAAACTTCATGGTAATTTTTAAAAGTGTCATTAAAATAAACAATTGAAGGAAAAAAAAAAAATTAAAAATATTACTATATAATAGTACCCACTGGTAAAAAGTTAACATGATTATGTTCTACATGGAGAAAATATATAGAGAACGTTACGTACAATGCATTAAGGATAGATAATCATTTCCCAATATTTTTTAGAAATATCAACTGGTAGAAAATTAAAGTTAGTAAAATCTACACACCGTCTTTATACATTATTTTATCATTTTGTGGCATTTGTCGTTGCTGTTTTATTTATTTATTGACAGATATTTTTCGCCATCCATTTATTTATCTAAAAAATTATATAAGTGGCGTTTTCATTCGTTGAAGTTCACACATATTTGGTAAACATTAATCTTGTTAATTGACACTGTCCTTGAATTTTAATTTTAATTAATTAACCAGTTCAAAATTGTATGTAAAATTACTAAAACACGATAAAAAACACGTATTATTTTTCCAGGGAGTCCAGTATCTCAATTCGACCTCAGGTCAGAATAAAGGCATTTCATGCCATCATCAAATATTCACTACCAGGGTTTTTTAGTATATAAGCCATCTTCGATATATTTTGGTATCATTCGATTCTTGAATTTCACCAAACAATCACCAAGTTCACCACTCACCATGTTCAAGATTGTAAGTTTAGTGAAAACAATTATTTTGGGCACTGAATTTATTATCAGTGTTAATGTGTTTCAACACTTATTCAAGAACAATCAATTATTATATCGCGTATCTATTTATCTACGGTTTATTTTCTGTATCTTCTTTAAAAATATGCATTATTTTGTTTCCGAGTATGATTCAAATTTAATCATATATCTTCAAAGCAGATGTATTATTTACCTATTATTATCGTATTTTTTTTAAAAGACGTAGATTATTTTAGATTTTTGTCGTATTGGTTTTGAAAATTGAAAATCTCTAGTGGACGTAAATAGTGAACTTTGGGTCAAGTACTGGGAAATATTTGGAAAAAATAGCTTTCTGTTATATCTATTCACCTAAATAAATTCATTCTAATAAACAAAATATGTGTTTTTTTAAATAAAATTAAACACTTAGTTTTAACCACTGTTTTTAATTCTAAATTATCTACATGTTTTAGAACTAACGGTTACTTCTTCGGGAAACGTTCAGTTTGTTTCCCAAAGAAGGAAAATTATTATTTGAAACAGAAGTCAAAACTAAGTGTTTATTATGATTTTTAAAATATGGTACGACAAAGTGCTTTTACAAACATTGAAGAACTTAATTTCTATTTCCAGCTCTTATTCGTCGCTTTGGTAGCACTCTGTGCCGCAGATCCAACGCCAAAACCCAAAGCAGATGCAGCGCCCAAACCAAAAGCCGACCCTGCACCAAAACCCAAACCAAACTTCTTCGCTCCATTGACCTACTCTGGCAATGGTTTTGACGGAGTTGCCACCTACCCTTCCGCATACCTAGGAGGAGTTTCGGCCTACTCTGGCCTGCCAGAACATTACCAGCAGTTCCCAGCAGCCTACAACACTTACTCTGGAGTGTCTCACTCTGCTTACCCAGAGGTCGCTGCTTATTCCGCATACCCCGGATATTCCGCTTACCAAGGAGTGCCAACTTACTCTGGCCTTTCGGGATTGTCTGCATATAACGGTGTACCTGCTTTGTCTGCTTACTCCGCGCCATTGATCAAGTCTGTTGGATATAACGCGGGACAAGCTGCCTATCCAGCGGCTTATTCTGCCTACCCCGCGTACTCTGGTCTGTCAGGCTACCACGGTGTTCCAGCTGCATCCGCATACTCTGGTCCGACCGGCTTCTTCGGCTACCCAGGAGTGTCTGCATACTCCACCCCTTTGGTTAAATCTTTTGGTTACCCCACTGGTATTCCCGTCGGCTATTCTGGACTGAACCACTATTAAATAAATAAATATATTTTTTAAATGTTCTCAACACCATTATTACAGTTGTGAGTTTCCAGGGTTAATTATTTTTATACCAAACGATAAGTTAAAATGTTGTTATTATTTACTATAATAAAATAAAATCTGATATTACATCCCATATTTTTTATTTATGTTTCAACTATTCAGTCTGATTCGTTAGTTTATGACGTACAATGTAGCGACCACCTTTTCTGCATTAAAATTATACTATGAGTGTACGCCTATTTGATAATGGCATTGAAAACCGAAACAGCTGTCACTAAAAACTAAAAGTACCAGCACAAAATAATAAAAATATTGAATTTAATTATAATATATAAATACATTAAAGTGGAGTTCTACAAATTGTACACAAAAACTATAAATACGAGTATACTATTTTATTATTCTACTCTTATTTGTTATAAATAAGGTTCATTTCCATATCAAAATTGTATAATGTACCTACAGGTAGGTAGTACTCGTATCTTAACTATGAAGCAAAAAATCTCTTAATTTTGTCTGATGTCTAAAGCAGCCAAAACTCTTCAAGCGTGACCTTTGGCGTCATATTTATAGTCTTTTGTAAATTGACAGATAACGGCTGGATATCGTAGTAGCCTTGTAAATAGTGGAAGATCCCTGCATTAAAATCCTAGTTGCAGATTTTTTTCTTTTATGAAGTTTTAATGCACATAATTTGACTAGATAGATTAATACTTAAATTAAAAAAAAAACCTTTTTATCACAAGGTGGAATTCCCCAAGAAATCAGATCTACTTACAAATTGAAATTTAACTATCTACAATCTGGTAACAGCTTTCTCGGTCAAATTAGTTTTCCGAGCTCATTACACATCAAAATAAATAAATAAATTTACTCTCAATATATTGATATATTGTGATACATGCATATGTGATTCAGTCTAATTTTCGCACAAGGGGTGAGGGATGAAATAAATTTCACACGAACACACTTTTTTAATGGTGATTCTATAAAAAAATTGCGAAAACCCAACCCCTACAATTTGTATGTATACTCATGTCGCCAATCACTTGTGATTAGATGATCTGGAATCTGCAACTTAGTTAAATTATATCAAAATAATATTAATAGTTTTAACACTGGACTTAACCTTTGTTGTAATTTTAATTGTGTTTATTACAAATCTTTGTCAATTTGGGGCAGAGGGTTAAAAAATACAACGAACAATATATAAAATAAAAGTTTGATGTATTAATTTGGTATTTAATTAACGTATCTACATTATTTTTTCTTTTACTTAAACCTATTCATTCAAATTTGTGTTTTTATAAAACTTTATTAAAGATCTCTACTCGAAATGTGATAATAATAATTGGTTACTGATACCAATTTTAAAAATGGAACACGAATTAAACATGAAATCGAAAGATAAAAAAAATATCTTACCATAAAAAATTATATCGTTTGAACTTGTGCATTTCAGTTTTCGCAACATAGCACCCGATAGAAAAATGATTGTGTGAAAAGTGATGTTATTTCAAACCTATATCTATTCGACGATGCGACATGCTTGAACTCGCTGTTAATTTGCTAACTAGATATACGAAATACGTACGAATCTTTAGTACTAGATCTCGAATGAGAGTAAAAAAAGTCGAAAAAAAACGCATTAAAAAACATGCATGTAACGTATTTATTTTTATTGTTTCAATAAGCAGGTACCGATAATCATGCTCTACCGACAGATGTGCAATGGGTGAATTTCTTCGAAAAAAATACTTTTATAATTTTTCATCACTTTTAGGTACCCGCCAGCATACAACATTAAATAAACAGCGATTATTTGACGTTCGCTTGAAACACGGAATATTTATTTTAAAGAAGACGATTTTCTTAAATTACGTAGTGTGAGGATTATAATTGTGGACCGATTAAAAACGGAAATAAAAACAATGTACAAACAACAAGGAAAAAAAAATGTTTTAATTGAAAAAATAACATTTCAAATAAATAATATTATTTGGAACTTCCACCACCATTAAATCCCTATCAAAAAAATAATCAAAACGTTTTGGTTAATAATGTATCAATGAAAAAAAACAATATTTCCGTAGAAAGCAATCACTTTGTGGTTTGATATTTTTAAAGAAATGGGGAAAATAACTTTGTATAAGACCACGGATAGATATATTGTTTATTTTATGATTGACAGGTTTCACTTAGCTTCAGCATCATCAAGGTACAAAATTAAACTAAACAAACAATACAAAGTGTGCGGTTATATTTACATACAGAGAGAGAGACAATTAAAAAAAAAAGAAATTTCAGAACAATAAGAAAACAATAGAATTATATTTAAATTATTAAAAAAGGAAAAAAAATCGGGAAACTCATAATATTTATCATTATTCTCTAATCACCTTCTCAGTTGACTTCCTTTGTTATAATTTAAATGTTAGCGAATGAAAGAACAATCCTTCGAAAATTATTAAAAAAAAAATTCAATAAAAGGAATTTAAATCAGATTCCAAAACCGTTCACAATGTTCATTAATTTATTAAAGGATTAATTTATTCCTTCTACTTTACTGGTGTTGTGGAAATAAAGAGGAACACATAAATTGAATTAGGTCTATAAGCATATTAGTACTAATTTATTCCATTTACTTAAAAAAAGAGGTATTCTTATTTCACGAAGTGACGGTTGGGACTTGCGTTAAAGTTCACGGTGACTAAAACCGGATCAATGTGTGGCTTTTTAACCGACTCACGAAGAGCATTGAACTACATTAATTTAGAATATTCATAAATAATATCATTTTATTCTTTAAGTTAACACAATAATGCGTTTCTAATAACTGATAGACAAACTATTGCTAAAAGATCGACTGTCATATCTAATGCACAGACGAAACGTAAGTGTGCTGCGTTTGTTTTACATACATTTCTACGGAGATTGCTCATAGGAACAAGCAGCATTAATTCTGTGTGTGTTGGTGCACCAGTAAGAAATTTGGACAAAAACGAAAAGTTCGAGGTTGATGTTTTTAGCATGAGAACGGATCGCTTCTCCGATTTGTTTTTACATAAAATGGCACGAATGTGGAACTCATTTAATGAGTTTCTCCGGACTCAATATGCACATTTATAAAATTTACCAAATATATAACTGACGGCTTCCGTGGTTGAGACGCTCCACTACGAATCCAAAAGTCACGGGTTCAAGCCAGACATTTGAGTAATATAAAATAATATATAGAATGTTGGCGGCACGTTCCAGAGTGGTAGACACTCTAAGTATCACCCTGGTGAAAGACCACCATTCAGAATCGAAACTTTGCTTGAAATGGCTTTAGACGTGTTTGGTGACCAGATATGAATAGCTATGTACATTCCAACCTTCCTCTTCTCCATCTCCTTCTCCTCCCCACTGCTTTTAGTCTCACAATATACCCTAATCGGGGATGTCATAGTATCACTGGCTCTATACGGTTGGGAGGAGTTTTTGCGCGGTATTAAGTATGTAAAAAAAAATCTAAAAACTGGATTCTACCATAATTGTTGAAATAATTTATTGAACTTTGCGGTTAGCGTTGTCTTACAATTCGAGTTCTCCATCGAGGGACTTTTTTATAGCATCGATATTGTCTGGCAAATTATTTATTCGTATAAAAGGCTCTCAAATCTGAACCATTGTATCAGTCAACTTCTGTCTTTCACTCGACAATAACCCAACTCTTTCAACATGTTCAAGTTTGTAAGTAAACCTCAGATAAAACAACTATTTGAATTACAAATTAGTATGCAAATATAAAGTTTTTCGCTGCGCTTTATGAAGTAGTTTAAAATCGTTTTCG
Organism: Drusus annulatus; assembly: GCA_022651775.1. Classification (NCBI taxonomy): domain Eukaryota; kingdom Metazoa; phylum Arthropoda; class Insecta; order Trichoptera; family Limnephilidae; genus Drusus; species Drusus annulatus. Next base: position 822,176 of record JAGWCC010000132.1, read on the forward strand.
ATTAGTACCTAGATTGTTTTAAATAAATATAAAATCTTCCTGATTTCGATCTACTAACTACAACTCTGCAGCTCTTTTTAGATCCTGAAACATGATATTCAACCAAAATTCTATATTTTACAAATCGTTGTACTTTTTTCATACAAAAGTTAAGTAAAGTCGATACTTCATGCTGATAAAACTTGCGATGTTGACGATAAAAAAAACTAAAACAATATGTTTTGAATAAACACACGGGTCTAAAGGTTGACGGGATAGATCAGTGGTTAGATAAATCGCCAGGATAGTAAACGATCTCGACCTTAGAATTCAAGTCACGGCAATAACCATTTTTTTTAGGGTGGTTATCTGATGTATTCGACTTGATGTTCTTTTTTCTAATTATTTTGTATTATAATGTAGGTGTTCTTCGCTGCCTGCGTAGCCGTCTGTGTGGCTGAGCCCAAGGCCGATCCCAACTTCGTAGCTCCGCTGGCTTACTCCGCCTACCCCGGAGTGTCTGCCGTCTCTCACCAGAACACGGTGGTTCACTCAGCCGCTGTGCCCGCCGCCTACTCTGCCGCCTACCCTGCTGTGTCTGCCTACTCTGCGTACCCAGCTGTGGCTTCTCAAGCTGCCTTCCCAGCGGTGTCTGCTTACTCCGCCTACCCAGCGGTCTCCGCTCACTCTGCCTACCCAGCAGTGTCCGCATATTCCGCCTACCCAGCGGTCTCCGCCCACTCTGCCTACCCAGCAGTGTCCGCCTACTCCGGTCTGTCAGGGTACCACGGTGTTCCAGCGGTGTCCGCCTACTCCGGTCTTTCAGGATACCAGGGTGTCCCCGCCGTGTCCGGCTACCATGGTGTCCCCGCCGTATCTGCCTACTCCACCCCATTGGTTAAGTCTCTTGGCTACACCGCTGGAGTTCCTGTCGCCTACTCAGGACTCAACCATTTTTAAGCGTGTTTTATTAATTTAAAAACAAAGCTAACCCTAATTTGGACACTCTTAAAATTTAACCCGTTGTGCAATTATCAACATTCGTCATTCTGCAATATTATAATTTATTTGAAAATAAATTTAATGTAACAAAAATTTTATGTGTTTTACTTTGGGATTATTAAATATTCTGTAGCTACCAATTTTCGTATAAAAGTTATTATTAAATAGTTTAACTTACGGGAATTGACTATTTCTAAAGAAGCCAAACACTCTGTCTAGCGCAATATGGCGTTCGTGGGTTCCATTGGAGTTTAAAGTTGAAAAAAACTGGTTTCATCCACTAGGGAAACTGTAATTAGCCTTACCTATAATTTCCTTTCTCATTAGTTTAATATTTTAGTACTATACACAATTTCAACATATGAACCTATCTTAAATAGCTTGCCAGCAGAAGAATAGCAACAACACTATTACGAATGAGAATACAGAAGCTAATACAAGTATTGAGATACATACAAAAATAACATCATCAAAATCATATAAAATAAATCACTACAACAACAATTAATAAACATTTGAAAGACATGATAGTTTTTACAGATAGGTTCACTAAATTAATTTAGTTGTGACAGCTAAAATTTGAAATACTGGATAGTGGCTTTCCATGAAAGTAAATGAGATTATTTGATTACAACTCAGCGGTTATGAAATAAAAATGTGCACAATTTGAAATGGTCGGCAAATGGATGGCTATAATGACTTCTTTAAAAAACCAGACAATTGTTGTTCTTTACTGGATTTTAATTGATATTTTTACAAAATTTAAACTAAAAGAAATCGAATAAACTTAAAATATTTTTATTGGTAGTTATAAATTTGAGGAAGGGAACACTTTTCACAGAGTTTCAGATTGTTTACGGGGGTTATTGTGCTAGGTGAATATAGAATGCTTGTACGAAAATTTTCGTGACCTTCAAAACCTTTTAATGTACGTGCACAATTAAATTGTCAAGGGTCCTTCCAGGAGATCAGACGAATGACGTCAACTGTATTTTTTGATGACAGGAAGCTGTAATTATTACAGCGATATTTTTTTAATGTTTTAACTTGTTAGATGTTTGCTTGATGTGTATTACGTGATATTTATTGAACACCCCACACGATGATAAATTATTATCGTTAATATTATTTACAATAAAAAAATAATAAAAATTAAAAATATATTTGATTTTATCAATAATAAGAAAGGCGTAATTCCACATTTTTTTGCAAGCGAACTTGGGAGTAGTGATTTGAACCACTGTCACATTTTACACTGTCGCAAATCGATGATTAGCGCCATTTTTTTACAGCTACTACTTCAAATTACCCCCGTTAACCACCGATTTTCGGCCCGTTTCAGCATTTGTTCAAATTATAATCAGGTGTCAAGCACAACAACATGACCCCTATGTTATCACTAAGGCCTTAATTTCTTTGCAAAAATGTGGAATAACGCCTTTCACCTAAACACACTCGATAATACACAGCGCCTTGAGGTGATTTTTCACAAAAACTACGCTGTACAAATTATCCAAATATTATTATTGTTATTACGTGTAGTATAGGTCAATATAAAACAGAAATATTTTAAACGAAAATTAAGCATAGAAAACAAAAGCTTTACCAATGACGTTTCGAACCTAAATATTATAATTTACCTTCTAACGATTGAAATATTTTTAAAAAAAAACGTGCTTTAATACAAAATAATTTATTACAAAGATACTACTTTCCAAAAGACATATTTGTTGTTGTTTTTTTTTAAAGTTTAGTTAAGACTAAGATATATGTAAGTAACCTTTTTTAATGCTTAAAGTTTTTTTTGTTCCGAGAAGTTGCATACAGTCGAGACGAATAATTAGGAAGACACATTCTTAAAAGTGCAAAACATAGTATTTATAGAGATTGATAAAAAATACGTTACCTTAAGAGTTGAATATCAAAGCACCTTTGTTTAACAGTAATGGTTAATTGTTTTAAATTTTCAAATGCTAGATCACAATCAATGTCTAAAACCCTTCAATTAACGTTAGTGGTAGGTAAAAAGAAATCACAAAAATCCTTTAACTCGTTTTCGTCCAGAAGATAAGTTATCTAGAGCACTATTTGTACTATAAAAAAATACGTGCTTTATACTTGAACCTAAATACATTGAAAATAATTGAACCAGTTCTAAAACTTTCAATATAGCTCTATTTCTATTGTATCAAACATACCAAAATATTTGAAAAAGTCGTTGTTAAGTCGCAACTAACTAAGTACACCTCATCAAAGAAAATAATTAAAGATAATCAATTTGGCTTTCGAGAAAAACTAGACACTAAATAAACGTCGATAATATATAATGCTCTTGACTCTTATTATGTATATATATTTTAAGTATATTCATAGACTTAAGAAAAGCATTTGACAGTATACTCGTATGTCATAGGAAGCTAATCAAATATATAATACTTACAGTTGGTTTTTAATTACAACGCATTTAAAGATTAAGATTTGAGAGTTACCGCATTACAAAAAATATTACGTGAAAAAGATAACTAATCATAATGTCACCACGTGACGCGTAATAGATAATATTGTCGCCGGAAAAGCAAAAGGGCTGAAGCGCCATTCAGAGAAGCTTACACCAGTGCACTTAAAGGTTTTTTTTTGTTTTACATTAAAATTCATTACCTGGTTGGATTTGAAAAACAGTTGACTCAATGCTCTCACTGAGTTACGTAAAGCGACGAAAACCTTTAAAAAGTCCCAAGCCTTTGTCGCCTTCTCCCAAATGGTAAATATATTATAGATGGCTGAAGGGCCACAAAAGTCTTCAGAATCAAATGACAGTCCGATCATTCGATTCAGAAAAAAAACCCATAATAACTGCATATTCAACTCATTTTTTACCAAAGCTTAAACCCTTTTGTATTTTCAGCGTCGATAGTGTTTCAAAACCAATCGGATGTAAATGCTTTAAAAAATAAGGTTTAATCAATTTTTAAATGAAATTTGTAGACATTATTACTCGCTCATTATACGAACATTCGGGATTATGATTAAAAAGGAAGCCATATATTTATTTCAATAAATAATTTTACACTTGTACTTTATCACAGTGCCTACAATTCAGTATTTTAAAATGAGCATCAACCACCCGTACAACGTCCCTTAAGATGAGTTTCTTCGGTGCTTTCTGCATACGCTAAACGCATAAATACCTCATCACGCACCTTTATAAGTACCCAAAAAAGCAATGTTAAAAAAAAATACAACAACAGTTGTTTATCTTCAATGTTCATATCATGAGGACATATTCTTTGGCTTATTGAATTTATTATACGCGGATTTTGAGAATCTGAAACGGTTCGTACTGTAAAGTGATAAATCGTTAACAGCTTCTGAGTTGACACCTTTCTTGACAGTCGTAGTAAAGCTTCTTTAAGATAAAAAATACAAAAAAAACTAATAGAAAAACCTGTAATTTCGAGCGGCTTAAGACCGACTATGCCATGCGCCACGCACCACGCTGTCACTTTTTTGTGAATAGATAATAGCTTTATACAACTGCAGTTTCTGTCTACTAAATTGTCTAACGGTATAAAAGGCTACAGATCGCGAATCAATTTATCAGTCAACTTTTGTTCTCTCAAACGACTACCACAAAACTCAATCAACATGTTCAAGTTTGTAAGTTAAAATATAACATTAGATCTTTTTTACTGTATGTTATAATTGTCATCATTTGCCTTTACCTTTGCGATTAACTTTGTTTTTTCGCAATGTTTTTTAAGGCTTGCCTACAGTGGGTATTTGTACGAAAAACTGTTACATTTTATATTGGTTGAGAAATACCATCAAACGCCTTTAATATTTCAAACGCTTTATTTAATTAAAAAAATACTATACTTAAATTTACGAATCTTTTCATTTCTTTATCAGGTGTTCCTCGCTGCCTGCGTAGCCGTCTGTGTGGCTGATCCCAAGCCGAAACCCAACCTGATCGCTCCCCTGGCTTACTCCGGCTATCCCGGAGTGTCCGCCGTCGGAGGACTGGCCTACCCAGCCCTGTCCACCCTCGGAGGAGTGGCCTCTTACCCAGCCGTCTCCACCCAGAACACGGTTATCCACTCAGCCGCTGTGCCCACGGCCTACTCTGCCACCTACCCAGCTGTGGTTTCCCACGCTGCCTACCCAGCAGTGTCTGCCTACTCCGCCTACCCAGCAGTGTCCGGATACTCCGGCCTCTCGGGCCTGTCAGGATACCACGGAGTTCCAGCTGTGTCTACCCACTGCGGTCTGTCAAGCTACCACGGTGTCCCAGCTGTGTCCACATACTCTGCTGTCCCAGCTGTGTCCACTCACTCCGGCCTGTCAGGTCTGTCCGGCTACCATGGTGTCCCCTGCCTGCCTACTCCACCTATTGCTGTCCCAGTCTGTGTCTGCTGGAGTTCCCGTCGCCTACTCAGGACTCAACCGCTTCTAAGCGCAATCTTAAAAACAAACCACTTGTTTATCACATCTAATTTCTAATCTGTTACAAAAATGTAATGAGTTACTATTCTCTTAATAAACTGAATTCTGATACAATTTCATGATTTTTTTCAGTAACTACACATTGACAACGATCTGTTGGAAATTCTTTAAAATATTCATTAAAACTAACAATCTGTTTTTTTAAAAGCACTAAAATAGTATTTGGACTCCACATTTCTAGAATGAAAGATAGATGTAAGTTTACTAAAAATTATTCCGAAGGTTTTTAAGAGAAAACCTGAAATACAATTGAGTTAAGGGGAGATACAATGTTAAAATTAAAGGAAACAATTTCGAAGATATCTAATAATAATAAATCGTTTATTTTAACAAAATAAAGCGTTGAGTGCAATACTCTCACTCTTTCATCTAAATAACAAATATATATACCTATCTACAAAAAGTAATATAAAAGAAAGAGATGAAATCTAAGAATAAAATAAAATAAATTGATAATTGTTTCAAAAGATTATTACGTAAAATAATAATGCCTGAGATTATTTAGGCGTACATGATAAAGCACTTGAATTACGGTGGCTTGGGGTAAACTCTCTACCTATGATGTAGGCGCGTTGTGCCAATGGGCGCAACCTGGACGAAAGCTCGTTCCGGCCACTCTGTGACGCATCGAAAGAACCTGTGCACCCTCAATCTGTTTTTGCCCGAAAGCAGTATCGCCAAAGAAGAAATCGAATAGCGCCTATTGCGTGCTTATACTGTACTCGAGCGTGTTCATGACTCCTTGTGTGTATTTAGCCGAGAATTCACGTGTACAGGCTCATGCAATATTCTGTAACAATATCATTACCGGATGAGTGCTTCAGCTTTTTTCTTCTCTGGCTCTTGGAAATAAAATAAAATATTCAATAATCTACAACAATAAATATGAAAACAGAAAAAAGACAGAAATGAAAAAAGACAATGGTCAAAACCGAAACTATTTAAGACGAGATGATTTAAAACAGAAGGATTCCCAAAGTCGTCTATATCGACCCTGGGGTCGATTCCGACCTGCGAGGGGTCCACGTCAATGAAAAAAAATTGGGGGTGCTTATCTACAATGGGGGTCCACGAAAAGATCCAAAGAGGTGGGCCGTCACTAAAAATAAAATAAAATAAATTAACAATCCACCAAAGATAGTATTCACGTAACGTAATACTTTATAATAGACATTAATTCCCCCTATTTATTTTTGATTTGGCTGTATTTCCTATTTCAAATCTCTACCGACTGGGCTTCGAAAAGAATTTTTTTGTTGATTCGGAAAATTTCGATTGCTTATACTTTTCGAGCGAGTTCATGACTCCTTGTGTGTATTTAGCCGAGAATTCACGTGTACAGGCTCATGCAATATTCTGTAACAATATCATTACCGGATGAGTGCTTCTGTTGAATCTTCTGGTAAGTAAGTTAACTCGCACGCTTCTCTTCTCTTCTCTGGCGCTCTCTGGAAATAAAATATTTGAATAATATCAATAATCTACAACACAAATATGAAACAGAAAAAGACAGAAAATGAAAAGATAATGGTCAAAACCGAAACTATTTAAGACGAGATGATTTAAATGTTTAAACAAAAAAAGCAATAATGACTTAAAGTTATTTCTAATTTCAAGATATAAATCCATATTTTTTTAAAGGTTAATCAAAAAAAAAATTGAACTTATTATTATTCCAATGATAGTATTGTTCCAAATTCAACACAACGTCATTAATTACCGACATACAGCCCTTTGCTTTTTAAAAATAAGTTATTTTAGATATCAGTAAGAGTGGAACAACTCCGTGAGTTCTATATTATGATAATATAATAATATAAATTTAATTATCAGCGAAAAAAAATCTTTGAAAAAACATTTGTATTTGTAGTAATAAAAATAAGTAAAAAACTAATTTTAAATACGTACATTTTAGTGAGAAACGTGAGAAATCTACACCTTTAATAAAATACATTGACCAGAGACGAAAAATCAAAGAGTAAATTAAAAAATAGCTAACTGTCAAAAATAAAGCTGACAACTATGCATGTTAAATACATTTTTTTTAAACCCACAAACGTATCTAACGCATTCCATGTAACCCTTCTTCCAGAAGATAATAAAGTTAGCCGAATGTATTTTTGAATATTATTGTAAAGCCGCCTCTGTCAGCAATAAAACAAAACCTAAAGTAACAGATGTTTACTATAAGACTCAATAAGCGTCCATTCCGGACACTAATAGTATATATGCCATAGACTTACTTAAATTGTACCAGTCTGAAGATGCCCGTCATAAGGTGAAACCAGTCAGGTCTTAAATAAAAAAGATTAGGAATAAAGTTAAAAAAATAGTATTATTAAAATCAGTACAATGTAATTAGTTATGTATCTGAGTTTATTCGAAATGTTTAAAAAATCACGCATTTTTTCAATGTGAAAAAAAGTATTTATTCTTCATCTTTCAGTGTTTAAATGAAAACCCGTTGCTTAACAAGAAATATAAAAATAAATAAAGAGAACTTATGTTATTAGCATTTCTTTCCCAGGTTGAAAAGGTCACTAAGGGAAACCTCAGCGTATCCTGTGCTGAAAAAATATTGTTAGTTAATCTCTAGTTCTGTGAGTATCGTACTCAGATAATGTAAATTTAATAACAAAAATGGATAACATAGAGCCTTTCACATTAAAAGTATTTCCTAAACACATTAATCAAAATGATTCACGTTCTGAAGAAATGCATCCATAACTTCTTCAAAACCAGCTTTTTTCGACAATCTCATTAAAGCTTTAAAAATATACAACTAAAGTTCATAGTCAAACCAGTAATCTTGATTGACTCAACACCGACTTTTTTACTCGAAACATTTTTTTGTGTCGACAGTAACTTTTATGCGATTGCAAATAGTCGACAATTTTTTGACGGTATAAAAGGCTGCCGATCGTGAATCACTTTATCAGTCAACTTTTGTCTCTCAAACGACAATCACCAAACTCATATCAACATGTTCAAGTTTGTAAGTTAAAATATTTATGGTACAATAAAAAATTTTATTGTTACATAATGTGCTTTGTGATCTACAGATCACAAAGAGTAACAAAGATATTCAAATCAGTCTAAATGAATGTATATTTTTTTAAAAACATCAATAATCTTCCTAAATAAGAAACAGAAAAACACAGCAACTAAAAAAGAATAACGATCGCGACCGAGACTCGACCTCGGAACCTCTACATTATTCGGGAGTAACGTCTTTACCAATTGAGTGACCGAGACTTTTTTCTTCCGATATAGGTTGCCATCTTTGTGATGATATAAAAAGCTTTACACCAATTTGTTTGCATATATTGTATACCTAGATGGTGTATTGGATAAGAAGATAAAATATCTTCCGTAAATAAATATAAATAGTTAATATGAAAATAAAAAAGCATAAAGCTATAAATTTAATTCAGATTTTTTTTAAATATATATTTAATTGAACTTGCTTATACCTGGTTGAGACCAACTCAGTGGCTCGGCTGGGCGCGCAGGGCGGCTGGACCACTGGGTTGAGGGAATAGAGCGTCGTTCTACTCACTGAGAACTTTCATGTTCTGTGGGTTAATAGTCGTACTGATACCATCAAACTCCCTTTTTTGTAATCCACAAATACATAATCCGTTTGTTTTATATATCAGGTGTTCCTCGCTGCCTGCGTAGCCGTCTGCGTGGCTGACCCCATGCCGAAACCCAACCTGATCGCTCCCCTGGCCTACTCCGGCTATCCCGGAGTGTCCGCCGTCGGAGGACTGGCCTACCCAGCCCTGTTCACCCTCGGAGGAGTGGCCTCTTACCCAGCCGTCTCCACCCAGAACACGGTTATCCACTCAGCCGCTGTGCCCACCGCCTACTCTGCCACCTACCCAGCTGTGGCTTCCCACGCTGCCTACCCAGCAGTGTCTGCCTACTCCGCCTACCCAGCAGTATCCGGATACTCTGGCCTCTCGGGCCTGTCAGGATACCCCGGAGTTCCAGCTGTGTCTGCCTACTCCGGTCTGTCAGGCTACCACGGTGTCCCAGCCGTGTCCACATACTCTGCTGTCCCAGCTGTGTCCACCTACTCCGGCCTGTCAGGTCTGTCCGGCTCCCATGGTGTCCCCGCCGTATCTGCCTACTCCACCCCATTGGTCAAGTCTCTTGGCTACACCGCTGGAGTTCCCGTCGCCTACTCAGGACTCAACCACTTACTAAGCGCAATCTTACAAACAAACCACTTGTTGATCACATCTAATTTGTAATCTATTACAAAAATGTAATGAATATGTATTTCCTTAATAAACTGAACTCTGATACAATTCCATGATTTAAAAAAAAAATAGTTATTATCACAAACAAATTAACTAACCCTCACACCTTATCCCCGAAGGGGCTCGGCACGCTCCTTGCTTCATTGGATTTCATGGATTGTTTCATACATACTTTTCTGTTAGTTTACTCTTGATGAATGCTTAGAATCTTTTCACAAAGCAATATTGAGCGGTGTTGGATGTGAGTCAAAAGTTTAAATGGTTAGTGAGGAATTTTTGTGGAAGGAGAACCATTTTGACCCACCAAAGTGGTAAAAGTGAGAAAAGTGAAGTAGTCATCTTTTATTGCGACAACGATCTGTTAGAAATTCTTTTTAAATATTTATTAATACTAAGGATCTATTTTCTTAGTAAGTACTAGATTAGTATTATATTTGGCTTTTACGTTTCTACTATGAAAGTTAGATTTAAGTTGATTAAAAATTATTCCGGAGGCTTTTAAGAGAAAACCTGGAATGCGGTTGAGTTAATGGGACATACCATGTTGAAATTGAGGAAGACAATTTTAAAGATATCTAATAATAATAATAAATCGTTTTTTCGACGAAATAGAGTAGTGGGAGCAATACTCTTTCTGCCATCTAAATAATATGCATACCTTCAAATAAATGGAATAAAAAAGAGATGGCAGAAAAAAATAACATATATATTTTAATTAAAATTATACCAAAGAACATGATTACATAAAATAATAATCATAATGCCTAGGAGCATTTAAGAGTACATGTACAAGCACTTGTATTACAGTGGCTTGAGGTAAGGTCTCCATCTATGATGTGGGCGAGCTGTGCCACTGGGCAGTAGCCTGGGCGAGAGCTCGCTCCGGCCACTCTGGCGCATCGAAGCAGCGAACTCGTGCACCCTCCCACCCTTCAATCTGCGAACACCTGCGAGACGCAGTATCGCCAAGGAAGACCGAATAGCGCCCTGCACTCGGAGCGTGTTCATGGCTGCTTGTGTGTATCTGGCCCAGAGTTTGCAAGTGTACAGGCTCATACAATATGTTTTTAATAATGTCATTACCGGAGGAGTGCACCTGTTCAATCTCCTGGTTACCATGTTGACTCGCACGCTTAGTGCTCCTCTGAGTAAAAAATAAAAAAAGACCATGATCACAACCGAGACATGGTCACAACCGAGACATCTTGTCTCGGTTGTGACCATTCTCTTTTTATTTTCTGACTTTTTTCTGTTTCATATTTGTGTTGTTGATTATTGATATTCTTTAAATATTTTTAAAAATAAGCGTTAATGCTTTAAAGTCAATTTTAATTTCAATAAACTTTTTTTATATGGACAAATAAAAATAATATTCGATTTATAATTTTACCAATGATGGCATAGTTCGATATTCTAGACCACGTCATTAAGTACCGACATACAGCCCTTTGCTTTAAAAAAAATATATTTCAGATTTCAGTAAGAGTGGAACAACCAATTGAGCTCCATATTATGGATTCATTGATATTTGTAGTAATAAAACAGCAGTAAAAATATATTTTTAAATATGTACATTTTAGTAATATCACGTTTAAAAATCGATATAATTAATAAACGTGAGAAAGGTTTGTTTTCAGATGTATCGATTACTATTACTAGATATCCGGCATCGCTATCTTGTTTTCTTATTGAATATTAATTTATTTGAAGAAACCAGTTAACGTAGAATTTACAAACAACACTTCAAGGGTTGTAGTCGCTTCTGGTAAATAACTAATGTCTGCTTAATAGTTAAGATTAAATTCACCTATGTATTCAAAACATGTGTTTTGAGAGTGTCGATTACCTAAGGATAAAACTTAATATTAAGGCACAAGAACACAGTTCCCCACACACTTGTTTCACAAATAAAGTATATTTTATTTTAATTTTCGCCAAGAAGAGTACCCAGTTATCAATTTAATTTATTACCAATAAACGTATAGGTATTTTTTTAAGTACCTGAATTGTAACAATAAATGGATACATCTTTGAATATAACATTATGAAGTACAAAGTTCATTACTAACGTGTAAAAATTACCACCTTCTACGAGTATATTCTTCCAAAATTATTATTATTATATTGAGGGCGATGAAACTTTTTATAATAATGATACTATTAAAGGTAGCCAGGTAACACGAAAATGGAATATTATTTTATTGAAAAATGTGATTCGACATTTAAAAACTTTTTTTTTTAAATATACAATGTTATTATTTAAATATACAATGTTATGTATCTGAGTGCATCGGAAATGTTTTAAAAATCACGCATTTTTTTCAATGTGACAAAAAGGCATTTATTTCTCGACTTTCAGTGTTTCAATGAAAACCCGTTACTAAACAGGAAATATAAAAATACCGAAAACTTATGTTATTAGCAGAGCTTCCCGAAGATGAAAAAGTCACTAAAGGAAACTATCAGCGTATCCTGGGCTGAAAAATATTGCTAGCTTTCTGAGTATCGTACTCAGACATTGTAAGTTTACATCAATTCTGAATAACATGAGCCTTTCACATTAAAAATATTTGCGAAACACATAAATCAAAATGATTCACGTTCTGAAGAAATGTATCCATAACTTCTTCAAAACCAACATTTTTCGACAGTCTCATTACAGCTTAAAAAATATATAACTAAAGTTCATAGTCAAACCAGTAACCTCGATTGACTCAACACTGACTTTTTTATCAAAACATTTTTTTGTGTCGACAATAACATTATGCGATTGCAAATAGTCGTCAATTTTTTGACGGTATAAAAGGCTGCAGATCGTGAATCATTTTATCAGTCAACATTTGTCTCTCAAACGACAATCACCAAACTTTATCAACATGTTCAAGTTTGTAAGTTAAAATATTTATAGTATAATAGAAATTTATTATTGTTACATAATCTGCTCTCTTTTTGTGGTCCACAGATCACAAAAAGTAAAAAAAATATTCAAATCAGTCTATATGGAAAAATATTATTGAAATAACATTAATAATTTTCTTAAATATGAAACAAAAACGCAGAAACTATGAATAATAACGGTTGCGACCAAGACTCGAACTCGGAACCTCTACTCTATCCGGGAATAACGTCTCTGCCAACTGAGCTACCGATACCGTATTAGAAACCGTCATATTATCGATCTCATACTTTAATTATTGAAAATTATTAATATTATTTTCCAATTTCTTCCGATATATGTTGCCATCTTTGTAATGGTATACAAAGCTTTACCCGAGCATATATTGTATACCTAGACGATGTTTTGGATAAGAAGTTAAAATATCTGCCGTTAGTAAATAGGATGGTAATTTCAATAATTAATATTAAAAAGCATAAAAAACTTTAAAGTAGCCACTGGGTTGAGGGAATAGAGCGTCATTCTATTCAGTGATAACTTTCATGGTCTGTGGGTTAATAGTAGTACTAATACCATCAAACTCCCTTTTTTGCAATCAACAAATACATAATCCTTTTGTTTTATATATCAGGTGTTCCTCGCCGCCTGCGTCGCCGTCTGCGTGGCTGACCCCAAGCCGAAACCCAACCTGATCGCTCCCCTGGCTTACTCCGGCTATCCCGGAGTGTCTGCCGTCGGAGGACTGGCCTACCCAGCCCTGTCTAACCTCGGAGGAGTGGCCTCTTACCCAGCCGTCTCCACCCATAACACGGTTATCCACTCAGCCGCTGTGCCCACCGCCTACTCTGCCACCTACCCTGCTGTAGCTTCCCACGCTGCCTACCCAGCAGTGTCTGCCTACTCCGCCTACCCAGCAGTGTCCGGATACTCCGGTCTCTCGGGCCTGTCTGGATACCACGGAGTTCCAGCTGTGTCTACCTACTCTGCCGTCCCCGCTGTGTCTGCCTACTCCGGTCTGTCAGGCTATCACGGTGTCCCAGCTGTGTCCACCTACTCCGGCTTGTCAGGTCTGTCCGGCTACCATGGTGTCCCCGCCGTGTCTGCCTACTCCACCCCGTTGGTTCAGTCTGTTGGCTACACCGCTGGAGTTCCCGCCGCCTACTCAGGATTCAACCACTATTAAGTGCCATCTTCAAAACAACTTTTTGTTTGATTTATTTATTCCTTTCCGTACCACCAAAATGTAATGTTTGAATATTTTCTTAATAAACGTAAATTTGAAACAATTTCATGATTTTTAAATATATATTTTTACTGATATTTCGCAGTTATGCGTTACTACGCAACGACAAAGAATGTTACTATCCCAAGAGGAAACGAAAACAACTAGTATACAATGAGTACATGAGAAACCCGTACAATTTTCTTCTTCAAGTCGACTTACAAAGCTGTTAAGAGAGTAGATTATTCTAGAAAAAAATCGGTGAGCGGAATTCCGAAAAAAATGGGAGTAGAAATTAAAATTCATTTGCATTCTTAAGATTTATTAACTTCAGAATGGGCTTATTAAGGGAATCTGTCAATTACGATTATCTTCTTTGTCATCTTAATTTATTGAGATTGTCTGAACGGAGAATAATTACCGACTTGATTTGCTTGTACAAAATTATAAATTCAATGATTGACAGCCCTGAACTATTAAACTTGATTTCATTTCATGTTCCTAGCAAGACGATTACAAGGCAGTACCTTCCGTATTATTGTAGCAATTCTGCTTCAATATCACAATTTAACACGCCTATGCGACGAATGTTGCATCTGGGAAACATATACTCTGATGTCGCTGATATATTTAACACGTCAATATCAAAATATAAGTTTAAATTAGTACAGTTGTTGTTATCTGGTAGAGCCAAACTAATAGTTGGACCTATTACTTAAAATTGTTTATTTCCTTTCTTTTACAATATTTTTGAATATGTTATTAGTTATTTTTGTATCTGCTATTCAATGTTCTTTTTTTATTTTTTCTATTTTACACAATTCTTGCACTAATGAGCTTACTGTTTTGAAAAAAAAAATATTAAAATGTATGTAAAAGCCTAAAACGGGCGCAAATAAATAAATAAAATTCGTTTGCGTTACATCGTACACGATTTATCAAATTGGGAAAAAATACAATAAAACCTTTCTTTACAGGTAGTCGAAGTCAAAATATTGAATAACATAACTTTTCACTTAGTATTCGTCAGAATAAATCATAAAATTACGTTGACGATAAATACAGAGCTACTTTCAAATAGCGGCTGTGCCTAAGATATAGACATTATGGAAAATCGAATCTTCACCTCAAGAAGTATAAGAAAGGCATAGGGCCAAGCTTGATGGCCCCAGAATTGTGTAAATTTTTTTTCAACTCGTCCTTATCACTTATGTTATTACTAAAAAGCCATTTAAAATGGTATTTTGGTAAACATGAGAATAGTAAAGACGAGTTTTTATCAATATAAAATACTAAAAAAATATTAGCACCCGAGTCCACCCTCGGAAACATTTGATATTTTGTTGCAGATTCATCAGAATTAATACAAATGTAAATCTTGGGTTTCATAATCACCCGTTTTTGGAGTGCTATGTCGCCTCAAGAGTTTTTTTTTTTTTTAGTCTGACAAGTGGATAATGAAATACCCAATCTATCATATTTAACAAAAGATAAATACATAAAATAATCGAAAAATGTATATGAATAAGTAGGTAGGTATGTAATACAGTTATTGAAAAAAAAAATAATGATTTTATGAATATTCTGCTTTTTTTAATTTATAAATAACTGTTGAACCTCGGTGTCCTAAAATTCATTTCAATTAAGCCAATATTTTAAAGTTCGTAGAGCATTTAAAACAGCGTAAATATTAGTTTTGCATACTAATAAAATTGTAAAGTTAGGATATAGAAACAATAAAAAAAATAACATCATCCGAAAATATTGCAAATATTTTCGAATTTGTGACGCACGTCGAATTTTTTATTTTTTGTTTTGCTATTATTTTTTAAACTAATCTCATGTTCCAAATACAAGTAATATAATATGAGAGTTTGGTTGTTTTAAAACTGGTTTATTTTCATTCGGAAAATGCCATATTTTTTAACTTCAGAGAGCGTTAGCGTAGTCAGAGAAAACGTCTTATAATTTCCGACCCCAAGTCTTGCATTTTGCCCGCAAAGTGCTATTTTTTTTAACAAATGTTACTTTTGGAAGATTTTTTTATTAAATCGTCTTAAATTCATCATTCTTAATAAAATTTCAAAGGGCAAATTCATTCAGTCATATAAAGCCTGAAAAAACGGCATCTTATTTCTGACCCCAAGGCTCACATTTTGCCCTCAAGGTGGTACTTTTTTTGGCAAATATTACGTTTGGAAGATTTTTTTCATTTAATCGTCTTTAGTCTATCATTCTTAACATAATTCCATAGGTTCACATCATTCGGTAACATAGAGCCCGAGAAAACAGCATTTAATTTCCGATCTCAAGGCTCGCATTTTGCCCGCAGAGTGCTATTTTTTAAAACAAATATTACTTTTGGAATTTTTTTCGTTTAATCGTTTTAAATACATCATTCTTAGCATAATTTCAAAGGTTCACTTCATTCGATCATATAGAACCTGAGAAAACGGCATCTTATTTCCGACCCCAAGGCTAGCATTTTCCCCAATAAGTGTTTTTTTTATAACAAATATTACTTTTGGAATTTTTTTTCATTTAATCATTTTAAATACATCATTTTTAGTATAATTTCAAAAGTTCACTTCATTCGATCACATAGAGCCTGAGCAAACGACATCTTATTTCCGACCCCAAGGCTCGCATTTTTCCCACAAAGTGGTACTTTTTTGACAAATGTTACGTTTGGAGGATTTTTTTTATTTAATCGTTGTAAGTCTATCATTCTTAACATAATTCCATAGGTTCATTTAATTTGGTCACATACAGCCTGAGAAAACGGCATCTAATTTCCGACCCCAAGGTTCGCATTTTGTCCATGAAATTAATGATTTTTTCACAAATTTTATTATGTTCGATTTTTTCATTAAATCTGCTAGATTCATCATTCTTTTAGTTCACCAGGTTCCAAAAACACGTCACTTTCATCCGGAAGAAACCAATTGTTTTATCTTCAGAGAGCATTGGCATGAGTCTAAGAAAACGACTTATAATTTATGTCCCCCAGGCTGGCATTTTCCCCACTAAGTGGTATTTTTTTAACAAATGTTGCTTTTGGAAGATTTTTTCAATTGATCGTCTTAACTCTATCATTCTTAACATACTTTCAAAGGTTCACTTCATTTGGTAACTTCGCATTTAATTTCCGACCCCAAGGCTCGCATTTTACTCGCAAAGTGGTACTTTTTTGGACAAATGTTGCTTTTGGAGGAATTATTCAATAAATCGTTCTAAGTTTATCATTCTTAATAAAATTCCAAAGAGTAATTTCATTCGGTTACATAGAGCATGAGAAAACGGTATCTTTTTTCCGACCCCAAGGCTCGCATTTTGCCCGCAAAGTGGTACTTTTTTTTTTTTTAATAATTGTTACTTTTGGAGGAATTCTTCATTGAATCGTCTTTATTCTATCATTCTTGGCTGAATCCCAAAGGTTAACTTCATTTGGTCCTATAGAGCCTGAGAAAACGGCATTTAATTTCCGACTTGAAGGCTCGCATTTTGCCCGCAAAGTGCTATTTTTTTTAAAACACATGTTGCTTATGATCGATTTTTTCATTAAACCTGCTACAACTCATCATACTTTCCGTTCATCTGGTTTCATTAGAGTCTGAAAAAACGGTACTTAATTTGTAAACCCAAGGCTCGAGTTTTAAAAACAGAAAAAATAATTTAAAAAACAGTTTGAAATATTACTATAATATTAGAACTTGGTGAAGATGGCAATTTTTTATGATAAATTAATATTTGCCAAGAGAGTTCAGAAGACGAGAAAGCTTTTAAAACAATTAACTTATCTTATACACACCGCGTTTCACGCACAAATCACGATATTTCAGGGGGAGAAAATTCATTACTTCGTCAGAACAAACGGAAAAAAAAACTTGTTTAACTTTGATTTTAACATCTACTACGAATGCACATCATCAAACAAGAAAAATCATTTAATATTCGAGGCGAGAATCTTTTAAAATTTGTTTTCTGCATAGTTTATGATATATTTGGAGACGCGCTGCAGCCACACACACACAACTTTATTTACCCAACTTGATGCATACAACAATAAAATAATTTATGGTGACCAAACAAAAGCAGTGTTTGAGTAGCAATACAATAACACAGGAATACATAACCAGAGTCTAAACATTATTGACCTGCGAATAAAACAGTGAAAGGAGAGATGTGCCTGTTCGAAATATACAAAATTAACTGCACATTTTCGCCAAATCTTTCGTCACTTTTCAATGGGTCGTTTATTTACGTTTACCACAATTTTATGAATTATTATTTTTTTAAATTTCCTTTACACTTTTGGATTTCTTTGATTTAACTATCTATTGCGAATTTCTGTTTTATTACTTTTGGGAGCTAAACCTTTCTAGTCTTTTCTCTGCTTTTGATCCAACGTTTCGAACAGCGTTTCAGTGTCATCGTCCGATTTAGACACTTAACCAACCAAATACTGTTTGTCAAAAGAACTTTTGTTAACGTATTTAGTATTATATTGATTAAGGTACCTACTTCGCCTTCAGCTATTAATTAAAAAAAATAAAAGCCAAAAATTTTTATTGAAATATAAAAAAGGCATATTTTACTCGACTTTCATGTTTTTTTAAAGCAATGAATACTCTCCCAACCGTCTAGAGTCGGTGAGACTATGGCATCCCCAACTAGGGTGTTTTTTGAGGCTGAAGTTAGTGGGGAGGGGAAGGAGATGGGTAAGATGAAGGTTGGGAAAGTACCTGGCTATTTAGATCTGGTCATCAAATACGGCTAAAGCCATTTCAAGCAACGTTTCGGTTCTGAATGGTGGTCTTTTACCAGGGCGATACATAGACTATCTATCACTCTGGAACGTGCCGCAATTATATTGTACATCATTTTATATGAATCAAATTTGTAATGAAACATATTAGTTAATCAAAGTTGTTTGCGAACGCTCGGATTTGAACCCGCGACCTCTGGATTCGTAGTCTAGGGTCTTACCACTCGACCACGGAGGCCGTCAAATTGAATTACATATTATGAATTATTCTCTTTTCAGAAGTAAAGGTGAGATCATAAATTAATTTCATTTTATATTTATTTGCTTCGTTTTTAAGGTAAGCGGTTTGTTATATTAGCTTAATTAAATTAAGCGGTTCGTTCGAACTATATCATCGCCATTAGAATGAGCGCTGAATGAAAACCCTTCAAACTTATTTAGCTCCACTCGGTCTATTATTTTTGTCATAATCATATACCTTGTACCCGTAAGTTTAACATAAAGATCTTAAAATGTATTTATACTGGGCTTAAAAACACCATTCACAGAACAATTGTATCCAAAACAAACATGCCTACATAAATATCGATTATTGCCTTTGTCAACGTAATAACATAACATGTTATCTATTTTTTTTAAAGACTGGTTTTTAGGTTAGTGTTTAAGATTATCATCTTTTGTGTGATGTATTAAAAAACTGCGCTTTATTCTCCCTTCAACAAATAGCCTAAAGCTCAATCTTACAACATACCTGTAGATAATTTAAAAAAATAATTACAAGTTGTATAGATAACCAGGATTGCATTTGATCAATCAGGGTTTGGCAGGCCAACTATCAACCGGATAGCAATAAAATGATTGAACTACTTCTTTATCTCAGTAGTGATGTTGTAACTTCTTTTATTCGACTGGAAATGATCTTTTTATGATCACTTCTGTCTTATAACCATATCAAAGGTATAAAAGGCGGTTATGAGTGATTATTTGTATCAGTCAACATCATTCTTTCTCTTGACAATCACCAACCAAACTAAATCAACATGTTCAAGTTTGTAAGTATCCAAATATTATTTATTTATATTTGAATTGAAAAAATTCAACCACTAAAGTTATTTAAATATTGTCATAGGAGGTCTGAAATCCATCCTAATCAAGATTCACAAAAACAGTTTCATATGCAGACATTTACAAGCTTAGCAGAGCCTCTAGCCTGAGATGCATACGCATCTTGTTTGAATAATAATAATAAGAATAATTTGATAATTTGTAAAGCGCCGTTTTTGTGAAAAATCACCTCAAGGGCGCTGTCTTGTTTCGCTAAATATCTTCTGTTTTCTATTAAAAAAAAACCCTTAATTCAGTAATTTTTCCACGACACCACTCATTATCATAATTGTAATGGTTTTTTTCTGACATGTAATTATATTTTCAATAAATAATTGATAAAAACTTTGGGTTTGAACAAAATTTCAAACGGACTGGGCTTATTACTGCAAGTGGTAGTTTCAACGATCCAACACAACTTAATAGTAACCATTTTGATAGTTACCTACCTTCATTACGGTTTCAGAATCTTAATATAACTTATTTTTTCTCAGGTCTTCCTGGCTGCCTGCGTGGCCGTGTGCGTGGCTGATTCTAAATCCAACATTGTCTCTCCATCGGCTTATACTGGTTACTCCGGAGTATCTTCCCTCGGAGGTTCGGCCGCATACCCCACTGTCTCCACTCTCGGAGGAGTAGCTTCCTACCCAGCCATCTCCACTAGCCACGGACTGTCTGCCTACTCTGGTGTTCCAGCCATTTCATCTCACCAAGGAACAGTTGTGCACTCGGGAGCTGTACAAACCGGATACGGAGGCTATCCAGGAGTATCTGGCTACTCTGCCTACCCAGCAGGATCTGCTTACTCTGCCTACCCAGCTGCGTCCGGCTACGCTGGTCTCTCGGGTGTGTCTGGATACCATGGTGTTCCATCGGTGTCTGCCTACAATGGACTGTCCGGTGTGTCCACGTATCACGGTGTTGCTTCTGGGTCTGCCTACAATGGTCTGTCCGGTCTGTCCGGATACCACGGTGTTCCAGCGGTGTCTGCCTACAATGGCCTGTCCGGTTTGTCCGGATACCACGGTGTTCCAGCGGTGTCTGCCTACAATGGACTGTCCGGTGTGTCCACATATCATGGTGTTCCTTCAATATCTTCTTACTCTGGTCTTTCTGGTTTGTCCGGTTACAATGGTGTCCCAACAGTATCTGCCTACTCCACTCCATTGGTCGGATCCGTTGGCTACAATGCTGGAGTTCCCGTGGGATATTCAGGACTTAACCACTATTAAAAATAAAAAAAACAAATCTGCATATTCCAACTATCTTATAACCATTTTTTCAGTGATTCCTGTTAACTAATTAACTCTTTACCATTATTGTAATTTATTTTCGTAATAAAAATTTAACGCAACTTATTTTTTTCATTTTTAAAATTTATATAACTTTCACCGGTACATGTCGCTTTCCGTGAATGAAAAAGGGGTGACGGTTTTCAAAAATAAAACAATATTTGTGTAAACCGTTGTGTTTTCTTACTTATACAAAAGTAGCAGAAACCTGTTTGTACCTGCAAGTGATTACCTGTACGATTCCCATGTAATCTTTTTTATACAAATTCATATTACATTGGTTAAATAAAACGGAAATGTACATAAATATGTACAAATCATAAAAAAGATACAACAACCTGAAGGCTTAACATTGTTTGCAATGTAACTTTGTTCAGCTGAATGAACGACCACAATCATCCAAGAAGTATAAAATTTACTGTGCAAATCCAAAAATAAACTTAAAATACAGCAAAAAGAATGCTAAGTATTCTGTAATTCATTTATATACTTATGCGTGGGCAAAAACCCTTTCAAAGTTATGCTTTGTATTTACTTAACCGGAATCGCCATGTTTTTTAGTGCTCTGTAAAAAATCATGGCATTGTGGCACAGACTACCGCAATATGGTGCAGTGACGTCGAAATACCGAAACAAAAAACGAACAACATTCTTCTCAGACCTATTCGCTAACAAGTGCTATATATATTGCTCAAGCGAGTTTGGATGCTTCACTTTCACTTCATCGCTTATCAATTTTTCTATTTCATATCACAACGTATTTTAGTCACCTAACTTTTTCACAAGATAATTAGATTTTTTAAAGAAATTTAATTAACCAGAATTACATTTTTCTAAGAATTACATAGCATTTGATTTCTTTGACTTTATAATATCGAACACATCGCTATATTTGTAAAGTGATATGGGATGAATTCACATTTATTTTTTACAGTGAATACCGCACTAGAGTCTCAACTGCTCCCAACCGTCAATTATGGTGTATTGTGAGGCTGGTTGCAAGTATTTCCTCTGTCGTTAAAAGGTTTGCGGGGAAACGTGAGCAATGACGTACCGAATAGGAGCGATAGCACGTTCTGGCTGTTCGAGGGTTCGAGTCCAGACTTCCACAGGCCTAGCCGTACCTTGTGCCGAAATGCATAACACTGTTTCAGTTCTTACGAGTTCAAAACAAAAAAAACATTTAGATTTTCACAGATGGCCGTAAATGAAACGCGTTTTATTTTCAAAAATTTCCCCTACAGGTTTCAATTTCTTTGTACATTTACTAATAATAACAATATACTTTAATTCAGAATGTGGAGATGCTGACCCACAAATCCAATCTCACACATCCCATAAACAATAATAATAATAATATTTGGATGATTTGTATAGCGCCGTTTTTGTGAAAAATCACCTCAAGGGAGCCATAAAACATATGAGTCCCAACTGCTTCCAACCGTCTAGAGCCAGTGAGACTATGGCATCCCCAATTGGGGTATGTTGTGAGCCTAAAGGTAGTGGGGAGGGGAAGGAGATGGGGAAAAGGAATGTTGAGAAGTACCATTTCAAGCAACGTTTCAATTCTGAATGGTGATCTTTCACCAGGGCGATACTTAGAGTATCTATCACTCTAGAAAGTGCCGTAAATATAATAAATCTACATTATTTTATATGAATTGAATGTGTTATGAAACATATTAATTAAATTAAAGTTGTTTGCGCACGCCAGGATTTAAACTCATGACCTTTGGATTCGTAGTCGAGCGTCTTATCACTCCACCACGGAGCCCGTCAAATTGGTTTAAATACTAAGAATTATTTTCTTTTCGGAAGTTATTTTAAAATAAACGGGTGATTGAGGTATTTTGAAATAAAAGTTAAATTCAGTGAGACTATGGCATCCCCAATTAGAGTATGTTGTGAGGCTGAATGTAGCGGGGAGAGAAAGAAGACGGAGAAGAGGAAAGTGGGGAAGTACCTGGCTGTTCAGATCTGGTCACCAAACACGGCTAGAGTCATTTCAAGCAACATTTGGATTTGGAATGGTGGTCTTTCACCAGGGCGATACTATGAGTATCTACCATTCTAGGCATTATATTGAAAACACTAGTGCTAAAAAATCAAATTAAAGTTTATTGCAAAAATAATAAGGCTATCGTGAAGTACAGGTATACTATGGGTGTAATGAAAGTTTGGAATCTAGTAACAGCTGTTTAACATGTCAAATAAAAATAAAATTTAAAGTTAAGTTTTAAAGTTGCGCTTAGAAGTGGTTGAGCCCTGAGTAGGCGACGGGAACTCCAGCGGTGTAGCCGACAGACTTGACCAGCGGGGTGGAGTAGGCAGACACGGCGGGGACCCCGTGGTAGGCGGACACCGCTGGGTAGGCGGAGTAGGCGGACACCGCTGGGTATGCAGAGTAGGCGGACACCGCTGGGTAGGCAGAGTAGGCGGACACCGCTGGGTAGGCAGAGTAAGCAGACACAGCTGGGTAGGCAGCATGGGAAGCTACAGCTGGGTAGGCAACATTGGATGCTACAGCTGGGAAGGTGGCGTGAGAAGCCACAGCTGGGTACGCAGAGTAGGCAGACACCGCTGGGTAGGTAGCAGAGTACGTGGTTGGGACGGCAGCTGATGTCACTACGGTCTTCTCCTCAGTGGTGATGGTGGATGGCACGGAGGCAGAATAGGTTGTCACCCCATGGGCAGCGGAGACAGCTGGGTAGGAAGCTACTCCAACAGCCGAGACGGCAGGGTAGGTAGCAACTCCATCTAGGGTCGACACTGCGGGGTAGGCGGAGTAAGCCAGGGGGGTGATGAAGTCGGGCTTGGGTTTGGGTTTGGGATTGGGATCAGCTAAGCAGACGGCCACGCAGGCAGCAAAGAAGACCTGTAGAAAACAAAAAAAATACAATTACATTTTAAGATCAGAGGATAATGCAATATCATTGCTGAATTGTTCATTGAATGTTCAATGTAGTATAAATAGATTCAATTTAACTTACAAACTTGAACATTTTGTTTAGGTTTTGATGATTGTCGAGCAATGGACAAAATTGAACTGATACATAAAGTTTCCAAATCTGGCTTTTTATACCTGTTCTTTGCATTGAGTTAGTTATCTCAACTAATATAAAAAAGCTTTGTTGTCATTCAGGTCGATTTATGTAAAGCTCTCATCCCGTGAACGCAATGACGTAACGT
This sequence comes from Drusus annulatus, assembly GCA_022651775.1. Classification (NCBI taxonomy): domain Eukaryota; kingdom Metazoa; phylum Arthropoda; class Insecta; order Trichoptera; family Limnephilidae; genus Drusus; species Drusus annulatus. The sequence continues at coordinate 846,399 of JAGWCC010000132.1, forward strand.
TGCTACCGAGCCATTTTTATAGAGTTTTTATCGAGATTAAGTTTATCGCTTGTTCGAGAGGGGTTTCATAATTTCAACACTGGTTTTGAGATGCTAATTCCATAAGATACGCAATAAATTCCGATAATTTAGTTGATCTATTTCTTTTTCAGGAAACACCAGTTGTATAAATAGTATTGTCATAAATATTTACTACATTGTTGTAAGTTTCCGCTTTATATTATTGGAAAATCCTCGTACAAGGTTGAATCGTTCGTTTGGGAAACAAGAAAGTAACATAAATAGATAATTCTGAAATATAATGTTTTCTTTTTGTTTTATTTATTTTATATTAGTTACTTTGTACATTCAAGTTTACAAGGAGCTAATTATTTCATTTTCTTTTTAACTAATATACTACTTATTATTTTGATTTATATGCATTTTAAATAATTTTTACAGGCTATTTTGAATTTATCGATAGACATAATTTTGTGTTTATGTGACAATATATTACGGTAAAGTATTTTGAAAATCGGTAAATTAAGGTAGAGCGGAAATAATTTCATCATAGCTCTGGTTCTATCAAAAAGTTTTTTTAAAATTAGTATTAGTTACTTAAATTTGAATAGCCTGGTTGACATAATATTCCTCTACCGTAACTGCTTTTAAATTGACTTCTTTTGGTAGGTATTTATATGTTTATATATTATTGTATCTTTATATGTTTAAAATAATATTTTGATGAAACATATAACTAACTTAGTTAGTTAGTTAGTTATATGTTTCATAAAAATATTATTTTAGTTTCATATTTTTAACAGAAAAATACCTAACTAGGTAGGACCATACACAGTAAAACTCATCGTTGCTACAATAACAGAATGAATTCTACAAACTACTGCTAATAAAATAAAACTATTTTTTTTTTCCGTTTGGGCATGAAAGTTGGTGAGCGAACTTATAAATTTTAAATGTAAAAAAACAATGGAATATAAACTAATCGATTCATTCTTATTTATAATGTACATAAATTTACTTTTATATGTAATATACTTTGAGTATCGCCCTGGTGAAAGACCACCATTCAGAATCGAAAGGTTGCTTGAAATGGCTTTTAGCCGTGTTTGGTGACCAGATCTGAATAACCAGGTACTTCCAAACCTTACTCTTCCCCATATCCTTCCCCTTCCCACTACCTTCAGCCTCAAAACATACTCCAATTGGGGATGCCATAGTCTCACTGGCTCTAGACGGTTGGGACCAGTTGGGACTCTTATGCGGTATTCACAAAAAAAAAAAAAAATAGCCACTGCGTTATCATGGCATGTTCCCCAAATATATGTATTTAGGTACACTTAATATTGTGGCTAAGCCACTTGGTTGCATTAAATGTGGGTACCTGTAGCGGATAGAACACGAAACAGTCGATTAGCTACTTTGGTAGAATGTGTAAAGTCAAACTCGTTTTTAAAAGATCCGTTTCAAACTATTCGGACAGCTCGGCGGAGCTTCACTCGTACCAGTCATGTAGGTGTCGAGGCCATGAAGTGTGAAGTCTTCCTCTACTACCTACGCGTCTTCAATAAACCTTCTCCTTGATTTTAAGTAGGGTTATCTTCCATTTACAGCTCCTAAAATATTTCTATATCTAGTACAGTTTTTGGCCATTGGATGAAGTGTTCAAAATTTATACCGCCTAAATGCAGATTACAGTCTTCTTAATTCCTCCCTCTGCATATATTTTCCTAACCCCTTAAACCATAAGAAGATTTTCCAGGTTCACATCTCTTCTCGCTAGATGTGCAAGATATTGAAAAACAAATCAAAAAATAAAAATTTTTCGAAAGCGTATCATTGATTTCAAGCTTTTGCATAATAAATGCATTTCTGCGTCACACTGTCTACTAAAACAACCTTGAATGCATATTTAAATAATGTTGATGTTTTCATTATACTCGTCCATAAGAATAAATCGTTGAAACAATCGTTATAATATGCGACAAGTTTTTTTTTCAATACGGTGAACCAATTAATTACAGTTGTATTTGTGTTGCAAGAGCTTTTCTCAGCCTAATTGACAATATATGTTATGTGTAATTTAATTGCACAATAAACCTGTTGTAGAACTCAAATATACTATTTAATACTTCTACTTTTTAATGATGTGAAGTGTGCTTTATTAATGAATAAATAGCCTGTATATATCTTATTTAAAAGTGGGATTTCTCTGCTAGGCTGGACATGTGGCAAGCATGGAAGATAACCGGACAACTAAAGAGGCTGGGTACTCGATAATCAGCTTGCGGGAAAAATAAATATTGGGGAAGCCAAACTTACATAGGTAGTGGAATGGCGTACAGGCGAACACCTCATCCTTGGAAATTTGAAACTGCTGAGAGGTGGCGGGAGGGTTTCAAAGAGCATCCAGTATTCCAAGAGTAGAATTGTCATAATTATCAGCTTTCTGACGTCCAGCTTGTGGGTATGAGTGTCTTAAAAAATCCAGCCTAACGTATTTGGGGGCGGTCTCGGTTTCTCTCTCCAAACCAATTACGTCACCGTTGACAGATTTGTGACACGGTATTGTGGATATTTAAAGTGACAAAGCTGTCCGAACTTTAAAGGGCAGCTATTAATAAATATTGTCCACTATTGAAGAGCCAAAAACCCGCTTACCAGTTAAAATCAGATGCTCCCATACCTTTAAAGTACCACTGGGGTCGAAAATACCCAAAACATTGCTTAAAAAAAAGCACACAGCACATGCACAAAACCAAAATAAAACCAGTCAGCTTCCTATGGATGGATGACGTCGTGTCTAACTCAAAAAAATAAAATAAAATAACCAGTGAACATAAACAATGAATTCCAGATGACAGGACACTCTGACAATGATAACCCCACAGGAAGCGACCTAGAGGCGACGAGAGAGAGGCAGAACCACGTGGAAGAGGGTTAGAGGAGTACGTAAAATGACCACATCCAATGGATCAGGATGCTAAATCCCACTCTGAGAATTAACCACATCCAATGAAGGATGCCAAATCCCACTCTGAGAATTGATTACATCCAATTAAGGATGCCGAATCGCACTCTAAGAATTGACCACATCCAATGGAGGATGTCAAATCCCACTTTAAGAATTGACCACATTCAATGGAAGATGCCTTATCCCACTATGAGAATTGACCACATCCAATGGAGAATGCCAAATCCCACTCTGAGAATTAACCACATCCAATGAAGGATGCCAAATCCCACTCTGAGAATTGATTACATCCAATTAAGGATGCCGAATCGCACTATAAAAATTGACCACATCCAATGGAGGATGTCGAATCCCACTCTAAGAATGGACCACATTCAATGGAAGATGCCTTATCCCACTCTGAGAATTGACCACATCCAATGGAGAATGCCAAATCCCACTCTGAGAATTGACCACATCCAATGGAGAATGCCAAATCCCACCCTGAGAATTAACCACATCCAATCAAGGATGCCAAATCCCACTCTGAGAATTGATTACATCCAATTAAGGATGCCGAATCGCACTCTAAGAATTAACCACATCTAATGGAGGATGTCGAATCCCACTCTATGAATTGACCACATTCAATGGAAGATGCCTTATCCCACTATGAGAATTGAACACATCCAATGGAGAATGCCAAATCCCACTCTGAGAATTAACCACATCCAATGAAGGATGCCAATTCCCACTCTGAGAATTAATTACATCCAATTAAGGATGCCAAATCGCACTCTAAGAATTGACCACATCCAATGGAGGATGTCGAATCTCACTCTGAGTTGTTTTTTTTTCTCCGTATATACTCGTACATGATTTCGAAAGTTTTTTTTAAGGGCCTCAATATATTATAAATAACATACATCGAGTAATAAATTTTATGAAATGTACATTTATTCTAACAAAAACTGTTTCTGATTTTTTCGCCTTCATCAGAACGGTTAACAATCTATCAAACGTTGAAAAAAGCAATCCGCTTTTAAAGATCAACGAACGTGTAAGTTCACGGATATTTTTTTTCCGGATCGGCGTGTTGGCTTTTTCGCACTCTGATCTTTACATTGATATTCCCAAGCTACAAATTATTTGTTTTAAATTGTATTTGCATTTTCTTTTCAAGTTCGAGCACAATATAAAATTATGTAAAGCTGTTTTGAATATAAATCAATTAAGGTGAAGCAAGAAGCAAAAAAACGAAATCTGCTCTCATTTTCAAATGTTGTTATTTATTACATTTACTGACCTGATAGCTTTTAAACTTACAAAATTTTAAATATAACTTGACTGAGTGATGGGTCACTTTCACCTACTGATAGTTTTACATTCCATATTATTATAAGCATTGAAGTTTTACAAACATTTTTTTTTTGCAAATAATTCGAGGGGTTATAAAAATATATTGGTAAAAAGCATTTACTTTGTGGCTTGCTATATTTATAAATAGAACACATACACTTTGTTTATAACCACTTTATTATTTAATATTATGTCTACCGGTTTCGGAAGTACCCTTCCATCATCAGGACAATATTAAAAAAAAATGTATATTAAATATGAAATAAAATATTAAACCGCTCGGTTATTCCCATAATCCCCTCAATTACTTCTCCTTCTCACTCCAATTCCTAAATATGTATATATATCTCAGTATTTTGTATTTCAGGTTAATTTTAATTTTGTCCTGATGATGGAAGGGTACTTCCGAAACCGGTAGACATAATATTAAATAGTGAAGTGGTTATAAACAAAGTGTATGTGTTCTATTTATTTATGGTTATAAAAATCATTATTGTGACTCCAAAATATGAAACTAACTTTCGTACCCGACTTTGCTCGTTTTTTTCCCCAACTTGACAATCTTTTCTTTAAAAATTTAGTTGTAGCTCGCGATGGGAACTAATTTGAGTTGAAATTACTTAAATTAAAAACCAAAAAAATAATTTCTTAGTATGTTCGAGTGTTTTTTAAAAGTTAGATGCTAATCAAATATGTTTATTTTAAATCAGCGATAGTGGAGTTTTTTTTTTATTTATTTAAAGTAACGTGTAATTATTTACATTTTGTCGTTTTCGAGTAGACCACATGTTGCAGTAAGAAACATGTCTTAGAAAAGTATTTTTCATTATTTTTATATATATTTTTTTTAAATTTCATAATCGTAAGCGTTATCATACGATTATTAAGAATAATAATAATTTTTAAAGTTTATCCCTCTGCTGTATGCTTTAACATGGATTTTATATAGTCGCTAAAGGAAGGATGGTAACATCACTAATGTAAAAAGGGTAAAACAGCCCTTAGGTTTAGCTGATGTGCTGTAAATACAGTGAACAGATATCAGTAAGCAAATAGTAACTTCTCAATAACTTCTCAAAGCTGACCTGTCACCGTTGAAATTATAGGTATATCTTTACGTTTCTGTAGGTGATAATAATGATGAATTATATCATACAACCTTGTTTATGTTGAGGCACAGCACACCTGAAATCTTCGTTTACCTAATAGTATTTGGAGTTCGGTTCATAAATCAGACAGAGATTGATTTTAAATACCAGTTTTGTAGATGAGTTCACTGGGAAATAAAACCGATAAAAAAACCAAAAGGCGTTAAATATCATCTCGGAGATTTAATTTTCAAGGCAAGATGAAAAAATGGTCACCTGTTTCACAAATACGTGTTTTTTCTTAATAATGTATTTATTTTTAAATTAACATATGTGCTCTTGTCGTATAAAAAGCTTCCACACATGAATATTAGCATCATTCCATAGTTGTCTTCTCCTAGACAATTATCCCATCATCATGCATAAATTTGTAAGTACCATTGACATAATTTATTTTTATACCGAAGGGAAGCGTTTGAGTTGTTTATAAAATGCTGCCCTTAATAAAACTTTTTGAAAACCACAAATGTTATGTGTGAGTGAACGCAGGAAAGGGATACAATTCGACAGATTGTTCTTTAAAAACACAGTTTTAATGAAGTGTTTGTTTTTTCTTTTCCAGTTTTTCTTCGCCGCCCTTGTGGCCCTTGCTGCTGCCAAGGCCGAACCTAAAGCTGATCCCAAGCCAGAACCGAAGCCGAAACCAAACTTCTACAGATACGAATCGTATCCTGGATACGCTCAACAAGGGTTGGTTCCTGCCATATCTGCTTACCAAGGGTTCGCCTCAAACCCTGCCGTCGCAGGCCAACAGTTGGCTTCCTATCGCACGTTATCCGGCCAAGTGGGCTACCCCGCAGTCAACGCGCAATACGGAGTGGCTTCCTACCCTGCTTTCTCTGGTCAGCAGAATGTGGTCTCTTACCCAGAAGGTTATGGTCAGCAAGCATATTCAAATTATGCTCTTCCAACATATGCCGTTAACCACGGATTCGCCGCATACCCAGCAGTATCCGCACAACATGGCGTAACATCATATCCTGGTGTCTCTCAATACGGATTATCTGCTTACTCTGCCCATCCAGCTCCCTATGGAAATCAGGGAGTTATTAGCTACTCAGCATATTCCGCTGAACAGGCTTACCACACTAATCGTGGAGTGGCCTCTTACCCAATTCCTCAGGGAGTTTCAACATACTCTGCCATCCCTGCAGTTCCCACTCAGCATGGAATTGCCACGTACCCTGCCGTTCAACATGAAGTTGCGAGTTACCCAACAGTTTCTACTAGTCATAATGTGGCCCATTTACCCGCTCATAACGGAATTCCTACTTACTCTGCTCTTCCAGCAATTCAACAACAAGTTGCTGTTCCAGCTATACACTACCAGGAAGTGGCCATCAACACTTCTCAGCAAGGTGTAGCCATCAACACTTCTCACCAAGGAGTAGCCACATTTCCCTCCAGCCAAGGAGTTAAACCTGTTCCAAATACGTATCTGCCACCCACCGTTACTGTCCGCCCTGAGACCCCAGTGGTGTCAACCTATTCCAGTTACCCTACTGTAACCGCACGACCGGAAATTCCAGTCGTGTCAACATACGAAACCTTCCCAGCAGTAACAGCTAGGTCTGTCATCCCAGCTGTGTCAACCTACAATTCCTTTCCAGCTGTGACTGCCAGACCTGTCATCCCAGCGGTTTACAATGCCGTTCCAGCCGTATCAACATACAATGCCTTCCCGACGGTGACCGCCAGGCCTGTTTTCCCAGCGGTGTCAAATTATAATGCCATCCCTGCTGTGTCAAATTACAATGCTATCCCTGCTGTATCAACATATAATGCTATCCCAACAGTGACCGACAGACCTTTTATCCCAGCGGTGTCAACATACAACGCTTTCCCGGCTGCACCAACTTTCAATTCCATCCCAGCCGTATCAGCATACAATTCCTTCCCAACAGTGACCGCTAAACCTTTTATCCCAGCGGTGTCAACTTATAATGCCATCCCTGCTGTATCGACATACAATTCCATCCCGACAGTAACTGCCAGACCTTTTATCCCAGCAGTGTCAACATACAATGCTTTCCCTACAGCGACTGCCAGACCAGCGGTATCAACTTATAATTCCATCCCAGCTGTTTCAGCTTATAATGACTTCCCAGCAGTAGCAGTGACCGCCAGACCTCTAATCCCAGGGGTGTCAACTTACAATGCTTTCCCTTCAGTGACCGCCAGACCAGCGGTGTCAACCTACAATGCCGTCCCAGCTGTTTCAGCTTACAATGCCTTCCCAGCAGTGTCAACTTACAATTCTATTCCAGCTGTTTCAACATACAATACCTACCCATCAGTAACGGCTAGGTCTGTCATTCCAGCTGTATCAACTTACAATGCCTTCCAAGCAGTGACCGCCAGACCAGCGGTGTCAACGTACAATGCCGTCCCAGCTGTTTCAGCTTACAATGCCTTCCCAGCAGTGTCAACTTACAATTCTATTCCAGCTATTTCAACATACAATACCTACCCATCAGTAACGGCTAGGTCTGTCATTCCAGCTGTATCAACTTACAATGCCTTCCAAGCAGTGACCGCCAGACCTATCAACCCAGCGGTGTCAACTTACAATGCTACCCCAGTGGTTTCAACTTACAATGCCACCCCAGCAGTGTCAACTTACAATGCCATCCCTGATGTATCAACATACAATGCCTTCCCGGCAGTGACTGCCAAGCCTGTCGTCTCAACCTACCATCCCTTCCCAGCCGTCACTGGTCGAACCGTCATCCCAGCCGTATCGACGTACTCCGCCTACCCCTCAGTAGGAACGTATTCTGACAACTCAGGCCTGTTCAGCTACACCAATTACCCAGCTGCGTCCGCTTACTCCAGCCCATTGGTAAAGTCTATTGGCTACCCTGCTGGAAATCCCATCTCTTTTTCCGGAAACCACTATTAAATAGTCTATTATAAATACCCTTTGTCCCCAAGAAGTGTTAATTTTTCTTTACAATAGTATGTTATTATTGTACCATTATAATTTTATCAAAATTAATAAAATCATAAATCCGATTCAAATTAGTGTTTTTTTTTATTCATGTGTTTAGCGACCTATCTCTCGTCATGAACTTGTTGATGAAAAACTACACATTTTCCCAAGGGGGTAGGCATGCAAAGGTAATAGAACGCCACACAACTCTGCTCTAAGACATAACTTACATTAGCAATACTCGTACACTTTCACATGCATTCGCTTTTGTTTTTCCAAGTATTTATGAAGAGTTCGTTCCATCACTAATACTGAATCTCAAAATATGTCAACATTCTCCAATCTATTACCATGGTTATGCAGTCTATTTATAAGTGTGTGGGCCTGACAGTTAAGTTTAAAGTGTCGCAGAAAAAGGTAGTAATTTGTCTCGTATTTCTGGTCGGTACATATAATTTTATTTTGACGAGAATATCAGTGCTCTCTATACTATAATTAATAATTTTATTTGGTTAGAACAAGGTCTGAAACAATTCGCCTATCGGACAAAGTAATCACATTTAGCTGTTTCATCAAATTTAAATAATTGATATTTTGAATTGGAATATTATTCAGCTTAAAATCAATAAATTTGTGCTGTACCCTTTCTACTTTTTCGTCATCTACTTTGTAAAATAGGGACCTGACTTTTTACTAATGAAGTGTACAGTGTTTTCTAGTGACTCGAAGCCACTTGCAATTCTGCATATAAAACCAAGCATTTTTAAAGCTTTTGTAGTTATTTCATGTACGTTCAGATTAAATGTTAACTTTTCTTCAAATATAACACCCAAATCCCTAATTCAAATGAATGGTGTCAATTTTAGATAATTTATTATTTAGATGTTTGATTCGAATCCGTCTACTTTAGCGATGAATCACTGCCACGAATACGAGTAAATTGGTTCAACTATACAACTTAGACTTTTAGCAGACTCCCATAGCTATGATTAAAGTGTTGATGTTTTTAAAAATATTTTTAGAGGGGAGATCTCAGGTTCGATTCTCGCCACAACGAAACAATAATTAGAAATAAATCAGACCGGAAATACCCAGCTAGGCTATCATAATTATGAACTACTGTACCTCGTCAATTTTGAAGTACCTCTTTACTATACCTAATAAATTTAAGTATTTTGAAGCAATAACTCGAAGACCAACTATCCTGCACATGCATTGGGAAAGGAATATACACGAAAATTTTACATTTTTTAAATGTAAATTTACTCAATATAAAATGTTACGTAATTTATTTATGGTTTTAAAGTTTATTTTGTAGAACTCCATTTTAATTTTTAGGTTTTTTAATTTTATTTAAACAATAATTATTTTTATTTAATTTTTTTTTTTAAAACAATTTTTAGTTAAAAGCTCTGCGATGTAATTATTTTTACGCGTGACAGCTGTTTCGCCTTCTGAGGGCATTATCAAACTGTCAGTTTGATAATGCCCTCATAAGGCGAAACAGCTGTCACGCGTAAAAAATAATTACATCGCAGAGCTTTTAACTAAAAATTGTTTTTTTAATTAAAATAATAATAATTAATGTTTAAATAAAATTAAAAACCTAAAAAATTAAAAGGTTCCGTAATTATTTATTTTTTATCTGTAACAATTCTATGAGCGTATAATAATGTCAGAAATAAATTTGAATATGCGAGTATGAAGGTTTAGATTACTTACTTATTGTTTGATGGACTCTACATAAATAAATAGATTGAATTATAATGATTCCAATTACAATGTGTACTGCATATACGATTATATATATTTAAGGTGGATAATTAAGTCTTTTTATTTATATTTTTTTTGTTACATTCGTTTTGAAAAGAAAAAAAACATGGTATTAGAGAAAAAAAGAAATAATAAAATTAGAAAAGTTATGAAAATTAAAAATAATGTAAATATATAACAACAAAAAGTATATCCTTAATGTATAATGTATTAGAAATATAACTAAAACTCCCATATGGTAAAGTCAGTGCGTTGGTATACTTGAGATTACTTCATAGCAGTGAAAATTTACTTATTACGGAATGTACATATTTTATATCAATATATAATACAATATTTATATATATTATTTTTACAAATCATGTGAGTTTTTGCAGAAGGCTCATTATAGTAATAACAGTAGTAAAAAACAATACAACATATACGGAGCCTATGCATGTAAAACACTACCTTCAGCCTCACAACATTCCCTAATTAGGGATGCCATAGTTTCACTGGCTCTAGACGGTTGAAACAGTCAAAACCATCAAAATTATGGTAGTCAATAAATTTAAAATGGCCTGTAAGAACCATTTAAAATACATTAGTTAAATTAAGTTATTATTCCTAAGTCAAAAATAATATGAATTATAATTAGATACTTTGTAAACTTTAATGTAGAAGAAACTCATACAAAATAAATAAAACTAAAACTTATTCGATACTTTGTAAACTTTAATGTACAAGAAACTAATACAAAACAAATAAAACTAAAACTAAGTCGATACTTTGTAAACTTTAATGTACAAGAAACTAATACAAAATAAATAAAACTAAAACTAATTAGATACTTTGTAAACTTTAATGTATAAGAAACTAATAAAAAATAAATAAAACTAAAACTAAACTAAAACAGTTGGGACTGTGCGCTGTAAAAAAACACACACACAAAAATTGACCATTAATGATTTTAATTAAATAAAAATACACGTTGTTTTAATCCACTTTTATTTCGGTATATGTCAAATAGTTTCGATTCAACAGAATCTTCATCGGTACTTAAAAATAATATACTGTAATATTTTTAAGTTCCGATGAAGATTCTGCTGAATCGAAACTAGTTGACATATACCAAAATAAAAGTGGATTCAAACAGCGTGTGTTTTTATTTAATTAATCATGCCAATCCACAACGTGTTTACTTATTGTGATAAATTTATATTTTTGCTAATAAAAATGCTTCCTGGTTCAAGCCCGATCCTTTTCTGATAGGTTGGGGTGACTCAGGTTGGGGTGACTCAGGTTGGGGTGTTTCAAACTTTCGTCACATTTGATATCTTCACAATTCAATGATGAGCGCCATTTTGTTTGTTTTTTACATTTGAATGTTCCCCGTCAAAGGCCGATTATCGGTCTGTTTTAGCTATTATATAAATTGTGAACAGCTGAAAAGCATTACGGTCATATTGTTATTCATGTCAGTTGATCACAATTTGTTCAAAATCTGAAACGGGCCTAAAATCTTAATTTGACGGAGACCATTGAAATGTTTTGAAAAAATAGTGCTAATCGTCTAATTGTGACAATCTCAAATGTGTTGGCTGTAAAACAAATTTAAAAAGTACTATTTTTCAGATGTATTAATCACAGACTTTATTAATCTCGTGATAAGTTAACCCAACCGTAATTACCCAAGAACGAGTTTTTCAAAAGTGTAAAAAATGTGTTTTAGCCGTCGGGAGTAAAATAGTAATTGAATATTAATTTTACCTAGGTAATTGAAGTACCTACCCTCGCGTGTTGTAACAATTGTAATAACTATCGAAAGGATGAAGAAAGTTTTTCAGAACGTTGATATCTGGTGCTTCGTCCTTTTTTCATTACACCCTCATTATTCCTACGGACGCTAGGATAATAATCCCTTTAACCTGCGAATAAATACAGATTTGTAACAAAACTGATAATAAATTTCAATTTACATAAAACCTTTCGACTCCTAGGCCTCAGACAGACCAATGAAATTAATTATACGTCCCAGAAAGAATATCGGTTTTTGAAAATGTTTGATCAATTTCATCCGAATTAAGGTAAATTTACCCTACTTCGGGCACACAGACACGCCAACAACACACTTCTATCGGTTTATATCTCAGTGCTCACGGATGACAACGCTTTGCTGAGGTCTGGTCAAATTTTCTGCCAGATAGTCCTTCAATGATCGTCTCATTATGAGTGACCATGATCGTGCGGAGAAAACAGAAGGTCAAGGGTTCTTCCAATCCGTAGATTCTTTGTGCCGCAGTCGAAATATGTTGCTTATTTCAAGTTATGTATTTATCTCACAAAGTAAACATATTCTGACAGAATTTTTAAATTATGCCATTTTTTTCATCGACCTCCCGATCAATATGGACCGATGCGGCATCCGGTTCCAAGACAGTCTGAATTATATCACCGATGTGTGTGAAGTGTGATTTTTTTGCAAGAAAAAGCAGTATTTCGGTTTTTTTTTTTTGATAAAAAAAACCTCAACGGGCTTAGAAATTTGCATAAGATGACATAGTATTTCTTATGTCACTACCAAAAAACTAGTTTATACAAGAATAATGATTGTGAAATCGAATTTCTATTATATTTTTTAACACACCACTTAGAGTTCTTCTTTAAATTAAGGTTATTTTATGTTTTGATTTAGAGATAATTGTTAAAAAACGAACGTGTGATTAATTTTAAACATACGTTAGAGATCATAAGCTTAGTATATCTGTCGTGTTACCAATGGATTAGAATATCGAAAGGGTATTTAATATTTTTTTATCAGGAGGACGAGGTAATACCACAAGCTAAACCATTAACTAGAAGAGCCATCAGTTACAAGATTTGTAAAACAGCTACAGCTCCGATGGGCGGGACATTTTGCAATTTACACAGATGGAGGATATGTTATATTGCCTTTAATAAGCTTGCCTAAAGAATGAGCGTTGGAAATGCCGCATCTCTAGGCACAAGAAACTGGGTGGTAGTTGCCAGGACTAAAGGTTGTAACGCCAATGATAACACAACGTGTGCCAATAACCTATAAAACACGTAGTGAAAGAAGTACAGTAATTTGTCATAAAAGTAGTGATACCTGCTCGTATTTTCCTCAACAGAATAATCATTCGCTTTTATTGAAAGATACTTGTAAAATAGGAATACATTTATTGAAGGTTGCTTGAAAACAAATGAAACCAAGAAAAAAAACTTACCATATATTTAAAACAATTTAAATTATATAAAGCAAGCATAAACCCCGTTCTTGCCTTAAAATTTTGAAAAAATCAGACATAAAACTATATCGAACTTTTATGATATATTTTGATGAAATAAATAGACAAAAAAATTTTAAAAAATAAAGACAAACATTTACAGGTAATGAATAACCTCACACTACTTAAAAAAAACTCTTACTACCATCAAAATTCGCGGAAAATGTTGCTTGTGCAATAATGGAGGCTAGCAGAGGTAACTGAACCCATAACGCCCGGGTGGGAATCCGACGCGTCTGTCAACTCAGATACTAACTGGCAAATGGATCAGTTTTATATGTGTATTTACTGTCAAATGTGTATTTTATTATTATTATTAGTAAACGGTAAGCATCAACACATAAAATATTCACTTTCTTATAAAAATATCGAAGATGTACCTTGTATAAAAAAGAGAAGGTGATATATTTTTTATTCAAATAACTCATGCTGAAATGGTCACTAATAAATAAATTCTCCTTTTTTACTCCTTTTTGTTTCTGCCTGGTAATCATTATAGTATAAAAGGCTCCTTTACGTTAATCCTGACATCATTCAATTTTCGTCTTCCAGTAGGCAATAACCGAGTACTAAGCAACATGTTTAAGATTGTAAGTGAAAACTCTTAATTATTACAAAATTATTTTAAAAACATTCTATTCGATCAGTTAATAAATCAAATATAATTTCTGCCATTCCTGTAGGCCTCATGTACCACTGAATAATATTTTTATTTTATTTAATTTATTTGGAATCTTCATTGAATAATATAATTGTGCAAGTTTTTTTCTTCTTTTATTATCATACTATAAATAATTTTCTTTGTGAGTACTTACGACCGCACGAGTGTGAACTTTTCAAATTTGGAACTGTTGTTAACCAAAATTATCAAATTTAAAAAATAAATCTTTTTAAGACCCTACCTAGCTAATAAAGTACCCACCTTTAATTTACTTTAGCAAACATTATTCTATATTTAAAATCAGTGAATTAAAACAACTTATATTTTTTCTTGGCAAGTTCACTATTATGTGGTGAACTTATAATTAAGCATTTTAAATAATTATTAAGTTTTTTTTTTTTAATATCTGCATTAATTAATACACTTAAAATCGCAGTCTAAGTACATAATCGCAGTAGTTTTGTTTACTCTTTTTTTAATAATAACTGCAACCCCTATCTGACTTTTCAGATTCTTAATAAAATATTATATTACAAGTTATTGGCTATAAGTACTAATATGATTTAATTCTAAACATATAATGAATATTTTCAGCTGTTTTTCGCTGCCCTCGTGGCTCTGGCCGCGGCTGACCCTAAGCCCGCCCCAAAACCCGAACCCAAACCCACTCCCAAGGCAAAGGCTAGCGTGTTCGGTTACTCTGATTTTGGATTTGCCACTCAAGGACTGGCTTATTCTGCCCTACCTGCTCACCATCAAGTTGTTCCTGCCGTGTCTACCCTTGGAGGAGTAGCTACCTACCCTGCATTGGCCACGCAACAAGTTGCTTCCTACCCCGCAGTTGCGACACAACAGGTTGCTTCTTACCCCGCAGTTGCGACACACCAGGTTGCTTCATACCCAGGAGTGGCCAGCTACCCTGCAGTATCAACATACACATCTCTGCCAGCCCATCAACAAGTAGCTGCTTTCTCCGGAGTGGAAACCTTCCCTGCTTACCATGGAGTGAATGGTTTCCCCGCCCACCACGGAGTGTCTGCGTACTCTGCACTTCCAGTGCACCACCAAGTTGCTGCCGTGCCCTCTGTCACCACCACCCACCAGCAGGTGTCTTCTTTACCAGCTGTCACCACCACCACTCACCAGCAAGTGTCCTCTGTGCCAGCTGTGACCACCACCCACCATCAGGTGCCTGCTATCGCTGCTAGCTACCCCGCTCACCACGGTGTTTCTGCTTACTCCGCAGTGCCGACTGCCTACTCCACTTACCCCGCTGTGTCCACCCACTCTGCCTACCCCGCAGTCTCCACCCATGCTGCCTACCCAGCGGTGTCCGCCTACTCTGCCTACCCAGTGGTGTCCGCCCACTCTGCCTACCCAGCAGTGTCCGCCTACTCTGCCTACCCAGCAGTGTCCGCCTACTCCGCATACCCAGCAGTGTCAGGAGTATCAGGCTACGGATACGGCTACGGATACCCATCTGCGTCTGCCTACTCCACTCCCCTCGTCAAGTCTGTCGGCTATACCGCTGGACATCCCATCACCTACTCTGGACATCATTTTTAAGTAATTTAGAACCTGAAACGAACTTTACTCTAACACTTTCATTTTGCAATATTATCCAATAGCCAGGAAACAATGTACATACAATAAGCTAATAATTTAATGTACCAATAAACAAATATGAACTTAAACAACCTTTTTTTCTAAAACAAAAGTTTGTATAATATTGTAAAACTTCACAATGGGCTGACGAAATACTTTGTTTTCTTTCTAATTGAGAGCTTTTCCTTACAATTCGAGAAAAATAAATTAGTCCCCTTTATTAATAAAATCACTTGAATGACGCTTTACAATAAATATCGCTGTTTTTTAAATAAAACATTATGAACCGCGGTGTATAGAGTTATGATGGCATTCTATAAAAGTGAGGAAAAAAACTTTTGGAGATTAAAAAAATATATATTAAGTCAAAAAGTTCGCTTATTACAAAAAGCGTGGCTAAAAATAACGTTCATTATACAAACACTTCCAAAACATTGTTATTTTTAGTTGTGCTTTTTAGAATACTTAAAATTTTGACTTCGATGAAAGAGAAGGCTTACTTCAATAATACACGAAAATATATTTTCTTCGTACTTTTCCTATCTGACGCTTTTAAATCGCATTAAAGAGTAGAAATTACAAGACTTACGAATAAAAACCGTTAAATAACTTAATATTTGTAAGACATCGGTTTTGATTTTTTTTTTGCATCTTGAAATTATATTCAAACACGTTGACACAGTTCTTTTAAATTTATAAATAATAACTACAAAATTACTTTATTTGACGAATTTAATATATTAATACAATGCCTACTAGTTTGGTTCAATCATCTTTATAGCATCGGGGAAAATACAATTATATTGAACAACAGCTTCTTTTTTCATAAATAATCGTAATAATTAAATCATATTTTTTAAAATAACATCTTTAGGCGTAGAACGTACACAGTTGTCATGGCGTCTTCTTCTATCTTGAAAATCTTTGTTTTAACCGCAGAATTTGATATTTTTTTTCCAAAATTCTTACCTATATGCTTGCATGAATTTTTAAATCCAATCAATGAACCTAGAGGTTTTTAAGGAAAGATTGCTAAACTTAGGTATTTTTAGGCATGTTTTTAAATTTCATTTCATTTAAAAATGAATAAGGATAGTTCACAGTTTAATAGAGCCAATTCAGGTAGTGTTATTCCATTCATTACTCTGCCTGTGTTGGTGTTTTCTCCTAAAAAAAAATTAAAAAATACTTGTGAAATTAAAGTAAATAGTTATTTTAAAACGTTTCAGTCGGTTTGACATCATTTTCATGCATAATATTTTATTACATATAATTTATTTTTTATCTAAATTTGTGACTGCCATATCTCAAAAAATATGAAAAAAAATAGGTGAAACAATTATTTCGCTAAAACGTGTGTTGGCCAGTGGAATGAAAAGATACATCGATAAAAGTGCGCTGTGGGCGTGTCCGTGTGCCAGAATCAAATTAAATATTTCCTTACTTCTGGTGGAATTGATCGAACACTTCCAGATATCGAAACAGATTATCAATTTCATCTTCCCTTCTGGGGATTAGGAGTCGAAAAGTCTTATGCAAATCGTTGAAAACAGTTTTTCTTCTAATCAATATAGGTAGATTACACTTCTTGAGATTATCTTTACAGTGGACAGTTTAATAATATATAGCTAAGGAATGTTACCCAGGCTCAAAAACTCGCTTATATACCTCATTGACAACGCCTCTTCGTTTTCAAATGTCATTCAGGTGGTCAAAAAAATACAAAAACATCTTCCTTACCACTTTTTTATTTCACTGTAACTGATAAATATTCAAATACAATTTTATATAAATCCAGATATATTCAGAAACCTGTAAAAACAGCAGCACAGAAAACAACGATGATTTCTTTTTTTAACGAATAATATAGCTTAATGGTTCAAATATTGGTATTAGAAGATATTTCTTGACATTTTATTTTCTATAGATTATGCAGCCTTATCGACGACGCCAAATAAGCTGTTTAACTGGAAAAATGTGACCAATTCTTTATTGGATAATCGTTCAAGGTTAAGATAAAGTAATTCAACAATTGTAATAATATCTGCGGATTTGAAAATATCTTAGTGTTAAGTTCGGTGGATCATTTATTGGATGCGATGGCGGTTTTTGAAGTATATCTTCAAGGAAAGGTTTAGACAAGCGAGGTACGTTTTAATTAACAATAAGATTGCTTTTTTTTATTTTCACTTAAATATGCATGAGTTGATAAGTAAAAAGACAATAAACCTTTAGACAATTGTATTCGGTTACGTTAGGTTCCTATTATGGTAAAAAAATAATTCAAAGCGAAATATAGTATATAAATTTTGTTTCAAAATAAAAATACTATTTTAAAACTAGTTACCTATAAACTCGAATAAATAGGTATATACAAAACAATATTTTTGTAGAAAGCAATCACTTTGTGGTTTGACATATTTGATAAAAAATAAATAACAACTTTGTATAAGACTACAGATTATATCTTTTTTTAATGACCGACCTGTTTCCCTTGGACTAAGCATCATCAAGATACAAAAATCAACTAAACCAAAAATACAAAGTGTGCGGTTATATATATATAAATACAGAGGGAGAACACAATATAAAATAAAATAAGAGAACAGTGATAAAATGGCATTTTATTATTTTTAGTAAAAACACAATTTTTTGTTTTGTTTAATTTAGTAACCTGATGACGCTTAGGCTAAGCGAAACCGATCGATCATAAAAAATAAAATTTAATCTAATCGGTCTTATACAAAGTTATTATTTAATTTTCATAAAACGCAAAACTGTTTGTTCGGCATGATATATGAATATCAATTATCATGCCGAACAAACAGTTTTGCATTTTATGAAAATTAAATAATAACTTTGTATAAGACCGATTAGATTAAATTTTATTTTTTATGATTGATCGGTTTCGCTTAGCCTAAGCGTCATCAGGAATCATGACGAAAATTATTATTAATTTAATCCAGAAAATATAGCACGCGGGTATGTCTCCCATTCTGTGCGCATAAAAAACAACAAATAAATATTTTATTGGGCAATCTTATCACGTCATTTATGACGAAGTAAAACTAAATAAAAGAAGCATTTCATATATATTTCTGTAAACATTTGCTAATTTGACAATAAAAATAAATATATTACTAATGCAATCGGTGAAAAATTCAATTTTCAAGATGCAGTATTAAAAACCAATAAAGAAACAAATGTGACGTATTTTTTCTATCGCGACGATAAATATATTGCTGCGGCCGGTCGGTTGATATTCTAAAGAATAGTAAAACTGACAAATATAATTAGTTTTTTTCATATGTAGTTCAATCGTCTGGCAGATATAAAAGCCTCCAAAACTCGATGCTTTTTATCAGTCGACGTTTGTATTTCTTTGGAGAACCACAAATTATTACCACCACCATGTTCAAGATTGTAAGTAAATCTTTGAAAAGTAATATTATTTTTAAAAGTTATTTTCAATTTGTATTGTTTACTTATTCTGATTATTTTCGTTTTCTTTCTTTCCAGTTCTTCTTCGCTGCCCTCGTGGCCCTCAGCGCAGCTAAACCTGCTCCCAAGCCCAAGCCAAATCTCCTCACTCCCTTAACCTACTCTGCCTACCCCGCAGTGTCTACCCTGCATGGGGTTCCCACCTACTCCTACCAATCCTACCCAGCCGTCTCCACGGTCCAGCAAGTAGCTTCCCTCCCAACCCTCGCTGCTCACGAGGAAACTGTTGTCCGCACTACTTACCCAGTGAACGCCTTCAACGCTGCGGTTCCAGCAGTATCAACCTTCAACTCTGTCCTGCCAGCCATATCTACCTACTCAGCTGTGCCCGCCGTTTCTACCATCAACCACGCTGTTCCAGCCGTTTCCACTTACTCTGCCGTCCCAGCTGTGTCTGCCATCAACCATGGCGTATCTACCTTCAACCACGCTGTGCCAGCCATCTCTACCTACTCTGCCGTCCCAGCTGTGGCAACTTTCAACCATGGCCTGCCTGCAGTATCCGCCTACTCCACCCCACTGGTGAAGACTGTTGGATATACTTCTGGACTCCCCCTGTCCTACTCTGGTGTCAACCACTTCTAAACTAAAGCATACCTACATATCAAACACTAATACAGCTACTTGCATTTTTTTCCAAAATTCCAGTTAATATTAACATGTTGCTTGAATAATTGTAAGAATAAATGTGAAATCAAAATTCCTTTTTTTATGGAACAGAGTTAGAGATTTGAAAATTTTATTGTTTAAATAAAAGTAAGTCGTTTATCAAATTTGGTTTATTTTGTTATAATATTATTTTGATTTAATAGTACATAACCACAAAAATAAACAATTCTTCTAAATGTAACCTGATTCGCTGCAATTTATGAATACTCAAAAGAAAATAGTGAAAGAGACAAAAACATTAGCTATAATCCAATAATAGAAATAATGTTCCATATTTTTTATTCCTAATAAAAAGAATAGGTCTTAAATCTAAAGCATTAGAAATTTCAAAAATTTTAATTTGCCAAATTTTAAACAAACAATTAGAATTAACTAAAAATTTTAAGAATGTTTTTTAAAATGGTTCATGTTTTGTTTTAAACACATCTTAGTTTTCCGTTCCTGATGAAAGATTAACCGAAACCGGTCGAATTGTTATATGTGTATAAATAAAGTACTTATTTTTTATTTAAAAAAATTCTTCTAAATGTAACCTGATTCGCTGCAATTTATGAATACTCCCATCCAATAATAGAAATAATGTTCCATAATCCAATAAAGTGGTCTTAAAACAAAGTTACTTTTATTTATAATTTAGAAATAATGTTTTTAAAATGGTTCAGTTTTAAACACAATTCCGCGAAAGATGAACCACCAATAATAATATTTTTAGAAATACGTTCCAAGAAAACATCTTGTCTTGAATACATCTACAGCATCATTACCCACACTGGACCCATTTTTTTTCACAATGACAATTATAATATCTGGCAAAAACTATTTGTCTCTCATTCAATATTAACGTGAAAGTGAAAATAAACAATCTTGCATCGTTTTTTAGAAAAAAACATCCTAAATTTAAACGTGGGTAACGACATCCCACCGCTTGGTTGTTAAACGCCAGGCCTTGTTTGTTGTTTGCAAAACACGTTTCCAAAAAATACCTCCATAACTATTATTTAAACGGTATTTGACCAAAAGGTTTTTTATTCTTCTGAAAACAATAAAACGTTTTCAATGTTCTTGATTGATTCAGAGATCAATTGGTATTAACCTGTACACATAACATTGACGAAAAACAGTCGACTCCCTAAATATTGTAAATATTCCATTATTTCCCGCCTTGGAACCATTTTAATGTGAAATAAGAGAACTTATTGCAATAATTTAATAAATTATTAAATAGGTTATAGCTTTACTTTTAAAGTTTACTGACCCACTTTTATGACGTAATACATTTCAACTCAGTTCAAGACTTGGGGAAGTGGGTGGGAATTTCACCCAGTACCATCTTTTCTTGGAGTTTTTAATTCAGTAGGTGATTAAAAATGTTATTAAGGATACAGGTGATGTACTTTGAACACAAAGAGTACATATTTATCATTTAAAATAAGATAAAATGATTAATAAATATGGACAAGCTTCAAATTCCATATAAAACATACGAGGGTACCCATTCAGTCACCATAAGGTGTAAGTTTTCCGCTCACATGCCACCCTCCACATATCTAACGGTTATGTTTAATTGTTCATTTTCACTATTGTGGAGAAGTCAGGAAGTTTCAGCTGGTTATACTTACTGAAACATTAAAAAAATCTATGTTAAAACCGAAAAGGGTACCCGGATACCCTTTCAATCACATAAAGGTTTAGAATATTTTCAATATCAATAATATCTGCTGGAAAATTATTGTAGAGTTGGAAGGGCCGGTATAAAGATCCTAAGCGCGAGAACTTTCTCAATTAGGGAGGTAATTATCATTAACTAGAAACTAGACATTGTACATTTATTCAATTTATATTATACCTACTGTTAGTGTTTACTAAAAAAAATGATCATTTTGTACAACAACAACAAAAAAAATAAAAAATAAAAGAAGATTTTTGTGTGCTTGATTATTTCCTTGTTGACAACCTAATGAGTTTTGTATTTCTCGTTCTCTGTCTGTGTACCGGTGTGTGTTTGAAAAAAGTTTTTTAATATAATATATATAAATACGATTATACATATTTTTTTAAAGAAATGTGAGGTTCACTAGGAGAGGAATAGTTAGTCTATTAGCCTCGGTATTCTCGGCCATCAATGCTGGAATAATCTGCCAAAAAGATACATATAAAAACCAGCTCGAAACCATGGACTGTGTTCCATTTTGGTTCGGGGGGGGTATGAGGTATGGAGAGGAAACTCTCTACAGCCAAACGGTGCTCACGAATCACGCCGAACATTGCCGAAATTAGCCGATTTTAGCATTAAATCCGTATTGTAAGACAGTCTTTTGGCTAGCAATTAACAGTAGGTAAGCAACTATTTGGCCCGGCCCAGCTGTGGTTCCAGCCGGCTCCAGTTAAGCGGTTCTACTTCGAGCGTCCAGCGTCGTATCTAATTATATAAATCTATATTTCAAGCTGACATTTTTCGCTCCGCTTATTTATTGACTGATGTTTTTGGCATCTTGAAGGTCTGATTTCAGGTTTCTGAAGAAACTCGTTTGATTTTATTTTAGGCAAATTAGTATACCTACTAACTTTTGAAAGTATTAAATAATTACCGTTAATAAGTAGTGGTTGGATTAAACTAAAAATAATTTATCGTAATAATTAAATAAAAATAAAAATCTATGAAATGGGCGAAACCTTAAAGAACTTCTTTTTTTTCTTGTAGTACATACGTACTTGTTTTTATTCGTGCGTAGGTAGACATACAGCTACGTGTTTTACTTAGCAACTTACGAGTAGCACAGTAAATTTACTAACGATTACGTAATCCATAGTAAACATTGCGAAAATTTTTGTCTTATTTAAATGGATAAATATTCTCTTGTTTAATATATTTGCGGTGTGAAATCCTGACAACTGCCAAAAAAAAAACTATACTTTATATCGGTTCATGTTTAATAATCAGATAATTTTAATAGCGCATTTTATAGTTATAGCACTCTCTGTAAAACAAAATATTTTTTATTGTAAGTGTATTTAATTTTACAATTTTTCATTGAACACGAAAAATTGTGCATTTTAGTCTTTTTATAAAAAATGAAAATGCTGCAAAACCTGATCTAGATTTTCTCAAACAATTAATTTACAATGAATGTTTCTTTTGTTGTGTGACTTCGTGGCGATGCCTTCAAAATGTTTATTCTAACTTTTCTTACAGTTCTTATTTTTATTCGAGCATTGGTAGTCATTCAACTAATCTTGAAAGTTAAAGGTTGTTTGTATGACAGTTGCACCGTAAAGTTTTATTTATTTATAAGTAATGCAGTTTAGCAACTCTCGATGAGGAGATGTAGTATAAAAGCCTTGTGGGCAAGAACCTTAGCATCATCTAGTTTGTGTCTTCGAACTAGCAATCAACAATCCTTCCAACATGTTCCAATTCGTAAGTGAACGTATATTTTTTTTTGAAAACACTTCCAACTAGAACTAGCTAACTTTTGCAGACTTATAATAAAACCATACATTTCTCGAAAATGATAAATGCAAATAAAAAATCATTGTCTTTTCCTGTAATTGAAAGAAATATTTTTTCTTTGTATTTTTATAGAATTTAAAGAACGATTTGTATTTTTATAGCGTGATGCATAACTGAAAATGCATGATTTATCTGGCCAAGGGCAAATTTTTCAATTATTTTTTTGAATATCTGAAAATGAATATTTAAAAAATAATCTCTTGTAGATTGCGACAAATGTAACTTTAAATGATTCTAAATTAAATGATTATTTTCAAAATATTGTAAATTAAGCTTTTTCATCGGAAATCGAACATATTTAGAAC
Organism: Drusus annulatus; assembly: GCA_022651775.1. NCBI lineage: Eukaryota > Metazoa > Arthropoda > Insecta > Trichoptera > Limnephilidae > Drusus > Drusus annulatus. The sequence continues at coordinate 870,100 of JAGWCC010000132.1, forward strand.
CGTTGTAATTTTAGAATGAAGAGCGGCATATAAGAGAGGCGATAAGAGTTAAAACTCAAAAATACACAAAAAAAAACTTTGTTTCTTGGCTAAAAATAAAAACAAATATCATAATACTATTAGTATCAGAGATGACGCAGTCCGCATGCTAAGACACATTGTTTTATATAAAAGCATTCAAATTGTAGCAGCTGTGTAGAAATCGTTGCAGCATTGTATCAGCAGTTGGACAATTCATAATTTCCTTCCTACGCAGTAATAAACGTGAAACTAATAAGACATCATATTTTTACAGTTCTTCCTCGCCGCCTGCGTGGCCGCGTGCGCCGCCGCCCCAAAGCCCAAAGCCGACATCGTCACTCTGCCCGTGGCTACCTACCCCTCCTACCCCGCCATCCCGGCGTACCCCGCCTACCCCGCCGTGCCCGTGTTTCAGGGAGTGGCCCCTCCCGCCTACCCCGTGGCACCCTCCGTGGAGGTGTCCGCCGTACCGACTGGCGTATCCAGCCACCACAGCACGGTGGTGCATTCTGCCGCGCCGACAGCCTATTCCAGCTTCTCCAGCCTACCGACCACCTTCTCTGCCTATCCTGCTGTGTCTGCCTATTCTGCATACCCTGCAGTGTCATCTTTTCCCGCAGTCAAAACCTACTCTACGGGATTCACCTACTTCTAGGATATACCTACCACGACAATAAGCGACCCATAATTTTATTACGTAATAGTAATAGTTCCATAGCGAATTAATATTATGATTTTACACCTTTTATATATTCCATTTTCTATAATGCTATCAGCATTATAACAAGTAAAGCTTTGCATTTCTCTCTCTCACTATTTTTACTAAAGAACCTTGCAGTTGAACGTAATAAACATTGCTTTGAAAATACTGTTTTTTTTTCCTTTGTTGCATTTTCGAAATGTTACTTAATTCTCTCAACTATTTTTCATATGTTTTCTATTCCCTTTCCCATTCATTTCAGCACTTTGTTTTTTTTTACTTAATATACGTAACTCTACGTACATACAGTTTTTTACCTCCCTGCCTTACATAATACGTCAACACTGTCAACTTTTCTGTATTTGTGCCTCCCTTTTCCCATTCATGCCACCGCACTAGAATCTCATTGTTGGGAGACATATCTTCCATTGCATACAGTTTTACGGAATAACCACAGTATTACAAATAAAAGAACTAGAATTTATGAAATCAAAAAGATTTTTAAATTTAACCTTATACCATCGATATTTGTCGGTACCCTCCATACAAGTGATAAGATTCTTGTAAAAGTGTTACGAAATCCATGATTCAATTAAAGATTTAAACTATGAAAATGGCGAAAAATGTAAACTGCAATTGCGTTACATCAACGTGTATTTTTCTAACGATTTCTATAAATTAATTTTTGATTTATGTTCACTAAACGCCTTATGATCATTGAACATAGAATCAATGGAAGTCTATGCCAATTTGAAATAAAGATGATGTTTTCAAATCACCTAAGCGACTCTCTGGCCTAGTAAGGAAATTGATTATTATTATTATTATTCAAGAAAGAATTTCGATATTTCAAAATGTTTCATCGATTTCACTCGATGGAAGAATAAGGTTAGCTTACTTCGCTACATAGCTTCGTTATATAGGAACTATACATGCCCACTTAAATCTAGTTATATCCTCAATGCTTATAATAAACAACTTCAATCGAAACGAACATCTAGAACGAACTTTAAATAAATTACTATTTTTTCTGTTTAAAAGCTTACTAGAAATGTTTGAGCTCGTTTGCGCTCATTAAAAATATTCTATCCAGACGGGGTGTATGTGACAATCACAATACCCAGACAGAATGCCCTGGATATAAATATTTTATTAACCTTCTAAAAAAATATGTTTTATTTCGTATTCGGTTTGTAAAAGGTTATAAAGTCAGTTAAAACTTGACAAATGTAGTTTTGAAGATACCCTTATTAAATGTGTTTAGTTTAGTCAAAGTGATAAATACATTTTTCACACTTCAGCCTTCAAATTTTACCAAAAATCCTTTATAAATAAATGTGTTAAGATTATAAAATCATTTACTGGTACTATATTCGTAGAAAACATTTTTTTTTAATAATATTGTGTTGTATATCAAGTCATTGCCCGCGGCGATAATATGACCCCGAAACTTCGGGCTTTAGGAAAACTCGCTTAAACTTTTTTAAACTAAAAACTGAAATTATCGCAATTTTGTACTGTTTTGATGTTTTCTAATCATGCTAATATTTATTATCTGTCTTTCTATTTTTTATAATTATATCTAATGTTTGAGATGGAATGTCGCTTACTTTTATGCCGATGAAGGTCAAGATGCCGATAATTTCTGCAATGGGATCCAACATATTTGATGGACCTCGTTTTATCATAAAAACATAATCGTCTAATGACCATATAATATTTATAAGAGATAGATGTCTATGATATGGGTATCGAGAAAACTTTGTATTGTAACAGAGACTAAAAATGTATGTATTTTTTTAAAACCGATTGGTTCCTTTCAAGTATAAATTTATTTCGAAAAAAAATACAAAGTTTTAAACAAGCAGTAAGAAGAAGGGTGTATCCAGTTTTGCTAGCATTTAGAAGTGGTGTATGCCAGAGTAAGAAAGGGGTAATCCTGAGAGTATCCAACAGTCCTAACTAATGGGGTGGAGTAGGCAGAGACAGCTGGAACGGCGGAGTAGGTGGACACAGCTGGAACTCCGTGGTAGCTGGGATAGGCAGATACAGCTGGGACGGCAGAGTAGGTGGACACAGCCGGAACAGCAGAATAGGTGGAAATAGCTGGCACGGCGGAATAGGTAGACACCGCTGGTACGGCAGAGTAAGTGGACACGGCTGGAACAGCCGAGTGCACAACTGTGTTCTGATGAGTAGAGATGCCCACAGTGGAGACGGCCGGATAGGCCACTCCTCCGAGGTGGGACACTTCTGGGTATGCGGAGTAAGTCAATGGAGTAATGAAGTTGGGTTTGGGCTTAGGAGCAGCCATGCAGACGGCCACGCAGGCAGCGAGGAAGAACTGTTGAATCAAATAACAAAAGCAGTTATAAAAGAAATAAGTCAACGCTGAAGAAGCCATCTGAGAGATTTTCTTTGATCTAGGTGGCTCATTGATTTTAGCAGTGAGGCTTTAAAAGTTTTTAAAGTAAAACAAAATTATTTTTGGAAATTCGAAAAGTCGATAATTTGATATTTCGGAAATTTGAAAATTTGATTGTTTGAAAGATGGAACCCTGAAAGTTTTAAAATATGATATTCTCAATGTTTTAACGATTTTAAGTTTGAAAGTTTTGAATTTTTGAATTTTGGATGTTTGAATGTTTAAAATTTTGAGTCGTAAAAACTATATATGTTTGAAAATTAAAATGAATTATTAATATTATAAACTGTGATTATTATTGAATATTTACTTACAAACTTAAACATGTTACTTGAGTTGGTGATTGTCAAGAGATGAACAAAAAGCAGCTGATGCCAAATTTCAGGAGTGCAAAGCTTTTATACCAATTGGACGAGTTGCTGAAAAAACTTTGCGTGTTTCAATGAATATGCGACATGTTCCAAAAATAAATTAGCGTACATTTCAGAGCGAATACCAACCCACATCCTTGGGTTGAATTACAACATACCTAATAATTTAGTAACTTCCCGGTTAAGCACAAAAACGATTCATTGGTAGGTACAAACGTGATTAAATAATTCGGTGACAAGAAGGAGAGTGGTTTGTTAATTATAGTCTAAGTGAGTAATGAGTTGATTTCAAAGACACCGAGGGGTGACATTTAAATTATGACTTATTTATTGGTTTTAAAAAGGTTAACAGATTGAACCTTTTTTTCGAGAGGAATGATGTAATGTTCAGGATGTGTAACGGTTGGTATCCGTGTTTCAAATTTATTCATAAATATTCAATACCCCTACTACAGGATATACGGTTTATCACGGTTTCTCCTAAGTTTCAGACAAAGAAACCTTTTTTCTTGTTGAATAACAGGTATATGATCTTGTCTTATTTTTTGACAGTTAAACGGATATTAAATAGCTTTATATCTTATCAGAATCATGTTCTAATTGTGATTACCTATAAATTCCAGGAGACAAAAACCTGTGGAAATTTTCATACACTGCAGTTCACGATTCTAAACTTTTGCTTCTTCGGGCAAACGGATTTGCAGTTGTGTTGTTGTTTATATTGCTTCCGTGGGAACAAACTAGATAAACAAACTGATATTTACTGTTATTTACGCCACATGACATACTTCTGTAACACGTGTCCGTATTGTATATTGAATTTCTAATATAATAGTTACATTACAGTACATTTTTCTTGCAGTAAACAGGAAATCAATTAGAAAAGTTGATTCAATGCCTTTAAATAAGTATTTCAATATTGCAATAACATCTTGTGATACAAAGGAAAAAAATGCGAATTTAAACCAAGAGCTAAAGATAATTTTTCGAGCAAGTTTGCGATTTTTACCAAGGGAACATTTTATACAAAACACGCAAGAAAATTTATTCCAACTAAAAATAATGAGTTCCACTGTTGTGATTGATTATAAATTTCTTACTAACTTCCCATGACGTTATTCCCCAAAAAGAGTACACAGAGAGGATGGAACGCCAAACACATTTTTCTCGGAATACACACATTGGCCCACCAGCATTCTTTCATATATTTGTTATCTTCTCTAATCCAACAACATGTTTGTTGACCGTTCATTTCACCGAACCATGAGTGTATGGGACATCCCCGATACGTTTTGCTTTCAACTTACGCGTCATATAAAATGTCAAAAGTCAATATATTTGACGAATCACCAAATTATATTCAATTTAAAGAAAATATTTAAGAAAAATTAAAGTAAAGAATATTTCGTCGCTTGAAAGGCAAAAGGGCTTAAACGACACTTTGACATGCAGTTTTGATCAGTTTTTTTTCTGCATCGAATGATCTGACTCTCGTTGGATTCAGAATACTTTTGTAGCGCTTCAGCCATCTAAAATATATTTACCATTTGGGAGAAGGCACTCACGCGACACAAGCTTAAAACTTTTTTATTTTTGTATATTTTTTTTGTTTTTGAAGAAAAGCATTGTGTTACCTGAATTAACTTTTTTTTAAATACAACCAGGTTCTAAAGACTTATGAATTTTATTGTAAAACAAAAAGTTTTAAAAATGCTCCGGTGTAAACTTCTCAAAATGGCGCTTCAGCCCTTTTGCCTTTCTGGCGACGATATGTTATGAATTTACTTACAGTTTTTTTATACAATTTGTAGAACCCCATTTGAAATTTTTAAATGTTCAATTATGATTAAAAGTAATATTATCGTTGGGCTATTTTTAGTGACATTTTTCACTATCGGACTGTGGTTAGGTCACACGGAAACAGCTGTCGCTTCAACTAAAAACAGTCCTATCAATCGTAGTTAATTGCACTTTATAACAATAATTTTAAAATTTGATAACATTAAATTATAAAATTATTAATATATGCTGAGGAATATAAACTTAAGGGCTGTATTAGAACATTATGTGTTAATTTTCAAAAATAAACTATTTTTAAATGAACAAATATTTTCTCCAGGCACTCATAGATCCGTCCATCTACTCTAAAAAAGTGTGTGAACCATCTAAACGTCCTTTTTTCACCATGATCCTTACGTTTGGACTTTGTTTTGTGGCATCTTCACCACGTATGAAAATGTGGATCAAGACTTTTTAGACATGTAGATATTACAATTTGAATGAGTATAAATTAGTAATATCTAGTTTATAGATCCTAATAATTGTGTGCTATAACAGCTTGGCAGAAATAAAACAACAACAAAAGATTTGTCTAAATATATCATACTTAAGTTACCTTTTTGTAGTTACCATATTATTTCGAGATCCGTCATTTTTACCAGGTGTTCTTTCTGAAGAATTCTATAAAAATTATTGTACTTGACTCAAAACACCGGAGTGATTACTTACGACGCTGTGGTTTTGTGATTGGTATCAAAACTCCGTTGTGTTTTGGTTTCATCCAAGATCTACTCTAAAGTAAATAGTTTTTACTGAATTGATTTAGTATAAATGTATTCTATGCAAAAATATAAAATACTCTCATGAATATATTCCGCATATTCTTTTACGAGACTGAACTTTTAGATCCTAAGTGGGAAGCAAGTTTAAATGCTGTTATATAGTTGAGTATTGGCATGATAATGGTAAAGGGGTGCATCTGCAAGATGTGATCTTAATATGAAGGCTTATTTTAATTTTATCTTGTGCTTCTCCTATCGGAATTTGATACCATCAAAGCCATTTGAACTGTAGAGGCAACCGCTTTAAGTACTAATGATACTCTACAATTACATCACTCTCTCAAGGTTTCAGGCAGAACATTGTTCACTGGCTCTTAGTTTTCTTTCAATTTAAGACTAGCCATCCTTCATTTCATACAGTACTTCTTAGCTGGTAACTGATTCTACACATGAGGAGTTTATAATGATTTCACCGAGAAATCGTATTAATAATACCCTTACCCTTGGGCTTTCCACTGCAATTTTAATCCTTAAGAAACATCCTTTTTTAGACGATGAAATGAAACATTAAGGCCATCATTTTAATTATTATTTCTACTGGTTAAAATAGTTTTATGAAATAATACATTACAGATTTTATTCAATGAAACAGTAAAAACACTTAAGGCTAAACAAAAGATTTGAAATATGCTACAGTTTCCAGTCAAATTTATTTTATTAAAAAAAAAAAAGAATTTCGTCCATAGATTTGTTTTATTCAAAGTTTATACATAATTTATTGGAATTAAGATAAAAAAATATCATTTTCGACGAGTCATTTCTGTTAATTATCAGCCATAAATTATATTGTCGACATCTGCTCGCATTTAAATTTCGACATTTTAAAATATTTTATTTCAAGTTTTATTTTAGATTTGTCCATTATGTCGAATGCTGTAAATCTTTTTACATTAATAAAAACAAATCGATAAAATTTATGGTGATTTATGAGTATGATTGGTGGTGTTTTTAATAGAACCACGCTTCTAAGAATTAGTTATTGTAAACCGAAAAAAAATAATGGGTACCTATGTGAGTTAGCTGAGTAAGTAAACTAGAGAAAATATTATAAACATGAATTTTGTCCCTAAGCACTACTAAATTTATCATTAAACGTATTCCATTGCAGAAGGCATAAGAATAACTACGAAATATATCAGATTCACGGAAACAAACTAATTATCTTTTTATCCACCGAATAAAATATTCGTGGATTATTACGTTTTAAAACATCATACATTAACGGAAACCTCAAAAAATTATTCAATCATAAGCTTTTCGGAACCTTTTCAGAAAAAATCTATCAAGTCTTGAAAAAGAAACATCAACTCAGGAAAGCCGAAACTTGTTCTACCCGTAAAAGCTCTAGTTTGAAGCTTTATAAATAGCGCAAAAGTTTAAGGGGATAAAATCTTTCTTCATCAACATTTACGATAAATAATGTCTTTAATCAAGTGATGGAGTTTTAGTGATTTATAAATTACTGATTCTATAAACCGGTTTTGCTCGAGTTTCAAACACTGTTTTTTTTTAAGTTTAGAATTCTTCCTACTTCCATATTTAGCGGAAATGTTACTTGTACAACGATATAGGGAACCGGGTGGGAAACCGACGCTCAAAACCTCTAGACCAACTGACCATGAGGAACAAACAGTAAAGCTTATCATTAAACACATTAAATCTCCATAACTCTTTGAGAATCTTGCTAGTAAAAATATTCATAGGTACATTATAAAACTATCAATTTAAAAAAGGGCTTGTACTTAGTAAAAAATAATCTCTATAAAAATGATGTTTCGAATTGAAAATAGTCATATTTAATTTCAACAAGAAAGAGTAATATATTTTACATGACAATAGACCCACTTTTTGCGAGTTTTTGATGATAAAAACATTTTTTTTTAGTTAAGTTGAGATCTCGTAAGTAGGACTATTTTGAAAATAATTGAACTTATTCCGTTCCAAGAATCTCACAACTTTGATGCCTGCAAAACCTTTTTTTTTTAAAGTTTCTACTTACATAACTAACCAAAAATTGCACACTTCCCAGCGAGGGAGACATGTTTTCCATGAAGTTACAACAACATAACAATATCTTCCTTACTCTTTCTGTTGCATTGATAGGTTATTTCTCGGATATTTCCTGAGAAGACATCTCTTTAAGTAATACGAAGGCTGTAGAGTACACTCTGGGGTGAATGGGGAATATTAAAATTAAATACTTTAATTAACTACAAATAATTTCCTTTGTAAGTACGTCCGTCCGTACGAGTGTGAACTTTTCAAATTTGAAACTTTACTTGAAATGGTTAATGCCGTGTTTATTGACAAGATCTGATTAGTAAAAAACTTTCCAACCATCCTCTCTCGCATCTCCTTCCCTTCTCCACTTTTTTAAGTCTCACAAGATCTCTAGACAGTTTGGAGCATTTAGAACTCTTGTGCGGTATTCAAATAAGAGATAAAAAAACCTTAAAGAGGTAATAATGTACCCATGTAAAGATTTTGAAATGGTTTTGCTAACATCACTAATATCACTCAAGTACAAGGCTTCGTAGGTGTTATCTTTTAAAATATAATTAGCTTTATTACACAACTTTCTCAAAGATTTTTTTTCCCTCAATAGATTTAATAAAGTTTTTTCGTAATCTTTTATCATATGTAAAAAATTGGACATTGTGTTGTCTCGTCTTACTTTTGACAAGTAAATAAATATACAAATTATGTAAATGATATTGCGAGTTAAAAAAAATTGATTTATCGTTAAAATTTTGTACTCACCGTTCGGGGGTCTACACTACGTCATTCAAACAAAATTTCTGGTGAACGGTTAAGACACACATTTTATTATTTTCAGAAAGTTCTCGCAGTGGCCAGGAGACACCCCGCCGTACCTTTCAAGTCACATGGACATTTCCCAACAGAGCGGATATTTTTGAGATTCAGAATACTTGACACGTGTTCGGCCACCCGATACAATGCAACCCCAAGGAACAATACGACTTCGAGACAACTGAATCTAGAAATAAATAAAGATGCGGATTCTCAACAAACAACTGTAAATAGTCTCTAACTGTGTTGTAGACTCGTGAATAAAATTATGTGAACAATAAACTATTTAGTTTTGTTTTAAAATAGGACAATCTTTGAACATAATTTTATTATATTTCAATTGTTCGATAAAATACAAACTTTATGAGAGTTCAAAATTGATTAATAAATATCTTTGTTTCAGTAATTTTCTTGAGTATATTATAATTTATTTTCTAGTACAGTTTTCTTCTGCATTTTCGGAACAGTATTGAAAAATGTGACCAGTACTACAACAGCTAAATGTGCTAAATACTTCATGAAAAACATCTTAACATTTAGGCAGCCGGTTTTAATTTATTTGGGTTTAGAAAAGCCGACTTTCTTTGTGATTTTGTTTGGATTTATTGCTTATATCTTGGATATAATCTTAGATTTCATGATTAAGCATAGATTTTGGTTTCTGGTACGGGGGCCGTTTGTAATAAAAGTTTCCAAACAAGATAATATCGCTTGTACGTACGAGTATACCGAAATTTCTGAGTGAATAAAGTAGATATATATTTCGATTTAATATTTCTAGATATTTTACAACGGCTCGGAGGGCTTTGAAGCTGAGAATGGACGATTACCTCGAGAGAATCTCCTCTTGGGGTAAGAACAATCTCGTCGAATTTAATGTTTCAAAGGTCCAATCATGTCTGATTTCGACTAAAAGGGATCCAAATGACAATTTAATCTCCTTCAATGGGAGTAATCTTCCCAACAAACCTTCCATTGAAATGCTTGGTGTAACCTTAAGTGACCAGTTAAGGCACCGGGGCTCCATCGAAGCCACAGTAAAGTTAGCCTCTCAGAAGTTGGGCGTATTGTATACAGGACCCGCAGATACTTCAATAGTACACAACTGCTAACCTTGTACAAATCGCAAGTACGCCCCACTGTTGAATTTGGCAGCCACCTCAGTTCTGGAGCCCCTGAATACCTGAAAAAAACCCTTGACTCTGTGCAGAAATGGGCGGTCGGTTTGATAGATTCTCCTATCTCAACAAACGGATTGCAAACTTTGGAGCACAGACGTCAGGTTGGAATGCTGTCCTTGTTCTACAGGTATTTCAATGGAAGATGCTCCGAGGAACTTGCGTCTTTGACCCCTTCGGTACCGGTGGATAGTCGGGAAACTCGCCAAACGCGCGCCCAACATTTGTACACGGTTGACATTCATTACATGATAGCGGGTCGCTTTTACGACTCGTTCTAATGTTTAACAGCTCGGCTATGGAAAGATTTGTCAGCCTTTGTATTTCTTCCCTCCTTCAACATGGGCCTCTTCAAGAACCAAGTTCACTCCTTCTTTTCCTCAAAAAGACCCTCCACACAGCATCTCCAAAGATGACATAGGCCCTGAGGGAAATTATTTCCCTCAAGGCCTCCTCTGTGAAGTTACTGTAAAAAAAAAATCTTACCAAATCTTTAACATAGTATTTCTACGCAGACTTAACCATTGTTACACCGGCCACTAGGACAGTACAGTACAGACTCTTCACATGACCCATATTAAGTATTTTATTCACTTAATCATTCCATGCCACCTATGGCTTCCCCGACATCATCCATTTACTTGCTGGCGTCTCCCATTCATTATCTTCAACTGACACTCCTTTATCCAAATGTTATTATTATTATCACGTCATTTCTTCACAGTCCATAGCTACACAAATGCTGCAACGATAAAAGTGCACTCGCCGTTCATGTATATCTTCTAGAAAAAAGTGTGTATAAGGCAAACGTTACCAGCCACTAGATAGGTAGAACTTTATAACCTTTCGCTATCCTTGGTACCCATTATGTGGTGGCACCCAAAAGTTAACATCATATTTATTATACTAGCAAGCTTCTAAAAAAAAGCTGCCAAAAAAATCTTATACAAATTATCACTATTGATCTAATGGTCTAGTCTTGAAAAGAGTGCCTACCATAGCAACCAACTACTCAAAAAGCTGCTCGTGTCAGTTTACCGACGTCTCTAAAAAAACTTAAAAATGGTAATGAGCACTGAGCTGAGCAATAAATACAGAAGCGAAAGCGGTGTTTCTTTCTATACACGTGAAGGAAAGCATACTTAGGTATAGATACAGGAAATTTACAGATTCTTTAGGCTAAGGTACGAGTATTTGAGGTTTTTCTCCCAGTTTGATAACATAAAAATTAATAAAAAAATATTTCATTTTAATTTTTTGTAAGAACACAAGCATTTTTTTCAAATTAACAATTTATCGGGATATTCAGAGTTTTAAGAGTAGATAAATCAGAATGTGGGTGATTAAAAAAACATGTTATTATTATTTTATTTTTTAATTGAAAATAATACGATTGTAGAATAAATAAGAGCAAAATCTTTTTTTGTTTTTGAGGGCTAAACGATTTTTTTAAATACATTATTATAGTAGCGACTACTTCAATACATCTCCCCGTTTGTCATTCACCGTCGTTCTTTACCGTAACATCAATTTTAGTGGCGTATTTTTATTTAAAAAATATGCGTATATCGTAGTGCAAATTTACACCCTTTGCAAAAGTTTGCCCAGCAACTGCCAGTATTTATTATTGAAAGAAAGGCAGTCTATAAACTGACACAGACTACCCTATAGCAAAGCCCCGGCATCGATGAGGCAGGATAACTTAGCTTTAGTCACCACTGAATTTTCATTAAGCAAAAGTAATTAATTATTGAAACAATTTATTTATTAACGCCTTAATGGACTTTTACATATTAATTTAACAGAAGAAGTGCATGTGTACAGGGAATAATAACGTTAAAAATATATACGAAATAAATACTCTAAATATGATAAAAAACAAAAATTAGTGATATAAACATATCATTTAAGTGTCACTTAAATTTTGGAATATGTACCTGTGAGATGTCAGTATTTGAAATGTATTTTGCTTCCGAGTATGTAGGCGAGGAATGTGTGCATGCATGTGGTAGTTAGTTTGGGAGTTATTGTTACAGAATAATATATTTAGCCGAGTTGCCCGCTGAGGTACTTTGAAATTGATGAGGTGCAGGAGTTCACAACGGAAACGAATTCGGAGTGTATTATCTTGAACAAAAAAGTAAAGCCAGTTATTTTTCTTCTATTCTTTTAGAGTGTGATTTTGAGTATATTTAAAATGAAGTAGTATTTTTATTGGATTGGAATATGTATAGTTTGAAATTTATAAAACGTTTAAATTTGCGATGTACACGTACAATATTTCTATGTGAATTAGATAGTATGGGGACCACACTGTTGAGATATATTCTAATAAAGATTTCCCGGGTTGGAAAATGTCCAGAAGAAAGGGAATGATTGAATAATGTAGTGAGTGGACCAGATATTACAGCTGCACATTATTCAATATATATTGATGGAATTTTTGGGTCGAGGGAAACGATTTTATTTAAACAGGATTCCCGTGTAATGTGTTAGTTTTGTAAATTGACTGTATTGTGGTATGTGTATGGTGGTATGTTATTATCTGGTATGTCTTCTTCGTTTGGGCTTTTATAGTGCATTGTCAGAGGGAGGGTAATCTTTACCATCATTAGTTAATTTATTAAAAGAATTACATTGTTTTGTTTTACGTTCGATTTTCGAAAGTAAGTAGAAGGAGTAATTAATCGATTTTCTTCAGTGTTTTTGTTTTGTCGCTATTCATTCAATCGATTTGACTGACCATGACGCTTTCGGGCACATTTTCAGTAATTATTTTTTTTGCTCTCACCTTTTTTTCCTCTAACTCGTCGGCTGAATCGCACGCATGAACTATATGTACGTCATGATTGGCGTTTGGCAGGGACTGGGGCAGAGTCTGAAGCAACTGGTTATCGGAGATGTGTTTGTATGCCCGAAGTTCACCTTCTAAAAAGACGACTTTGGCTGCAACTAGACTTATATTTCCCAATAGTTCCGAGAGTTTAGATGTCAATTTTTCCAATTCGTTCTTTATTAAATTTGTTTATGGGATCTATTATGGTCGTATTAAAAAAAATCTATTATCTGCCATAGTGATAAAACTATACGTATCGATATACTCGTAGATGCGGTTTAGCGACCAAAAGGTTTAGCGGCCCTGCGTCCTGTCAGCTGGGAATGCATCACCGTCGGAAATACGCGCGCACACGCACACAGACACAACACACAGACACACACTACCGAAGTTTGGACTGAGCGGCGGCGGGTGTTATTATGACAATTATTAGGATTTATAATTTTTGGTTTATACAACAATCACTTAAAACTCCAATCATTTGGAACTATTTTACTATAATTCCAGTATGTAAGTACTTTTTATGCGTAAAAATATAAATATAGTTTTTTTTGTTAACTGGAGGGATATAATGGTGTTCCTGTACTTAATTGTTGTAATATAATAATGTTCAAAGAATATAAAATAGAAGAAGATATAGGGACTCTTACTTGGGACCTCTACTGTATCAGAGTGTAACGCATCTACCAATTATGCTTTCGAAACCTTTTTAAATTCCGTAACTTTTATAAATCTTTTTTTTATTTTATAAGATTTGTTGATCACGAAATGTATCACTTGGAAATGATCACTAAATACTAGCTTTTTTTACTTACAGTTATTTTACGTTACTCCGTGCAATTGTTTTAATACTTTTTATTTACTTTCTCTCGTTATATTTTTATTTGAAGTTGTATTTGAATATCTTCAAATTGTTCTTTTATACGTGTACTGTAAAGATGCTTCTTTTTGCTGTTAAATATAATATAAAAACCCCAATTTGGGCGTAAATAAATAATAAAATTTCTGTAATTTAACACAACTGAAGTTAATATGGTGTTAAGAAAGAGACATTATTTTGTGACCATATTGAATTATATGTCCCATATAAAAATTCAAATGTTTTTCATTGATGTTAAAATGAAGATAAATTTGCCAGCTTAAAAGATTTTATAATTATAACTGAGCTTAATTTTCGTTACAACAATTTTTAATGTTACTTGATTTCTGCAAGTGTGAAATATATTTTATTAGTAAATTCGTTTGAAACCACTGAACAGAAAATCCCTGGAAGTGTGAAGAAGAAAAGCGATTTAAAAAAATTAGACTTTTCGACTCCTAGACCCTGACATGTTAATGATATTGATAATCTGTTAAGGAAAGTTTATTAATTTCACCTGCATTAAAGGACGATTAACCTTACTCCATGCACACTAGACACGTCAGCAAAACACATTTCTATTGGTCTATCTCTTCAGTGGTTGGAACATTTTTTTCATCTATAGTTAATATGAGTCCGTTCCAAATTATAATCACTAGAAATATTTATTTAACTACTAACTAACCATCATGCCAATGCTTCCCAAGGGTAGGCACAGTGGATGGAACTCCACACGAGTCCTTCTTGGCACACACTTCTGGCTTCCTTGACGTTCATAAATCGTCTAATACTTACTTTTTACACGATCTGGTTTTCACTTGTAGGTGCCATATCTTCCTGAAGCGTATTCCATTTATTTCACCATTCACTTTCGCGTCTTTACTCAATGGTTCGCATCATTTTACTGACACTTATTTCTTCGTGTATCCGCGCTCTGTAAGTCGAAACCAACAAAGGCGTTAATTAAATTACTTACATGTAAACTGAATAACATAGTAAATATTTTCATTTTCCAAATTTCCAGAGTGGTAGGTACTCTAAGTATCGCCCTGGTGAAAGACTACCATTCAGAATCGAAACGTTGCATGAAATGACTTTTGCCATATTTGGTGACCAGATGTGAATAGCCAAGTACTCCCAACCTTCCTCTTCCCCATCTCCTTCCCCTCCCCACAACCTTTCTTGAAATGGCTTTAGCCATATTTGGTGACCAGATCTGAATAGCCAGGTGCTCCCAACCTTCCTCTTCCCCATCTCTTTCCCTCCCCACTACCTTACTTGAATTCGTTTTAGCTATATTTGATGACCAGATCTGAATATCCAGGTACTTCTCAACCTTTCTCTTCTCCATTTCCTTCCCCTTCCCTCTAGCTTCAGCCTCACAACATACCATAATTAGGGATGCCATAGTCTCACTGGGTCTAGACGGTTGTTATACGGTTATTATATTTTATGAGATATGTGAGATTGGATTTGTAAGTTAGCCTCCCCACATCCCGGATAAAATAATATTGTTATTATTAGTAAATGTACCAAGAAATTGAAACCGGTAGGGGAAATTTTGGAAAAATTCTAACAGACTAATTAATTAAAACGCCTTTTTATTTACGGCTATCTGCAAAAACCAAAATGTTTATAAATAAACTTTTTTTTGAACTCGTAAGAACTGAAATAGTGTTATGCATTTCGGCACAAGGTACGGCTGGGCCTGTGGAAGTCTGGACTCGAACCCTCGAACAGCTAGAACGTGCTATCGCTCCTATTCGGTACGTCATTGCTCACGTTTCCCCGCAAACCTTTTAACGGCGGAAACACTTGCAAGCGCCGATGCGACTTGGAATCCGATGTAATATTCGATCACGTGAATTCTATCGAATATTATTGTTCGCCGCTGATTTACTACGTAGTGAGCTCCCTATTTTATTAATTAATTTCTCGGTGTACCGATGGTTGGCTTCGTGTTATTGAGCGACGCGCCTACCAACCGATATTTTAATTAATTTGCTACGTCAATTGGCTTCTCGAACATTCACACTGAAAATCACGTGCTTTTTAGAATTTTAAATGATCAACATCTTTGCAACTTAACACCCGATTATTTTTTTAAACTAAATTAAAGTAAATTATTTGAAATATAGTTGGTAAAAGTAGTCTAGATGTTTCTATACTTACCTAACGTAAGTTTTACCTCCGTTTTAACTTGACAAATTCTTGTCTTCCCGAAAACCCGGGAATGGAAGATGACGCGAATAACGTACAAATCTCGGGCAATTAAATAGCCTTTTCACGATTCAACAATAATATTATAAAAAATAATAGTCATACTCTTAATAAATAATCAGGAAAATTTGTCCAGCTGTCCAATATTAAGTATATTTTCTGCAAACTCATAAAATTAATCATTATTCTTTAATCACTTTCTAAAATGACGTTTTGTCTCTTTCTCTCTGTTTCTTGGTTTTTTTAATATGAATACCGCACAAGAGTCTCAACTGCTCCCAATCGTCTAGAGCCAGTGAGACTATGGCATCCCCAAATGGGGTATGTTGTGAGGCTTAAAGGTAGGTTGGGAAGTACCTGACTATTCAGATCTGGTCACCAAACACGGCTAAAGTCATTTCAAGCAACGTTTCAATTCTGAATGGTGGTCTTTCATCAGAGCGATACTTAGAGTATCTACTACTCAGGAACGTACCTCAAATATACTTTTTTTTAATGAATTAAATGTGTTATGACACATATTAATTAAATAAAAGTTATTGGCGCACGCCGGGTTTAAACCCGCATCCTTTGGATTCGTAGTCGAGCGTCTTACCACTCGACCATGGAGGCCGTCTGTTGTTATTGTATTATTTTCTCATTGTTCTATTATTTTATTTTATATTTTGTTCTTCTTTTCCCCATGTGAGTATACGAGTATATATAACCGCACACTTATTTTGCGTTTAGTTTGATTTTGTACCCTGATGATGCTTAGGCTAAGCGAAACCGGTGGGCATTAAAAATAAAAGTAATATCCGTGGTCTCACACAAAGCTATTTTTTCATTTCTTTAAATATGTCGAACCACAAAGTGATTGCTTTCTACGAAAATATGAAACAATAATAATTTATTGTGATGTTTTCTTTACAAAAAATGTACAACAACCAACAATTATCAACTTTGAGTTGTCGCTAGGCATTTTAAATTATCCAAGTTCTTTCCGTAATTTTTAATCAGCTCTTTACCTGACTATTCAGATCTTATCATAAAACCACTTCAAACAATTTTTAAAAGTGGTCTTTCGCAGGGCAATAAATAGATATAAGTATACTGCATAATGTTACTTTCTTTATAAGATACTCCTGAGAAAAATATGATGATTTTTAAAAAATATATTCAGTTAACAACTAACGTCGGTTTTGAATCGGTAAGTTTCATTTGTGTAATGGTCATTCGTAAAATTTTGATAAACGATTTAAAAAAAAATGAATGTCCCTGATATTATTAGGTCACAGAGATAATAAAAACAATTGGGACGTCAGTTGGTTCAAAATCATATGGAGTTCTTTACACTTTGAATCTAGCACGTTTTCACGAGCCAGAAACACTAACTTAAACATATATTTTACTATGAAAATACGACATTTAAATTAGAAGGTGAAAATTGTTTTTTGAATTTCTTTACTTTTGTAAAATACCCATACAAAGTTTAATTATATTTGCTCACATTAAGCTTCAAACTCGTGTATTTCGTGAACAGATTCCAGAAACTTACCACTCTGTAATGGTGGTTGTGGTGGCAGAGCTATTTTTATTGTATTTTATGAAAAAAATGTTCAAGTAATTTTCTAAAACATACTTAAAATGGGAAAATTTTCCTACATGCGTCGCGTCATTTTTTGCTGGTAGCAATCATAGAAAAAGTGACACGAGGAAGGTGTGAACGAATTCTTCACGTGTTTGGTCTTACAGAGTGAAGATATTCAATAATAACAACAGTCGTAAGTCCGCGCACATGCCCTCCCCTCTATTGTAGATCTCAACAATACTCGTGTGGAACCTTCGCTTCATCAGAACTTTAATGGGGGTATATTCAAAGCAACGTCGTAAAAGAAAAATCACGTCGTTAAAAGCGATTTTCAATTTGACTGATTGGTAGCCTAGTTGATTAATGCGTTGGGTTTCCACCCAGGCGTCGGGGGTTCAGTTCCTCTGCTAGCTAAGTCCTTTATAATTGCACAAACAATATTTTCCACCCATTATGATGGTAGTAGGAGTTTTTCAAATATGTTCTGCTTATTGGTAATCCGGGAATGTTTCTCTTTTTTTTAAAATAGTAAAAAAGCGATAGTAGTATTTTTTTATTATTTGTATCTAGTTCAAAAGGTTTCAGGTTTTCATGTTTCCACCAAAAGAAACCAATCTTCTAGTAAAAATAAAATTCATCAGGATAGATTTCAAGGCTGTATAATATTTCCAGAATATTTTTTTCGTATGCACTTATTAATTTAAAAAATGAGTACTTTAAAATATATTTATTTTTTAAAGCAAATTTTATTAAATTTTAAACAAATTTTAAGAACTTGCGTGACTACCATAGATAGGTTGTTGAATAATATGTGATGATTTATAATGCAAAAGCTTTATAAATGGAGACTGACGTTGCATTGGAGCGAGACTATTGAAGTAGTGTCTGACCGCTACAACGTGTGTACGTGCCTAGTTTAGTTGTCTAAAAAAAAACCCTTGTAATTTCTAATATAATGAATTTTTAAAAAATGGTGCAAAATAGAGTCACCTTAACACGTCTTGTTACAGCATTGGCTCTGGACTTTGACTTACAAACGGAAATTAAAATGATGATGATGTTATCTTTGATAATTTATTATGAAAGTGTTAAAATTATATATACCTTAACCCAATATACGAGTATGTATGTTAATATTTCCTTGAACACATTGATTTTGAATTTAAATAAATATCGACGTTTTTGGTTTTATAAATTTAAAGTATTCGTAAACTTACTCAGTTTATTGAGAAAATATTGGACAATCTTAAACAAAAATGGCAAACGAACCAATGTTCTCGGTAAAGATACACAGTTTTGTTTTCACTTTAAAATATTTAATTTATAAATCTAATTCTTTACTAAGAAAAGGTAATAAAGCTTTCCCTGGAAAAACGCTTAAAGACTAAAGTAGCTTTTGACTTCAAATCAATATTATCATTAATTTCTCAACCTTTTTTACGTAAAAAAAGTCTTAAGATTTCTGTTTTTAAATGTGGGAAGTGAACTTATTAAATTTCACTTGCAATCAATTTCAATGAAACTTACCACAAACAAAATATGAATGAAGTGAAATAATAACTTTGTAAAAGACCACGTAATTTATTTTAATTTTGGTGACCGACCGGTTTCCAACCAGACATTGATATATCAAACCATAAAGAAATTGTTTTCTACGATTTGAAAAAATAATATTAATGTTTTACTTTTTCAATCTTAGGGTAGGTTTGTATATTACATGCAAAAATATTGCAGATTGATTTTGTTAATTCTTACCCAATTTATCAATTATGTAAATCGGTAAGAGTTTGATATTTCTTATGTCCTTAATTTTCTGTCGTTATACGTCGCAGATACTTTTTCATGATATAATCTGTCGCAGGGGAAAAACGACAAATAAACCACTAGACTCGAAATTTCGAGGAAAATCTTTTTTTCAGTTTATCACGGAAATAAATAATAAACATATTTATCAGACGAAAACCACTTAGGGAATATTTTAAACCGAGTAAGATTTTCTACACAAGTGTTGCTGAGCTCTCATTCGACTTTTTTTTCTTTCGATTATGCCACATTTTTACAGCCTTTTTTTAACAACCAAATGTATATATTATACAATTTCGTGTGTTTTTCTCGCCTGTTGATTTTTACTTTTTTCGGTCAAAAAGTGTTTTTCGGGTAAACGTGTTTATTTCACACCTTTATGTTTTGATGAATAGTCAACCTATAGATGACCTTTTGACAAACACCCTTTAATGTCTGCTCAAACACCTAAAAACGTATTAATTTAATTGAATCCCTTTGATGGCGACACCAATGGGTAATATGTAGGTGGTCGGTTGTCGGTTGTAGGTATCACCAACACAATTACGTGAACTCAACTGTGTGAATACTGTGTAACCGATAGCTGTTGGCCGAGTCATTAAGAAATGTAATTTGACGTTCAACGTCACAGCTCTGGTGATCAAAAGAAACGTGATTGATTGTTCACCAACTGGTTCTTCAGAATAATTTGCTTCTACTGTGCTTTGGAATCAAAGTTTTCTTGTATCAGCTGGATGATTTTAATGATATTTTATCTTACGAGATACATTGCATTATTATATTAATTTAATTTCAAAAAGTTATAGGAGTAAGATATAATATTACCTCCATTGACGAGCGGTTAAAATCCTTTGATCGGGTTTGAAACCCTGCGTGGACATTTTTTTGTGTTATTTCAAAAATTAGTAATATAAACTCTCAGTATCCCCCTAGTGAAAGGACACCATAATAGAAACGTTGCTTAAAATTAATTTAGCCGTGTCTAGTAACCAGATCTAATCTAATCTGATAATTTCACTCGAGGCCGCCAACACAGGCTTCTCTTTCTTCCCAGGCGCAGAACTAAATTACCGATGGTGATGCCCCAGGGAAGACTTACTAGGTTAATTAACTGCCTCGCAGGAAATGTGGATATTTTTCATATGACCTTTAACAAGTTTAAGCACGAACTGGCTATTAAGTTCTAACTATATTATGTACTTCTCAAAACCATTTTTTGTTGTTTTTAAACTACCTTTTCCCATTTTTTACCTTTAACTTTGTAAAATTATGTTACCATTTTTATGCCATGTATTGGTGTAAAACTGGTTTTGCAAAAAATAAAATAAATGTCATACAATAAAAATAAAATAAAAAGCTTTTCAAATCCCTACCTACCTATAATATATTTTACCAGACATTATTTTACATTTGAAACGGGTAATTAAAAGTTAAAGCAACTAATATTTGTTCTTGGTATGTTCAGTTACACCGTGATTTTTCACGGGTAACAACTAGTATTGTAAAATATGTTCGTACACATATTTAAAAAAAAAACTATAAAACTAAAAAAAAACTTCTCTCTTACCGTGTCAACCTTTATAAGCCAACTTAAGTCAATAAATAAATTGTCAACAAGAAATTCAATTGGGGTCGCCGCGAGGCAACCAATAGGGGAAACGATCTCTCGCAATGAGGGACTGACAAACAACACGACTTTTTCAATTAAAAAAGAATGCCTCCAAAATAATGAAAAGCGTGTTCCTTTGTTTTGTAACGGTTAGATATTTCAAAGTACCGAGCCTAATGATAGGAAAGATGGTTTAATTTATAAGTAGAGCGTAGACCTAACAAATAAACACAAAAAGTTGGCCTAGTTCAATGACGCTATAGTTTAATCTTTGAGGTTTTTTTGCTTCAGCACGAAGAATTTCTGCTTTATCTGGGTATGAATAATTTTACTACTGATTCAGATTGTAATATTTATTAATTTAATTTTCTCTTGAGATTGTACAAACTTATTACCCCATCAACATAGCTTGCTAACCATCACGCCGTTTCTCCGCGGGGGTAGGCAGAAAAGACGGACCACCACACAACTCCTTCATGACACAGACTCCGTGTTTCATTCTATTCCATGCATCGTCTCATACATACTCTTCTGTTATTCTGACTATTGACATTGCTCGACTCGAGGTATTTGATTCAATTTATCTTACTATGTCTTCCTTAGGCGTCCACGACTTCTTCTAAAATTGACTTTTGCATCATACATTCTCAAGATTATTATGTTCGACTAAACGCCGTAAGAAAAAAATTGAGAAACCATTTTTTTTTTTATTGTGTTTGCAATTTGTTCGTATGTTTAAAACCTCTAAGCTTTTATGACCATAATTATTGTCCCTTGAGCCAATGTAAACATGACATTAGAAACGTGATTATAAATCACGAGTGACAGTAATTAGCTATGATGTATTGATGCAAATGAAATAATTACTGTTACGTTCAATAGCAAAAAAACCCATGGGATTTAGAGATCTAAAGTCAATGTATTAATAGGATTATATTCATCGTGTGATCCTATTCCAATCAACTCGATCTATTTACACACACGCTGTTCTATGACATAACTTGTTTTATTACACGGTTTTGCCAGTGATTTGATTCAATCATATTTATTTCATATTCCATTACATTAGCGGAGAACGATGAGAATAGAGTAATACTTCCAATAAAGAAAAAAAAAGAATTCAGATAATAGAATATATCCACGCTGGAAAGGCAAAAGGACTGAAACGATATATTAAAAAAAAAAAGTTAAATATGCAGTTTTGATCAGTTTTTCTGCATGGAATGCGAACAATTCTGGACTTTTTAGGTTTTTCGCTTCAGGTAATTCAGTGAGAGCAGTGAATTACTTGAGTAAACTTTTTTTTTTGAATTTAACCAGGTACTGAAGACTTAATTGTATTGTTAAACAAAAAAAAAACTTTAAAGTGCTCTGGACTTCCCAAAATGGCTTTTCAGCCCTTTGCCTTTCCGGCAACGATATGTCATAAAGTACTATTTTTCAGAAAAGATTAAAAAATATATTTACAAAACATTTTTTAAAAATTTTAAAACAAGCGATGTGGCGCTTTGACTCATTTTTAAAGAAAAACACATTATATTTTAAAACTCCGTAGCTCATGATGTAAATTGCGTCCTCGGAATTTCAAATGTAAAAAAAATCATGATTGCTCACCGTTCGCGAGTTTTCGGTAAGACGAAAAAATCGACTTTCGACTTTATAGTTATGATGTTTTGTGAATGGAGTAAATAGAATGTCGGTACTATTGACGAGTATCAAAATAATAATAAATAATAAGCGGATTACATAATAATAGGTAGAAATGACTGTGATTATGAACTTACCATGGAAAGATCAGTTATTTGAACAATGTGAGGTTCCACGTGGGGATGTCAATGGGTGTATATTAAAAATATTTTATAATCGAATTTTTAATTTAGGAAAACATGATTTTTAAAACTCCGAAAGCATAAAAATAATAATTTTTTAACCACAATGTATAAAAATAATAATAAAAACAATTAAAATTTAAAAAACTATATATAGCCTGTAAAAATAATGCATAAAAAATAGTGTTAAAAATACAAACAAAATAAAATAAAGAAACACAACACAATAAAATACATAAAAAAAATTAACATAACATACAGCAGGGGTTAGGAAGTTTATAATTGTAAAATAAAGTAGATTTGAAAATCATTCTCAAACTAGATTTTTTGTGGTTTAATAAATGTATTTTTGTAGCAATGTTATTTTTTTTTCTTTGTTGAAACAGTCAAAATAAACATAGTTACAAATTATACATATTTTCGACCAATCAAGTTCCATTAATGAATTTAGGTTATATTATAGTGAAGATTTAGGTTTAAGCATAAAGTTGTTTAACAGATAGAGATAACAGTAGAATTAGTATAAAACACCTTCAGTAAGTTTCATTTTATAGGATTTCAAATTGATGGTTGAAAATGCTATATATTGTTATGAGTTTTACAGAAAAAATAACGAAAAAATGTTTTTTTTAAACAGATAAAATCTTGAGAAAATAATAATGCCAAAAAACAAAACTTTCAGGAGATAAAATGAATCAACACAACACAATAAAATACAGACTTTAATTAACATAACTTAGAGATCTTAGAACTAGAGATATAAAGCCCAAGATTAAACCATAATAACTAAAACGTTTGGACTTGTTTTTAATGAACTTCTCAAACAAATGGGCATTTGCTAAGACTAAGGCTACGGTATTTATACATCCATTCATATCACATATCGACATAATGTTTTTGTGTATTCGTATAGCCACTTTTTCACAGTATTTTAATCAACAAAAAATATAGCATTTAACCTAAAAACCGTTTAGTTGTGTCAAGTTTAGTGGTAAAATAAAAATGTGGGCGAGTCCCGCCGTTACCCAGCGAAGATAGCCAGCATTTTACGACAGTATATAGAAGCGCTCCAAGAAATTTGTTTGCTCTTTCTCATATGCGATGTAAAAACTCGGAAAAAGTGATTTATTACAATTTCGGATGGGTTGGGTAAAACAAATTAGCTATCTCTCCATATATTGTTACTTCAAGTTAAAGATCTACACGCACAGCAGGGGTAGGAAGTTTGTAATTGTAAAATAAAGTAGATTTGAAAGAAATCATTCTCAAACTAGATTTTTTAGTGGTTTAATTTTTTTTAAATGTATTTTTTTTTGTAGTGTTATGTTACTGGTGTCGAATATATCGGAGCCACTAGAATTATAACAGCTTTGTTTGGGAAATGTTTCAAGGTTGAATTGAAAGGGAATTAGAAATGGAAGAGGAAGGTTGTGAAGTACCTGGCTATTCAGATCTAGTCACTAAACATTTCAAGTTGGTCTCTGACCAGGGCGGTTTATAGGTAAGTGACAACAAGAATAAGTATGCGTTGGCATATTTAATAATTTTCCATGCTTGATTCAAATAAAATTACTCACATATATTAAGAAAGTATGTAGTGCTTTAAAAAGAAACAAATTTCACAAATAAGGTCGACGAGCTAATTTTCCTGATTCCAAAAAAAAACACAATTTTTTTTTTTTTACATGAATACCGCACAAGAGTCTCAACTGCTCCCAACCGTCTAGAGCCAGTGAGACTATGGCATCCCCAAGTAGGGTATGTTGTGAGGCTGAAGGTACTGGGAGGGGGGAAGGAGATTGGGAAGAGGAAGGTTGGGAAGTACCTGGCCATTCAGATCTGGTCACCAAACACGGCTATAGCCATTTCAAGCAACGTTTCGATTCTGAATAGTGGTCTTTCACCAGGGCGATACTTAAAGTATCTACCACTCTGGAACGTGCCGCAAAATATACTTTTTATTATTTTCATATGAATTAAATGTGTTATGACACATATAAATTAAATAAAAGTTATTGGCGCACGCCGGGTTTGAACCCGCAACCTTTGGATTCGTAGTCGAGCGTCTTACCACTCGACTATGGAGGTCAATAAATAAAATAAGTTTGTACACAGATTAGTTAAGAGTTAAATCGTAAAAGCTTAATAAAATCACTATAATTGTTCTCCAAACGGCCGACTGACGTTATTCAACAGAAGAATCAACAGATATATCAATTTTATCTAAATTGTTAAAATTTGTGACATTTAAATATGTACTGAAAAAAAATAGTCTCTATGTGTTCTTTCGACTGTGGCACGATTATGAGTGAAGGAACCCAATCAGATTTTGAAACTCTTAGTAACAATGTCGAAAAAACACGAAGCACACAAAAATAAATATGCCGTACTGTTGACCTGGCGATGTGTGAAGGTTAGACAAGCGTAGCTAAATACTTCTCGACCATTATTACCGAATCATTCGATACAACACTTGAGTTTAGCAGTGGGGCGAAGGGCGGTGAACTTCGTGAGTACTTTCTTAGTCAGGTACTTGGTCTGAATAGCCGAGAGCAACAGACGATTTATCCCACTGTGATTTGTACTACTTCAACCGAAATCACTCCTCAGTTTTATCTCCCGAGTTTGATGGCATTAGTAACACATTAATATTGTCAGGTCTGTATTGAGGCTAATCTCCCGGTGAAAATATCGTGAAATGAACACCCTATTGAATTGGAAATTGAAATATGAATTTATTGGTGTGGAAATTGCGAGTACCTACTATTTTTCAAACGGGAAGGTGACATTGATATGTTTTTTTACTCAGCTGTCGATACAGTAGGAACCATTCCAAAGAAAAGAATAATGTATTTTATATCATTTCTACTGAAGATTGAGAAATATGGTGCTTATCCTCATTTTTGGTGAGATTTATTACATGAGACCTAATTGTGTCAATCAAAGTATTCTCGTTTGTATATCTGTTGAAATATTGAAAATCATAAACATCCACAAACTTCTGAAAACATTATCAATACAACAGGTCCGAAATTTTCATTTTAAAATATCTTTCTACAAAAAAAATATTGAAAAATAACTTTGACAATTCTCGTTTATATTATTTATAAGATAAGTATTTTAAAAAGTTTATTACATTTCTAATTCAAAAAACATTGGTTCATTTAAAAAAAAAACAACTTGTTTTTGCTCTTTGTACGGAAAGAAATTTATTTTTAATGCATAATACAGTTTTTAACAAAAAACATTTTGTTACAAAAAGACTTATTTAAAATGCGTTAGATATGCACCCATTAAAAGCAAGTTATAACGATGGTCGAATTTGAAATGTTATTTTTAGAGATCTGAATATAATATCATTTAATAAGATTTTGTAATGTATGCCCAACATTGTTTTTAACTAAAGTATTAAATCATATTTAATTACACCTGCAACATTGTACTGTTTTTAGTTGTATACACAATATTACTCACCTTAAATGCCAAATTCAATTTATTTCTTATTATGTAGAAACTATATTGTACTAGGTTTCTAATTAACTACTTTTGCAAATTGTCATCCCAACACAGGCGTACGCCTACTGGGATGAGCAATATACCAACCAATAAAAAATATGTTCTAGTAAAATAATAATGTTGTAGCTACGCAAGATAATATTGTTCAATCTACTTCGTTTTCTTCTGAGATAAGCACTAACTAATATTTCTGTGAATCTTAATCCATATCAATAAAAAGCACGTAGTAACAGTGACATGAATATAATTTTTTGAATAAATAAACTCACAAAAATTGGAACGACTTACCAGTTTAATAAATGTATATTTCTAGGAACAGGTACGGCATATAATTTAATTTAAAAAACGGAGGATCCATTTGATGTTCAGAAAAAGAACGTAGATTTTTTTAACTTTCATAAAACTGACTCCCTTGATTTCAGAGTTGTCATATCCTTGACTATAGGTCAAAGGTCGCAGGTATTTGGGGCTTCTCGTAGAGCGGAAAGTAGTTTCAGCAGCACCCTGCTAATTCTTCCTTCCAGAATCGAATGGTTCCATTACTTACAGTTGTGTAAACATTATAATAAAAAGTAAACAATATTTTATTAATTAAAAACGATTGCAAACACTCCCGACATACCCAACCTGTAATTTAATGTATTATGATAATGAATTGATTTGTTTGTCGAGGATTAAGCCCGCAACATCGTGGTTGGGAACCCGACACCTTAGACTACTAGGCCACATACAATTCAGATATAAAAACGAAGTTTGCAAGTACGAAACAACCTTGAAGTAACAATATATGGAGAAAGAGCTAATTCTTTTTACCCAACGTATACAAATTTGGGATAAATCACTTTCTCCGGGTTTTTACGTCGTACACCATGAGAAAGAAAGAGACAACAAAATCTCCCAAATTATCACACCGCTTTAAAGTATTGTTCGAATGTTATTCGTGTCCCGGGTCTCCGTTGGGTCCGCCCAAACGTTTTGACACGCGAAATAAATGAACATAACTCAACGGTTTCTTAGGTTACATGCTATATTTTTGTTTATGACAATACTGTGGGAAAGTGGTTATACTAATAAACAAAAACATTATGTCGACATGTGCTATGAATGGATGTATAAATACCCTAACCCTAGAGTCCTAGCCACGCTTAGGTCTGGCCGAGTCCGGCAAAACTCATCAAAACTGACTACAGCAGCGCTCTCTCTTGTATATTATTGCTCTGAGGAAACAACCTATGTTCTCCTTTCTTGCTTTTTATTCCGCATCCACAACATTCGATAAATTAAGGTGCTATAATCCCGCTGGCTCTGAGCCGTTAAACTGTGTAGTGTATTGGTTAATCACATTTTGTGTTATTCATATAAAAAAATGTAAAACAATGTACTACCCATTTTTATGTAAAAATATTAGTTTGAGAAATGCAATGTAAATAAACGAAGCTATTCGGAATAGTTATGACTTATAACATATCAACCCCCTGAGTAGATATCATATAAATCGAAGAAAGGTATTAGCGACTCTACAGTTTGTATTTATTAAAATGCTTAAACTACTCTAAGTACTCTTTCATCAACTATAAATAATTTTCTTTGTGAGTACGTACGTATGTACGAGTGTTTTTAATCATTAAAAACAACTTTTAAACTTTATGTTTTCAAATCTTTACCTACCTACAAGTATGTATACTCAATGTATTTGTAAATATTTTAATAATTTTGAAATGAGTGGATTAAAACAACATTTTTTTGTAATTTGAGTTATATTCCGTGATTTTTCACGGGTAACAACTAGAAAATTAATAAAATAATAATTCACTGTATTGTTCATTCCAGTTTTGTTCTTTTGATTCCTTTTTTACGAAGAAACATAATATAAACCATTGGCTCTACTTCATGCGCATAAAAAAATTTCTTTTATACATGCCGACCACTCGGTTTAAGAAAGCCGACGAAATAAAACGACATAATAGGAAACTGTAATAATTTCAGCAAGCTGACTGAGATGAATGGCTGAGAGAAATTGAATCGGTTTTCAAGGTAAAAATTTATAAAAAAACAAAAGGTTTACCTACGTCATAACGAAGTTCTTCTCAATAATTACTTACGAGACAGTCCACGAAACAATACCGACGAATTTAATAATAACTGATTATAAAACACAACGTTTTATTCTTTTCCGAGGGTATTGTTTTCTCACAGACCACAGCTAGGGTCTATCACCAAGCCAGTTCTGCGTACTATAGATATAAATGACTGACTTTGTTTCATGAGGTAGAAGGTTCTTTTCTCGCCTAGATATTATAAAGGAAAATGAAATAATAACTTTTTATAAGATTTTATTTTAATTTTGATGACCAACCGGTTTCGCTTAACCTAAGCACTATCAGGGTGCAAAATTAAACAAAAAATACGTAGTGTGTGGTTACTCGTACATACAGAGGGAGAACGCAATATAAAATAAAATACTAGAACAGTAAGAAGAATAACATTTAATTTGTAACAAAGCAACAGAGAGAAAGAGACCGATAATATGAAATAAAAGAGTCAAAAAGACAACTAAGAAGGTGATAAAAGAATAATGATTAATTTTATGAGTTTACGAGAAATATACATAATTTTGAACTGATAGAAAATTTTCCTGATTATTAGGCATATGACTATTAATTTTAATGACTTTCTTTATTTCTAGTGCTTCTATTTTTATTTATTATTTCATTTTCATTAAATATGTCAAACCACAAAGTGATTGCTTTAATACGAAAATATTACATATTATATATTAACTTCTCCTTCCTCTCCTCACTACCTTCAGCCTCACAACATACCCTAATTGGGGATACCATAGTCTCACTGGCTCTATACGGTTGGGAGCAGTTGAGACTCTTGTGCGGTATTCGCTATTAAAAAAAAACTATTTATTATCAATAATTGATTTTTATTAATTCACTAGCTTAACATCTACGCCCACGATTTTGATAGAAAAACGTAGAAAAAAGCAGTTAAAAAGCGGTTGACTGGATATTTCAATGCGCCATAGCTCATTATGTAAATGACGCCGATGAATAAGCATTGTCCTATTTTTTAGGTACACGGTCAAAGTGATACTAGTTTTACTATCCGACTTTTGACTAGGACTTTTGTTAATAGAAATACAAAATAAACGATGCTTAAATTATTTATTTTGATTTTCGGTTGATCGTTTTGGACACTTGAAAAATATATAAATGGCATCTTGCCTTAATTAAAAAAAGTTAAGTGGATATTGCACACTCCATAACTCATGATTGAAATAGTATTTGTCTCTGAGAATAGTGGTGATACTAACCTTGAAATTATATACAGAATATTATGCAGTCTAAATGTCATACCGCATACTCAGAATAAAATAGATCTTTTGCTTTTATACTAATTACAGATGTATGAAACCTCTCTCTCTAAGTGTTGTGATGTTTTGATATGTTTGAAAGTCTTGCAAAATGACTTTTATACCTGTTATAACAAACACTGATAATTTAATTATATTATTATGCCTGCAATTTCTTCAAATTTAGGTACACATTTGATTAAAAAAACTATTTGTTTCGTATTTCAATATCATGTCCTCTGCAAAACTGTGCCTTGCACCAAAAAAAAAAAAATTGAATAATTATCTGAAGTGACCTGCCAGGTGAGTTTTCTTCTGTATATTATCTCCATACATAATATAAATAAATACTAGTATGCCATATCGTCACTGGAAAGGCAAAAGGGCTCAAGCGAAACTTTGGTCAAAAATTAGTTAAATATGCAGTTTTAATCATTTTTTTTCTGGGTCGAATGCTCTGACTCTTGTTTGATTCTGAAGACTTTTGTGGCCCTTCGGCCTTTTAAAATATATTCACAATTTGGGAGGAGGCCTGAGTTTTGAGTTACCTGAATTAACTTTTTTTTTCAAAATCCAACCAGGTACTGAAGACTTGAATTTTATAGTAAAACAGAAACAAACTTTAACGTACTCTGGTATTTACTTCCTAAAATGGAGCTTCAGCCCCTTTAGTATTTCTTATATGTAGTTAGTAATACGATATAGTCTAGGAATTAAGATTTCTACAGCGCCCTTGAGATGATTTTTTACGTAAACCACGCTACACAAATTATCAAAATGTTATTCTTATTATTACCTTATTTAAATTAATATCATTTTCATGAAGGTACTTACATAATAAATTAATTCCTTTTTTAATACATCCGATCCTTTATTTTCGTATTGCCTGGCTATCGAAATAACGAAAAATATAAAGGTACTCCATTGCACATATGGGTTTAATAATTTTCTATAGCATTAATATGGAAAAAATAAGTTATTAATAGGACACATCAATAAGGAAAATGCAAAAAAAAAAAAAATGTGTCCAAAAGTATTTATTTATTACTTAAATTTACTAAAGAACGATTTAAAGGCTAAATCATTTTTCATATAGAAATTTCCCTTAAAAACAAACCCATTAATTAATTTTCGCAGTGGTTACTTCATATTTTCCTTCAACAGCGAATTAATTAAGACGAGTTTCAAATAATTAATTGACTTCCAAATAAAAATTAGCCGTTCTAATTTATTAAAGTGTTAAACAAGAAACGTGACACTTATATCGACCACTTGTGTCCGGGAAGGCGTCAGGAGAAATAAATTAAAAGTTCCATCCGTTAAACTGGTTACGCTAGATAAACGTGCATTATACCGGCGGTACCTACTTCCGCCTCACCCCACAGCGCCCGACACGGGGTATTCGTCTCCCACCACCCCCCGGGAAGGCTATATAAAGCGCGGGAAAGCCTCCCTTAACCAGTCTATCTCCTGCTCTCAAAGTGGAACTACTCCTGAATAACTCTCAGTGATACTACGCTAGCGAGAATACGAGAATAACGAGATATAACACAGATACTTGATAATTTTATTTCAACCAGTTTGTTTAAAATTCGATTTGTTACTAGAAGAAAAGTGAATTGATACATCCGATCACTATTGAAACTTGTGAAAACTTTGTTTTGAACTTTGAATATTTGACTTAACTGCTGTGTTAATGTTAAAAGTGGTGTTTTCAAACTAAGAAAATACCATCTCCAATTCTACCTTTGCCGGCCATAGTCGTGTGGCCACCAATGGAGGACGTAGAAACAGTGAAAGGAGCCCGGCTCTTGAGGGCTCTGGGCCGCAGACTAGGCAGGTCCCGACAACAGGACGAGGACTGCAGGTCCTCCAGCACGGACTCCAACTCCAGCCAGTCCCACACCAGCTCCGCCATGTCCCCCGACACCCGGGAGGCCTACTCCAGCAGCGACACCGGCAGCGACGACTCTCCCGAGCGGAGAAGGCGCCACCGGTCCACCACCTCCTCGTTCAGAAAGGTGTTCCAGAACCTCAGCATCTCTTCCCGCTCTCACTCCTGCAGCAGCGGGAGCTCCGACTCCGACAAGTCCCGCTCGAGGGGCAGCAAGAAGAGTCCCCAGCCCAAGAAGATCCTGCGCCCCCCGGTGACCTACACCTACGTGCGTGGCCTGTCCGGCCTGCCCACCCAGCGAGTCCCCGTGGGCCGCAACTCTTACGCCACCCCTCGGCTCGTGCTCTCCGGCCTCAACCGATAGACTCCCGTGACGGACCTCTGAATATCCAAAAACTTCTTTCGCCGTGTGCCATCATCAAAACCCCCATTTCATCAAATTGAAGACTTTATCACCTCCTAGTATTTTAATTTAGATGATATAAGTATTGATAAGTTAGAACTGAAGAGAGTGATAGCCTTGTGTATTGTGTCAAAAAGATTTGACTAGATTAATGAACTGTTGAGTATTTGCTTGCATCAGTTTTTTCAACATCTAAGATTATGAACTAGTGAAATATATGTTAATTTTCATTGTGTATTTCTGTTCGATAGGAAAACAATGTGTAATGGTAGGTTCTTCAAACACTCTGTAGGTATGATTTGTGTCAATATGTTAATTTGATTAATTCATTACCAGAAAATATCATTATTATATGTAGTTATTCACCATTAGATAAGTATCCTAATTATACTAAACATATTCTAACGGTACTTTGACAGTGATATCTAAGTATAATGAGTTAATTCTTGGCATTGTCTTATTGTAAAACCATTTGAAGTCAATTATTGAAAAATTGAAAACGAAAAGTTTCGCTTACGCGATAACTTTTTACTTACAACAATTTTTGTATCAAAGGAAATTGTTTGAATTGGACCAACTTGAAACTTAGGAAAATTCCACGTCACTGTTGTTCAGTTGTGATAAAACAATATAATGTGATACTGACCGCGTGCAAGCCCCCCATACTCGTATACTGTACTGAGTTTTGTAAGAAGAGTAGATGTCAAAGTAAAGTATTGACAGTATAGGTAGAAGAAAATAGAAGCGATTTCTTATTGAACATTGTTGTAAAGTAAGGAAAGTTAGTTGAAAAGACTGCATTGCAAACAATTTTATACAAATGAAGGAATCTTTTCTCACTGAGTGTCGATTGAATTGTAATTGAAAAATATTAAATTAATGTTTTTGATTCAATTAACGATGTAGAAATAAGGTTTCCCCCTTGAAATGTTTAGTGCCTTTGGTCTTGTGGAAAATCCTTAATGTATGTAAACAGTAAAATCATACATATTCGGTTAGAGAAAGTAGATAAATTCCTATAATAATGTCTAATTTTCTTTCTCACACCCTTTTATCAAATTCATAATTAAATACATTTTTTCGGAAATAGTAAATAGATAGATCACAAATTCATTCACTTAAATATTTAAATCCTTTTTCATATCAATGATTTTCCAAAAAACCTTCATTATTTAGTCAAAAATTTTGCACATAGCCTTAAAAATGTATATTTAATAAGATGGCCTGTTGATAACAATGTTTGTAAAATTGTAATGAAAATGTGGATTGAAGCACCAAATGAATATACATTCTAAACGGTATTTGTTTGGTCATCGATAATAAACCAATCTATAAAATTATTTTCGTCTTTCATTTTAATAAAACTGACTGTATACTTGTCACACTATTCCTAGATACTACGAATCACATATAACAAATTGTGTGATAGAATGAGATTAATAAATATACATATTATATCTAAACAACAATAAAAAAAAACATTCAAACACGTTAATTATAAAAACACACACATTAAAAGTGATTATACTTTTATTTTTAGTTTGTCTTCTTCCTTCTGTTCGATAATATTAACATTTTACTTATATTTTAATACCATGGTATTGAACTAAAACCTTCAAGCTGATAAAGGAAATATATTATGTGGGTAAGTAGTGTAAGTACCGGGTCAAAGCTCAATGCAGAATTTATTCAAACTTCTTTTTTTCAATTTCATAACCCGGGAATAAGATATCATTTTTTTTCAAAATGACGCATAACACAGGACGCCCGAGGGAGACATGGAACGATCAAGTGAATCAAATACTTGAATCGGGACATGTGAAGAGTCAGAATAACAGAAGATTATGTATGAGACGATGTATGAATGTGAATGAAGCAAGGAGTGTGTGCCAAGACAGAGTTTAATGGCAGTTCGTCCTCTCTGCCTACCTCTGCGGGAAAACGGCGTGATGGTTAGTTGGTTGGTTATACAGGACAAAGGACAATTTTATAAAATTTGATTTAATGCCGCTGACTCCAAAACATTCAACTATTTTTTTTTAATGTATCATGATAAGTTCATAGTACACAACAATTAATCTTTTAGTTTTATAAAGATACGGAGCTAAGGTTGATCATAATATGAATTTTAAATTTTCACATAATAGTGAATTTCATATTCATCCCTTATCAAAAACATCAAAAGTAAATGAGCTATTACTCACTGAACTAGTGTGATATTTCACCTCAAGTGCGCTTGAATAACCGACATCTTCCATACGAGGCAAATATTCTCTGTTTGCCACAATACGCACTACTGAAGGAGTGCGTTAAAAAAAAACAATAAAGGCGTTAACTGAGTATGTTTGGGTGAAGAATCACATCTAAAATTATATATCAGGTCTGTGAAACTTTTAAAGTAAAAGTCTCTATCTCTTAACGCCCATTAACGTGCGAGAATTATCAAAAACGTTAAGTTTATGGTCACGGAAACGAGCGTTAAAAGATTGAAGCTTAGGTCTCAGATTTGGTACATTCTATTTTTTTTAAAGGATGGCGAATCTCGTATCACACCTACATAGGCATGCTACTTCTGAAAATCAGATCTTATTGAAGTGTATTTTGTAATACAATATGCATGCAATTTAGTATTGTCGTCGGATGGTTTAAGTATCTAGAGAAAATATTATGTCTTATTGTTCCTACAAACATTATTAAAGAAGGAAAAATATTTCCATGAACTTTCATAACAATATACCTTGCTAATATAAAATTTCTGAAAAGCATTCGTTTTAAACTGTCATGATAAATTATTTTCAAAAAAACTATTTAATCAATGGATCAAACTGGAAAAAAATCATTTATTACATCTTCAAACACCAAGTGCATTAGAGGAACACGGGGTCTTAAGATTGTCGGAATAGTTTGGCAATTATCACATTTTTATGATAATTTTAATTGTGTGAACATTTATCTTTCAGGGGAGGTACCTAAATATTTTTTAAATACTTTTGTTTATGGCTGCGAGCACTACACGAAATGTTAAGAACGTTTTTGGATCTGCGTCATCAGTGTGTAAAGAACGAAAAAGTAATATCCAAATCCAACTTTCTTGAGCCGTATTATAAATATAAAAATGGGAACATCGAAATTAGTTCGCTAAAATATCCACCCCTCAAAATATGGCTTAAGGTACAAACTTCCGGCCGTTCGAAAATGCTGTTTTATTCTCAGGTTTTTTTCTGTTTTAATATTGTAATGGTATTTAAATTACAATTTCATTTGATTCACAAGTCTAAGATCAATCGTAAATTTAACTTAACAATGTTAATTTTATTATAGTCAGTAGCATTTGCGAAAAATATATTTATAGGATAAGGGGGTTCGATAGAATAGGTCAAATTCTTTAAGTATCCATAATATAATCAAGGTATTAGAGTTTTCTTCTCTTCGTAGCTAATAAAATTGCTCAATTTTCGGTCCTTCGACGAAGAAATTCTAAATTAATTACACCTATATATCCACATATCGATGTTTGGTTTAGTGTCCAAGTTTCCATTCTATCTTTATTTTATGTCAATATGTTTTATAAAGTTTATGAATTATTATTTATCGTAATTTGTCTTACAGCATCCAATATATCAGGCTCTTATAAATTCATGAAAAATGTAATGGTTTTCCAGACAAATGGAAATTATGCAGATTATTTTAGTTGCAAATTGCTTTGCCATTTTCTTCAATCCACAACTTCCTCTGATACCGGGGATACTATAAAACCACCGGCTTTGGGGAGAAAATACTATTATCATTCATCACATAAAGCTATAGTGTTTTTAAAAAATGCATTGCGAACCATTTTTATGCAATTACCGCTTTAGCGATCGAGGCTATTTTTTTTAATAAATGACGGAAGCATGAATATTAATCTAAAAGAATAAAGCGTTAGAGATTAATCATTCATCATTAATACAACACAATAATAATGTTTTGCATGATTTATAAATAAATAAATACATTTTTAAGATGTTATTAGTTGCGATGTTGACAAGATGTACACGACATGAAGATAAATTTAAAAAAAAAATTTTACGTAAACATTTAATGGGTAGCAAAATAAGTATCTTTCGTTATTCGTCATACAATTAATTCAATACATTGTTTTTTTATTATTCAGAAGTTTTGAAAACGAATATTTTCGTTATTAAAATGTTTCGGTTACACACATCACTTGTAATCTGAGAATGTTTAAGAAAATACATTAATGAGTTTATTTTTAAACCCTGTTCTTGACTTTCTAACTCCAAACAAGGTGCTATTAATAACTTACACGGAGTATCATTATTCCTTTTATAAAATTAAGTCTGTGACATCGCAAAATTAAAACTTTCACAGAATGACTTCAGGTGTTTATATATTTTTTCCGACATTTAGATTATCTTACTTCCACTAACTCGTAGAAAAGTTAGAAAAGTTCAGATTGAGGAAATATATTCACGAACGATGACTTTGTCATTTACAAAGCGGGATGATTGTATTCAAAAAGATTTTAAAAGCGAGAATTTTATTACTGGAAATAAAACTGAAAATTGTATTGGCAATAAGCCACTGACATTTGCAAGATTGTAAGATCTACCAAAACAAAATAATTTCACTTTTTCGTAGGTTACTTAATATTACAAAGAAGAAAAAACATTTATATTATGTTGCTTATTTAAAACAATATCTCCTTTCCAATAAATTATACGGAAAGAAAAACAAAAGGTCCAAGGTGATAATGTAGCCACCGAACTTAACCAACAAATATAAAAATCTTTTTTGTTATCGGTGAACTAAAAAACATTAGACTTTCATCATAATAGAAGAATGATAGTTTTTAGTAAAAAATGTTTTGTGTTCCAGAAATAGCCACAAATCCTCAACATACAAAATAATTGAGGTAAGTGTTAAAAAAGTGGAGAAAAGTGCGAACACTTTTATCCGTAAATACATCGTCTCATCCATATTTTTCTGTTATTCTGACTCTATACTCTGACTCAAGTGTTTGGTTCACTTGATCGTGCCATGTCTTCCTCGGGCGTCCCCGACTTCTTCATCCATTCACTTTCACGTCATATATTCTTTTCACACTCGTTTCTTCGTTCATTCGGTCTACATGCCCAAACCATTCATGAATCTATTTATAACGCTTACATCAACCTTGCATTCTTTCTGGATATCCACATTCTTAACACGGGGTCATTCATAGTTAGTTCTCAGGGATCTCATTTCTACAGCATTCAGTCTACTTTAATCCTTCCTCTTCCAGTTTTATGACTCACTGCCATACATCAGGGTTGATATAAGAATTTTATTGTGGACTGTAGATTTGCTTCTTTTGACAATATTTTACACATGACATAAACCCTGGGTAATATCTCAAACCTCAAATAAGGAGCTAATATTAAAATAAACGTTTAGTTCAAATAATCTAAAAGAATTATTTTAATGTCTCCAAAAATATGTGAAACTGTAAAAATAGTTTTATTTACACTAACCCTTTTACTATAATTCGATTGTTAACAGTGCCTTTGAAGTATGTTAGCCAAATAGGTGAGTACTATAAAAAACATTTACATTATTAACAATGAAACATTAAGGGTGTAAACTTTTGATACATGGAACTGATATTAATTCAAATTACAAAATTTAAAAATATTTTATTCTATTCTTCATCTACCTAATTAAGTAGGTACCTAAATATAATGTATTTTAACAGATATTATTCTACAGTTAAAACTAATTTTTTTTCTTGGTGAGTCAAATTTCTTCCCGCGATTCTTCACGGGTTACGACTAGTTATTTATTATATTGGCTAATGATATTATAATTATAGGTTAAAGAAGCACAGTGAAAAAACTAGAATAATTTATTACATTTCCTTCATATAAAGCAGTTTTTAAAATAAATTTTAGATTTATAATGTATGCCCTAATAATGACACAAATAGTGTCATAACTAGTTGGCGTACGTAAAAATAAATTAACTCGTTCATAAGAACAGATTATCTCTACAAACTAATACTTGAAATTCATGTGTACAATGTAGGTACATTTTACGTCAGCATCAACATCTCTATGCAAGGAATGCAAGACAAAGATCTCTTAACATAGAATTTCTGACATTCGCGAAGAGAAAAGAATTCTATTTTAAGCCCAGCTAACTCCGTTATGTTTGAGAGAGAGAATATTACGAGGGAAATAGTGAAATTCTGATGGAGGAAAGGAGGACCCCCCGGTGGCCTAGACAAGAAGGTACTAAGATAATAGAATACAGTGCTCCTGAATAGAAAATTATAATCGGCATATAATGTTATCATCGTTAAAGGGAGTTACTTGAATATTTCCAGCCATCTAGTGGCTTAGCATTTAGTTTATGTAAGACTGTTTTAAAATTAAACGTTACTTTTGTCAAATGTATTGCAATCCGTATTTACCAAAGGCTTGTGGCGTAAAGATGTAAGTCTGTGTATTTTTATTACTTATTTTCTATAAATTTCACAGCTTTACAGCATATACCTCGAACTCATGTGCTGAGTTGTTTTGGGCTGCTGCCTGTAGGGTAAAGATTGCCCTGATGATAGCCAACGTTCGAGAGGAGAGAGATCTAGAAGAAGAATAAAACAGCATCTACGGATCCTACGGATATCATGTCCTTAATACTTTTCAATTGTTTCAATAAGAAAACAGTATAAACCCTATTTTACACAAGGGAAGTAAGATACTTATTTTTTTGCTTTAGCAAGAAAACAATTTTTAAGAAAAGCTTAAATTGAATATCATTGCCATCGATAATATTCTCAAAAACACAATACTGAAAGATATTTTTATACAGTCTATAATAAAAACATGTTCTTAAACTTGGTGGAGGTAAAAGATTTTATTTTTATACCATGTAAGAAAATTAATAACAAGATACCAAAATAATTTTCTTTTCTCGTTCGGAAGCTTAACTAGACTTTCCTAAGCACGGACTTACTTGTTTTCATCTTCCAAAATAAATAAAATCCATACAAACATATTTTTTCTAGTTAAATGATTTTTAAATAGAAAGTTTTTTTTAACGTTCAACAGAATCTTTTCAGAAAGTTTTTTTTAAGTATATTGACGTTTCTTGAGTTCCTGATTTCAGAATTTTGAAATTATTTGATTGAATGTAGGTGACGATTAGTTTTACAATAGCAGTTTGTAAATCGAAACAGTGCTACAAGTTATTTTATTAAAAGTAAAACGATATTAACAGCTCTAAATAAGCACTTTTATTTATTACCGCTAAATCGTCTTTAAACGAGGTAAAAATGTTACGCGTGGTATTATAGGTCGGAATAGCGAAAAACTTGCCTTATAACCACTGCTTATGCGTGTATAATTTAAACCAACGCTGAACCGGCGCGTAAAAATCTAATAAATAAGACGTCGTTATGTATTTTTTATAGACTAAAATATATTATTTTGACAGCATTTAATTTGCTACATGTTGGAGATGAAACTTTTTCAATGAGGCAGGTAGTATGTATTTCGTTTCTCATTAACTTCCACTGCTGATGCAATACGTAAAGATGGATACTTTTATTAACGTTCAGCATTTTTTTATAATTTTTTTTTTTATACGAATACCGCACAAGAGTCCCAACTGCTCCCAACCGTCTAGAGCCAGTGAGACTATGGCATCCCCAAGTAGGGTATGTTGTGAGGCTGAAGGTACTGGGGAGGGGAAGGAGATTGGGAAGAGGAAGGTTGGGAAGTACCTGGCTATTCAGATCTGGTCACCAAACAAGGCTATAGCCATTTCAAGCAACGTTTCGATTCTGAATGGTGGTCTTTCACCAGAGCGATACTTAAAGTATCTACCACTCTGGAACGTGCCGCAAATATACTTTTTTATTATTTTTATATGAATTAAATGTGTTATGACACATATTGATTAAATAAAAGTTATTGGCGCACGCCGGGTTTGAACCCGCGACCTTTGGATTCGTAGTCGAGCGTTTTACCACTCGACTATGGAGGCCGTCAAAGCATATTTGTTGTACAACAATTACAATTCAACACATGCTCATACTTGGCAGACACGAATTCAATAACTTTATTACCAACGTACCTAACGTAAGAAAATATAATAATGTCTGGAATTATTATCAAAGATTTTTATATTAATTGGTACCTATGTACGTAAATTATAGTAACTTTCTTCAACATGATAAACATTATTTTGTTTAACCGAGTTATCCGAGTTACGAAACTTTTTTTTAAATTGTACAATTGAAATATTTCAAACCCATATTATGGGGTTTAGTCTAATTTTGTGACAATTAAAAAAACCGATAATTCAAATCTAATCCTATTTTTAATTGTACGAGTATGATGTTGACAATTTTAACATAGAAATAAATATATTTTTAAAATTGCATTGAATCATAATTTCCAACCCCTGAGAACCTCGTAGTAGGTTTGCGGTTCCAGAACCTGTGTGCAATGTGCAGTTTGCACTATGCACTATGCAGTGGCTTCGATCACAACGGCCGCATTGCAGTGATACAAGAGCAGCCTACAGTAGCCCCGTGGCCTCCATCCCCTTCATCCCTTGCGCAAGGGTACATCGCACCCGGGTTCAACGGCCCGCCACGTAGATCGATCGACACAGCGGCCACTTCATCTCACGTCCTATTCTGCGCCATTTATTTGTGGTTTATTGTTGCATTATACGGTCGCACATCTCGTTTCTTTACCTTTTGTACAGGGTGGAGAGCATCCAACACAAAAATACAAGTTTTAAAATTAATTAAAAGATATCTACCATTCCGACGTTTACATTTTGATGGTCTCCATGGTCGAGTGGTAAGACGCTCGACCATGAATCCAAAGGTCGCAGGGTTCAAAGCCGGCGTTCGCCAATAACTTTCATTTAATTATTATGTGTCATAACACATTTAATTCATATAAAAATAATAATTAGTATATTTGCGGCATGTTCCAGAGTGGTAGATACTCAAAGTATCGCCCTGGTGAAAGACCACCATTCAGAATCGAAACATTGCTTAAAATGGCCTTAGCCGTGTTTGGTGACCAGATCTGAATAGCCAGGTACTTCCCCTCCCTACTACCTTCAGCCTCACAACATACCCTATTTGGGGATGCCATAGTCTCACTGGCTCTAGACGGTTGGGAGCAGTTGAGACACTTGTGCGGTATTCGAATAAAAAAAATAAAACTAAAAGTTTTTAAC
Organism: Drusus annulatus; assembly: GCA_022651775.1. Taxonomy (NCBI): domain Eukaryota; kingdom Metazoa; phylum Arthropoda; class Insecta; order Trichoptera; family Limnephilidae; genus Drusus; species Drusus annulatus. Next base: position 911,367 of record JAGWCC010000132.1, read on the forward strand.
AGTTAGTTTTTTCAATGTATTTTCTTTAAACAAACAATTATCCAAAAACTTAACATCAAATTTTAAATATTATTTTACTTGACATAATTTTGATATACTCCAAATAAAGTCGACCCCTCTGGGTCGACTTACTCAATCTAGAAGGAAAAAAAAATCTCTGTTTTTTTTGTAAAAACAAATTGGCTGTTAATACTAATAAACATAGTAGTTGAGGTGAAATTAAGCGCACTTGAGGTGAAATATCGCAAAACTGCGCTAAGCAAGTTCACTGTTATTATTATAAGTTTGACTACTAAATTAGGTTTTTCATCACGATAGATAATTTTTTTCACCGGTTGAGTGGACTACGCATCGGATTCCAACCCGGTCGCCGTAGGTTTAATTCCTCTGCTAGATAAATTCTCCATCTTTGCACAAGCAACATCTTCCGCCTATTGTCATGGCGGTAGGAGTTTTTCAAATATTGTCAGGTTATACGTAACTTTGAAGAAAAATAACCTGATAATTTAGAAGAAAAAGTTATGGAAATGTCATGATATCAAAGTTTACTGCTTATTTTTTGCTGCTTAAACTCTTTGAAGAAATGTGAAAAACATCAGACTGGCAAAAGTAACATTATCTTAAAATAATAACGCTGTTTGATCATATCATTAATTAAATCGGTAATCTACTCAAACAGATAAGGTAGATATTTTAGTAAATGGATCCTTGATAGAACAATTTTGTTTTATGCATTCAAAGGTAATTTTGAAAAATCTTACTATACCTGCTAATTTACCGGTATCTTTGCTAATAATCTGCATTTATTAAATATTAAACGATTTTTTTTATTTTTTTATTTTATAATATTAATATTTTTAGATTACCCACTCTGTAGATGTACCACATAATAATTCATGTCCGGACTGGTCTTGTTTGTTTGGGCCTAATTTGACGGGGATCAAACGAATTTAAAAACATGTTTTCCACTATAAATAGTTTGCACCTCCAAAAATATAACAATATTCCGACTAACTCAAATACCACCCGAATCAATTATTCATGGAAAGAGTTTGAAAACATTTTGTTGAACAAAAAAGGTTCAATTAACTCTATTCTGGGAAAGTAGAATAAACAATTGCCTGCTAAAAGGGATAAATAGGGTTGATGCATTGCATGTAGAATTTTATCTGATCGTAGGAAGCGGTCACATTCTTAAATAGATTGAATGAAAAAGAAACTTTGTTTTTATCACTAAATTATTACCCGGTAAATTTCAAAGAATTCACATAGAAAAAAATATGCCAAGTTGGCAATAATACAAAGAAAAGTGAAAATATTTTGATTCGGAGTTTATAGAGATAGTTTAGGGTTTATTTCATTTGATATATTTTTTATAAATCTTTGTTTCAGTCTAACTTCTGTCGGCAGAATATTTATTTTATTTGATTTAAATATATTTATATATATATCATAAAACGAAATATATTAATTTAAAAGAACTCTTTCTTATAGTGATATCTAGATTTTGATGACGAATTCTGAATTAGGAGAAATTTTTGAAGAATATTTGTGCAACTCCATTTCAGGACAAATAATTTGGGATGTTTTGACAAACATTTTATTCTATGCTGTTTTAAGGATTAAACGCTGATTTTTTTCCATTTGGCAGAAATATATAAAATAACGATGTATGGCCGCGTGTCATTGGCTGGTGATCCCGCACTTATATTATTTCCCCACTTAGGTCGAAGTTCAATAGTTTTTCCATGAATCTGAACCTATTTATGGCTATGTTAGGTAACATTAATTATCTTCCGGTAGTTTGATGGATTTCTAAAATCAATTTCCTATAAAGTCTTTCTCCCACTGGGTATATTCATAGAACGTCAAAAATAAAAAGGAACCTTCAAAGCCTCGAGAGCTAAAATAAACTGGGTACAATGTGGAAATCACATTATACAATTTTGAAAACGATTTCGATTCAAAGAATTTAAAAAAAAATTAAATGTAGGTACAATTCTATAAATAGAAAAAAATATTTTTGAATCAATACCGCAGGATAAAATACGGAGAAAAATGATCGGTGATCGATTCCCGACGAATAGGAAAAATAAAGTTTTTTATTATTTTTTTTATTCGAAAAGAGCTTTTTTGGTTCACAGATGCCTAATGTATGGGTAGATAACTTATTATTAAAACTTTTAACGAGTTGTCCTTTATCCAGTAATACCATCAATATACCTAAAAATATATTTTTACTACGAATTCAAAACAAATAATTATTTTTTATGAACCTATAAAAGTTTTTTAAAACTTGGATTTTTAATAATTTTAAAATTTCCATTGTAATTACAGTTGTGACATGTGTGTAAATTAACTAGTATGCACACATGTTACAACTGATAGATGATACTAGTTTTGTTTGACAATTTTCATCACAAAATTCTTAATTTCCAAAACATAATACTTTTTATCTGTCACTTACAGGGTTCACTCAAACCTAAGTTTTAAGGGTCAGTGCCAAAAAATATACACTTTTCGGGTTTCTAGTACAAGCAAAACTACAAATTCTTTATTTGTCAAATAGAAATAGGTAGATAAGGATTACAGTAAAAAAATTGTGTTCACTGGAAACCTCAAACATTTTTCTAACTACCGATAGAAAATTTGCAGATAAATCATTTTTTGTAGTATTGCTTCTATTAGAATGCTAAAAAATGCTAAGTCATGGTTTCATTTCAAGTATAATACAATGTCTTATTTTTAGAATATTTTAAAATAATGTTTGCGGTCATTACGATATCTAAGAAATTGATTTTATCAATTTGATTACAATCAAATACATAACGACAAACATACTGTCAGAATCAAATTTATTTTTATTAATAATACTTTACTGTGATTAAAAAAAATCTGTAAAATAAACAAAATGTAATCTTCCCAATTGTGTAATGATATGGCTTATTTTGTTTTATTTCAAAACGATAACAGCTACGAATTCCAAAAAATGGTGGTTTCAGACATTTCAATGCGTACCTTATAATGTATTCCAATAACTAATTTTACACCTACATAATTATGCCAAAACACGTTGTTATTTTCATATGGTTTCCAGAAACTCTATCTTAACTTCAGTATTGCAGCATCATTATTTTATACAAGTGTACTTGATGGGTTGCATCGTCATCAATCATATCACCACGATCAGCAACATGAGGGTTCATATTTATAATAATCCATCATACGGCGATGATGTTTATAAAGTTTTTTTTTAAATGCCCTTCTCAGCTTATGATAGGTCAGGAATATCGTGGAAAAATAATATTACTACAGTAAATAGATTAAGTTAAAATTTTGTTTGATTAGGCACATAATTCTGTTTTACTTTGTTATGGTTTGGTGTATTGTTTTGGGTTTAAACATTATTTCAATATTTTTTTTTTTCAAAATTAAATTATCTTTTTAAAGAACAAAATCAGCTTTACAAGAAGTGGAAGAAACAAGACAAACAACAAAAGGATATATAACTCTAGCATCACTTTAAAATAAATTGAGAAATATTTTTAAGGAGGAGTCTTAAACACAAATATTACATCAACAGTTTTCAACGAATCCAAATAACCGAAACCTTATAATCAGCTTTTAATGAGTTTTTTCTGTCAGTAGGAGAAAGATTGGCAGCTGAAAATTCTCACTCTTGGATGACTGTAATACGGTCTACGTGGAACCAAAGGCATGTCAGTCCTTGTATATGGCTAGAACGAAGAAGGGTGAGGTATTAAGAATTATCTCTTGACTAAACATGCAGCGGCAGAACTCAATGGAGTAGGACCGTGAGTCCTTAGAGAGCCTAGCCGGGCAACTAAAGCAACCTTAATTGGGCAAGAGTATTTCCAAATCCATTTAAGTTTGTAAAAATTATACCGATTTATAAATAAAGAAGACTATAAATTGTTTTTCTAACCATCGTCCAATATCTGTGTTATTTATCGGAATTTTCACAGATATCTGAGACGATTATCATAGATAGAATAATGTTGTGGTGTATATCATTTCGTATTTAATATTATCTTTCGATAAATAAATTTTCCCATGTTTGGATTCGTGATTTTATTAATTTTATATTATACTCGTATTTCACAAACATCAAACAGTCAGTAAATGTTAGGACTATTTACAAAAGCTTTTTTCTTATTGATCATTTGAAAAATATGTATCAAACAATATTGCGTGTTGTTTTTTCATTGATAATTTAAATTGTATTCCAAATCTCCATTGTTTATGATTGAAACGGTGTTTCATCAATTACTTGACATCTGAGCTCACTGTGTGAGAGTTTTTACTGCTTCGTGAGAACAGATTTTCTGATTTGTAGTTAGATAGTGCACGGTATTTTTTTTTATCAACAATTTACCAGCAACCGACGTTGCAAAATTATCTTGGAAAATATTAATGTAGTGTCTTCAGAATATTATACTGACACATTTTAACAAATGAGTGTAAAATATGTATATTTTTTAAATAACTAACTACCCCAAAACTACTGCAAAATGTCCAGTTTCCCCGCAGGGGTGGGTAGAAAAGATGGATCGCCATACAATTTTGTCTCGGTCCGCACTCCTTGCTTCATTCACTTTCATACATCGTCTCATACATACTCTTCTGTTATTATGACACTTGACATGGGAAAATAATGTTAATAAAACAAAACACATGGTTTAACCAATTAAAACAAACGGCCAAAATAACCAGCAACCTTGCACACTAACATATTAACTCAAAAAAAAAACCCAGCAATACACACAAATAAAATTTTACTTTCAATTGACTTTATTCAACTTTTTTTGTTCTAATTTTTATTATTTAAAATTGGGAAAACCCATAAAAAGTCATAATCAAAGCATTACTCTCAAGGTGTTGGCATTCATTGACTTGGAATATCTCTGAGAAGCCCCTGGTATTTCGAGTTTTTTTTTTAAATTTACTGTACAAATTAAACATTTTTTACTTAATACTAACTGTAGGTAATATATAAAAAACAACTTATATATAATGTCCTATAATTTCTAGTTTGTGTTAATTACCTCCCTAATTGAGAAAATTCTCGTGCTTAAAGAAGGAGTACTATCATGTGTTACTTTTACTTAAATTTTAATGATAATTGAGAATGATAATCATATCAATATAAACATTTGAATTATTTTAGTGTAAGGCGTATAAGAGAAAAATGAAAATTTTATTTTGAACTATGTTTTATTTACTGTTGGTGTGCGATAAACAAATGTTTACATTTTAGTGTTTTCTTAAAATAATATTTTTTTTATTTTAAACGCTTTTAATTAAATTAGAAAACTAATTAGTCCATAATTATTTTGTTAAGATAAAGCCTAGGTATAGAGATTCATTTTGCACCGGTATACCCAATACCGACTTTATATACGAGTATAAATGTACGTCGGTTATTAAGAGGGAACGTTTTAAAACGTTTCGCATCACTATTACCAGAAATCAAAGCATTTCTTCTTGAGAAGGGTGTTCACTATCCATAACTAACAGACGATCAGTGGATACAAAACTTTGTATTTAATGGTAGACGTTACGTCTCATCTAAATCAGCTTAATCATAAACTTCAAGGGAAAGGAAATACAATTTTTTCGATGTTAGAAAAAGTCATTTCATTCGAAAACAAATTATCTCTTTTCGCTCAAGACTTTGAAAGGGAAACATTGTTTCACTTTCCGAGCCTACTGAAGCATCGCTAAGAAAATAATTTGTCTATTGACAAACACTATTTCACAACAAAACCATTTTAAACATGAGGGAAGCATTTCTCAGCAGGTTTCAGGAATTTAAAAACCATAGAGTGACCTTAGCATTCGTCAAAAACCCTCTTTATGCTACGATAACAGATTTGTTTTTTTTCATTTTGGCATTGACATTGGTATCTTTGAAATACAATTGCTAGATTTAAAAAACAAGGAAATATGGAGCTCTAAATTTTAACATCTTAGTGTTGATTTGAAAATACTGGAGAAAAAAAAAATGTACACAAGTGGTCTGCTTTGAAAGACCTGGAGAAGAAAGACCTGACCATGATCAACACCTGGAATAGTATTTCTGACTCTTATGATAAGCTGAAAAAACTCCCGTCTGCTGTTCTTTCCCTTTTCGTTTCTACATATTCATGCGAACAATCTTTTTCAAGCATAAATTTGATCAAGAGTAAACTGAATCGTGCCTAAAATTAAAAATAACAACATACAAACCTGACATACTCAAACATTTCAAGGAAATGCGAGGACATTGTATTAGGTGTTTGTCAGTCATTGTCATGATTTTAATTTATGGATGCCTTACTTTCATTTTTTTTTATTAATAAATAAAATCTTCATTCAGTATGAAATCAAATTTAATTAAGTGTACCTGTAATTTAATAAAGGTTTAAAATTATAATAAGGGTTTACTATATAAGTAAATAGATTTGACTCTCAATTTTTTTTTATCGTTGCAATGTACATATTTGGCTCTTTGGCGAATAAGTTTGCCGACCACTGCCCTAGATGAATATTGCGTGCAAGTTTTTAAAGATAATGTTTTTGCTGCGAGAAAGTGCGACCCATCAATACCTGAACAAGGGAATCCCTGAGTTTTGAACCGTGGGTCCAATAAAGTAGCTTCAACTTTATCTCATCGCATCTCTTCTATCTTTCTAAATTTAACTTCCATGATTTCTAGAATGACAACGGCCATATGTTTGATTTGCTGGGGTGAATCTTGACTTAAAAGGAATTATGTACAATGAGTATGCATAGCCTTACAGAGAAGTTGCAAAAAGCAAATAAAGTACTTGCAAAATGTCCAGTTTCCGTTAGAGCGATGTGAACTTCTTCCAGGGGTTGAGGTACAATTTGAATATTTCTTACTTCTTGAACAGTTTGGTTAGCAATATGGTGAATATTGCGCAAATGACGATTCATATTAAAGGCATTGCCCCTTTTGGACTGGTAAATCCCAACTTCCTTAAAATAAGCCCATATTTTACTTTATTTTTTCTCATTCAACGGCCAGCCATACTTTTGACCAACAAAGAACTAAAATTAAAGTTTCGAAGTAAACTACAAATGAACATATGAGCGAAACTCCCAACTTAACCAACTTCAATTGAAGTATTTGTTCAATGAACAATGAAGGAAGTTGGAACTGTCGCCAAAAGAAGTAGTTCTTTGAAGTACTTCTTACGAAGTGGTAATAAACAACAAAACAATGCAGAGCAAGAAACGAATCAATCACCATTCTAATAAAATACAGGTATTCTCCTACTAACAAACATTTGCTGCGCTACATACAAGAAACATAACGCAGGAAAGACTTGGATTTAATTTTCATTTACAAAATTATTAATTGTTTTATTGACTCACCTTCTCTGTTGCAACTTATCCAGTTCAACATTCCTTGCCGTAGACTCAGAAACAATGAATTGCTGTTCCTCAATCATACTAATTATGGGTATAATTCTCCAATGTTTAGAATGTCAAGAATCGTTAACTCAAGCCATGGTCTTGAAATTTTTGGTAGCAATCTAAATGATTTTGGTCATTCTTTACGACTCTACCAAAACTTTGACTAGACCATGGCTTGAATGTTCTCTCTTATGTTTATTTTGTCCTATTTTTGTCATCACTTCATTTATTATTATGTATGTGCTATTCATTCTCTGTTGCTCTTTTTTCCATTTCGTTTTTTATATGTCTTTTTTATAATTGGACTTTAGTCCGTTAATGTATAAATGAATAAATAAAACGCAGATATATCAACAGTATGTGGCTATGTACGTGTAGCAATAGTTGCGGGGTCACAACAGCGGCACGGCTTGTTGTGACGTTTCAGCCGGCCGTGACGTCACGGGGTGCGGGGCACGGGCACGGGCACGGGGTAAGTGGGTCAGGCCCGGGCGCGTGCAGCGGGCCCGTCCTCGGAGATCGTCGTCCTTACCCTATGTGGGTCACGGGGCCTGCGGAGCGGGGGGCGGAAGGGAACACGCCTATTTATAGACCGCGCGGTCATTGACTGGAGAGATGGAAATAGAAATGATTCTGCTGCGTATTGATTTTTTTACTTTTTTAAACTGTGTATTTTTTTATGAATAAATGAGGTGAATGCAAAAGCGCATCATCCAAATACATCCGAGGGTAAAGTTTAATATTTTTAAAGGATTTTTATTTTTTTAAATATATATAAAACAGGCATGGTGCCCAAAACGTACATAAATTAATGTTTTTAATAAGTTTGAAATAGTAACAATATTTTCGGAAGTGTCTGAATCAAATTTGAACAAAAGAAAGCGTTTAATAATAATTTATGAAAACAGTGGAGAATAATGCAAGTGGCTGAATTAGGATGGTCGCCCGTGAATTAACAAAATGAAGAATAAATGCACACTTGCTCCATGATGGTGTTCATTTTTTTTTATAATTCGATTGATTTGATTTTAGTATTATTATTTTTCAGTTCTGCTAGTTTTAATTTTTTTTTTGTGATAGTCGTTTCGGTCATTATCAAGCCGTTTGATAATAAACTAGCTGAACTCAATAATACTAATATTAAATGAGTTATACTATACACAAAAACTATAAATAGAAAAAAATTGTGTTCATTATTGAAGCAGCGTTAATTTTCATCAAATCCATACTGCACTGGAAAAACATACAAAGATGAATGCTTCTACTGAAAAATTCTTGAAACGCAGTCGCCCAGGTAGAGGCAGGTCCCGAACTCACATGGTGGCGCCAATAACTTTTTTCCGATTATTTTCTAATAAATACAAATACGAGTATACACAATACGAGTTGATTTTTTTTAATTTTCGTAATATTGTTCAAAATACTTATTTGTTTGGCATGTCTCAAAAGTCGAAAACTCATATTGCTTGGTGACATGGCGATTAGCGACAAATTCGAGATTTCCGTACTAATGATGCAGGTAACCTCGAAATCTATGTGACTTCCCTACTTGCAGTTCTACTGATTTCCACATGATAACTTCCGGTATGAAAGATCACCACAACAAGAAGAAAAACCAGAGTCTCTTTAAAGTGGTTGGAAAGTGTGAAACTTGTTACAAAGCACGTAACTGTATTCGTGGTGTTTTCCGAAAAAGAAGACGACCCACTTTACCCTGGATAAATATACTAGAAGGAGCAGGAAAGGGTTCATTTAGATGAGTATATTGAACCCTTCTTGTAAACTCTCATGTTCGTTGAAATTCGCACCCCCAAGCCAACAAACTTATGAAAGCAACCCCCTCATAAGTTCGGTACCCATAATGAAGACTGAATGAGACTGAATGAAGAATGAATAATTTATTTGTAAACAAAGCAGTTGTATAATATTTGCCAAGAGAGTATTAGTATTTGTATTTCTGAATGTCGGGTGCACTGACTGACATTCAAACACTTCTATGTGGTTAAAATTTAGCAGAACAATAGAAATAAATTAAACAGATTAATTAACTGAGAAACAATACGAGGTGCATTGAAATGGAATAAACATTTATATTCAAATGTTTTAATTTTAAGCATTTAGAGATGAAGAGTTAAAAATAGCACAGTGTATTAGGCGGTATGGAGAAGTTTTATAAACTCTGACATTATTGCCATTCTACTCTATATGCAATTCGGTAGTAACTTAACTATTATAAATAATTTCCTTCGTGAGTACGTACAAGAACGATCTTTTAAAATTTGGAACTGATGTCAATTAAAATTATAAAATTTTCAAAAAGTTTCTTTTCAAATCCTTACCTATCTAATAAAGTACCTATGTATAATGTATTTCAGCAGACATTATTCTATATTTAAAATTGGTGGATTAAAGAAACTAATACGTTTCTTGGCAAGTCAAGTTACTTCCCGTGATTTCTCACGGGCAACAACTAGAAAGATTATGATTTATATTTGATTGGAGAGCAACTATTCTCAACCCAAAATGACAAATCGGAAACTACATCGACTCGCGTGTAAATTTTGACTTGAAATATAATAAACTTTAACATGAAGCACCTACTTTGTGGTAAGAGATAATTTAATATTAAATAAAAGTAACTTTGTTTTGACACCACTTTATTAGATACATATACCAACTGGTTTCGGCTCTACATGAACCTTATTCAGAGTTGAACAAATATGTATTGTTCAACCCTGAAGAAAGTTCAGGTAGGACCGAAACCGGTTGGTATATGTATCTAATAAAGTGGTCTTAAAACAAAGTTACTTTTATTTTAAAAATTAAATATAATAGTTCTAACTTGTGACCAAGCAGAATTAAAAACAGTTTGACATTAAAATATGTAAGCCAAGAATATTAAATACGATTTTTAAAAGATCAATTTCATATGATTTTTCATGAAAAAATTTGACGAAGTAAAACTAGTTAAAGACCATAATTAAGATCAAAACGTTGTTTGAAATGGCTTTAGCCGTATTTGGTGACCAGATCTGAAATGACATGTACTTCTCCACCTTCCTGTTTTCCATATTATGTTCGTCTCTGCTCCTTCAACCACACAGCCTATCTCAATTGGGGATGTCATAGTTCTGACTATGAGCAGAATTCACATAAACAATCAAATTGCACATTGTATTATGACTCACCTCCTTTTTTACAACTCATCCAGTTCAACATTCCTTGCCGTAGACTCAGAAACAATGAATTGCTATTTCTCAATCATCACTTTACTAATTATGGGTCTCATTCTTTCTATCTCCCTATCTAATATCACTGTTCAGAATGTCCAAGACTTTTTAACTCAAGCCATGGTCTTGAAATTTTTGATACCAATAATAATAATAATATTAATAAGTGATTTTTGTCATTCTTTACGACTCTACCAAAACCATGACTTGACCTTGGCTTTGACGTGAATGTTCTTTTCTATGATATATTTTTGTCATTGCTTCATTAAAAAATATGTATGTGCTGTTCTTTTTATGTTGCTCTTTTTTCCCATTTTTTGATTTGTATTTTTTTTTATTGTTAGACAATAGTCCGTTAGTATACTCGTATAAATAAAATTAAAAAATATCATAATCACATTAATAGAGGGCATGTGACGCTAAACACCCCACACCATCGCTTCTTACAGATTCAAATTGGGTTGTAACTTTCCAAAATTATTTTTAATATTAAAAATTGAAAAATTCTCCAGACGTTGATTTAAAAATAAATAAAGTTAAGGGTTGACTTCTGTATGCGAGCTGCATTTTCACGAAACCTGTGGACTTTTAAAATCCTAGAATAAATTTGTAAATTTTGTGGATATTTTCTATTTTCGTCCGTACCGTCGTCTGGGGAAAACTTCACGAGTGTGTGATTAGATGGATATAGAAAGGTTCAGCAAATTGAACAAACTTTATTAGTTTTCCTACACTCGGATGAATAAATTTAGATGAAAAATGATATTGAATATTTTAGTATCTGAATAAGACAGGCAATTTTTGCTCTCTAGTCATGGTATAAGTCGTTCCTGTATATTAAACATTACGGTATAGTTCACGCAATTGAGTTGATGTGAACAAATCGTATTTAGAATTGTGTATTGGTGCACATATCATGTTGGTGCATATGTCCTTAAAATGAAGATCTGTGCCCTCTGGTTGAAAAAAAAACTGGTCATTCATCCTATTCCCGAAAAGAATGACCGCTCCAACCCGGCCAACTACCGCCCCATAGCGATCACATTGATTCTGTCCAAGGTGATGGTCAAACGTGTGATCAACGACAGACTGCTCACATACCTCGAGGAGAACAAAGTTATTAACGACCATCAATACGGATTTCGACGGAACCGGTCCTGCGGTGATCTTCTCGCGTATGTGACGCATGTTTGGGGGTGGTGCTTGGAATGTTTCGGTGAGACCCAAACGGTTGCACTGGACATTTCTAAAGCCTTTGATCGGGTTCGGCACCGAAGACTTGTCAACAAACTGCCATCTTACGGACATCCTGCATCCTTGTGTACGTGGATTGCCGATTTTTTTAGGGAGAGGTCGATTCAGACGGTTGTCAATGGAATCACCTCTTCCTCTCATTCAATTAATGCTGGCGTCCCACAGGGATCGGTTCTGTATCCAACTTTGTTTTTGTTGCACATCAACGACCTTTGGTCATGTGCACCAATACATTGTTACGCGGGTGACAGTACAGTTCATGGGGGTTTTTGTTTGAAAAGCACCCAAAGGGCACAGAAAACAACGGCTCGGAGGGCTTTGAATCAGAGAATGGACGAATACCTCGAAAGAATCTCCTCTTGGGGTCAAAACATTCCCGTCCAATTTAATGTTTCAAATACCCAATCATGTCTGATTACGACTAAAAGGGATCCAAATGACAATTAAGTCTCCTTCAACGGAATTAATCTTCCCAACAAATCTTCCATTGAAATGCTTGGTGTCACCTTAAGTGACCAGTTAAGGTACCGGAGCACCATCGAAGCCAGAGTAAAGTTAGCCTCTCAGAAGTAGGGCGTAGTGTACAGGGCCCATAGATATTTCAATAGTACACGACTGCTGACCTTGTACAAATCGCAAGTACGCCTCACTGTTGAATTTGGTAGCCACCTCTGGTCTGGAGCCTCTAAATACCTGAAAATAACCCTTGACTCTGTGCAGAAACGGGCGGTCCGTTTGATAGATTCTCCTATCTTAACAAACGGATTGCAAACTTTGGAGCACAGACGTCAGGTGGAAATTCGATCCTTGTTCTACACGTATTTCAATGGAAGATGCTTTGAGAAACTTACGTCATTGATCCCTTCGGCACCGGTGCATGGTCGGAAAACTCGTAAAACGCGAACCCAACATTCGTAAACGGTCACATTCAATACGTGAGAACGGGTCGCTTTTACGACTCGTTCTTATGTTGAACAGCTCGGCTACGGAACGATTTTCCGGCCTCTTTGTTTCCTCCCTCCTTCAACATGGGCCTCTTCAAGACCCAAGTTCACTCCTTCCTTCCCTCAAAAAGACCCTCCACACAGCATCTCCAAAGATGACATGAGGCCCTGAGGGAAATTATTTCCCTCAGGGCGAATGTTTTTTCGTTCACAATTTTTCTTAAATTTTTTCTTTTACTTGTGTTGTTTTTATTCCAAAACATGTTGTATCCAAGCAATGCACCTGCATGAGTTCTGCATCGGACACACAATTTACAGAGACGCCCATAAAACATTAGTTTTTTATTTATTTTTAACTTTCATTACCTAAAATCAGTTTTTTTTATTTGATGTACTTATTGAAAATAAGTTACGTTTATGAAACTTTATCAAACGAATATAATAAATTATTTTAATGAGTTGACTCATACCGTGGAGTTATGTTTAATTAAAAATGTTTTAAAATATTTTCCAGGTGAAGCGTTTATTAAAATCATAAATTACCTTTGTAAAATTTCAAAGTTGTTTGATTTTGTTCAATTGGATTTTGATATATTTTTAGCAATATCGGGTTAAATTTAGCTCGGTCGCAAGTTTTGTTTCGGAAATGTAGATAATTTATTTGAAAGTGACTTAATTTTTTTTTCCTTATTGATATTCAATAAGGCTTTTTTATAGCGATATTTTTCAATATTGAATGTATTCAATATTGGAAAATATGTTTTTATTTTTATTTTCAAGTTAAAACTTTTTGTCTGGAAAAACAAAAGCTAATTCTTTCCAGTGTTGTTTATGTAGATTATATAGAACCACCAAACTCAGGCATATGTTTTCAGTTCTTAGTTTACCGAAATATGCGGTTATTGGTATTGAATATTAGTTTTCGGATGAAGAAAAATATTTCGAAATAAAATATTTATTATCTTTACATTTAAAATAATATAGTGCAAATTGACATACTTAATTATGCAGTCAGTGGCATTGCTAGCGTAGATGATGTCCTCTTTTAGCCGCCCGCGGGGTTAAGTGTGTCAAGCTGTACATTTAAATTACATAAAATAAAGGTACGAAGATTTTAAAAAGGTAAATAATTAATATTCACTGGAAAAAAGTAACGTATATTTGCAGGTTTGCTAGCTGATGCAATATAACAATATTTTTTTCTAATCTTATAATCATAATAATAATTGTATTCCAGAAGCTGTGCAGAGATAGTGCAATGCGATACATTCAATAATTAATAATAATACAAACAATAAATAAATAACAGTAAACAAAACAAAAATAAGAATTGAATATGCAAAGTAATAAGAAAAAAAAACAAAAAAAATACATTCATATTTAAAATTAAACATAATACTAAAAATAGCTTTAATCGAGCGTGCTTTAGGGTAATCTCCGCATCATCTGCATCCATCGCTCATTGAGAGGAGAGCTGAGCCACTCAGATGTAGCCGCGACAATGACGTTGGTTGAGATCCACGGCCGTGTCCTGCCCCAGAAGCTGGCTAGTCGGTGGCGAGGTAAGGCGAGAAATGAGAGCACCCTCCCTTTGGTGAACATTGTGGAGGCACTGCAGGACTTAAGGTACTCAGGAACCTTAGAAGTTGCAGAAGTTGCCTATAGGCATTGTTGTAGTAAACCCTCAACTAGTTCTATTGAGCTGTTGGATATTGTGTCTACAACTCATATGTATATAGGGTACTGCAGTACGTCTATTATCATTATTCTGAGAGAACTCTAAAACATGCTATTAATGGTTACAGAAGGATAAGACACATTTTTTCGAGTCAAATGTTGGCAAGTGAAACTCTTATAATTTAGACATTTCTACACAAAAATTGATTGCTTTATACAAAATATTTGATCAATTATTAATGCTTTGTGAGTTTTGACATACAATTGTATGAAATATTTAATAATAATATTTGGATAATTTGTATAGCGCCGTTTTTGTAAAAAATCACCTCAAGGGCGCTGTAACACTCTGGATAAGTTGTCAAATTAATAAATAGTGCTATTGCATGCAGTTAGTTAGGTACATAATATAAAAAATTAATAAACTGAGAAAAATAATTGAAAATAGTTAAATTATTTTAGATAAAGTTGTAGAATAAAATAAGTTAGTATTTTAAAACAAATTGAAATAATTCTGTTAAACATAAAGCAGTAAATAACACAATTACTTAATGTAAGTTTTAAATAATTCACTGTTCACTATTAAAGTAGTTTAGAGATGAAATCTTATACTATAAAAAAAAACACATTCAAAACCTAGTACATCCAACACATCCGTATTAGTTACCAATTGTGTGTAATCTAGTATTCTACGTGTGGCAGAATTATGGCTTGGCACCGTTTATTTTATACAAACCATGGCAATAAAAAGGTGTTCGAATTGACCCAATTCTTCACAGACTACGGGGCAACACAGAGTTTCTTTTACAGAATTAAAATAATTTACTACGGCACGTGTCCATGTGATGAGGAATGGCAGCGAAATGTTCACCACCTCCTGATGTCATAGACAGATTTAAACCAGATGCAGAATGCAGGTGGCGCAACCCGGCATCGGACAATGTCAGTATGGTGATAAGCCACGAGGATTTGTCACGCCTTCAGATGGATTTCATTACCAACATTACAAACGCAATCAAAATTATCAACTCAGTTCACCAAGACATAACCTTTTACGTAAAAGCGAGGCGTATCACTTATGATTAATACAAAAAAAAATGTAAGACTTCTTAAGTTATTTCTACTGACAATGCGTAAAGGGAAATCATCTCCAAGATAATAAGCATGTATTGCTAAGTTAGTAAGTCTTAACATGAATAAAGTATTTATTATATTAGATTTAGGATTTATTAGATCTCATCCCATATAATGCTGCGTAGCCTCGATCGTAATGACCGCTGTGATAAATGCAGCGGATAGCCTTAAACCTTAATAATACTAACACGTAGTACGGTTAGCACTTTATTCGGTTTCATGGTGGCTTCTAGGAGGCTCTACGTGCCAACCAGGACAGCACTAGCGCGGGGCTATCGAGAAAGTTCAATGATAGAATGCATTATCGAATTATATTAATATTTGGTGGCACACAACGAAAAATTTCTTTGCACCACTATTAACGTTTGAATAATTATGATCTTTCATTTAAAATGTCATTTTAATCGAGAAATCGACCAATTTATTGACCTTCATATTTTATGTTTGAACTAGTTATTTACTACCCATGAAAAACACGGGATGTAACTTAACTTGCCAAGAAAAAATATTTGATTCATCTATTTCAAATGTATAATAATATCTGCTAAAATACATTATAGGTGGGAACTTTATTACGAGGGTAGTGGTGATGGAAAAAACTTTAAAGTTTTATGAACGCTTGACGAACTACAAGTTCTTTTAAATGAAGCCTCCACGGTGAACGCTTCAATTGAACCAGCAGTTCAATCGCTAAATTCGCACCATAGTAGGTAGTGTAGCGAATAGTGTGCGAACTAGGAACTCGGGAGAATGCTACATGGCTACATCGCACGTTTGTGCAATTAGTTCGCAGTTCATACATTGCTTCACGAACTTCGCACTACAAAAAAGTGCGGCGATTTGTCAGAAGAAAATCTTTGAAGCATTCGCACAGTTAGAAATGTGTGAAGTGTGAACTGCCGCTAAATGAAGTAGTTGTTTGTGGTAGTTCGTACAGAGCGGTTAGGGATTTGAAAGATTATTTTTAAAATTTGATAAATTCAAATAACACCAGTTTCAAATTTGAATAGTTCACACTCGTACGTACATATGGTACGTACTCACAAAAGAAACAGTTGATTTCCAAGATCCAATCGTGTTGGATCACAACTAAAGGGAATCGAAACGGTAATATTTTCTTCTCCGTCTTCCTAACTTTATTTAAATCTTTATATAAACGGAAATCCGTTAGTTTAACTGAAACAGTAAAATCTTTATAACCGTGAGTTTTACCATTATAAAATTTGCAAAACTTTTCTCAGCTAGCATCGTAATTTCCATTATGGTAATTAAACTTTTAAATATCAATTCAACTGTTCAAAAAATAAGACAATATGCCATACCATTTGTTTCATATTTGTCAAATGACATGTGTGTTAAGAAAATAATCAACTTATATTTATATGTAATGTAAATACATATTTTCGTAGAAGGCAATCACTTGGTGGTTTGACGTATTTAATACAAAAATAAATAATAACTTTGTATTATGGTAGACCACAGGTTTTATTTTAATTTTATGACCAACCAGTTTCGCTTGGCCTAGTCATCATTAGGGTACAAAATTATACCAACCAAAAATACAAAGTGAGCGGTTATATATACATACAGAGGGAATACACAATATAAAATAATATAAGAGAACAAACAATAGAATAAAGTTTAAAACTAAATAAATATATGTTATTAGACGAGTATTTTTATTATATGTTTTGAAATGTGCTTAAAAACAAGCTATAATTAAGATTATTTTGTTTAATGTTTGCCCATCGTACAAAGCCAGTTGCATCCCTTGATTTTTCACGAATTCACTATAAGTATACATATAAAGAGCATTAGAACTTAGTAAAATCAATAAGTTACTAATACAATTTTTTTTTTTTAGCTGGCTTTTTATTTGTGTTTGTTTGTTTTGAAGTTTTATTTAGATGTATGCAAATTATTTTTTCACACATATAATAAGAAAAAAAAACGATTTCACAACAGTAGGACGAAGCACATATGGTTACTATGTACGTATATATATGAGTAGATATAAATTGAAATCTTAGAATGTATAAAAATCATAGGGTGTGCGCATGATAAAGGAATATTTTTAAAGAATATGAAGGGTCAATAAAAAAGCTTTCAAGGGGTTAATAAAAAAAACTCGGGCCTATTTAGATAGCCAGTTTGCCCCTGGCTGCTGGTCTATGATTAACGTACAGTTATGAAGTAGTCAACCGGCAGACCTCGGGTTCACGGCGCCTTGACCCAAATCCCTGCCGCGATTTGCAGTTCAAACTTTCATCTTATTATTAGAACCGCCCTATAAAAGACCAAAGCCGCAGCTTGTTTGAAAGTTCAATTATAAGGCGATAAAGAAAATTTTTTTTTTTATTTTTTTAAATGATATGCACTTTATCAGAAACCCAAACAATTTAATTGATTCTAATTGTCGTGCCCCAAACATTAATACGACTTGACACACTTAACTTGGCAGTTTACCAAAAGAGGTAACGAACAAATTGATTTTTTTTCGTTAGTTAAAATGACGACCTCCGTGGTCGAGTGGTTAAGGCGCTTGACTACGAATCCAAAGGTAACGGGTTCAAATCTCAGAGTGCGTAAAATAAAAATAAAATGTTGTAATTATTTCACATTAAATACATATAAATTATACATACGTAATATATTTTCGGCACGCTTCAGAGTGGTACATACTCAAGTATCGTCTTGGTGAAAGATCACTATTCGAAATCAAAACTTTGCTTGAAATGGCTTGAAATGGCTTTGAAATGGCTTGTTTGGTGACCAGATCTGAATACACAGGTACTTCTAAATCTTACTCTTCTTTATCTCCTTCCCTTCCCACTAACTTCAGTCTAACGACATACCCCAATCGGGGGTGCCATCGTCTCACTACCAGGTTGATACTTAGAGTATCTACCACTAGTAATATTTACAATAAAACCATGATTCTAAGATATTGAGACTAGAGCGCATAAAAACCTTTGCATTCTACTTCTGTGAGTCGTATTTATATGGAAGTCGGCCAAGATGAAACTGTGCAGGTACATGTTGTAACAATTTTTTGAGTTATCAAAATGATAATAGGTTTGAAATTTTAAGTACTTACCTCTCAAAAAAAAATATTAAAAAATGGTTGTACTTATCTGGTGAAACCACTCTCCGTGAAATTACAATTATAAACCAGTATTTATACCCAGTGAGGAAAAAAATGTTTTATAAATGATGACAACAACAAAAAATACTACAACTTTTGCAAACTGTGACGATACAATTCCGTTAAACTTTGACCTTTAATAAAAATATTTCCAACCTAAAACTTCCCGAAATACCGTCCTACGTTGTTTTGTATTGTTCGTGGAACACCCCTTATCCCCGGTGCATCCGTGTTCGTTATTCCCGCTAAAGCCTGGTCGGTGTATGCAAGGTTTTGCCGGATGCAGGAAGTGTCGACGTATCTAATTTCCATACAATATACAGCCTTCAGTTCACCCGAGAAGCGACGCGATTTCTCCAATCTGGTAATAGCTATACACGTATTTTGAACTCGTGAATGACGTGTATGGTAAATATTTTATTTTTATTAAAAAAATATTGGGCATCGAAACATTATTTTAAAAGAATAAATGTCCACGTTGGTATTTTTTTTTCTCAATCTTTAAAATTATGACACTTTTTGTTTGTTACAGAACATCAAATATGTTATATTATGATTATTTATATAAGTACCAAAATGACAAATTGGTATGCCCTGAAAAGAAAAATCAAAAGAAGTGTCTTTAAGCTTGTCTGTGTGCCCGAAATGAGATCAATGTATCTCTTAGGTGAGTTTGATCAAATATTGAAATTCTTTCTTGAACAGAAAATCAATTTGATTTAGATACCTGTCAGAGTCCTACAAGTCGAAATGTCGTATGTAAATTGGGGACATCAGATCAAAATGTTGATATCCGGAAAGAATACAAGGCTGACGTAAGCATAATGAATAGGAACAAGAATGGGACGCTTAGATGGTTTAGGCATATAGAGCGAATGAACAAAGAAATAAGTGTGTAAGAAAGAAATAATATATTACTCATGAAGCGAATGGAAAAAAAAATAGTAAGATGTAAGTATGAGTAAGATATGGCACGATCAAGTGAACAATACTTCAGTCGGGCCATGTTAGGTAGGTACAGATCACAATTCTAGAACTATTAGAGTTTCAATACAGATATTTTTAGTTTTCTTAATATTAATAAAAATTAAAAGGGAGAGAGAAAGAACCCCCATAAAATTATTATCTTGTGAACTTTGTGCAGAAACACATACAATCGTATTTTATTTTTTTATTAATAAATTTTGTGTAATTTCATATTGTAAATGTCATGACCCCTTAGAGCATGAAATACAATTTCACTTCATAAACTTGCAGGTTACTATTAAAACGACAAAATTGTTAGATGGGCATGAAAAAGCTGCTTAAAAAAGCAGAAAAAATTCAAATGGTGAGCTTTGGCGTCCTGAAATGTGTTTTTTTTATCTGGAATTTCCAGGGCAACTTAGATATGTTCAGTTTTCTACATTATTCGAATCATATTCATCAAAAATAAGACACCATATTGCGGGCTGTAATATTTCTCACTAATTCAAAAAGAAAAACGAAAATTTAAAACTAAAAAAAACAAGTTTTACTCGGGTGAAGTCGGATTAAAACTAATAGTTCTATGATATTTGCGATACATAGAAAAAAAATTACTTTGATTATAATGTATTTTTCTATGCTTCGTCTTATTATTTCCTATCAGCATGCTTCATCACTGTGTTTGATGTGTTCCTAGAATAATGGTTTGTATATGTGTACTGATACCTATCTATATACTCGTATATATAAATCAAGACATTTTTGTAAATGGCCATTGCCTATAAATAAATAAACCATTATAAATAGATGCTCTCCTAATGTACAGTAAATTGTTTCTCCAATATTTTACTGACAGCGTTATTTTTTTGTACCTCTGAAACGGAATATTTTTTTAGTTCCCGGGGACGTGTGATGTTTGGGAAATTCATTTATAGCGTCGGTGCGTTCGTTCGTGTGAGAGGGTCGCAGGCTTGAAAGGGGGTTGATAGCATTATCATAGGTTTATTAATAGAACGGCGAAAAACAATTGTAGACAGTGTGATCGGTGTGTAACCAAGTGCTCCAATGAAGGTATTGGATTTGCCACAAGGTGTCGTGGGTTCAATTTTCTGAAAGTCCTCCATCCTTTCACAAGCAATAATGTCAGCTTTTAATTGTGGGAGTAGTGAGAGCTCAAATATTGTTTAATTTTAGTAACCCAAGAATATTAGCCTTATGTTTAAAAAAGCCAAGACAGAGCTTGATAGAATAATGGAGTAAGAAATAGAGTTTTCTCACGAGAATAACTTCAATCTGAAGATCTACGTAATTGTGTATATTTTGTAAAAGATCGTAATATCAAAGTCTAACTAACTAACTAACCATCACGCCGTTTCCCCGCAAGGGTAGGCAGAGAGGACGGACCGCCATACAACTCTGTCTTGGCACACACTTCTTGCTTCATTTACATTCATACATCGTCTCATACATACTCTTCTGTTATTCTGACTCTTCACACGACCCGATTCAAGTATTTGATTCACTTGATCGTGCCATGTCTTTCTCGGGCGTCCTCGACTTCTTCTTCCATTCACTTTCGCATCATATATTCTTTTCACACTCCTTTCTTCGTTCATTCGCTCTACATGCCCAAACCATCTAAGCGTCCCTTTCTTAATCCTATCCATTACGCTCACATCAGCCTTGCATTCTTTCCGGATATCCACATTTGTAATACGGTCATACATGGTTTTACCGCACATCCGTCTCAAAGATCTCATTTCCACAGCATTCAGTCTACTTTCATCCTTCCTCTGCCAGTTCCATGCCTCACTGCCATACATCAGGGTTGGTATAAGCACTCCATTGTGGACTGCTAGCTTCGCTTCTTTTGGACAATTTCTTATTTGCCCCAACAGCGTTCAGTCCTCCATTAATGGAGTTTCCTGCATTCACCCTTCTTTCAATATCCTTATCAGCCTTTCCGTCTCTTGTAAACATACTTCCTAAATACACGAACTCATCCACTTGCTCCAAGTATTCATCATTCACAACTATATTGCACGCTGTTCTCGTACTCTCTCTTTCCAAACACCATCACTTTGGACTTACTTACATTCATCATCAACTCATTTTGCATACATACTTGGTTCATCCTAGACACGAGAAACTGTAGATCTTCCATATTGTCAGCAATCAGCACCGCATCATCCGCATACAATAGGCAACATACTTTCACACTGTTCATTTTCGCGCCCAAGCCCACACCTTTCAATTCTTGCATACAATTATCCATGTACAAATTGAACAACCACGGTGACATTACACAGCCTTGTTTTACACCTTTTGTGATGTTAAACCACTTCGTAAAATCACCGTTCACTCTAACACATGCAACGCTTCCCTCGTACAAGGACGCGATTGCCTGTATAAGATTTTGTGTTAACTCCATACATGGATAATACCTTCCACAATTTGTCCCTATCAACTCGATCATACGCCTTTTGCAAATCGACAAAAAGCACAGAAAAGTTTCTGGTTTTTGCCAAAAACTTCTCTGTAAGCATCCGCAATGAGAAAATTTGATCCATGCACCCCCTTCCACTCATGAAAGCACCTTGAATGTCCCAAATTTTGTCTTTTGTTTTCATTCTTACCCTTTCAATCAATATTCTACCATACAGCTTGCCAACTGAACTTAGTAAGCTTATAGCCCTATGGTTCCCACATTCCATGCGTGACCCTTTACCTTTGTACAGAGGCATGATCACAGCCCTTCTCCAATCTAATGGCGTGTAACCCTCCTCTAAACACTGGTTAAAAAGTTTGCACAGCCATGTGAGAACTACACGGCTATCTCCTTTAAAGTATTCAGCAGCGAGATTGTCGAATCCAACAGCTTTACCATTCTTCATGCATTTAATCGATCTTTTTATTTCATCCATGCTGATTTCGACAACATTCACTTCATCATCATTCATACCTGATTCGACACTGGGAACACTGTCGCTTGGGGTGCTTTCAAAACCTCTTCGAAATATTTCATCCATCTTTCTTTTATTTCTTCCTCATTTGTCAACATTTTTCCATCTTTCGATTTTACAACTTTCACGCATCCGCTTTCTGGGCCGTTTCGGGACCTCTTGACCTCCTTCCAAAACAATTTAATGTTTTCTTGGAAGTGATTTGTCATTTTTATTCCCTCTTCTTCTTCCAGGCGTTTCTTTCGTTCTTTCACTCCAACACTTACTCTTTTCTTGCATTCCTTGTATGCTTCTTTCGCTCGATCCCTCTCCGCGCTAGAAGCACTGCCAGTCGCTATCAGACATAACCATGCTTTCTTCTTCTCTGAGACCAGTGCTTTAATCTCGTCATCCCACCATGCGTCACCTTTCTTCCTACCTTGCGTGCTTATTCCGCAAACCTCTCTAGCAGATTCTCATAGACTCACTTTTATATGGTTCCATGTTTCCTCTATGCTTAGACCATCCATTCCCTTCTCATTCAATCTTGTATCCATACATTTCTCATACTTACTTCTCACATTATCGTTTTGCAGTTTTTCTATTTTGACTCTTGTTGGAGTCGACACCGTTTTCACTTTAGTTCGCCAGCCGCGAAAGAGGTTTAATCTAGAAACTACCAAGAAGTGGTCAGATTCAACCTCAGCTCCTCTGTAAACTCTCGTGTCCACGGTATTGGCTCTCAACCTAGAGTCAATTACTACAAAATCGATAATTGACCTTTCATTTCCCGTTTCCCACGTATATTGGTGGATACCTTTATGATCAAAGAAAGTATTCGATACAAACAGGTTCCACTCTAAACATACTTCGAGTATTCTTTTACCGTTATCATTCGTCCTTTTATCCCCAAACATACCTAAAGCCGACTCAAACCCGTCTCGTCTGATTCCCACCCACCCATTCAAGTCCCCTGCCATAATAATCCTCAAAGTCTAAAGGGTAAAAATACTTTTAATACATTTCAAAATTGTGGAAATTGGTAAAACCATGGTATAGAATTGAGAGAATTTATGAATTGAGTCATAAATGTTTATTTTAGTTTCTCTAATATCATACAATATACAGGCTGTTTCCGCGCGTTCTACCTTTGATGATCAACTTCAACTTCAAGAAGAGAAATATGATACTTTAATAAACATCAACTTCTAGTACGTATACAAAAAAATCTACCATTTAATTTGGTCAGTTTCAAATATGTTGATGGTCGAAATAAGTATACTGTGTTATTTATTTAATTATGACAGCGAAAAAATCACTTTTGCGATTATAACTCAAACATCGGTTTAATAGGTGTTTGGTAATAAGTAAGAAGGTAGTTTATTTATTTATTTATTTACGCCCGTTACAGGCTTTTACATACATGTAAACATTTTATTTTTTTTTAAACAACAACCTCATAAGTGCAAAAATTTATGTAAAAAAATAAATAAAAAGAGTATTGAATAGCAGATACAAAAATAATCAATAATATTCAATAAATAACAGGTCCAAAATATTGTAAAAAGAAAAAAAACAATACTAAGTAATAGGTCTAACTATTAGTTTAGCTCTTCCAGATGATAACAACTGTACTAAACTAAACTTATAGTTTGATATTGACGTGTTAAATATATCAGCGACATCGGAGTATACGTTTCCTAAATGTTGTATTCGTCGCATAGGCGTGTTGCATTGTGAGTTTGAAGCAGAATTGCTACAATAATACGGTAAGTACTGCCTTGTAACCGTCCTGCTTGGAACATGAAATGAAATCAAGTTTAATAATTCAGGGCTGTCAATCATTGAATTTATAACTTTGTATAAGCAAATTAAGTCGGTAATTATTCTTCGCTCAGACAATCTCAATAAATTAAGGTGACAAAGAAGATAATTGTAATTGATACATTCCCTTAATATGCCCATTCTGAAGTTAATAAATCTCAAGAATTTATTTTGAACTCTTTCTATTGTAAGGGAATGAATAACATAACTTGGTGCCCACACTGTAGAGTTGTATTCAATTTGACTCCTAACTAATGACATGTACAATTTTTTAAAGGTATGAATGTTTATGTAGTTACAGCTTAATGGGTAGTAGGCAGTTGCGGCTCGTGACTTTTTAGTGTGCTAGAGTGGTAAGATTGAAAAAAATGACATTATTGATGTTGTTGTAGCAGAAAACTTTTTTTTTTTTTTTCAAAATTTCAATTTTTTCTATGAAGATTTTTCAGAAATCCGTGCAATGCACCACCAAAACTTAAAAATCTTGAAAATCGCATATAAAAAATAAATTCTTGAAAAAAAATAAAAATTATTTTCGACACTAACAAAGTCGTATTTTTCAATCTTAACACTCTCCATCACATTAAAAACTCACGAGCCGCCACTACTAGTAGGTATATTAAAACATGATGAATATAACTATAAAAAGGTACACATGAAAACAACAACTTTATAAATCTTTTAAAAACATTAAAACACGCTGATTTTCAATCTGCACACAGTATTCTAACGGTAAACATCTATTGAACCAAGTAGAAGTAAGCTGCACTATTTGACTCTAAACCGTCAGCCTGGGATCGAACCCCCCCGAGATCTTTATACTTTAATTATTAAATACGCTGCATTGCATTAACATTAAACTTGAGCACACAGTTCCACGTGTAAAACCCACGCTGATAAGGACAAAACTATTGTTATATCTCTCGAATGGCGAATCATT
Source organism: Drusus annulatus (assembly GCA_022651775.1). Taxonomy (NCBI): domain Eukaryota; kingdom Metazoa; phylum Arthropoda; class Insecta; order Trichoptera; family Limnephilidae; genus Drusus; species Drusus annulatus. The sequence continues at coordinate 936,866 of JAGWCC010000132.1, forward strand.
TTCATTTTAAGAATATGTTATTCTGAATAGAATAGAATGTTTATGGTGAATTTGTTGTTTTATTTACTATTCTTTAAATACTTTGTACCCATGCAGGATTATTAGTGTTAAAGTAAACACATATTAAAAACAACATTTTTCTCGTCAACTGCAACTTAAAGCTCGAAGTAAAAGTGAAGACAAACATTCCCGGGTTACGAATAACCTGACATCATTTGAAAAACTCCTACTACTATTGTAATAAGCGGAAAATGTTGCGTTCGCAATGATGGAGGACTTAGTTAGTAGAGAAATTAAACCCACGACGCCCGGGTGGGAATCTGTTACGTTTGTCCACTCGGCTACGAGCCGATCAACTATTCAGTTAATCTGTTTGCGAAAAATAGTGTTTGTCACGAGTGGAAAATGTTTTATTAAAAAAATTAAAGAATTTTAACTTCGTACGTAAGCCATGGGAAAAAAGTGACAGAATAAATAATTAACTTATTTGGCAGTAAGTTATTAGAGAGTTCGACAAATTCTAAAAAACGGAATATAATTACTTTAAATTAGTAACACCACCCAAAATTTAAATAACGATAAAATTATTTACGATAAGTGACCAGCTCAGGCACGGAGGATTCATAAAAGCCAGAGTCAAGTTAGCCTCTCAGAAGCTGAGTGCATTCACAGGGCTCGCAGATACTTTAATAGAGCACAACTGCTGACCCTGTACAAATCGAAGACCCCCAAAATACACGACTTTTTGCAGAAACAGACGGTTTGTCTGATAGATTTTCATAATATCTTAACGAACAGATTGCAATCTTCGGAGCACGAACGTCAGGTGGAATGCCCTCCTTATTCTACTAGTGTTTCCATGGAAAGTTCTCCAAAGAACAAGGAGTCATTGATCCCTTCGGCACCGGTGCATAGTTGAGAAACATGTCGTGTGCGAGCCTAAGATTTGTAAATGTTTGACATTTTTCATATGAGAGCGTGTCGCTTCTACGACTCGTTCATGTGTTCAACAGTTCGGCCGTGGAATGATTTTCCAGCCTTTGTGCTTCCTCCTTCATACAACATGAATCTCTTCAAAATACTAGAAAATATTTCCTCCAGGACCTTCTGTGTGAAGTCAATATATATTTGATGAAGCCTGCAGGACGAAGGAGTGTTTTGAGACCTGAGGAAGGAGTAAAAGCATTTCCTAGAAGTGGCCAGGATTCTCCACAGGTTTTACTGTAGTGATTATAGTGATTTTATCTTTACGAGTATATAGAGCAATTCATAAGTTCGCTTTACTCCATTATTTTACCGTAAAATAATTGACATCAAATAATGAAAACAAGTACGCTCTTCTTATTAATATTATTCCCACAGTGGTGTTCACACCGTATAAACAATGTACAGCTTTATTATCAACCGATAAATGAATTAAACAATACAATATAAATATATATATATACATATATAAACGTTTAAGTATAAATATTATGTTAAATAATATAGACATCAAAATTTAGATTCCAAAAAACGTGCGTGAAGAAAAAGATATTAAAGGTTATAAACATATATTAAGTGTATCCTTAACCAAAGAAAACATGTTGGTAGGTACTTTATCAGAATAATATAAAAGTTTTATAAGAAACGGTCGATAAAAAAAACCTTTTTAAATAACTTAATATAACCAAGGAATGTGCTCGTGAAAATTGATGAATTTTTAAAGAAAGACCAAATTTTTGCAGCATCGTACCATGGGTTTCCTAGTACGAAACATCCAGAAATAACCCAATGGACACTAAATTTACCCCACGTAGAGAATATAAATGTGTTCGTCGTGGGGGTATGCGTAGAACGTTATCTTTCTTGGTATGGGTAGATTCAAATTGAGTGTTACAAATACACAAGACACAACAAAAATATGGCTCGTCCACAATACCGAGAAAATTCAACATTTCTCGAAAAACACCCCATATTTATAACAGTGCGTGTAAACATAGAGTGAGAAGTGACAACGCGTAGGTTGAAAAAATATAAGCTTTGTTTTGATTAGTAGATACTTTAAAAAATGTGTTTTCCAAAAACACCATCACTGTCAAAACATTGGTGTTTTTTTTTGTGTTTTATGTATCTGATTTTTTATCATAAGTAAAGTGACATTATTATTTAACTGTTTTCAAATATATCAACACATTTTGTGCGAAAGACACATAGCACGTGCGTTTTTCAATTTATGATTAATTAGAATTTTTAACGAATATAATTATTTTCCGCAATAATTAATTATGTCATACCCATAAAAAAAATTGTACAAATGATAATTAATAACGATGAATAAATATATTATAAAATGCTTAAATATCAAACTAAAACAGGTTTTAACATATTTCAAAAGTAACACCTAAACAAAAAAGTAGGTAAACTATTCTGTACCTTACCGAATACTCGATATTTACAGAAATATTATATCTACCTACAAATAAATCACAATGGAATTTATATTTGTATGTCTTAGCGCCCGTGAGGTGATATTCTTTCACGAAAACGGCACTTTAGAAATTAGGCGATTATTATTATTATTAAAAGCTCTAGAACGTTAGGCTTTGTACGTTAGGCTCATTAAATTTTCACATTTTTTTTGTTTGGAATTTATTGGTCACGCGACCACATTCAGCTCGCAACGTCATTTCTATTGTGAGCTACAAAACTTTGAATAATTTTTTTTTAGACCGGATGCAATTATTTTGTATTATATGTTTCAATAGTTTTATTCAATGGAAAAATTATCCCCAAAAATAAAAGAAATAAAGATGAAATCTCGAACGAGGTCGGATAGTTAAACTAGAATCTTACAAAACCTGAGAGCGAAATTGCTTTGAGATGACACAAAACGCATTTCCATAAAGTAATACGATATAAAGTAGGTTGGGGTTTAAACATCCATTAATTGCTTTACATTAGAGCCAACAGATTCATTAACTCGTATTATCTCCCAGCCCCGCTCATGGTGATTACATACACAGATGATCTGGACCCCAGGAGCAGATACAGTCGAGGAAGTACGTGGAACAGGTCATGGATACCCGAGAACTATGCCAAGAGAGGCGCCAACTTTCCCGACTACCCTCTCTCTGAGAATATTATGTAAACAAACCCGTAATAAATTAACTGGAGATAGACACCTACCATAATAATACAAGAGTAGAAATCTAACGATTTTTGTTTCTTTTCTCATTATATTGAAACTCGTGAAGGTGATTACCTTTGTTTACGTTGAATTTCACCTGAAAATAACGTATTTTTCACGAATTATAAGATAAACTTTTTTTTTATTACGTGTGAGGTCGGACGTGATCATTGCATTGCACGCAAAAGTCTTTAAATAGATTTTAAATGTGTTAATTTTGCAAGAATATTTTTCGTGTTGGTTTTTTATTTCAAAAGGATCACGTATTTGAAGGGTAGTTTGAGAAAAAATCGTTTGAGACGTATATCACCTGTGACGACATCATTATTTCATTCTCCTGTAAGGTAGAAGGTCATTCGTGTAGTGAGTAGTGGTAAAAAAAACATTGAAAAAAATAATAACAAAAACATTATAATTTTCTTTTGTATGATAAGACAACTATATATTTGATCTGAAAAAACGTCACTTTATTCTTTGTCCTATAATAGAACACACGGTTGTGTCGAAAATAATTTGTGTGATCGCACAAATAAACTAAAGCATTTTTTCGTATAAATAAGGTTATTATCAAAGTTACAGAGTATACCATAATAATTTCCGACCGTTAATTTACTATTTCACAAAAACTATTAGAGATTAAGACTATTTTAAAGAAAGACAAGGATTCCCGGGTTAAGAATAACTTGACAATATTTGAAAAACTCCTACTGCCATCATAATAAGCGGAAGATGTTGCTTGTGCAATGAGGGAGGACTTAACCAGCAGAGGAATTGAACGCACGTCGTTTGTCCACTCAGCTACCTAACAAATTATTTTCACAATAAAGTAGAAATCTGTGTAATTGTTTATTTCTGAAGCTGAAAAAACTCCGACACTAAGCTGTGGCATCATAGCATCTGAACAGATTTTTCAGACTGTCTTATATTATGTGAATGCTTGAACTGTTTTCATCTTGCACATTAATGTCCATTGTGAGGTGTTAACCTTTGAAATATCATTCTTAATTTTAATTTTAAAAAATCCATACATTGCTTGATCCACACTCTTCAATTCAAATCATCGGGTAGTAATATATACGTTTATAACCTTCTTAGAACGTGCAATTTTCCTTAGAACAGATAAATTGCCTACCTAGGAACTAATATCAACTATAAAAAGGATAGAAATAATAAATAATAATATAAATATGAAAATAATTCAATCCTTAAAGAATAAGTCATTATAAGTGTACGTGAAATTATGTATCAACATTCCTTCTATCAAGAAAAGAAAGATTTATTTTTAAACAAGGAAGTGTCAAAAATATCTATAAGAGGGACTTAATATAATTTAATTACAATTTAATTTGATTCCTCTTGTTTGCATTAAAAAACAAAACATTTTTAATTCAACTATTTTTCACTGTACTTTTGATGGTCTTCACACTTCACTTTTTTTATCAAATTTTACCTTTTAATTTACTTTTTTCTGTTACTGTTGATTTTAATTACTCACTGTACACCAACTTTATTTGTACTTTTCATATTTTCATTTTTAACATTATATTACGTTGATTTTATTATTATTTTCATTTATTGTATGTATGTATATATCGTAATATATATATATTGTATTAAAATAGTACACAATGAGCTTTTTCAAATACAGTTGGGATTATTATAACCCTTTCAAACATCTATTCATTAATGTTGTTCCATTGTTATACCAAATTGTAACCATTGTTGTGTCAAATGTACCATTATTTTAAGCATTAAACAATACAAATTATATGTGCGTACGTACGTACATATATACGAATGTGATATTTTCATTTTTTTATTGCAGAAGTAAGTCCGATGAAATATATAGGTGTCATAGGTACTTTATCAATTGGCTAGATTTGAAAAGATTCTTTTTGTAATTTTCTTAATACATACATCAGTTAAAATTTTGAAAATGTAACATACAAATTATACTGTTTCATTTTTTACGCATCGTGAAGGAAACGGTTTTCTAATGACAAATGACTTCCATGCGGAATAAATCAAAAAAGTTGAATGTAGGGCATTGTGTCGAGACTGGGCCTTGGGTTCCTGTTTTCTCGTTCTTTGCGTGATTAAACACTGACTCATGTATTTTTTTATAAGACGCTCTAGAGTCCTTGGGTGTCCCTGCTTATGTTCCTCGACCTAGCTGGAAGGTTTGAACGACGGACTATAAAATACTGGAAAAGTAAAAAAATTATAATTGGATAACGTTTACCCCTGCGTACCAAATTCCTTGATGGGAATGATTAAAAAAAAAAAAGTTTCAATTAAAGTATGCAAATTCAGCCCTTAGCTAGGTGTCTTGTATGTTTTTTTTTTATAACCAGGCAATAGTTCTAACTGACCGTCGATGTATGTTATGAGGGATGGAAGGAATTGACGAATGAATGGAAAATGGAAGCAGATGGAGTGGAGGAAGTTTGGGAAGTACCTGGCTATTCATGTCTGGTCACCAAATACGGTTTTAGCCATTTTAAGCAACGCTTCAAATCTGAACGGTAGTCTTTCACCAGGGCGATACTTAGAGTATCTACAACTCTGGAACGTTCCGCAAATATACTTTACATTATTTTATAGTAAATTAAATGTGTTATGACATACATTCACGAGTCGCCACTGGATGTAACATGACTTGTCAAGAAAAAATGTGTTCCAATACAGAATAGTGCCCATTAAAATACATTATAGGTAGGTACTTTAATGGGTAAGTAGACATTTGAAAAGATTATTTTTAATTTTAGTAATCAACTGACATTAGTTCAAAATTAGAAAAGCTTAAACTCGTACGTACTCACAAAGGAAATTGTTATATTTTGTAATTTTGTTGATTTTATGTGTAGGCATATCATGACTTCGTAATCTACGTTACTGGTCCGAGTTATTCCGGCCCACAGCCTACAGGGTGAAAATTTCCTTGATGATAGCCAACTTCCCACTGGAGAGGGAAGAAAAAGACGAAGAATGTGTGGGCACTTGATTTGTCAAGTAGGTATACTTATACACACTTTAAAAAAAAAACGAAATACGGTCGTACAATCGGTCTTAGTTTTAAACCTGATGAGTTTTTTAAATAGAGATATTACATATATCTATAAAATAAGTTCGTTACAAACTTATGTAAAATTTTATGAAAAAATTATATTTGATGACGATGAGTGTGTTAACAATAATTCTATATCCTAAATAAAACCTGAACTATCACAGAGGCACTGAAGTGGAACTGAAGAATACTTTGTGTGATGTTTTTGAAGGTTTTTTTAATAAAAAAAACGGCAGAAATCAAAAAAAAACTGTTAATCTAATAAAGGTGATTAACATAGTCGATAATAAGTATGTATTAAATAGCTTCATTTAATTTTATTCACTCAAAGAAAGGTTTTCTCTTCGAAAGCTTTTTTAGAAAAAGACCGGTTAAATATTTAACTAAATAAATTCTTATTAAAGATATGTATATTCAGGATTGACTTCTGATGAATAACTTTTTGCGGCTAGTTACAAAACTCCAATGTAATGATAAACCAAAACTAATCCGTACTTTAACGCCACGCAATCATAACCCCAAATTTTAACCGCATAGTTTTAACTGCCCAATAGTATACTATTCATAGAAATTCTATAACCTGATCACCGTCAATATTACCACACACGTCCCCAAAGTCAATAAATAATACATTGCAAGTAAATTATCACCTTCATTATATCATAAAACGGTGTTGTTATATTAGTTCGATTTGATTAGCATAGGATCGCATGATGACATGATTAGTTTTATTGGTATTGCTATTATGAACCCCAATTGCCAAGGGATTGTTCACTTTTGAGTATTATCAAGATAAATGATTTTATTTGTATCGATGAAAATTACATCACTTCCAATTATAATACAATCACTCGTAATATAAAATCACGCTTCTAAGTTCCTTGGTTGGGAAAGAGGAGCAGAGGTCATCCACAAATGAGATAGACTGATGATCTGAAGTGGGCTGCAGGATTTGAATGGATGAGACTTATGTTTAAAGCTGGACGCCAGAAGGCTCTTGTAGGGAAGATAAATAATGTATTACATACGTACATATTTTAATAAAAATATTATATGTAATCGTTTTTCAAATCCAAACCATTCAAATCAACTTTTGTTGAGCTTCTGGGCGTTGCTCTCAAGTGCGAATTTGGAAATATCTTCCGCCGTAAAACTTTACTATTTTTCATTTTCTTATGTTTTCTTTATCGTACTTCGACAGCCTTTGAAGCCACGATCTCGATACCCGTAGCCAAGAAATATAACGCTCTGCTGCGGAAATAAATAAAAAAATTCAATCACAACTAGATAGCATTAATAATAATATACTCAATTGTAAACTCTGACTTGACGTAAGCTAGCCTAATGTAACTTGTTGCTGCCGTATATTTTAATAACTTCACAATAATCTGATTGGAGATGATAATTAGTGCCTCTCATATAACTAAAGTTTCAGGAAGTAATTAAATTTAATTGACTATTGCAGAATTTTCTCCACTATTCTTAAAAGCACATTTTAAGATGATTAAATAAATGACATATATTTAATAATATGACTCGAACAACTGAGAAACGGAAAAAATACCTTCTGAATCTCTTACTTCAAAAAGAAACATCATTTAGAAAATGCTGAAAGAAATTTCTTCAGGGTTAATTGTGGGTTATTTTAATAAATCAAAAAGACTTTCGCCTATAATAATAAACAAACACTTCTTGTTAAAGTGATGTTTTTGGTTTGAACACTTTTTGCAACGAAAATCGTATGTTATTTAAGAATGCTAATATGAAGGAAAGCAAGGGTTAGAATTATATTTTCCGACGCCCGAAAAAAAGTTATTTGTTTTTTTCACTGAAAAACTACATTTTTTCTTGTATTTACATCCTCTCTTAATTAATAATTAAATTTCCATGAAAAAAAGCTATTGAAGTGGATTTGCTAGGCATCTCATTACGAGATATAAAGTCTAATGAGTGGGTTAAAGCGAGACAAAGATAACCGACATTGCTATTACACAATCTCCACACTCAAATGGGACTGAGCGGGGTTTGGGTGACCGTTGAAATTCTAGTGTCATCGGGTGTCACTTTGGTTGGAAGAGAAAACATAGGTCTCCCGCATGTGATATGGCCGACGGTCCAAAGAGAACTGCCGCCTTAGGGTGAGCGAGATCCGCAAAGTATTGACAAAACTGAAGATATTAGAGGTAGGCCTATGTCCGAAGCTATAAACCAAGAGGTTTATAAAGAAGATGAAATTCTGTATATTTTGATAATGAATTAATAAATTCATAAATAACATATAAAGATCAAATTGGTAGATGTGTACTCCATAAGGGCAATTGATCAACATTAAAAGGCTGTCCGGAACACTGGCTCAAGATTAAGGAAGAAGATCAAGACCGCAGTCAGATTTTTGATCAAATCATTAATAATATTTAAAGAAAATGAAATAATAACTTTGTTTAATGTTACAAAATTAAACTAAACAAAAAATACAAAGTGTGCGGTTATGCATACATACAGAGGGAAAATAAAAGAACAGTGAGAAAACAACTTTCTACGAAAAAAAAAATTAATAATATTCATCACATTAACTGTTTTTTGGCTTTCACACAGTGCAAAAGGTGTTTGTAAAATAATTGTAGTATTCCTTTATAGAATTCAAAAACCGTAAAAAGTGTACTTACTTGCCAAGCACTGAGAAAACAATTGGATCAAAATTAACAATACTCGTTCTTATAATTTTCTGAAAACAAAAGTTGAAAAGACTTTAGTGGAAAATATTATTTTTTGAAGAGTGTTTTGTGAAGAATGACGCTCAGTTTTTGACAACATAAGTTTTGGTAACAAAAAAAATTACTCCCAATACCGTCAATAAAAACTACATTTTAATTTATTAAAAAATGTCGCAATAATTATTTTGAATCACCGTAAGCATATTATTGCATAACAGTCCTCCATGGTCGAGTGGTAAGACGCTCGACTACAAATCCAAAGGTTGTGGGCTCAAACCCGGCGTGCGCCAATAACTTTTATTTAATTAATATGTGTCATAACACATTTAATTCCTATAAAATAATGTATAGTATATTTGCGGCACGTTCCAGAGTGGTAGATACTCTAAGTATCGCCCTGGTGAAAACAAACCATTCAGAATCGAAACGTTGCTTGAAATGGCTTTAGCCGTATTTGGTAACCAGATCTGAATAGCCAGGTACTTTCCAACCTTCCTCTTCCCCATCTCCTTCTCCTTCCTGCTTACTTCAGCCTCAAACAACATACCCCGATTGCGGATGCCATAGTCTCACTGGCTCTAGACGGTTGGGAGTAGTTGGGACTCTTGTGCGGAATACACTATAAAAATAATAATAACAAAAGTTATCTGTTATTATTATCATAAGCAAAATTTCGGATAAATTCAAGGAGAAATGTTTCACTGTGTCGCAGATGAACTTGAGTAAAAATGTTGTCTACTGTTTCCGAATCAGAATTTTTAGAAGGAAAGAATGTTGGATTACCTCAATGTGACTGAGAAACGTGGGGAGCTTTAAACATCATAAAGAAATGAGAGCTTATGTAAAATGATAGGCTGTTTTCGTTTACGGAACCAAAATTTAAGGTTCCAACAAAGTTTTGGAAGGTAGCTAGAAATTTAATTAAAGGTTTTTCTCTGTGGGTGTGGACACGAGAATTTGTAATACGCTTTGCATTTTTTCACAAAGTAATGCGAGAAAAGTATGTAAATTTGTTTATTAAAAGTGTGTTTTTGAATATGGACAGTGGTGGTACATACGAGTAAGTGGGTATAATTTCATTGAAACATGTATTTTTGGTTAGTCTATTTTTTTACATCACATGATTTGACTTTTTTACAAACATATCGATGTAAGCTTTAATAATAATAATATTTGGATGATTCTTATGGCCCCGTTTTTGTGAAAAATCACCTCAAAGGAGTTGTACAGATCTTATTTTCTATTATAACATATTGATTCCTAGTTTAAATAAGAAAATATACAGGAACATACTTACTTGTTAGGTCCCATCAGATAGACACACTTATTAACTTAAAATTATAATTATGATTTATTTATTTTTTAAAGTAAGGGAGTCTTACAGTGATCTATAGTTGGAGGGGTAAAACATACAATGTGTCAAAAATAAATATGTTAACGTTAAAGGTTGGTTTGTTAATGTTATTTTATAAGAGATATTATACCAACTGCCCGGAGCCAATTGGACTAGAGCATCTTCTCATGAGGAAGGTCGTGAAGCTGTAAAAAATGAAGAGGAGTAGAAAATGGGCAGTAGGATGTTTGGTAAACTCTCAACTATTCAGATCTAGTCACTAGATGCAGCCGAAACCAATTTCGTTTTGTTTTATTATTTTTAATGTTGGTCTACCACCAGGACTCTACAGAGAGAATCTTCCACTTTAAAACCAAGTACAAAAACATTAAATATCGCACAATTTAATTTATCTTGCATCATAAATCTCAACGTTTGTCTCGCGTCTTTACTTGTGAAAAGTAATGCATTGAACTTCTCCTTGATACTAAAGTAAATAAAATACGTTTTAACCATTTTCGTGAAGTATTTTCAACTTTAAAGTGCGCGTTTTTATTGCGCTCACCTAGATTTAAACCGGTGAGCTTTGGGGGTCCAGGTAGGTTTTATCTACTTAAACATAAATAACCACTTAAAAGCTTACTTGTTCCTTACAACTTCGTGCAAATCCATTGCATTACGCATATTGTTACCCCCTTAGCACGGCTGCCACATTTTTCGCCACGGACTAAAGCGTCTGCCACAACGTGACAGGGGCCCGCCGACGGCCACGCGTAAAACGTAGGAGTGAGGAGTGCGACTCCCCGCGCCGGGAGAAAGGGCTGCAAAGGCGGTCAACAGAATACACGTTATTGTGCACATTTCATGTGGGCTGATTTCAATACCGCGTAGGTAACTTTAAAAAATTCCAATTACAGCTTCCTAAATACTACCAAATACACAAAATTACTAGACTGGAAGATTTGTGACTTTATGGTATGTGTTTATGTTTGATTACTTGAACCTAGACTTGTTTTTGATAATAAAAAAACTAAAACTTTCCTGATTTTGTTATTGCGGAATGGTCTAATCATTATCCTTGTAAAATATTGCACAACCAGGTCTTTAAACTGAAAGATTTGTGACTTTGTAGATTACTCATGGGTGTTAAAGTTTTGTTGCTAACACCTAAAAATATATTTAATGGCATCTATATTATGTTTATGATCAGAAAACTTTTTTTTTCTTTACTGATATTATTAACATGTGCAAAATGATCTAATGATAATACAGGATTTGTTTTGGAAAATATATTAAAATTAATTTAATAGATTGAAAGAATTATATTAAATTAATAGATTGGAAGATTTGTGAGTACGTCATTAATAACTCGGTTTTCAACTTTGTTTGCTTGATAATAATAATAACAGTGAATTTTTATAGAGCACTTTTGTGATATTTCACCTCAAGTGAGCTTCACCTAAGTTAACTAACCTAACATAACAAGGATAAAACAATATTTAATTTGTATACAAATTCAAACTATCTAATATCATGATCGTTATCATAAATCATGAAAAAAAAAGTTCAGATATGGGTTTAACAGTGCGTGTGTACATCAACATCGCCAACCAATAAACCAACCTAGCCTAACCTAATTTAAGATAATAAGGATACAATAATATTTAATATGTATTTAAATTCAAACTATCTAATATCATGATTGTTATCATAAATCATGAGAAAAAAAATCAGACGTGGGTTTAACAGTGCGTGTGTACGTCAACATCACCAACCAATTAAAAAACAATTTACTGGAAGCTAAGGTTGTGAAAATCCAGATTAAAAGAATATACAAATACTAACAGATTTGTTAAAGTAAACAAAAGGAAATAATATTGAAGATAGTTAACGTGTTGGTACTTTAAAACCTCAATATTCAAGTATTATTAGTTAACAATTCTAAAAATTCAAACCGTGTGAATATAACAAGTAACAACAGAACAAGAACATATGTTATGACAATGAGTATAGGGTTTTCAGTAAACAATAAGGACATTGCGTTACAAGGATACAAATAAGGAGAAAACCGAAACAAAGCACATTAAGGACGTTTTAAATAAAAATGTGTCCTTCAAATTTTTTTCCAGGTACATTTTGTACAAGTTTAGTATTACTATTTTTTAAGCTTATTCCAGATGACTGAGCCGGATATACATTATAGTATGCAATTATATTTTATTTCTAGGTACATTTTGTAAAAGTTTAGTATTACTATTTTTTAAGCTTATTCCAGATGACTGAGCCGGATATACATTATAATATGCATTTATATTTTATTTCTAGGTACATTTTGTACAAGTTTAGTATTATTATTGTTTAAGCTTATTCCATATGACTGAGCCGGATATACATTATAGTATGCATTTATATCTATAATCTGAATATTCTAAAAATTAAAAAAAATATATATTATAAATAAATAGTTTGTTCTTGTTCAAGCAATGCACCTGTGGGATTACAGTGTTCGACTCAAAATGAAACCCGTACAGAATGGTTGCAATAAACCAACAAGTAAGTAAGTAAGTTAGGAAGGATTTGGGCGAATATGTGACACAAAAGAAGTTGCGGATGTCCTAAGAAGACGTGGCGTAATCAATTGTTAGAAATAGTTGAGTCAGGCCATGGCAAGAGTTTTACGAATCTAAAAACATCTCAATATAATGTTCTTGTCTAACCAGAAAATTCTCATTCAACTGTATTTTATTTTTAAATAAACCATTTGATTGGTATACCTATAAAACCATTTCGCCATTTTAAGTATCACTCAATGTCGAAATTCAAAAATAAACTCGTCAGAGCAATATTAAGCTAACCTACTAATAGAGAAAAAAGTTCATAATGAAGAATATTCCTTCAGGAAAATCGACAATTTCCTGCCACCTAAAGGGTTGTACCATCTGCATAGTATATAGCTAAATACGTATGTTTGTACGATAATATCTTAATGCATTGACAGGTTCCAGGTACTCCCGTATTTCATTCACCGTTAAGCTTAATATTTCATGCATTAGCCTACTTTCCAGATCTATTTTTGTCGCGTTGTCAGTCTAAATATACATTGAAGAAATCGGAAAATTGGTGATATTATACCTTCATCTACTTTAAAGCAATTTATTGTTTTGACAGGTGTATTTCTGTAATACACGAATAAATAAATTTCCCGTGCTGAGCAACGTGTGACATTTAAAGTTTAAGTCCAATTTAAATTTCTAATTATAAGATAAAATAGTTAATTTGTTTTTAATCTAATAAATGACTAAACTCACACATTGAAACCTGTAATAATATGAAAACAACTATTAAATGAGCGATGTAGATATTTATTTTAGATTAAAAACTAATTAGTACGTTATTAAAACTAACTTGACAGACGTTTTAGTGAGAATAGTTTATAATCTAGTTTAGGAGATTTAATTAATTGCTTAGTTTATGAACACGTTAGTTGACATCTGATATTTTTTGTAAATTTTCATAATCAAACAATTAAGAAGCAAATGATAGTAAATAATGTGTTTTTCGTCTAATCATTTTATTGTTACTTGGCAGTGAGGTATTGTTATCATTTTTTAAACTATGACTTTGTAAACATCAATATATTGTAGGTTAAAGCTATCAGGTTTTTGGCTCGAATATAACTATGCATTAATTGCCATTATTGATGAACGGTTGTCTGAAACCGGATGGCATTTAACTAAAATAAGATGGTTCATAATCACAGTTTCCATAAGAGATAGTTGAAATAATTAATTTTGTGCGGAGCGGCCTCCGTGGAATAGTTATCTATGCATTTGAGTTGTGTCGGGAGGTTACAAGATCGATTCCGACGCAACTACAATAATGTAAATTTCGTATATATATATATGAGCACCGACAAGTTTGAGTATTGTGAAATTGATTGTTAAATTTAATGGAGCTTTTATAACGACTCTTGTCGTAAGAAACATAAAAATGTATTAAAATCAAGTGATCAAATTTAGGTTATTTTTTTCCAGTTTCAAAACCGTTAATATTTTATAAGCAATTGAAAAATACTGAGTCTCTATGGGTTCTTATAGATTTTTGGTTTTTTTTTTTGTAGCTAAATTCTAGGGACGTTTTTGTTAAGGATCGAACTTCGCTCGATTATTACAACGCTTCGGAATTGGATGCATCGATAATCAAAAAATCAAAATCGAAACCATTCCCTATAACGACTATTGTACTGAATTTTCTATTTTAAGAATAAATATTTCACTCTAAAATCTTCTACTTAACCATTGTGTATTGTACGGTACCTACTGAATCATTCAAGAGTTCCTTTAGCCCGGATATTTTCTATTACGTGTACCTTCAAACCTTGAATGAACGGTATTGTAGCCGTTTCCTTACATACTTTATAGGCATTGTGATTTTCCTTTCTGAGTGCCTTAAATTTTTTGCTGCATTTTTTTTCCATTAGGTTACTTAGATTTTTTTAATAGTGAAACTCACATGAATCAGCACAAAAATGTATTTGATATTACTACATTCGAATTGCTTTAACTGCCGAAAACTTTCTCTAAATAAGCACCGAAATTTGGCGTTGATTTTTTTTTATCGGCTTCTGTTTCTTCTTGTGCTTTTTCGTAGCTTTATCGTTAGTTATCGTCAATGCAATTTTAGAAAACAGATTGCAGGATGGAATGACTCTCGTACCAGTCATGAACGTCAGTCGAAGCCACGAGTACGGCGTCTAACTGCATCAATATGTTCCTGGATTATCAGTCTAATTAGCTAATGTTATAGTTTTAAATATTTCGTGCTTTATTTACCTTACTTTACTTTAATGCTTACTTTGGTTGTCAGGTTTCCGCGCTATGCAGAGTCTTAGGAAAATGGTAAAAGTTCATGGTCTTATATTTTTCTAGTGTTATTTTTTAGTCTGCAAGCAAAAGCTTAATAAACAACGGATCAAACAATATTATTTGCACAAGGATTTGTTTCTGGGTTTCTAGATAAATTTACATGATCAGTATAATGTTTCTTATCAAAGCTACATGGTTTATTCAAAAATGGTTGAAATCGTAACACAGTTACGATATTCAACTCCTAGTTATAAATTTAAATTTGTATCTCCAGTGCAGGCCCACTTGGGGTGGGGGGCGAGCCCCATATTTGGGTCACCGCGGTAGTACGCGGCCTATGGTGGGGTGACGTCACGCAGGCTGCCTCTCCTTGGCCGGGAGGAAAGTTCAGTCAGAGGTTGTTGGGGGAGGGGGCTGCAACAAGGATACCTACCCTCCCCCTTCCGGAACCTGGTCTTTCATTGATGGAAGCCTTTTGATAAATAATAAACATCGACTATATTTCTTCGAGCTGGGAGCTTTTGCTGCATTTGGTGTACATATTTGTTATCTCGTTATAATTTATGATAACAATGCATTTTTATTCTGGCGTGATTGTGTGGGGTATGCAATACACAACCCGATATAGTATAATAAATACATTCCCAAAATATTTTGATTAAAATAATAAATAACCGATAATTTGACAAAAGTAATTTAAGACGTAAATGTTGGTAATGGTGGAATAAACAAGAAAATATGTCAAAAAGAAATATAATTGCATTTCTAAATAATGCAATTATTGTAAATACTAAAAACCGAAACTTTTCAATAAATATCTGTAATTTTCATTAAAAACCGGTGTTTTTTTAACAATGATTAAAGGATTCACACTGTTCTCCTGATAAATTACATTTCTTCATTTACAGTTATATTGACTCGTACAGATTTCCGTGATGATAACTAACCTTCGATAGGAAAGGGTGCCAGAATGATAATGATGTAATATTTCGACTTAAGACCACAGATAATATACTCGATGGGTAGTATAAATATTCTACATCATTTTCCTAACACACTTCTATTAACTCAATCAGATATTTTACGTATGATAATGAAATCATTTGACCTTTAACCGCAGTAAATTCTTTAAATAATAATTCGAAACCTTCGTGAACAATTAGGTTGCACTTTGTTCAATAACATAAAATACACTTTTAACTGTGTTCAATTGAAGGCTGTATATTTGTAGGTTGCTAGGTTGCGAGGTGGCATCTATCACTCATTCATTCATTCATCATCGAGGGCATGAATTCAGTGACGTCACAGTATCCCCTCTAAACAGCGGAGGGGGCGCAATCGGCTTCGGCCCGTTTTGCTTCTCCCGGGAAGTGACCCAGTAACCCAGTATGTTGCAAAGCTGACGTCGATTGCTGGGCCGCCGGTTGGACCCCTGCATAACACTAGGCACCAAAACAGCGAGGAAATTTAACCACCAAGTAAAAAAACACAACGATATTCACGGTGAAAACAAAATTCGGGATTATTTATTGATTTCTTTTATGAAGTACTTTGTTACTGGGGTTGAGCTTTATGTTTTGGGGGACCAAAAGTAGGTGCAGGAGTTTGCCCCCGGTGAAGGCTTCTATCAAGGGAGGGGATGGAAAGCCGCGGAAGGTTCTGTGGCCGAAGGTGATGCAGCAATATGAATGGAATAGTATGACGCCACTCCGTTCAGTTCCGTCCGGGGCCGGGAGGCGTGGTGCCAGCGCAAGTGGCACTGCCCCACACTAGCGCAAGCCTCTACGAGTACAAGCGTTAAAGGATTTACTTCTTCAAATTAAATCGGTTTACCAACACTTATCTGGTAAAACGATTAATATTCTAAGAAACTCATCTATATGAAAAGGGATTCCTTTCCTTGACGCCGTACTATTTTTAGCATTTAATGCGATTTGATACATCAAACGACAGATAAATGCCTACGTGCTTAATTCACACTCATCTGTATACGAATATTAATGATCAGATATTTTCATTCCGTACAAATTCGGTTGGGTATCGTGTTACTTAAGTATTAAAAAAACATAATTGTATGACCTTGGCACTTGATGAAGGTATATACTGAATAATATTTAAAATCAGAAATAATCAGTGCTACCATATTACTTGATTTTGCATCATTTAAGTCCCAATTAAATAGCAAAGCAAATAAAATAAGTTGAAAGACTTGTAAATTTTACATTCATTCAGAAAATGCGAAAAAACGTGTTACAGTAAAAAAGTCACCATCTTTATATTTTATAAATTTGTTTTAAACGAGTTACAAATTGTGATTAATATTAGAAATATAATCATCGTCATTAATCAAATAATAGTTGTTAGCAAATTAATGAACAAATTTAATGATTAATGTAATAAAAGTATTTTTTTCTCCAAAACGAACTAGTGGCATGAATGACATGTTGACAACGATTTTATCAATAACAACGAACTTTGTACTAAAATTCTAAACTTTGATGTTTCAGTTGAGCTTTCTTTAGAACATTGTCAACAAACACGTCAACTAACTTTTTCAACCATGATAGTGATAAGATTTATAATGTATGTACTACTCTTTAAATAAGACTCATCTCAGTGCGAGTGACATTTGTTGCAAAACCTTCTTAAAACGTACAACCTCAGATTTAGGGGAGCACCCGCATTACTGTTCGACCCATACAAAATTAAGTTTCTTTGTGTTTGTAAGCATTGCTACATTTCTCGGGTTGGCATCCAAAAATAAGCTGTGAGTAGGTACTTCAACTAACAAATTTCTTGTCGGTTTTTGTGACCACTTGGTTTATTTTGGTTGCCAGGGAAATATATTGAGTGTTCGTTTAATGTTCACACTGATTATTTTACAAAAAAAGACTAGTTACAAGTTTTACATTTGATACCGCATCACAGTTCCAACAGCCCAGTCCCAGTGAATCTATGACATGCCCATTTTTAGATTGTTATGAAGCTGAAGGAAGAAGGGAGTGGAAAAGATTACGATTGGAAAAAATGCTTGATTATTCAAATCTAGTAACAGCTAAAGCTATTTAAAGCGGGGTATTGAAATATTTAAGGTTATCGTAATACTATGTATTTGTAAAAAAAAAGTTTTTCAGCTTTTTCAAAGCCTCTGATTTTGAGTACGTTGTTTAAGCCTAAATCAATAATAAATTTCCATAATTCCTGAAATGCCTTATAAGTTAATGTACATTACTTTTTCAACGTGTAAGAACGCTTGCAGTATATTTTTTAAGCCTACAAGAGAGAGCGCTGCTGTAGTCAATTTTTTATGAGGTTTGCCGGACTCGGCTAGACCTGGGGTGGCTAGGACTAGGGCTAGAGTATTTAAACATCCATTCATAGTTCATGTCGACATAATGTGTTTGTTTATTCGTATAACCACTTTTTCACAGTATTGTTTTAAACAAAAATATAGCATGTAATCCAATACACTGTTGAGTTGTGTTCATTTATTTCGCGTATCAAAACGTGTGGGCGAAGTCAACAGAGACACGGGACACGAAGAACATTCTAACAATACTTTAAAGCGGTGTGATAATTTGGGAGATTTTGTTGTCTCTTTCTTTCTCATGGTGTACGACATAAGAACCCGGAGAGAGTGAAATCCCAAATCCCAAATTTGTACAGGTTGGGTAAAAATAATTAGCTCTCTCTCTATATATTGTTACTTCAAGTGTGGCAGATATCTCATCAATAGTAAAGCGAGTTCTAGTGAATCCACAAGCTATTAGCTAAGCATTAATTTATTAAAACGTGGGATCATTTTTTAATGGCGATAATGTAGGGAAAAAAACTATTCTTTATGCATATTTTAAACCAATTGTATCAAATCTATTTTATCGATTAAAAAAAACGTTTCCATTGCCTGTCTCAAAATGTATTCACTGTCATAATAATAGTCAGTATGAACTTGCATAAAAATAGACCACTGGAAGAATATTGTTTTAGCTAATTAATTACTAAAGTTTAAAGTTCACCAGGTCTCCACGGTCATCAGAAGTAGATTTCTTAATTTGGAATTATTAAGTTAATTAAATTGTGTATAAAGGGAAGCGTTGCATGTGTTAGAGTGAACGGTGATTTTACGAAGTGGTTTAACATCACAAAAGGTGTAAAGCAAGGCTGTGTAATGTCACCGTGGTTGTTCAATTTGTACATGTATAATTGTATGCAAGAATTAAAAGGTGTGGGCTTGGGCGCGAAAGTGAACAATCTGAAAGTATGTTGCCTATTGTATGCGGACGATGCGGTGCTTATTGCTGACAGTATGGAAGATCTACAGTTTCTCGTGTCTAGGATGAACCAAGTTTGTATGCAAAATGAGTTGATGATGAATGTAAGTAAGTCCAAAGTCATGGTGTGTGAAAGAGAGAGTACGAGAACAGCGTGCAATATAGTTGTGAATAATGAATACTTGAAGCAAGTGGAGTTTGTGTATTTATGAAGTATGTTTACGAGAGACGAAAAGGCTGATAAGGATGTTGAAAGAAGGGTGAATGCAGGAAACTCCATTAATGGAGGACTGAACGCTGTTGGCGCAAATAAGAAATTGTCCAAAGAAGCGAAGCTAGCAGTCCACAACGGAGTACTTATACCAACCCTGGTGTAGGCAGTGAGGCATGGAACTGGCAGAGGAAGGATGAAAGTAGACTGAATGCTGTGGAAATGAGATCTTTGAGACGTATGTGCGGTAAAACCATGTATGATCGTATTAAAAATGTGGATATCCGGAAAGAATGCAAGGCTGATGTGAGCGTAATGAATAGGATCAAGAAAGGGACGCTTAGATGGTTTGGGCATGTAGAGCGAATGAACGAAGAAAGGAGTGTGAAAAGAATATATGATGCGAAAGTGAATGGAAAAAGAAGTCGAGGACGCCCGAGAAAGACATGGCACGATCAAGTAAATCAAATACTTGAATCGGGTCATGTGAAGAGTCAGAATAACAGAAGAGTATGTATGAATGTAAATGAAGCAAGGAGTGTGTGCCAAGATAGAGTTATATGGCGGTCCGTCCTCTCTGCCTACCCCTGTGGGGAAACGGCGTGATGGTTAGTTAGTTAGTTAAATTGTGTATGGTTAAAGAAACTTGAGCCACGTACTTTAAATGCAATTGCTTCCTCTTTCTCAAGAGGAGAAATTATAGCAAATTTCTCAGCGACATCAACTAAGACGTTTGTAAGAACATAACCGAGTTGACTTGACTCATTTTTAGGAATGTCAAATATTCTGTTGTTCCGTAATGTTGATATATTATTTCCGTGATCACAAAAATATATACATAATTCTACTTATGTTTTGTAAGTCAAACCGTTGCAATTAGTTTTAAAAATGCTCACGGAAAAATCTCTATGAGGGAACACACAGAATCACAAATTAATAAGGATTTTGTGAATAAATTATGCAGTATTTAGAACACATCTCTAAATACGTATTTAATCTAGGAGAAGCATTTTAATTGTAAGCGGTTTGGAAAATTTATTTCATAATCAAATGAATTAGATTAGTGATATGTGAAACATTTATCACCTCTACTGGCCACCACGGCAGAAATCGTGATGGTGATGACCTTGGAGAGGCGCTACATCGTCGCTTCTTATACCTTCGTAAATACAAGCACGTCAATCCAACGCCGTATCTGAGTGAATACCTATACGACATTCTTTGATATAAAGTGAATTAGATACAACAATAATATTTTAATAATATTTGAATGATTTTTATGGCGCCCTTTTTGTGAAAAATCACCTCAAGGGCGCTGTACAGATCTTGTTAAATTGTAATGTTTATGTAAGATGGAATGCGGCCGCCCCAACAGATTTAGACTAACGTGGGCAAATGTCATCTGACTGTCGTAAGGGTGTAAACAGTAAAAAGTAAAAAGTGAAATCAAAACCTCCAGAAATTTTCTCACCCAGTGGTATTTTTTTGTTACGATTTCAATGTTTAAAAAACTTGAAAAATAAAACAATAGTTTAATTTATAAATCTTTACTTGTTTATTGACAAAATAACATATTTTTTCCTCTACACTTGGTGTTTTACTGTGTTGTGGGGGACATTTTTCAAAGACAAAATTTACAAAAGCTTAAAAAGGTTCATCATCAACATGCAGTAGAACGTTAGCAATATGCGTTCCACAGATATATAATATCAAGAGTTCCACTGAAGGCCTGTAATTAGAGAAATGCGATTCTGTTAAAAAAATCTCCCGTTCTGGTTTAAGGCGTAAATAAGACACTACATAATATTTGATTTTTATAAATAAATATATATTTTTTTACGTGAATACCGCACAAGAGTCTCAACTGCTCCCAACCGTCTAGAGCTAGTGAGACTATGGCATTCCCAAATAGGATATGTTGAGAGGCTGAAGGTAGTGGGGAGGGGAAGGAGATTGGGAAGGGGAAGGGGAAGGTTGGGAAATACCTGGCTATTCAGATCTGGTCACCAAACACGGCTAAAGCCATTTCAAGCAACGTTTCGATTCTGAATGGTGGTATTTCACCAGGGCGATACTTAGAGTATCTACCACTCTGGAACGTGCCGCAAATATACTTTTCATTATTTTTACATGAATTAAATATGTTATGACACATATTAATTAAATAAGAGTAACTGGCGCACGCCGGGTTTGAACCCGCGACCTTTGGATTCGTAGTCGAGCGTCTTACCACTCGACCATGGAGGCCGTCTATATTTAGTAAGTAATAAACCCTTCAAACAAAAAACGAATTTAATATCCGAGAAAACCTCTCAGCTTAGGGCCCAGCAGTTTACGAAGGAAGTCGTCAACATTACTAAGAATTTCGACTGCTAACACCTATCTTGTGTATTTTATTTCAAAGAATACTACGCACTCGATTTGGTATTCCACTCGGATGTTGAATGAACAAGCATTCGTAATTTAGTACCCGGATTATGAAACAGATTGGATACACATCTCAGATTTGGGTACCTTGTCTTTATGTCCCCGGAGTTTATTTATATCTGAAACATATTTACGTGCAAAAACCAACAACAACTAAACCGTCTTTTTAATCGAGTCCTAGCCAATTCTTTGCGACCAGTATAAAACACTCCAAGGCATTGCAAAAAGTTTTCGTGATTGAGCTGTCTTTTCGATGAATAGATGCACTAAGGTATACGAAAAACATTAAACGTAAACATTGTTTTATCCTGATCAAATCTGTTTCGTTGAAAATTTTTGAAAGTCGCAAACTTAACGGTCTGCGTGGTCGAATGGTAAGACGCTCGACTACAAATCCAGAGGTCGTGGGCTCAAACTTTATGTGGTTAACATGTGTCATAACACATTTAATTCATATACAATAATGTATATATTATTTGTGGCACGTTCCAGGGTGGTAGATACTCAAAGTATCGCCCTGGTCTTTCACCACCATTCAGAATTGAAATGTTGCTTAAAATGGTTTTAGCCGTGTTTGGTGACCAGATTTGAATGGCCAGGTGGTTCCCAACCTTCCTCTTCTCATCTCATACTCTTCCCCACTACCTTAAACCTCACAACATATCCCATTTAGGGATGCCATAGTCTCACTGGCTCTAGAAAGTTGGGAGTAATTGAGACTCTTGTGCGGTATTCACTATAAAAAATAATAAAAACGATCATTTTATAAAAAACGATCTTCGTGGCAAAGCGGCATGCACCTTGACTCTGAACCCAGATGAAGAAAGTTCAAAACCGGTGGGGGCCTAAATGGGTTTTTCATTTAATAAAATAAATTTAAATAATCAAGATTATTTACACCTCGTACCTGACTATACTCGTACATTCCTTGTTGTTTTTTTTTTTTTAATTTTGACAACTTCTTTGTAATCGTAATGTTTCCTGAAATGACTTAAGCTATGTTAAGTGACTAGATCTAAATAAACGGATGGATGTTTCAAAACCTTCCTTCTCTTTTGCCGCATATTCCACACTTTTCTAGTACAGCCTCACAACATTCCCCAAATGGGGATGCAATAGTTCTATTGGCTCTGGGCAGATGAAACTTTTAGGCAATGTCACTTACTTTCTTTCATTTGAAAACCATTTTAGAGCAAAACCGGGAAGTAATACAATTATAACAGTTCAGAGAGTTCAAATGGAATCTGTTTTACCGACCCAGATCGAAGGATTTTAAAGCTCCGATACAGATTAACACACTCATATCTGCAGGCGGTCAATAGCTGATGCTGACAGCTTTTATGTGTGGACAATATCTACAGTAGCAATCAACTGCACAAATAATAATAATATTTGGATAATTTGCATAGCGCCGTTTTTGTAAAAAATCACCTCAAGGGCGCTGAAATAAACATGTTGATCAGTAACCAGACATCACCGAACAGAGTAGTGGATGGTATATTATTTTGAATAATAGTAGCTAAGATGGTTGGGAGCTTTGAGTTAGAATATATATGGAGAGAAAGCTAAATATTTTTACCCAACTAATACAAATTTGCGATAAATCACTTTCTCCGGGTTTTTTAAGGTCGTATACCATGAGGGAGAAAGAAACAAGAAAAGTTATTACATAATAATAATCGCCTCACACTTACAACAAACTCCCACCACAGACTGTAGCCATCACCAATATGTATTCCTTTAATCAAAACATTACTAAATGGCTAACGAGTAAGGACCGCAAGGAAATTGAAGACCTCCTAAATTAGCACTTGAAATTCTTCATCATGACGAACTAGAACATTGTGTAACAAATATCATCATTTTAAAAAAATTATTCTACTTGTGCTCACTGTCACTTACCTCTGAACAGGTTCTTAGGATCTAGTGGGGTAGGTAATGTAAAAAAAATAATGTAAGAAACAAAAGTTAATAAATAAAAATAAATGAAAATATCGCAGCACTTCTATGTATGTAAGAATGTTCTCCGTCCTCACTAGCTTTACATCATCGAGTCGCATAACCTACGTCAACGGATTTTGAGGTTACTTCCTATATTTGTGTTGATTAAAAACCTTGCAGTGGTTTTACAAATAAATCAAACACGATGGTGATATGTGCCATGTGTGAATGTTCAAATAAGACCAAACAATGTTTATAAAACTTCACTTTTCAGAGGTATTTCAACAGTTTAAATATTATTGACCGAACTTTAGAATTTTCTCATTTTTAATGATATAAAGACATAAAATCTACGAAAAGCTTCCATCATTATTTAAGCAAACCTTCTGTATTGATAGAGATGGTCGATATTCCTGTTCCGGTTAAAAGGAACCGGTTCTAAACCGGATACTGGAATAATAATAGGTTTTTTGGCATTTGGCCCCCCCACCAAATGGTCAATCATAAAAATTTCAATAACTTGAGGAGGGAATACTAATACGAAAGAAGTTCTTAAACTAACAAGGCACTATATATATGTACATGTATATAATATTGGTTAGTTATCATTTTTCCGGATACATTTTTTATGCTTCGTTTTGGGATTACCTTGGAGAAATTAAGTTGTAGATATATTTTATGGTAGTGTTTTTTAAACTAGGAATCGCAACCAGCCCTGAAAAATTTCTCTTGAATATAAAATTCTTCATGAAACATCATTATAATTGATTAACGAAAGGATTGCAATCTTTAGAATATTAGGTGGGAATGCTGTGTTGGTTGTACCGATATTTTGATAGGAGATGCTCCAAAGAACTAAATTCGACACCGGTTTATAGAAGGAATGGTCCCTGAAAGATTCTGGACAGTTAAAATAAATAACGTAGAGGTTATTCTTCGAATGGACGAACAGGTCAAAATTGTACTAGATTAAAAAAAGGATGATTTTTCAATTTAAAAAAAGAGTACCGAAAAAGAGTCCAACTTGCTCCCAACCGTCTGGAGCCAGTGAGACCATGACATTCTCAATCGGGGTTTATTGTGAGGCTTAAAGCAGTGGGGAGAGGAAGAAGATAGGGAAAAGGAATGTTGAGAAGAACCTGGCTATTCAGATTTGATCACTAAACACGGCTAAATTCATTTCAACCGAGTTATTCCCGGGCTGTATTCTATGGGATGAAGATTGCCTTGATGATAGCCTCAATAAGAGAGGGTACCTCCTTTACGTCAGAAGCAAATGTGTAACTTCTGTTTTACAGAATTCCACAAGAATTCTCTAGATAAAACGATATGCCTTTGTTTTATGAGCGTGTCCGTGTCCTCGAAGGAAACTATTTTTTTTTCAAAATGTAAGGAAACGAGAAAATTTTCCTAGTTGGACAGTCAAAAATTTCTTCAAAAAAATTGACAAATGTGTATTCTGTAATAAATAAATAATTATAAAATATTTATTGTCTGTCTGGGACCTAGGAGCCGAAATTCAACGACAATCAAGTGGAATTTTTTTCCATGCGTCGTACTCTTAAAGAGTTCCTTTTCAGTGTCAAAAAAAAGTGGGACATGCTACGAAAAATTTTGAGAAGCACTGCCCAAGGGTAGGTTGTATCTATGCCGTCTTCTATACAAGTTCATCATCCAAATAAAAAATATACTAAAAATACAAATGAGGTCACCGATTTCTTAATCAGTTGTTGTCGAGGTGATGCAACAAATGTTTGGTTTGACGAATAAATTACCGATATCCTCGTCAACTCACGGCTTCAACTTCCCAGTCAAGTCACATAAGATTGCGCCGCTCTATGGAATAGTGTCACGTGGAATTCTTGCCACCTGATTTCACAACAATCTCGCAGCGCATATCTTAACTGAATCGCCACCCACCAAATATGCCGAAAGGAAGTGACCGTAAGTGTGCAAAGAAAATTTTATGACCAAATGGTTCGAGCTCTTTTACAAAGTGGCGATGTAGGTGTAAATCGTTTCACGATTTTGGTACACTGCGTACATATATTATGTTGGATACATGTCTGTACATATACTTAGTACATTGTAACAGGTTATAAAAACTGAGAGGAAACAAATTCATTAACTTTAGATTTTTGATAAATTACTTAATTAAACATGCTTTCCTTTCTGACATCTTAAAATAAACGTGTTACAAGTATTAACTGTTCAGATAACGATCAGTATTAAATATTCAAACTGTGTCTAGGAGTTTATTTTAAGGAAAGAGTAAGCTTGAATCCACACACCTAAAAATATTTGCTAAATCATCATGATGGGAATGGAAAGAATTAAAATATTGTCAAATTGTTTGTAATCCTGGAAAATGCGTCCTGCATTTTTCGTTTTATTTTTTTACACATTATTTTTAAAATAGCAAGCATTTTTATGTATAGTAGGTACCCAATCATTTAAAACATATTACTTACGTGCGGTCAAAGCAGATTATTTGTTTAATTCAATATGTTAGTGCACCGAAAGAGTAATTTGAATATTATTTAACGTATTTTAGTAACGCGCACTTATTTGTGTGTTTATTTTTTTTGACGAAGAAATTTTACTTTGTTGTGTAGGAAAAATCGATTTAGATTATGAATGCTACTTTTTTCAAAAATAGACATAACTGCAACTAACAAATATAACACTTCTGGCAAAATAATTCGTTTATGATTTTAAACGTGTATTTTATGAGTACAATCTGAGTTTAAAAAAATATACAATTTACGTGTTCTCAGTTTACAAAGATCATATTTTATCCAAAAGAAACGTATTAAATTTTAAATAAAAGTAACTTTGTTTTGACACCACTTTATTAGATATATATATATCAACCGGTTTCGGCTCTATCTGAACCTTGTTCAGCCCTGAAGAAGGTTGAGGTAAAGCCGAAACCGGTTAATATATGTATCTAATATAGTCGTGTCAAAACAAAGTTACTTTTATTCAAAATTTAATACGTTTCTTTTGGATAAAATATAGTCTTTGTAAACTGAGAACACATAAATTGTAGATTTTTTTAAACTCAGATTGTACTCATAAAATACACGTTTAAAATCATAAACGAAATATTTTGCCTGAAGTGTGAAATTTTAAAATTTAATTATGTGTTTCCACAAAGTGAGTGCTTCATGTCAAAGAAACGTATTACTTCACTGCAACCTTAACTCAACTCTTATAAATAAGAACCAAAAGAAAACTATAACAACCACCCAACGCCAAATCCAATCCAATCAATCGACAACCTTGTAGGAAGATTTAAAGGCTGCATTAAAATCAGCAGTGAAATCGTTACAGCCGTTACCGACGTCTAACGAATCGTATTTCATATTTGAACGGCGGCCGTTGCAAGGTCCACGCGTAACCTAGGAAGCCTAATTGGACCGCCTTGAGGCTATGGGAATCCGAGTTTATGCAACGACCTCTTTTCTTTCAGAGGTTAGATATCTTTAGAACGCTTTATCTCACGTTTTCCTTGCCTTCACCGCAACTTGTGGAATCTGGAAGATGTTAGTAAGTTTGTTTAGTAAATAAAAATTAATTAAGGAACTTAAGTTTATGAAATAAACTATTTTTCCATGTGAAAAAATCATTTTTCTGAAAGTAAAAACCGAACGTGGGGTGACGTAATTACCCCATTTGATATTGTTTAATAAAGCATTTTCGTAACATAATCTTAGGTAATTTATTTTTGGTAATACTTAAAGAGAAGTAAATTCATAATATTGCCCCAAGATGTGGCACAAAACTCTCATTCGGATTCACTTTAAAACTACCGTTTGGAACGGGAGTCTTAAAAAAAACTATTCATATTAACAAACACTAAACAATATTTGTATCGTTCTGTATACTATTCTCAACGTTCTAGCATTTTTTTTTATTTTGTTATATTAAAATTGTAAGCCAGTAAGTTCATTAATCTGTCGCCTTTGGGCTTCGTACAAAACTAAGTTATAATAAAACTAGTTTTTTTGTACATTTATTTGAAACCATTTACGGCTTTACGATTTCAATACACAAATACTGTTACACAAGATAGATTCTCTACTTTATTTAGTCTTTCAATAAAATGATGTAATACCATCTCATATCAGCCTTATTCTGGCAGAAAATATATTTTCTCGTTAGAGTTAACGTTAAATCCAACATTTTGACAGGGTCGGATTTAGCAGATGCCCTGGGGCTCAGGGCCTGGCCTGATACATATTGAAGCCCCAGAAAACAATTTTCATACAATTTAATAAGAAAACGTTTAATATATTGCTTTTGTAATCGTTTCGAAAATCTTAAAAATCACATTATAATTTTGTTTTATGCTCTGTTAATACAATAAATAAGAAATAGAGAATTTAACCGATCTTGGTCAAAATTTTACAGTATATTTTATTTTATTCTAGATATTGTGCACATATATTTATATAGTTTCATATATTCCAAGAAAAACTGTTTTGTCCTATTGAAAGGTTTTTACAAAAGGAAATGTACAATTTTCACACATCTGAGTAGTATTTTTAAACATCGCGCGGCATATTTTATTAATTGTCCAAATTATGAGACTTCACCTAAAATTCAATTTTATAAATCTTCAGAATTTTATTTATAAGAGTCATGTTCTCGTTTTTTTAATGCCGACATTAAACAAATAATTTCATTGTGGGCACTGATCCATACGTACGTACTTAGTATGCACAAGTTTTGCATTTTTGACATAGGAACTGGTGTGTGTGTGTTACGAAAATTATCAAAATAATCTTTTTTTAATTCAGACAAGCGATAAAGTACCTACCTTAAATACGTTATATCAGCCGATTATTTTTATTCTATTATTATTAAACATAAATATTTATTAATGTGCGACAATATTATTTTTTTTCGCGAATTTTGTTTTTTTACAAATTCAGATATTTTGCTAGATTACAAGGAAACTATTTTGTGAAATGTTTGTATCTCATATAGCTTCCTTTGTTTGTTTCTTTTGATAGTAACCACTTGAAAAATGTTCTTCCATTAACTACTAATCAAGAAGGCAGGTGCCTTATAAATCAATGCTAGGTAGGTACCTAGCATTGATTTATTATCGATTAAGTATGTATTAGTGAAAAATCATGAAAAACAATTGAGTGACATCAAACTGTCGGATTCTAAAGTTTTTGGTCGTTGCGTGTATAAGTAATATATATTTTTTACAGCCTGTGATTTCTCACGGGTGACAACTGGTATCATTATAATTTGAAAAGGTTTTAAACAATGTAAGTACACTGTGGGACACCTAATTGTTGAATTGATGACACTAACTTTGTTTTTATTTTCACCCTAAAATCAATTTAGTGTTTTAAAAACGTTTCTATCAGAAACCTTTGACAAAATAAAATTAATAAAATAACTAATGAAATGAAAAAATGTTTTTTTATAAGACCACAGATTTCTTTTTTATTTTTTATGACCGACCGGTTTTTCTTAGCCTAAGCATCATCAGAGTACAAAAGTAATACTCTTGTAAATACATACAGAGGTAGAACACAATATAAAGTAAAATAACAGAACAATGAGAAAACATTAGAATAACATTTAAATTATAACAAAAAAACACGGAGAAAAGATTTTTATTTTAACTTTGTACCCTTATGATGTTTAGGCTAAGCAAAACCGGTTAGTCATAAAAAAATAAATTAAATCTGTAATCTTATACAAAGTTATTTTTTCATTTTATTAAATATGTCAAACCACAAAGTAATTGCTTTCTACGAAAATATAATAAAATAACTATTTGAAAAATCTGCTCCCGCTGAATTCGGGAGCCCTGTGTTAAATCCGAGCCTGCTTCTGCTAGAACAAGGGCGATGATATCGTCATTACGTAAGTATTAACTCCTGTCCGATCCGCCGTGTAATGTTTATAGAGCTGTACCTTGGGTCCGGAGGTTGTGGTTTCGATTCCGGTCGGGTCAAGTACACAATACATTTAGCAATAATTGTTTAATATAGTATTTTATATCTATGTAGACGGAGTCCTGTTACGTTAAAGCATACTGTTATACAATATGGCGAACATTTACTCTAGGCATTTGACATAAATCCCCTTGACCTGATTTCATTCAACTCTAACGTTTTCCTGCAACCTTCACTGCGTACCACGTTCAGAAACCAACAATAGAAGAGAGAGGAATACCATATAATATATTGATGAAACTTTCAAACAGTGAGCTCTGGCACTATGAAATTTGCACGTTTTTTTTTGTACAGCATTTAGATCAACGCTGGTACTTTTAGTGTGTAACATTAAATCCATGTTGAACTATGGACCATGTTCCTGGAGGAAATACCCTAACTGTTTTCGCCGCGATATTCCCTTCCATGCAGCTTTATTTTGAACTAAGATAAAGTTTCAACTGCAGGTATGACGTCATGGCGCACTAGAAACCAGGGTTCATCCACCTTGGGGATGAGAATAAGTTTTAACAGCTAACCGACATTCCAAAGTATATCTTTCCTCTTCTTACACGTTGAAATGGGCGTTAAAAACGCGAAAAGTTTCTCTATGGGTTGCATGCCCGTAAACTTGGTCAATCTCGATTGTATAACGATCAGGTATTTAAAAAGGGGGTCTCCTTCTCTCTTCCTTTCCCATTTTTAATTTCATTGAAGCGGGACAGGGACGGCAGGATGCTGTGAAGGTCTGGAGGGTTTGAAAGGATAACGTCAAAGTTGAATGAAATCAGGTCATGGAGCATTTACGTCGGGATTATTCTATTATTATGCGGGTTGTTGAAGTTTTCTCTCCAGAGACCATTATTTGAATGCTATTATGTAAGAGTCAGTCAACTCTGACTTTAAAAATGAAAATAATAATTTTCAGTTTTTTTTATTCTTACAAAAATTTGCATTTTTATAATTTTGTACAAGGAAAATAGAGTAATTGATTGATTTCATGAAATTGTACATGTATAATGCTCACTTGAACCATATTCGTAATTTCAATAATACATCAACTAACCCACAAAAATTACTTTGAAATATCTAAAAATAAAAGCTC
The DNA here is from genome assembly GCA_022651775.1 of Drusus annulatus. Taxonomy (NCBI): domain Eukaryota; kingdom Metazoa; phylum Arthropoda; class Insecta; order Trichoptera; family Limnephilidae; genus Drusus; species Drusus annulatus. Next base: position 967,935 of record JAGWCC010000132.1, read on the forward strand.
AAGTAATGCTGATATTATTAAAGTTTGAAAGAATAGTTTGTTAGAAAAATTAATAAGTAGATATTTTTGTTTTTTATACTTGATTTTTTACCCAGCTTCGTCACCATTTTTTTCTAATTTTCTAAATATGAAACATTGCAACAAAAAACCTTAGTCCAGAAAAATTATTTTTTCTTCTTTGAAAAATTATTAAAGGTCGTTTAGTCTTAGAAGCTAAAAATATACCGAATAAAAATTCTGGAACAAGGACTATACAGATCAACACACTTCATTAGTGAACTGTGCGAGATATTTTAGACACAAAAAAAGACATTTTTTCTATCAAGTTGTCTCAGTTCGTATCTCTTATTAATCCATAAATTTTACTTATTTGCTAAAACCTTACGATTCCTCCCACTTGTCGTGTGACCACTAGTTACTTGCTAAGTTCTAGACACCTCTATCTTGTTGTAGGAGTGAACTAACTGTAACTACTCCCAGCTGTCAGCTGTCAACGCGGAGGATGTCGAGACAACCGAGGAACGTGGAACGTGCTGGCATTCCACGTGCAGATTGTGTAGATGTATAGATTAAATATAGGCACATTTGTATAGATTTCAAAGATTGACAAAACTACATTCACCTCGAAACGTCAGCTCCATCATTATGCACGGAGTTTCGAAAAAAATATCACTGTTCAGAACAATTTAGATGTGTTGTTATCAACATGTTATCACGTTTTTCTTACTGTAGACAGCTGAATTTATACAGGCGTGGTAAAAACACAAATATTTTTTCAATTTTCTAAATTGCACCATGTATTTCCGCAAACTTTCAATACTGATAGGGAGAGAGAACGATACAAATTTGTCCAAATGTACTGGCAATTTTTAAAAACTTGAATTGTAACTTCCATCATATTGTGAAACACGTAGGTACTTGAAGCACCCCTTTCCATTCGTCAGTAAAATATAAATATGTTTTCATCAACTCGCTGGATAATGGTTATTGGTCATCTAGGGACGCCCACGCCGCAAACACCCTATCTGGTCAAAATATCAACATGTCATACACTCCATTACACATTTCCTTCGAATTCCGCCAAATAACGTGGAACTGTGCATAGTCAGTATAATCACTGTTCACACGTGCCTGTGGCAATTTTTTAACCCAGATTTACGAATGCTATAATTTTCCAGAACCCACCATTAATAATAATATTATTGCTGCAAACTAAAAATATCTCGGCGTAAATAACTTTCAGTTGGTAAAATCCGTTTATTTATAGCCGATATTTCCTGGAAACTTATTCTATTGTGTCAAAACATTTTAAATTATACTACAGAAATAAACAGCTATTGTATTATTTTGCGGCATCTCGTCCCAAAGGCTGGACAACAGAGTGGCTATTTTTACTTACCTTTACTGGGGCAATCTATATTAACAATGAATTCGTACTATAACTATGCGATTATCTAGCAGCATCGCCGAACCTGCGAAAATTCGATGTACAAGCTCGGAGCACCTGCTCACAGATGATATCGACTGCTCCAACTCGATTTTATCTGATACCTATGTGAAACGGGCAACTGGCATTCGTATTTTGTCGCCGATATAAACACTCTGATTTTTGTGGTTCATTCCTTTTTATTCCAGACCTCTTCCAGACTCGCATAAACAATTCGCTTTCTAGAGCTCCTTTCTTGTTCCGCTCTACAAAGTTGCCCAACTGGCTGGCTATATAGTTCCTTCGGTTGCACACGGTACAGATAGGAGAGTTGTTTTCATAATCACCTTAAGTAGGCACGGCAAAATAATAGTTTTACAAGAAATAATCGCACAGAATGTCTCCGGCCTCTATTCGTTTAATCTATTCAAATGCCGAGGTAAACCACATTTGCATTTTGAAAAATATTGACACTTTACTCCAATTGCCTTGTATTCGGTAACAGTTTACCTTCAAATATGCTTTCAGAGAAAAATTTTGCTCTGTAACTCACATTAATATTCGTTATTTTTTTAAATATTGTTACGCATTTTAAAACAATGATTTTATGGATATCCCAAACCGAACAAAAACGCTAATGTCAAGATCTCTATCATTCTGCTAAGATAACATTCAGGATAACGATAAAAAAAATAAAAAGTGAGTGGAATTAAATCGACCTTTTCCCTTGTAAACAACGTAGGTTGTGCATTTAATATATAAAAAACAAAATCTTGTTTAAAATTTGCACACTTTTAATCATCTATCTTGGAAAAAATCGATTTCTGAAGTTGTTTTTAGAAAATTGTTTTTTTTTCATCATCCTGATTTCTCAATTCCCCATCAAAGAAGGTGAGTCGCAACATTTTGCGGAAAATAAATAGTATTTTTTTTTAATTCATTAAATAAAATAATGGTAGAAATGTTAAAAGACAAACATTCCCGGGTTGCTAATAACCTGATAATATTTGAAAAACTCCTACTGACATCATAATAAGCGGAAAATTTTGCTAGAGCAATGATGGAGGACTTGAACTCACGACGCCCGGGTGGGAATCCGACGCGTTTGTTCACTCAGCTACTAATCGGTCTAATTTATAACATGTGATGCTTTGCATACATACATTTAAGAACATTTTGCCTTGAGACACACAAGTCAAATTTGTTTTTGTAATTGTTTTTTTCTTTCTCACATGTCAACAATTTGTTAAAACCCGGATAGCAAATAAACTCTTTAATGTTGTTTTCTTAAGTACATCAAAAGTATAATCTTAAACATGTCATTGAAAGCGGCAGATATTCAATTAAATAAATAAATAAACTCTTCTCATAATTCGAGAGCTAATCATCGGCTCGTGAACCGTTTAATTTGTCTAGTCCATAACTAGCTAGTCATATTATTTTTACTTAATAACAAATTAATCTTTGTAAATTTTCACCACGCGTCGAAATGAAATGAAGTTCGGAAATAATCTAATTGAAAAGGCTGAACGCTATTCAAACATTTTACAAGGAGTACAAAAATTGTAAAGACATTTTTTCACTATTCGTAATTTATGAAGTAATATAATTATACACAACACAGGCACGTGCCTAGTTAAGTGGCTTAAAGTCCTAAGATAACCTCTACTTAATTGAATGAAATGATTGTTATTTTTTTTTCTAGAGCTTTTATTCGCCGCAAGTTTTTAAGACCATAAACTCTATTTAACACAACTTGAACCCTACAATTATATTAAAGTTCGTTGCTATTGTGAACGGCGGATTTCACAATAGGGAATATCTTCTAGTCATTCTCGAGGGTGACATTGCCCCAACCTAGGAAAGCTCTACACTTGATGAAGATTTCTAAAACGTGCTCACGGAAATAGAGCCTTCGAGTTCACGATCGCCTCGTGAACTCAGTGGTGAACCCAACACGTGTTTCGATTTATTAAAATGTTACACTTCAAATTTTAAAAATATTTCAGACCTGGCGTTTATAGTTATATCGACGCGATTCAATCAACTGAAAAGATGTGTTTTTGCGAATATTTTTTTCTGCGACCCGCACTTTTTTAAGCGGCCTGCGAGCCCATATCCTATGACACCCGTTTAGCCAACATTTTTTTATTTAATATTGTCAAATATGTGAATAATATCAGATAAAATGCGTTATTTGTATATACAGGTATATACATATCTATAAAATATTAATTTAATATATGTTTGTTATATATACTCGTACATACGTCTAGGCGTAGTTGATCTGAATATCAGCAGTGAAATTAAATATTTGGGTCGTGTCGTAACTGACGATTTAAATGACAAGAAGGACATAGAGCGCCAAAGAAGAGCACTGAGCGTGCGAGCCAACATGCTCGCCACGAGATTCAATAGGTGCAGTCCTCCGGTAGAGAGACAGTTGTTCCAGACGTCCTGCATGAGCCTGTACTCTCGCGAGCTGTGGGCCAGATATACACAAGCAGTCGCCAGTCATGAGCACGCTCCGAGTGCAGTACAACCACGCGTACAGGGCGCTTTTCGGTCTTCCTTGGCGATGCAGCGCCTCACAGATGTTTGCAGAGGGAAGGGCACACGGGTTCGCTGCTCTGATGCGTCACAGAGTGGCCGGAACGAGACAGCGCTACCGGGAATCCGAGGACACTCTCGTGCAGGCTGCCGCCCAGTGGCACAGTGGCACAGCGCGCCCCCACATCACAGGTGGAGAATTTCCCTCAATCCATCGTAAATTTTTTTTTTTTCTCTTTTGCATTATTATGTACTTTTGTAATTGCATATGCTTTTATATAATTATTATCATTTTATGTAATTTTCTTAAATTTTATGTTTTTTTTTAAATTTTATTTTATTCTTTTATTTTATGTTATTTCTTTCATTGTTTTCATTAAACTCATATGTATTTTTATTTATATGGGAGACAGAGTATTGCACCCACCGCTCTGTTCCGCTGAAATGAATTTTTATTATTATATATATACATATAAAAACAAACCACTAATCCAAAATAACTGATAATGCTAACATTTGATAATGTTGTTGTTATGTGTACCAACATAACAACAATAACAAAATCGATAATCGAATGTACACAGCCCGCGAAAATTCAAAATTCACCTTTTCTTTTGAACAGGCCTCGTATAACTGTATTCACAGCACAAGAATCGTAGTTATCACTCAAAGTGTAGTCGTGCTGGATACTCGAATATGTTTGAACTAGTTGCACTAAAATTAAATGAATATTGGTTTTGAGTTAAAATATTCTTCAAAAAGTAATTTCAGTAAAAAAAAGTGATAATTTAAGAATATTGTCATATTTGACCCTGGCCGTTCGGTTTTATGGGTGAAAACACCACGCGACATACAGCTGACACAAACAACTGACCTCTGCATTCCCTCAGCATGTTTTACTTCATCCCCATTCGCAATACTACCCATACGTAAATTTATATACATTTAACTTTTGCATAATATGATCGAATCAAAAAATGTAATGAAAAAAAGTTTTTGTCGTAATCTGGATTTGACCTCAGAACCTTCCCATATCCGAGTGTCTACTTTAAGCACTTAGCTATCTCGTCAACAAACTACGAGTATATGCATTACAAGCGAAATTATTTATTCACTAAATTGCCGTAGGTGATGTCGGTAAATATCTTCGTGTTTTGTTGGACACATTTCAATTGACTTTCATAATATTGAATACTGACACCATTGTTTTATATTCATCAACTTATGTACGCATTATAAATACACAAAAAACGCAAACAAATGAAAACAATGATTTGATATCGTCGCTGGAAAGGCAAATGGGCTTATGCGACACTTTGGTCAAAAAATGGTTGAGTTTTTTTTTGCATCGAATACGCTGACTCTGGTTTGAATCTGAAGAATTTTGTGACCCTTCAGTCCTCTAAAATGTATTAACCATTTGGAGAAGGTTTGACTTAAGCGACACAAGTTTGGAACGTTTTTTAGCTTTTTGTCGCTTTGGGTAACTCAGTGAGAGCATTGAGTTACCTGAGTAAACTTTGTTTTTTTCAAAAATCCAACCAGGGTTCTGAAAAGACTTGTGAATTTTATAATAAAACAAAAAAAAACTTTAAAGTGCTTTGGTGTAAACATCTCAAAATAGCGCTTTAGCCCTTTTGCCTTTCCGGCGACAGTATGGTGAATTCAATAAACGATTCTTTCAAAGGGATGCTTTCCTAATAAACGATGTTTTCTTATTTATTCTTTACGTGTAATATCCATAGCTAAATATGTAAAGCAGACACCACTGTATCTCATTTTTATCTGTGAATAATTTTGAGCAAACAAATTCACGAGATTAAGTTTATTTTTATTTTTTAACACAAAAATAATGACCTTAAATGTCAAATACCAGTAAGAAATTCTAAATATTGAAGAAACCTTTTTTTCATGAAAAGGATTCACTATCCATAAAAATTATTATTCATCATAGGTACGTATTTGCTCTTTTTATGTGGCATTTGCCGTGAAATATAGAGTTCTGTCAGCACCGTGTTTTACGATCTTTAGAAGAAAAAGGAAATCGATTTATTATGGCATGGACGGCTTGAACAAAAAATACACTTCGTACAAAATGTTCCGATAGCCACCACCTGTTGCTATGCGTAGAGGTTTGCTTATACGTCTTCTCATCGCATGCTCAGGTAGACTTTTTACTACATCAACTGCTCAATACTCATTCTTATTTGATGAGAAAAGTTGATTTTAGTTGTCTTGCGCAGCACTTTTACATAAATATCGTATAAGAGTCGCAACTGTCTGCATTAGTTTTTATTTATTTTATTTACTTGTACAACAAAGTTTACAAAGTATCTAATTATAATTCATATTCTTTTTGACTTAATAATAATAACTTATATATAATACTACTTGATATTGCTAATGTATTTTCAATGGTTCTTACAGCCTATTATAAATTTAATAAAAGGTATAATTTTGATGGTTTCCGGCAGCGCATTATACCATTTCACCCCTTTATAAAGTAAACTGTTGTAAGTATTAGTTTTATTATTTTTTGGTAGTCTGATTTATTTGCATGTCCTTGTATTATGTCTCCGATTATTCACGTTGTAAATCATTTTGTCAGAAAAATATTTCATTTTATGTATAAATATCAATGTGTTCAATGTTTGTAATGTTTCACTGTTAGAGTATATATTTCGCCTAAGTATAATTCTCATTGCTCTCTTTTGGAGAATTTTAAACTTGTTTTTTTCTCTGTCGTTACATAAGAAAAGGACAGTTGAACAGCAATAAAAATATGGAGCAATAATTCTTAAGCTATTTCTAGCAACGATTCGATTCTGAATGGTGGTATTTCACCAGGGCAATGCTGACAGTTTACACCACGCCTTAAGCCACAGGTAAGCTTAACAAAATATTATTTTTTTTATTCCGTAGTTCCTGATTTCACCACAGCCAATCTCTCGGTGGTGCCATTATAATATTTAGGTGGTCGATAGTCTGATGGGTAGGACCAAAACCACCTCAACCCGCTGGTTTATGTAAGACGCTCGGCTGGGTTTGATACTCACAGCGGGAAACCGACTTACTCCCATTTTAACACTTTATGCTTAGGTCCCTTGAGGTGAGTTTTATCACAAAAACGGCGCTAAACAAATTATACAAATATTATTATTAATTAAATATTTATACTTTTGTTTTTGAATTCCTTTTTTTATGTATTAAATAATTAAAATCTCTTAATCATATCTCCGATTTGCCTCTGGGAAAATATGAAATAAAAGTATATTTCACTAACCTTTGCAGGTTTTCCACGTTGACGACAATATCTGCCAATCAAGATGGCGCGACAAACACCCCCAATTCTACCTAATAATAGAGATTGTTCAACCTTTGCGGTGTGTTGGCACGGAGAAGGTTGATGGCCACTTGCTCGAGAGCTTTTTTTATATTTGCAAAAATACAATATCCTCCTCGTTATTGATGGGTGAATCTCGCTAATTTTCGTATTCTTTTCTCTTCTCAAACAAATTTGTCCCATTTAATTATTAATGAAATGTATTTAACAAAACGCCGGGAACATTTTTTTTTTTAAATAACACATTTAATTTCTCATTATAGATCTTTATACAAATCAACAAGGTTAAAATTCTTCTCCCTTCTCGAAGAATATTTTCCCAGATTTGTATAATCTATTATGCTCTTAATAAGTTTTCCAAAAATACATTAGCCTGAAGGGGATTCGATAGGTGAATCTCACACGTATCAATAGCTCTCGTGTTCTTTTTCCCTTCTCGAACAGTGTTTTCCATAATTAATAAAAAATAAAAACTATTACGCTCGTAATATAATATGTTTTTGCCAATTTTGTAGTATAATTGTTGGTAACAAAAATTCATCCGCAAACAGGTTATCACGGAACTAAAAGGATGATTAAATTTTTTTATTTATATGACACCTTACAATAGCGTTCCTGTTTCTATGGTGTATCAACAGTAGAATTATATCGCCACCTGGCTGAGCAACGTTGTGAGGCGGGTCGAAGGGGGGCTCTGTAGGAAAGGATTTGTTTATGCGAGCTTTGAAGAGTGAAATGAAGGAGGAAACACAATGCCGATAGCTCGTTCCACATATGAGTCGACGTGCAGAAACAACCGGCTCTCATTAAGTCGACATCTTGAACTAACAATATATGGAGGGATAGCTAATTTGTTTTACCCAACCCATCCGAAATTGTAATAAATCACTTTTTCCGAGTTTTTACATCGTACACCATGAGAGAAAAAGAGACAACAAATTTCTTGGACCGCTTCTATATACTGTCGCAATGATATTAATGATGGCTATCTTCGCTGGTTAACGGCGGAACTCTGCCCACATTTTTTATTATGCCACTAAACTTGACACAACTAAACGTTTTTTTAGGTTAGATGCTATATTTTTGTTGATAAAAATACTGTGAAAAAGTGGCTATACGAATACACAAAAACACTATGTCGATATGTGATATGAATGGATGTATAAATACCGTAGCCTTAGTCTCAGCCACGCCCAGATGCACCGAGTCATGTTAAAATCATCAAAAACAAGTCCAAAACTGACTTCACTGACTTGGCTTGGGCTACCTCTAGTATACTCTTAGGTCGACATCAACTGTTTACGGGTGTTCCACTCGTGTACGTCGAGTTTCACGCGCATGAACCGGCGCGCAGGAAAAAATCCTGCTAGCTCATTCGAGCAGGCTCTATTAAAATACAGGTACAAAAAACTCAGCATACTTTCAATGCGTGAATAAAGTAAAAGCTCATATAGTCCAGATGACAGATTTTGGAGAAAGAAAACTATTATGTAACATATTTCAACTCTTAAGAATAAAGTTGTAATTTTTTAAAGAAATGAAAAATAATTTTGTTTAAGACCACGGATATTATTTTAATTTTTATGACCGATCGGTTTCGCTTAACCTAAGTATCATACGGGTAGAAAATTAAACTAAACAAAAAAATACAAGAGTGTGCGGTTATATACAAAGGAACAGAAAGAAAGAGATAGATCATATGAAATAAAAGAGACAAAACGTCAACTAAGAAGGTGATTAAAGAATAATGAGATATTTTATGAGTTTACGGCAAATATACTTAATATTGGACTACTGGACAAATTTATCTGATTATCATTTATCCTCTGTATGTATATATAACCGCACACTTAGTGTTTTTTTTTTTAAATTTAATTCTATACCCTGATGATGCTTAGTCTAAGCGAAACCGGTCGGTCATAAAAATTAAAACAATATCCGTGGTCTCATACAAATCTATTTTTTCATTTCTTTAAATATGTCAAACCACAAAGTGATTGCTCTTTACGAAAATATAAAATAAATAAATTATAATAATAATAACAAATAAATTATTATTATTTATTGGATATTGCGTTTTAAATAGCCATTCTTTCACCCTCTAAAATACTAATGCTAAATAATCCGGTAACTAACTAACGCTGGTGTATTAGATATTTTTAAAGTGTATTTGATATGTTACACATAAAGGTTGATTTTTATTTTCATTTTGCATATCTTCTTCATGAAAAATCTACAAATAGCCCTTCGAACAGATTATTACATCGGTGGTGCGTTCACCCTCAGCCCCCTGGCAACAGGTCGGATATTTCTAATTCTTTCAATAAAGATCAGATGTCCAAAAAGAAACTGTATTTTTAAGAACCATATCTGAAAATAAGCGTTGGCCATCGCGCGTCTATCGGTTGTTTGAACAAATCACTGTGTTGATGCATTCTATCACAACTCAAAATATGTATTTTTTATATAATTAATATTTTTTAGGTTAAAGTAATGTTTCAAAAAATCGCAATCAAACTACCTTTTAAATTCTTTTCCCAGCAAGGGTAAAATTGACTATAAATCAGAATCAAAACGTGGCGTCGCTTGAAATTGCTTTTGCTATGTTTAGTGATCAGATCTAAACTCATACCTCATCTTCCCGTTCTCATTTCCCTTCCCCACTTCTTTTGACCTTAAAACATTCATTAAACGGAGACGCCGTAGATCTGAGATGTGTCATAGACACATAGGGTCCGAGAACTCTGAACAACGATGTTTGGTTTAGTTTGAAAAAACTCACTCGTCAAAAGATTAAGCTTTTAGTTTTGAGATTTTAACTTTTAATTTGAGCTTAGTGCTTTCATCTATGAGCGTTTGTCTTTAAGCTTTGAGATTTTAGCTTTGAATTTTAAGCTTTGAGTTTTTAGCTTTGAGCTTTAAGCTTTGAACTTTAAGCTTTGAGCTAGCTTTAATTTATGAGCTTGAAGCTTTGAGCTTTAAGCTTTGAGCTAGCTTTAATTTATGAGCTTGAAGCTTTGAGCTTTAAGCTTTGAGCTTTAAGCTCTGAGCTTTGAGTTTTTAACTTTAAACTTTGAGCTTTGAGGTTTAATCTTTGAGCTTTGAACTTTGATATTAAAGCTTTGAGTTTTGATATTTAAGCTTTTAGCTATGAATTAATAGCTTACAGACATCGCTTGCAGTGAAAGGGTTCATATATATAAGCAATAACCACACTTGGCTAAAGACTGTAATAATTAGCATCGTTGTGGAATGCAGCAAGATATAATTCAGCGTTCAATTTTCGTCTGGATTGAGCAGTGCGTAATCGAACGGTATTCAGTCTTGCTTCCCGTTGCTCGTCTGTCTCGTCAACTCGATCTGTTTCCAGTCTTGCTTTTCGTTGCTCGACTGTTTCATTATTTATATATATATATATATAAATTATTTTTTATATATTTTTTTTATTATTTTATACTGAATACCGCACAAGAGTCCTAACTGCTTCCCACCGTCTAGAGCCAGTGATACTATGACATCCCCAATTGGGGTATGTTATGAGGTTTTAAGGTAGTGGAGAGGGAAAAGAGATGGGGAAGAGAAAGTTTATGAAATATGTACAGTATATATTGAGAAGATAAATTGTTTTACTGCTGCAATAAAATATTGTGTAACTCGGATCTCATTTCGATATTTAACTCAAAAACTCATTTTTTTCATTTGGGTTGGTATTGCATTCACACAGCGATATAGTGAACTTACCGGGCTAACGACCACGGGTTTTTTTATTTCATGTTATACATAGAACTAGAGGTTATCTTGTCTTACGATGCTGTCACCAAAATTTAATGGTTTTTTTTTTTCAAATAAAATTCTCATTTTTCTAGATTAGAAAATATCGGATTGCCTATCAATATAGTGTTCAACACAAAGCTGGGATAGCTAGAAAAAAAAGTGTTTCTAATATCACATTTCTGTTGTTTGTATGTCTCAGAAAAACCTCTCGAATGGTTAAAATCCGGCTTCGTAAAATTTGCGCAAATAATTTATCTGGCATTTCACTTATTCAATAGTAAAAAAATAAGTCTAACTAACAAATTTTCCGATCTATATTTCCTAATAATTGAAAAACCAAAAATCTTTTGAACAAATATTGTTCAAAAATAAAAATATATTTTGAATCTCAGCCACAGCTGGATAGTAACTATTTAATGGTTAATTATTATTCATCAATGTTTGCTTGAAAATAACATTATTTCGTTTCCATGGAAGAACTAATATCCTAGTTAATTTCAGCAACAAGCCGATTTTCGTTTTACTTTGAGGGGTGTGTTTTAGAATTCAACAAACTTAAATAAATAATTGAGTCATTGGTTATTCAAGGTTTCTCGCAAATAACGATATAAATCACTTTCTTATTTGCATAATTTATTTTTCCGAAAAGTTTCTAAGACAAGTTCTGTGACAGAGCAATAAGATATTTGGCTTTGAACCCAGAGGTCGGTGGATCAAAACCCATCAACCCGGATTTTAAATGATTTTAAGAGTAGGTAACAACTTACTTATGCACATTACAGATTGGATATAAAATTAGTAAGTATTGGATATAATCGTCGCTATTAAATGATTAACGCTATTTTGTTTTTTCGTCATGTCAACAGTCCCCATTAAACGCCGATTTTCGGTTTGTGTCAGCTTTTAAACACAATGTGATCAGCTGTGAAGCATAACGGTCATGAAATGACTAATGACTAATGTCGAATGTGAAGAAAGTTTAAAAATATCTTAACCTTAGTACCGCTATGGTGAGAGAGCAACACACCGAAACGAAACGTTTCTTGAAAGTGTTTTAGATATGTTAAGTGACTAGTTATGAATAGCGAAGTACTTATAATAATAATAATAATAAATGGATAACTTTTATAGCGCCGTTTTTGTGGGAAAATCACCTCAAGGGGTTCTCAGTCTTTATTTGCTTTCTTTCTATTTTTCCTTTTTTTCCTTTCTATTTCTGGTCCACACATTCTTCGACCTCACAACAAGCATCAAATGGAGTCGCAATAGATCCACTTTCTACGTGAAGTTGGAACACTTGTGCGGTATCCCATGTTGTAGGAGGGAAGAAACGCAGAGGCTGGCAAATCATTCCACTGCTGAGCTGTTGAACACTAAAATGAGTCGAAAAAGCGTCCCGTTCTCATGTGGCGAATGCCAACCGTGAACAAATGATTCTCGGCTGTACACCGGTGCCGAATGGATCAATGACGTGAGTTCGTCGGAGCATTTTATAATCTATATTACGAGCAATCTACACCCAAAAGCTTAATATATTCATATTATAACACCAATAAAAGAGGCATTTCAACCACCCAATGAATATTATACATGTTTCGACGTACGTGTAAACAATTCATCGAATGTATTTTGGCATAATTGAAAGAGAAAACGTAATACAGGCATGCATAATAATATATCTATCTTATGTTATAATATATAGGTGATAAGATTCTGTCGGACCTAAGTTTTTATATGGATACACTATACATCTGTTATACAATGTTTCAACTTTGTAGTGCTCATCAATTAACACAGTGCATCTCCTCAGGGTTTTGGTGTATGAACGGTTCATTGAGATCTTTTCAAAACATATTTTATGTTTTTAATATTGATACGGCAAAAGATTCCCAACTACCCGGAGCCGGTGTGACTATGGAATCTCTATTTGTGAGATTTGTGAGGCTGGGAAGGAAGAGGGGGGGGAAAGAGATTTGAAAGAGTTCTTTTCGGAGGTACCTGGCTATTAGGTACTACATTATAAAAGGGCTAAAGTTTTCTTGAAATGAAATGTTATCATTGTGAGAGTATCGACCACTCTGGAACAAAGTGCGAATATATGTAATTTTAATATTAAAAATATAAAAATAATTCATGTAACCTAATCTAACTCACGACCTTTGGGTCTGTAGTCAAGAAATTTACACAAACACTTTAATATGACGATGACAATTTTTATTTTTATTTATTGTGCAGAATTATACGCCTCAAGACTGATGACCTGAACTCAGCGTGTTATTGTTGAAGGCCCTTGAAACATGCTAGTCAAAGTCGAGAAGATGGTAGAAACACTCATTAGACCCACTATCCTGCTACCGCTGTGATAAGTGGCCAAAGGTTCCGTATTACGTTTCATCGCCCGTAAATTGTTCTGTTTACAAGTTTCATGTTGGATAGATCAGTTTTGTTTAGGTTAATTATTATTATTATCTTATTCGACGAATAATTTACTTAACCTCAAAGTCACATTCATTTTTCAGTGTAATTGTATAATTCAAATGCGAAACATATGTTATGTATGTAAAATATCGTGAATTATTACACTCCGCAGTTTAGAATCATTACAGTTTTAAGCTCAATAATAGAGGTAGTTTTTTTTTTCTAACGCGGTAAAAATTTTCAAACGGTGAGCTCTTGAATCATGAAATTTACACAGCTGTTTGGAATTTCAACAACAATTCAACTTTTAGTACGAAAATTCATTTTTATTTTGAACCAAAGATCTTTGAAGCTTTGAAATATCATGGCTTAGAAATATCATCGCCTTGAAATAGCATGGCTTTGAAATATCATGGCTTAGAAATATCATCGCCTTGAAATAGCATGGCTTTAAAATATCTTTACTTATAAATTTCATCGTCTTAAAATATATATGATATCTTTCAAATATCGTATCCTTACGTTTCACAAGGTTGCCCAACCGGATGGAGTTATGGTTCCCCTATTTATAATTCATATTTTTTTAGTAAATGCCTTTGATATTATAATATATTCCGATCCGAGAAACATTCTTGGCACATTTGGGTGTTAGTGTTACGGGCACGATTCAAACTTCGCTCGATCTAAAAAATTATTTTTTCATATTTACTTCCGTCGTGTTATACAAGAATTGCTTTGGACTAGACACATGTTGTTATTTTTCAAAACCAGGATTTTTGAAAAAAACGATATCTCTAAGAACACGATATAAACAGATTCCATTTTCAAGAACCAATATTATTGATTTCCCTTTGTTACGAAAATCACATTTTGTATATGGTTTTATATGACCTAGATAAGTTTTTTTACAGGGTGTAACAGATGAAAAATTGTTTAAATTAGAATTATCTTACAAAAGCTTCATTTTTCGTATTAACTGTACTCGGATAAAACACAAGTTTAGTTAAGTTAGTATTGCTGACTATATGGGAAGAAATTTGGAAAAAAAAACAATAATAAAGATTTTCAAAAGAAATATGGGCATTATAAAAAAGTTTCGGTAGCTCAATTGACAGATACGTTACTCCCGGATAGAGTAAAGGTTCCAAGTGTAAGTCGCGGTCGCAACCTAATAAAAATAAAATCTGTGTTTTTTAATGTTTGTCAATTTTTCTGTTTCATATTTCGTTTAAAATTATTAATGCTTTTAAAAAATATTATTGATTTTCAAAATTAAACACTCTTTTTTAAATTTTTTTTCAAATTTTGACGGTAAAAGCCTTTTTACCTAAAAATATTTGCTTTACCCTCAAAATTCCAGACACAAAACCTTCAAAGTGTAAATTTTACTACACCAAAGCTATCGAAACAGAATTTGTGCTTTATCGTTAAGAATTTAAAATACTGGGTGGTTTATGTATACGTTATGACAATTATGTTATGTTTCAAACTGGTTACCGATGACTATGAATAAATACAATTTTTACTTTGAACACCCGTTTCATCAAATCTTGAAAGGATTCCACGTAGCGTAAGTGTTTTTTTTTTTTTTTTTTTAATCATAGAATACTACAAGAAAATAATGTCATATACTCGTATTTATTTGACGGGAAAACCACCAACAAAAGACAAGTTAATAACCATAAATGAAATAACAGTCGAATAGAGTATAATACGTGTCTAGAAAAATCCACCTTAGTTGTGTGTCACATAAAATCGTTCTTTTTTCGAAATACCAAAAATCCGACTTCGTTGTTCATCAACCGTAAAGCTACAGGGTGACTGGTACTGGATGTAAAATATCAAAGGATTCAATAGAATAAATATATACATGCATAAAAAGAAATATATTGACGTAGTATCACTTCTTGAGAATTTCTGAGATGTAATCCTGTGAAAAGGCAGGAATATAATATTTTACGGAATATTCGTTATTAGAAAGCAATTACTTTTTTCAATAAAGCTTTGCAATATTTTATTCTGGTGTGACAAAGGCATTCCTCAATTTTGAATCGGTAACCTAATAATATTGTTATAGTTGATGCACCTACCTACGCAGGTACATATCTCGAAGTTTAACACGTGTTTTACGAAATGATTTGAATTATGGTAAAGGCTTGAAATCGAGCTGCAAAACCAGTATTTAAAAAAAAACTAGTTTATTTTGAAAATCCACAGGATTATCCTACAGATAATACAATAATCAGTAATCACAAACACTCAAAAAAAGAATTATAATTCGTTTCACATGAAATAATGTTAAGCTTTAACTAACTAACTAACCATCACGCTATTCCTCAGCAGGAGTAAGGAGTGAATAGAGAGGGTGGACCACCACACTACTCTGTCTTGGTCTACACTCCTTGCTTCATTCACATTTACACATTGTATGACTCGAAGTTGTTACATTAAAAATAATTTAGAATTTTTTTAGAAACGTCATAGCTAAGCATTTTGCGAAATCTTTTCCGGGAGCAATGAACTCTGAAATTCATGCTAGAGCCACTTTACTCAATCTGAGAGCTTTTCTGAAGCACTTCGTGGCGTTGCAATTTGCAATGTAATCATAAAACACGATCTTAGCCTTACCCACGCGAATTTCCTGATCTCAGATCTAATTTCGAGTTGTTCAATTCAATTTCCCACTTCAACTGGTTCGTTCAAGAAAACAACTACTATTTGCATTGATTTGTTTGTGGCAGCAATAGTTGCAAAGCGCGTTTATAGGTTTTCTCCGAACATTGAGGACTTGGCTGAAAGCTTTTATTTTAACAAAAAACCAAACCTACTTGAAATAGGTTGTCGGTAAGGGCGCTTTGCGATAGAAATATAGAATAATTAATGTTTTATTAGATTATCTGTTCTTACAAATACCAGAAAACGTGTTACAAAAAAAATCCGGTTCATTCAAAGATTTGCTGGAATTATAGAAACCAGTAGGTACCTACCTACAATCTATATTTGACTTCTGTCGACATACGAGTATAGTATAAAGTTAATTTGCGTTAATCGTGATTAACCGCTTTCGATTTTTCATCGGCTTTTTCATTTATTGTTTTCATGCCTTCTTTTATATTTTTTGATGTATATATTTTGTTAACATGTACTTATGCAATGATGGATGTCTTAACAGTATGACTAACACTATACAGTAGCTGAATTTTTTTTATTTTTTATTCCTATACACATTTTTTGATCGTGTACATATGTGTATATTGCAATTTTTCGCTATATTTTATATTTTAAAGTTTTTTGTTCAATTTTTAGAACATGATTTATTTATTTTTAAATTATATTTTTTCAAATTTAACATTATTATCATTATGTTCTGATATTTTGAGTTTGTTTGTGTTAATAGTTTAATAATGGCTTTATACTCCAAAACAGGTGTTACTAAAAATAAAAAACTTTAAATTAATAATAACATAAAATTTGAAAAATAAAAATATTGTGCTTGCAGTATTTGGGTTATTTACAATGAACAGTAAAAGAACACTAATTATGAATAATAAAAACAGGTTTGAACTTATATAAACCGCCACCTTCAGCCAGAAGTCAAAGTTCATACATGACAATATCACAGCAACTTTGAATTGTAAGGGTTTTCACCGGGGTGATACGGAGAATAGCGTACACCGTGTCAGATATTACAACGAAGTTCTGCCCGAAACGCTTAAAAGTTAGTTGAAATCTATTTCGGTTCATGACGTAGGTGAGCTCAATAAATTATTACGGAGAAACAGAACGGCAGACATCTCAAATAATGTAAACATTACAAATAATTAACCCATATAACAGTGTTCTGGAATACGCGGTCCGACTGTAAAGGGAAATAATTTATTTTCTCAACTACGTCACGTTAACGGTAAACAACCTACCTCAATCAATCGGCAAATGGTCATATGAAACCAATGTCATATAACTGGTAATAAAAATTGTAAAATCATCACTAAAGTTTGTACATTGACTTATCGTGTGAGTGAATATTATAAAAAACGTATTTGAAGTTTGTTCATTACCTTGTAGCGTGAGTGAATATTTCTATACTTAATTTTCTAAACCCAAGTGGACTTTTACATTTAAAGGTACATTTTACAGTGATACAAGTGTAAATTATTAGCTCATATTAAAAGTAAGAATAGTAGTAAGCATTTAAACAGATATATGATATCATGATTTTGCTTTTGTGAAACTTCAATAATTTATTAATTATTGAAATAATATCAATGGGGTAATAATATCAATTATAATAAACGTAAAAATGAAACAGAAAAAGCCAAAAAATAAAAGAATAACTGTCGCGACCGAGACAAAAATCAATTAATGTTAATTCTAATTTGATTGCGATAAATTAATTTGCAGTTTTATTTAATTTAATGCATATATTATTATGTGAGTAGTGATTATACCAAATACGCTTTTGTCCGGACAGATGATAATGTAGTTGTTCATCTTCTATGTATTTTGAGTTTAACTTATTCGATAGGAGATATTATAGGTATTTACTTACGTTTTAATTAATTGGGGGACAATAACAAGATTATTTGGGATACGAAGATTTGCCACTACGCCACAGTCAAAAAATAAGAAACTTTCAATAATTGATTTTATTTTAAATATTTATTTAATGCTTACAAAAAAATCAAACTACATTTTCCAAAAAATAGTAGTAAGACGAAATACTTTGAAGGTTAGAATGCCCTTCAATAAACTTCCATATCAAAAGACGATAGACTGAAAAGCTATGAATGTGTGTTTATTAGAATAATTTTGACCTGTGTAATGAACCGCATTCTTAGTTACGCACATTACGAATATTTTAATGGATTCAATTAATAAGATTTCTTTGTCCTCCCCGCCTGTATTGTTGATTTTATATTAACATTTGATATTCTATCCAAGAAGTCAACTTGACATAGTGGAACGACCTTTTTCTTCAGAACGAAAACGCCCTTTCACCATCCAAATGTATCTATGTTTAATGTTTTGAACCTGTGCGTCTACGTTATTCTTTTGTTCCGATGTGAAAGAGAATTTATAATTTTTTTTTATCATAATATTAGAGATATTTATATTTATTTTGTTACAATAGTATTGCTGAAACAATGGTGCTGAAAATAAATACCTCGAAATCGACATCCACTATTTTCAGAGGATCGCTCCTCACAGGCGAATCCGGGTACAGATTATACGACTGGTCGACGATAAAAAAGGTTGTGCCCACGTCCCCGAGTGTAAAACTCACACACAAATGTTGATAATAATGATTGACTTGAACCGGAATCTCACTGTTCGATACGTGGCCATTAATTTATTTGAAAAAAATACTTTGGAAGAGTAAAATATCACGTGTATCATTGAGTATTGGTAGTTGGACATAGCGAGGATAAGATGTGGTCTACTGCTTAAGTGAAACATGGTGGTGAAATGTCATTTTACTGTCAAAGTTACAATAAATATTTATCGTAAATGAGTCGACGGACCCCCATACAACTCTCTCTTGGCATACACTCCTTGCTTTATTCTCATTCATACGTCATCTCATACGTACTCTTCTGTTATTCTGATTTTTTACGTGGCCCGATTCAAGTATTTGATCTACTTGATCGTGCTATGTCTTTCTCTAATATTATAAGAACAAGTTTTAAACCAAACAACTCGTGAAAAAAGCGTGAAGCTAAGAGAAAAACTTTAATTTAACGTGTTTTCTGAAGAATTTACCTTTTGTTTCTTACTTTGTTGTAAATTTGAACAGCCGTGCAGCATGAGAATATAAATCCGACATTATAAAGCCACATCGCTGACAGCT
Organism: Drusus annulatus; assembly: GCA_022651775.1. NCBI lineage: Eukaryota > Metazoa > Arthropoda > Insecta > Trichoptera > Limnephilidae > Drusus > Drusus annulatus. The sequence continues at coordinate 987,294 of JAGWCC010000132.1, forward strand.
CCATAGTAACCTCTCCACATATTAAAAAAAATACGTAGCTATTATTTAATAACAGAAAGAAAGGTAACAATTTATCTATTAGTAGCAGAAAAATATTGTATCTTACATCAGCAACGATGATAACTCAGTTTTTTAGGAACCGATCATGGTACGAATATTAAAGGCGTAGATTTAAAACGTAGAAAAAAAACAAAAGGTTAATGCTTTCAAGCTGATTACCGAAATACGTGGACCTCCAAATCGTTCTTGTTTTGTGTCGAACTCCAGAGACAAAGGTGATATACAAAATAATTTAGATCTATAAACCCACTCCAACTAAATGCGTTCCGGTTAATTTAATCAATTCCACAAATCAGTGCTTAGCCTGGACTTTTATAAGAACGTTTTCCACGAAAAGGGTTTTTCGTATCATTGGAAAACCTGCTCCTTTTTTAAATCCTTCAACTAATTCTCTAAAGAAATTACCTCAAGAAAACCGTACCATAACATTTTCTTTACAAATTAAATAATTTCTAAGGAATCGTGAGTAGTCAACAACAAAGTAACAATACAGATTAATTGATTAAATTTAAAATATAAGGCAGAAAGTACGTCTCGTGTCAAAAAATAAGATAAGAAGCCATATTGTTTATCCCATACATTTTGATGCAAAACTCGGACTAAAGGTTAAGCTAGTCTTTGCTAAAAACATATCAAAAGATTATAGCTTAATCTCACCGTGACACCGTTCACTAATGGGGTAGGCAGAGAGGATGAACCGCAACAGAACTATATCTTGGCATGCGCAATTGCACGTAATGGAAATGACGTGATATTACCCCGAAAATTCATGACGGAAAAACCTATTCAAATTTCGTGAAGATAGAAGTCATCTTTCTAGAGTTTAAGCGTATTCTGTAAAACAGAGAAACTTATTTTGGTATCGTGGAAATATGACTTGATCTTTTGTACGTTTAGGACGCTGTTTTCAAAAATGGTAAAAAAGGTTACATTATTATGTCTCAACAAACAACAAAATCAGCACAAAAGTTGATATCATGTATCAAAACCTGCAGATGACAACCCAAGTCTACCCAGGAATAAGTCAAACTTAACCAGTGGAAAAAAATTAAATCAAGGCACGCTATAATATGAATGTTCTTCTGCACCCTCGCCATACACCACATGGTTTGCTAGGGAACACGTTTCAAACAAGCCCAAATTGAAGCAAGCAACCAACGTGTTTAACTAAAATTGGATAATTTAATAAAACAAATATATAACTTTATTCTACTTTTATTTTATGACTGGACCGGTTTCAGCCTATGACGGCCATCTTCAGACTAGTACATGTTGTTGTTAACCTACGGCTTATATACTATTTTTTGGATCTCACTAAAATCTCTAGAATTACAAGTAATGATAAATATAGAACAGCCTTTTACAATGTAAATTCCTTGGGAAAATTTTTGATTAACAATAAAGACAAGAGAGAAAAACTAGATAACTCAGGGGTTTATCAAGTTAATTGCTCTAATTGCCCGTCACAGTACATAGGCCAAGCGGATAGAGCGTTCAAAACACGCATAAAAGAACATTTCACCAATTGGGTTTACGATAAAGGTGAACTTTCGAACGTTGCATTGCACCTACTAGATAACAAACACTCGTTTGACAAAGACAGAGATGTTAAAGTCCTACACACATGCGTGAAAGGACAAAAATTAGACAGACTAGAATCAATGGAAATAACCCGTTTAACTAAAAAAGTTGACCCACAATTTGTCATGAATAAACAACTTGAATCATTTGCTAAGTCTCCGCTATTATATCCATTATAATTTCATCATCCGATCCAATGTAATAATGTGTATTTCTAACTAAAAACATATCATAATGTAAATGCACTTAAAAATTCCAAACAATCAATAGGTAATAACAATAAATGTAAGTTATTACACAAGTGCATAGCACTTAAAAATTCCTTGATACCGAGAAATTATATAATAATATAAGTAATCTACTCTAACAGTGCATAATGAATAGAATCATAAAACTAACTATACCATAACGCTGGGAGTAAACCAATAATTAGAAAATTATGTTGTACATCTGGACATCACAATTAAGATGGGAAAATCTAAAGTAAACTCATTAACAATCAGTATTCACCAACCTTTCATTATATAAATACATTGTCAATTCATATTTATAGAAATGCAACTGTAACCCATCTTAAATATTAAATAAAATTAATAAATATTCCAGATAGATATAAAAAAAAATAATACCAATAAATTAAAAGTAACTTTTACCCTGTAACTATTAAAATCATGCAACAATACTGATGAATATAATTAAAGTAAAATCATTGTTTACTACCCTGACATCCCCAAAAAATAGTATATAAGCCGTAGGTTAACAACAACATGTACTAGTCTGAAGATGGCCGTCATAGGCTGAAACCGGTCCAGTCATAAAATAAAAGTGGAATAAAGTTATATATTTGTTTTATTAAATCATTAAAATGGAATTCCACCACGAATTAACAGTTTCAAAATTAGAAATAATAAAATTGGATAGTAATTTAATTTCAACATTATTGGTTAGATAATAAAATGTTGGTGTATTCGTTTGTACCAAAAAGGTTACTCAGTTACTTTATACTTTATACCTGCTTTATCAAATGTATTGCTTGCTTTTAGTTTGTAGAAGTCCATTCTTTGTTGCTATTATTAAAATCACAAGGGGTATTTCAAGTTCGTTCAAGTTTATTATTTATTCTTACGCATTACAGTTGCACCACCTTTCAAAGCTATTGTCAGACTATTCAGCAATGCCCTCAGAATGTGAAACAGCTCTGACACATGAAAAAATCAACATTCTCTCTTAGATTTTCGTGAATTTAATCGCAGATCTATCCTTAGCAATTACTAATTAATTATTGAAGCATTTTCCCAAATAAAATTATATTGTTTGAATTTATAGAACTTTCTTTAATAATTGTTTTATTTTTTAGCAATGTTCCTCGCGATAGATGTTAATTATTTGTTCCGAAAATTTTACAAAATATGAAATTACCAAAAATCCCAGTATCCATTCCTTTTCTTATATTTTTAAGGAAACTGCTTTTTTAAACTAGAGTAAAGTTTCAATTTCCTTTGATTTAAGAAATTCAATGATGTTAGGTAGAAGTGTGTATTAATAGTCCTTTTTCTTTGGATACTTTTAACAGTCCCATAGAACGGTATTAACTTACTGCTTATAATATTCTTATTTAAGATGCTACATATTACTCCTGAAAAATCATGACAAGAAAATTGGGTTTTAAAAAGAAACCTTTTTTATTAAAAAAATTTACTCCACGCACACATTAGTTCCACTTTTAAAATGGCCTTCAAGGGTAAGCCGTATGGACACACATTTTAAATATATATACTATAATAAAGTAGGTACTTTTACCTTTGTCTGCTGTATTTGAAAAATAATAATTTTGTAATTTGATAAAATTCTTAACATATGCATCAGTTCCAATTTTGAAAATGTCACACTGAAATTATGTTGTGTTATTATTTTTTGACGTGTTGGTATTGCATTATTGTGTGGGTCCTGTCGACGTTCTGTCATCTCCACACGTGGCGATATACAGGAAACACCTTGCAGCGACCCATATTCGTGTCACGCGTCCCGTATATCGACCCGTGCGTGTAATAACAGAAATGCAGCTGATTGCATACAAAATCAATTTATCTGCGTAAATTGCCCGTCTGCAAACGCGCCAAACCACCTTGCTCACCTAACCCCACACAACAAAGTCCATCTTAATCATATACAATACAAGATTTAATGCCCAAAATGGTCGAGCATTTTGAGGACGTGTTCTCATTTTGTTGCTAAACTGTTATCTGCGTGGGGATTTGGAAAAAAAACTGGTAGAGCTTTCGAAGCCAACGTAACAATTAGTCACGTGAGCGTCTTGACGTCTTCGAACTGAAATACTGTTTGAGTAGGCAGCTAATTAACAAACTCAAAAAAGATCTGTTGGGTACCTACCTGGTTTGATATCGTTGTTTGTTGATATTTGAGAGCTGCTCACCGTGATTTCTCAGAGTAGCCGCAATTCACCGGAAATACGAACATGAGATTTTATTGATTTGTAAAGATAATGGGAACTCTAATTTTGATAGGATATCTACAATTGAACATTGTTTTTTTTTATAAATGTATCAGTTTTACTACCGGTAAGCTGGACGTTATTACACAATATGATAATTTACTTTGTGAGCACGTACGACCGTGTGAGTTTGAACTTTTCAAATTTGGAACTGCTGTTGATTGAAATGACCAAATTTAAAAAATAATCTTTTCATACTCCTACCTATTTAATAAAGCACCTGCCTTTAATGAATTTTACCAGACATTATTCTATATTTGAAATGGGTGGATTGAAGCAATTATTTGTTTTTGTTCCAAACAACTAAATACTTTATTATCAATAAGTCAACATATTCCGCCACTCCTTAAATGAACGTTCATCAAAAATACGACATTCAGAGGTACAGGTGTACAATTTCATGTGTCCTTTTCTTAGGGGGTTATTATGGAAGTGTTTTAATAAAGCTCTTTTAATATCTTTAATTAATAAATTCAATAAATCATCACCGTGCAAAATAGATCACCCACAAAACTCAATAGCAAAATCAAACAAACAGTAACGAAAACACATTACGAAATATAAAATAAACGTTTTCTGAAAAAGACCAATCTTGTCTTGCACCCTTAGTGTCGATTAACACCAACGTCCGGATCCGCTCAGTGACGATATTGTTCTGTAAGAGAGCTTATTGATATGGTATGAATATCAATCAAGGAGTATGTACCAAGACAAATTTGTGTGGCAGTATATCCTTCTGCCCACCCTTGTGATATTTAACTACTTAGTTAGTCAAATAATTATTTTGAAGTGTAAAAATACTAACATCGCAGATTTTTTTTTTTAAACCATTTTTTTAACACTAAATGAAATTTTCATTAATTGATAATGAATAAAAATATTATTTAGTGATAAAAAAATGATTTAAAAAAAAAAATCTGCGATGTAAGTATTTTTACACTTCAAAATAATTATTTAACTAACTAAGTAGTTAAATATCACAAGGGTGGGCAGAAGGATATACTGCCACACAAATTGGTCTTGGTACATACTCCTTGATTGATATTCATACCATATCAATAAGCTCTCTTGCGGAACAATATCGTCACTGAGCGGATCCGGACGTTGGTGTGAATCGACACTTAATCTTCAAATACTTCCAAAAGAAAAAAACTGGTAAGCACATTCGAAAAAAATGGAATTGATCAAACAGAAGTATCGAATTTATTAACAAAGTGTTAACCAATAACTTAAATATGTTTTTTTAGTGCATACCTTGGAGTAAGAATACATATGGAGAGAGAGCTAAATATGTTTACCCAACCTGTACAAATTTACGATGAATCACTTTCTCCGGGTTTTTACGTCGTAAACAGTGAGAGAGAAAAAGACAAGACAAGTTGTCACATAACATCGCACCACTTTTAGGTATGTAAGCAAGTTTTCCCTCTCCCGCGTCTCCAGTGACTCCGCCCACTACGTTTTTTTATGCGACATAGCGGTTTTTGAGATTACATTCTATATTTTTGTTGATAACAATACTGTGAAAAAGTGGTATATGTTTACAAATTAACAAAACATTATGTCGGCATGTGCTATGAATGGATGGAAAAAGGTGTGTCCATGAAAACCTTAGCCACGCCCGAGTCAAGAAAAAATCAACAACCCTGACTACACTGTTTTCAAATATATCCCTCCTGGTATATTATTGCTCTGAGGTGCATACCATTTCAGTGAATTTTCTCTGAAAAGGCATTGTCTAGTGAGAGTTTAGACCCCAGAGTGGTAGCTACTCTCAGTATCACCCTGGTGAACTTCCTTCAGACTCAAAAATATTCCCAAATCGCAGATGCCATAGTCTCACTGGCTCCAGGCACTTTCTTATGTTTTTTTAAATGGTTTAATAAAAAAGTCCTAGGTGGCCGACAGTAAAGTTTAAGAGATTTTTTTTTGTGGATTTTTTTTTTTAATTTTCAATTTACCTATTTGGATACCTGTACATTTTTTTTACATAAACACGTGTGTTTAAAAGCAACACGTTAGGTAAGTGATCTAAGATAATGTTCGTATTTAGATTTCGAGCGGTTATTAGGTTTCATCGATCTTATTCCGAGATAATAATAAAATTATCTTTAGAGACATCTTATCGGGCCACGTGATCCGTACAGATGGTTATGCGAGGCGCGGTGGGGAAGAGAGAGGGGGGAGGGGTGGCAGGCTGGAGGTATGTGCATCCCTCCAGCCTCCGGATATTCATGTGGTCCGGCACGAGAACACCCACGCAGACCCTCTCTTATGGAAAGTTGCCGGAGTATCGCGCACACCGGAGGGTGATGCTAAGAGATTTTAGCTACAAAATGGAATTATCGTATTAAAATGTGCTTTTAATTTTGACTCCTTGGCAGAGCGTCAAGCTCGATGGCTCCCACCTCAGAGGCCATGGGTTTGAAAACCGGGATGCAGAACTATTTTTATATTTTATACCACGTTCCAGAGTGGTAAATGTCATAAGTATAACAGAGAATAATATAAAGAGAGAATAACACCATTCAGAAGCGAAACGTTGCTTGAAATGGCTTAAGCTGTATTCAGTGACCAGATTTGATTAGCACTTCGTAATTCTCAACCTTACTCTTCCCCATCTCTTTCCCCTTCCCATGACCTTCAGCCTCACAACATACTCCAATTGGAGATGCCATAGACTCACTCGCTCTAGACGGTTGGGATCATTTGGGACTGTACGGTATTTACTATAAAAAATATGTATTTAAATAATAAAAATTAACATATATGAATCTGAACAAGTACCAATATTGGTGACTAAGCTTTGTGTTTAATACTAACGAAATACGTTGTAAGCTTAAGCGGTATTATATAACAAATACCTACCCAAAATGAACTTCTAGGGTCTAATGGCTACAAGTTCCAACGCGCAAGGTTCCATTTCCTTCTGCTTTTATATAGTATTAGTACTGACGAAAATGGACTTGACATGACAGATCTGAAATTTGCTAAGAAAACTATTAATTCGTCTTGTAAATAGTGGTAAAAAAATAATTGATGTTGGTGCCCCTAAACATTAACTTGCCATTTAAAAAATGTGAAATTTCACAACAAAAATCTTTTTAAAAAACAACAAAGTGGTAGATACATTTCAATTTAACATGGATACTACAATGATATTTTTTTTAGATTTCTGCTAAACTGCAACACACACACATTTGACGGCCTCCGTGGTTGAGCGGTTAAGATGCTCGACTACGAATCCAGAGGTCACGGGTTCGAATATTAGCGTGCGGAATTTAAATTTATTGAATTAACTTGTTTTATTTCACAATAAACGCATTAAATATGGTATACGTGCGTAACGTTCCAGAGTGATACATGCTCTTAGTATTGCCGTGGTGAAGGACCACCATTCAGAATCGAAACGTTACTTGAAATGGCAATAGCCGTTTTAGTGACTAGATCTGAATATCCAGATACTTCTCAACCTTTCTCTTCCCTATCTCCTTCCCCTATCTACTCCCTCCAGCCTCACAACATACCTCAATCGGCGATGACATAGTCCTATTGACTTTGGTTTGGATACTTGTGCGATATTCATATTTAAAAAAAACAAGCATACGAATCTACTCAAAATAACGGACACTAGATCAGCCAATTACAATATGAATTAAAATCAAATGAAATTTTCAAAATAAAAAATGTTTTATTAAAATAATTATACTTAATAATAATAACAATAAATTCATGTGGCGCAGTTTTGTGAAAGTTCACCTCACGTGCGCTTTACATGAAATATCCTAACCTAATAAATGAGAAATGATGTTTATTTATTTATGGTGTACGCCCGATAGGGGTTTTACACAAAAAGGTTTACAATCAACAGTGAAAATATGAAAATTAATGGCACAATTTTTTTTTAAATAGTTGGAAACATTAGAATAGGATAGTTATAGAAGCATTAGAAATTAGAAAATCATTAAATAGTAAATGTAATATTTTATATAATCAAATTAATTTATCTTATAGTCCTATCCTAGATATATTTCCAGTAAGCCGCTCTGTTATTTCCATAATCCCCATAATTACCCCTTCTCCTTCCCATTCCAACTCCTAAATATGTATATATATCTCAGCATTTTGAATTTTAGGTTAATTTTAATATCGTCCTGATGATGGAAGGGTACTTCCGGTAAACATAATATTGAATAATAAAGTGGTTATAAAGAAAGTTTTTTGTTTTATTTATAAAAAATAGTTGTTAAGTAGTAAAAACAGTGTTTGATAACATCAAATTAATATTAATTAAAGATATATTAAATTTTTATGTTTTGTCGTAAATCATAAAAGGATGTTCATATGGGTAAAACAGTACATGTGTACATCAGCAACATTAAAAAACAATTTACTAGAAGCTAGGGTTGTAAAAAAACCCAGATGTAAAATATATGTAAATATAAACAAATATGTTAAAGCAGAGAAAAGGAGCAAAGTGTTGGTACTTAAAAAGATAAATATTAAAGTATTATAAGGTATAGATTCTAAGGTTACAAATATAAACAGTGTAAATATAACAAAGAACAAAAGAACCAGAAAATATTTTATGAAAACAAGAATACGGACATTGAATAATAACAAGAAAAGAGAAAATTGAAACTAAACAAGTTTAGGACGCTTAAAAGAATTTTTTTGTTTTGTTTTCTACGTTCAAAAAGTTATGTTTTGTATGTAGGATTTTGTAAACAATTTAGTTTTTAAGACCCGTTAAAACTCTGCCATTTTTTTTTTTTTATTTATTCTTTTACTTAAACTTTTTTTTTTATTACCTGGTAAATTGCCCTTCTTTCTGTTCAATTCAGTATGTTAAGAAGATTTAGGTGATATTTCACCACCTGTGAGTAAACAGTCGATCAGCGCTACTTGTCGAGTAGCGTATATTATCTGTTTCGTCACCGTTGAGAAGCTACCCGTCAAGTAAATGTCTGTTGCAACTATTTACTTAAATTGTTAATAACTTGACGTGTAGTAACTCAACGGTTTACTCAGAGGTAGTGAAATACCCTTATGGTATTTTTTAAAAATCTTTCTACCTAGTGCTTATTTAATATATTTAAAATAAAACCGAGTTCTGTAAAATGAGCATAAAAGCAATACCTGCATAAAAGAAGCGCAAAAAATTGCTTCGTACACTAAAATTTGTGGGATTTTGATTGAGATATGATTTTTTCACGCATCGCATTATTTTTAAATTACAAAATTTTCCGGAGTGAATCGAGACTGGTTCCGTGACCGCTTCGTTTCCCTAACGACTGCGCCACGCCGGGGCTTCCTCTCGTGGGTCATCGCCCTAATGGCTCAACTGGACGACCCCTGGACTGCGTCTCACGCTAATCACATCCCTAATGGCATTCATTTAATGGGAATAACAGTGGCGGAAAAACACAAAGCCATTTATTTGATCAAACAATCCCCAGAGTAGTTTTATTCAATCGTCTGTTGGCATGAAAACCTGGACACTAATCCAAGGGTCGACGCGGACGATATGATTCTTTGAAATGTTGATAGCATTTATTTATTTATTTTTTCACCAATATCGAAAGAATGCAAAAGTGAAACATTATTTGAACCTTGCAATGCAAAATGCGTCCAACTCACAATTTTCCAAAATCGAGTTTTACATGTTTTCCGATAGATAAATACAAGATTTACATCTGCTGAAAACATGCAAGCTCCAAATGTAATCTTTGTAATAATGCAACTATTTTTTTTACTAACACACATTGCAGATATTTTACTTAAATTGAAGTTTAAAAACATTATAAATTGTAGAATAACATAAGAAATATTTTTTCAAATAAACATTTTGATGTTAATGTTTTTTTATCGTCATATTTTCAAACGCCCTTTTCTCAGTTTCATCTTTTTGGGGTTGTATGTTTTCTGCATAACTACGTCCAATTCAAGATAAATAAAAAGCTTTGTAGACGAAAAAAAAAAAGATTGAACATGGCGAATGTAAAAAAGTGTGTAAAAATTTGTACATATATATGTAGGCACATTTTCAAGGTACCCTTGACAGATAGTGTTATGGATACCAATTTTTTTTTTTTAAATATTGGAAGTAAACCAAGAATTGAAACTGTTATCAGGAACGACAAACAGGATATTGGTGGAAGGCATGGTGGAAGAAGGCTGTAGCCAGCAGGAGGGAAATTACCCTGATGATAGCCAACATCCTAAAAAAAGGGTACCTGAAGAATAAGAAACGCCTAGACAATACTACGCCCGATAGCAAAATCATATAATAATTTCGTTTCCTTTGGGTCAGTCTTTAACGAAAACAATTGGCATGATTACTCCTTTTCTTGAAACAATCACCTCTAATATTTAAATTTAAATGTATTTTTGAGGGGTATAGTTCGTTACCCTGAGGTCACCGTATTCAAATCTTGGGGTCGAGAAAAAAGAAAAAAAAATTTGAAATGGGTTTGTTCTTCTTTTTTCAATATAAATCTGATTTTTAATAATATTCTTCCTCCTCCTTACCTATCGCTACAATAATAATAAAAATCTTCAGTTCTCAAATAAAATGGTTAAATAGAAGAATTTTTAGGACTTTTCCCTTACTTGAAAAAAAAAATCTTTATTTTCTTAATGTTCAAAAAGATAACATTGCTCGTATGTGCTCCCTAGCGGTCCGGTGTGGGTAACAGGGTGACTTAAAATGACGGACGAGTCTTCTTCTTCCTGATTTTTAAATTCATGATCACTCTTCCGACACACATCGACGAAGAAGTCTGCAAAATACCTGTTGGGATTCAAAGCTTTTCTCAAGTCCGGGAAGTGTTTGCCCCTTGGCATCTCGAACAGCGGCTTCTCGGGATGAAACTGAACCCCGAAGAATGGATAACTAAAGAATGAAACAATATTATTTACTTATGTAGGTTCTTCACAGATAATTCCTATTAAATTATCGCAGTTCTCTATGAATTATCTAGCCTATGAATTCTAAGAAGGTATTAATGAGTGCCAAAAGGAATAAGCGGTGGTGTTTTAACAATGAACTCTGTGCTTATAGGTTCTGAATCTGAATACAGGCAGCCAAAATATTACAAAATTATAATTTTCCAGACAGTCTTCAAAACTTATAAAATTTTAAAGAGAAATATTAAATCGGCTTTTGTTCTTTTACCATATATACTAAGGTTGGTGAGTCAAGAAGTGTCAAAAAATAAGAATAGTTATTTATTCAAATGGATAGTGCATTATTCATCAGAGAAATTTGGTTTTGGATTGTTTAAGGGGTTAGTTAGTAGAAAATATTTTTTTAATATTAACCTTTACAAGGTTTTAGAGAAGTAAAAATATTATCTATTATGGAAAAGAATATTAATATTCTAATATTACCTGATAGATTCCATTGATGATATATAGGAGATGTTATTGGAATCATAACTCGTAGACAAAATTTTCCATTCCCTGCCCATTTTATGATCATCAAATATCTGAAAAGATTTATTTTTGCCTTTATATTTTTTGTATCAATCAACAGCAGTGTAGTTTTTTTCAAATACTATTAGATAAAATTATTATGTGAAACAATCAGCTTCAATGATAAATCTATTTTTATAAATATTTTGTTTCGAAATTTTTAATATCATCTTGGAGCGTTAAACTTTAAAATTAATATTCTGCGAAAAAGTTTTTTTTCAAACGTTATATTTTTTTAAATTCTTGTAAGAATATGTTTATAATAAAAACAGTTGGGAAAACACAATATGTACTCACTTTCTGAGTGAAGCAAAACTTGTGGGAATTGTAGGTAACTTCGCTTTCTAAGCTGGAAATCACGTCTTTTGGGGCCTCACCGAATAATGAACTCGATTCATAACCTAGAAAAGAATATTGTATTTTATTAAGACGGACACTATTAAAAACAGAACGGGTGAAATGACAATTTGATGGATCTATTGGTCGAAATACTGTTTTAGTAGAAAAATAATAATCACTACACTATTCAATGACATTATTTTCAAAAGATTTTAAAATTGGAAAACAAACGAAACAATATTTTATATGTTTCCACTTTTAAACGATTGATCCTTTCTTGAAATTATTCATGGCAGATATTTTTTCTATTCAGACGAAAGACATACTTAAATCGCTACAATTTCTAATTAAAAAACGATGCACCCCATGGTTATTTAGCCAGAATATACACAATTCTTCTAAGGAAGTCGACTCTTAGATCAGCAACGTCATCGGCTATCGGAAGGCTGATAGAACCCAAATGCAATCCAAATACTAAGTTTGGAGATCGCGTTGCAGGAGTATCGGGGCCGAAGGCTTGGAATAAACTCCATCCGGAAAAAAAATGTACAACGAGCTTAACAGAATTTCGGTCCAAACTGAAAACTTTTCAGAATCTCATATCCTTAAATTAATTAAAAGAATCTCAACATAATCTGTCTCTCGACGAATCAATCACCTTTAGAAATACAAATTTTAACCAAATCCTGTACTTTACAACAAATTTCGAAAGTCCATTTTTTTTAATTTCGCTCCCATGCTTTCAATATGATCGGAAAAAAAAAATAAGAATAAAAACAAAAATATATATATATAATAATAATAATTTATATTTAAATATTTATAAAAATAAAATTAATAAAAATAATAATAATCATAATTATAATTTGTTAATAAGTGTGTCTATCTGATGGGACCTGCCAGGTAAGTATGATCCTGTATATTTTCTCATTTAAACTAGAAAATAAGATCTGTACAGCACCCTTGAGGTGATTTTTCACAAAAACGGCGCTATGCAATTCATGCAAATATTATTATTATTAAAAGGACCACATCGAAGGACGACTAGAGAATACAATTCGGGGATATAGCATCCCGGTCGTTTTCGTATTCACAAATTTCACATTTTTTAAATATATTTTTGGTTTGTGTTTTGTGTTTGTTCAAATACTTGTTAAAATCCTTGTAATTTAATCCTGGGAAAGAATTTCTACAAATCCCGAATTCTTTGGTTTGGGATTTGACTTATTCCAAAGAAACTCATTGTCTACATCCATGAACGCCATTTTCTTATTCATCACAATAAACATAAAGATAGCAGAATGTCGCACACACTTACAGAAATCGATATAAAATAACAACATGTTTACTAATGATATGTGTCAATCAATCAATTTATCAAACAAAAAATATAATCTTGAAGATTTTTTGATAAAATGATAATGCTGATGGAAAAATACATTGATCGCTGGCAATATCACAAGAGTGCACAAAAACTGTTGAAATATGTACTTCATCAAGCATTGATACAATAATTTCAACAATTACCTAAACATCTCACCATCTAGACGTGCTGTGCGTGGGTCCCGATTTTCAATAAGAAATTAAAATAGTAGGTAGATGAACAAATTTGTATTAAAAAGGTTTATTTTTAATTTAATAAAAGGTATTATAATTTAAATAGAATAACTATACTTATTAAGGTTCTGTCATGTAAAGTTGAGTGACAACTGTTTCGCCTCCTGAAGGTATTGTGATACTGACATTATTGACGGATTTATGCGAAACAGCTGTCACGCTTAAAAATAACTTGCTGCGCCTGGAAAAACTTAAATCATGTTCGATTTTATTAAGAATTTAAATTTACGTATATTTTTACTAAACAAGCACAACTCAACTATGTAATATTGATAGAAGAAGAGTGATCTGTACTTATCAGGTAAAAGCCACACTTAACAAAAGACAATCTTTATTCTGTTAATTATATTTATTGTAAGACTCCCTCTGACACAGACAAGGTATTGAGATATTTGCATGGCTAAAAAATATAGTGACAGAGAATGAAAAACGTAAAATAGTAAGGCTGGGATTTACCTGGCTATTCAGATTTATCCACCACGAAGGCGATATAGGGATAAACTTTCACCACAAGATGAAATATGTACCAACAAACATCTTTCATAGAGTTCGAGATACTTCAGTGGTTTCTGAAGGGGCAGAGCCCTCTGGCGGCTCTGAAGAGAAGGGGCAGTGGCAGCCGGGGGGAGTAAAAGGGAATTAATGGACATTAAGGGACGAGTGTAAAATAAAGCACAGAAAAAAAAGTCTTAAAAATTATACGTGTTTCAGCATGCTTTATTTTCAGAGTAAAACTTACATTGTGAATTTTAAAACCGATAGTTCTTCGAGACTACAGATCTCAACAAATTTGCTTTCGTTAATTTTAATGAATAATACTGTGAGAGACCAAATAAGTTGAGATACTCAACTTTAAGCACTCTAGACAGGAAATTACCATTTGCAAAATAAAGCATCGGCGCCTGTTGTCAACACCTTTAACCTTCACACACATAAGATGTTCAACGCACTAGATAGCAACTCACCACCTGTAAAATGAATTCTGGCGCCTATTGCCAACACCCTTTAAAAAGCTATGTTGTCCTGCGGGTAACACATTAGACAGCAACTCACCACCTAAAAAGTGAAACTTGGCGCCTATTGCCAACGCCTTTAACCTTTAAAAACCTTAGTTTTCCTGACAAGTAACACACTATATAGCAACTCACCACCTATAAAATGAGCTCTGGTGCCTATTTCCAACACTCTTATCCTTTAAAAAGCTGTGTTGTCTTACAGGTAACACATTAGACAGCAACTCACCACCTAAAAATGAAACCTGGTGCCTATTGTGCACAGGCGCGGCTCGTTCTAAGGTTCACTCGTGCACTGAACCGGAAAAATAATTAGCATTTAACACTTCATCGTATTCCTGTAAAATATATATTTTTAATAAAATTAGACATAATCCTTACAAAATATACATTAAATCGGTAAGAGATAGAAGCGGTCCAGCTTGATGCACGTGCGCCGGTTATACCTGCCGTATGAACTAACCAACCTACCGAGGTCATCGGCTTATGTCATTAAACTCGCTACCTGAAATATAAGACTCGGTACCTATTGCCATTTGTCGACGCCCTTAATTTTTAAGCACGTAAGTTTTACTACAAGTAACACACTTGATGGCAACCCACTATCTGCAAATAAGCCTCCAAACAACATTTTTTAACAGTAAATTGACACACTAGATAGAAACATACTACCAACTGTAAAATAAAACATCAGCACGTATTACCAACGCCATTTTTCTTTAGACTTCGTAATGCACTAGATGAGGAATTTTTTACGGATATTTTTTTTTTTGAAGCTGAAACAGATCCTTCAGTTGGAACTGCTTCCTGCACCGAAATTTACCGTGAATATTACACAATTGTGGAAAGAACACGGGGCTAACTGGCCGAATACTCTGTATGCCAAACACCAAAATGTCATAGCAACTCACCATCAACAAAATGAAGCCTCGAAACCTGATCCTCGGATGAGCAAAGGCCACGGATTTCTTCCTCCGGCCTGTTCAGCCACAGATAGGGCATGAGTTCAAATCCCAGGCAGGTACCCCACAGTGGCAAATATTCTCCCTTATCGTTTAGTTCCCGGGCGATCTTGAAGATGTGCTCTCCGGCGTCTGCGTACCCATCCTTCTGTGTGAAATATGTAGCGCCTCCAGGAAATAATACTCTGCAACCAAAATTAAAGCCATTCACAATTATTACGTATTAGCTAGAGTTCTCGGCTTCTCCCGAAATTTGACACTCTTTTTCAACACAAAACCAAAATGGCGTATAACGTTGCAAGAGGTGAGACGCCATTCAAATTTACACTAAAAATAGCTACTACAAAATATAAAAGTACTCTTATGCTTACATAGGGTACATTTTTTTTTTGGGAAAATTAACAGCAAATCAACAATAATTAATACATATCTATATAATAATAAAAATAACAAATTATGCCAATTACAAATTTTCCTCTACTAATGATAAACACATATTATAAATAAAGTGTGACAACATGGTGTAAATGAACACCTAAAAGAGTATTTGAGTAATATAAAAGTGACATTATGTATGTACAGTAAGCACTTATTAAAATGAACACCTAAAAGAGCATTTTAGTAATATAAAAGTGACATTATGTATGTACAGTGAGCACTTATCAAAATGAACACCTAAAAGAACATTTGAGTAATATAAAAGTGACATTATATATGTACAGTAAGCCCTTATTAAAATGAACACCAAAAAGAGCATCCATATAAAATAAAAGTACTCAAATGCAGAGTACACACATCATAATGAACACCAAAATTCGACATAATATAATAGAATCCTACCAGTAAAATTGTATTTTCTTACCCATTGATTTTGCTCATCAGTGATTCATAATACGTTCTATCTTTCCCGATACTGAAACAAAAGTGGAAGTCAATTAGTCTTTTCACCGTGTTGTTAAAATGAGCGGTGGTTCGCCAACTATTTCAGCCAACCACTTAGTGCCGAGTCACGATGGTCAGTTGCTTTCTACCTTATTTGGAACCCTCTCGTATAGTGCGTGTATAAGTTTATAACAATGAAACAATACAATAGAATATGAAAATGCATCGGATGCGTTGTTATACAATGGCACACCTAGTTTTATTACAAAAATGATTGCATCACTACCTTATCGGCACCACCCTGGCTCCTGAACTTTCCAAGAATTTCACATACGACGCGGCAATATAACTGTGGTATTTTCCCTCTCCGTATATAAGCTCTAGCTTGTGGGAAACTTCTTGAGACAGAATGCCGATAACTACACGTCGATTATCGCTCAACATCTTCTCTCAATCCAGGGTACGTCTCACTGCGAATCAAATAAAACACAACTAGGTTATGATGACTTCGCGATACGGCGGCACGTTCTATACTATCTTATTCTGCCAGTGCTCTTCGATACTTCGTTTGACAAATTAAGTCGCTTTAATGCACCTTTTAGATAAGTGAAGGAGTTTTGACTCTTCAATATTTTTTTACACTTATGCACAGCAATTATAACAAAAGGGGGAGATGATTTCATTAGCACACTTGTGAACTGCAAGCTCAGATAATGCGGGTTCAACCCACAGAAAGTGGTGGGAGATTACAATGTTGACGTGTCGGATAAACATTGGATGGTTTAAAATAGACGTTCAGACATATTTGCATTTTCAGCAAACCCTATTTTCCGGAGAAAAACAAACTTTCATACACATCGAAATAAATACAAAAATGAAAAAACATGTCAGATCATAGATTCTCAACCTTCTTTTGCCCACCGCCCACATTGAGAATTTTTTTTTCTAGAGCCCTCCCCCCCCTCCAAGATTTCTTTTTAGTTACCATCTGTCGCGTTCGCGGTTCCAGTAACCGGCGACCACCGAGGAACCGGTTATTTATCCAGTTATTTTTGGAACCGGTTCCTGGTATTTTTTCGAAAAGTACATTTGAAAGCGAAAAGAACTGGAACCGGTTCCTCGCCCAAAAAAACAAAAATAACGAACAAAGGATATTGACCGCTCCAGTGACCAGCTATAATGTTAGAAGAACTAATCTGAAACTCCAATTATTAGACATTAGTTATATGATATTAGTTTCGTAGACTGTTTAATTGCTAATTTCTGTAAAAAAAAAAAATCTTATTCCATGAAGTGCTTAACATTAAAATCTGTTTTCCCCATTTAATGATTACATTTTATTTTTTTTTTACTAAAAACAGGGTTTTATAATTTAGTTTTTCCCCGTATACGCAAAATTTAAGTACGTTTCTTGATAATGTATCAAATTATTTTAAGAAATTACATTGTGTACCGTTTTACTTTTGTTATTATATATTAAAAATATTGCAAAAAAAGTATCTTTTCTTGGTAGAATAAGAAGCAAAATCAATAAAGAAACATGTAAGACCATACATTATACAATAATATCACCACATTTAAATTACGGTTCAAGCATTCTCTTTCTTTGTAATGAAAAAAAAAAATCAAAAAATATAAATACTGCAAAATAAAGCAATAAGAACAATACTAAAGCGTAACATATACACACGGATTAAAGATATGTTAAAAGAGCTTAATTTTATGACGGTGAAGCAAACAATATATTTTAATGTTTATATTTTCATACATAAAATTATTGATAATGTCAAAGGAATTTAAAGGTAGGATACATTATAATTATGAAATACACGGACATGGGACGAGAAATGCAAAATTAATTACATTGCCAACAAGGAAAAAATCAAGCACACAGAAATGTCTCATGTACCGGGCCGTCCAACTATATAATAAAATTCCATCAGAAATCACTACAATAGACAATATTCGTCAATTTAAAAAAGAATTAAGAAAATTTGTTTTCCATAACCATTAATTTTGGTATATTGTATGTTCATTTTGTTGTAACCCGATATATATAAATATAGATTTATTAAATTTTAAGTTATAAAATGTCATCAGAAAAATATGTTTGAAAAAAATCATGTCTGCATATACATTAAATTTTTTATATTAGAACACACAATGATGTGATCTAACTAGATAAATAAATTAATTAAAATAAAAATATCATTTTTAATTTTCTTTTTGTAACCATTTTTTTTAATAACTGGCAGAACCTGATAATAAAATTGATAAATTTAATTAAAATTATTTAAAAATAAATGCCCACACTTATTACTCAAAAATTATCACTCTCACCTGATAAAATATATGAAAAATATTCCATTTACTATAGGTAAATCATTTTACTGCTGTTTTCACTCTAGATTAGTAATTTGGTGAATGTCTTCTAGGGTATTCGTTTAAAGTGTTTACTCTCGTATTTATCTAATCTAATTGTTTACCGCTTATTAATAGAATGATTTATTATCGGATAATTACAATTCTTAAGAAATTATCACTATCGATTTAAAAAATATTCGTGATCAAATATAAAATGGAAGAATGTAAATCATATAATTAATTTTATCTATTATTTCGATTTCCCCTTTTCTTCTTGAAGAAGTTACGACAATAATAGTATTAATATTTTATTTTTACATTGAAGAATAAATTTTCGACAGCGATTAAATTATGCTTTTTTTACTTGCCGCTAAAACGATATGTTTTTTATGTTTTTGCGATTGGCGTCTGTGACGTCACACTGGCCGTCGTCTGTGGGCAGTTCTCGTGGGGCTTTCTTTCAATGGGCACCGGCACACAACGACACTGTTGAAACACACTTTGTATTTCCCACCGGAGAAGCTTTTACCTGTATGTAGGTATCTTGTAGAGGGCTGGGAAGGTAGGTGGAGAAGATAAAGTTCTAGATGTACAGGCGGGAAGCGAGCGAGTCGGCAGACACTAGCAACCTGAACCGGCGGACGCAAAGTCAGAGACTGAGTCCTTATATGGGTCTCTCAATCAGAGTTGAGGCCGGGACAGTACTCACTCAGATACATAGCTTACGTATAAAATTTCATTTTTTAAACAATTACTAATTATTTCACACTTCAGAGATCGAAGCCAAAGCCTGTTGAAGTCAGTTATATAAAAGATTTTTAACGTGTAGGTTGTGTTATTTCATTGTTATTAAAATACTGAATTTTCTTTAAATACAGTTCTCAATAAAGGACTTAATTTAAAGGAGTATTAAAAAAATACTGCAAAGTATCCAGTAATTCGTAATAGTCCCTGATTTGGGACACTCTCGAGCACGGGCAAGGATGTCAATTAATTACTGTTTCTTCAAAACATATTGTTATATTATTTTCAACAGCACCCGGTCGAACTGCATGAATAAGACGACACGCTGTAAGCATAGACATAAAATACAAGACACGTCATATTCATACAAATCTTACGAAAAATGTAGCACCACCTAGCACCGTCTTGTTTTCCGTTTCACCCGCTTATGAAAAGGATAGCCATTCAAAGAATATGTGTGTACGGATAAGATAGCTATATGAACGTCCCACGTTACTGTTTTAATACTTGATCAGTTGTTCTATGAAAAAAGTATCGGAGAAAGTATAAGATTACAATCAAAAAACCTTATTATTTTTGGTTATTTTAGTTTTTCGTCAGGGAAAAACCCCACTAATATTTTTGATTATTTTTTAATTTTTTATAATTTAACACAACTAAACACTACTTACAATGCCAATGCACACATGTTAGACCTCGTGTTAAGTAACCACTTATTATCGAAGATAAACACTACCCTGCACTTTCATTCACATTCGATTATACACCTCATTCTCACAAAAAACAAGACACGCTGCCCCCAAACATAAACATGGATTGGATTTTCTACGAAAATTTCAAATTTATCACTTCAAAATGCTTTAGAGCAACATGACTGGAATCATTATAACTGCGAAGATGTAAACCTAGCCGTAGGAATGTTTTATAAAGAAATTTATAACATTTTCGACCTCTGTCTAAAGAAAAGGTCCACGCGTACACTTGTAAACGATAGACAATATCCGAAATGGTTTACTGGAGAATTATTCACCACATAAGAGAACAAAGGTAAAATGCACTCACTTTGGAAAAAAACCAAATCGGTGCAAGCATTAACTAACTTTCAGACTTTAAGAACATTAATCAAGCGGTTAATTGGTCAGGCCTATAATAATTTTACACGCGAGGCGGAGAATAGTATAACCAAAGACCCACACCTCTTTTGGTCTTACACAAACGACAAACGCCGTGGCTGTAATAAACTTATTCAAATGACATTCAATGACAAGAAATATGATGGGTATTTCGAGATCGCGGCAGGTTTCTCAGATTATTTTCAATCAGTATTTAGCAATCATATTCCGAATCTTGATCTTTCCTGTATAGCTTCTCCTTCATGTGATTCTTTGCCTACTCGAATTCTTAAATTAGCAACGAAGACATGGTTACTGTTTTTCACAAGTTGAAACCTAAACATTCCGTTGGTCCAGATTTTATTCCTCCGTCGATACTCAAAAGATATTCGAATTGTCTAATACAACCTCAAAAGCACATTTTTAATCTTTCACTTCATAATAATACCTTCCCTGAAATTTTAAAACTTACAAAAAGTCACACCAATACACGAAAAAGGCAAAAAGTCAGCAATTTATAATTATAGACCTGTGGCTATTTTATCAGCACCCGCAAAACTTTCAGAATCCATTGTATATTCGCAAATATTTAGTCAAACAAAACACGCAATCATTGATAATCAAAACGGATTTAGACCTACCTTCAACAAATCTTATTAATTTTACTGCCTATATCAACGAGGCATTTGAAAATCTGACTCATGTTGACGTGATTTATACAGATTTCGAGAAAGCATTTGAAAAAGTCGACCATGATATTTTATTGAAAAAATTGAGTGATATCGGTTTCTCTCAGAATTTTCTCACTTTCAAAGTTACTTTTTCAATCGCCGTCAATATGTCAATTATGGGCAATATACTTCTTTTGAATATAAAACAAATTCCGCGATTCTCCAGGGATCTAACCTCGGACCCATCCTTTTTTCTATTATTCATTAACGACATAAGCTACGACATGGCCAGACCATAAAACACTTAAACTACCTCCTCTTTGCTGACGATACCAAAAATTTTAAAGCTATCAAAAGTTCAAACGATTCCATTCTTCTGCAGAATGATGTTTATTCCCTTGTCAAATGGTCAAAAGTTAATAACCTACCCTTTAGCATTCATAAATACTGTGTAGTAACATCTACGAGATCCAAAGACACGTTTTTGTTCCCCTACCAAATGAACAAAATAAATTTAAAGCGAAAAGATGAAATCAGAGACCTTGGCGTGGTTTTCGATGCAAATTTTTCGTTCAAGTCTCACATATCTGACATTGTCTCCCGTGCTAACAAGATGCTTGGATTCGTTATTCGTTAGTCGTAATGCAATATCATTTAATAACGGAATAGCAATCCGTAGAACATACGAAGCACTTGGGCGCAGCATCTTGGAATACAGTTCCATTATATGGGCCCCCTTCAGAACGTTACCATATCCTCGAAATAGAAAGAGTGCAAAAGAGGTTTATGCGTTACTTATACATGAGGGAGTATACATATTACCCGTTTTTGTTCCCTTCGTTATATTTATGCGGAATGCTAGATTTTCACACCCTGCAAGCCCGCCGGAAAATGTGTTTGGGTAAACATTTTTTATAAAGTTGATTTATGGAGGTATTTATAACCAATATATTTTAAAGGAGATCAACTTGTTTGCCCCAATAATTATTTTCGTGCGAGGCATCATGTAACGTTTTACACACAGAAGGTCAGAACTTCCTCATACAAAAACACGTCAATATATTATACAAAGCGATGGAACTATTCAATGAAGCTGCATCTACCTTAGATATATTTAGATGCACATATATAGAGTTCTGTTATTATCTTTCGATGTACGTACAAAGTGATCGTTAGGTACATAACGATCTACATAATCTTAAATATATATTTATTTTTTTTACACACCTTTTTACACTGGCCAATTCAAAAATTATCTCATAACATGTGTATAAGAATGAACCTCTCTTATATCCTTTTTGTTTTTCAATGCTAACCTTATTTGCGTTATTATATCATATATAGTGCGTCACACTACTTCAGTTTGTACTTGTATAACTCCTTCGGATATATAATACCTCGTCTATATGTGAAGTGTACATAAATGTTTAATTCATTTTTTTTTACACTATGCATGTATCTACGATATTTTTATATCATTCATCTCTTAATGTATTTGGTGAACAACTGTTTTCGTGAGATCTTGTTAAATAAATAAATAAACGCAGTAAATCTCAGGAATATCTCGCGGACTCTGTTTAGTGCATTCACGCGCGTTGTCTCTGTAATCTATCTACATTATTTAATTCATCTACGGCTGTAAGTGCACTTTCAATAAACTAGAAGAACCATCGGAACACTTGCTGTCCCTTTTCCACTAGCGACAATAAGTATTTCCACTAGTTACAAAGAGCCTTTCTTTATGACGCGTCGTAAATACATCGCCACTGGAGCGTATACCGATACACAATACACCCAACGATAAGCATGTATTTTTGTTTCAACCTTAGAGAAACAATGTATGGAGAGAGAGCTAATTATTTTTAGCCAACCTATACAAACCTGCGATAAATCACTTTCTCCGGGTTCTTACGTCGTACAACAAAAATAACACACCGCTTTTTATGTACTGTAAGGATGATTTTAGTCTCCCGCGTCTCCGGGGACTCCGCCAATGTATTCATATGCGACTAAACTCGGTACAACTAAACGGTTTTTTAGATAATAGGCTATATTTTTGTTGATGACAATACTGTGAAAAAGTGGTTTTACGAATAAACAAAAACATTATGTCGACATGTGCTATGAATGGATGTATAAATACCCAAGCCCTAGTCCTAGCCATGCCCAGGTCTGCTGAGTCCGGCAAAAATCATCAAAAACTGACTACACTGTCTTGGATAGTTACCACTCGATGTACATAAAAAAGGCCTATTTTTGTGTTCCTTTCTTTTTTCTTTTTTCAAAAACGTATTTTTTATTTTTTTTTAAACCTCTCGCCCGGTGTGTTTATTTATCAAGAATACAAAAATAATACAGTGAGTAAACAAACATATTAATCATACGGCACATACTTTTATGGAAACTTTAGTTCTACGGATACATGTGAAATAGACACGGAAAGATTGTGGAATTTATTAGCATCTTTTGTTGTATCTGCAGAAAATTATTTAAATACAAGAAACGGAAATGAACAATTAGCACCGCGGATAGCGACGTAGTTTTTTTCTGTGATTTATTGAGCATATCGTTGTATCCGCAGAAATCACAAACTGACGCAAATCACGTCCAACAGACCTTAAATGCATACATACATTTTGAGCTGAAAAACAATTATATAAAATTCAAAGGGGAGCGGAATAGAAATAGTTCAATGACTTTAAAAAAAATTGGGGTGGTTTTGGGGGTGAACATAAAACGAACCTAGGGGAGGCATTGTACATTGAGGAGGTAAAAAAGACAATGTTGACTATGTTTATATTCTTTAAGTAATATCACAAATTTGCATGAGCCAATTAGAGTTAAGTTTAAAAAAACTCCCGCCTATAGGCGTGCTTATACATTTAAAGGTTAAGGGGTTATATGCAAAAAAAAAAAACGATTTTTTTATTTGTTTTTCGTAATTTAAATATATTTTAGTACACGCACGGAAAATTTCAAGTCAATCCGGCGATTATTTTCGAAGTTACACGCATATTTGTAAAGACGTATCAGAGCGTTTGAAAGTACGCTGTCCCTTTTATTTGCCTGCCTATTTTAAAGGTTCCCTTCTAATGTATTCAGATGCGTAAAGTAAAAATTGTGATTTCGTTGAAAAAATGTATAATGCTATCTGGGCCACATATTATCATTATTTCTCAACGGACAAAAGTCCTCAACACTAGAAGTGCCCGATTGGACCAGAGTCATGGAGCAGTTGGCAGCGGGCAGTAGCTGCCAATGAATTATCCACTTTCCGTCATTACCAAAAGATGTTGCTGAGGCTACACTTCGGATTTATACAGATCTCAGTAATGAGAAATTATTAGAAAGATGTGAGGGTGGTTTCACTCAAAACAACAACGAGAGATATAATCAACTGAGATGGAAAATCTCTCCAAAAATGGTTCCGGCCGGTTCGAACACTGTAGAAATGGCTGCATACATAGCTGCCGGCATATTTAATGAAGACACAGCATCACTATTGTATTAAATGAATGCAATAGGGATTCCACTTGGGCCCAATGCTCATTCATATGCCGAAAGAGAGGATGAACAGCGCGTGAAGATCTCCGACCACAGAGCACATGAGAGCGCACGAGAGGGAAGAATAGTCCGTAAACAACACCAACTCGAGTTATTAGAAGCTTCCGAAGAGGCGGAGGGCTCATATGGCTCTGGAATTGACAACTCGATGTAAGTTGAAAAAAAATAATTACCCTGTGTAAAGTGCTTTTGAAACTTTAAACGCGTTTTTCTCAAAACTGTGTTTTTAGAGTTGGTGACCAAGATTTTTCAGAAACGGCTGAACCCATCAGTCTCAAATTTTAACACAAGCTTCTTAAGTATATTTTTTAGTAACTGATCGAAGGTTTTTTCTCACCAATAAATATTTCTTTTTTGTACACAATTTATTTTGGTGAAAACCCGTTTTTTTTTTTAAAGCCGCCATTTTGGTCAAAAATAGTATTTTGTTTATTCCTTCGATTAATTACAAGATTATATATATTACTTTCACGAAATCCATTTGGTTTTTCATTTCAGATGATTCAGTCCAGACATATCGTGGTCACCGCAAGATGCCTTTTTTGAGAGGAGCTCTTGGAAATCAGCTATAGCAGCTTTCAAAATTATTATTTTTACAAATAAAAAAAATGTCGAAATACAGTTGAAAGTAGAAGGTTTCTGGATGTATATTTTATCCTCATTTTTGCGCAAAACTTGAAGCAGCTTTTTAAGCAATACTGGGAAGAGAGAGTTTTGTATGGGTGAATACTTTCACCCCTTTTTTCTCTCTCCCTGGACGGCTACTAATTTTGGGGGATCATTTTTTCCTACTCTTCCTTCCATGTCGCTTACTGGCTACTACCTTTATCTTTATTTCATATTTATAGCCTTTTTTATAGTCCTGGACTCGTATTTTGTGCCGGACTGCGGGTCTGAGATGGGCACTACGCAATTGCCGGCCGACGAGAAGGATCTTACTGGAGCTGGTATAAAGTTAAATTTACAGGATTAGAGCAAAACACGAATTTAATATCACAAATCAGAGAAAAGACATGTGCCATAATCATACAAAAAAAGTCATGAAATATACTTTTAGCCGCGCCCCTACCGATCGCACCATGTTCGAACAAATTGGGTAAGGTGGAGAGAACTCTCAGATTTACAGCGCATTAAATTTCAGTCTGCTGTAAGCATTAGGAGAGTCAGGATAGCTGATTTAGTGCACCCTTGTTTCGAGACCACGTCACGACGCGCGATGGCTGATACTATCGAACAGCGTTGGGCAATCAAATTTTGCACAAAACTCGGAAAAATTAGCTGCTGAAACTCATGAATTGCTTGAGCAAGCCTACGGGAAGTCTGCTCTATCCTACGTGCAAGTTTTGAGGTGGGTGAAGAAGTTCAAGGAGGGCCAGGAAGGAGTGGACGATGACATCTGCTCCGGACGGCCAACAACGAACCAAACCGAAGAAAATGTGACTCTTGTGAATGATTCATTAAATTCTCAGACCACTCTGAACATTCCGAAAACTGTTGTGCATCGCATCGTTACGGACAAATTGAACATGGGAAAGGTGCGCCAAGCTGGTCACAAAACTGTTGACGGACGAGCAAAAGGCCAATCGAGTGTTAATCGCGAGTGAACTGAAAAGGAATCCTTATTTGTGAAACGTTAATCCTGACTTTTTTTTTTGTTCCTGAGGATCAATGTCATTACCAGACAATGTCAATGACCTATATATTTTATATATATTTTGACTTTTGGGACACACGCTGTAGATAATAGAAACATGATTTGTGGTCATAATCATAAATTTCATAAAAAATTTTGAAAAATACATTTTTGAGGCGTTTTCTCCCCTGTAAATTAGAAGAGTATTTAAATATGTTTATAATATGGGTTTACTTTCCGATCTCTCGTTTATTCTCACTCGTCTTCAGGCCTGCGAACATTTCTAATCCGGTGTTCTTAGTTACTAGTATTGTCCCAATTGTCGCCCCTGCTTTTTAACAAGATCGGGCAAACGAGTGAAATATCTTTTAGGTGACATTTTGAGCAACTTAACAACGCCAGGGGCCCTAGCACAAAACTTCGATAGAAGTTTTATCGACTGTCGGTAATTTGGAATCGTTCTTGAACCCGACTGCAGATCCCTAACCCCAACCAACAAACGACAGTTCACATCGACCAATAGATGTTTTGTGCTGGGGCCCCAAAACGTCACTTCTTATCTAATTCCGTCGCCTCCCATCGTTTCGTCAAGTTCTGGAGCGTGTAAATTTGTATTCTGTGACGTCACATAACCAATTTTGCTGCAGGGTTTTTAAGGGATTTGAAAGCATTTTTGTGATCGTGGGCATATTTTTCAATGGAAATTAGTACCTTTGTCGCAAATTAAGATAACACTATTTAAAAATAGGATAAGAATGCATAATAATAGGATTGCATTCATATGGCGCAGTTTTGGTGATATTTCGCCTCAAGTACGCTCTACTGGAATTAACTTCAAAACAATGATGTTGTGACCCCTTAGGTTTCATGTTTTTAAAATAACACCCACATTGCTCTTTATATAGACGACATCGTTGCCGGAAAGACATAAATGCTGAAGCGCCATTTCGGGAAGTTTACACCAGAACTCTTTAAAGTTTTTTTTGTTTTGCAATAAAATTCATAAGTCTTCGTTTCCTGGTTGGATTATTGAAAAAAAAATAACTCAGGTAATTCAATGCTCTCACTGAGTTACCTGAAGCGACAAAAGCTTTAAAAGTCCCAAAATAGTGTCGCTCAAAAAGGGGCCGGGCCACACGACGCCTGGTGCAGATAAAACTTTTGGCAGCCCTTGTCAAAATTTTAATTTAAACCCCGAAATTTTCGAAAAACGTCTAATAAAATAAAGTATTGTGTTATAATAGTACGCATCTCTGCTATTTTTACGTATATCCATAAGTATTAAATACAAAAAACATCACTTTTATAGAAATTTCATCACTCTTAACCATTTGTATTTTGCAGGTTTTCCCTCTGAAAATATCTGAATATAAACGAAAAGATTAAAAAAATTACTTGTTACAAATTTTAATGTTTTTTTATGCTAAATTAACAGAGTAACATGATTCGTGTATTGTTAAAAAATATGTATAGTAAAAACGACAACGTGCGTCACAAGTTCCAAAATGATTTGCATGTAGCGAGATATTTCTGGTGCATTGTTTGTTCTTAACTAAACATTTATATGAGTATGTTGCGGGCAATAAGCAAACCTTCGGATGGGGAATTAGATACCGTTTTCTCAGACTCTATGGGACACAATGAAGAGAACTGCAGAAATTTTGTTAAAAATGATGGACTTGAGACGATTGAATGAAAATATCTCCCAAAAGTAACATTTGTCAAAAAAAAATGCTACTTTACGGGCAAAATGCGACCCTTGGGATCGGAAATCAGATGTCGTTTTCAGGTGCTATGGAACTGAATGAAGTGAACTTTTGAAATTCTATTAAAAATTATGAGCTTCAGATGATTTGATGAAAAAATCTCAAAAGTAACATTTGTTGAAAAAATACGAGCCTTTGGGGTCGAATATAAGATGCAATTTTCTTAAGCTCTATGGAACCTTATAAAGTGAACCTTTAAAATTCTGTTAAGAATGATGAACTAAAGACTATTGAATGAAAAAATCTTATAAAAGTAACATTTGTTAAAAATATATAACTTTACGAGCAAAATGCGAGACTTGGGGTCAAAAATTATAAGCCATTTTCTCAAATTCTTTGGAACAGAATGAAGTGAATCTTTGGAATTCTGTTAAGAATGACGAACTTAAGACTATTGAATGAAAAAATCATCCAAAAGTAATATTTGTTAAAAAAGATTGCTTTGCGGGCAAAATGCTAGACTTGGGGTCGAAAAATAGATGCCATTTTCTCAGGCTCTATGGAACCGAATGAAGTTAACCTTTGGAATTCTGTTAAAAATAATGAACTTAAGGTTATTGAATAAAAAAATCTTTCAAAAGTAATATTTGTTAAAAATATATGACTTTGCGGGCAAAATGCGAGACTTGAGGTCGAAAATTAGATGCCATTTTCTCAGGCTCTATGGAATCGAATGAAGTGAACCTTTGAAATTCTGTCAAGAATGATAGGTTTCAGACGATTAAATGAAAAAAATATTCCAAAAGTAACATTTGTTAAAAAAATACTACTTTGCGGGATAAATGCGTGCCTTGGGGTTGAAAATTAGATGCCATTTTCTCAGGCTCTATGAAACCCGATGAATTGAACCATTGAAATTCTGTTAAAAATGATGAAATCAAAAAATTTCCTAAAAGTAACATTTATTGAAAAAATATTACTTTGCGGGCAAAATGCGAGACTTGTGGTCGAAAATTAGATACCATGTTCTCAAGCTCTATGGAACCGAATGAAGTGAACCTTTGGAATTCTGTGAAACATGATGAACTTAAGACTATTAAATTAAAAAAATCTTCCAAAAGTAACATTTGTTAAAAAAAAATATCACTTTGCCGGTAAAATCCGAGCCTTGGGTTGAAAACTAGATGCCATTTTCTCAGAGTCTATGGAACCTAATGATGTTAACCTTTGGAGTACCGTTTAGAATGATGAACCGAAGACTATTCAATCAAAAATTCTCCAAAAGTAACATTAAAAAAAAACACTTGTCGGACAAAATGCTAGCCCTAAGTCGAAAATACTAAGAAGTTTTCTCAGGCTCACGGTAACGCTCTCTGGTGTTAAAATAATTGGGGTTTTCCGAATGAAATTACACGTGTTATTTTTAAATTCAAACTTATTCATATTATAATAATTGCATTTGAATAATGAGATAAGTTTTGAAAATAAATGTCAATGTTAAAAAAAATAATAATAACAACACAAAACAAAAACGCCGACGTTCATCGCCGATTTTAAAATGGTTTGCAAGTAGCCTAAAGTTTCTATTGAATTGTTTCTATATCCTTACTTATACTCTGTATGCAAAAAATATTAACGCTGCTTTAAATACGTTTTAAATTCGAGTGCATTCACACTGAAAAAAAAGTTTGGTATTGCTAAATGAATGCGACGGCTTTATTTATTGGTATAGTGCTGTCTCATTATTTCATTTAAATAAATTTGCGCCAATTTCTCTCATTTGCACTGCTTGTTTCTGCATAATTTTGTATCTCTTTAACACACAGTATTAAATTTTCGTCCGAAAAGAAGATAGGTACTAACTCGTATCAAGTATTAAATGAGAGTCGTGGATCGATAATCCGCGTCTTCGAGCCGGGAAATTGTGGGTTCGAATCCCGTCCATGAATAGTATGTTTTTTTTTCATTTTATAATATTATATATACTATTTGAAGGTGCTGGACGCGTCAAAAAGCACTGTAATAAGGTACTATCAGCGCCTTAACAATTCGCCCTCTGAAGCGGACTGCTCCAATTGCGCTTGCACAGGACTGGCCCTGCTTGAGTGAAGCCTACTTCCAAATGGTAAATATATTTTAGATGATCGAAGTGCCACAAAAATCTTCAAAATCATACAAAAGTCTGAGCATTCGATACTGAAAAAAAACTGATTGTGACTGAATATTTAACACATTTTTATTAAAGTGTCGCTTAAGCCCTTTTGCCTTTCCTGCTATAATATAATAAAGTTACAAATAATCATTGTATATAATCATACAACTATACTATTGATCCTAATACTAGTATGTTAGCAGTTACTAAATACTTGAATAAAACGATCATTATTATTTGTCGTCTATATTATCACGGAGAAAAAATACATATTTTATAAAATGTATTTACTTAAAATTTCGCATTTATGTGTGCACTATTCCGTCGATGTAATCCTGGCGAAATTTTCGGAAAGCTCAAATAGTATATATATTTATATTGCACAGATGCCTGCCATCTATGCGGTGTTTGTCAAACTACGATCAGAAGTATCTCAAAAAGCATAAATATAACTTTTTATTTAATCTAAACCCAATAGGTACAATGTGATAACATTCAAAAAATTTAAAACATTTTTTAAATATATTTTTTAACTTACCTATTCGCCCCTTTACTTATAGTCATGGTGATAAAGCCAAGAAATGTTATGTAATTATTAGGTTACATTATTTAACAATAATTATTCTTGTTCTGTTTGACGAGTGTGTTTACCTTTTGGCGAACAATAATTAAGCGTCGAAGCGTTTAGCCTACATGGTAAATGGTTCATATACATTCTGCAAACATATTGCAATATTTTAAAGTATTCTGAACACTACGTCCGAACTCGCGAACACAGCGATTCGCTGTTATGAAACACGAACTGAATACACGAAAATTGTATTCTGAAGCATTCTTCTGCATACGCATGCGTCCATTTGGTATCGCAATCAGCGTTGACGCGGCAAAGTACACAGATACATTTTTTGCATACAACATGTTTCATACTTGTTATTCGACTTCGGAAAAGAAAATTCTATCTAAAATGTAAGAAAGTCATTTTTTAAATATTTACAATAAGAATAAGACACTGTTAAACTTTTAGACTATTCACATTCTCGCTAATAACAATGAGTGGGCGTAAGCAAGACAAAATGCGGTTTGTCAGTAACATCCGAAGTGTATCTAGCGCCCTGTGCAGTAAGTGCTAGTGCTCCCCCGAGCCGCTCTCGAAAAACCAAATAAGCGCAGACACCGGTACAATATCGCCGTGACAAAAATATGTACTATCTCTAATGGTACATTTACACAGTTGTATGAAAGTAACTATTTTGAAAGTAAGACTTTTCTTCTCAGAAATAAATACGTTAAACGTATAAACACTCCATAGAAAAACAGACTTTACGTACAAATAACCACCATGCAATACGTAAAAAAATCCGTGACAAAAATCTACCCCCATACATTTTGGCTAGTCGTTCAATGCACAGCGATGCTGCCAGCGCTACAAAAAAACATAATTACCCCTTAATGTGGGTATTTTTTAAATGATATGGGGAAATTTCGATATAATTTAGAGAATATTTGAAGTAAATTTAAATAAGAACTTTATTTTCACGACGCCCCTTCAGAGATGGCGCCCATGATTTTTGCACAGTTTGAACGTCTGGTGGATGTGGTGTGGATGTCCGGCGCTGGCACCAACACAACTCTAATCGCGCGACCTATTATTAGTTTCGTCCAGACAGTGCGCGAATAGCGTATGAGGCAGTTTGCAACTACAAAATAAATAATTTTGCATTCAAAAGGACAACATCTTCGAGCCTTTCTGTTAATGTTCAACTATTGCTTGATGAGACGTTAGGTACGACGGTTTTTTTCTTTTTTAAATGGCTTTTCACCCCTCCGCAGTGTTCTATGAAGTCACAAGTGTAGGTTAATGTTTGGTGTTATTAGTCGTTAGAATATTATACTACACATAAAATACACACAACATACAACTTGTGAATTTATTAGTTCAGAGGTAAAAATTAAAATACTCTTTTTTTATCTCAAGATTGTATTTGCAAGTTAATGTCATTAGCTTTGATGAAAATATTTTTTTAAAAATATACCTGTTTGTCGACAGAGGATAACAGGGATGCGATGTTGTAGGGGACATTTACCTATATTTTTTAAAAAATAGTAAATAATTAAATCTTTTAGATTTTAATATTATTTTGATATATTTATTACTTATTTTTGTGTTGCATTTGTCTATTACTTAGTGTATATTTTATATGAAATATGTAGGACTGCACTAACCACCCCACATACCGTAATAAATACGTATTATTATATTGGTCAGATCAGGAGTGAATTTTTGAAAGCATTACTTATGGAGAAATTGAAAAAAGAGTTCTAGATCCTCTTCTTCAAGATGACATACGCACGAGGCAGAATTCTTAACCTGTATTTTTTCCAGGTGAACATTGTGGCAGCAATGCCCTATCCGCATGCGGCAAATGAAACATCTTTAAAATCTGTTCAAGGAGAGACTTCATGAGAAGATCGGGGAATCGATATATTTCAAGAATTCGAAAATGGCTAAGCTATCAGTAGTGAAAACTGCGACCTCTTTCTGGAGATTTATTTTGTATTGACTTGGTCTGACGCTCAGAGCAGGTAATGGACCGCCGCTCCACGTGATTTGCTGTTAGAACCATCTGTGAAAATGGTTTTCCAGCCGGACCATTTCCAACCCAAATTATGAATAGACTTATTTGAAATTTCGTGTTTGCTAAATATTTCAAGTGGAAGAAGAATATTAGGTTTATGTATGAGTTTCAAACGTGGTTTATTTATAAAGGAAGTCTATCGGAGAGATTTATTAGAAAAGACGGATTGATTTGTTCCTCCGATATGGAAGTGATCTCACTTGAGTAGAGAGTGCATTATTTGTGTTTCCATCCGTGAGTGATTAAGTATGTAGTGAATGGGTGGCTTCTAGTGGACCAGACCCGTAAAACGGCACATAGAGACTGAGGCCAGCCCGATATTTGTTAATTATAAAATTAACGTGCGGGTTCAATGTTAGTTTCTACGTCATATCTGAGCCTGAATGGGGAGAATTGAATTATTTATTTGGATTGTTATATGAGGAGTAACACATTTTCTAAGGAAAAGGATAACATTGCTTTTGGTCGGAGAATTTTTAAGTCGTGATTCGTTAACCAGACGATAAGGTTTTTCATCCATATGTTGATAGCTTGTTTTAGAAAAGTATTATATTTCGGTCTTAGGTACATATATATGTAAATAAAATAAAACATCCGCATACTGAAGTATTTTATAAAATGAATTCACACTATGATACAGGTCAGATAAATTAAAAATTAACTGATACATACGGTATTTAGATTACAAAAATAAATAATTATGTAAACGAACAATGAGTTAACAGAAGCTTGTGTAATAATAACAGAATAAAGATTTATGCACGTAGTTCCGATTCATCGGGTTCGATCCTCTGTGATTTGCTCCTTTTCGCCATCGGAACCTCTTTCCCAGTGAAAGCGTAAATTTGTTCGTAGGCACTGCCTTCTTTCCCGGTGTACTCGAGACTGTAGTTATAAATCAGTTTAGATTTCTCTTCGTCGACATCGGAGAACGAGTGTCGGCTCATGCGGGCCTGGCCGACGAGGAATTGCCCGAAGTAGCTGTTGGCTCTGACCGCTCTCGCCGAGTGTGAAATTCCTCTGTTCGGAATCCACTCGTAAATATTTTTTTCCGGGTGGAATTGAGTCCCGTAGAATGGGTACCTACAAAACATTATTCAATACTGTAGTTACATTTGCCAAAAATGTATTAATGATCTAGATGTGACGTCCGTCGTGTGAATTAATGGAGTATCGAGTTAAGGCTGGTTCACACCAACGTCCGGATCCGCTCAGTGCCGATATTGTTCCGCATGAGAGCTTATTGATATGGTATGAATATCGATCAAGGAGTATGTGCCAATACAAAGTTGTGTGACAGTATATCCTTCTGCCCACCCTTGTGATATTTAACTACTTAGTTAGTTAAATAATTATTTTGAATTGTAAAAATACTAACATCGCAGATTTTTTTTTATCAAAAACCATTTTTTTATCCCTAAATAATATTTTTTATTAATCATTAATTATTAAAAATATTATTTAGTGATAAAAAAAATGGTTTAAAAAAAAATCTGCGTTGTAAGTATTTTTATTCTTCAAAATAATTATTTAACTAAATAAGTAGTTAAATATCACAAGGGTGGGCAGAAGGATATACTGCCATACAACTTTGTCTTGGCACATACTCCTTGATTGATATTCATACCATATCAATAAGCTATCTTGCGGAACAATATCGGCACTGAGCGGATCCGGACGTTGGTGTGAATCGAGCTTTACGCTTGCAGGAATAGGACCCCGCGTTAACAAGGCACCCTAAATAAATATTAAAAATTGTTTTATTATTTTTTATTAATCTTTCGAAATCTCTATATCGATTCAAATAAATCTCTTCTCTATTGTGACGTGTTTTTTTGTATGGAAAAAATCTAATTTGTTAGAAAAAACTTGGTGAAGGTAAAACCTTTTGGAGAGGTAGATTCCCTGGCGAAAGACCACCATTCAAAATTAACTTGAAACTGATTAACCTATTTAGTGACTCCAATGGAGAGTGTTATGTTCTCAGTGGTTTCGAGCAGTAAGGACTCTTGTATTGTGTCACTATGAACAAGCACCCCTGTAACACGACGTACATTGGAAACAAACTAACTCCGAAGGCCAGCCACAATGTTATTACATATTACAAAGATTGTTTTTATTATTTATAAAATACAACTACGCATACAAATGACCAGCTGGGCTAATATGATAATAATAATGACTAGTATAAAAAACATTCGATTTCGGTACTTACTTCCGAGACTCCATTGTCGAAACGAATTTCAATCCGAAAACATCGTCACTAAGCGACAAGACTCTCCAATCATTTGTGAATGTAGACAAAATCTAAGAAATAAAACATGTGTTATTGTGTTGTTAATTACAACTTATTTAGTTTATATTATAAGACTTGTGTGGGTATTATTGCGGTGGATGTGTGCTTATTGCCTAATTATTATACTTGATAATATTCACATTTAAATATATTATACATATTTTTTTACTTGAGTTAGCCATAAGAAATAGAATAAAACTATAAGTTAAATCAATTTGGCATTATTTTGTTATCAATTATGTTATAAAATAAAGATTTTTCAAGTTTGAAAATATGAATTGATATCGACGCTTCGGTTAGCAGTGGTGTGCAGTAACGTTTATTTTGGTACCTATTACTGTGAGATAGGTTTATATTATGCATCTGGACGCAATACAAACATATTTAAAAAAAATAATAATTTAAGAATCACTTTTTGCCTTCCGCCAGCGAAAAAAAAATTAACACCTGTAATGCCTATTTATAATTGTAAATCAGAATATTTAATCTAATCCTTTATATGCTGAGTGGTAGATACTCTCAACATCGCCCTGGTGAAAGACCACTACTCAGAATCGAAACTTTGCTTGATATTGCAGAAAAATTGAGCTATACTCGCATAAATAAGCCAAGTATTAAGTATAAAATCTCTACCTACCTAATACTGCATCTCTGTGCGATCTGCCCCGAATCAATATCTAATAATATCTAAATGTGTAAGTAAGTCATGTTTTGTTGTTTTCACATTATTTTTTTTTTTCAATTTTTTTCCTTATTTGTGTAAATGTAGATCTGTTAAATAATGTTTAGTTCTTTTATCATTTTTTTACGGTCATTATGAATCGTTCATATTGACCGTAAAAATCGTGGTCTGAAAAATAAATAAGTGAAATCTTACTTCTTCTGTTATGCAGAATTTGTGGAAATTGGATGTGACTTTTTCATCGGAGAGAATCGACACAACATCGCTTGGAGCACCTTTGAACATTTTACTTGTTTGGAAATCTGTAAATAGAAATGCCTTTTATATGGATATCTGGAATTTCTCATATTCAATACTTTCGATGAGTCC
Organism: Drusus annulatus; assembly: GCA_022651775.1. Taxonomy (NCBI): domain Eukaryota; kingdom Metazoa; phylum Arthropoda; class Insecta; order Trichoptera; family Limnephilidae; genus Drusus; species Drusus annulatus. Next base: position 1,023,665 of record JAGWCC010000132.1, read on the forward strand.
CTTAGCTAAAAAAAAACAAATAGGAGAACCCACGAATCTTTAAATTTAAATAATATGTTTTAATGAAACCCCATATTTTTTACAAATTTAATACTTCTTAGTTTTGAATAATATATAAACACATGGTTTGTAGTTTTCCTTTGAAACAATGGCAAATTGTGGGAGGGTCGTAGCCAGCGGAACAAGCTATATAATACCTGATAATTACTGCTGTGGTTCTCTTAAAAACAATTCTAAAAAACAAAAACAAGAAAAAAAACAGAATCAAATCGCAACCAGTTGGGGACCACAGGTTAGCTCTTAGCCAGATTAATGGTCACTGAACTGACTGCTTGAAAAAGGGTCGGAGCAAGACAGAAAGAACTGAAAGCTGAAGGCGAATGTCTAAAGACCAAAGCCAAAAGAGAGCAAAAGAGATGCCAAATCTCAGCCTGAAAAGGGTCAGCACTTCGTCCTATTCGGCTTTGAAGGGTTTTTCCCAAAGTCAACGCAGTAAAGAGGATTAATACACAGAACCGGCCCTGGCTATCCGAAAAGTTGTCTCAAGAAGTAGAGGCAAGCGTGACAAGGCTCAATACGTCAATCAACGTAATGTGTAGTAATATCATTTTCGAGCTAGGTTTGGTATGTAGACTATACAACACGTACCGTTTTTGAATTCGAGGTTTAGTGATTCTCTCTCACTGCTGCAAACCGCCCTGTGGTCATTTCTGTTGTCTGAAAGATAGGACAGCAGTTCGAATCCAAGGCAGGTACCCCACAGAGGAAAGTAGTCACCATCGTCATTCAAGTCTTTCGCAATGTTGTAAATATGCTCTCCTGCATCGGCATAACCTCCGGACTGGTTGAACCAGGTTCCTCCACCCGGGAAAAGTACTCTGAAAAGATGTTGATTTTTTTGAGTAGGTTAATAAGCACGCGTGATGTTTAAAATATATATAATATAATACATTAGAGATGGTCGATATTCCTGGTTAAAAGGAACCGGTTCCAAGCCGGTCACTGGAACCGTCGGTATTATTTCTGTGAGGAACAGATTCCTTTTTTTGGAAAATAAAAAACGATATCATTTGTCCGAGGAATCGTTTTTTTTGTTAATATGATGGTACTTTTTGGGGGGAGGAACTTTTGTCCTCTACTGACTAGTGCTTTTTTTTCGGAGAGGATTTTTTTTTATGATTTTCTGGTACATTTCGATTTCAAATCTCTACCGACTGGTCCTTTTTTTGGGGAAGAACTTTTGTCGATTTGCTAGTACTTTTCGATTTGAATATAAAAATCTCCTTCGTGGAACTTTTCTGGCACCAGGAACCGGTTCCAAAAAGAGCTGGGTAAATAACCGATTCCTCGCCGGTCACCGGTAACTGGAACCGCAGGTACACCCAATTCTGATTTCGACCATCTCTATAAAACATGAATGTTTTTTTAATAAGTCATAGTATAATAGCCCCTCATCAAATTTGACAAAAAAAACGTTAAAATAATGATTACAAAACAGAAATGTAGCAAGTGGGTTCCCGGTTGTTGGTATCTTATTGGTTGATGTTTTTAGAGACATGAAAATTTTTGATAAATTCGGACATGAAATTCTTCGTACTTGAAAAAAATAATTAAACTTTAATCTACACAGACGTTTAGCTTTACATAATTTTGAAAGACGTGCTTACCAAAAACTAGGAAAATTGAAAAACATCTAGTTCGCCCAATGTTGGTATTACAAATAATATACGAGTATATTCAAACACAAAAGTTTAAAAAAGGTGCAAAAAAATGAAACCATTAATTACCCATTAATTTTCCCCATTATATCTTCATAGTATGCCTTATCTTTTCCAATCCTAGAATCAAACAAAAACATAAGTTATCCATCTGTTCGAGTAAATAACACGCTTTTCGATGTACGCATAAGTTTCATTGGAAACGTGTGGTCATCAATCAGGGAGATTATGAGAACCTATAATATGATGTCTAGTGTCTAGTACCGTACAGAAAGAAGAAGTCCATGAAATATTCTTTTTTTCAATCTTTATTTATCTTGATAAAAAAATATGACAATGGTTTTTGCTATGCCTGTCTCACTGGGAAGAGTTCCCGTGTGGCGACAGACGTATCTTAACATTTATATCGTAACATCTGTATTCCGTACGTCATAATATAATTATGGTATTGTATAATTATTTCATGATTTCGCTTCTGCTGATTGATATTATTTATAGATTTGATCAAATAAATCTTGTTTTCATGAAACACAATCTTGAGCACTTATTTTTTTCTATTAATACTCAAATCATAACCAATATCAGTAGACAAATACCAAGAGTCCAATAAAGGCCCTAGTCCAGGGGTGGCCAACCTACGACATTCGGTGAGTACTATGATTGAATGTTTTACAATATTCAATACTTAAATGCCAGTACTTTTCAAAGCACGTTTTCATAGTAAAATAAATTTATCTAATTAGAAACGAAACCCATATGAAGTATTGTGGCGCCATACGATTTTGCATCGGATCACCATGGTTGTCAATCTTTTCACGATGGCGTCTCGTTCGGAGTCAGATGACGTCAGAGCCAAATATTAAACAGCAAATTTAAATGTAGTACTCTTCCTAAATATAGAACCATTTTTTAATTAGATAAAATTGCGGTGACTTGCTATTTTTAGGACATATCATTTTATGCATATCGACCGGTTGGTAGCCGCCAGACGTCGTGGGTTCAATTTTTCTACTAACTTAGTCTTCCATCATTGCACAAGCAACATTTTCCGCTTATTATGGTGGTAGTAGAAGTTTTTCAAATGTTGTCAGGTTATTCCTAAGTCGGGAATATTTGTCTTCTATTATTTTTATCCGATACATTTGTCAATGAAATACATGGTGTGCAAAAGCTATTTTTTAAAAAATGTTTGGGAAAAAAAAATTCGACGACGAACTTTATCAAAACAAGCAAAATAAATCACTTGGGCAAAAATATGACTAGGTGCATCATATTTTGAAAGATTTTAAGTCTCCAACTGTATTCTGTGATTTAGTAAATGAGTCGTTTTTGTTGTTTGATTTTCTATTCCGGTAAAAAAATCTTAGCTATTCGGTTATTTTTAATTCTCTTTGAAATTTACTATGTACTTTTAGAGTAGATGACTTCTATAATTGTCATGTATTTGATATATAATTTCTGGGTATCAAGGATTTTTCAAGTGCTATGCACTTGGGTAATAACGTACATCAATTGTTATTACCTGTTAATTGTTCGGAATTTTTTAAGTGCCTTTACATTGTGTACTAGTCTGAAGATAATAATAATATTTAAAAATAATATTTGGATAATTTGTATAGCGCCGTTTTTGTGAAAAATCACCTGGCAGGACACTAAATCACCATATTAATTTAATAAACTTACAAAATTTACCTGGTAGGTCCTCCTGGCAGGACACAATATATATGTATATATGTATATTATTTTTTTTTTCTTTTTATTATTTTTTTTTTCATTTTTAGGGCATGAGAGCAAATTTAAAATAAAGTATAAAGGATTTTTTTTTTCGTAGTGAAGAACAGATAATGGTGATAATCTTCTAATGAATTTAAGGAATGAGAGTCTGAAAAGTTTTCTTGGTTCTATTGGGCTTGTTACATCTTGATTATGGATATGATTTAAAATGGCCGTTATAGGCTGAAACCGGTCCAGTCAAAAATTAAATAAGTGGAATAAAGTTATAAATTTGTTTTATCAAATCATTAAAATGGAATTGCAACAGTTATAAAATTAGAAATAATTTAATTTTGATACTTACCAGATTGGAACTACCCTAGCACCAGCTCCTTCAATTAATTTCACGTAAGAAGCCGTTATATAACTTGAATACTTTCCATGAAAAATGGTATCGAGAAAAAATGAAATCTCCTGGGCTAGAACTCCAATAATCGGTCTCTCATTGTCATTGGTAGCAGCCTTTCCTTCGTTAATGAACACAAGAAAAACAATCGCCAAAGAAAACCACTTCATTTTTATAATCAACCGCTCTAGGCCACGCCAGTCCCAAAAGTAGACTGAAGACTAAAACTCAATGTGAATAATTATAGATATACTGGATCGATAAGATTATAATTAAGTACTGAAAGTCATAAGTCCAATAAAATGGCAAAGGTGAAAAAATATTATTTGTGTTTGAATATCGACGCTGAAATGCCAAGGGGCTTAAGCGACACTTTGGTCGAAAATGAGTTAAATGTTAAGTTTTAATCAAGACTTTTGTGGCGCTTCAGTCATCATTTGGGACAAGTTGGGACATTTTAAACTTGTTGTCGCTAATTTGTAATTCATTTTGTGTGATCATTAAGTTGTCTGAGTTTTTTTTTCAAGTCCAACCTGGCACTGTAGGCTTATGAATTGAACTGAAGACTATTGAATTGACTTATGAAGGTGTAAACTTCCTAAAATGGCCCTTAGGCCCTTTTGTCTTTCTGGCGTCGATGCAGTTTTTGCCTGCCTTATCGTGCACTACAGAGAACTTCGAACTATTAATTTTATACAAAATAGATAATTCAAAAGAATTTCGATCTATGCTGATTTTCTATAAAACTTGTGTCACCAGTTTGCATAAGTCTTTCAACTCCTAGGCCCGAGACAGGCCAATTAAATGTACTATCTCTTCAAGAAAGATTTTCGATAGGTATTTTAAAATGTTTAAGCAATATCACAAGAAACAAGGACAAAACATCTTTCTGTGGGCACACGAGTGCGCCCACAGCATACTTATCTCTTACTCATACGACTTATCTCTTCAATAAATCATTTTGTTTCTAAATTAACCCCTTGCATGTATTTTTAATTGACTTTTAATTAACTTTTTTCAAATGCGTGTTTATTCTAATAATATTTAACAAATTCGTGTTTTTGCTCGTGACAACACTAAATGAAAAATACCGATTAAGTTTTTATTATTTATTGTTATGAAATTCTACACATAATATATTACATATATATATTATATATTATGTGTAGAATATATAGTATGTAGTATATTATTTTATTACATATTTTTAATAAACCAACACTAGGTCGTTCTTTGAAATCTAAAGTTTGTCATTTTTATAATTGAGAGTGACTTTGACGATTTTAGCGTGTAGGCACTTAAAAATTACAAATTCATTTTTAATTTGATGATTTATTTTTCTGATATTGTTAAAGCGTCAAAAAAAAAGGTTTTTTGTTTGTCAAAAATGCTTCAATTTGATTGAAATGCTCCGAGTTTAAAAATATGATACATCTACTTCTACAGTATGTCAAAAAAGCGATGTGATGGCTGATTTTTTTTTATTCCTGTTCCGAAAAGAGCCAGTGGGACAACGGTCACTGGAACCGTCGATTTTATTTCTCAGAAGAACCGGTTCCTATTTTTGGCAAATACAGCGCCGGATCCACCATACGTTCAAACTGTGCAAAAAACATAGGCATCATCTCTGAAAGAGCGCCATGAAAATAACGATCTTTATTTAAATTTACTTAAAGTATTCCCTAGATCAGTGGTCCCCAACCCATGGGCCGCGGCCCGGTACCGGGCCGTGGACCAAATGGTACTGGGCCGCGCAAAACCATTTTTTTTAAATCTACATTGAATGTGTCCCCCGCACCCCATCCCTCACCCTCAGCGAGGGAAGGGGGTGCGGTCCGCGGCGACAAAAAGGTTGGGGGCCACTGCCCTAGATCATATCAAAATTTCCCCGAATCATTTAAAAATTACCCACATCATGGGATAGTTATGTTTTTTTTGTGCGCGGGCAGCATCGCTGTGGATTGAAAAAAGTTTGTAACGGATTTGCATAATGGTTATTTCTATGGAGTGTCGTACGTTAAAATCGATGCGAATCAAAGTCTATAACTAATCAGGGTGCCCATTTTTTGTTCCTGGCAGTCGAAATGAACCGTTGATGGGACATATTCTTGTCCCGGCGGCTTTTGGTTAATTTTATTTTAAAAACTTATTTGAAGAAATATTTTGTTGGGGTTTATTTTTTAACCATGCGATACTTTCTTAATATATAAATGAAATCCCAAATCTCCGCTATCGGCTTTTTTACAGCTTTTGCTAACTAGTTCCAAAAGTATTTCCTGGTAATGACAGACCATTTTAAATATTACATCACCAAGACGTTGCTATTCTGATGTCTTGTTATACGAAAATAAACTCTAAAGGTAATTACTTTTCAGTTCATTATCGTATAAATTTATGAAAAGGAAAAAATTGGGAATTCTTTTCGATTCGGGTATTTTTGGGGGTCAAAAGTAAAAAATCGAAGAACACACAAAAACGTCACTAACCTTTCCAGTTGTCAAAAACAAACCACTAATCCAAAATGGCTGATAATGCTAACATATGATTAACATACGTGTACCAACATAACAAAAAAAAAAAAAAACGATAATCGAATGTACACAGCCCGCAAAAATTCAAAATTCACCTTTTCTTTTGAACAGGTCATGAAATGATATAAAAAAATATGTACATAAAATAAATATGTCCGATAATATTATAAAATAAAATGATGTGACGAGAAACGTTGATGTATCCAATCTGACGAGAAACTAGACGACTCGAGACTAAGTCAAAAACGACTCGACAGGTCGAGTTTGTTACCAACAGTACCAACTGGTTACTAAAGCGTTTGGGACTGTTTAGTGACGATAGCGTCGTGTGGGGTGTCTCGTTCAATTACAAAGGTTCAAACTCATCGTTCACTGGTTAGTAATTTGCGTTCGTGATCAGTTTCTTTTAAGTATTTATGTGTGCAGAAGGCCTAATATCGATCCTCCGTGTCATACAATATTAACATGCAATTTTAACTGCTATTTTTTACATTGTCAATTTGCATTTTTTAAATAATTATAACGGATCTGCATATTTATTTTGCTTTTTTCATTTTTAATCGATTAGCCATGATTACTAAAATGAATAAAAATGGTAACAGGACTAGGTAGAAAAATTACGACAATATTAAAAATAACGATTTGAAATGCATTGCACAGTTTTTTTAAAACCCCTACCCAAGCCGTTTAAATACACTAGTTGGGTTCTCACTGAAATTTTATACTTCTAGCTGTTGCCTTTATTTATTAAAAATGATTTTAATTTTATTTTGATATTTTTATGTAATTTATTATTTTATTTTAAGAGTAAATACTGCTCAGTTAGTGCGCACAATTATGAATGGCCGTGTATACGATCTGTTTAGTAGCCATTTAAATCCATAAATTAAAAACCAGTCGGTATTCTAGAAAACTGCATGAACGCTCACATCTCACGACAAATTTGCCGGATGAGAAAGAGATAGATGGAGTGGCACAGAAAATAGTCAAAATAGCAAAAATGCCGCTGCAAATGCAGAATGTGTTATTGCAGGTAAATTAAACTTTTTTTCGCTGAAGAAATGTATTCCATTCTTCATACTTTAAGCTTTACTGGTGTGTTAGAAGTACTTTTGCGGGATTTCTCCTGTTTTTCGTATATGCTTGTCATTTTAGGTTGGGTATCTGCAATGACAGCTTTTATTTGACAAAACTATCTATATTACCCTTTAATTTTGTATTTCCACTGGATTTTCAGTAAAATCCTTCCACATCTAACATGGAATCGAATCATTTTTTTAATATGCGCACACACGTACCTACTTGGTAAAATATTCACACTCTTATACTGTATTATTAATATGTTTTAGAATGCGGTAGAGCCAATGCAGGTGGATGCTCCACCTGAAGATAACGAGAACAATGAAGCCGAGAGTTATATTGTAGAAAATCCTTCTTTGGATTTAGAAGTGTACGCTGGATCTTATAATGGTTTAGCAAAACTGTACAGGTTAATATATATAGCTGATCATTGCCCATCTCTAAGACTAGAAGCTCTCAAGATGGCTATTACGTATGTCATGACAACTTACAACGTGAACCTTTATCAACAATTGCACAAAAAACTAGCGGAGATGGTGGTAGGACCGAGCCTGCCTGACATCGCTGCTCAGTCTACCTCGCAAGACTTACCTGCATTAGATAACTTATGGATAGAAGCCAAAACCAAGAAAGCCGCCCTCAAGTTAGAAAAACTGGACACTGACCTTAAAAATTACAAATCAAATTCAATAAAAGAGAGCATACGAAGAGGACACGATGACCTAGGAGATCACTATTTAGACTGCGGCGATCTATCCAACGCCCTCAAGTGTTACTCAAGAGCCAGAGATTACTGCACTAGTGGGAAGCATGTTGTCAATATGTGTCTTAATGTGATCAAAGTCTCTGTGTATCTGCAGAACTGGTCTCATGTCTTAAGTTACGTCTCCAAAGCCGAAGGTACTCCTGACTTCACCGAAGTGCACGGCAAGGACTCTAATCAAACCATCCTCACAAGGTTAAAATGTGCGGCAGGGTTGGCGGAACTGGCCACCAAAAAGTACAAGTCAGCAGCCAAGCACTTCCTGGCCGCTAGTCTCGACCACACCGACTTCCCCGAGCTGCTGAGTGGGAGTAATGTGGCTCTCTACGGAGGACTGTGCGCTCTCGCCACCTTTGACCGAGCCGAACTCCAAAAGCAAGTGATATTCAGTAGCTCTTTCAAACTGTTCCTGGAGCTCGAACCTCAGTTGAGAGATATTATATTCAAATTTTACGAATCTAAGTACGCTTCATGTTTGAGACTTTTAGACGATGTCCGAGATAATCTACTTTTAGATATGTATTTAGCTCCACACCTCCCGGCTCTTTATACCATGATCCGGAACCGAGCTCTGATCCAATACTTCAGTCCCTACCTGTCGGCGGATATGCGCAAGATGGCCGGGGCTTTCAATAGGACAGTGAGTGCGCTTGAAGATGAACTAATGCAACTCATCCTCGATGGACAGATACAGGCACGGATAGATTCGCACAATAAGATATTATATGCCAAGGATGTTGATCAGCGTAGCACTACATTCGAAAGAAGTCTAGCAGTTGGGAAAGAATATCAAAGAAAAACTTCGATGTTGATATTGAGAGCAGCAATGCTTAAAAGCCAAATACATGTCAAGGTGAGTATTCAGGTGAATATCAAATTTTAATTTTCCCATTTGTTTCCTAATTCCAAACTAGATATTTACTACAAACTAATTGTATCAATATATTGGCTAATATCTTGTACGAAATTTTATTAAAGATGTTAATAATTTATTACTAAACAGTTTTTTACACTGCAGATAAAAATATGTTGATAAGACCAGTAATCGTGTGACACAAATTATACAGAGATTCTGAGCAATTTTAATACCTTACCACATAAATTATGCTCAAGATTGCACATATTTCTGCAAGCAATGTATCTATTTTTATTTAAATATTGTAATTACTTAAATGGTTACAATTAAGTTAACACATGCAGTCGAATTGACTGTTTGTTTTCCAATATCAGTGACTAGACAAATAATCCTTGCAATTGACTGCAGACTCAAAATAATGTGACAACATATTTTCTAAAACCGACAAAGCCCTTATGTGTATTCACTCATTGAATCTGACCATCAATTTGATATTTTCTTGAACTGACAATGTCCCTATGTTTACTCACTAATAGAATCTTACAGTATTATTTTTAAATATTTTCTAGAGTCGACTCTTGTCTGTTTTGAAATGTTCTAGAGCTGACAACTTAACGTTTTTAAAGAAGGTATAATTTTGTTCTTGCAGAATATGAGCCGCGAGAGTGGCCCCCAAGGCGGGGAGGCCCCGGGTTCCAGCACAAGTATACCTGCGCTGAACTAACTGCGATATCAGTCATGCCCGCGTGGTTCACCATCTCATCTCCTCATGTTATGGATACTGTAAATGGAATAATGTTCAATTGAATATTGGCGATGCATCCTATTTGTATAAATATTATTGCATTGTCTTTGCTTTGTCAGTATGATAATATAATATGTATAATCTTTATAGGATTCACCAAACATTTCACTTGCGATACTGTTTTTGTATAGGTTGTGTTTGTCGGAGCAAAATATTTATTTCGCAATCCATTAATATACAATGTGTGAACTCCAGACCATGTCTCAAAATAGAATTTTAAGCAGTGTTAAAACCATTTTGAGAACCTGAATAGCAGTAAAATTGTTTAAAAATAATAATTACTTTTTTAAAATCCCAACATTGTTTTGAGGAGCAAAATGCTAAATGCGTTCAGTAAAATGAATTCATCGAAAACTGATCAACAGAATTCAATTCACTTTCAGTATGGTTCAACTGAGATATGCTGAGCTTAAAGTGTCCTAACAATTTTTCAAAATAGAATTAATTGTTTCCTCGCTAGTTTATTAAGTGTAAAAGTTATGGTGTTGGAATTTTCTTCCTGCATTGTAAATTTCAACAAATACCTGCCATATAAACTTTGCATATTACAATTAACTTGACCATTTCAAAATGTTTGACAATTTTATAAATAAATTTGTTAAATATCAATCCTTCAGAAATTCTTTTTTTTTTCATTAAAACATTTTAGATTTGCCAAGAATCAAATCAAAGGCTGAAATATAAAAAGGGAAAGGACCAATAATCATTATTCTGTCTCAAACCAGTTCATCAATTTTCAAACAATGTTAAATTTGGATATGTTTTGACTGAACAATTTAGATGCAATGATATAAAAAATTTGTACTTATCCAGTATACAAGAAAATATTAGCCCTTTTGGTTAAGTACTAAAAAGTTGTTCAATAATTGCTATTTTTTTTTTACTAAATTAGATTTGAATTCCTTCAATTTGACCCTTTGGATGCGCAAACTAATTAAAGTTGCAAGATCTTATTTTCCCTTTCGACGTGTAAATCGACTAGTCTACGGTCTGTAAAAATAATATCATTGCGTGCGTAAATCAACTGAAGTTGTACAATGCTTAAGACATCCTAACATACACAAATGTGCTTTTTATAATATTGGCATTACATATATGTATAACGGATAGAAGGGATTTTTCTTTTTATGCGTCCAAAGTTTGTAATACATATAATGATATGTTACTGCCGCAAACATCTATAACAAAGTAATGCACATACCTATTGTATAATATTAAAATCTCCTTAAATACTATCAAAAAAATATTATTCTTCGTTGCAGGCAAAAATCTAATGATTGAGGACATGCCTCATTTTCTTGAATATTTTCAAGATTATTTAAATTTAATTATGAACCCCTTTGAAAGTTTATAACTAAAGGATTGTGAAAAATAAATATAACACATTTCGCCAATTTCAGTTTCTCCAGTAACTAAATATAATTTTGTATCGCTGTGGTAGGTTTATATTATGTTTTGAATTGGTAAAGATCATTATGAGTTAAAAATTTATCAATTTAGATGTACGTGTATTCACAATTTTAACAATTATATTGAAAACTTAACATCCATCTTCTACTTTAAGAATTGAACTGTTAAACAGTGATATATTTTCATTGGTAATCCTTTCATAAAAATGTTGGCATTTATTGTCGATCTTGAGATATTTGGATAGAGAAACACTTTGAAAGAATAAATGCCCTGAAATCTCAAGACTCAGTGCGAAGTATACCTACTCTACCTATGTATTTTTTAAAGAATTTCATTTGTCTGATTTTATATGGCATTATTTGATAGATGGAACCTCATGGTGTTTACTCAAACATTGTTAAATAATATGACATGAGCATTCATACATTGTACTGTATAACATGATTACACATAATAAAATAAAGTTTTAAGATACATACTTTTGTTTTTTCTTCATTTTCATGAGCCAACAACCACCATGGCGACATTTTTTAAATTTAATTCAGGCCGTCATTGATCAGAAAAGAATGGGGGCTTTTTGAGTCCGAGTATAAACAGAGCATAATTCGTGTAGACCCCAGTACTGCCGGCTCCTTTCCATAACCTATGCAAAGAAAACGGTTCTACTGGAAAATATGTCAAGCAATCGAAACAGAGCAAATGAACAGTGGAGCAGAACAAAAAAACAGTAAGAAGTAAGTGCGCATTATACATATTATAAGGGAGGAAACCGAAACCAAACAATTACCAGAGGTAATTTGATAATGACCTTGAATGCCGAAAAACCTCTCACTAAAAATAACAACTAGCAGAACTCAATAACAACCTTATTCTATTTAAATTATATATTTTTTAAACGAAGTTCTACAAATTTAACACAAAAAATACATAAATTACCTGAGATTTGAGAACTAGCTTTTAATTTAAAAGAAGTAAAGATTTATAAACAGCTTGTGTTTTTAATTAGTTTTTTATACTGTACACGAATTAGTTCAAATATGTGTATAATATTCAATTTGCCTGCATAAATGAATCCACAATGAATAATTTGATAATATTTTAAAAAATTGCGCCACATTTGTTCATTCTATGTTTAGTTCCGCAAAGTTCTCAATTGCGATTGCAGCGCCATCACTTTTGTCGGCCATTAGAACTCGCGTACTTGATTCTTCGTCGATCAAGAAATACATTTAAAACGAAAAATGGCCTGCAACGCCTCAAAATTGCCTCTGATCCGGGCTATTTCCGTAAGTGTACTAAAATAAATTACAATCCCATTTCCAATCCTGAATTTATATGTCAATTATTTTGACATAACTGTTAGATCTGTTGGCCTGTTACATAAACATTTTGCTGCCTTTATTAATGTTTTTCTTTGTCGAAACTTAATAAATTAGGTAGTTCGTGGATAAATAAGATGAGTTTACTCACATAATTGTTAAACAAATCATATTTTCATTATGTAGAAAACAACAAACTTATCTTCTAGGTTAGGTGCCATAATTTTTTTTTCGTGATAAGATTTTTAGTAGTCTATCATAATAATCACTTTGATTGTACATTTTGTCTTGATTAAACATTTTATCTTGAAAATACTGATTTTTTTTCATATTTAGCAGATGTGTTGAAAATGTATTTTGGAAATTTGAAGAATTTTTTAAACATAATAGTTTGACACCTTTTTATTTGCTGTTATTCTAATTCTTTTGGGACATGGTTGTCCTAAAAATATCATATTCTCTTTTACAAAATAAATTAACAAATTGTAATAGGGTAGTGATTTGACTGTTAACTGTGGTATGATTTGAACAGATCTGTAATATAAATTTAGAGTAAGACTTCCATAGAATGTTAATGTTTGAATTTCAACTTGGGATTTTATTATTTAAGGTTCTCCATTGTTCCTAGTAATCGTTCATAATTTTTCTATGCATTACACTAATGAGTGGGTTTCATTCAAAATTCAATGTAAAAACTAGAGATGTAACAATACTGATGTATCGGCTAGGACGATATTTTCGAGTTCATGATTCAACTTTATCCTGTAAGATCCATTTTGTAGTATAAGTCTGAAGACTTTTCATAGAATTTTACACTCAAAGATTGCTAATTTATTTTCTTAATTTTTGGGATAGGCACCATGTCTCACAACCGAATGTAACAACTGGTATTATCGTTTTATAAATGAGCAGTTTTCTTCTTTTGTTCCGTATTTTCGAACGCAGTAGTCTCTTGCAGGTATTGTAGCATCTTTTTTTTTTTTTTTACGTGAATACCGCACAAGAGTCTTAACTGCTCCCAACCGTCTAGAGCCAGTGAGACTGGCATTCCCAAATAGGATATGTTGTGAGGCTGAAGGTAGTGGGGAGGGGAAGGAGGTTGGGAAGTACCCGGCTATTCAGATCTGGTCACCAAACACGGCTAAAGCCATTTCAAGCAACGTTTCGATTCTGAATGGTGGTCTTTCACCAGGGCGATACTTAGAGTATCTACCACTCTGGAACGTGCCGCAAATATACTTTTTATTATTTTTACATGAATTAAATGTGTTATGACACATATTAATTAAATAAAAGTAATTGGCGCACGCCGGGTTTGAACCCGCGACCTTTGGATTCGTAGTCGAGCGTCTTACCACTCGACCATGGAGGCCGTCTGCTTCCAGAAATTAAGCTTATTGTGTAATTGTAATAATAGGAATCTTTGCTATTTCCCACGTGGACCCATGAGTATTATACGCAAAATGTCATCACCGTTTCCCACTTGTTTTAGCAAGTTTCATCTCGGAAAATAAGTATCAGTTCATATCAAGTACAAACGAGAAGTGTGAATTTTTGGTACAACTATTGCATTCAACAGTAATTTTTATTTTTAGGCGAGGGGTTTTGCATCTGCCCCATCAGCAGCTCAGGCATGCCCCCCCAGAGCAGCCACCATTAGCTCTACCACGCTGGCTAACAAGGTATTCGTTGCTGCTCTGGACAATGGAGCACCCGTTGCCCGTGTCACCATTGCTTACAGGTGACAAATAAAACAATCAAATTATGTAATTAAATCATTATTTTTTCAATTTAATTTTTTGAGATATGTTTTCTTAAGAAAGACGTAGGAAGCCCTAAAGGAAACCTTCAGTTCTCAAGTCACCTTCGGGGATGCCCTGTGCAGGGTCTTTTCAAGTGAAGGAAGAAATAACACGGCTCTTGAAAAGGCGAACTACGAGTGCTTGGCACTTGCGTTGCCAATATTTTATTATTGCCGGTGTGGAGACCATCTAGATGCTTCCATAGACTCTCGTGCAATAGGGTCATTGTTCTATTTTCCGTGTCACCCTATTCCTTTGACACTAGCTTAGTCTCTTTAATCAATTTTACCAGGGTTTTCGACGGGTGTTTTTCGATGCCTCCTAGTTCCATAACTTAGCTCTGCTGGTATCTGAGCCTTCTTGACATCACCGCGGGACATTGGCACCATAGATGAAACAGTATCTCTTCATCCTCTTCACATTTCCTACAGCTATTGATGCTTTCCACTCCCACCAACTGGTAGCGTCTCATGATGTGGCAATGTCCTATTCATAGTCCCACTAGCTCCATCAGTGATTTTCTATCCACATTGAGTAGTTGCCTGGCTTATTTGGCGTTTGGACCGTCTATGAGTACCTTCCTTATGTCTTTGTCAATTTATATTGACTTAATTTATAAAGAAATGCTCACTGAATGTGTTTTTCCAGAGCCGGATCCAGGTTTGAGCCCAATGATGAGCCCGGACTGTCACACTTCCTGAGGTGCGCCGCCTGCAATGGCACAGCCGACTCTACTGCCTTCGGGATCATGAGGAACCTGCAGCAGTTCGGAGCCAACCTCACTGCTACCGTAGACAGGGAAACTATTTGCTACACACTTGAGGTAAACACTACTTTAATTTTAACCTCATTTATTACGACAATACAAGCTTTATTTTTATACTAACTCATACGTGATCAAATAACAGCCGAGCTGTTGAGCACAAGAACAAGTCGTAGAAGCAACCCATTCTCATGTAGCGAATGTCAACCGCGTAAAAATGTTGAACACTCCACCATAAGATACATAAAGGCACTGGTCCCATTGATTTCACTCTTACCAAGTTGTGCTTTAGGGAGAAAAGTCCCGGTAAAAGCTAAGATTTTTAATGACCGGAAAAACCTTGCAGCAGTACTAAAAACCTTTTAATAATTTTGTATTCTTTCTGTCAAAGATACCCAATGAAAGTTCATTATACAGAATTGAAATTATGATTTTTGTGACTAGATTGAAATAGCAAGGTCTTCTGGCAAGAATCCTAACTGGTTATTAAATTACTGCTTGATAGTTGACTGTTATAATATTACTTAAACACTCTTTATTTTGATTTGTAGGCTACCAAGGATAAGATTGAAGGAGCTGTTAAGTTTCTTAACGACGTAGCCTCAAAGCAAATTTTCCAGCCCTGGGAGTTTGATGAGGTTATTCAGCGTGTTAGATACGAATCTGCTGGACTGGCCCCCCAGGTAATATTTTAAATCATCATATAAATACTATTAATTGTGATTAAGAAATATGCCACTGAAAACGATCCACGTCACGTGAATTCGATTATGTATTATTAATTTTATAGACGAGGAGATTGAAATAACTCTTACTATAATTTTTTTATATTACTAAAACATAAATCCGCTACAGACATATTTTACTGCCTATTTATATCTCTAAAATATTATTTTGTCCACTCTTTGTTTACCCGTTCATTTCAACTGTGAATATTACCCAAATGTAGTTTTTATCACTGTCTTAATCCTATTGTTTCAAAGCGATAAATTTCAATGTAAGCAATAACTGTAATATTGAGTGTTCAAAATAATCAGAATTATTATTTTTTTTTTTTTTGAGTAGTACGAGTCCTTTAATAGCAGACATTTTTCTTAATAATTTAGAACAACAAATTTTCAGTAGCGATGCGTCCTTATTAAAAAATATATATTGCTGGAAAAGATATGTCGATGACATATTTTGTATTTGGCTAGGGACAGATAGACAATTAAACATATTTTTAAATTTTTTGAATAAATTACACAAGAATATCAAATTTACACTAGAAATAGGTATAAATAAGAGTTTGAATTTCTTAGATTTAAATTTAACTTTAAAGGATAATAAAATAGAGTTCAATATTTTTCGTAAAGAAACATACACTGATATAGTTATTCACAGTTCATCAAATCATCCGTTCTCTCAAAAACTTGCTCCTTTCCACTCTATGATAAATAGATTAATTACCATTCCTTTGTCTGATCAGAATTTTAATGTAGAATTAAACCTTATCAAACAGATAGCTTTTTTAAATAATGATTATCCCACTAAAATTGATAGATAAAATATTAAATAAAAAAATTAAACAACGTTCCATAAAAGCAGTATATTTACCCAGTGTCTAGGGATACAAATAAACAATGGCGTCGAATTTTATTTGTAAATAATGATTGGTCAAAATTAATTAACAAAAATATGCCAACTAGTATTCAACCAGCTTTCTACACTAATAACAAATTGAAGAATTATATTTTAAATAATAAAGATAGCGATGTTCGTAATAAAAAATCGGGAGTTTATAAACTCAACTGTAATGACTGTAATTCATTTTATATAGGTAGAACCACCAGAAGCTTCGACATTAGAACTAAAGAACATATTAGGGCATTAAAAAAATAATAGTGAATCGGAATTTTGCGGATCATTTAATAGAAAATGATCATACTTTTGATATAGAAACAGGATTAAAAAATACTTCATACGGGATACAAAGCAACACAAATTAATAATCTAGAAATATTAGAAATTAGAAAAAGCGATAATTTAAATTTGGATTTAATCAACAAACAAAAAAACTTTTTTAGTAACCCTATATTAAATATTTTCCCACTTAACAGACCTTCCTACTCTAGTGACCATTCCAACAACTTGGTAATTCCCTAATTATACCTTTGTCACCTTCCTTTAACGATTGTAATTCCTTAACTACTGTTTTTTCCCCTACCCTTCCCCCCCTCCTCGCACTTAAATCTGTTTCTATAGTTTAACTGTTAACTTCAGTATACACTAATACCTGAAGATGTGAGCATCGCTCACGAAACATGTTGTAGTAGTAGTATTGTATATTAATAAAGTGATGTATACAAAGTTATTTTGTTTTTAATTTAAAAAATAATCAGAATTGTTGAATTATTACTGCTTGCAAAATATTTGTATTACATACTGTTCTTTTTTATAAATACTTGCACTTTTTTGTACACTCTTACTTATAATGTTGTGTATTTCAAAATGCAAAAAAATTGTATTGAATTGAAGCGATCGCTAGAATGACGAAATGAAAAACGAACATATGTAGTCAATTTTAACCAAAGAATTCCGACTTCCCTGACTGAAACCTCTTGAAACATATTTGCAACAGTTGTGTTTAGAGCACCCTGTCAAAACTTTGATACGGCTGCGTGTATGTTTTTACTAAATATTGACAGCAAATTTCCAGGTCACTCACTATCCATCAAAATAATATTTATCTCTTTGTTCAGGTCAGGGCACTGGACCTTCTTCACAAGGGCGCCTTCCGCCGCGGCCTTGGAAACTCCCTGTTCTGCTCGCCGCGCCAGGCCGGCAAGATCTCCTCAGAGTCCTTGCAACACTTTGTGTGCAACAACTTCACGGCGGAACGTTGTGCCGTCGGCGTAGCTGGACTCTCGCTGGATCGTGCTGTCGCCGGGGCGCAGACGCTGTGCCTGCCGGGGGGATTGAAGGGCCAGCAGGTGCCCACACCGTACAGGGGCGGAGAAGTCAGGTACTAATTTATCTTCAATTGTTGCTCGCTTACAGTCACATGGACCGTTCTAATCATCATAACCAAACACTGACGAACATAACATCACTCACTAGACATATCGTCGATGGCTTTGTTGTAATATCTCCCTCTCTGTTTCTTAAAAATGGTCCATGTAAAAAGAGGTTTATGAAAATAAATGAGAGGTTACAACGGAGCTTTTAGTTGTAAGACCACTAGTTGAAAGTTACTAATTAGTGAAACTGGCATTCAAAAACATTTCAGTAATATTTAAACAAAATTCATACTCAAATTAAAATAATATAACATACACTCTGCTATTTTTTAATCATTTAATAGTAATTGCATATATTTGTATTATTAGGAAGGAGGTTGGAGGTGAGCTCGCTCACGTAGCTCTGGCCGTTCAGGGAGCCGCCCTCAGCAGCTCCAAAGAAGCCATCGCACTCTCCATCTTGGCCAGAGGTAAACAAATGTTTCTGCTAATTAATATTTTTGTCAAAATGTCAATCGATACCTGCAAATCGGCAGTTTGCGATCACGGAGGTCTATCTCTGCCCATTTTACATATCAAATAGGCCCTTGTGATCCTAAACCCCCCCCGCATACACTATCAATATTATTATGATTGACCCCAGCATTTTCATTCCTGCGTATATATAAATAATGCGGGAAAAATATTTTCTGCAAAGTATATGTCTATACAGTTATGTGAAGGCACTCGGTGCAAGAACGAAATTAAAATACATTTAAATATGCTATACACATTTAAAAATTTGATATATCTATTTTGTGAACCATGAAATGAAATATGTAAATAAATAAAATGATATTTTAATTTAAACTAAGAAAAAACTTCAAAATATACAACGCCCCTAGGGTAATTTTTCATAAAAACAGCGCTATACAAATCATCCAAATATTATATCATCATCCTAATGCCAAGGTTGTAAAGCTGTACATTTTATTTATTTTTATAGTGAATACCGCACAAGAGTCAACTGCTCCCAACCGTTTAGAGTCAGTGAGACTAGCATCCCCAATTGGGGTATATTCTGATGCTGAAGGTAGTGGGGAGGGGAAGGAGATGTGGAAGAGGAGGGTTGGGAAGTACCTGGCTATTCAAATCTGGTCAACAAACACGGCTAAAGCCATTTCAAGCAGCGTTTCGATTCTGAATGGTGGTCTTTCACCAGGGCGATACTTAGAGTATCTACCACTCTGGAACGCGCCGCAAATATACTTTTTTATTATTTTAAAGGGTTCATAAGTTTTTCACATCGCTAGGCTGCACACCCTCCTTTTTATAACTAATCACCTATTACAATATATTTTGTTTTACAGCCCTAGGAAATGGCCCCCAGGCCAAGTGGGGTACAGACAACTCCCCCCTGGGCAGGGCCATCGCCTCTCAGCTGGGAGATACTCCATTTGCCGTCAATGCCTTCAACATCACCTATTCCGATGATGGTCTCTTCGGAGTTCTGCTTTCAGCGCCTAAGTGCTCTGCTGGAAAGGTAGGTTCTGTGTTATGTCCATCTAATTTATAGTATACATACATCATCCATTTAATTTACAAGGAAGGTATCATACTTCCGGCAACCTGAAATTTAAGTCATGTTTATCATAAACATGTTGTATTTTATTATACCCAGGATAATGAATTCAGTTCAATGAGCAATAATAATAACATTGCATTTATACTGCAAAGTTTTGTGATATTTCACCTCAAGTAAGGTCAAGTAAACCAACCTTTTTTTTTAAATTTTGCTTATTGAATCTGTCTATTTCCTTATTTTTTTAGTAATGAATTAGATGATCTGGGCATGTGTAAAAGAGCAACTACATATAAATAATAAGCATTTAAAATATATATATTGATACCTTTTTTTAATCCAAATTAGCGACAACCTTAACTGCACAGATAAGATTGGACCAATTTTAATACTTAATTTTGCCAGAGTTCCTACTCACAAGTTGAACTCTCTTTTTTTTCTTATTGACCTAACTGATGATATTGTAGGACAAACAATATGGCATCTTGTCCTATTTTTTGACAGTTAAATGGATATTCAAAGTTCCATAGCCCATGATGGAAATGATACTGAGACATAAAAATAGTTTTGGGACACTTGACAGACTTTCAAGAGATGAATAATGTACTAAATTTGAAATAACTTTGTTTGCAGGCTGTCCAATCCGCCGCCCAGGTGCTATCCAAGGCCTCCTCCGTGGGAGCAGATGCTCTCTGCCGAGGACGCGCTCAGCTCCTCACCGAGGTTCTCTCAGCCGGCGACACCACCTACAGCCTGGCCGAGGACCTCGCTATCCAGGGCCTGCTCACCGGCTCCATCACCAAGGCCTCCGACCTGGCTGAACTCATCAGCAAGGTGACAGACAGTGATGTCAGCAGCGTGAGTACACATTTCACTTTTTTTTACTTCAATTAAAATTAACGCACCTGAACGTAGACCAAAACTTTGTTTTATAAATTCTTAGGCCCAGTTTGAATCTTTGTCACATTTGACAGTCGCCAAATTGGCCATCAACACCATTTAGAAATTTTTACATTTGTAACAGATCGTTAACTGTAAATTCAGTCAAACATTGATGACCGTTATGCATGTGAGCTGATCGAACAACCCAACTCAAAGTTTTATCTAACACTGATAGGCAGAGAATCAGCACTCACAGCGCCTCTATAGCCACCTTGTTTGAATTCACACATTTAGATTGAGAATTATAGTGAATTTAATGAGCTATGTGGTCATGCAAAGGTTTTGAAAAGAAAAATCTGTAAAAAAATGTCTTCCTCTGGTAAGAATATTAATAAATTTATAAGATATCTTAGATGCGACTAACAGATTTTTCTCACAGATGAATTTGCAAAACGTCAGACTAATTTTGTTCAGATAGCAATGATAAACAAATTTTATTAAAATTAACTCTCAGATGAACCTGCCAGACTAACCGTCAGATAACAAACTGTGTACTTATTAACAGATTTAAAAAATAAATTATTATTGCCGATAAATGTGTCACGCTAACCAGGTAATCTAACATACTTTTTATGTTTCTCCAGGTCGCCGGAAAACTTTCCAGGGGAAAGGTGTCCATGGGTGCTGTAGGAAACCTCGTCAATGTGCCATACGCAGATGAACTGCAATAAGTTGCTCATTCGTACCGGCTTAGTATGAAGCACAATAGTAAATTGTATTATTAATCTTTCCGCATCATCTAATGTTACGTTGCAATAACTATGAATGTATCCGTGTATTAACTTTTTACTGTTACTTTGAAAGGAAGCCACTGCTAAAAGGAATGTGAAGTACATGGGTGATCATGTTGTACATTGTTCTTATTACATATATAATTTATTGTTCTTATTCAAAATAAAAATATTTATAAAATGATACTAGTTTTTAATTTTCTACACCATAAATCCTGGCAGAAAATGCAGTCTGGTGTCTTGCAAGCAAATTACACCATTACCTCCTTCACCCAGCTTTAAGTGCTAGCAGGGTCTCAAGCCGCAGATGCATAGACATTGTATTCAAATTGTTTGCAGACGCATAGACCCTTAAAATTTGCATATAATAACACAGAATTGGGTATAAAAATAATCATAAATGCAGTAACTTTTCCATAATGCGTATAAGCACTCAAATCATTTTTGGAATATTTTCCACGCATGTGAGGAGCTAAATTGTGAGCTATGGTGGTCCCTTCACTATTACGATCTGCTTAATCTATCGGGCAGTGTAACTGTTGGATTATAATACATTGTTTGGCATTAAATTTTAAAACCTTCAAATATGCTGGTAGATACACTCTATCATCGCTCCACAAATATACACACTTCTTTCTCCAATACATAACTGTCCTGACGATGGACTGCAAGGCTGTCTGAATATTTTAGAATAAACAAGGTTACAAAATTAAAAATAAGTAGCAAATTTTCTCTATCATTAAATTTGCGCAAAAATGTACGGATACAGATATGTGTCTTCATCGGCATTTATTTCACATAAAAAACTGAAGATGATACATAATCAAACTGTTTTTATTATAACTAAGTAAAATGTACACATAAATGTAAAATATCTTACAAAGGGTAGGTAAGTAATAATGTCTAAACTTCAGCTTCCGTCAAAAGCATGTTGGGTATCCCTCTCACAATTGGGAATTCTCGTCCGGTCTCAGGGCACGTGAGGGTTCCTTCCAGAATTTCAACTTCCATCAAAGCCTTGTGGACTTTTCTCAAAAAGTCTTCATTTTCTTCGTAATTCTCAATAAGGCTCTTGGGGAGATGTTCACTGTAGCCAATGCTGTCCGCTGCAGCCCACAAAACTGAATAATCTAATTTAGGTATAAACCTACAAATGAATTCTGGATTGAAATCAGTTTCTTCCACTTTGCATTTGGTTGCCTTTATTGTCAGTGGGTAGCCACTTACGACTCCTTTCAAACATTTGGATGTCAACATATTATGAGTAATGAGTTTCATCTTCAAGCTTTAAAATAAGATTATTTTCAAATGTGATTTAATTGTATTTCATCGAAAAACACGCGATAATTTTGAAGCTTATGTCAATCGCGAAAAACATGAATAATCTATGGTCAGTAGAGATGGTCGATATTCCTATCCCGATTAAAAGGAACCGGTTCCAAGCCGGTCACTGGAACCGTCGATATTATTTCCCCGAGGAATCGGTTCCTTTTGTTGGTAAATAAAAATCGATATCGTTTGTCCAAGGAACCGGTTCCTTTCTTTGGCAAAAAGGGTGAACACCCATTAAATGCGGAAAAGTCCATGAGGAACTGGTTCCATAGTTTCAGAGCTTTTTGTTCTCAAAATCTTCCACGTGGAACTTTTCCGGCACCAGGAACCGGTTTCAAAAATAGTTGGATAAATAACCTATTCCTCGCCAGTGCCAGTCACTGATATATGTTTTTGTCAAATTGATAATGTTAGCGATGATTACGGCGGCGCACAATGGTTTTCTTTTCAAAATTCTTGGCCCTAACCTTAAAATTTGCAACGTGACGTGGTAAATTATTTGTAATATTGTATTACAATCAATACCTAACAATCAAACTGAACAATTTTATTTACGTAACATCAAAATAATTTAAAATGTGGAGAGAGTCAGAAATACCAAAATACTAGGAGATAAAGGCGGATTGTCCTGGACAATCCCCAATTCCATCCTGATATTTCTTATATATAACATAGGTACAAGAGTAATAAAAAAATATTTGTTTATTTTGTAACTGTTACATTAAAATTAAAAATTATAAAATGGTCAAACAAAATTATTATTATTGTTTTTATGATAAGCTTGTGAAATATCTAACAGAAGGGCTGCACGATTTCTTAAGGGTTGAGAAATCTTTACATTTTTCATCCAAAATATTTTTTATTGTTAATCTTTGTTATTGCATATTACATTAAAAATATATATTATTTTGATAGTAATCATATCATTATATGCGTTGGGTGGTAGATCAAACTGTTTGCGTCTAAGATTTAAGATTTTACAGAAACCTGTGGTTAAATGTAAAAATAAAAAAGCTTTTGCTTGCCAGCAAAGTGTTTTACAGTAGGTATGGGTGGGTACTGAATGGATTTTTTTTTATAAAAGACAAAAAACATAAGTTTAACATTGTACATATCGTTTTATTATTTTTTTGGTCTCGTGTTGCATTTTGAATTGTTTTGAAATATATTAACTCTTTCCGGGCTAGCGTCTCAACATAGTAGACGGCAAAATACATGCCCTGTGCGCTAGCGTCTCAACGTTTGAGACGGCACCGTACTACCAAATGTCAACCGTCATATGTTTGTTAATATAGCATTGACACTTCTGAAATAATTTTATTACTCTACTCAAATCTGTCCTCTACCGGCACCTATCAAAATTTCTTAGAATTATTTTGCTTAATTACTTTAAAAATATTTTTAAACGGGTCGATCCTAAATCTTGCTATCGAGATTCTCTGTGACGCAATTCTGTCATCGGCCACAGGATGGCGCTAGTCTCGTTTTCCTGTCGAAACAAAGGACAATGCGTAGATCGAATTTTACGTTCGCCGTGTTCGCATTTCGTGAATTTTAAATAATTAAAATACTTAATTAAAGTGATAAATACCAATTAAATCTTTATTACGTACGTATTTAATGTGTGTGTGTAGTAAACTAACATTTAGATTAGGTTAATATTCTAATTTAAGTTTTTTTTGTGTAATTTGTGTAATACGCAGTGATATTAAATTCAATTTAAAATTTCTTGTTTTCGCATACATAACAGTTTTTATACGGTTTTTGATTTTTTTCCGTTGCTGGTATTGGTTTTGGCGTATGTTTAGCTAGCATTTTGGCAGATAAACGCAATGGCAAGTCTTGTGATGTACGCGGACCAACTTCAGGGCGCGATGTAATACGATATTTTTCTAATAATTGTCTTATCACACATAATTGGTAATCAGGAAATCTAAAATGTTTTGAACTTATATTATTGTGCATTATATACGAATTTAGTAGATATAAATCAATCAAATGGAAGGAAAGTTTTTTATAACACTTAACAGATTTTCTTAGGGAATTTATGCTGGTTATCATCATATCTGCTTTATCAACTAAACCCATGTTTTTGTTGTAGTCTTGGATACATGTTGGTTTCAAAATCGCTTTACCGGTTCTAAAATTATTTTTTTTTCCTGTCGGAGAAACTGCATCATCGTGAAGTGTGGTTAATATGTGAATTTCTCGTTTATCGTGCCATTTTGATGCCATCAGTGAACCAGAACACTGCGAGGTGTTCTGGTTCAATCTCCCCACTCTTCAATTTTTTTAAATTTTGGCACATTTTTGCGATTTTTGCGTACTGTTCCACATGCGTTGGTTCGGTGATCGTGCAGGAATTTTAACAATATTGGACTAGTGTACCAATTGTCCACATATAAATTGTGACCTTTCCCTAGGTAGTCTTTTAACAAAGTGGTGACAACCGCACCTGAAGCCCCGAGACATTAGTCGTCAGTTACGTCCGTACCATCACCACAATAAATAATAATATCTAAAATAAAACCAGTCTGCGCGTCGCACAAAACAAACATTTAAATTTTAAATCTATGGCGTTTGGATGGAATGTACTGCTTTAACATAAGACGTCCTTTAAAGTCTATAATGCTCTCGTCAATACATAATTTTTCGTATGGCACCATTGTTTCCTTAAACATTTTACGAGTGTTATTAACCAGGAGTTTAATTTTGTGCAATTTATCACCAACAATTTGAGTATGAGGGTCTGAAAGATGCAGCATACTGAGAAATATCTGATATCGATTTCTAGACATCGTCTTGCCAAAAATATTGCTTGTGAGAAGGGGATCTTTTGACCAGTGCTCTTCGATTGTATGATGTTTATTTCTGGTCATCAACAAATTTTTGGAACCATAAACTTAACTATGGTAAGAACCACGTGACATACACACACATGACTTTATAATGGCGGGAGATTTGAGCAACTGGCCCAAGAAAACTTTAGTCCTCTTTTGGATGCGGCTTTGTGTAGTGTAAACAATATAAATTATAAACTTTTATGAAATATGTCGCTGAAAAAGAGTTTATATTATTTTATGAAA
This sequence comes from Drusus annulatus, assembly GCA_022651775.1. Taxonomy (NCBI): domain Eukaryota; kingdom Metazoa; phylum Arthropoda; class Insecta; order Trichoptera; family Limnephilidae; genus Drusus; species Drusus annulatus. The sequence goes on from JAGWCC010000132.1 coordinate 1,049,482, forward strand.
TAATATTTAGCCCCATCTACGGCTTGAACTTAGAAATATCTTCGAAGAAACATTGACATTCTCCTTTTACACCGTACGATGTAAATGGCAGTTGAGGCACGGAATCACCGTACACCGATGCATGCTAATGGCAGCCATAGAGTTAAGAATGAATTAAAAAAGAAAAACATTAAATAAGTTGGTATATATTGAACTTTAGTGAACCACCCTGTAGATTATCACTTGAGTGGCGGACCATTTCAAATTCTTATAAATCATGTTCAATGTATCTTGGTGTCGGACTAATATAAACAATATTACGTAAATACGAAATTCGAGAGTGATCGTACTGTGTTATGTGATGAGTGATGACGGTTTTATGGTTTTCGTAATTCGAATATAAGTGGATCATAATATTTGACAATCGGCGCAGTGTTCGGAGATTTAAGACACTATGATGACGCACACACATACCCGTAAGTCCGTTCATACAAATGGTTCATTTTTATCGATGGATGTTTATTCTCGTAATATTTATCATATTCTGTTTATGTTTGAAGCTTAATAAGATGATAAGACATAGCCCGATATCTAAGGAACATGCCGTAATATATTTTTGTTATCTTAATGCGATTTTCACTGCGTTAAAACAAATTTTATGTGGTAATTTATTTGCGAACAAAAACCGCCGCGCACTGGTGTTGTCATACCAGTACATATCAACGCCCTGACATATTTTGTAAACGCAATTTTGTTTAGTATTATTTATTGCAAATTTTAGTTTTTGTTTATTATTTTATGTTAGTTTTGTCAGTAATTGATTTTTTAATTCAAATGGTTCAAATTCAATAAATATATATTTTTAGAAACCTGTCACGGAAATCGAATGATACCACTGCATGTATAGAAAAACGGCGTAAGCAGTAATCTATTCAACAGTAATACATTTTCTATTAAAGCGAAAGCATTAATACCACATGGTTTTTTTGCAAATAATTTTATATTGTTCGCGACTAATGGTTAAATATCTTTTCATGCTACATAATTTAGAAATACATATTGGTGGTTTATTATTATGTAAATAGTAAATATCATGATTGGTACCTAACAAAATACAATTTATAGGTATTGTAGTTGAGTTAATTGTTAAATAATTGTATTTTAGTGTAATATATACTTACCTACTAATGAAAGAGAGAAACTTTATTTATATAGACTGCTGACATCTAGCGCCGCTCTTATAAGCGATGGACAAACCTATTTGAGAAGTCGGGCGACTGTTGTAGATATTGATATTGTGGCAATTAGTGTTTAAAAAAGCACATTCATTTTTAAGTTTCTAAATCTGTTATAAAAGTATTCCGAGAAATATGGAAATGGTAGACTTTTTTTTCACCATGCATTTCTTCAACATATTTTTTCAGATCGATTTTGTTAAAATTATTTTCATGAAACATAAAACAAATTCTCATTCAATACTAGTAAAAATCAAGAAATTTTAGTTTTTCTTTCTATCACAGACTGAAAAAATTTAACTATTTTTATTCTTTCCGTGGCAGAGCGGTAGAATCCCTGGTTTTGAACCCAGAGGGCGCAGGTCAAAACCTGGCATGGGATAATAAAATAAAATTTATAAGGGTTATTTGAGAAAATTGAACTATTCTTATTCTTTCCCAAGTAGAGCGGTAGACTCCCTGGTTCAGGACCAAGAGGGCGCAGGTCAAAACCTGGCATGGGATATTAAAAAATAAATTATAAGGGTTATTTCTGGGGGGGTGGAAAAAGAGAAAAACATTTTCTTGATGCAACAAATGATTATATATTTCATTTAGATTTAATATATATATTAATTTAAACAGCACATTCCTTCAACAATTTTCATTATCACAATCGATAGTTGTTTATGCTTTTAGACAGGGTTACAATACACAACATATAATATTTCCAATAAATATGCCCCTCATACTCGGAGGGCGGGGAATATCATTATACAATACATATTTGCTAATAGTTGGTGATGATCAATACATGCATATATTATTTATGGTCTTTGGTTAAAATAAACAAGTTTATAAATCCTTGTAAAGAGACATGTTGAATAACTACATAATATATATTTTATTAAAACTTTAATAATATTTTGTAGAAAGTAAGACATTTCTATGTGCGAAAGCAAAAGGGAGACGTGTCAAACCTAGTTTTAGATTGAGCACAGTCCCAACTGCCCGGAGTCAGTGGGATAAGGGATTGCAATCGCAAACGCAATCTTTAGATTGAGCACAGTCCCAACTGCCCGGAGTCAGTGGGATAAGGGATCGCAATCGCAAACGCAATCTTTAGATTGAGCACAGTCCCAACTGCCCGGAGTCAGTGGGATAAGGGATCGCAATCGCAAACGCAATCTTTAGATTGAGCACAGTCCCAACTGCCCGGAGTCAGTGGGATAAGGGATCGCAATCGCAAACGCAATCTTTAGATTGAGCACAGTCCCAACTGCCCGGAGTCAGTGGGATAAGGGATCGCAATCGCAAACGCAATCTTTAGATTGAGCACAGTCCCAACTGCCCGGAGTCAGTGGGATAAGGGATCGCAATCGCAAACGCAATCTTTAGATTGAGCACAGTCCCAACTGCCCGGAGTCAGTGGGATAAGGGATCGCAATCGCAAACGCAATCCCAATAATCCCAAAAAAGGCAACAAAGACGTATTTTGCACAAAGACTACATTGTTATTATAGATTTTAAAAACTTTAAAATAAGATATTAAAAAAAATGAAGATACAAAAGTTTATTAGAAAAGTAGAATGTCCATGGAAAAATTGTTTATTATAATTTTGGGTTTCAACATCCACTACTGAAGTAGATAATTTTATTATAAATTAAATCCTGAAAATTGATACTTAATGAATAGTTTTGAGAAAAATGTATAAAAGTATTTTTACTGTATATGTATAATATATTTTTATGTGACAATTCATATCCAACTGGGAGACATTGTTAATCTTATAAAATAAGAGATTTGCAGAAAGATTACTTACTTTATGTATGTATTCTTAACATTAAGGAAAAACAACAACAATATAGTATATTTTGAAGAGAAATTGAATAATCAATCTGTTTTAAATAAATGACAAAGATAAACTTATGAACAGCTCTAATATTCCATTAGAAAAAGGAATTTCTTTTTTTCAAACTACAAAATAATATATTATTATGTACTTTTTTGGTTAGATGGAACAAATTTACATAGTGAAATATTAATATTAATAGCCTTAGAAAGCTAAAATATCGATGTCTTATTGATTACTCTACTTTTACTATTGAATTAAAGTAGAGTAATAAATTTTCCCACAGTAATTCGTTAGCGTACTTCCATATAGCAATTTATTCTAATTATATGTATTTAGGTGATTAAAATAGTGGATAAAGGTATACTTATGCAAACACTTTTTTTTTTTTAAATAACGGTTGGATTTTTTTTTTTTATAACATAAAGTAAAAATCACTGGATATTTTCGGATCGAAATAAACTACCATCAGGAGATTTCAAAATCAAAATTATGAAAATTATTATTAAAAATATAAGATTGTTAAAAATGAGAGTGGATGAATTGATTGGGGTGGCAAAGTTGGTTAATGCATTTCTGCTGTATAGAGTAGAGATCCCGAGTTTGGGTCTCGATCACAACTTAATATTTTTATTTTCTGGGTTTTTTCTCTATTTTCATATTCTTTGAAGATTGTTAATATTGTTTCAATAATCTATATTATAATGAAGTGTAAAGCTTTAATAAGTAAATTTTAATAAAAAATATGTTTATATTAATTAATTAGCTAGCACGATTAGTCTCATGTCTACCGTTGAAGAGAGTGCATACCTTGTTACTGAATTCATCATACATCGTAGAAATAGTGACAGATGTCAGGTCAAATCTTTGAATAAATTACAACACACAATGGCTGAAGAATTAAAACAGAAAGGCAATTTAGTGACACTTCAGTTTCAGAGTATCCTGCCCGTGCCACCGAGGCCAACAAGGATAAAATAATGTTTAATTAAGTAGAACAATTTTTTTTTGTAGGAAATCAATATTTTTAAATGTTACACAGATTTCCCACCCAAAATTAAATGTTTCCTATCATAATAATAAGTATGCATATCACTACAGGTTAGTTTACAATAAATATGACATAGTATATTTGCAGCACGTACCAGAGTGGTAGATACTCTAAGTATTACCCTGGTGAAAGGCCAACATTCAGAATCGAAAGGTTGCTTGAAATGGATTTAGCCATGTTTGGTGACCAGATCTGAAAAGCCAGGTACTTTCCAATCTTCATCTTTCCCATATTCTTACCACTACCTTCAGCTGCACAAAATACCCCAATTGGGGATGCCATGGTCTCACTGGCTCCAGACGGTTGGAAGCAGTTGAGACTCTTGTGCGGTATTCACTATAAAAATAAAGATCCCGCTTCAGTTCCCGAGAAATTACATTTGATATTTCTTGTGAAGCTGGTCACTTCCACCCGCCGTCATCTTGATTACGATTTGGCAAATAGCAAAAAATGTTAATGTAAAATTTTCTCAAAATACTTTTTTAATCTCAGTTGAATATGTATGTTATAACAATAAAAATATAGTACATACCATTCAGTTAGCAAATGACAGTTTTTTTATTTTTTTATTTCGAAATAATGATTTATGGAGGGTACCGACTTTTTAAGTAGTACGTACCCTCATTTAAAAAAATAATTAATGTAGCTCTGACTTGATAAAAAAGTAGAACCAGCCAAATATTATTATGTAATTATTAATATAGTATTAGTGAAGATCTTTGGGGAAGTTTGAAAAGAGACCAAAGGCCGTTGTTTCCACTTAATCCTAAACCATGCTCATATGCATAATTACGCTCTTCCCAACGCAACCTCACTTAACTTGAGTTAGGGAATCCAAATAGGATTAAGTCTGCTAACCAAGGAAGTAGTTTGATAAACTGTCAACAGAGTGAAAAAAGTGACATCTTTCTGGCTTTTGCGTAATTCTAAAAACGAATTTTGTAGATATTTAGATCTATTGTTAATAGCGGATTGGGCAGTTGAAATATTCAATAATATCAGTATATTTATATAAAAATATAGGGTCAGAATACTTAAAAAGAATATCCGTTTTAAAATGTTGCAATGCATTATTTACGAGCATATTGAATTTCAAGGTTAAGATGAACTGACATCAAAATAATGATATATTAACAAATACATACTTGTTTAAAAATTACGTAATGTTTGTTTATGTATTTAAATATATTAAAAAATATATTCATAATAAAGGCAACATTATTTGTTCAATGATGAGTTTATGTTAAATTTGTATCAAAACCCTGTATTATATTGATGCCATTTTCTTGTCTATGGATTGCCGAGAACGGTGGACGGAGTAAGGTGTAATAAAGGGGGAGTCACCTAAGCAAACACAGTTGGGAACAGACAAATAAGATGTCGCTTGTCTTCTAACTTAACTGAACCAATGCTATCCAACAGCTAGAGAAAAGTTGGGAACAACGGCCGTAACTATTAAAACGTAAAATAATTTATTTCCCAATGGGCACCAACACTTAAATTGTACATATCTATATCATCACCATATTCGATATCTTCAAAAGTTTAAAATATATTCACAAAAAATACTTGCTCACAACATTTAAGAAATACTGTTAAAATATTTGAACCAATCTAAAAAATATATATTTCTGCTAGAAATTTCATCATTTGCTTGTCACAAAAACCCACACCAATGCTCTTCTTTGTAAGCGTTCACCCTAAAGAATCACGCTTATGCTCGAATTATATTTGAGAAACGTATACACAACTTTATAATCATAGTGCTTCAAAAATCTAAATGTGCAAAAACATTTAAAAATATTAATTTACCATCACCATTTTAGAAAAGATCAGCAAATCGTTAGGAATTGTAAGAATAAAGAGTAATTTCAGAAGCTGTTGGCATTATACTGCATTAGCATTTAACAATATTTTTAATCCTTTGTCAAATCTGTTAAATAACTATCTCTCCATAAATAGCGTATCCGAAAATACTTATCTCAAACTAATTTTAATTTCAATTCCGATACTTGATTTTCACAATTAAAAAAAAAAATGTTTTACTGCAAAAAAAAAGATTTTTTTACTTAAGATCTTAATACAAAGCATTAAAGATATTTCAATGTAAAAGAAGAATGCATTATCACCTTACTATTACAACATCGTAGGATTGTTTGAGAAAATTTCGAGAGCAAGAAAAAAGTTCTTAAAAATCTTTTAGATTAAAAAAGCCAACCAAAATAAGTTTTTGGTAATATTTTTATTTTCCCCTCAATAGCTTTTTCAAACAGACCTACGATCTTTAAAGTAAAGTGACGATATGTGTATTTTTCAATCTAGGTAAAAATATGTTTTTTAAAGTTGACACAAAATATTTTTAGTATCAAACATTTTTAATGTGTACTTTGTCCAGTAAATCATTTAACTAGTACATATAAAACTAACATTATAATGTGCATGAGCACATGGTGTCACCAAGACAAGGAGAATGCACATTGGATTCGCCCAGGGTCATTATAGTGGTGAACAAAATAAAAATATTAGAAAATATTGACTTAATCTATAATCAAATTTTTGCTCTCAAGGCTTTATATACATGAGTATTACTCATGTGTTAAAATACATGTGACCATCATTAATAACATTACATAAATATATCAAAAGATATGTATAATATAGCAAATAAAAAATACATTTTCAGAAAGTTAAAATGTAATAATAAAATTGATTTACTTATAGAACAAGTGTCAGCATAAAACCAATCACCCTTGGTATCCATGAGAATAATTCAACTCTGGCCACGAGGTTTGCGAAAACTTCACAAAAGAAGATAAATATTAATATTGATAACAATAACAAGTAATGAGATAATAACTCACACAAAGTGGCCCAAACCTAACTAAATCACAATCAAGGTAATTATAAAAAATTAAACCTTAGGTAACTAAAAAAAATACATACACTTATATCACAATACGTAACCATTTGGTAGGAAAATCACAAATAAGTAATAATATTTCCTATCAAATCCCAAACTACACACAGTCGTAGAAAAAGACTTCATTTGATATCCATTAATAAACAACCCGACAAAAGTGTAAATACGAAGTGCTAAATTTCTACAAATGCTTTAGTTTTTCAGAATCATCTTTTGATTTAGAAAGTTATAGGAAATGAAAACTTGTATTCACAGACTGTCTATATGAAGTAAGAGCTTCAATAGAGAATATTACTTTGTGACTGGCACATTTGATTACAAAACCTCTTCTTGGTTAAAACCACATCCTGTAGGTAAACCATTAAAAGAATAATAGATTCTGCAAAGAAAAAACATAAGTAAAAACGAATTCATATAACTTAGGGTGCATTAAACAGACAATAATATGGAAAAAAAATAAAACCTAAATAGAAAATAAATATTGTTTCGACCTATAATTTGAATAAATTTCAACCTCCAAACATGTTGAAATATTAAAAATTACAAAAAAGCAATACCTTCTTGCTGCTGCACTGGTAAAAAACATAATCAATAATCTTCATAGTTGTTTGGCGTTAAGAGTAAAAAGGAGTGCTTAGACAAAGGTGTAAAGAAGTGGTGAGTCGTGGAAATGATGAGCCTGGTTGATGTGCGCGATCAATCGCCCCTCCAAAAGGTGTCGGCCGTAGATAACTGCATCCGCTGAGTCTTTTGCCAGCCCTATACTAGTTATCCAGTGCACCAAACACGAGCCCCGAAAGACCCCGCGGTATGTCTTCATTCGCCATCTAAAAATTGATTTAATATTTATTTTTTATTATCATTGTGTGATGAATGATAAAATAACACACACAATCAATTGTCTGCCCCACTACACCCTCGGTAGGACCAAAGCCAGGGAGTCCGAGTGCTACTCTGTTTACTTTTGTATTACACAGTTCTTGCTTATTATTGATTGTGTAGTAGTGATGTTCGCCTATTACCAGTACCCCCATTCACGGTGATAGTTTATTTACCCTATTTAGACCATGGTGAATAACTGTGTAAGGAGATAATTCAATAGTTCAATAGTTCCCGAGCGTGCTAAGAGTATAGAGCAGATATTGGAACACATACTTTCTCAGATATGTAAAAATACACAGAGAGGAGCAAAAAATATGGAGGCTATGGGAAAAATTTAAAAGATGGTTAATTTTTTTTTAAATTATGCTGTTCATTTTTAAATAATTTTGTGAAATTAAAAACGGGTGTTCGAAGATGTAAAAAAAATGATACTTGATTAGATGCATGTCAGTTTAAAATGAAAATCTCCCATGTCAGGGTTTGCCGTAAATCAGTTAGATATAACACAACCCGGAAAAGGATTTCTGTGTTGGAATCCGCACTTTAATTCATAAATTTACCAACTTTGGCAGGGAAATCATGTTGGCTTTGCAACTAAGTGATTGCGGCGTCCCTGGAAATAGAAAGGCAGATTCACTGTCAAAAGATGCCACTGATTTCAGTGAGCTTTTATTCATTTTTTTAAACTCTGACCATCTTCTCATTAAACTAAAAGAAAACATGATTACCATGTGGCAGAATCACGGGGATGAGTCTACTTAAACAAAAGGTAATCATTTTTCTAAAATACAGCTCACGATTCCTTCAAAATTGTGGTTCTCTAGACTCTCCTTGAACAAATGTTTTACCTCTTCCAAAACAAAAGTATAATTATTTTTACCTCTAAAATATAAAAAAATTAACAACCTGTATTTTATATAATTAGTGTAATTGTAATTACTAATAACTAAACTTTAACCAACACTTACACATTTTCACTATCATCCTCTACTCTGACACTGGCTAGAACACTGGAGGGGTGAAAATCAATAAAAATTATTTTTTTTAAAATGGTAATATTTTTCTACCAAACCATGCAAAGCATTTATAGAAATGGGTAATGGAAAAATAAATTGAGTATTTCTATGTTACTCTACCATCATGAAATTTGTTAAGTTAAAAGATAGATATAATACTGATACAGATAGTTATTTGTGTAGACGGCCAAAACAGGAGCTAACGAACAAACCAATTAACCGATAAACTAGTAGCCCCAATGAGTTTTTACTACTCATTGGGATTATGTACTATGTAGCACAATATGAAAACAATAAAATATCTACAATAGAAATACCCTAACTGTACAGATAAGTATGTCGAGCTGTACCGATATGTTACATCGAATATAGAATTTTGAAACATGAATTTGTATGTTTTGGAACAGAAGTTTTGAAATTAATGACAATTGAATTAACAACAGAATTTTGGATCTTAAAATAAAATAAGTACCATCGCAAAGCGATTATATAAACTATGGAGAAGTTAAAATGTGTTATAGAATGATACCTTGTGTCTTTAGCAATGGCCTCCTTGCATTTATCTAAATGATGTGTGATGAATTGCTCGCAAACGTGCTTTGTCTCAAATGATAGCTGGTCCATTGGTGTCAGCGACAAAGCGTCAGCACCATTCCTAAACAGAAACACCACAGTGAAACATGACGAAAGAAAGTAAATAAAGCGCTAACAGTCACAAAAAAACAACATGGAGCCTTTCCTAAACAGAATTATCAGAAATTATAAATCGAGAAAGAATATTGTATAATCACATTGTTTGCGGGTGGATTTTTCATAAATCCTCTGATCTGTACAACGGGTTTTGGCGTCTCGCGCGCTCTACCAATAGTATGCAAATACAAAAAACCTTTGAAGCGTCTCTCACTCTTTAGCCACAGTGTGCAAAAAACGTGTTAAATGCCATTAATCGACAAATTTAAAAAAATTATTGCTGCGGTCTCTATCTGCAATATTTATTGGAGAAAAACTTTTTTTTTATCTATAACTATTAAAGAAAAGTAGCAAACATCAAAAAGATTTAAATGGCATTAATACAAAAATCTATAATCCAGATAAAAGTTTTATCTAAATGCAGATACCCCCTCCCCCTCTGCTTATTAGGGCATAATAGGGGTTTATGCAAAATATCAGTACAACAATTATCACCAATTTCAGCCGTCTGGTTTTTGCGTCACACCTCAATAACTAATCAAAAAAACCGTATAAACAGTTTATTTAACACTGTTTTTGTGTTTCTGCAAAACTTGTCAGTGAACCCTGTGTTTTAAAGTGGTAATTTCGTGAACTTGTATCTAAAATCTATACAAAATTTGAAAAAGAAGTGATATTTATTTCGTTTAGAACATTTTATCTCGCTCCAACACTTTTTGCTCAACAAAAAAGTGTGGACATCAAATTTTAAATATGTAGAACCAAACTTTTAAACAGCTCTAATACAAAATTACCAATTTACACATCCAACATTGTTTGTTGGGACAGTCGAAATTATTTTTCTAACACGAGGACAAAAAAATTATAAGATAACATTTATGACATGATAAGCAAATAAATTGTTATGTGGAATAATTTCAACTCAAACAAGGCTTGAGAATGCATTCATGCATGAAATGATTACGGTGAAAGTTACCATATTCTACGCAAAAACTTGTTGATTGGTAGTATCAATTCCTGGGGATCTATTCCGAATGTCGCCCAAAGTATCAAACTCTGCCCGTAGTTCAGGATGATGTCCAAGAATCTCAGCTCTACGTATATTCCTGACATCTCATCCAGTAGCAAGCTCCAAGTTGTGTAGCCCAAGCCCTATAATAAACATCACAAATATTATATATGTATGTATTATGGTGACTAGGGAATATGAAGCAGTGTCCTTTAGATCCAATTCTGAGATGGCTTGCCAAAAAATTCTGCCCTGAAATTGCTCCATTTTTGTTGACTGTTGTCAAAAAAATCACTTACTTATGCGGAGGTGCAAATGCCTTCATAAAGTCATTAATCACTCCGATTTTAAAGAAATCGCCCCTTTCAACTGACATAGTTAATAATTATCGACCAATATCTGAACTTTTTTATGTCTTCTAATTATTGAAATGAGTAGTCTTGAATAAAATTACAATGTACGCGAAAAACCGTAAGCTGCTTTAAAGAGAATCAATCGGTCTATAGGAGGTTTTACTCGACAGAAACTACACTATTGTGTATACTCTCACATGATTAACACGGTTGAAGGCAAGCTTGCACTAGTTGCAATACTGGACATAGTACTACTTTCGACACAGTAAATCATAAAACATTAATCCATAAATTGAAAAATAAATTCGGTATTGACAACTCTGTACTACAGCGGATAACTGGCTGAGAGATGTCAGAGAGTAGCTTTTGGGGATAATCTTCTAAGTTTTCTTTATGTTGTGGTGTGCGGGAGGGGTCTAGGCTTGGTCCTCTTCTATTTATACTGTACACCAGTGATCTGTAAGCATTCATTACTTTAATTCAGCAGTCGGGGGAACTTTTTAACCATTACCCCAAAATATTTTTGCGTAAGTCGATATTACCCCTCCCCCCCCATTTTGTTGTCTCTTACTTCTCACGCACACACCTGAATTGATTAAGTTTGTAAAAATACTAACACGTTTATGAAATAGCAACCTAGAAAAATTTCCTTATTACCCCAAGAAAAAACATTTTTACCCCATTTGGGGTAATTTACCCCGGTTCCCCGACCGCTGCTTTAATTGGACTAAATTGTCACAGCTATGCAATGGCTACTTTCTTTTTCAAATTGTAAATTGCAAAGTGGATTTTTGTAGGTCATTTGTTGTGTAGTGTATTGATGAGCTCTCAAACTAGATGTGCAAAAAAAGGCTAATTTGAATGCAGGCAAAACTGAATTTATATCACCCAGAAGCCAGCATTTAATGGATAATAGTCCAATAACAGTTTCTGGAGCCGATATTATTTATCAGTATGTTTTCTTGACATTTATTTGGATAAAAATATTGTTTTAATGAGTACTCAACTTGACAATACGGTTAAGTCTAATTTATTTAATTTAAGACAATTGAAATCCATAAAAAGGAGCCCGCCAACAGATTCTGATAAGACTCTGGTAAATGCTCTTGTAGTTTTCAGATTGAACTACTGAAATAGTTTGTATGCTGATCTGCCTAATATACACTTGAAAAGACTGCAAGGGGTGTTCAACACAGCAGCTCGTTTGAATGCGGTGCCATCAAATATGTACTGTTATATCACTCCTCTTCTACGTGATTGCCTACATTGGCTTCGAGTCACAGAAAGGGTTTTCAATAAATAACTTATAACCCTATCTGTCCAGGGCATTTTGAGGAAGAACTTAAATATCCACATATCAAAAGCTTCTATCTTCCATGTTAATGTTAGGTTTAGTGCATATTTTTCATGGGACACACATTTGGATGGCTTTCTTAGTGCATATTTATAATCCAATGTCTAATGATGAATGACAAGTTTAAAATACAAACTTACCAGGAACATAGACAGCGTATAGGCCACAATGATGACCGTATGCCTCATGAGCTGCCCCCCCCTGCCCTCGGACTGCTCGGGGGGGGTGAGTCCCAGTGCTCCCGCATCTCTCTCAATGTTGTCCAGGTAGGGGCAGGGCTGCTCCGAGCCGGGGGCGCACTGGGTGCTGCTGCTGCCGGGGCACATGCAGTCACTGAGAGAAATATTAAATTTGAAATCAATTATTTATTTATGATTGCAACTGTGCAAATCTATTTTTCTTGGTCTAAAATAAGCAACAATGTTTGAGTTAGGCCGTTTTTCCACCCAGTTCCTCAATAATTTTTGTGAAAAAAACAATATGCTACGCTTAGATAAATGATTACTTAATTTGTGAAATGTTATATTAGAAAATGTCATTTAAAACAAAATGAAGTATGTAATGTTATGTTTGGGCAGATTTATTATTGACACATTATTGGGCAGATTATTAAGTCGAGGACAACGATAATATTAATAATAATATTTGGATAATTTGTATAGCGCCGTTTTTGTGAAAAATCACCTCATGGGCGCTAACCTACATTATTTAATTTGTTATTTTAAGGTGCCTGCCGATTCAATTTATTACCGGCCATTATTTGGACTGTACAAAATGCTCTTGGTTCAAGAGTGCCAGTCAATATTTAATTTATGGCCAGTTGTGACACTTTAACTTTATAATAAAAAGTATACACTGATGAACACATTTTTTGCAGGCGTTTTTTTCACGAATCCACGCCAAAAAGCAGGTGATTTTTTTCAAATCTGTGTGCAAACTGATTTTCTGGGTATTTGTAAATTTAGGATTATGTATTGACAAGTGCCACAAAAATAAACATTTAATAAGTAAGTAAATAAATGAAATATTTACTTTCTAACAGGCGAGGCCAAATCTTCAATATCCACAGTTCTTCTGGAGGTGCTTGGAGTTGGCAGACCAGCATTTGCACAGTTGGTGCTTCCACCGCAACAGTTGTCATTCTTTGCAGGGGACCCGTTGATTGTTCCATAAGTTGGTCCTGGTCCTATATAAACAAACAAGGAAAATTGATTTTCATTTACATATTTATTTATTTTGAAACGGCTGTGAACAATTGTTTTAATTCAAGACAGTCGATGGCCACAAAAAACGGATTTCAAAATGTTACTATGATTCCAAGTTTCCCATAGCAGTTATTACCTTTTGGCATCACTGAAAAACGAAAAATATGAATAAAGAATTGCTGTTGTTAAATTAACCACTAAGTTAACACATTGCTTACTATGTTTGTTGACTTTGCAGGGGTGTCCGGGTTCATGAAGAGTACTGTGACCGAGTAAGGCAGCTGAGGGAGAACAAGGACTCACAACCGAGGGAGGGCTGTCCCCCTACCGCTGATGCTGTGCTGGATCGTGACCGGCGAGGATTCAGCGTCAGGGCGCACTGGGCTCCACCATCATCTTTTTTCACAAAATTCCCTTCTCCTCTTCCTTACGGAAACAGATTGTCGAGCCCCCAGACTCCTCACACTTGGACTGCCAAGGGGAGGTGTCTGCCTTTATAGCCAAGCTGACATCAGCTGCGCTCCTCTTGCGAGCGTCGAGAACGCCAGAGAAAAAGTGTTATGGGTACGCATAGATTTTACCAGTACGATAAGAATTTATGCATGCCTATATCATTCGCCAAACCTTACTAAATCACTGTTGGGCTGTTTAAATACTTGAGAAATAATTTCACTTTGGTGGAAAAAATTAAATACTTTAAAGTATCACTGATTCAGTTCATAGTTATCATATATTTCTCAATTAATTTGACTTCAAATCGGCTGTCTTTCCTTGCATAGAGTTACATTATCGAAAATTGAAAAAAAAAAAAAATTGTATATAAAGAAATACCATTTACTGATCCAGTGAGATTGGGAGTTTTGGAAATCTCTTCTTGGTTCTCTATCAGGCTGGTCGTCTCATTTCCAAAGACAGGATTAAGCAGTTCCTCTTCCCTGCCCGATACTTCAGCGGATAATGTTAGGTACCGTGCGTTGCGCTTCCGGTACCGTACATACAATACGAGGCTGATGATGGAAACTATAATACAAACAAAAAATCACATTAACAGGATTATATAGTAGGTACTAATTATGGATGAAATACTAAATCTAGAAATGAACTTTGATCTATCTATACAGATATTTTAGTAAAATATAGATTCCTTTATCGATTATCTAAATACTAGTAGTTACTTAGAGTATACAAGAGGTAGGCCAAGGCAAAGCCAGTGAAGTCAGTTTTGGACTTGTTTTTGATGATTTTAACATGACTCGGCGCAAATGGGCGTGGCTAAGACCAAGGCTACGGTATTTATACATCCATTCATATCACATATCGACATAATGTTTTTGTGTATTCGTATAGCCACTTTTTCACAGTATTTTTATCAACAAAAATATAGCATCTAACCTAAAAAACCGTTTAGTTGTGTCAAGTTTAGTGGCAAAATATAAAATGTGGGCGGAGTCCTGCCGTTAACCAGCGAAAATAACCAGCTTAAGAACATTACGACAGTATATAGAAGCCGTCCAAGAAATTTGTTGTCTCTTTCTCTCTCATGGTGTACGATGTAAAAACACGGAAACAGTGATTTATTACAATTTCGGATGGGTTGGGTAAAACAAATTAGCTATCCCTCCATATATTGTTCCTTCAAGAGTAGTTACTACCAGCGCCGGATCCACCATACGTTCAAACTGTGCAAAAAAACATAGGCGCCATCTCTGAAGGGGCGCCGTGAAGATCAACATCTTTTTTAAATTTACTTGAAATATTCCCTAAATCATAACAAAATTTCTCCAAATCATTTAAAAATTACCCACATCATGGGATAATGATGTTTTTTATTACGTTGGTAGCATTGCTGTGCATTGAAGGACATGTAAAATAGAACCTTAGAGTAACAATATAAAGAGACCGTACTAATTTGTGACAAATCGTTGACAAACTCGCAAAATATAGCTCTCTCTTTATGCTCGGTTCTATACGCATATGAGAAAAAGAGACAAACAATTGTTGAAACCAATACACGATTTGGGGCGTGCTGAATACCATGTCCGTAATATTTGATCTGTACGAGCTTCATTCTGGTTTGGAGTGTCAGGCGAACGGACTGTCAAAAGTGCGTAAATAGTTAAAAACTTGAGTTATTTTTTGTCCGATATCTAGCAAAACATCATGGCCATATGTGCTATACTTGGTTGCTTCAATCGAAGTACAAAGGACCAAAAACAAACAGTTTTCACACGTATGTACCATAAAAATCGTCTTTTTTAGTTAGATCTCAAATATTTAACATTCTAACCTACAAAACAACTAGTAACTTACACCAATATGTAATTAATCTTTGGACTATTCGTTCCAATATAATAAACTTCCGTTTGAAATGAGTTTTAGTGGATTCGTAATATTTTTAACTTAGAGATATTTACTAGCTGTCACATAAGAAACCATTACAGTGGGGAATACCCATATTGTACGGCTTCTGAAAGTATCCCGGTCTCTTTCTTTCTCATGATACTAACGCTAAATTGTTGGCAAACAGATAAAGACAGAATAATGTTTATCTTTACGGTTTTCTTCGCATCCGATTGGCTGGAAGCATATACGTCATACCTCCCTTGGTCAATCCTTGGTCAAAAAGTGCGGACAAAATTTCGCAATGTTAGGTCTCTACGTTACTCTAAGAATAGAACGATATTTATTATTATTATTTGACCTAGAATAGATATAAAAGTGTGCAAAACAAACATATTATGAGACGAGACTGATAATACTTCATTTTAAAAAATTAACAATTTCAGAATTAAAACCAAAAAAAAAAATTAACAAACAAATTAATCAGAATGCCGATTCTCCACGTGGGTAGGAACGCCACACAACTCTGTCTTGGCGCACTTCTTGCTTCATTCATATTCAGACATCGCCTCATACATATTCTTCTTTTGTACTGACTCTTGATATGACCTGGCTTAAGTATCTGATTCACTTGATCGTGTCATGTCTTTATCCACAGCAAGAAATAATATAATCAAAGGAATGAATACCTGAGAGACACATTGCAAGCCAAAAGACTGCAATCGCGTTCATTGCTCCCCCATCATTGAGATCTCCCGATGTACCCTTGACAGCTGCCATCACAGCCACTATGATCAAGGGGATTCCCCAAGCTACGCAGCATAGCCAGGGAAAAATTTTAACCACAAAACAAGGACCGCGGGACTAGAACGAAGAAAAAATACATAGTCAAAAATATTATGCAGTTGGAAACATAAATAAAGTACAGAATCAAGGTTAAGTCGTAATACTTATTTAATCTTCTTTATCTTATGGTGACCTCTCCTATCGGAGGTTGGCTATTATCAGGGCAATCTTCATCCTGCAGGATGCAGTCTGGAACAGCTCAGCGGAACGGCACTCATACCAGATTAGATTTCGAAGCGTTGAAGTTATGGTCCATTTAATCTAAAAAGATTATTTGGAAATAAAGATGTACATACCTGCAGAAATACAAGAACCATGGCCAAAATTGCTGTCCACAGGCGTGTGCCCATAATTCCGAAATATTTAACAGCTTCAAAGGAGATTTTGGACCAAGTTGGAGCGGTTTTGGGAGTCAAACCACCCCAAATTATTCCTACCGACATTATTAGCTGGAAATAAACACAGTCATTTAAATTGTATTATAATTTTGACTAGCAACGATCATAAATTAAGTGTGAATTCTTAGGATAAAAAGTTGACCATTTTACTTAAATAAAACAAATATAAAAACTAATTAAGTTTATAAAAAGAGTTTAAAAAAATGTTACGTTTACTAACCTGCGTAGTGGCTAAACAAAAAGTAATTCGGTGAGGCATTCGATTATACTTTTTGGTGATTATGAAGAAAACAATCATCCACAGAGAGGCGATAGTGGCAACGATAGATACATCGAAACCAAACGCAGACAATTGTGGGGCATAATCCTTGGTAATTGTGACCATGTGCGCTGATATGAACATCAACGGTGCTGATATAAAGGTGCAGGCTACCATGCAGGAGGCAATCTAAAATGAAATACGTTTATTTTATTATGTTACCAAAAATTATGACCCAAGTGGAGACGACCTAGACCTAACAAAGAGATGGACTAACTGCGAGGAAGAAGATTGTAGCAGGACGGAAAGGCCTGTGGACTGGAGAAGAATAGCTAGGGACCAGAGCCAGTGGAAAACATTTCTGGAGCAGGCCAAATCTTACCCTGGGATGTAGCATCGCGTTGATAAAGTTTGCAGCTATATTTTTGTTCATCAAGAAAAAAAAGCGTTAAAACTTGGGCAAACCCATGTAGTGACTACTAGTCACATATAAAACAATGTAAACTGTTTTTAATGACTTTAATTAATAAAATGATTAAGATTTTTTTTACCAAGTCAACATCCAGGGAATACTGTGAGGCAAAGACAAATACAGCTGGAGCGGAGGGGAATGTTCCATAGAGGAAACCATAAGTCGCTAGTTCTTGAGTGTCGCTTGCATTAAAGCCAGCGTGCAATAAACTGACAGACTCGCGCATTACTATTGGCAACACCATTCTGAAAATAAAAACGTAGTTTGGAAAAACATAGTTTAAAAAAGAATAGTTTAAAAAACTATTCTTATATTCAACATTTACTCAATTTGTAAAAATAATCTAATATAAGTCAATAAATAGAATATAATATTCAACTTTTGCAATAGTTTAATTTGTGTACATATGATGGATATTTAAATTCAAAAGGACATTTGACAGTCACATTGCTTTGTAAATATGCATACAGGATGCAAGGTGAAATGAATCATCAAAGTGAAAAAAGGTGAATGCCAAATTAGTACACATTAAAAATGAGTTTTTTTTGATAAGTACGTTTCACAAAAGACGGCACGGTTGTACTTACAATTTAACGATAATGAGAACAATAGGTAATAGAAGAGCTGGTCCCCTTAACCTATGAACCTTTCCAACCATTCGCAGGCCGAGTAAGAACAGCGCTGTTCCTGAGAAAGCTGACCCCAACACCTGAAAATTTACTTAATTTATTACGGCATAGTACAAATTATTAATTAAATGGTGTTTTTCCATTAAAGATAGGGAAGATTTATGTATGATGGGGGCGCACATAAGTAAATATCTCTTAACCTTATTGCAATCATTTGCCATTGTTTTTGAAAAAGGGGAGAATAGTGAAAAGAAGTAAAAAAAAAACAGTAATGTTAAATTTTATAAATCTAAATTCCATTTCAAATGGGATTAAGATGGCTTAGTATATATATTCAGCTGATACGCACTATACAAATTATCAAAATATTATTATTATTATTATTATACGGGTTTTGATAATCGTTTATCACTATTGAAGCAGTCAAAATCTGATTGTGGAATTATGATTATCCAAAATAAATATTCTTAGATGCAATTCTTCAGTAATGCTACAATATGTGTAAAGACAAGTTATACATAAAGGTATAGATAAAAACAAATGGTAACATAGATAAAAACATAAATATCTAAAAAAAACATACCCTTAAAATTCCTGAAAGGAAAGGCGGCAATGTATGCTTAAATATCGCATTCCCAATTATTCCGAGCGTTGTCATAAAAACGATTGGATTAGTTGCAATTCCCTTCACCACTTTGTACGCCATCCTTAAGTTGGAGTGCGGGGGTTTGGGTGTTAGATCGGCATGCGTTTCTATGGTGTTGTTATCTCGCTCTTTCCCAATCTCCATCATAACAAATGCTATTGGGTTTAAAATTACGAGGGAGATGGGTGCCATTAAATATAAGTAAGCTGCGTATTCAGGATGAGTTTGTTGATAAACAGCAACAACTGTGAAAAAAAATGGACATTCAATAATATGTAACATTAAAAATGTCCGCACTAGGAGAGTATTAATATGTATATATACATATTTATATACCCTGTCATGTTTTGCATTAGTATCTGTGAAAAATCATATTATGTATGAACTATGTCTACGAATCATGTCTTGTATCCCTATTTACTTAGTTCAACAAAGTAAATCAAGGTCAAACTAAAAACCTTGTAATTATGTATGTATTAAAAGTATAAAATTGTAAGTAAAAAATAATATGCAGTGAAAAAGGTAAATAAACAAGCAAATAACCATTGCTAAGTCATACTTTATAGATTTGCTGACCACAGTCAATTTATTAATGTATACACAATCTAACTAACTAACCATCATGCTGTTTCTCTGGAGGGGTAGGCAGAAGGGTTAGACTGCCACACAACTTGGCACACACTCCTTGCTTCATTCACATTCATGCACCATCTCATAAATATTCTTCTGTTATACACAATCTAAAATCATTAATGTAAGAACTAAAGTACAAATAATTCATATTAGAAAACTTATTAAATTTTCAAAATATGTATTTCTTATAACTACAAAACTATATAATCTAATTAACTTTTTTTTTCTTATTGACTTACCAATAGGATATCCGATGGCAAAATCATTGCTCTGGGTGCAAAAGATTGCCAAAAGACCAGCTCTTCCCAGGTTCAAAGGTCTGGCCACAACGAGGCTCACAACGACAACGATGAAGAATACAATGGCTTTGGCAATGAGCATCGCCAGCAAGAACCACCAGTTCACAACACCAAAGTTCAGCTCGGCCAAGGATAGGAAAATCAAAGAAGGTAGAGCAAAGTTACCCACAAATGTGCCTATTCCTTTGGCCTCAGTTTGAGATATGATGTTGATTCGACCAGCAATATATCTAAGAAAAAATAAATCTTTTTAATACTAGCCGCTTCTCTCTCTTTGCTGCAGAATTTAGGATGCAATCTCCAGACCTTTCCACTTGAAAGGCCAAAGCAAGTTGCTTGTTTTTATTCACACTAGCTGTTTTGGACAACTAAGTCTATACGCCATTTTACTTACTACCAAATCTGATGCATTTGGACAATTTTAGTTGAAGGTGGAGATAATTTATATGCCCAAAAAGGTAAAATTTCACCGCACCGCAGAGCGAAATTTTATTATTGGATACGTAATTAAGCCCAACCATCTAAATAATACTGCATTAATCAGTCCACATTTATATTTATAACTCTCGCTAACAACAGGCAAACCATAGTGTTGCTTACTGTGCATCTTTAAGACAATCAAAAAAATATATAACTAAAAATGATTATTGTTGCTTAAGTTTTTAAGAATGTTTTAAGGTTTTTAGTACATATTTTTCACTCTTTACGCATATGTGAATGCACATTTCAAGGTTTTTAGATGCATATCAAATCACTTCCTAGTGCTAACAGTATTTACCTAACTAGGTCCACAAGGTTACCTGTTCTAAGGTGAACAAAAGATAGTCTCCTGCATCAGTAAAATAATTATCAACATGATAAGAAAAACCATCCAACATTTTCAATAGCTGCCAACTGAGAGATTATAAATATTGTTTTTATATTTTTAGCTATGTGATCTTTCATATTAGAAGGGAACATTATTTAAAGCATATTCTTCTCTTTTGAAACTGATACGAAGATGTTAACAATGTTTGTGAATATTCTTAACATATGGTTGTGTACACTTTATATGAAGGAGTGGTCACGTTTTAAAGGAAATAATATTTGCACAGAGTTGCAAATTTATCTGCTGATATTGTTGTCAAAATATGCACACATACCAAAATTGTGATGCACGAATTTCACTAAATAATTGCTTTGCAAAATAATACCATGTATGTACATATTAAATAGCGAAATTATATATATTTAAAAAAGAAATTAAATGAGGATAACAATAATTACCCGCAAATAATAACAGTGAAACATTCTACTAGAGCTGGATAGAGGTTATCTGTTGCATCGTCAGATGTGTCTGGGGTCTCCATCTTGACACTAAAATAAGAAAATGTCAATAGTTAGAATAAACATCGATTTAACTTCCCATCAATAAATATTGCAAAGTTTGTCATGAAAATTGATGAAAATACAATGTTCAAAGTTAAAAGTGAAAGTTGGCATCGACTGCCAAAAACTAAAACGCAGTTTTTGTTAAGAATTTATTTTTATAATTTACCGGGTCGGTGAACAGAGATCTTAAGAGATTACGAATCAACAAATTAGTTTTCATCACTAAAAAAACCTTGGGAAACATGAAAAAAATAAAAATACGTATCAGTTGCTTTCACTAAATAAACAAAGATAATAATTCAAAGGAAAACCCCTCTTTAACCCTGATTAGTAAATCATTTAAAAAGGTCTCATAGTATTTCATGAGATAAGTTAGTAAACAATATATGGAATTGTATAAAATCAATAGAATTCTTATCGCGAACTTTTGAATCCTCGCAGATAACAATAATCAATGATAATGAATCACAATATATTTACCGAGATTCTTAAAGTGTTGCTCTTTTGACGAGACCTATTTTGAATTGATTTATATTACTTAATGAAAATTTCAGAATGACACATCTTGTCAGGTTCGTTAAATTGCTGACAATTTAGCAGCTGTTGAATTTTTCTTTCCTTTTGAAAACGTCAATCATCAAAGACAATACTACGACAAACTAATACCGCCAATACCGAGCAGATTTGAAATCCATAGACAATTAAGAGTAGAACTGGCTATATTAAATATTTTTAGTGTTGTGATTAATTTAACTATTTTTAATGTGACTATGTACAAGAGCCTCAACTGCCCGGAGCCAGCGGAAGTAAAGTAATTTTTGTACATAACATTTATATACTATTTCAACTGTATTTAGGTCAAAGGCGTTATTCCACATTTTTGCAAGCAAACTAGACCTTATAATTTGAACCACTGTCACATTTTAAGCTGTCGCAAATCAATTAGATTATCACTTAGAATAATCGTCGCCGTTAATCACAGATTCTCAGCCCGTTTCAGCATTTGATCAAATTATGATACGGTGTCAAGCATAATATGTTTGGCATTTTATATCGTCTTAAGAACGAATTCTGCTGTGTTTAAAAATGCAAATATCTTTTTTAATTTGTTCTAAAATAGTGAGTGCTAAATTTCTTGTGATTTACAAAAATATGTCTTTTTAAAAAAATGTAAAATTTTATTTTCATACAATAAGAATTTCTTCCTTTGAGGAATAAAGAATAAATGCGGTTTCAAATTGGGAATCAGATTCAGTGCGTCGAGAAAAATAATTAATTATTTTGATTCATTTAGTCAGTTTTACCCATGTCTACTTAGATAGACTTTGTTTATTTTAGTATTGGCAAATATATATCTTCATGTTGGTAGTAACATAAAATCCTAACCTTAGGGATGGTAATATCTGAAATTCGGTGTCACTGCGGTTCCAGTTACCGGAGACCGGCGAGGAACCGGTTATTTATCTAGTTCTTAGAACCGGTTCCTGGGGTCAGAAAAGTTCCTTCAAGAAGATTTTTATATTAGGAAAAATAATGCTAGCACTAGTCCGAACACAACTCCGAACCGGGTTCGAAGTTGGACGATCGTGGAGTGATAGCATAATGCGAGTTGGGCGAACTCGTTCAAACTCCTTTGATGTGGTGTTGTTTACCGCCACCAGAGCGATCCTGGGCCAACTGTTGGGAGCTGGACGGTTGAACAATCGTGTAGTGCTAGCATATTTCTAGCACTACACGATCGCCAAAAAGAGCCACAACCACACCCTTTTGGCGAAAAGCATTGAAAATGGATATTCACCATTTTTATTTGAAAAAAAAGGAACCAGTTTCTCGGAGAAAAAATATCGACGGCTACAGTGACCAGCTCGGAACCGGATCCTTTTAACCAGGACAGGAATATCGACCATATCTACTCACCATATTCTGATGCTAGCACTACACGATCGTCCAACTGTTCAACTCCGAACCGGGTTTGAAGTTGAATGGTTGGACGATCGTATGGTACTAGCGTAATGCGAGTTGGGCGAACTCGTTTAAACTCTTTTGATGTGGTGTTGTTTACCGCTACTAGAGCGATCCTGGGCCAACTTCCCTGAACTCGAGCCAACGCGCACGAACTAGCCCTCTACACGATCGTCCAACTGTTGGGAGTTGGACGATCATGTAGTGCTATTTTAGTACTTATTATAGTATTTTAGTACTAGCATTAATGGGTTGTCACTATGGTTCCAATTAGTGGAGTCGATTTTTGTTAATCCAGTTATGGAGAGCAATGTGCAACCGGTTATTTATCCAGTCATTTTTTTAAAACCAATTCCATATGGCGGGAAAGTTAGCTAATAACATGTTCGGGTTATGGGATAGAAACTGATTCCTAAAAAAATCAAAAGATTTATCGGGTGTTATTACAATTAAAAAAAAAAAAAAAAATAAAAAGCAGCCCATTAATTAATAAATCAATGGGGCGGTAATTCTAGTGAACAAATACTGAGGCTGGGTTCTTTTCACCATGAAATTCCATAGAAAAACTACCGGTTACTCCCAATTTTTTAAATTTATTTTACAAAAATAGGAACCGGTTCCTAAAATAACCTGCTCCTCGGAAAAAAATATCGACGGTTCCAGCGACCGACAAGTCACCGGGACAAAGTAACCGCGACATCTCTAGTATTATCAAGTATTATAAATATTTTCGTGTTGTGTTGTCAATGAACCTGTCAGTGAATTAAAGTTTTTATATAAATAATATAGAAGTTTTTCAGCAATATTTTTAACGACAGGATTACTGCAAATTTTAAGAAAAGTTACGGTAATCTTTTTCAGCCATGATTTTCAATTACGTTTTATTTTTATTTTGAATATTATTGTTCTTGTGTCAAATGTCATCCAATTTGCACAAGATTTGTTCCAGACGTGTATTGATGCACTAGAAACCTACAAATATTGTGTTATCATTTCGCGAACATGTTTTTGACGTATTATTGTGATTTTTTCAGTACACAAATGACACCAATATACGATGAGTTGGTTTGACACAACGGGGTTGACTAGTCTCGCTAAGTCCGCCTTTAAAGAAGCCCAAAAAACTATTGACAAAGCTCTAGATATTCAACAAGATGGAACGGAGCCAGAAAAGATATTGCCCAAGGAGAAATCTCTCACGGATCCAACACCAACTCCTATCAAAGAGGGAGACTTCTTCTCTTCCTGGGGCCTGACTGTGTCGGACAGTGTAGTCACATCCGATAGCGCTCCCTCCGTTATAACGCAGAGTCCTTCTAAAGCTGGGGCACAGACTCTATGGGGCTCGTTCACAGGATCTTTTTTCGAGACTGAAATGCAAAAAAATGAAGCAGAGAAAGAAAAGAAAGCTCAACTAGAGATGATAGCGGACGATTCTAGTGAAGTGGGAGTAGGCGACGATCTTTTCAGTAAAAGTAAATTAGTTGTGCACGGATTATCGGAAGACAGTGAGGGAAGCAGTAGCTATTCCAGACTCAACAGCGAGAATGATAACTTGGTGGAGAGTCTTAAAACCAATTCTTATAACTCATCATTTGCCGAGGATTGTGACATTAGTAGCCATAAAGGTGATTTGTCATCCATCATCAAAAGTACTATTGGAGAAAACTACCCAATCACTCTACGCAGATTATCAGATAAGCAGAATAGTTCCTACCTTAATCGGCTGTCTATTATTTCCTCGGAGAGCGGGAAGAATAGCTCAGAATCAATTGAAGTACTTTGTTCACAAAGCTTAAAATCAACTCCAGACTCTGAAGGGAGCTTGGGACTGAAGCTTCCATCGAGTTCGGTGGAAATATTGCCAGACAGTCTCATGACCCCGAGCTCTGTAGAACTTCTGGGCTTCAGTAACTCTGGAGAATCGCATGAATCAGATGACGAGTTCCGTTCCCCTCTCACTTCACCTGCAGACCATGAAGTTTCCTTCGATACCAAAGCTAGCAGTAAAACAACAACTGACGAAGATATTAAAGTTCTTGATGAATTGAACCCTGGAAACAATGATGATGATGAAACTTCTGCTGCCGAAGATACGATTTCTTACAATTCTATATCTGAATTCACAGCACCTACCATTTTGGATTCCTTTAACATTGTTAGGAATAAAGAAGTACCATCTAGGAAATCTGGTGCTCCGTTCACCAATGACATGTTAGATTCGGTCAGTCCAGATAAGTCAGTAACCACTCGAAGCAATGACGACTTCCCAATCACAAGGGCGCCGAGCAGAAATGTAACCCAATTTTCCAGTTTTTCTAATGTCCAGCTGCGAGAAATAGCTGAAAAACCATCTAACTTTAGCAGTGATAATATCATCCAGCCAAATCCTAATAGTCAAAGTTCTCTCGAAAGTTACTCCTCTTCTAATGAGGGATCTTGGTCAGACCGAACATTGAATGCCGAAAGTGAAAATACAATGGAATCTAGTAATGAAGACACCCTAGTAGCCAACACATCCAACACAGAAAAAGCGCCTACCAGTTTATATGTGAAAGGTTTGCTGGAAGATGCAATAGATGACAAACTGAATGATAAAACAAGTGAGTCGTCATACTGTAAAATTGGAGAAGGATCAGATAATATTAACTCCATTTGGAAAGATGGTACTTTCTCAAGTTCTAGTCAAAGTTACGAGGAAGTAGATAAAGCATCCGTAGACCATTTGGAACACGTCACACTTTCAAACACTGAATTTACAACGAGAGAGCAAAACTCTCCCGTAAGTTCTGAAGGGCGGAGTGGAGATATGGTGAAGATAGGTTCGGAACAAACCTCGGGACATACATCGGGAGACGACCTGGAAACAACCACCTCCTCCGATATTGAAATAATTCCCAGTCCCAATGGCGATTACGGGAGTGTGTACAGTTTGAGCCGACACAGTCCAGCCAAACTACCAAATAAGTTCAAGCAATCTGGCAACGTTGTAGATTTTGTACTGGGCAAAACAATTGCTAGCAAAATCAGAGGTCATAATCGAGAATTGTCTGAAGCCTCGAGTCAAAGTAACAATAGCGATGATAGTCATTGTTCCGAAACTGAAAGGCTGTTGAAACGGCTATCAGACATGGCCGAGGTTTTGGAATGTAGGGAAGCTAAATTGATAGAAATCAGCCGAAAAAATATTGATCTCGCTGAAAATAATTCAGAGTTGAAAGACCTCATTGAAAATCTGCAGGGTAAACAAGATGTGGGGGATGTCACTTTAATTACGGAGGAGTACACACAAAGAATGTCCAATTTGGAAAAAAAGTTTCAACAGGCTATTAGAGAAAAGGTATTTAAATAATTTTTTGTCACCATCACACAAACATTTTAGATTAATGCAATTTGTTTCCTCATTTCTTGAAAATAAGAGCGATGTAGTATTTTCACTACTACTAATGTTAACTTCTTTCAGGATACACTGCGTAAACAAATGGATACGCATAAGACAGAAGCTGCAACACGCATGACCTCAGGGGAGCTGGAGAATGCCATCGGAGAGAGAGATGAGACAATAAGAGAACTGAGGGAAGAAGGAGAGAAGCTCTCCAAGCAGCAGCTGCACCACTCCACCATCATCAAGAGGCTGCGCACCAAGGAAAAGGAAAATGAGCAAGTCATCAAAACATTAAGGTTAGATGCTTTTCAGCAATACTGAGAAATATGACAAGTTTCTGTATCATTCATAGATCTTAATGTAATCTTGTTTCTGCTCCCAGAGATAAAGTAGCCGAGCAAGCCCAAGAATCAGACAGGATGAAGCGGTCCATAGGAGCTAAGGAAGCTGTGGAATGTGCTCAGATAGAATCTATTTATAAATTGACCACAAATACTAAAAAACTGGATGCGGAATTAGCTGATGTAAGTATTGTTTTTATGGTCATAAGGATATCACCTAACTTATCTGACCATAAACTGTACTTTATGTATTTGGCTATTTTTTTTTTTAGAATTTCAATAATATGAGGCAAGCCCAATCTTAACATTACTAACCCATTAGTTGCTATTCACATACTATTTTGTACGTATTATTCCTAAGTCCTACACATACTTGTACTTTTCAAAAGAATTTAACTGTCACAAAGAGTGCCGCAAACGCTTTATCCTATAAACAATCAGAACAGGGTGAATAGGTTAATATGTAACTTGACTGTGACTGATATATTCTCTTAAACTTTTATCACTTTCAGAATAAGGCCTTATTAGACGATAGCAATCAAAAGTTGGAAACCATGAAGACCTCACTGGAAGCCGCCAAGAAAGAGCTCTACGAGTTGAACAAGAACAGTGGAGACTTAGCTAAGAGGCAAGAAGCGCTGGTCAGTGTTGAGAAGGAAAAAGCTACCATGGAAGCTGAAAATGAACAACTTGCACATCAATTAGAAGAGCTTCGCATTAAACTAAGACAAGGTAAAATCAAATTTAATTCAATATTTATTGATGTAATAGAAGTTCAACGACCTCCGTGGTAGACTAGTAAGTTTCTTGGCCAAGGACACGAAGGTCGCAGATTCTAAATTTTATTTTTAAATTTGGGGGTCAAGTGCAGTAACTCCGGGAGGTGAAAAATTAGAAATCTCGTTTTTTTTTGTTTACAAAAAGATAAAAGTATATTTTTTCATGTAAAAAGTTTTTTTTCCATGCGCACAATCAAACATTTTTACCTGAAATTAACAAAAAACGGCGCTATACATATTATCCAAATATTATTATTATTATCTCAAAACTTTATAATTTACAAAAAAAAAAATTTCACTTGTACTATTGTGTAGAATCACCTTCCGAAGTTACTGCACTTTACCCTCGGACACCTTGCATACTATATTTGCCCCACATTTCAGAGTCATAGATACTCTCAGTAACCCCTTGGCCATTCGGAATTGAAACATTGCTTGACATGGCATCAACCTTGTTTAGTGATCAGATCTGCATGGCCAGGTACTTCCCAACCTTTCTCTTTCTCATCTCCACTACCCACTTCCTTGAGTCTCACAACATATCCTAAATTGGAAATGCTATAGTCCCTCTGGCTCCGAGCAGTTAGAACTCAGATAATCGAGTGAAAAAAAAAAGAAGGTATTGGTCTTATCTCTGCTGTGTCTAAATTTACAAGCTCTTGCTGATTTGTGTTGCTTAGTCAGTTACTTTACTATAGTTTAATTACTTTTTATCATAGATATGCATTAAGAATGTATTTTTATATTGTTATTGCACCAGCAAAAAGTCTGTTAAAAAGTATTATTTATAAAAGTAGACAAAATTTTACGATTTATCGTAAAAGGTTTTGTACCATTAATTTTTTTACGAATTTTTCAAATATCACGACGATGTAATCATGAAGCATGAATTGTTAAATAGGTCAGCAATTGAATAAGACTTTTGTTTATCAAATTAAGAATTTTAAAGATATCTCTGTTATCTAACATTTCCATGTAGATGCAGTAGATGGGTCAGTGCCTTATAAACAAATATAATCATTGCATCTAAGATAATATAGTCATCCTTTAGTGCTACCTTATTAAATTAATTTGTCTTAAAAATTACATCACATACCGCCTAGAAAATGCCTCCACTCCTGCCGGTCTCCTGCTGTCTCCCTCCAGCTCCTTACGCCTAAGGATACGGTGTTCGTGTAGATTCAGGTCTCCCAACATTCCTTTATCCTGAGGTTTATCATAAGAGAAACCTCATTGTTGGTTGCATATCTTGCATCCACGCTACCTGTCCTACTCAGCCGGGCTATCCCAGTTTTATAAATATATTTTTATTTATATCCCATCAAATAATTGATGTAGCTCCTGATTGTACCTTGTTTGCCAAAACTTTCTCTCTTTCACCATTTTCTTTCATGATCCCAAAGATTTGTATAATAGTGTTACTTTTTTGTAGACGAACAGCGCTGGATGAATCGTGAGTCATCACTCCGCAGCTAAGTGAGTCGTCAGATGGCCCGCGCCGAAGAGGCGGAGTCCGCCCTGCAGGGCTGCGCCGGAACAGAGAGTGGGGAGGGGGGCACAGGGCAGGATGGAGGGGCACTACTGGCACAGCTGGCGGCCCTGCAGGACTCCTGCCTGGACAGGGACCGCAGGGCGCAGGCCAGGGAGAGACAGCTGCAGCAGGTGGCAGGTAACGCCATTGCAACTTTTCTGGGTTCATTGAATGTTACTGGATGGATTCATATGTCAGTTGGTCTGGGCTAACTCAGTCACTGAATTGCCAATATCGAAGTTCCAGTCATCTATTTCAATATTACTTTGGTACGGTAAAAATTCATTGGAATTTTAATGTGAATTATGATAGTGAACTGATCCAGAATATAAAGGCTCATATTCAAGTAATTTAACTCTTACAATCATCAACATACAGTGTGCAGTTTTATTGAAATCAATGACAATTACTCATAAATAGTTGAATTGAAAGTTAATGATTTTATAGGTATTTCAATTGATTTTTATCACTCTAAAACATTGGCCTGACTTTACGCATTCGGAGCGAAGTGATGATTTTTTTAATAATTATTTTTATAGTGAATACCGCACAAGAGTCCCAACTGCTCCCAAACGTCTGGAGTCAGTGAGACTATGGCATCCCCAATCGGGGTATGCTGTGAGGCTGAAAATAGTGGGGAGGGGAAGGAAATAAGGAAGGGGAAGGTTAGGAAGTACCTGGCTATTCAGATCTGGTCACCAAACACGGCTAAAGCCATTTCAAGCAACGTTTCAATTCTGAATGATGGTCTTTCACCAGGGCGATACTTTACCACTCTGGGAAGTTGTGGAACCCTTCCGTTACATTGGAAAATTTGACTCTATTTCTACAGTCCCCCTATTGCGGATTCCAGAATGATTTATGTAGTAATATGTCATGGAAAGCAATGTGTCCATACCATGGTGTACCAGTCACATATTTTGTAAAATCCCGGATAATATTTAAATTAATTATTTTTTCCAGCCGAATCGCAAGCCAAACTCTCCAAGTCATTGGAGGCTCACCAGCTTATGAAAGAGGAGTGCCAGTCGCTCCGGGCCAAGCTGTCTACTCAGGAGTACAACCTGATGCACGCCACCCAGAAGCTGGACAGTGAACTAGCCTCCTGTGAGGAACACATGGCACAACTAAAGATTGCTTTGGATAGTAATGAAAGGTATATATTTCCATATAATCATTAAACATTCAATACTATTGACGCATACAATTGAGTGAAAAGTTAATTAATTAAAATTATTATTTCTTTTGTATTTTTCCATGTGTAAAATTAAAAAAAGATAATCTTAGAAAATTTAACATTACTTGCTATATAATTTTTTTGCAGACTGAAAAAAGAGTATGAGAATTATAAGAAAGAAGCTGTGCACACTTCCAACCAGCTGCATGAAAGACTGAGAAATATGGAGCAACACCTGAGCGTGGAAAAGGCGGCGTGTGATGCAGAAAAACGTAGGAATACTATTTTACAGGTAAGCTGTTCTAAATATTTTTACAATGTACATTGATAAACATAGGTACGTTTAGAACAGGCATGGGAAAAACGGTTATTGGTGTGACTGGGATTTGAAATCAGACCAATCCGCTATGTCTGGGCATATTCTCTAAACACTGAGCTATATCTTCAACCTTCAGATCTACCGTGTTTCTCGAAAATTTAGGCGTATTACTACATATTTTCGAAAAGTTATTATTTATTTTTTCAACTAAGAATTTTGTCTTAATGTGAGACTTAAGACAGAATCCACAATAACGTTTTAAATATGTACATTTTCAATCAAAATTTTTTGTTCCAGGAGCAATTGAGAGAAGCATCTCACATAGCTGGTGAGCATGGAGAATCTAGTCTACTCCTGGCTCGTCTGATGGGTGGAGGACCCAGTGGAGCCTCCGAGGTGCCCCAGCAGGTGCCCTATTCGGTCCCCGATAGAGCGGAGGCCCCCTCACCTCACGGGAGCATCGGGAGGGACTCGCTGGCTTCAGAATCACTGGCTAGCGGAATGTGGCTGGTAGATCTTACGTTTTTTTATTTGTATATAAACTGTGTAGGTTTATCAAACTTTTTGGTAGCCAAACGAGGCACTAAGGAGTAAATGAGGCGGCCAAAAGAACTGAATTTTTTGTTGTTGCTCTAATAACTTTGTTAACTCGTCTTCTAACTAAATTACGCTTTTTTATGTATGTATGTAAAATACTAACTGTTAGGTATGAGATCCCTGATGCGTATGTGTATAAAACTATGTAAGACCGTATTACAAAAGTGCAAGTCTGGAAAGAATGCAAGGCTAATGTAGAGCTGATGAACGAAGAAAGAAGCGTAAGGAGAATATATGATGCGAAAGTGAATGGTAGAAGAAGTCCGAGATGCCTCAGAAAGACATGGCATGATCAAGTGAATCATATGCTTAAGTCAGTTCATGTCAAAAGTCAGAATAACAGAATAGTAAGTATATATAAGACAATGTGAAAATGCACAATTCAATATAATTTCAGTACTTATGGCAGTTTTCATTTGTAACATCAAGAGACAGGTGCCATTTTTAATCAAATTTTTCACTGCAATTCAAAATGTCCATTTATAAATACTTGCACATTGCATTAGTGTAATAAATATAAATATCGAAAATTTACTTAGTTTTGTCTCTATTTATCAAGATAAAATTTTTATTATCCCTCACATATGCATTGAGCTCATTTTTTTACAAAGACAAAACTAGAAAGTCTGATTATTATTTGATATTTTTTACAATAAGACTTTTTTTAAATGTCAATTATTTCTGAAATGTTTCAAAATAATAATTAATCTCAACCCTCGGTATGTACTTAGCTCGACTTTGAGTTCTAATAAAAGTCTCCATAGTTAGCATAGGTTAAATCTGAATCTTGAAAAACATATTTCTTACTTGACAACTGTAAGAAATGGCTTAATATAAACGTAATTCTCTAATAATCCAGGATGAAGCGGATGCCATGGGCGGTGTGGCCATGAACACGTGCGGCGACACGGGCCTGGTGGCCATGGAGCAGCTGCAGGCCACTCTGCAGCGGCGTGAGGGCGAGCTGAAGGCAGCCCGGCGCGCCACGCGAGCCTCCCACGCCCAGCGTGCTGCCCTCGCCCGGGAACTGGCGGCGCACGCGGCCGAACTCGACACTATGCAGGTCAGTCCTAGCAACAATATATTTCTAATCTAAAGTATCCCTTCCCTAAAGGAGCAGGACTCCTACTCAATATAGACAGGAACTCACCGGGGAGTTAGTAGGGCTATCAACAGGATACTGCCACCCCAGAAGATACATGCCGTTGTTGGGAGTGAAAAGCACCAATTTCTGTGGGAAATTCGAATGGTGCCAATATCCCATCCTAATGGGTAGGTACCAGGGCAGCTATGTTGTGGAACCAGGAGAGATCGCAAAATACTTGTATCAATCATGGTGAAAGTGACAGAACTACTGTCCAGGGAATAAGGTGAAACATGCCATATAGCACAATGGGCCTATGGCTCCGAATCAACTACATATAATAAAATTTTGTATGTACAATTCGTCAATTTTTATTGCTCTCAATCTTTAAGTGTTTATTTTGTAATTCCAGAGTCTTCAACATCAATACGATGCCCTCCTGCAAATGTACGGGGAGAAAGAAGAGCAGATGGAAGAGTTGCGCCTGGACCTGCAGGACGTGAAGGACATGTACAAGATGCAGCTGGACGAAATACTGACGTTGAAGAGACAGGCGGCCCAAACAAATAATAAATGAAATTCAAAGTAAAAGTGGGCCGAAGTTATTTGTACAGTGCTGCTAAGGCGTTGTGATAAGTGCTGAAGCATCTTGAAAAGTAGAGTCATTGTCTGTTGTGAATACTGCTGCCAAAAATATAACACAAGTTGGGAATTATGTTGATTGTTGAAGAGTGATTTAGATCAGAGGTTGTCTTTTCATTTGATAGCAGTATTCATAATCAGCAAGTATTAAATAATGTTTAAAGATTTAATGATACTATCTTTACATATTTTACTTACGTGTATCATCATACATAGATAGAAGAAACTGATCAGAGATAACATCACAAGGTTATCCTGCTTGATACATCTAACTTCCTTCACACCTTGATTGGCTGGTTTTTGTAGCACCATTTTTGTGACAGAAAATCACCTCAAGGGCGCTTCACATTTTATACCTTGAATATCTGTTTCACATCATGCCGTGTGTTCTCAAAACATACTTGAAATACTACACATCCACCTATTTATCTAATCATTATTGCTATGAAAAACCCAAGATACCAACAAGTATCATATAAAAGTGTAGAAAGCGCTACTTTCTCTTTTCAATAGAATCCAAAAAATAGGCCGCTAATAGGTCTATCGCTTCATTACTACTATTAATAGATTTTCAAAATTAGCAAGTTTAAATAAATATTTTATAATATTCCTTTAGCCTTGTGGATATTATTTATTTGGATACACATTATTATTGTTTTCTGTTAAATGATTAATTAAAAAGTATGGCTGATGGTCAATGACTGTTTGTTTGTGATATTCATATTTCATTCAAATTCAGAAATTTGTATGTCTGTGTACCTTGTTTGTATTTTTCTACGCAATGCTATCTACTTATTTCGATGGTGCCAAGTAAAAGTCAGGTGTCAACCAAACAAAATTATTGATATAGAAAAACATTTTTTGTTTGTTTGAAACACAATGTTTATATTATCATCTCCACTAGCAACACTGCATTATTTTTGTTCAAAACATTTAGAATTTAATGATATCCAAAATGGATCTTTGTCAATCAATGATTCATAATTATATATTTCATGTCTGAAAAGAAAGGTCAAAGAAAGAAAGGTCCCATTGCTATCAATTTATTTCGTCGCTTCATTTTATTGTAATGAACTATTTTATGTATTTTACTATTTAATATAATGTACATACATATTATACTGTAGGGATTCCTAGATTATTAATTCAAAAAACTATCTCTTTGTGATTTTATTTAGCCCAGGTTAAAACTCAATTCCTACGTTAAAATTCTAATATTAATAAAATTAAGGGGCAGCCTTCCCCTTGTTTCCACTTATTAAAATAATTATTTCAAGCATTCTTCTATATTTTATATAATATTATCCTCAAGTAACACTTACATTTACTTTTTCTAACCAAAAACAATGCTCCGAGTAGGTCGAAACAAATGATACAATGGGTAAAGGAATCAATCTTAAAAAAAAAACGTTTAGTCCCTCTATTGCACCAAAATAATTAACAAAAACGGTTTTTTAGTGCATTTATTACGTAATTAAACGCATATTTAATTT
Organism: Drusus annulatus; assembly: GCA_022651775.1. NCBI lineage: Eukaryota > Metazoa > Arthropoda > Insecta > Trichoptera > Limnephilidae > Drusus > Drusus annulatus. The sequence goes on from JAGWCC010000132.1 coordinate 1,084,211, forward strand.
ATTACAAATATAATTAATGAATGTGAAAATATAACATTTTCAAGTATGTCATCTCTGAGAGTGGTTGTGAACTTATGAAACGTTGCAGGTTTAGTCTCACAAAAAAAAAAGGGACATAGTGAGTAAATCGTGAAGTAGCGTAGTCGGAATAAAATTTCAGACTTACCTACTTTTACATATGAGCAATTTTTCCCATGTATCGTATCAGGTAATATGTCTTTGCCGACATTAGCGCCCCACATGGCAGTCGAACGGAATTAAGTGTTAAGCCTATTAATACTATCAGATATTGTACACAAGACATAACTCTAACTACTAGTTCTCCCTTCATACTACATTTGTCTACTGTTTGGTAGGTACAATTAAAGAAATGGAACACATTCAAATATTATGTATGAAGAACTTTACAAGTACTAACTCCAATTTTGTTACACTGTATTATTTTCCAGTTTTTTAATTCTTCCACAAGATCAATTAAATGGATTATTTTATCAAGAACGTTACTTGTTAAGGGGAACATGATTATTATTATTTTTTCCAAACTGAATTACCATTTTTGCTTTTTCCACAATCTTCTAAAACTAAATATTAAGTATTAGTCAAAACCGCTTGCCTAAAACTGAAGCATGTCTGGTTTTGATAAAATTTGTAGTTGATTAAACTTTTATACAACTAAATAGTAATGTAAATCCTACCAAATGGGTGCTTTAACCAAATTGTGTGACAGTACATAGTTTGGGTTTGCAAAATTTTATTGTTTTTTGTGATTGAGTATTTCATTTTTATTATCATACATTTTTTGAATTTATAGTCATATGAAATAAATTATATAGTTTATCATATTTGGAATACATATTGTTATATAATTTTATTTATCTTGTAAATTGTTATTATTCAAATTAGTGTTTACATACATATTTATGTATCATCATTATATTATGAAAGGAAATATTTTTGTTTGTTTTATTTAAAAAAACCTTTTTCCTTTGTTCAAAATTTTGCAGAAAAATCATTAATTTTTTCTAAAACATTTGCATTTCCGAATTGTCAAAATATACTCTCCCTTTCGACGTTATGCCGACGTTGTGCCGAAGGGATCAATGACGCAAGTTCCTTGGAGCATCTTCGATTGAAATACCTGTAGAACAAGGACAGCATTCCCACCCGACGTCTGTGCTCCAAAGTTTGCAATCCGTTTGTTAAGATAGGAGAATCTATCAAACGGACCACCCGTTTCTGCACAGAGTCAAAGATTTTTTTCAGGTATTTAGGGGCTCCAGACCAGAGGTGGCTGCCAAATTCAACAGTGGGGCGTACTTGCGATTTGTACAGAATCAGCAGTTGTGTACTATCGAAGTATCGGCGGGCCCTGTACAACACGCCCAACTTCTGAGAGGCTAACTTTACTCTGGCTTCGATGGAGCCCCGGTGCCTTAACTGGTCACTTAAGGTTACACCAAGCATTTCAATGGAAGGTTTGTTGAGAAGATTACTTCCGTTGAAGGAGGCTAAATTGTCATTTGGATCCCTTTTAGTCGATTAGAAATCAGACGATTGGGTCTTTGAAACATTAAACTCGACGAGATTATTCTTACCCCAAGAGGAGATCCTCTCGAGGTAATCGTCCATTCTCTGTTTCAAAGCCCTCCAAACCGTTGTTGTTTTTGTGCCCTTTGGGGGCTTGTCAAACAAAAAACTATCATGAACTGTACTGTCATCCGCGTAACAATGTATTGGTGCACATGACAAAAGGTCATTCTGAATTTGTCGTACAGTACAGGATTTGGTTAGAATTTGTATATTTAAAGGTGATTCGTCGATAAACAGATTATGTTGAGATTCTTCTAATGAATTTAAGGATATGAGAGTCTGAAAAGGTAAGTTTTCAGTTTGGACCGAAATTCTGTTGGGCTCGTTATACATATTAGTTCTGGAGGGAGTTTATTCCAAGCCTTCGGCCCCGATACTCCGAAAGCGCGATCTCCAAGCTTAGTATTTGGATTGCGTTTGGGTTCTATCAGCCTTCCGATAGCCGATGACGTTAGTGATCTAAGAGTCGACTACCTTAGAAGAGTGTTTTCTGGAACGCATAGTTTGGTGATGTACAGTGGGGTCATTTCGTTAATGGATTTAAACACCATCCAGCACAACTTGTACTGGATTCTTTCAGTGCACTTGAGCCAGTGAGGGTTCCGAAGGTGCTTCGAAATATACGAATATTTAGATACTCTGGTGATAAGCCATGCTGCAGCATTAAAAACTAATTGCAGTTTATTTGTTCGGTATTTAGGAAGGCAGGCGTAAATACCGTTACAGTAATCGAGCCGTGAGACAACATACGAATTGATCAGTAGTTTAGTTGCTTCTATCGGAAGATTTCTTCTGACAGACTTGAGTTGTCTCAAATGAAAAAAAGCCGGTATCGGTATCCACGTATTTTAATAAAAAATTGTGCAAAATCATTATTAATGGGACAAATAGCGACGAAGTTTGTACATGTAAGTTTTATTGTGTATCCAAGTTGGTATAATGAAAAACAACGGTTCTTTCTTTGGTAATAAAAAAATATCAAGTCTGGGAATGGAAAAGTAGTATGTATATCTATTCAATGTTTCCCGTTTTCTATCAAACTGCCCCATTTTGTTTACCAAACCACATCAATTTTTTTCCACAGAAAACAATTTTAAAAAGATTTATTTTTTTGCTCTTTTATATTATCCTTCAACAACATAAAAAAATCAAATAATAGAGATGTTCAATCTTCCTGTCCGGTGACTTGGTAGTACTTACTTCTAATAAGTTCATTTTAAAATGACTTTGGTTGAGAAGAGGTTAAAAGAACTAATGCATAGAGGATTTTGCAGGTTATAATAATATTTGTATTCGAATGCAAAATATTTATTTGAATAAAATAAAAATAGACATAGACACAAGTAAAGTGAGTAAAATCTGAAAAAAAATAATAAAATACAGCTAGTGAGCAAAAGAAGCTTTGCATTTTGTCATATTACTATTTATTTATATTAGTACTACTCTAGCTTCACCGTTATTACTAAATGTGACATTTAGGTAAAATAAAGTAAGGTTAAAAAAAAAATCTACACGGAAAAGCAACACTGTCAGAAAACTTATCCGAATTTACAAAAAAAAAGTCACTCGACGATAATAAAATCACAGAGCCAGATTGACATACAATTTTTTCTTTACTAAATGTTATAAAAAAAGTATCTTCGTAGGTAAGTTGAGTCTAGCAGTGTTGGTTTCCTGTGATATTTTGGAAATTATACAGATTCGGGGCTATTCATTCAAACAATTCCATCCAATAAATTAATTGGGTAACGAAAAATTGAATTTAAGTACATATCAATTTTTGACAAAAATGGAAATTCAATGTATGTAATTTATTTGGTGGAATCTGAATTTTTTTATCATAGCTCGTTGTTTTGGCAAAATTTAGTTAGATGAAAATGATAATTTATTTATTTTGGTTTTTGTTGGGTAAAAAACAATTAAAAAGTCTTTTAGATTTGTAATAGAACAAGATTATTTGAACATTGACATCAATTTGTACAAGCTTAGTTAAAAAAATTGTATGAGAAGTACCTTTAGTCACATTAACCTAATTGTATTTTTATTTTCAACATATGGAAAAAACATTAATCTTTAATTTCTTATGCTAGGATTATTAGACTACTCGAAATGATTTTCTAAAGTTGTTTGAGCGTGATTTGTCTTTACACAATGTGTCACAAATCCGAACTTTAATATCACATTGTGAAACAGTCAGTCAACATGTTACAAGAAGAAAAAAAATGCATTGAAACTGTTTTTAAACCATTTAAATTATTTTATATTAAAGTTTAGAGAAAGTAAATTTGCAACCATTGTGTAATCAATTCACGATAGTTATGCTAAAAGATTCTCGTAATTTTGTATTACACTGTGTTGTTAGAACGGTTACGGGTTTCCAACAAGAGGAAATTTACAACATACTTTGATATTTTTCTATTTTTATTGTATTTTCGTAAGGCTGAATAAGTGTATTTCTAAATAAAATAAAAAATGATATGAGGTTTTCCTGTAAATAAATACAGTAACGTAATTTTGAAAATATTTATTGCTACGGCACGCACCAATTTCAAATATTTATTACTTGGCTTGTGCCGAATTTTAAGCAATGCATAACTTCTCTTCTGATCGGTCATTTTGTTGATAAGCAAATATGGTACATCCAAATATGCTACCAACGGGTTAAAAGTATAAAAAAACCCATGAAAAGATAATGTTGGATTGCTTACCTGATAGGCAACTCCGGCACACCAGAGGTTAAGCAAAAACATAAATATTTTCATATTTAAAATGAGTGAAAAAAAAAACTAAAAACTATGTACCTAATAAATTGTGTATGCTGAGTTGCTATTTTCGACTGCGATATGTTAAATTAAATTCAAAATATTTTTCTGTATTTGGCACATTTAATATTTCAGTGAGTACAGTACAAAAATTTTATTTTCTAAGTGCATAACATTTAAGAATTTTTTGTAAATGAATAATGAAGCGAGCAACCCAGTGACAGTTTTTGTTTATAAGAATACTATTATAATAAATTTAAAAGCAATTAATAAAGAAAAATAAAGTTTCATTAAATCTACATTTTTTTATGTTGCCACCATGATTTTTATGCAACCGTTTGAATTATGTTGATTAAATAACTGTTTAAAATGACACTGAAAAAAACTATTGGCATAAAAATCCTGTAATTTAAATAAACAGTAAGTACCGAAAATAAAAGGTTTTTATGGTTTTTGACACAAATTGAACATATTTATAAAAGTCTAATAACACCAAAGTTATAAAACTCCATGAAATAGATCTAGAGATGTTCAAATAGTATAGTCTCAATGAAGTCATTTTCAAATAGTCTAGTTTCAATGAAGTCATTGTTAAATAGTCTAGTTTCAATGAAGTCATTGTTAAATAGTCTAGTTTCAATGAAGTCATTGTTAAATAGTCTAGTCTCAATGAAGTCATTTTCAAATAGTCTAGTTTCAATGAAGTAATTGTCAAAAGAATGTAATGTATTAACTACTTATCCTCTACATCGGAACTATTTTAAAACATTCATGTGTTATATTAAATGGGAATCATTTAACTAAACAACTAACTTATGTCAAAACATTTGACACAGAATGAAAGTTGGTTGCGTTTATTTTTCTGATGCTGGTTGATTAGTATAGCCACCTGACCGTCAAGAATTATTCTGCTGACAACGGCAATAATAATTCAGTGTTGAATATTACATCTTTGATGAGTATATTATTCTGTACGATTCAGATCTCAGGGGCAAACGTAGGCTCCACAAGCGAAAGATCTGCGAAGTTTGCTTTCGAAACGAACTTGGTTTTTTTTTATGCTCTCGCATTCACTCGCTCTGCGAAAGAACTGACTGCAGATGATCTCAGTTGAGCTGATTGCAGTTGACCTCAGAAGAGTTGACTGCGGGTGACCTGACTGCGGGTGACCTGGTACCTGGTGCCTGGTCTGCGCCCGACCTGTCACACCTGGCCGCTGGGGCCGTCTGTCCGTCACACTTGCTTGGCCCCCCTAGAGCAGGGGGCGAGGGGAGGTGGGGAGCGGGTGCCGCCGCCCTGAGCGCTCACACCCACGGAGTCCAGCCCTCGTACAGCAAGCATAGATTGTCCAGAGACATTGCCTCGTTCATTATGTATTCCACCTGCAAACAAACAAACCACACACATTCATTTCAACTTCACTTTTGGAATTCATTTAATGGAAAGGAAATTGAAAGTATTGCTGCAACAGATACTCTTTATCCATTTCAAAACGACGATTACTTTAATAATTAACATTTCAATTCTGTAAATAACTTATTAAAATTAATTCCGAAAACTTCAGAGACTGCTAAAATTATCAAAGCAAAAATTCACAAAAGAGGAGGAGTCTGTAGAAAGAAAAGTTAAACTTACGAAAAATCGAGTTTAACTTTTCCGTAACTGAAAGTAAAAATCGAATGTACGATCCAAAGAGGAGTGACGTAGTTTTCATGACATAATCTTAGGTAATTGGAGAGAAGTATACTAATAATATTTCAGTAATCTTTATCTTAAATATGGCACAAAACTCTCGGTCGGGGTAACATTAGAACCCCCATTGGGAAAGGGAGTGTTAAAAGCATACCGGGGCTGGTTTTCCATAGAAAGGAAGAGAGCAGAGATAGCCTCCAATAAATGGTTGAATACAAAGTTTAAGGAGAAGAAGTAGTGTATAATGTAAGAAGTTGTAGAGACCTGTTCCTGGTTAGAATGCTTCCTGGCAGGGTCGGGGTCCCTTCCCTCCAGCTTGAGGCGCACCCTCTTCCACACGGACGCAGCGTAAGCATTCTGCTGCTGAATCACTCGGCCTAGAAACAAAAAAATACAATACATTAATTGTTAATTGAAAAAAATTGACTGTAGCGAACAACTCTAGTTGTGATGTCAGTGTCACCATGTCTAACCACGCTACACTGCCGGGGTCGCTCTTGTAAAACGCATGCATATATGTCACAGTGCCAAGGGAGATTGCAACCTGGTTTGCAATCTTCATACCCGGCCTATCTGCCGTTTCAACAACAGTTTTAAACATTTGATTTGGTGTGGAATCCTGGCCATTTCTATTGTGTGTGTAATTTTTAAAAGATTTAAAATTTCCTTACTCTTTGGTGGTGTTGTTTGTCTGGCCGGACTGCTCCAGTTCCCAGCTACCTGGCGAACCAGAGTTCCTCGGCGCTTTATCACTGAGCCATCCTCGCTCCACCCGTTTTCAAAGCTAAAAGGATGGGAATTATAATTATTATTTACAAATATACAGGTCATTTGCTCTGAAGCCAAGTGTTTGGGAGTATTTTGCCATACAATAATATTATGCTCAATGAAGTTTTAGGAAAAGTTGCATTTTCAAATAATTAGGATGTTACAGCAAAATAATGAAATTTGATAAAAAAACTATGTGTGACATATTACAGACTTCTTTTACCTACTGTAGTTGCCCCAATATCTTTTTTAGCTTAGTTTTGGGTTTACTGATAAGCGGTGATAAGTTAAATAAGTCAAGCTTGTAGGCCCCGGTTTAAAATAGGGCCCAGCTATGGAGGGCCAGCTTACAGGTTAGACTGCGACCAAAAACTTAGGCTCCTTCTATAAGTCTAACTTGTAGGCCAACGTGAAGGCAAATGGTAAGGTCTTCACTAACAATGTATTTTGTGTAACCTTATATGTATTAATTAAGGTTTTGCTGTTCTATGTATAAAGACAGTCCTGACTATAGCTGTCAATCAATCCCAAACTAAAACAGTTTGTAATGAAATTAGTTTACCTAATGAGATCACTATAGATGTCCGTTGTATCCTGCTCCAGCTTGGAAGATAGCACAATGGCCACTGAAATCTCATCCTCCGTCAGGAAGTCAGCACACAGGCTGTCAATCAGCTTGGTCATGTCACCCATATACGTCTCGTGCCTGTTGAGGTAGTCCTCCACCTTTGCCCCAACTGCCTCCTGGTTCTTAGATATGGATTTGAGCAGGCCCTTGGCGTCGAAGATGAGCCTCTCGTGAATGCTGCGGAAGTTGGCTAGCTTGTTTGCAGAGGTTTTGAGTGTATCTTCGGAAGCGGCGAGATTGTTCTTGAGATCACCGATGTGCTTCTGCAGTTGGCATATCATGTCTGTCAGTAAGGCAGAAACATTGTTTACCTGCAAAGATAAATCATATATTATTAATTTTTCATTTAGAAAAAACAGGAATGTTTACACTGGAGTTGCAGTTTAACGATTTTGCTAGGGAGTTGAAATTAAAAAATGATATTTAAAAATAATAACTTGTCTCAATTACTTTCAAAAATCGATATAATTATTGGTGCAGCAGCCGGATCTTTCGACGCTCAATATGAAAAGCACTTATCTTTCTCGTAAAATAAATACACCAAAAAAACACACCCAAAAAGCATCAATCCCATTTTCCGGCGTCAGCAGTTGCAATAGCGCTTCGTGCAGAGGTGCGGGCGCAGGGGCAGCCCTCGCCAGCAGGGCCAGCGCGTGGCGCCTCTTGTTGGCTAGCATGGGCAGTCCCCGGCCTCCCGTCAACTCCGCCGCACCCCCTAGCGCCCCGCTAGTGACCCCCACGGCCTGTGCCAGGGCTCGCTCTACGCCCAACCGGTCCTCGCGTATGTTGACGGCGCATTCGAATGCGGCCATCACTTCCATCAAGGCGGGATTGGCGCCTGTCGCCCATTTTAACCTGAAAAGATAAATAAATTAATTTTTCAAAATAATCATTTTATCAAAATAAACCTATAAACCCTCAAACTCAGCCTGCGGGAAGTGAATATAGTCAATGTGACAGTCGGGCCTGAGACGCAGGAACGGACTTAAGTTATTTCTAGGTTTGAGTTCTCGCTGTATTGTGTAGAAGCATGTTACAGAACCAAAATTCATTTGTGAAAATTTCCCATTCTTATCTCTAAAGACACATATGTATATCCATTGAATTTTGTAAAAAATACAAAAAAGTAACAGTGACGGAAATGCATTGTACTTGGCCAATATTTATTATATATGTACCTTTGTTCTGCGCTAGCTACAAGAGCCCTATGCTTCTCCAGGGCTGCTGCAATCCTAGGCTGCAATGCGGCTAGCTGTTGCGCCGCTCGCCTCAGTTCGGCGGCCGGGGGCACAGGGGGCAGCATGGCCCCCCGAGAGGGAGGTTGGGGGACCCCAGTGTTATTAGGGCGCCCCTCAGCTCGCAGCCAGCCGTGGGCCGTGGTTTGTAGACGCAGACGGGCTGCACTGGCGGCTAGTGTGTCGATGGTGCGTTCCAGCATGCGCATTGCCTCACTGCAAAAGATAAGACAGTTTAGAATGGTAAGAAATTTATTATAATACTGATATTTTTATGAATTGAAGATGCTTGTAATAAATTTAAATATTTAATAATAAAAAAAATGCCATAACATTTTTTAATTATTTTTTTTATTAAAAATGATAATATAGTACAATAAAATACATTTATTGGCATCTCCTTTAAGAAGAAGCTTAACAAAATAAAACATAATTAATATGTTTTGATCTCGATTTGATGTTGCGTGGACCCACTTTCTGAAAACAGAACTTTTTGGTATCCCAAAGATTTCCTCCGAGATTGAGTTCCAAAAAACTTGACAGTCCTGTTCAAAATGGGACATATGGCCATGTTAGATATAACTGAAAAACGTTAGTCTTTTAATCTGTTTAACAATTTTAATACTAGAGGATGAATTGCTGGAAAGCAATGGTATGGTCCTACCAATGAGAACTCCATTGTAACCTCTCTTTTTATTACTGCGTCTTTTATAAGAAGGAGGGAGAGGTTATGCTATATTTATATAGGTTTTTCATTAGAATTAAGTGTATTTGTCTGTAACACTCATAAAGGGTGCTTTTATTACCGTCTCCTGAAGACAGCCTCCAAGTTGGCGTTGAGAGCATTGGCTTGCTGTAGGTTAGATGCACTCACAACTCCTGCCTTTATAGCGTTGCCGATGCAAATTTCACTAAGTTCTTCCAAGGGCACTTTCCAAGACACTCCTGGAAAATAAAATTACAAACTGATGATATTGTTGGAAGCACAGAAGCAATTATAAATAAGAAGGACGTATAGTTTTTATTTTTATTGGCATTCATTATTGGAAGCTGAAGGAAAGGTGAAGGTAGAAAATGTTATTTTGGTAAATGTTTTATGTGCATCATTATGTTAACAAGTGAATAAAATGAATGGTGAACAAACCTATGTCTCTCTGCTCTATCTCCATGTTCACACTCAGCCCGAGTCGCTGCATAAGCAAGCAAATGGTAACACCCACACACTGCGATTGCACGCCTAGGAATTGTCTACCGATGTAGTCTGCTATGAATCTAAAAATTAAATAATACATCCAAATAAATTCTATTATCAACCCAAGTTTAGACTTTGGTTAAAAAAATTGTATTATATCTAGTAACAGTATAACTTTGGTAGAATGCTCCGTGGTCAAGCGGTTAAGATTCCTAACTACGAATCAAAAGGTCACTGGTTTAAATTCTGGCAAGTGCAAACAAATTTTATTTCATTAATGTGTTCTTTAACATTTAATTAATATAAAAAAAGCATACAGTATATTTACGGAACATTTGGAGTGTAGATACTCTTAGTATCGCCCTGGTCCACCATTCAGAATAGAAACGTTGCTTGAAACAGCTTTAGTATTTTTGGTGACCAGATCTAAATAGCCAGGTACTTTCCAATTTTCCTCTTCCCCATCTACTTTCCCCTCTCACTCCCTTCAGTCTCACAACATACCCCGATTGGGGATGTCATAGTCCCACTGGCTCTAGACAGTTATGAGCAGTTGGAACTCTTGTTCTGTATTCACTTAAAAAATGTAATACTTGGATAAAGCTAGATTTTAAAACCACCTTAAAATATTGAAAAATAATTTGACTTCTTGATTCGTCGCCTCATTACTGAGGATCTTGAGCTCCATCGCCCCACTCCAATTGCTCAGATGAACTAATTTTACTAGTGAAAAAATGTTTTCCAAATATGTACCTTTTAATAGGTTTATACAGGCGGTCATCATCATGTATGGTTGGAGCACCAACACCTTTGAAAGCGCAGGACATCTGCACGCAAAGGCTGAAGAATTCCGTCAGGGCCTGGATGCGTTTTATGAAAAAGATGTCCTCCAGAACAGAACGGAGCAGCTCGTTGTTTAATGGCGCCTAAAAAAACCGAAATACAATTAAAATCAGAAAAAATGATTACACAACAGAGAAATATTCAGCTTCCCAAACGAGTTACTTTAAATAAGCTGATCTTTCATAGTTAATTTAAATATCATTGTGATTATGAAAGCATAGAAAAGTTTGCACATATTATGGAAAAAATACCAAAATACTCATAAACAGCAAAACTAAAGGGAGTGGGAGAAGAGAAAAGGGGTGAAGAAAAAGAAAAACTAAACCATAAGATTCCACCTCGAGATTACAGAATATCACTAGAAACAAAAAAAAACAGCAAAGATGTAGACTTACAGCAAGATCTTTAGCTTCTCCAATCTGGTCGATCTTCCTCCAGACATGTGGCAGGTGCAGAGCGGCAAGGGCATCCAACACAGCGGAGCCACGCCCCACCAGCGGTTTGAACAGCCCGTCGGATCCCATCAGCAGCATCCGGCCTGCCGAGGGTACGGAGGTGGGCGGGTCGGAGCATCCTACCAGGTTCTCATACCGCTGCCGGAGGTCTGCCGCTATAATCTGGGCATTTGCTGCAGGAGACTGGAATCAACAAATAAACAAATAGATTCGCTAATTCGGAAGAGGAAATATAATATCTACACATTTTATAATACACACCTCCATCTCCATGATGATGTATCTCAAGTGCATTTCCAGTTGTGTAAGAAGATCACTCAGCGGGCAGGCCGTGCCTAATACAACAGTATTCAACTCGTTGATCATCAGTAATACGGACGGTTCCTCTGACTGAATCTTCTTCACAGCTTCCGGCAAAATGATCATCTGGAAGTTATAACTCAACTCTTGAAGGTCTACGAATATGGACTTAGTTGCTTTCAGGCAGTCTAGTGCAAGAGGTATTCTGTCATCATTCTTGGTAGAAGCGTTGTGGTGCAAGGGTATAAACGCTATGAATTCTGTTATCAGCGATGAAATTATGCTCATGTCATCAAAGAACCACTCTCCATCTCGAGATGTCAAGTCAACCAGGCAATCTCCAGCGCTCAGGGCACCGGATTCTAGCATCAAGTAACGCTTGTTCAGGGCGCATAGTGCTGTTATGGTAACACATTCCATGGCTTTATCCGCCCCATTTTCTTGCATAATGAAGCCAGATATTGTGGACTTGGAATCCAACAGGCTGTTTTCGCATCTAGGCAAAGCTTCTTGTCCTCCTTCAACTTGAATACGTTCGTACAACTTCTTCAACTTAGCATTGGCGTCATTGTGGTTCGCCTGTAGTTTATAGGAGAATGTGACGGCTTGCTGCACTGATGGATGGGTCACATTATCTGAATTCAAATAATTCTGAATTTGGTTGATAACTTCGCGACAAACGTCCGGCGAGTCGGTCTCTAAGAGGATTCCCGCCCATTTGCGGTACAGTACGATGCGATGTTTTTCTATGAAGCTTTGCGGATAGTATTGCACGACGGCCGAGTATTGGGTAAGGAGTTCTAAGCAGGATTTGATGAGCATGGTTTGCTGCCTAGCGATCTGTCCAAGTTCCGTTTCTGACTGCTCGCACTGTGCGATCATGCTGCTTTGTCCAGCGTTGAGGAGGAAGTCCCTGATGAGGTCGAATACCAGATGACCATCGTGATCAATTGGGAAGTTCAACTCTTGGATCCACTGCGTCAGTTGGGGACCTTTGATGGTTTCCATAGCTCTAGTGTAGCTTTCAGTTTTGATACCGCAATCTTCGTAAAGGTCGACTAAATTCTTGGCCGATTCGTCCAGGGCATCTCTCATTTGCTTATAGGCAGTGTACCTCTGGGCGGCGGAGAACAGCGGGTGGTCACTGAGATCTGGGCCCAGGGCCTCCAGCTCCTTCACCAGAGCCATCTGCCTGTGGTCGTGCTGCAAGCGGCCCTCCGCCAAAGTAAGAGCGCGAAGGTGTTCTAGCCAATTTGATGCGTTACTTGCAGTTACCGCAATCTGTTTCAAAATCTCTTCCCTGAAACCAAAAATACCTATTTGTAAAATAATCCCAAAAAACTCTAACGAAAACCGTAAATTTGGTATTTTAGACGATTATGTGTGAAGATAAAAATTTTATGGTAGAGGTTAAAGACCGTTGACGCGCACGTTATAGAACTTTCGTAAGTAGAACCTTCCTTTAGTTGAGCTTAAGAATATAACCCGCAGTGTTGGACTAGAGAAGCCTGTCTTGAAACCAATATTTTCTATTAAGATCGGTGATTCTCTAGAGGTCAGAGGTCAGGACCAGCACCGCCTGCATTACGGGCAGAAGAAAACAGTAATTGAAAACGAACGTCAACATTTGGCAATACCTACCATACGAAACTCCAATTGCAGAATGTCAGCATAATAATGACATATTTGGGAAAACTCCAGGTTTACTAGTTTCCGGGAGGAACAATGAACGTTCATTACTTCGGTGAAATAACAAAAAATATTAAGCCATGTTCTTCTTCACGGACCACATGTAAATGAAGAAATATTTTACTTAAAATCGCATTTTAAATTATAGAGATTATTAAAACCCTGTTTGATTATTGAGGTGTTCAATTTTATGCTACATGTGCCGTGATGAAGGACACTGCAAAGCTTTCCGAAACGTTGACTCAAGCAGCATGAGAGACTCAAAAATTAACCAACGTAAAAATATTTTGGAAATTACTAACTTTAAAGTCACCGGTACAAGTACACTCGTGGTTGGTCGGAGCAAATACAAACTGTTGTTAAATCTATAAATATCTTCCCTAATAAAGGAACTTTGTGCCGAAACCGGTTGGGATATTATTATAAAAAAGTGATATATATACACAAAGTTAGTGTTTCATTCAACAATACTATTGACCTCGAGAATATGATTCTCGAAGCCGCTTGGAGTACGTAATTTAATTTATAATAAAGCCTTGTCAATTCCCTAAAATGATTCTAGCATGCTTTAAAATACGATAAAGTTGTCTAAAATTCAAGTCTACACTCCACAGCTGGTCTGGCACGGCTCCATCTAAAATAGTAGACTGAAATATCGTTCTTGAGATTTTATCAACTTTACACCGGTCCGTTTACCAAGTAATCGCGAGGAATGAGGAAAACAAAATGAACCACAAATACAAGGTGTCCGGGGGCAAAGTACAGCAACTTCGGGAGGTGATTCTACATGCTAGTACAAGTCAAAAGATTTTTTTTATACGCTGGTCTCGAGAAAAGACTCAGAAAGAGCATCAACTCTATCGTCCGAGCATCCTTTATCATGAGTAATCAATAAGAAATGGTAGCGATTGTAGAATATCAAGATAAATAATATATGTAATGTTTTGTTTGTTTGATATTTTGACATGTTTTGTGGTAAATATTGAATATTTTACATAAAGTCGCTGGAAAGGCAAAAGGACTGAAGCGCCATTTTGGTTAGTTTACACCAGAGCACTTTAAAGTTTTTTTTGTTTTACAATAAAATTCAGTGGTGAGTCTTCAATACCTGGTTGGATTTTGAAAAAAAAGTTAACTCAAGTAACTCGATGCTCTCACTGAGTTACCTGAAGTGACAAATCGCTTTAAAAAAAGTCCTGAACTTGTTTCGCTTGAGCCAAGCCTTCTCCCAAATGGTAAATATATTTAAGATGGCTGAAGCGCCACCAAAATCTTTAAAATCAAACGAGAGTCAGAGAATTCGATGCAGAAAAAAAATCTGATCAAAACTGCATATTTAACCAAAGTGTCGCTTAAGCCCTTTTTCCTTTCCAGCGACGATAGATTATTGTTTACTATCATAATGTTTGTACATCTTTCACTTTTATTTGCATGTATGTACGAGTATGTGTTATATTTCATTGGATTGAACTAACTTCCCCACATTCCCGAATATTATTATTTTTTAAATAAATTTTCATACTGATGTATTTTTATTTTCCCTTGACCTGGCGAATCCATTGAAAGAAAGTCAATATCAAATAAATGAGTTGCGGGTCAAGATGTGACGGTTTATGAATAAAATTTACGTAAACAGACTTACGCAGAATGTATTTATATAAATATATGTAAATCTAGCACACGGGTTCCCGACCTATAATCGACCTCTAAGGGGATGTCGTAGTGTTTTCTGTGGGGTCACTAAATAAGAACAAAACAAAAACATCTTTTTATTTTGATCGGTAATTTGATATTTAGTGTCGATTCACACCAACGTCCGGATCCACTCAGTGACATATTGTTTTATATTTTAATTATTAATAATTAAAAATATTATTTAGTGATAAAAAAATTGTTTAAAAAAAAAATCTGCTTTGTAAGTATTTTACACTTTAAAATAATTATTTAACTAAATAAGTAGTTAAATATCACAAGGGTGGGCAGAAGGATATACTGCCACACAACTATGTCTTGGCACATACTCCTTGATTGATATTCATACCATATCAATAAGCTCTCATGCGGAACAATATCGTCACTGAGCGGATCCGGACGTTGGTGTGAATCGACACTTAGAGGGAATATAACCGGTCGAAAATGTAACGTTGATAATGGCCTGGGCCCCTAGCACAAGTACATCGATAAAGGATTTGCCAGGGGGCCTGAGATTGACTTTAACAAAAACTCACCAGCGAACTTTGAAGCTGTCACTGACATACTTCAACCGTCGCATTAAATATGTTCTCTAGGCTAGATTTATAATCCGAAAAATCTATTTTCAATGTGTTTTTTTTTAGCCAAATAAAAACACTTTTTTAATTTTTTTTTTGGAGTCGCTGGTCAATTGGCTATTATAAGAAGGGGTCGGTACTCAAAAAAGGTTAGGACGCTGTACCCTGCTCTTTCTGGTGCATACATTGTTTATGAGGAGAGGTTACAACTAAGCTACCAGCTCTAAAAATATTATAATGGATAGTTGTACGGATTCGAAAGAAGCGGAGCATTTGCCTCAGGATTGTTATGATCTAACCATTCTAACCAGATCACTGAATGATAAATCAATTTAATTAACCTAACAAAAGATTATGATTCGGCTTCGTTTCGGGATTTCGGGACCCAATTGGCTCATGGGCCATCACTTATTAATTTACGAAGAAAAGGCTTCAGGCTCAACTGTAACTGTACATTAACCGTAACTGTACATTAAGAAATACACATTAATCTACTATAGCGTGATTGAACGCTTTCGTTTCACACTTTATGGCATTCTTATACATAATTTGCATTCACCGATGAACGGGCTACGAACCGGTCGGTGCCTAATGTTATAATACATAATAAACAAACTGGCGATAGACAAGAAGTGTTATTTAAACTGATGTTTGCTAACATAATTGTGGACCAGACATGATGACATATTTATAAACTGACATCACCGGTTGTCTTCAATAAACATTCATACAAATGAGCAGGAACTACGTGCGGACACATGCGAGTAAGTAGAAAATACAGTGTCATTAAAATACAAATAACTCTCATTCACATGGTGCCTTTTTTCACAGAACTTTGTCATGGCATCCTCTCATTAAAAAATGACATAATTATCTCAAGTTGCAATTATAAAATTATTACAGTCATAAAACAACTCCTAAATTTGTGTTATAATCTGTTTTACTGTACTATTTTAGAAAATAAAATTTAACTTTATAACTGCAATTACACATAAATAACGAGAATCAATCATTATTTTAAACTATAATATTATAAGCTTATATGCAGTGCCCTTGAGATGATTTTTCACAAAAATGGCGCTATATAAATTATCCAAATATTATTATTATTATTATTAACACGGAAAACATAAGTACAGCGCAATTGAGGTGATATTTCACAAAAACGGTAGCATAAAAATTAGCCAATAATTATTAATAAAACTAGTTTTACTTCTCGGCTTTGCCTGATTTTTTTTTATCTTAGTAGTTTTCAACACTTTTCTTACTGAACAAGTTTAAATGAGGAATAACCAATATGGCGTTCCGTTTTCTTTTTGACAGTTAATGAGATACTTCAAAGTTCCGAAGCTCATGATGGAAATAACTTGCGAGCTAAAGATAGTTTGATTTACCTAGACATTCCTGTCAGAAAATACTGCGAATTTTATGAGGCCAAATTTGAGGAGTGTTTGGTGGGATTAGATGAAATTTTATTTTTTTAAATTCTTTTTTCAGCTTTTCTATTTTCTTACCTGATCGATGGTGCGTTGTCTTTTCAGACAATTAAAAAAACCTTTAACAATGATTACTAATCAATACAATATTCATCGATAGACTTACAGAGTGGAAGACACTTTCAGTATAGTCCAGGTGAAAGACCACCATTCAGAATCGAAATTTTGCTTGAAGTGGCTTTAGCCGTTTTTAGTGACAAAATTTTAATTGTTCTCTACCTCCCCACTCTCTTAATTACCACAACATACCCCAATTGGGGATGTCACAGTCCCACTGTCTCCGGGCAATTGGGACTCTTGTACGGTATTCACATAATAAAAGCCTGCCACAGACCAAATGAATCCCAAAATTTGTTATTTTTCATAAAAAACATATTATTTAAACACTACCCCAATTCAAAATGCAATGAAAAACGAAAGTGATTTAAATTTGCTTTACCTACTATTTCCTGAAATGCGAGTATAATAATAACAATAATAATATTTGGTTAAAATTGCATAGCACTGTTTTAATGAAAATCACACCAGGGACGCTGCACAAATCCACTATCCCAACAAACAATATTGGGTGTGCAAATCGATAAGTTTGCATTAGAACTGTTTAAAGTTTCGTGTATACATTATAATATTTTTTAAATATTGAATACCGTACAAGATAAAAAATAAAATAAAAAATTGCAGCTCCGAAATTGTTCGTTGGGACAGTCGAAATATTAATTCCTTGGCTCCTCTACCCTAGATACTCGACGACTTATTTCTTATGCCTAACAGATTATACCTGCAAATCCAAAATACATTCGAACAAAATAATGAAATTAATGAAGTGAGGGAGGTGAGTGAAGTGAGTGAAGTTAGTGAAATGTGTGAAGTGAGTGAAGGGAATTAAGTGAGTGAAGTGAATTAAGTGAATGTAGCGAATGAAGCGAATGAAGCGAATGAAGCGAATGAAGAGAATGATGCGAATGAAGCGAATGAAGCGAGTGAAGCTAGTGAAGCTAGTGAAGCTAGTGAAGCGAGTGAAGTGAGTGAAGCGAGTGCAACGAGTGAAGTGATTGAGGTGAATGAAGTGAATGAAGTGAATGAAGTGAATGAAGTGAATGAAGTGAATGAAGTGAATGAAGTGAATGAAGTGAATGAAGTGAATGAAGTGAATGAAGTGAATGAAGTGAATGAAGTGAATGAAGTGAATGAAGTGAATGAAGTGAATGAAGTGAAATGAAGCAAATGAAATTAAGGAAATAATGAAAATAAACAAAATTAGCAAAATTAATTCGAATTCTATCACGAATCAAACATAACTAACCTATTGTCATTCCAATCGTGGCGCACTTCCGCCACGCGCACGACCAGCATGTCGCGCGCGCACCGCATCTCCAGACGGGCGCGGCGCCCCCTTGCCCCCGAGGCGCCGCCGGGCGCCGCGTGCGGCACGGCCGGGCCACCGACGCCGGCGCCCCCACCCCACTCCACCAGCGGGTCGTATACGAAGGCCTCCAGCAAGGTCAGCAGGGTCTCGCGGCCGCGCTTTGCTGTCTTCAGCACGTGCTCGCTGGCCAGACGGAATATACCCTGGAAAGAAACAAAAAAGGTTTAAAATTTAAAACAAAAGACAAACATCCTCGCTTATGAGACCTGACAATAATAATAATTTGAATTCCATCTACTCCCATCGTGAAAGCTGAAATTGTTACTTGTGCGATGATAGAGTTTAAATGATAAAATTGTAAAATCATGTAAGACCATAATACAAGTGGTTTTTTTAAGCCATGAAAGCAATAGAAAGTAATACTATGTTTTTTTTAATTTAAAAAAAATCCGTATCGTTTTTCAGAAATAAACCAAGCGGGTAAGGACCAGATCTTATGTTTCTGTGCGGGTAAATTAGATTCTTTTTTTTTAAGAAAGACAAACATTCCCGATTTACGAATAACTTGATAATTTTTGAAAAAATCCTACTGCCATCATAATAATCGAAAAATGCTGCTTGTGCAATGATGGCGGACTTAGTTGGCAGAGGAATTGAACTCACGACGCCCGATAGGAATTAGACGCGTTTGTCCACTCAGCTACTAACCGGTTATTTTACTATTTATTTATTTATTTTTTGGATGATTTTTATAGCGCCGTTTTTGTGGAAAATCACCTCAAGGGCGCTGTACAAATCTTAATTTCTACTTAATATTAATTCTTAGTTTAATGGTCAGTAGTCAGAGTCAGGAGCCGGGTCCAGCGGTGACCAAAGGTAGCCGAATTCGTCGCCGGTGTCGGAAGGCGGCTTGGTGGTGGGCGGCGTCGGCTTGGGCGGCACGGGCGTCGTCGTAATCGTGGTCGTCGGCGCTACGGCGCTGGTCGTGGTGGTCCTTCTCTTCTTCTTGCGGAAAAACTTGCGCAGCTGCCCGGGCATGTTTGTTGCTGAAAAACTGTCATCGGAGTCCTCCAGAGTCAGAGTATGCTGCGCTGGTGCGGAGTTCACCAATCCGCCATTTTTCTTCTCGACTGCTTCAAACCCTGTCCCACGCTCTTCTTCCTCATACCCATTGCCCCTGTCGCCCTGGGCTTGGAGCCGGGGAGGCGACGAGGACACGCAGACCAGGAGATCCATGAGGCTGCAGAGGCCGATGAAGGAGCCGCCGGAGGACAGCCAGGTGAGGGCGGAGACGCACACTCCACTGGGGGGCTGGCCTCGAACCCCGCAAGTGGTGTTCGTAGAAACTTCATTGCTGAGCTGAAACTTAATTGGGGATGCCATAGTCCCACTGGCTCTAGAAAGTTGGACGCAGTTGAGACTCTAGTTCGGTATTCACTGGCAGGTCCCATCAGATAGACACGTGACATATGATTATTATTTATTAATGAATTAATTTATTTTTTATTTTATTTATTTATTTATTTTATTTTATTTTATTTTATTTTATTTTTATTTTTTTATTTTTATTTTTTTTTATTATTATTATTATTTTTTTTTTGAGTGATTTGTGAAATATCCTACTTATTTGGCGAAAAATAACAAGACTAAAACACGTCAGGCAGCTGGAAAAAGCGCCACGACATTTCTAGCAGGTTATATGCGCAGGCAAAAAGAAGAACTGATGATTGTATTGAATTGACAAAAAAAAAAAAAGGTCGCCTGCCGGTTACCGGGCCGGCGGTCGAAGGGACGGAAAACATGTGGCAAATGGTCATCGTGACGACCATTCTCGGGTTTTGGCACTGCATTTAAAAAACTGATATTTGAAGATTCAAATATTTTCTTAAAAATCGAAATTACGTCGAAACTAGTCACTTTAAAATTATTTAGAGTTTATTCACTTAACCTATACACAACAACGATAATTTTAGTGTAATTTTAAAGAAGTAATTTGTAAAATATCCTCCTTATTTGGCGAAAAATAACGAGAAAGACTAAAAACACGCCAGGCTGCTCCGAGAGCGCCACGGCTTATTCAAGGTACTTCCCGAGGTATTCCCCGGAAAACATTTATTATTTTTTTATTTTTTTTATAGTGAATACCGCACAAAAGTCCCAACTGCTCCCAACCGTCTGGAGCCAGTGAGACTATGGCATCCCCAATTGGGGTATTTTGTGAGGCTCAAGGTAGTGGGGAGGGGGAGGAGATGGTAAAGAGTAAAGTTGGGAAGTACCTGACTATTCAGATTTGGTCACCAAACACGGCTAAAGCCATTTCAAGCAACGTTTCGATTCTGAATGGTGGTCTTTTACCAGGGCGATACTTCAGAGTATCTACCACTCGGAACGTGCTGCAAATATACTTTATATAATTTTATTTTAATTAAATGTGTTATGACACATATTAATTCAAAAAAGTTATTGGCGTACGCCGTGTTTGAACCCGCGACCTTTGGATTCGTAGTCGAGCGTCTTACCACTCGGCCATGGAGGCCGGCAATAGTAATATGTCTATCAGAATTAATTTAAATGAACACTTTTACCAGAACACCCTTTTAGGCCTGCTTTAGAAAATCGACCCTATGCCTCTAGGTGCATAGCGCCTGACAGTGAAGATTCGTTTTTTTACTCCGCCTTTTTTTTAGGTTATTTTTTGGCTCAGTAGGCGCGGATAGAGACGTGGTATCTGTGCTTAACGTCAGCGTGAATTCTTAATTTATAATAAAAATATTATGTTTTATAACACTTTAACATCACCTACCTATAAATAAAGGGTAAGGGAATTTATGCGATAGAACATAAACTTAATCTATTTTGAAGTCTCCTCCGATTTTTTTGGGAAACCCCGATATATTTCTAGGGTGGTGTGCCCTCTTAAAGTTGGTAGTGAACGGGGAATTACGATTTGCTGGAGTTATTAGGTTTGAGAGATAACCTCAGAGCAATAATATACTAGGAGGGATAGCCTTGCGAAACAGTGTAGTCAGTATTGTTGTTTTTTCCTGACTCGGGCGTGGCTAGGGTTTTCATGAACACACCTTTTTACATCCATTCATAGCACATATCGATATAATGTTTTGTTTATTTGCATAACCACCTTTTCACAGTAGGTACTGTTATCAACAAAAATATAGGATATAACCTCGAAACCTTAGAGTATACTCGAGGTAGCCCAAGCCAAGGGCAGTGAAGTCAGTTTTGGACTTGTTTTTGATGATTTTAACATGACTCGGCGCAAATGGGCGTGGCTAAGACTAAGGCTACGGTATTTATACATCCATTCATATCACATATCGACATAATGTTTTTGTGTATTCGTATAGCCACTTTTTCACAGTAATTTTTATCAACAAAAATATAGCATCTAACCTAAAAAACCGTTTAGTTGTGTCAAGTTAAGTGGCAAAATAAAAAATGTGGGCGGAGTCCCGCCGTTAACCAGCAAAGATAGCCAGCTTAAGATCATTGCGACAGTATATAGAAGCTTTCCAAGAAATTTGTTCTCTCTTTCTCTCTCATGGTGTACGATGTAAAAACTCGGAAAAAGTGATTTATTACAATTTCGGATGGATTGGGTAAAACAAATTAGCTATCCCTCCATATATTGTTACTTCAAGCTCGAAACAACACGCAGTGGGCAGAGTCGGTGGAGACGGAAAACATGCTTGCATACCTAAAAGTGGTGCGACATTATGTGACAAATTATCTCGTCTCTTTCTCTATCACGGTTTACGACTTAAAAACCCGGATAAAGTGATTTATCGTAAATTTGTATAAGTAGGGTAAAAATATTTAGCTCTCTCCATATATATTCTTAATCCAAGGAGATAACAGCTGTTTTGTTTTGTCAATAATTGACAGGCTACCCGATGTGTTCGGGTACATGTATCTGATCCATGGGAATCTGTAGACGTTGTCCCCTTTTGTCTTTCGTGCGCGGTACCACAAGTGTTTCGCTTGAAATGTCAGGTGCTCTAAAACATAGGTCGGGAGCTGAGACAGCAATTCCATGAGTGACATGTTAAGCTCGTCTTCTCGACTTAAAGCTTGTTTATTGTACATTTTGACGTCAGGAATTCCCGATCAATGTTGGTTTTAAATTTTAAAATGGTGGGCCTCTGTTGATCTTTGTCGTTTTTTTGCGGTAGGCAGCTTCGACATTGTTGATTTCGACCGTAAATTTGGCTATTTTTTTCAGTTTTTATTTTATTTACATCCTCTAAACATTCTATCTGAGACTTGCAGTAATATATCTTCGTGTTGCTTAGTCATTCTAAGCAAAACGAATATATATACGCCACTTCCACTGTTTGTTTAAGGGCACATTCATGTGGCAGTCAGCTATCCAAGCGCCGACTTTTACGAATGCTGCTTAACTTTCACGATCGCTTGAAAGTGTTATTACATGCTGTAGTAAAGGGAGTCCCAATAAGGACGCCGGATTTAAAGTTCATCGTGCTATTTTTTTAAAATATAGTTGGCAGTTCCAAAAATTTCAAAGGGTTTCACCATCTGTTAACCTTGTGATTAGTAAATATGGAAAGCTACACGAAAGAACGACGCGTTATTATTGTTAAACTTCATTATAAAAATGGAGAAAGCTTTTCTGAAACAGTTCATAAACTTCGTGGAATTTTCGGCCGAAATAATGTTTCAAATGAGTCAATTCGAAAGCTAATTAAAAAAAATTGAGGGAACTAGTTAGATTCTGAACATAAGTCACTTATGCGTCTTCGTGGCAGGAATTTACTCGAAAATATAGCCGCAGTGAGAGAAAATGCTACTGACACCCCAGGGACATCGATTCGTGATCGTTCACAAGAATTATACATTTCAAGAAGTACCCCTTACAGAGAATTCCTCGTGAAAAACCTGAATCTGCTACCCACTAGATGCATTTGACCCAAGAACTTAAACCAGTAGACCTTTTTAAGCGAAGATAATTTGTTCATAGATTGCTGGAATATCAGCAAGTGAATGACAATTTTGCAAAGAAAATCATCTTTAGTGATGAGGTACACTTTCACCCCAATGGATACGTATATAAGCGAAATTGTTGAATTGGAAAGCAGAAAACCTGAGGGTGATTAGGGAGAAGCCAATGCATCCACTACGCGTCACTGTTTGGTGTGCTTTACAGGCTGGTGGAGTGATTGGGCCGTACTTCTTTGAAAATGAAGCTGGAAACACGGTTACGGTGAATGGTTTGCGTTACAGAACGATGATAACCAACTTATTTTGGCCGCAATTGATTGATTTGGATCTTGAAGACACTTGGTTTCGGCGGGACGACACAAACTGTCACACTGCGCGTGAACTATTGAGCTTTTGCAAGAAAAAAAATGCTGGTCGTGTAATTTCAAGAAATGCGAATCAGAATTGGCCAGCTAAATCATGTGATTTGACACCATGCAACTTTTTTCTTTGTGTTGTCGTTTTTTGAAGTCACATGTGCATGTTAATAAGCCAAAAATAATTATTAGTGAATTATAATTATTAAAAGCACCGGTGCTCAGATTCTTCACAAAAAATGGTCATGGCAACAGATTACATAATTTATAAGCACTCGAAATAAAGAAATCCATTAAAATTAATAGTCGTTCTTAATCAGTTAAATTTTTCCAGTAGTCCAATATTATGTATATTTCCTGATAACTCATTAAAAAATTTCACTATTCTTTAATCTCCTTCTCAGTTGACATTTTGCCTCTATCTTTTCATATTTTCTGTCTCTTTCTCTCTGTTCTTTTGTTATATTTTCAAATGTTATTCTATTGTTTGTTCTCTTATTTTATTTTATATTGTATTCTCCCTCTGTATGTATGAGTATATATAACCACACACTATGTATTTTTTTTTTGGTTTAATTTTGTACCCTGATGATGCTCAGGCTAAGCGAAACTGGTCGGTCATAAAAAATAAAATAAAATCATGATCTTATACAAAGTTATTATTTCATTTTCATGGATTATTAGTGAGCTTAAGGCGAAGATCCAACGTGTTATTGCCACAATTGAACCACAATTATGCAACAATGTTATCTTAAATTTCATCAAAAAAGAGCAAGAGCTTGCAAGGAGAGCCATTGTGCGCACTTGTCGGACATTTTATTCCATACATTTTCGAAACATTTATACTTTACAACGAAATAAACATACTATAACTTTTCGAATAAATAATTTATTTAATTCAAAAACAAAATCCGGCGTTCTTATAAGGACACCCTTTATTATACCATGACTAAGAAGTAAGTAAAATCTCTACCTGACACTAAATTTATTCATAGCCCATATCAGGATAAACCCCTTGTTAAAAATAATGACCAGTTAATTTACCGAGACGTTACTCCGTAGATACTTGCACCATATACGCGTTAGGAATCTACTGTTGTATGTTATGTTGCATGTTGCAGCTGAGCCAGGGCGCATTATTCAGCATTTAGAGCTTAGAGTGGTGCACTTCCTTCGGAGATGCATTCTCTCACTAGAGTTGATGCAATTACAAAAGCAATTAACACGGACAAGGCTAGCGGAAAGCAAGCGCGACTAATGGCCGGTTTACACGAGAGTAGTGTTTAGGACAGTGGTAAGTGGTAACTAACTGACCAACTGTCCTAAAAAATACTAGGCGAACCGTTTACACGCAGGAAGTCATTTAAAATGAAGTGAACAGTTTAGGTACCACTTACCACTGACCTAAACCCTGTCCTCGTGTAAACCGGTAATTAAACACCCCGCTTAAGTTAAGCTAAGCTCCCATACAAGCAATGAGTGCATTATTTCTAATTTTGAAACTGTTAATTCGTGATGGAACTCCATTTTAATGATTCAATAATATCAATTTTTAAACTTTATTCGACTATTTTTTTATTAAGACCTGCCGGTTTCACCTTTTGGCGGGCATCTTCAGACTGGTACAATTTCAAGTAAATCTATGGTATATACATGACCTGTTCAAAAGAAAAGGTGAATTTTGAATTTTCGCGGGCTGTGTACATTCGATTATCGTTTTTTTGTTGTTGTTATGTTGGTACACATATGTTTATCATATGTTAGCATTATCAACCATTTTGGATTAGTGGTTTGTTTTTGACAACTGGAAGGTTAGTCACGTTTTTGTGTGTTCTTCGATTTTTTTTACTTTTGAAAAAAAATGGTTCAAAGAATAAAATCCATGATTTGTTTTTCCACAACGCCAGGACGCTCATCGTCATTAACATATTCTCGGCCTTCTGTAAAGCGCTTGTACCACTTCTGAAATTTCTCATAGTGGTTGGATTTTATTCTTTGATCCAAATTTTCAAAAGTAAAAAATCTAGTCACGTTTTTGTGTGTTCTTCAAAATTTTTTACTTTATGAAAATTTGGACCAAAAGAATAAAAAAAATGATTTCGTTTTTCCACTATGAGAAATTTCAAAATTAACCTTTTCTTTTGAACAGGCCTCGAATACTATTAATGTCTGCAATGGACGCTTATTGAGTCTAAATCATAGTAAACATCTCTGACTTAGGATTTTGTTTTATTGTTTTATTTCGGCACATTTTGTACGGCCCACTTTGCTAACTAAAAGTCATGAGCCCTTCTCCTAAACTATTTCTCAACTAGTGTTGGTAGTACATATATTTTTAGATTTCTCACCAAACGACATTTTTTTATTTTCATTTATTAACTTTTTGTTTTTTTACATTATTTTTTTACATTACCTACCTCACTAGGTCATAAGAACCTGTTCTGAGGTAAGTGACAGTGAGTACAAGTAGAATAATTAAAAAAAAATGATGATATTTGATACACAATGTTAGATGATGCAACAGATACTGGCCGTAAAACTCTCTTGATACCATATAAGATACATTGATAGTAGGTAAAGTTGCAAAGCACTAAATCCTATAATTAAAGACAGTGGATATTGTAATAGGACAGTGCTATGTAAGAGGAATGTAATTTTTTAGGGTCGAGAATTTTACAAAGCTGCTCTAGTTTGTCATAGAATGAGTAAAGATTTTCAAGTTTTCAATTTCAATTTGCATCCCAACAAATTTAAAACAATAAAAAACAACTCTCAAACCAGGGTATACTACGATAAAGCAATGTACCTCTTAGACAGTGAGGATATTCGATTAAGCGGTTGTAATCAAATGCTATTTCTTTCCTGGTCGGCCTTTATTTCCGAACATTAAATAATATAGTACCGAGACTGCCTAGGTAGTCATTGTAACAATACTCCCGAAACAACTGCGAGTGAGCGAACCTTTGATTTTCGAGCATAACGAGTAAGAAAAAACAGAGCTTCTGAACTCATACATTAATAAAGAGTTTACAAAGGTTTTGAACAAGTATGTACTAGCTCACAATACCCGTATTTTTTTTACAATGCATAGTATATCATGTTAGCAGAGAGATATGAAATAGCTAACTAAGTGGGAAAGTGAATATTTTATGAACATACGTAACCGTTTTCAATGCGTAGTGTGTTATCAAGATAAAACAGTTAATTTAGATTCAAATGTGGTACTATATGTTCCGAACGTTATTGTGTAAAGACTGAACTGAATTCGTATGAAACAAAACGCATAGGATTAAAATTTATCTACTGAATACACCCATCGCAGGTTAATGGCATCCCATTTTAAAAAAGAGAAAGACAAACATTCCCGGGTTGCGAATAACCTGACAATATTTGAAAAACTTCTACTACTATCATAATAAGCGCAAAATGTTACTAGTGCAATGATGGAGGACTTAGCTAGCCGAGAAATTAAACTCACGACGCCTGGGTGGGAAAGCATTCAGAATGGAACATAAGTAACGCCGCAGGCGAAAAGTTTTGGTATCAAACAGGACAAATCTCAATTCTATCGAATGATTGATTAATAACACTAGGTGGCACGTGTAGGATACACCAGAACTGGCGTCTACAACCTCTACAAAGTTAGCTGTTCCGGGGATGGAATATCTTAAAATTTTCAGCCCCTCACGATTGCTGAAAAATTCAATTTATGAATAACACACTGAGTGAAAGCGACCGGCGTGCGACAATAAATTTAATTTAATTAATGTGTTATTTCGCAAAAAAAAAAATAACGTATAATATATATTTTCGACACGTTTCAGAGTGACAGATACTCGAATTATCGCCCTGGTGAAAGACCACCATTCAGAATCAAAACTTTGCTTGAAATGACTTTAGCCGTGTTTAGTGCCAGATACTTTCCAACCTCCCTCTTTCCCATATCCTTCTCCTCACTTCGTTCAGCCTTCCTCATTGGGGATGCCATATATCTACTGGTTCCGGGCAGTTGGGAGTATTGTGCGGCATTCACATAAAACAGTACTCTAGTCCAAAAATGATACTGGATAAATTATGCGATTACCAAAGCTTTGCCTACATTTATCACGAGGTATTAATTATTTGATAGCGGCCGTTAGGCCTACTTCCCGTCGGCATTTCCACCCCCAACAATCGCCCGCACCGCCCGCAGCCCGGGTTGACCGCGCATTTCATAATGGTTGCTACTGCCACTGTTGCCAAGGCTAGTGGAATGCTAGTTAATCTATTCTGGACTGGCATTCAAAACGGCCCTGTCGGCTGAAACATCTTCAATAAGTGTGATTCGATACGAA
The DNA here is from genome assembly GCA_022651775.1 of Drusus annulatus. Taxonomy (NCBI): domain Eukaryota; kingdom Metazoa; phylum Arthropoda; class Insecta; order Trichoptera; family Limnephilidae; genus Drusus; species Drusus annulatus. The sequence goes on from JAGWCC010000132.1 coordinate 1,112,164, forward strand.
ATGCCCATAGAATTGAAATTCTTAAGTTCATAGCTAGATGAATAGCGTAGCACGGTAGGTTTGAGGATGCGAGCTTTATACAGAACGGGCATACGAGTATAGGTGATAGATCCATCTTAATCTCTCCCTCTTTCTCATTGAAGCATGCGACAAAAAGAGAGGTTGCACTTGAGCTATCAGTGGCAGGACAATACAGTATATATTATGTTTATTAAAAAATGTCATTAACTTGAAAAGCAGATTTGTTAGACTTTCAGTATCCTTTGTCAGAGCTCAGATCCCAAGTGTGGAAAGTGAAGTATGCCAAGCATAACCCATTTAATCACAGAACTTACAAATAATACCTACAATTGGCAGTGGCAACATAGTTCAAAACCCTTTGGTTGAATTGTAATGGACACGTCACGCATAGGAAATTACAATTCACACTCACGTTGAACAAGAGAAGAGAAAAAATGAAGAAAAAAAACTTGCAAGTTTCTTTCAGCTGCAAAAAACGTACCTTTTATCAAATAACTAATTGACCTTTTGAGTTTTGTATTAAGAACGTGAAATAGCGGATTAACTATGATTAAGTACGACACACGTCTGGAGTGAACGTCTACTAAAAGCACGTAGAATAAAATTACTTTGAAAGGTTGATACTTCCTTTTTATTGGTTGGGCACTTTGAATTCGTAATATGAAATTGTGAAAACTATTAGGGAAATTATTCCGGAGAAAATTTCAGCGCATAGGGGAAAGGTCCGGTGGCGTAGCGTGGTCTTGCGTGTTATATTGTGGTGTTAATAATAATAGTGCAATGATTAGATATAGACAACAATTAGACCATTTAGGTCGACAGTGGGTTTACAAGTGACAGGAAGCAGTGAATGATGCAGAGACAATATGGAGAAATCAACGCATAGACATAACACAGAGTAATCCATAGTAACATCCTTTTTTAAACCCTTATGTGACTGAAGAAAATTACACCTTTTTAAAATTGACATGAAGGTTTCATTTACAGTATATCATTTGCTGATGTTTCCTGGACCTCTTTTATGACGTAATATACTTCGACTCAGTTCAATACTTAGGGAAGTGGATAGAAATTTCACTCAGTACCATCTTTTCTTGGGATTTTTAATTAAACGGGTGATTAAATTTTTCAACACAACAGTACATCATATTTATCATTTAAAATAAGATAAAATGATTAAAAAATACGGACAAGCTTAAAAAAATCATTTAAAACACATGAGGGTACCCGAGTACTCTTTCAGTCATCAGAAGTTGTAAATTATACTTATTCGTTTCCCGCTAACATACCACCCTCCACATATCCAACGGTTATGTTCAATTGTTCATTTTAACTATTGTGGAGAAGTCAGGAAGTTTCAGCCAGTTAGACTTACTGGAACATTAAAAAAATCTATGTTAAAAACCGAAGAGGGTACCCGGGTACCTTTTCAGTCACATAAAGGTTAAATAAAGAAAACAACATGTTGACACTGTCAAATAACAAAAGTTATTAAAAAAAATATATAAAACATACGGCAAATGATAATTAACAAGTATGACTAATAAACTCATGATGAAAGCAAAATAGTAATCTAAGATGGCTCATCGATATTGACCGGTTAATAGCTGAGTGGAAAAACGCGTCGGATTCCCACCCGGGCGTCTTGGGTTCAATTCCTCTGCTAGCTAAGTACTCCACCATTGCACAAACAACATCTTCCGGTTATTATGATGGCTGTAGGAGTTTTGAAAAAATGATAGGTTATTCGTAACCCGGGAATGTTTGTCTTTCTTTAAAAAAAAAATTTTATATATATACCTATATATCTTGACGAGGCTGCATACATAGTAGGTGCCATAGATTCAGAAATGTATTTGCAACAAGTATTTGTCAATCCCAAAGTTTTTTCGGGCTAAGTGCTGTGAATGTTGATTTTCAAAGCCAAGTTTCTTCGAAAAATCGTTTGATAGCTAAGAAAATTCAGTGATTCCAACGAAACACGTTATAATCTGTACCGTAAAGCATAAAATCTGTATGTGTGATATCTGAAGCAGCCAAAACTCTGGAACCGTCAGCTCGAAATTTGAATAGCTTTTTCTGTCTGGAATTTATAGCTCAACGAAACTACTTTCATCTCACAATGTTATTTCCACCACGAGATATGAGCCTTTGATTTTCTAACTGTCAAAAACTAAGACGAGACGACATATTTTATATTCCACATTCAATTGGTCAAAAGATAAAAAAAAGAGTGTTGAAACTCGGGCGTAGTCGGGTACTAACTATTAGTTAATTACAAACATAGTGAAAGGTGTAGATATAATGTGGTTAAGGCATCAAAAGCTTGCATCTCAGAAAATACATTTTCCGCAACGCCATTGAAATTTTATTTCTCTTTTAGGAATTTGGCCGCAATCTGCCGAGCATAAATTGTACTAAGGTCGAACCGAAATTGCATTACGAGCATAACAAAATAATACATCCTCAGTGTAGCAGTGAGTACAGCAGCACACTTCCCACGAAAGCTCGGCGTTACGTGGGTTCATTTTTTGCGAGCGCAGCTTGTTTGTTATTGCATAAAATATAAATCCTTTGTCAAGGGCTAGAAATGTAGGTCAGCGTGACCATTTTAATAATATATCAACGGCTCATAATGATTTGACGGGAATTCTCAGAACTCCGTGAAATCACGGGAGGGAATCAGTAAGTTGGAGGAATAAAAGGGAAATAAAAGATTTAGAACCACCACTGAAAAATTTATCGCTTCCTTGTTGACTTCTTATCGCGTCTTCAATACGATAATTTATCGGGTAAACATTCATGTCGGGAAAGATAGAATAAGGATTGTAAATAATAATAAATAAAAAAACAGTTAGTAAGGACGACTTCAAACAGACTTTAAAATTTAAGTGGAAAAGTATTTATGTAAACCAAAAAATAAATAATAGAAAAAAATAAGGCTAATAGTTTTGACCCTAATAAGGTTATATTTTTTTTTAATTCTGCTCTCATTCTGTTGGGTTCGTCACGGATTTTAATTCCGGAGGAAGTTTGTTCCAAGTCTTACGGTCTGAAGCACCGATCATAGAATCTGGACTGCTTTTTGGTTCGTATGACCTTCCGATAGCAGATGGCATTACTTATCGAAGACTTGGCTGCTTTAAACTATGTAATATTTTCAGTTGATGGTTTTGAACAACACCCAACACAGTTTGAATTGGATCCGTTCAGAGCACTTGACCTAATGAAGATTCAGGAGGTGTTTTGAATGGTTATGCGAACATTTAGATACTCTTGATGGAGAGTTAAATATAGTATATCTGGTTTGACAATAAAGGCTGATTCACACCAACGTCCGGATCCGCTCAGTGCCGATATTGTTCCGCAAGAGAGCATATTGATATGGTATGAATATCAATCAAGGAGTATGTGCCAAGACAAAGTTGTATGGCAGTATATCCTTCTGCCCACCCTTGTGATATTTAACTACTTATTTAGTTAAATAATTATTTTGAAGTGTAAAAATACTTACAACGCATTTTTTTTTTTTAAACCATTTTTTTATCACTAAATAATATTTTTAATAATTAATAAGCTCTCATGCGGAACAATATCGGCACTGAGCGGATCCGGACGTTGGTGTGAATCAGCCTTTAGAGAGACATTGCCGTTTGCACATTTACCGTTACAGTAATCAAAACGTGAGAAGATACAAAATATTATATTAAATTAGAATTGACTTTGAGCGTTATTATTTTTGTATTAATAATTGAAATAATATCAATAATCCCCAACGTAAATATGAAACAGAAAAAATATAACTCCATTTTAATTTTTAGGTTTTTTAATTTTATTTGAAGAATAATAATTATTATTTCAAATTTAAAAAAAACAATTTTTAGTCAAAAGTTCTGCTAGGTAATTATTTTTACGCGTGACAGCCTTCTGAGGGCATTATCAAACTGTAATTTAATCGATCAGCATTATCGATCGGCATTTTAATCGATCTCATTCTTGAAATTTTGAACATTATTAATATCAAAAGAGAAATAAATGCTATTTTTCTTCCGATTTGGCTGCCATCTTTGTATGATATACAAAGCTCTACCCGAGCACATATTATATACCTAGATAATGTCTTGGATAAACCATCCATTTTTATTTTACATTAGATTTTTTACTTCTTACTAAGTCGAGAATTAACATATTTAATTAGAATTAACTTTAAAGCTTTTATGCTTATTATTTTTACATTAATATTTGAAATATTATCAATAATTCCCAACGTAAATATGAAATAGAAAAAATATAACGGTCGCGGATAAAGTAGATGATAATATTTTTATTTTTTTTTCGTAAGAAGTGGTGTCACAGGTTTCGTAATATTAATAATAAAACAAAGTATTCTTTTATTATTAAGATAATAATTTAGTCGCCCCTCTAGAAAAGTTTCTTTCAACTGATTTAAGCTGTGTCAAGTCAAAGTGCTACGCTAACAATCCTATATACTTGACCTTTCAGCAACACTTTCGCGCTCAGATTAACTAACACCCAGAAGTTTGACCGTGCGCCGTTTTAGGAATTATATCGTTGCTGGAAATAACAATGATTGTTGAATTCTGTATAAGATGCTGGCCGCCTGCTCGTGGTTGCCCAGAGAATCTCAGTATCTTTTAAGGATTCAGTTTCTAAGATAAATTGCTTCTAGACACTCGGCTGTGAAAATTTTAAGACCATCAATTTAATTTGACGTGCAGTAAAAAGAAACCTGCTGGTGGTCAGCGTTCGTAATATATGGTAAACTTTATATCGCCGTTTAGAGATTCAACCACCGCAAGAGCGTTTAAATTGTTTATTGTACTCGTAGGTAGCCTTTACAAAAATGTGTGTTTTTGAATAAGTTTTTAAAATTATCAAAACCAGTTTCTGACCTCAGACTAAATGGCTGGTCATTTAATAGTTCAGAACTTACCCCAGGGATTAATCTTTGGAGCAAGTAATATCGGTCAAATTAATATGTTGTATAAACGATTAAATAACATTATTTTATTTTCATGTCTCCCTGGAGTTTTATTATAGGAGTTTTATTTTATTATAACGTTTTAAAGACCAGGGTCAATGGGATAATGGCCGAGAAATTAAACCTGCATGAGAGGTATGTCTTACCAACCCGATTCACCTGAATACCAACTGATTAGTGTGATGGCTCTCAGTGTCATTCGAATAGTAATGTAATTTATGCAATTTAATATATTATTATAGATACTGAATATTGGGAAATATTATTGTTTTGCAAAAACTGGAAATGTACTATTATCGATCTCAAACACGTCTCAAGATAATTTAAAAAAAACTTGAATATAATATATACATCGTACATACTTGGAACCAATAATCATGTTTATTTTGCAAGCTTTTGCCTTTTTGCTCTGTTCCGAGAAAGAGAAAGCTGTAAATCTAAAAAAAAAACTTAAATTTAAACATAAACTAAGGAGTTTATGTATTTAGAAGCACTTTACTTATCTCGACTGTACGTACAAGATATACATCGATAAATTGGTAATCTAAATCCCTCCAGTTTAAACCTATCGAGCAATCATTGCCCATTCCTCACCTTTTGTTAGTTTAGGTTGGGTTCAATGCTTATGGCCCGAGGTTTTTTATTGGTAGCTGTGAAAACGGTCGATCTCCCGGACCCTTGGCCCAAGGACGTACTGTTTCTTTTTTTCTTCCAAATTACGTAATTTCCAAAAAGAAGGTTGTTGCTACAGGTATATTAATTAATTTATTTTAAAAATCCCACGTTTTGTATAATAATAAACGGTGAAGATTATCTTTTTCCTGAAACACTATAATCAATGCAGATTTAAAAAATAAATAATAATAATTAGGGAATAAATACATTTTAGCACTAAATTTTATTCTGTAAAATCTGAAAAGTCACGTGACGCCCTTGCATTTTCCCCGCTTCGTCTCCATCCTCGAGTTTGGTTTCGATTCATCTAATGTATTTTTGCCAATTGGGCATCTTAATCTCACATTAAGTTTGGCCTTCCATTCCGTAGTTAGAAACTAATCAGGAATCGAGATGGGAAATTTGATCTCAAATGGGTATTTCGTAAATTCAAGTATCTAAGTATTCTTTGGAGACTCACAAATTACCAGCCTGAATGGAGCGATTGCAAAATAAGAAAAATCGTAGTTTTCTTTCTTGATTTTTAAAAAAAAAGCCCACCTGGGGCGTGGAATCAGGGGAAAGTGAAATAATAGTACTTATAATTGCATATACCTTTAAAATAATACTTTCAAGAGCAGATACATTAATAATATACAATTATTAAATGTGTATTATCGAATCATTCTGATTTTCAACTGCATCTCCAAATTTTCATTTATTGAGCAGATTAATGTTTTTAATGTTAGCAATTTGTTAGCCAATTTAGTTTGTCGCCTGAATTTTACTACTTTTTGCAGTGATACATTCCTCTTTGTTTTTGTTGAGAATTTCATCTGTTAACAAACAAGTTGAACATAATGCAAATCAATAAGTATAATTTCTTAGATGTGTTACTGTTAAGTTACACTCAAAAAAATAAGTCACTAGTTGAAAATATTAATTAAAGTTTTTACTTAAGTGATAAATTATAGGTTAGATAAATTAATTTGTAAAGCGCCCTTGAGGTAGATTTTCCACAAAACATAAAAGTAATCCATTTATTATCTCATTTTTGTAGCAGTTTATCTCCAAATCATTTATTGAGCAGACAAATAAAAATATGTCGAAAGAAGTGCAGTGATACAGTGCGAGTCATCTGTAACAAACAAGTATTATCATAAGTATAATTTCGGATGTGGTGTAAGTTACACTAAAAAATACATAATACTTTTTTAATATATCATTACACATAATGACTTGATGCTACCGTTTTAAAAATAGTCGGTGGTGTAATGGTCGCATATTTGCCTCCTAAGCAGTTAAGCGGGGTTCGATTTTCAGCCATGGCATTTAAAAAAAACTTTTATTTAAAAAATAATATAAAAAAAAAAACATTTGAATCTGTGAGTTTGATCAAAGTCAATCAATGAGAATATTAATTGAAAAATAGAACGCTTAGAATAGAAAATCACTAATATTATACAAAGGATACATATTTCACAATTTACATTGTTAATATACTTAAGGATACACTTTTCTATTGCTGTTTCTACCGCCTGTCAAGAAACTCCTATAGAAGCGTAACATCTCATTTAGCTAAGAACATTAATTCCCAGAGAACCCCCATAAAGTTGTATAGACGTAGATTATGTAGATTATCGTGATGTTTTGCATAAGGGTGGATAATACCCGCACCGATCGTGATCTTGCCGAGAGCTGTGAGACTATTTATAGCTACACGGTGATCCAAAACACCCATCACATTAAAAATTAATACGCAATATAAAAAACATCTATTGGAAAAAAAACCTGAAGTAACACATATTTTTGATCTTAATGTTCCTATACAATGTGACATTCGCGACATAAGAGCTAACCAAAGAGAGATACTAACCATATAACTCTTCATAGATGAAATACAAGAAAGTACAAAAATTTGTTTTGCAAACTTTACGAATCCTACCACCAAGTACAAAGAAAATAAAAAAGGAGAAATTCGAAAATACTTACATAAAAAAACTAGGGATTAAATAACTTTGGTTAGGTTGAAAAATACACTAAAAGCTATACACGAGTATATATAGATATTAGTTATACCAAAAAAATTGACCAATGACGTAACGTGCATTATAAAATTGACTTAGATCAATTTATTTACACACCCCAGGAATAAAGTAATGCACAATATAATGTTGAATTATTTCCTTTCAGAGAGGTACGAGTATACAAGTTTCAGGATACCGCGTTAAATTTATAGTATAATACTTTGTGCTATAAATTATATTGTGTGCTTTAATGTTGAACTGTGTTATGGCATAAAAGCTGGTAACGGCTTACAGCATCTTAGTCTTCGAGATTTTAAACCCTTGAGATGCTGCAGGATGCGTGAAATGATTATAAACCTTTCATTCGTCCAGAGGACTTCCTTCCTATATCACTTCCGGCGCGTTGAAGTACAGGTATTTTTAATGATAATCATATATGGTATCTACCTTAATGCTTTGAATTATTTAGGTATATTTAAAAATAAATACATTTTCAGTGAAATGGTAGTCTTTGGAATTGATATTTTAAGTGTGTAATTAATGTCTCTAAAAAGGTAACATTTTCATCACTTAACAGTAGAATTTGTGTGCATGGGAATATTAATGATACTGCCTGAATGCTTCGAGCCAATTCACCCCTTCGCATATGCATGTTACTGCACTATCGAACGAACCATGAATAAATAACGAAGGAAATTTCAGCGGAAATGCTTTGCTGAAATATTCCTGATTTTTTAGCGATTTGAAACAAAGCTATAGAATTGTATTATTAAACGAACACGACTTCCACGTCTGTTATAGTCAGACAGGGATAACCCTGAACTCGCAGCAAGGCCGACTTATAATCCAACGCCGCGAACTTTATCAATTTTCAGTCAAAGTGCAGTGATATAACAGATTAGTGTGTAGGCACTATAAACGTAGATTGGCGACCGTAGTATCAGTAGAAGTATATTTTTATTATATTTTCTCTTTAATAAAAAAAATATATAATGTGGTAGTAGTAACTAGTGCACGCAGAACCGCCAAAGCACTCGGGACATCATTTCAAAGGAACTTATATAATAATGAGAGGAAATACCCGGAGGGTTGGAGCTCTGTGGAAGGGAATTTATGGCCTTCTCTAATAAGAAAGAACCATAATTGCAAGTTGCATAGCAGAGACTTATTATTTATTATTATATCGACCGATTTAACATTACGTGTTCATTACTCTATACAATAGGGTATTCCCCAAACTTAATGATATACTTATTATTATTATTCATAAACATAAAATAAATTGGTATCAAAAGCGAATATGGATTTTATGCAAGTTAGTTAGTTACTTATTAGTAAAGATTACAAACTTTTATTACCTGGAACCCTAGCACGAAACATCGATATAGATTTTATCGACAATGTCGGTAATTTTGAATTGTTACCAAGCCCGACTGCAGATCGCCAACGAATAAACGACAGTTCACACTGACAAAATTAAGCATGTTTAGTCGACGTGAGTGTTTCGTGCTAGGGCCCCTGTTTTTTTCACGTATAACCACATTACAGTATTATATTACTAAGGTATTTCTTTTGAAATATTTTATTATTATACAGTTATATTTAATGTATTGGCAGAGAATGACGAAACGAAAACTTTTATTGACGTAAAGTTAAGAATAATACTGAAATTAAAAATGCAATGCAGGTCAGAAGGATTTGAACTAATAATGAAGGGAAACAGTAATTATTATAAAATAAAAACTATTGTTTGAAAACATTCACGAAGCTAAACTTGATTCTGTTCACTGATAATAAATTATATGCTACTGAAAATTTTGTGAATACCTTCTAAATGCACTTATATTGTAAGAAAAATAATCCGACATTAGTCTGAACGAATTCATTTTTGGTAAATTCTACTAAAATAAATTAAAAGATTTATTTGACTTTGTGTATAAATAGCAAGCACAAGAAGTGAGGGATCGACGGAAGTTAACCGTATCAAGTAGGTTCTAACCACTTTTAAAAGCACATTTCGCTAATTACTTCACGGAATTCAATAGCTCGTTTTCAAAATGATTTATCGATCAACGGAGTATACCTTCTTCACGGGCAGTCTTAAATTACGCACATTATTAACAATTTTGTTTTAATAATTTTTGTCAAGATGTTGGGATTAGATTTTTTTTGAGACTTAATACATTGATTTCCTAATGTGGTATAATTAAGAAAAAAACATAAATAGATTACTTGAAAAAGACGAGTAACCAGGTTGAATGCCCACCGCTTGACTCGTTTTATGAGCATAAACTTGTATGCAATTACTCTAACAGCATTAGACTACGTCGACAGTTTATCCTCCTAGAAAGATTAGTTAGCAGAGAGATATTACTTCAATTTATCCAGCGATCGTATTAAAACACAGGAATTAATCTCAAACGAAAAGCTGAAAGCCGACAAGTCTGACAGACAAATGAAAATGGGAAAGCCAACTAGGATTTCCTTTTCCCAAGTCGATGCGGTTGGATAAATCTGCTCGCTTTTCACGCTGGTAATGGATTAACGAAATAAGATGCATGTATAATAGTAACACTGCATTCGTGCTGCAAGTCGGGCTGCATTGTCAAATCTCGGCTGTCGGTCTATTCGCGGTGGATATATTAGAAGAAATGACAGTCAGACAGAATTATGAAGCTTAAAATACGAAGGCTCAGAAATGTTCAAGTGTTCGTTAAGCATTTGTTGTACCTTTTAGACAGTCGATTATACTCAATCCAGCGAATTCAATAAAAATAGTATTTGTTTAATTCGTATAGGGTCATTTTTGTTTGATATCACATCAAAGGTGCTTTGAAAGGCTAGAAAATAACTTTAAATTATCAACAATTTGCATTTATATATCTAGTTGTCGCGAGTGTTACCTACCCACGACCACCTCTTATGTACGGACGACAACCCTGCGCGCCCGGCCCTTCTTATCTTCCGAAGATAAGACTATCGCGCCTAGATAAGCCCGGATACATCTAATCATCATAATATGAATAATGTAAAAGATCAACAAAAGAGCATCCCCGCATCTATCTTCAACTTAATTTCAATTTTTTTGGTTGATATTTAATTTAAAAGTACTTACTTGGTGATTTTTGTTGTGATTGTTATAGTAAATATTGAGCATTTTCTCTAATCAAGTTCTATTATTTGGTTACATAAGTTAACTTGGGTTAGGAAAAGTTCAGACTTGTGGTAACAACAAAATAAAGAAAATGTTATTTGATATAATTTATGTATAACGAAATAAGGTTTCAACGCTATCTATTATTTAAGGATATGTTTTGATGCAGTGACAAGTTTTGAGTTTCGCTCGGAGTCTTGTCATAAGTCTATTCCAAACTTTAGGGCCTGATATGGGGCGCAATCTCCGAACTTGGTATCAGACTTTGGTTACTTCACCTTTACGATAGCTCACACGACGTTGGTCGCAATGTTTTCAGGAACGCAGGTTTGAATAAGTATACATGTAATCAAACCAGGATTTCCTAGCGAGACAGGTACAGCACTATCACCCTTATATTATGATAAAGAAAATAATAATGATAAATAAAACATCGCTTCACGTTATGCGGCCTCGAAATGTTGCGAAAAGTGAGAAAGGGGAATAATAATATATCGCCGAAATTATTTTTCATAATCATTGTTCCAACCTTTTTTTGTAGAACCTAAGTATTTTGATTTTAGGTACACTGTAATAAAAAATCGAAGATAAACGTAGAATCCGATTTACAAATGGAAACAGTCAGATGGAAAATGTATACTACGTAACTAAACTCTATTTTCTGTAGTAGCAAAACTCTCAAAGGACGAAATTCTCTTATCATGAATTTTGTACAGCCTTTTCTGCGAGAATTTGTTTATGTAAGCATCTTTATTTCACAAAAATGAAGAACAGACGCCATACAGTTTATTCCATATTTTTAATGCTTCAATAAGAAAAAATGACTTCTAAAAAAACTACATCTGTCCGTATTAGCAATTACATAGTATCAAAGATCGGCGACTGAAAATCAGATGTTTTAATACGTTTTTTTCTCGAATACCATTACGCAAATAAGTTTCGTTAATTCACACAATAGAAGGATTGCGTGTCAAGTCAGTAATGACAAATCACGATACATTTTAGAGGCAGTCACGACAAATCACGATGGATTTTAGAAGAGCATATTGGGTACGTAGCTACGCGACACGACACCGCGATCTTATCAACCTCGCTAAGATCTAAAATAAACTTGACACGGTATCATAATCTCGACACGCCACCGATTTGCACCTGACAGAAGGTTAGAAATCCGGTGTAGTCTGACGTGTAAACGGTAGTTAGTCAGCTACAAGAGACTAAATCGTCGGATCAATGAACCAAAAGGGTAACAACACCCCGTCTCAAACAACGGCGGTAAATCTTGCGGGAGGATTTCCGGTGTGATTTAGTGTCCCTGGTGTCCCCGTAATTGGAGGCGAGGGCCTTGGCTGGTGATAGATTCGGGAGAGGAAGACCGGGCGGGTTTGGCGCAGAGCGCGCCCTTGGACCCGCACCAAGATCGCGACCTCGCCCTTCTTTCAACCACGTATTCGGGAGATTAACCAACACCGAGTACTAATGTACTCTGTGATATACATTCGGATATACACGATATTTTCAGTTCTGCAATACTACCAATTACTAGCTTTCCTATTGGTATTTCAATGAGATAAAGATAAGTCGAACGATATTTTTTCTCTCTGTGTTTCAACCTTGAAGTAAGAATATATATGGAGAGCTAAATATTTTTACCAAACCTATACGAATTTACGATAAACCACTTTCTCCGGGTTTTTAAGTCGTAAACCGTGAGAGAGAAAGAGACAAGACAAGTTGTCATATAATATCGCACCACTTTCAGGTATGTAAGCATGTTTTCTGTCTCCCGCGTCTCCGGCGACTCCGGCCACTACGTTTTGTTATGCGACATAACTCGGTTTTTGAGGTTATATCCTATAGTTTAGTTGATAACAATACTGTGAAAAAGTGGTTTTACAAATAAACAAAACATTATGTCGACATGTGCTATGAATGGATGTAAAAATGTGTTTCCAAGAAAACATTAGCCACACCCGAGTCAGGAAAAATACATCAATCCTGACAACACTGTTTCGCAAAGCTATCCCTCCTGTATATTATTGCTCTAAGGTTTCAACACTTTTTCTACGAAATTACAATTCGAATCTTACACAATCAAATTTATATTGAAGAACTTGGGAACGAGGGGAAAGGCATGGTTGGAACAGGAAGGCAGTATAATTTTATTAAACATATTTTATAAATTTATTGCGAACTGCATATTTTCTCCATGCTTTTTCTTGCATTCATATGCATTTATCGAAAGAATTGAAGTTTTCTTCATGTACAAGTATAGTATGATAACTTCCTGCTTTTAATGTCGGTAAAGAATTTAGGGCAACTCAACACATTACGCATCCAGAACTTTCTTTCAACATTTATAAACGCCTCGTAGTTATTTCCCGTTTTAATACTCTCTTTCCGAAATCACATTGAACGATTAAAAACTGAAAAACTAACAATATGGCGTCTCGTATTTTTAATAGTTAAACTGTTTATGATTTAATAATGCCATTTTGTTTAAACTTTATTCAACCATTTTTTTTTAAATAGTGGAGTAAAGTTAAAAATAGGGTAATATGAATCATTAAATGAAGTTTCACCACGAATTAACAGTTTCAAAATTAGAAATCATCAAACGGTTATTTAAAAAATGTTGATAAAAATTATGTTGCGAGCTGAAAGTAGAAACGTTGAAAAGCTGTCCCAAATTCTTAAAGTCAGAGCTCACTGTTTGATACGGCTTTTGATGCTACATACAAACAAATATATTTCTGATTTATTAGTAAGGATTAACTTACCGGTGTACTAAAATACTCTGAAACTAAAAACATTATTCTTCCAATAGCGAATCTTCAAATACAAAAATTTCGTTTGTATTTCAAACAATTTTTTCAAATAAATAGCGCCTGAAAGGGGTTGATGAGAGAATAAAAAAGGTTTCGTCGCAAATATATCGAATACAACATTTCAAGCGGTAGGCAAAATAAACAGGATTATTTATGCGCGATATAACGCTGGCACCCAACGTGGGGCATTCAGATATGGAACGCGAAAACATTTATTCAGCCGCTTCCACAAACGGGTAGTTAATTATTTGAGCGGGAAAATAAACAAACGCTTTCGGCCGCACCAACTCTTGCATGGTCATTAACCCACTTCCTGGAGAACCTTGTTGCACTAGTGATTCCCGAATTACTGCACACAGGGACTAGAGCGTAGACCAAACCCGCAACCTAATGAGATTATCAAATGGGATATAATGGCCTATGTATAAAGGGGATAGCAGATTGGCTTTTATTTATGTGCGCGATATCAGATTCAGCTAAGTATATATGATTGAATCCTTGCAATATAGGGTGTAACAAGACGTACCTTCGGCATCGTTATTTGAAGTCTTTCGAATCCGTTTTGTTCACGTCCTGTAGAGACAGCCCCCGTGGCAATGGTCAGTGGAGGTGCGGTGCGGGTTCGATTGCAGAGCAAATATTAATAATTTGTTTTCATTTCAATTACGGACGCTGTTATTCTGGGTGGTGTGATATATTAGTTTTGTATGTATTGAGAGGAGTATTGAAAAATAAACATATCAAATAAATGAGCTTATTTTTATAAGTGGAAGAACCAAGCAAATTTTTATCAAAGGCTAAAATACTTTGTTTAGAGTTTTTTTTTTAGAAACCTTCCTATTAATATTATCTACTCAACGTGGAATAATTAACTATCAATAATTTACTTTGTGAGTACGTAGGTTCGTACGAGTTTGAACTTGTCACATTTAGAATAATGATGTTAATTGAAATGATGAAAATTGAAAACTAATCGTTTAATGACCGTCTACCTAATAAAATATCTACCCATAACGTATTTTACCAGACATTATTCTATATTTTAATTGGGTGGATATATTCTCGGAAAGTCAAGTTACGCCCCGTGGTTTTTCACGCCTAACAACTGGTAAATGTAAAAATAGTGATTGTTAACTGGGAAAACAAATAATATAGTGTTAAAAAAACCTGAAAATCCATCAGTCTTAACTGCTCCCAACTATCCGGAGCCAGTGGGACAATGACATCCCCATTATGAGTTTGTTGCGAGGCTGAAGCAGATGACGGCTGAGAAGTACCCGGCTATTCAGATATGGTCACTAAACACGCCTATTAACATTTCAAGCAACGTTTCGTTACACTCAAAAAGTATCTACCACTCTCTACTATATCTAAGAAAAATGACTTATACAGAGTGGGAAATTTGCGCGGATTATTATATATTTTTACCAATAAAAGTATTCCAATTCAACATATAAACTGTACATACATTTTAAAAACATTTAAAATTCACACCCAACATTTTATTTAAGATAATTCACTTCGAACTCGACTGTTACGAACGACTGCACCTTATGAATTTCTTTCAAGTACCTTCGAAACAAACTACCACATTACACTTGAAACGAATTCACATATTTCATGTAAATTTTCTGCATATTTATTTCTCAATATACGAGTATATTATAGTTTAAAACTTTTTGCTTTTTACCATTTTTATTTTATTTCTTTGAGATATATTTATATATATATATATATATATATATATATATATATATATATATATATATATATATATATATATATATATATATATATATATATATCTTTTCTCTCTACGTGCACTTTCTCTATGTTCATTTTATATGTAAAAGCCCATCAGGACGTCAATAAATAACAATAAAGAAATTAACAACCGTTCCAACGAAATGTGTCAGTCTCGCAAGTGCGCGTCATTCGACCCTAAAGGGTTAAAATAAGTGACAAATGCAATGTTTGGTAGCCTATCGCCATAAACATTTCACCTCGGCTTTAATCGTCACAAACATTTGGTCCAAATAAAACAGACTGGCCTTAATATCGGTACAAATTAATTCCAACGACTGGATACAATATTTGTATACATATTTCAGTATTGGGCGACAAACGACAAAATCCAATTTCGAATACCCATCAAAAGCAACCCCGTCGGGGCGAGTATGTGTTTAATTGAGTTTCTGGACATGCCGCTGGAGGCACTAATCAAATAATAAAAGCTGAACATTAGAAAGGTTCTTTTTTATTTATCAGTACCTACACTATATTCACATTTAGTATTTTTGTCATAATTTTGAAAGACAATAAAAAATATTGCATGTGAAAACGAATCAAAAATGTTTTCTTTTGGGTTGAATTACACGTGGCAATTCTTTGTATTACCTCGTATGTTGTATTTGGGAGCTTAAATGGTTTTTTTATATGATGCAGCGCAAGAGTTTAACTGCGTGAGGCCAATGAAAATATGGCACCTCTATTAGGAATGTTGAGAGACTGATGAATGTAGATAGGGGATGAAAGGAGAATTATTAGTGGGAAGTACCTAACTATTCAGATGTTATCACTAACCATGTAATAGATAAAAGGTGAAAGTATTATTTAATTGAAACTTATAGGTGCTACCAAAAAAACAAAAATACTGAAAGCGTATTGAATATCTACAAAAAGCAGTTACATGGTGGCTTGACATAATTGGCATCGAATTTAAAAATAAAACGGTTTGTCATTGGTAAATTCACGAAACTAGAATGTATTACTAGTTGTCATTGTGTTTCAGCCTTGAAATAAAATAATAATAGTATTCCAAGGGGAAGAAAAATAGTCACACGAAACTGTTTGAACTGCAAAACTCTGCACGCTATTATATACAAATTAAACACGCCGGGCCATAAGGTATTGAGAGCGATTTTATTTCAGTTCCTACGAGTCGATACCTCAATGGGAAATGCACAATAAGAAGCATGCAGTCTATGTAAGTCGCCTCTTTGTTACAAAATATCTTGAGGAGTTAAAATATTGAATAATTGGAAGAAAAGTACAGATTTTTTATTTTTTTATATTCAGTCTGCATGTTACCTGAAAGCTACTATAAACCAACTGAACATTATACGAATGTCTTCTTTCACTATGTTTGCATGAAATGAGAACAATTTACGGTATTAAAAACATATGTATTTTATTTTATTATTATATTTTTTTTGTATTGTACTTCATTACAATCTATCATATATAATATATGCTCTCTTTTTGTAATTATGGCATACAGAGCTCCGGGCCAATAAGCCCCCCTTCTCTTTCATCATGATGTTAAGTTTATGGTTGTTGAAATAAGATTTTTGGTAAAATTTTAAAAATAATTTATGCTAAAAATAGCTGCATGTGGGGAAGGTTATTCTTTCCGAAGAATTTGTTTTGGTTTTCTATGTTGCGTACGAACGTTTTCGTCGTACTTCGTGAGGGAATTAATTGAATCGTTTTTGTGGTTGGGAATTCCTGCATAAAACGATTCCGCGAGACTTATCATGTATTCTTTTATGAAGGGGATTTCAGAGTCTTTGTGGAGTTGGGAAACCCTTATCCATTTGGGAATTTTGTGATATATGCTCTATTAATTATGGAAATCACTTAAATAAAGTATTTATAGGCAGTTAAAAGGTAATGTTAAAAAAATATTATCTAACAAGAATAGTTCAATATTTTTAAGCTTTCGCGCACCATGAGACAAGCGCATTTTGTTCAGAATGGTAACACGTAACAGGAATATTTTTTTCCCAATAATGATAAAAGCAGGTGAAAAAACTTGTAGGAAATGCAAATAACAAAAATTATGCTTTTATTAATTAAAAAAAACATTGATTCGCATCTTTGGAAATTTCACTCCACTATCGTAATTTATTCGGTGCTTACCCGCAAAAGAATAGAAGAAAACAGTCCGTGTCTCATCGGATGCGTTGTGTTTATTTACCTGCCCGAGCGGTACCCAAGTGAACGATAATATTTGAGACAAATACTACTCACATTATTCTTTTGTCTGTGTTCATTTCGACAAGTTATAATTTTGGTATACCTATTATCAGATCACAATGAAAAAATCAAGGTGTTATATGTGTGTACTCTAGTATTTTTACATTATTTTGTTGGTGAAAAGAAGCCATGCCCAGACTCTCTGGCACACATTTGATATCGTTGATACTATTAGGATTCCTCAGGGTGGTGGTGAAACTCTAGCCACCAAGCCAACGGTAGAACTAAATTACACTGAACAAATATGCGTTCACATTGCCAATCGTTATGCCACCTTGTACCGCTTTTTACGAAAGACAAGTGGTTTTTTTCGAGGATTAGAATTGATTGCTTTTAACTCGTATAATATTGTACAAGGATATAACGGAGTCTAAAACCAAACAACCGATGTGTCATCCGTCTTTCAGAAGGAAAATTTCAAACAGGTTGGCGGTTTTCGCTTTTTTTCAAAGCAGGAATAAAGACTTTCAACCTGTGACCTGAGATTGCGGTTAAATGGAAAATTACATTTAATTGTCCCTGAACCAGAAAAAAAGAGATTGATCGGTTTGTTCTAATTGTAAAGTTCGGAGATGACGAAAATAGACTTACTTTTACTGTAAAACCTGTGAAAATAATTCTGAATTGCATCCAGGTGAATGTTCCGAACGTTATCGTGAGGTATATTACTACAAATGATTAAAATTTGGTATGGTTCCAGGTGCATCGGAATGGACTTTGACTAGCATTGCATTGTTGTTTGGCACCGTTTCAATATTCATTGCTTTTTCTGGAATAACCCAAAGTTCATAATTACCATTATTGACTGTGTAAATAGCATTGGAAATGTTGATTCTATTGAGAAATAAATAGAAGATAAGTATTTAGTTATGATAATATGCGTTTTCCATAATATGTATTTAAATTTATTATTACATAAAGTTTACGAAAGCATTAGCAATATTGTTTATGGATATCACCTACATACACTGTAAAATGGTTATTGCGTTTTTTTATGTGTTTTTTATTTCTTTTTTTTTTTAATTGAATCTCTAAATGCAATTATATGCTTACATAAACCATAGAAAATAATGTAGTTACCCCAAATGTTTTACAACCTACTGGGTGAACAAAAAAAGTTTTATATATACAAATTGATACGTAAAAACGTAATTATCAAAATGAAAACGTCAAAATTTTAGATTTTTAGGTTTTGAAAAAATATAACGAGCAAATTAGCAACATATTTTGAATAATCATCGTCCGGAAAGGGTTAATAATACATTGTAAAGACTTTGAATTTTTACACCGTTGTTAGTAAAGTAAAATTGCATCTTTTGATTTATTATTGCCTTACAATAGAGGATTTTTACTCCACTTTAATGCACATAGAAAAATCAAGGCTAGCGGTTGGTTATTTTAAAATTCAAAACTGTATAGGTAATCGTACATGTAACCGGAGATTACGATAACCTTAAACATCCTTATTACCCGCGGTTATAGTAATCGTAATCGTTGCATTACTTCTAAAAAAGTTTATTAATCAATTATCATTTCCATATACGTTAAATAGGACACTGCTCGGCGCACACGAAAATATGACGTAAATAATACGACAAACATAATCTATAATTAGGTTTTACAGAAGTCTCTCGATTTACCAACTTCAGCTAAGCTCGTGGGCGCGTGCCTATACCGGCTCGCTTTATTACACGTAAGTATCAATTTGAACAAAAAAATTGGATCAACCGGAAAATTCAAACAGGACACACTATCCTAAAAATAAATCGATCAAGGGCGTGTTAAAAAAAAAACAATGGGCAGAGACCTAAGAATACAACAAATTCATTTGGTTTCGTTAATAGTGTATTGTACAAGTTACACGAAAAATACAATAATCCTTTATTTACAGATGGTTAAAGTCAAAATCTTAAAAAAAAAAAAAACAAAAAATTATACTAAGAGTTTGTTAAAATAAATTATAAATTCACCGTGACATTATGTATGGCTTACACGTTTATAGCAACCAGTTTTCGAGCGGTGAATGATGCAAACATGGAAGAAAAAAAACACTCAAACCGCGGACGGAAAAACGAATGTAGCAGGTTAAGAAAAGCAAACGTTTTAAGGTTTGAAATTTAATTAATTCGGATGAACATATTACTATAATCTCAAATGTTTTCAGATGAATATCTTGAGAAATAACAAGTTTACTTCCTAAACAAATTAAATCTGGTCCTTACCGTTTGTTATTGCTGAAAAACTATTGAGAAATTTAGAAAATCGTTTTACGGTAAGAATGTGAATAGCAAAGGTCAGTTGTTTTAATCTTAATTATAAATGACTTACATCCCGAGTGCATCCTCGGAAAACATTTGATATTTTTGTTACAGTTTCATCAGAAATAATTAAAATGTGAATCCCGGGGAAACCCCGCTTCTGGAGTGCTATGTCGCCTTAACCATTTTTTTAAACAATCTATCCCGGTAAACCGAGTCTACCGTATCTTGATCTATAGCCGAGATTCTGTCAACGTACGCCGGCTTCCTGTTCGCGGTGAGGGAAGGTTCACACAATAGCGGTTGCTATTGTGTGAACCTGCAGATCGCTAATGACCCCATCGCGCCAATACAACTGGTGTCGTGGTGACGAGATCGACTCCGCGATGTATCATCGTTGTTAGCGTACAGCCAGTCTCTAAATACTATACGCGGTTAATAACTGGTCGGATTTCGACAGCTCGCACAAGCTTCGACACTCCTTAATCGTTGGAGTCCCGAATTCCCGCTACAATATATTGATGGCCCACCATTGCAAAAAGGTTCGAGCCGATATTGATTGAAGAGGAAAGGCCAAAAGTCCTAAGCGACTTGCATTCAATGTTTGTACTAAGGGTTATTTTATAAAGCACACTGCGCATTTTCCTGTTTTCCCAATATAGTTTCATAAAGGTAAACAGGATGTCATTGTAACCGACATTATGATAGTCATACTTGTTGTCCTCCCCATAAGCAAAATCCTCACAGCCCCTTCTGTAGTCCCCGGGTGACGATATGTAGTGTGCACAATCAGGAGAGCCCTTGTTACTAGGTGTTACATAAAAACGTTCATTTTTAAACATCATGTTAGATTCATAGGCCAAAATCTATTAGTTATCTAATCATTTTAACTATTTGTATTCAATAGATGGAATTTTACCATCGGTCACATTTTCATGCTATGAAAGATGCAAAATCTAGTAATCATAATTGCACGTAGACCTGTTTTCTTTTCATACGACCATATTCCCGAGGCTTCTCACCACGGATTTGTAGTTTTTTTTTTATTATTAGTGAAAATTATTTGATTGCTGAAAATGTCGAATACCGAGCATTATTATGATAAGCAATTAAAATTTGGCTGGGTATAATCGTAATTATATTATCATCATAAATATTGCAGTCATGAAACATGAACCTATATTTTAATTACCGACAACCCTTGAAACCGATACTACGGTACATAGGTGAGTCTTAGCGTAAGGCCTGAGTGCCCGCTCTAGTCGAGCGTTCAGCGGGGCGGAGCGTGCAGCGTGCACCACAAACACATTTCCATACTAGCAAGTGTCGAGTGGCGGAGGCTTGAGCGGTGGACAGAGCGTTCTCGCTTGTGTTTCGGCGGGGCGTGCACCTCCACGTTCGAAAATTCGAAAAAAAAACGAAATGAAATCTATGCCTGAAATATGGAATATTTAGAATACAGTCAAAGGTTGACACTCACATTCTTGTAAATTCATAGAGTTTGTCTTTATTTAACCTTGAGCTTTTATATAATGTGGAAATTTCTCCATTTTTTTTTCCTTGTTTTACAATTTCACTCTGACCTTACTCAATAAATCAAATTTTAGAAATAAATTTTCTTCTAAATACATGCGATAATATCTAGTGAAGCCAGCGAACGCTCAATGGTCGCACGCTCCGCTGCACGCTTCGCCCCGCTGAACGCTCTACCACTCTGGCCATACCCTCAGGTCCTTCGCACACACAGCAACTAAAAAAAGAGTTTTCATTTCAAGTTTCTTGATGCTTCTCTCGTTTGCGATTCGCACACGACGTAACCAGTTTTCAACGCCGGCGCAACCAGTATCTCGCAACTCGCAGTGCTAGTCGCTCGCGCATTGCAGTTTCCAGTTGCACCGTATTCGCGAACTATTTAAGAGAAATTTGCAACATGTCCGAGCAAAAAACATTGCATTTGTTCAGAAGGTTGAAAAATACCCTTGTGTTTATAATTATACGATTATAGACATTTTTGAACGAAATATGACAGTGACACCGTGTACTGCGAGATTTTAACTTTAAAAAGAAAGACAAACATCCCCGGGTTGCGAATAACCTGACAATATTCGAAAAACTCCTACCACCATCATAGTAGTAGGAGTTTTTCATGAGATATAGATTTTAGATTGTATAATGACTGAAATCGTAGCAACTAGAGTAGCACCGTGAGCGAGGCTCGGTCGCCAACCAATTGGGAAATGCTATTGCCAAGCAGTTTCAGTTGGGTTTCGGTTTTCCCGTGTGCGAAGGGCCTCAGAGTTAACATGGTCATAATAATGTTGGTTTTGTTTAGGCAAATTTTGAGTACAAAATGTATATACCAAAAAGTTAATTAATTATGTTATATTAAATCATCTTATAAGGGCTAAGCAGTAAACGGGGAACGAGAAATGGGGAGAAAATAAAGAGCTCATTTCTGATAAGAAAATTGTTGGAAAAATAATTAAGGGGACATACACGGGAGTTCTAAACAGCCCACGAACGTTAATTAAAACTTCTGCTGAAAACAGCTCGAGTAGCAACTGACTTCTGTGGAAAAGTTACATTGAAAAACGTTCGAAACGCGCATCTGTCATTTTAGTCATAACCATAAATAATAAAATCTATCGTGTCTCACTAACTTGCAAACGGTGGGCCCTGGCTTCACAAACATTTTACAGCTTTTATGTCTGGAATTCACAGGTCAGCGTAAGAATTTTCAGCCCGCATCGTTATTTCCACCATGATCTATGGAGCTTTAAAATATATTTATTCAACTGTCAAAAAATTACACGAGATGTCAAATTGTTTATTTCATATTTCTCAATCTAGATCTCAGGCGAAGTCGGGTAGTAAAACGAATTATTAATGCCGAGGGAAAGTTCCCAAGGCCCGATGGGTTAATTTTCATAAAATCTTTCACCGCCATTAAAAGTAGAAAATGTGCCTACTTATATCATCTTGAGAGAAAAATTAATGTGAATAGTAGAAAAAGCATATCGAAAAGTAACTATCTTGGCTTTTTTATTTACGTCAATGTCTAGTGATGTTTGTATAGAAAATTAGTTATTCGAAAGACTATGCGAAGATGCAAAGAAAAAATGTTAGTTTAAAAAGAAATTGATTAGAAACCTCGACGGTGAGTTTTTTCGTATACATAGAAATACGCTTGGCCAGAAGCAAAGTTAGGTGACAATCTTAACCATTCATATACTTCTCTGACTTTATTGATCGATATCCCAGAGGGAATTAATATTAAAATACGGCCAAAGTTGTTCGGAGAATAACAATAAAGGGTTATTAGTTGCAGTTTCCAATGTTTGACTTTCGGTCCAAGTGAAGTTTCCTCCTATTAACTGCAAAGGCGCTCCAGACTTAGTCAAGGCTTCTTGGTGCAAGTTTGGTGCAAAGAGTTGATCATAGAACTGAAGTGGACGCAATAACCAAAGTTTTACTCCAAGATAGTTTAACAATTTACCACGAATATATCATCGGATATAATAAATAGTAATAATATCACTTAATTTACAATTATTAGCAACATTTTATGTCCCAACATCAATTGACTAGTTTAGCTTCGCGAAAGCATCAGGTAAACGAGTGACCAGACAGCTTCAATAGAAATGTTGTTATTGAAGAACCGATCGCTGAGCTTTCCATGCCCAATATTGTCTAGGTATACAAGCCGTGCATCACAGTCTTCTCTGATTGAGGTGAACCATGTCTACACCACTGTCGGAATAATAATAATGTGGATTTTCATTTAAAAAATAGCAAAAATGGTGTCAATGAGCGTACATCTTATGATGCTCTGTTTGTGCAAAAATGAAACACTAACGGTTTGATTAAATAATGGGTCTATATTTCCCTCTATTGGCAATTAGATAATAGGTTTGGGATCTATATATACTATAGGAATCTTCACACCATATAACATGGGCTGTCAAAGGTTGATTTTTAATTGACACCTTGGTAATAATTCAATTGTGCTAACAATTCTGTTTTCGCCGCGAGAGAAAAGACATGAGATTTTTACTGCCCGTTAGAAATGATTGGAATGGCGCATTCTTCTAAATATACCGCTTTCATACAAGTTCTATACTTCGCGCTAGTGTTTTATAACTGGGGAAGTTAAATGTCAGTGAAATTAAAATTATGTCGTGCACGAATAAAATATTGGTTTTCTTTCCGAAGAAAGAATTCCGAGGTTGGCACAAGGAACCACCGACACCTTATCAAATTAGTACTTTGATTGCCTTTATTGGAAATGTTGGACTCTATTGAGTAATCTGCATTTCACGCACTTTCGTCCCACAATTAACCCAATTGTCTTATTTTTGAAGTAATATATTTGTCACCAAAGAAATGGGCTATTCACACTATGCATGCCCCAAGAAAAGAAGAGGAAAAATAAATTTCGATATTTTTTTAAAGCCTTAGTTTTTAGGAGTATGTGAACAGCACGCCCTAGGTATTAATTAACGCATTTGTGTTAACCGAATGCAAATGTCATAGTTTGATAGGCCAAGTGGTTCAAATGGGTTCTAATGTCAAACCTTGCGGGTTCAATCAACTGTTATAGAATAAGCATTTTTGCTGATAGTATGATATTGATATTTTGCTGATAGTTTTTCATACTATCAGCAAAAATGCTTATTCTATAACAGTTGATTGAACCCGCAAGGTTTGACATTAGAACCCATTTGAACCACTTGGCCTATCAAACTATGACATTTGCATTCGGTTAGTACAAATGCCAGAAAAACTAATAACATCCCTGAATAAATCAACACTCCAGAATTTTGTGAAGTCATCAAATATTATCTCTTACTCTGTCAGTTAGCACAAATAATGAACCCAAACAGGTTCATAACCCTTTTATAATGTCTTTTATTTTTCCTTATCACAGTTTATTGTTCAACCAATACGGTGCGGCGTTACCGATAGTAACACGATTCATCGTTTATCAAAAACATCGGGAAAATTCTAAGTTAATAGATAAATGAAGAAATAAAAGTTTCGACATACGAATGAAAACGTTTAATTAAAAAACTAAAGATGTGAAAAAACGAGTTTTTAATCATATTTAACATAACTGTGGAATGCCACCACGAACTAAATTATTAAAGAAAGAGTTTAAAAATAAAAACGTAATATTTAACTGATGTTTTAATATATAGAACCGATACGTTCATTATTTATTTACAAGTTGTTACTCGTGAAAAATTATTGGACGTAACTTGAATTGCCAAGAAAAAAATATTAGCTTTATTTTAAACTAGCGAGTACCCGGAATGCATTGCAATGCCACAATTGCCAAATTGGCTTGCCTATCATTCTTCCCCGAAAAATAAATCCAAAAAGTCTTTGAAACGGAACCAAAAGATTGAAAAAAGATAATTAAAAATATCATCGATGTTCAATTTTGAATATAAAATTTTAAAAAGAAGATATACTCTTGCCACGCATCCCAATGATTACGAAAAATATGCCATTCAAATTCTAACGTCTTCATTTTCCATGAATTTCCTATGATTTAAAATGAAAAAAATATATATGTCTAACAATCGCTAAAATTATTTCATTATTTCCTTCCTTTGCTCGTCTGTCTCAGAAGAACGGGCTTGAGATGTTCTAACTCGATCGGTTTAAGTATTTTTTTCCCTTCGCTCCACTGTTTCCGAAGTTCGTGACTTGTAGATCGATCAATAGCTTTTTGGTGCCATAATTAATTTTAGCCTTCTTTTGTGGAATATGTAATATGTCAGAGAGCGGTATATGTATGGTTAACCTCAATACAGGCGAGTTTAATGTTTTTCATACTAATTTTAAAAAATTATAGCAAATGTTTGACATATTGGGTTATTTTAATCGAAATCGGTCTAGTAATTTTCGGGAAAATCGAAAACAGCCAGATAGACAAAGATTCATATGGCTTTTTTTCGTGAGAGCATTGCATTTCCTGAGTTAACTTTCTTTTTCAAAATCCAACCTGATACTGAAGACTTACGAATTTAATTGTAAAAAAAAAACTTTAAAGTGCTGTGGTGTAAACTTCCCAAAATGGCGCATCAGCCCTTTTGTCTTTCCGGCGACGATCTGTGCATTGAATTGACTAATGGCCGTAATGCTGCATAAAAAAAAACGTATTTGACTAACGACGGTGTAGTTGCGGGTGTGCGAAATATGTTTTTGACTAATGCTTTTCCCACAATAACTTTGCTGAGATGTCTATAATTCGTTCACCAAAATAACATAAAAAACTTTTTTTAAGAGGAGCATAGTATGCGTACCAGACCTATAAAAGTTATAACTACCTACACACATTGTGTATATTTTATTGTAAGACATTTCTAGGGATACCGTGTGCTTTTAACTTAACAAATTTCACAGGTTATGTATAGGGGCATGTCAACCTCTAATATAAAGAATAATACTTGTACGAAAGGGCAAAATTTAAAGGTTAAACCTTGAAATAGAACCTGAGCACGAAAAATCGAATATTTTGCAAACGAAAAGAATTAGTCGCTGATATTGAAATATATTATAACACAATTCTAAAACATCACGGAGGCTGCATGCCGTTTCGACTTTCAAGAGTATCCAAATGACCCAGTTGTCTTGAAATAATATCAATAACCTTCAACGCAAATATAGAAAACGCCAAAAACTAAAAAGAATAACCGTCGCGACCGAGACTAAAAGTCGAAACCTCTACTCTAAAGTTTATAATAAGGTCTTGGTAGCGCAATTGGTAGAAGCGTTACTCCCGGATAGAGTAAAGGTTCCGAGTTCGAGTCTCTGTTTCATATTTGTGTTGAAGATTATTGATATTATTGCAATAATTAATATCAAAATAAAAAGGATAAAGCTTTATAGTTAATTCTAATTAAATAAAAAGTTGTTATGCAGTCGACGTCGTAACAGCAAGATGCAACATAAGTAGTAAAACATGATATAACTGTGTAGCGTCACCGTGGTTGTTCAATATGTACATGAATACTTGTATACATACGTATAGTGTTAACTGAAAATAAAGTCTAGACTTTGAATGAATAATCTGAAAGTGCATTGATTGTTGCATGCTGACGATGCAGTGCTTATTTCAAACAATCTGCAGTCTCTCGCTTCAAAGATGAAGAATGAATGTGATGAATGTAAGTATGTCGGTAGTAATAGTTTTTTAAAGCGAAGATATAAAGAAACTGCGCAATTTAATTGTAGACGGTGAATCTCTAGAGCAAGCCAACAGTACTTGAAAAGTGTGTTCGCTAGAGACTGGAGAGTTGATAATAACATTTACAGAAGCGTACATGCAAACAGTTCAAATAATTGTGGACTGTACGTCATAGTGGCAAGGAAGCGAGGCTAGCAGTCCACAATGGAGTTCTGATACCAACCGTCTATGAGGCATGTAATTAACTCTACAACTAAATACATCTAAACGCATTAGAAATGAGATCCCTGTGACATATGAATTGCGGAAGAGGAGATTCGAAAACAATGCAAGACCGGAATTAACGAGACTAAAAAATAGAAGCTCAGATGGTGATGGAAAGATGGATGGAGTCGATGGAATAAAAAGTCGGAGACGTTTTACGAGGACAAAATGTGATAGTTAGGTAGTAAGTTGGTTAAGTATTTAAATTGAAAAAATATAGTTTAAAAAAAAAATGAATGCCTTTGAACGAGACTACAATCCTTAAACAGTGTTTTAATTAGCAAGAACAAATATTAAGTCGCAAATTAAAAAGAAACAATTCTTGTAATGGTAGGATAAGAAAATATAAATGATTGTCCGGGGTGCTGGCTCGACTCGACAAAAAGCTCCTTTTATTTTTACTCGTTAACTCGGGGCGGTTTGAATGAAGAAAAATACATCTGCGCTGTGCAGGACCCGAGGGAAAGCTTATTCGCCCTCGTCTGGTCCTCGCCAATCAAGTTTCCAAAGGCACCGAGCAAAAAAGAAAAAACTACTATTGTCGAAGTAAAACGTAACGCAATGACAAAAACCTCCCTCGTGCAGATTAAAACTATGTATTATAAAGAGCCGAGAAATAGTTCGACGTTCTTTAAAAAATACATGTATTTTGGGTAAAATCATTTGGACGTAGTTATGCAGAAAGCGTCCAACCCCAAAACGATGAAACTGAGAAAAAAGCGTTTGAAAATATGACGATAAAAAAGCATGAATACGCGTAATCGGCATTTGTAAAGTGAATATCAAATAATATTATAAAATATTTCTTGTAGAATCATTTACACGTAGTTATGCAGAAAGCGTTCAACCTACAATTTGCCAAAATCGAGTTTCACATGTTTCCCTATAGATAAATACGAGATTTATATCTGCTGAAAACCCCAAGCTCCAAATGCAACAAATTTTTGGTGATTAATTTTTCTACTAACGCACATTGCAGACATATGAGTTAAATTTAAGTTATATTTAAGATAACATAAGAAATACATTTTTTAATAAACACATTGATAGATTATAAATGACATATTTATAATAATACTCATAAAAAACACTGATACTCACTTTACAAATACCGATTACGCATACTAGTGCTTATTTATCGAACGCCTTTTTCTCAGTTTCATCGGGTTGGACGCTTTCTGCATAACTACGTCCATTTGACGTTGTCTGTGTTTTTTAGGACCGAAAATGATATTTTCCCTTTCCGTGTCATGTTTTATTATATTGAGTATTAGGGTGGTTTTATGAACCAACTGCCTGGGGCGACGGGTGGCGGTCTGCTCACGGTTATAGAAACACTCGAGCTTCTAGTTCCAGGATCCAACCCGCAGGCGATTCGGCAGCTTTGGTGCCCTATAAGGTACCCAACGTATGGTTCTGTTTGCATGCGTACAGTGTGTACGGCTCGTCACTCAGATGATTAAATCTTAGTTTGTATTTGTCTTTGATTCCGATGCAACCAACCTTTATAATGGGAATTTAATTTATACGTTTATCGCATAGAGTTGGTAGAGTGGTATCTATCCAAGGCAGTGAAGTCAGTTTTTTACTTGTTTTTGATGTTTTTATACTGACTCGGCGCACCTGGGCGTGGCTAAGATTAAGGCTACGGTATTTATACATCCATTCATATCACATATCGACATAATGTTTTTGTTTATTCGTAGAGCCACTTTTTCACAGTATTTTTATCAACAAAAATATAGCATATAACCTAAAAAACCGTCTAGTTGTGGCAAGTTTAGTGGCATAGTAAAAAATTTGGGCGGAGTCCCGCCGGGAACCAAGACCTTAAGATCATCCTTACAGTATATAGAAGCGGTCTATAAAATTTTTTGTCTCTTTCTCTCTCATGGTGTACGACGTAAAAACCCGGAGAAAGTGATTTATCGCAAGTTTGTGTAGGTTGGGTAAAAATAATTACCTCTCCCTCCATATATTGTTACTTCGAGGTTTATCGAAATGAATATTAATGCTACATTAAGGAATCTTCCATGCGTAGTTTAAGCGTATTTTATATTAATCATTTTTAATGCTACATTAAGCAATCTTCCATGCGTATGCGCCGGGATGCATTTTTGCCCATTACCACGAGCGAGGTGTAATGTTTGGTAAAATATAATGGAATTCATGTGTCGGTTTGTAAGGAATGGAATTCTACTGGGGAAACGCACGTCATGATATCCTGAAACTAGAGACAGTACTGCAAAGCCTATAAGAGATGCTTTCCAGAGCCTGGAGGAATTTCAATAATCACCTTAGTCGTTCGATGGAAGCATTTTTTTCATAACAGATAATTTTATGTTTGTCAAACGCGCAGTACATAAAAAAGATAAACAGGAAACGTAGTCGTACAACGACAAGCATCCATTGCAAGAATGCACTATTCTATGGCTTAAGTATTTCAGGGGGTATTTTAAGATCAGTCATACCAAAGCCATAGCTGACCTATGGCAAAAAGACATCCATGTTGGCGTTCAACCGTATGTCGGAAAACACGGGACAAATAATTACAGTTTTACAAACTAAACCGAAGAAACTCCAGCACTGTTTGAACTTAAATACATCGGTTAAAATTGAACAGACTTATTTATAAAGCAAAACAATCTACGGTTGCTTTTAAATTTAGAAAAGCTTAATGAAGTTATTGCAGTTGTGAGCTGAAAATCGTGCACGAGAAGTGGGGCGGTGGGGAACTTTGATTCAATACAGCTTAAGAATTAAATTCAATCAAGGAGCGCAAATTAATGTTAAAGTTATAATAGAGCTCGCGAAATAGTGGTAACTGCAAACAATCTCACCGCGAAGGAAATTCATTTAACCTTTTCATTGAATTCTTCTATGAAAAAAACTTGTACAATCTAATAAATAAACTAATACAAAAGATTATTTTATCGAAGAGAAAGATAACGTGTAGGTAGGTATTTAATTTGGCCATAGAAAATTCCCCAAAGAAATTGAATAATTGAACAATCCACTTTAAGGAATACGCATGATTAATATTTGCTGTATCAAAGAAAGCCTCATATTCATCAGTCGGGTAAGTGTGTCGGTAATCTCAGCAAATTAATCGTAAATTGGTGTAATGATGTGTAGTAAATTCATATGATGTTCGTTTTTCATCATAATAACCATGAATAATAAACTGACTTAAAAAAACTTTACGGAAGATCTTTGGATTTCTTACGAAGTCGAGAATTAATATTAAATTAGAATTAACTTTGAAGTTTTATGCTTTATGGTTTATCCAAGACACCATCTAGATATACAATATATGCTAGGGTAGGGCTTTGTATACCATTACAAAGATGGCCGCCTATATCGGAATAAATTGAAAAAAAATAATAATAATGTTCAATGAAGTATGAGATCGATTAAAATGCCGGATTCTAATAAGGTCTCAGTAGCTCAATTGGCAGAGATGTTACTCCCGGATAGAGTTGAGGTTCCGAGTTCGAGTTTCGGTTGCGACCGTTATTCTTTTTAGTTTCTGGCTTTTCTGTTTTTTTTATTTATTTCAATAATTAATATCAATATAAAAAGCACAAAGCTTTAAAGTTTTTTCTAATTTAATACTATTATAATCATTTAAACTTGTCTGTTCTAAAACGGGAGAATCTTCATGGTTGTACAGTCTGTATTCTGTAATAAATAATAAAAATAATGCATGCCCAACATTCATAATGAATTCACAATATAAATAAAATTTGTTAGGTCTTCGATCAATTTCCCATCATTAATTCAGCTTAAACGTAGTCCAACGGCAGCTCTTAAGCCCCTCTAGTTCTCAACGCCCCATTTGAAAATGTTCCTCTTGGCTGCGCCCGTGCTGCCTTAATGAAACATTTATCGAAATTCAATAATCCCACGTGAAGAATGTTAATCGCGCACGTCTCATTTCGGGTTATTCCTAACACAGACAGACACTTGAATAAGATTGTTGGATTGAATTAAATATCAACTACTAAATAAATAATCTATAATTATAAATATTAGAGAGAAGATCATTTAATCTTTGGAAGCTTTAGTCAATATTTTATTTAAATGAGATAAAGACGCACACTGAGTGTAAAAACGTAATAAGTTCAAAACACAAAATGTTCTATTGAAAACGAAAAAAAACGTTATATACCTAAAGATGGCAAATGTTCCCGTTTTTACCGACCGATAGCTTTTTACTCGTGATTTTTTTTTCAGAGCGGTGCACTTATGAACTCCATAAACCATAGGTGATAATAGCAGGTTAACTGTACTATATACCGTATTCATACATAGGCGTTTGTAATAAAGGAAATAAATAAAAATCAGGAAAAAATTGGGAAATTATTCTATAATATATCTACGGAATTACAATTCTATTATATTCTACTATATTACAATTCTACTATTTTACACTTCTATTATTTTCTACTCTCGAAAAACTATGATATACTTGTATGATTATGCGTTTCGAGTAAATTTTTAATCTTGATATTCAAGGGAAGAACAAACAAAAGCTAAAAGTAGAGTCGAATATTAATAGGCTTGGGGATTGGAACATGTTATGTATAATGTATGGTGTCACAAGTGAACTTATATTGATTCCGATAATAGCAACGCTTTCGGGAGAAATTACCCACACAGTACTGAGAAGAAAGGCATACAGCAGGTGTGTGGAAACTATAGTACGGGGAATCGTAGATATTGGTATGCGTTTCGAGAGTGAAAATATTAATAAGACGTTCAGGCGTCTTCGTTCTAATACCTTAATAATAAAAGTGTGTCACATTTTATTGTATAAACACCTACGAGACTTTCACATTACAAATTGCATGTTTAAAAAAAATATATACATATATATGTCATATCTATATACATAGCCTGTTCAAAAGAAAAGGTAAATTTTGAATTTTCGCAGGCTGTGTACATACGATTATCGATTTTGTTATGTTGGTGTACATATGTTTATCATATGTTAGCATTATCAGCCATTTTAGATTAGTGTTTTGTTTTTGACAACTGGAAAGGTTAGTCACGTTTTTGTGTGTTCTTCGATTTTTTACTTTTGATAAAAATGGATCAAAGAATAAAAACCATGGTTTGTTTTTCCACAACTCGAGGACGCTCATCGTCATTAACATCCTCTCGGCCTTCTGTAAAGCGCTTGTACCACTTATAAACACTTTTTTGAGACAAAGTAGACTCGCCGAATGCCACAGTCAACATTTTAAGTGCGTTGGAGCACTTTATTCCATTTTTAACGGAAAATTTAATACATATTCTTTGATCCATTTTTTTCAAAAGTAAAAAATCGAAGAACACACAAAAACGTGACTAACCTTTCCAGTTGTCAAAAACAAACCACTAATCCAAAATGGCTGATAATGCTGACATATGATAAACATATGTGTACCAACATAACAAAGAAAATAATCAATAATCGAATGTACACAGCCCGCGAAAATTCAAAATCACCTTTTCTTTTGAACAGGCCTCGTATATATATATATATGTAGGCTGTAACGGTATGTCCATAAGTTTAAAGTAGAAACATAGATAAATACATAAAAAGCTGATTCCCTATCGTTCTTACTTCGATTTGAGTAATTTTAAGAGAATATGGCACCCCTGAACAGATTATATATAAGTAATGATATCAGCAAGCCATTAGAGTAAAGCGTACGTAGCAGCGGGAGATTGACTGTCATTACAGTTATAACGATTCACTGAGGGGGACACAGTACATCGGAACAGATAAAAAAATCACTGTCACCTCACTACACAAAACCTTCGTTTTTAGGCCTAAATAGCCGATAAGGCCGCTCGACGCTGCGTTGAGCCAAGCGCACTTTGATAATACCTGGGACTATTTTCACAGACGACCCGAAGGACATTGAGGATATGGAGAGACGGAGAAGAGCTATATTCGTTAGAGTAGGTAAGCTGTCAAGGCATTTTCACTTTTGCAGCACAAACGTCAAAAGAATACTGTTCGACGCATTCTGCACATTTTTGTATCCGTCAGAACTGTGGGCCTACCGAGATACTGCAGCGCTACGGAAATGTTCTTGGAGGGAAGAGTGCACTCTTTTAGAGGCTTATGGCGCAGACTACGCCCATTAAATAACAATAATAAAAAATATATATAGCGCCGTTTTTGTGTAAAATCACTCCAAGGGCGCTGAATACCATCATTACTTCCATATCTGGCTGGATGCAGTCCTTTCTGATGGCCTTCCGGAGACAGGAGACCGTCAAATATCCACTATAAATGGGTTTTTTTACAATTTATTTGTGGTGTTGTTCGGATTTATTTTTTTTGTATTATTGTCAATTTTATTATAGAATGTATTGCATTTCCCAACCCCTGTTTTTCTTCTGGAATAAATTATTAATGTTATTAAGAAAGACAATAAAATTATTTCATACTAATGAAATTTAAAATAAAATTTCAATGTTTGTAAACTATACTCAATAATTGCAAATAGAGCGGCGAATAGCAGACGGATGGACATCCAGTTGAGGAGCATTTTTGTAGGTAATTGCTCTCAAAAGGGCGAAGACAAGCACACCGTCTTCATTATGATTTTTCTATGTTTTAATGGAATAAATGCTCATTTGACTGTTGAGAGAAAACTATATGGATGATAAGTGAAAGTTGTCTGCAAATTACTCTGAAGTTACTAAATATCCTTTTTTGCTCGTCTCGATTGCCTGAACCATCTTCCTCATAATCGAAGTTCTACTGTACCTACCTGTAACAACACTTCTCACAGGAAATGCTTGGAATATAATTGTGTGTTGCTTGATACAGTGTGTGTACTTCTTGAGTAGATCTTGCCAAATGGATTCCGCAAAGTTTCCCGAGCAGTGACGTAGGATCTCTCACGTCTCCGATATAATAACCTAATACAACTTGGTCACGTATCCCACTCGAGATGATGTTTTCGTTGTTAATGGCGTGGGATGTCGCACAAAACTAAGTTATGACGTGTGACACCCACGACCAGGCACCAGGCACCCGGCATCCTGCACCCTGCGCCCTGCACAGGGACCAGATGACAAACTAATCCCAGCTATTGCGAGGAAGGCATTGAGTTTTACTGTCGAGTGGTGAATTGATGAGATTTGCGCGTGATGCAAACAGAGCTTTACTATTAGGACTTGAATTCTGTGCGAGACGTATGGAAAACAGAGTGCTTTGAAAACGTGTTGATGGAAAAGAGCTGGTTTCCTGTATATGAAATACTCGTATATTGGAATATTTTAAATTCAACATAAAAATATGCCAAATCCATTTCCATCTCAATAAAAAAATATTGATAAATTTGAATTGTAAACCAAAATCTTGTCTAGTAGCTAAGTGTCGAAATATCACATGGAAAAATTTAATTTTGTGTTTCCCAAATTGTGGTGCGCGGTTGAACGGCTTTCGTTCATTTCCGCCTTACGGTAAAACGAATCGAACCGTGATCCACGACAACAGAAAACATTTAAGCAATTCATTATAATTCATGAATGACTTTTAAATTTTTTTTAAATAACTGTTTAGTATAAAATGATTATATTATTATAATATTCTTCCTTTCATAATATTGTCAT
Source organism: Drusus annulatus (assembly GCA_022651775.1). NCBI lineage: Eukaryota > Metazoa > Arthropoda > Insecta > Trichoptera > Limnephilidae > Drusus > Drusus annulatus. The sequence goes on from JAGWCC010000132.1 coordinate 1,147,225, forward strand.
AAATCTACGCTATGTTTTGCCGAAAATTTAACTAAACAATCGTAACCGACTAAGAGTCGTTGCTATCACGAAAATACCAACGTTCTTCCGGAGGTCGGGAGAGATTTCAAATTCAAATATCTTAGGAAAATATTAGACTTACAATAATACTTTCTTATTAAAAGTAAAATTGAAACAGAATATGAAACAAAATTTCTGAAACATTATATTGACTGTTCGTACGCAAACTAGATAATGGAGGATTTGTGAGATTTCATTACTGATACATAGATTTGACGATTTCAGGAAAAAACGTTACATATTACGTTTCCCACTGATGTGACAAAAAAAACAATGGCTAACGGTAAATCAAAGTCAAAGTCAGAAACATAAATCAAGTTCACGATAGCGACGAGTTCATGAGCACGGGAAAGGGTTCGTTCACCTCTATTCTTCCAAACCCATGAGAAACTTTTCCGTAGATATTATGTTCCTTTATTATATCTAGCGTTTCCATCTGTCTGGGAACGTAACTACATTCGCGGTAGTGAATTTTACGAGATACCATTGGTTTACAATATACCAGATGACTTTGGAGCTAGTTGAATAAAATAAAATAATCTATGTGCATAAACAATTTTTTGGGATGATGATTACAATAGTCAAAGGTGGTCAAATACGGTGAAATGTGGCCAATGTGGTTAAATATGCAGTTTTGATCAGTTATTTTTTCTGTATCGAATGCTCTGACTCTAGTTTGATTCTTAAGACTTTTGTGGCCCTTCAGCCATCTAAAATATATTTTCAATTTTGAAGAAAGCTTGACTCAAGCGACACAAGTTTGGTACATTTTTTTAGCTTTTTTTCAACTCTTTTTGAGTTAACTTTTTTTTCAAACTCCAACCAGGTAGCTTCAGCCATTTCGCCTTTCCGGCGACGATATGGCCAATGTGGTCAAAATTGGTTGAATACCGACCAATATGATAAAATAGGTCAAATATGGTCAATGTTGTTAAAGTTGGTCAAATACATATGATCAAAAATGATATAATATAGCCAAATATGGTTAAATATATTTTTTAAATCATTATTGGCTTATTATGTTGGCGATTCCATATAAATCTGAGGACAGTGTTTAGTCTTCAGGTCAGGGAGTTGAACATTTGCTTAGCCTCAAAATGTATAATTTGCAACCCAAATAACTACCGATGGTTAAATCGATTTATCACGGGAATCTAAAATGCTTTTTTGTAAAATATCTCTAGATTTCTTTAGACGATATTCCATATAATTTGGCCATTTGTCAGAGTAAAAAAATCACTTGCACGTAGAGATACCCGAATATTCGAAAGATGTCTTATTATCCTCACGATTTATTGATATACGCACACAGTTATAAGAGTTTACGAACTGACTGATGATTGTGATGAGCTCTTGGCAATTCTTTTATATAATCGAAACACTACTATTTAGATTCAATATTAGTTGCGTAATTATTTCAATACACGTCACCATTTCACCAGTTTACAGTTGGTTTGACTACTTAATTTAAAACCCTACTACTGGGCTAGCAGTACTAGCTGTAAGGGAATGTGTTATTTTCGCACGGTTTGTGCCAATCTTGCTAATTTCATACCATCGTGTAGAAGTATTGATTCCACAGGTTTTGAAGATTTGTATCAAACTTTGACTATGAGAATAGAAAACGGTGGCAAATCAAACTCAAAAAGTATTAAATATAAATATGTACTGACAATTTCGGGGTTCATTGTCGAACTATTCACGAATCAAGCGTCTAACGACTATACAAGTTAAAGCATTGCATTCAAATAGAAAAAAATCGAACATTGCAAATTTTATATATTTAATTGAATATCACATTATTTGAGTTTAAAATTAATACGTTTCGAATACTACATTGCCACACAAATAAAATAATTATATTACCCGAAACAGAGATAAGAAATCGTATAATCGATTTTCTTGGCAGGCAGTACGTCATAGTATAATTAAAAATTAAGGGGTATGTAGTAACATTTGATAAAAATTTAAATGATATACTAAGCGACTAAGGATGTAACGAAATTAATGAATATTTACATAGAGTAAATAAAATCTTATTTTGCAGATCTCCTTGCTAGGAGCTACTATGCCAGCGACAAGATATTTTCTAAATATCACCCGTACTTCAAATAATATAATTAATTATTACCTTCATCACCATAAAACCGGCATGTGCCTAGTTTGTGGTGGTAAGATCCTAAAATATTAAAGAATAAAGGAAAAACATTTTGGAAAAAAAAATCTTCGTTCAAATAGAAACTTTGGTCGGTCCAAATATAAATTTTGTATTTAATTTAGCTCTTGAAAGTTTTTCTGCTATTTTACGGACACAGGATAGTTAAAATAAATTCTGATTTTACACAGAAATTTTAACAAATGTTGATTTTCCTGTACCATTTTCCTTGCCACTTCTTCGTCAGCATTTAAGATTATAAAAATGAAAAGCTTGTAAAAACGTTATTCTTATTACGATTTGTAACTTACACGTATCGTTTTGATAGGCCATATTAAATTTAGTTTTTATTTGAGTACATATAAAATCTACAGCGAAAAAAATTAGGAAAAAAAAGAAAAAAAAATCGGAATATTTTTAGTATTTCAGTTTCTGATAGTGTTAACACGTGAAGAATTTCAGTAATTTACGTCATATCTGGTTACCATGGGCGTGCCTTGACCTTTTCACAGTTTTTTTGCGATTGTCCAAACTTTTTTCGTCTTTAGAATATATTACTAAGATTTGATTGAAAAACTATATCCTAAGCACGTTTTTTAAATTTTGCTTCTAAAATTAGGAAAATCATTTAAAAAGTCACGAGACGCTACTGCCGTTTCCTCACACATTGATGAAGCAAGTTGGTGCCATAATGGGGTCTCGTCTTCAGAACTCATTACCGCGACTGGGAAAACTTTGCCGTTTAAGGGATGCTCGTAAACTATGTTTAGATTCGCCATATTAAATATTACATACACAAATACGTATGTAACACACTTTATAATATTCACGTCGTATTCGGGAGGGCTAAAATATGTTGGAACATTAGCGAAGAGCATGACTGAGGGTATCTTCAATTTCATAAAGTTCAAAATTCAGTCCAACGAAAATTACCAGTCGAAATGTTTAGAAAGCCTTTGTATTTTGTTTGTGCATTAATAAACCTTTTAAAGCTACATTATCAACGAAACAATTATTTCGTATTCGAAATTCTCCTGGCGGCAATGGAACTTTCACATCATTCTGTACAGTGAATTATTTCGGTCGTACACGAGCTATAATTCGAAACATTATTGGAGAAATATTTTATTTTATTTTATGCCAATCTTGTACGACATGCCGTTGATAGAATCAATTAAAGCTTAAACAATTCTCAAATAGGAATTAAAAAAAATAAATTAAAATCACGCGTCACGCTTGAACCATTTTCAGAGAGGTAGATACAACAATTATCGCAGAAGGCATAAATAATTTTCCGATTACTATTATTTAATATTATATAATATGTCGACGGGGGTTAGAATTATCGCATAAGGCTTACATTATTCGTGACATGTAAATCACAATACCTTTCACTCACTGTCGTTCTATTAAATTTTGCAAAGATTGTAATCACCCTAATTTTCAAGATCACTCGGCGATATGCAAGTATCGCAGGTAACAGCACCTGATACAACATTTAATTAAAGTACAAAGTAATGAATTGAAAGCACATTTGGCCTAGTTTAAAATTCACGCCTAAATTGCCAGCACGAGTAAGCCAGGGTCACGGCGGAAGGGTATTGGCATAGCCGCCCACGGAAGGCATTGCCGCCCTGAGATAGGCGCTTACATTTTTGTGCGAAGCGATGTTTGAAAAACCAGCGTAATAATTTATATTATGCCAAAAAACTACTTAAAAAAAAAACTCGTAAGGCATCTACAGCGCTATAGAACCTTTTTTTGTGCTAGGGAACAAATATTGAATTTTAAAAGTTATATATATTGATATACTTAGTCGAAAAGGTTTCCTCCAAGTCATTTGTAGATAGCTGAAAATATTTACAGTCGGTTACAACAATATTAACAAAAACTTTTTTTATTTATTTACTCTCTAACACAAATAGAACAGCCACCACTGCTACCATTGCCACCACTGCTACCATTGCCACCACTGCTACCACTGCTCCCACTACCACCACTGCTACCCCTGTCACCACTGCTACCACTGCTCCCACTACCACCCCTGTCACCACTGCTACCACTGCTACCACTGCTACCACTGCTCCCACTGCTCCCACTGCCCCCACTGCCACCACTGCCACCACTGCCACCACTGCCACCACTGCCACCACTGCCACCACTGCCACCACTGCCACCACTGCCACCACTGCCACCACTGCCACCACTGCCACCACTGCCACCACTGCCACCACTGCCACCACTGCCACCACTGCCACCACTGCCACCACTGCCACCACTGCCACCACTGCCACCACTGCCACCACTGCCACCACTGCCACCACTGCCACCACTGCCACCACTGCCACCACTGCCACCACTGCCACCACTGCTACCACTGCTACCACTGCTACCACTGCTACCACTGCTACCACTGCTACCACTGCTACCACTGCTACCACTGCTACCGAAGGTGCATTATGAAAAAAGACGACGGTCTAAATTTCCTAGTAATTGTTATGCCAATTGTACATGACAAGTCACCATTCCTTATTTGGCTAATGTTTCGATCGATCTTGCAGTGTCGATCATCGGAACAATTTTTTCTCAATTCTCCCTACTCCCATTATTAAAAAGCAGAAAATTTTGCATGGCACACAATGACGTTATAAAGGACTTAGCCAGAATAGAACCAGCGACGCCTTGGTTCGAATCAGAAGCTTTTGACCAACCGACTAACAAAACGGTCAAAAGATGCAATGCACGCAATGGTTAAGCGTAATCTATTTCATCTGCGAGAAAACCCCGAGAAACGAAATCAAGATTATCTGATCTTCTGACCTTACTAAGTGTGTAGGAGTACTAATATATTTGAAGCGAGTATTAAAAATTCATAACAGAAAACCATGCTTCATTAAAAAGAAATGCTTATGCCATGTGGGTATCAAAGAAGATTTTGTAGGGAAAATTGCTTTGGGGTGGGTAAAGACAAGACGAAAAAATTAAAACGCAGAATTTTATTTTCTCAAACAAAAAAAAACACGCAACAAGTAATCTGGAATTTCATTGTGGAAAATACTAACGAATCTGGATTCACGTTAAGCTGATAATATAGCTTTGGTTTAATTTGTGGTGGTGCTTGGTCAAAAAAGGTTACCAAAAAGATAAGGCTTTTCCGGCCGGAATAAAGTAAATAAATCTCAGTCAAATGATGATAAAAACAACGGGCCATCACTTTTCAGCGCTCACACATGGCAAGAAAAATACTTTACTTGGGCATGCGAAATGGCCTGAAAGTACCCACACGAAGCCAAAGGTTACGCAGATGAAATCGATTTACAAAGCGCGAACGAACTGCGAGTACCATCTAACCTCCCAAAGCGGGCGAAATTATTTCATACTAAACCGGCGTTAGAGTGAAAATTTGACTAGGTTGGTGTTTTTTAATTCTGGCCCAAGTGTTTATTTCATGAGTATAAAAGTAAAGCAGGAACGCAGGAAGTGGAATGGGAGAGATACCACGCGAACAGGTCGAGTAAATAAGTGAATGTTTCACGTATTATCCTATGAATAATGGCCGAGGAGACGGTGATAAAACAACTAAAAAGGCCCTGGAAAGCTCCCAACACGTACAATGAAAATTTCATAAAACGTGTTGTTATTTTAAATTACCGAATTTGCATGTATTTCATATAACACGTTAGTTTAAGTTCAGAGGTGAAAATTATTGCGAATATTCCGAATCCTGATTAATTGAATTGAATTAGTGGTAGAGCAAGTTTTATTCAAGGCGCAATACAAAGTATCCAAATATTATTATTATCCTGATCTTTTCTTAATTCTCACCTTATTAGTAAATAAATATATATATATTACTGGCTGAGAGGCTGCCTATATACTGTATACTGTACACTGTACTCGAAATTAGAAAGAAATCTGCAATCGTGTCAAAACGTCCATTAACTCCCGCCATATCCAAGATATTATAAAAAAAGATTAATTTATGAAAGCTTTATGCTTCATTGCGATAATGATTATTGAAACAATACCAATAATCTTCAAAGAATATAAAAAAGAATTAAGAATAAAATCCATGATTTGTTTTTCCACAATTCCAGGACGCTCATCGTCATTAACACCTTCTCGGCCTTCTGTAAAGCGCTTGTACCACTTATAAACACTTTTTTGAGACAAAGTAGACTCGCCGAATGCCACAGTCAACATTTTAAGTGCTTTGGAGCACTTTATTCCATTTTTAACGCAAAATTTAATATTTATTCTTTGATCCATTTTTTTCAAAATTAAAAAATTGAAGAACACACAAAAACGTGACTAACCTTTCCAGTTGTCAAAAACAAACCACTAATCCAAAATGGCTGATAATGCTAACATATGTGTACCAACATAACAAAAAAAAATCGATAATCGAATGTACACAGCCGGCGAAAATTCAAAATTCACCTTTCTTTTGAACAGGCTATGTATGTACTCAACGCAGTTCCATTCTCTATTAAAGTATAAAAATAAAACAAATAAATTGATTAAAAAAATATATAAATTGAATAATTTCTCGTAGAAAATATCTTTCTCGACGTCGCACGTAGAAAATAACCATGGTGTCGTTTTTTTCTCTTCATATTTCACCAATCCAAGTTTTCAAAACCCTTATTATTGATACTCTAAATTAAGTGTGGTTTGTGTCCAGTACCTATATATAATAAAAGAAGACGACTTATAATCATCAATTACAAAAGTGGGTGCCTAGCGTAGCGCATTTCCGCAAATACCTTTTCAAAGTCATTATTTAAATTATTGCAAGGTCAAAATGTTCCCAGTCATAAAATCTACAAGATTCAATGAGACAATAAATAAACAATATAACAGAAAACGAAACGGAAGCTACACCCATTTACGTTTTAAACAACGCCCTTTATTTCACGAGGCATTTCAATGGATACAGAATAAGACGTAATAAGAATGGAAGAATCTCGTTACACAACAGGAAACGGAAAATGTACTTTTGAGAGGGCTTGTACTTGACAGAAGTAGAATCTAGACATGCAGTCAGCGTAACGGACATAACGGATAAGAAATGTTCTCATACTTAAAAAAAATAGCGCGACAGAGACATAATAATATTGACACATAACATTCCTTGCCGTAGACTAAGAAGCAATGCATTGCTGTTCCTCAATCATCACTCTACTAACTATGGGTATCATTCTCCACTGTTCAGAATGTCGAGACGTGTTAACTCAAGCCATTGTCTAGAAATATTTGGCTACAGTCTAAATGATTTTTGTCATTCTTTACGACTCTTTGGCTAGACCTTGAATTTAATTTGAATGTTCTTTCTTATGTATATTTTGAACTGTTTTTTTCATTGCTTCATTATAATATTATGTACTCGTATGTGTTGTTCTTTCTCTGTTGCTCTTTTTTTCCATTTCGTGTTATGTATTTTTTTTGTAATTGGACAATAGTCCGTTAGTTTATAAATAAATAATACTGCGACCACTTTAAAAAAAAGATTGTACTTTTTGGAGAATAGTGCATATTTTCACTAGATAGGTATCTTGGCAATAAAAAATAAACTGAGGTTGGGGGTGTTTCAAACTTTCGTCACATCTGACATCGTCAGAATTCATCAATTAGCTCCATTTTTTAAACATTTGAATGATCTCCGCTAAGCACCGATTCTAGGCCCGTTACAGCGTTTAAGCAAATTGTAATCAGTTGACACGCATAACAGAATGGTCGCTATGCTTGACGGCTGACCAAGATTTAAAAGTTTTGAAAAAAAAGTTGAAACGGGTGAGAATCGGCGTTCAACGGGGACCGTTCAAATGTAAAAAAATCGATGAATTGTGACGATGTCAAATGTGAATGTCAAGTCTGAAACAATACAGCGTTTATATATATACCAACACAGTCATTTTATTTTAGCTGTCGACTGGTTTATGGAGCACTCTTCCTTAGTTTTTATTTTATTTTTTATATGAATACCTCACAAGAGTCTCAACTGCTCCCAACCGTTTAGAGCCAGTGAGACTATGGCATCCCCAAATAGAGTATGTTGTGAGGCTGAAGGTGGTGGGTAGGGGTAGGAGATTGGGAAGAGGAAGGTTGTGAAGTACCTGGCTATTCAGATCTGGTCACCAAACACGGCTAAAGCCATTTCAAGCAACGTTTCGATTCTGAATGGTGGTCTTTCACCAGGGCGATACTTAGAGTATCTACCACTCTGGAACGTGCCGCAAATATACTTTTTTTAAATTATTTTTGTATGAATTAAATGTGTTATGACACATATTAATTAAATAAAAGTTATTGGCGCACGCCGGGTTTGAACCCGCGACCTTTGGATTCGTAGTCGAGCGTCTTACCACTCGACCATGGAGGCCGTCAGAATTACTTGGTAAAAAGATAAACTACCCAACAACAAATGTATAAATAATTACTGTACAATGATTTAGTGTTCAAGTAAAAAGTTAGAAGAAAAGTTACATTTAATTAGTTATTAATTAGGCCGTAATTATAATAATAGGATTGCGGCATTTCTCATAATATCATCAAGTCATATCGTAGGTAGAAAGGCAAAACAACTTAAGTGACTCATTGGTCAAAAATGGGTTAAATATGCAGTTTTGATCAGTTATTTTTTTCTGCATCGAATGATTCTCGTTTGATTCTGAAGACTGTTGTCGCCCTTCAGCCATCTACAACATATTTGCCGTTTGGGAGAAGACTCTAGCGACACAAATTTGGGATGTTTTATTTAGCTTTTTGTCACTTCAGGTAACTCAGTGAGAGCATTGAATTGAACGAGTTAATTTTTTTTTCAAAATCCAACCAGGTACTGAAGACTTATAAATTTTATTGTAAAACAAACAAAAAAACTTTGAAGTGCTCTAGTTTAAAATTCCCAAAATGGCGCTTCAGCCCTGTTGCCTTTCCGGCGACGATATGTATTTAATGAGAGAACACAGATACAGACAATTATCTACACAAAATAACAACGAGAGAAAATTCATCTGCATCCTAAACAAATACTCACAGAATGAAAACATTATAACGATAACGAATATCTACGCCTGTACCTATAAAACATTTGATGTTGATTTTATTGATCGACTGCACCTCGCCGCCCAGTGCACGATGGAAATTGGTTTTAACTAGGTAATTCGATTCGCGACGGTGAAATTAATTTGAATCCTGTCTTGGATCAGGAAATTCGTTTCACGGCAGCGACGAACACTCCCCACCTGACTCCAGCTGTCTCCCGACCTTCCTAGATGTTTCCGCCACAAAGCAGCCGTAGCATATAACTGGTGTTAAACAACGCGATTCTTGTACGGTGTTAATCTAAAAAAAAATGACGATTTCAAATCGGGTAGTAAGTAATGTATCGGTTTATCTGTCGTTTTCAGAAAATGTTTTTTATGAAAATTTCTCACAACACGTGATTTTTTGTTGTGTTACCTCTACCGGGCGTAAACTACAGACGCCAAGATAACAGAAAGCACACTGTGGAAAAATGACATAAAAACAATTGTAAAAAAAGATTGATACCGAGTTGATAACACAAATATTGAAGTAACGCATAATTTATTTTTAACACTAGGTTTAAAGGCATTTTTTAAATACCTATTTCTACGGGCACCCGTCAAATTGACGGATAAACACAAATACTGTTCAAATAAATATTTTATTTAACTGAAATTAGACTCCACGTCTCCACACACAGACTACAACTCTATAACTGAAGATGGATTTATTTACTTACACTAATGCAGCCGTATGGTCAACCTCGCCAGACTTCCACCCTCGAAGAGATATTTTTGATTGCCCCATAAATCATAATGCGCCGAATGTGTTACGCAACGAACGCGTATTTGTAATTTGGGGTTGAAACAAAATATCCTCCACACCGATGACATTCTTTCTTCATTGCTTCATACAAATTGCAACACAATGAATATTTTGTTTTAGAAATAATAATTTCACAAATGGGACAAATTCAAAAGGGTTATTTCAATTTAACGGGTGTCCGTAGAGATGGGTATATAGCGACTAGATTTTAAAAATAAGAAATTCCGAAAATAAAAATACAGTAAATATATTTACACCGTTCAATTGTGAAATGTCATAAAAAAAAAACTTTAAAAACACTGTCTGTAGTATTGAATTTGCAAAGTAAATCGAAAAACCGTTAATTTGACGGGTGACATAAGCCTAGTGTTAAAGATGTACAGGCTAATAAAAATGATGTAAATCGTATAGATACTACACCGCATTTCCAATGAATGTGGATTAGATCTCATAAAAGTAACAAGTCTACATCTAAGAAAAAAAGAGTTACCGGCCCTCCACACTAGTGACCATGTAAAAGTTTTACGCAATCTAAGGTTAAATCGAAACTATAAATCGCAAAAAATCTAAATGCAGCTCTTCTACCCTACCGATGTTAAGATGTTTTGCGATTTATAGTACAGGTCTTCGATTGAATCTTGGACCGTAATACTTTTACAATAATTCGGTCCCTAGTAAAGAAGTTTAAATAATGAGTAATCATTTTTAAAGAGTTTTTTTCTATTGTATCATGAAAATCTCACAATGTGGTCATTCTTGCGAACGATATTGGCGTGTAGATTTTGGCCGAGCCTTGAAACGGCAAGTGAACAAAGTAAAACGAAAAGTCTTCGCATCCTTTATTCACATTCCACGAGCAGTCCTGAGCAGTCCGGAGTAGTCCGGAGCTGCCCGGAGCAGCCCGGAAGCCTTCGGTCTTTATTGCTTCGGGGAGAAACCGCTGACAGTTTAGTTCGTGCAGATTGTGGAGTCCTTTGAGGGGAACCTAAAACTTTTATGTAATGCATCTCTAAAAATAGTCGTAAAACTTTGCTTCTTGCGGTAGATAAAGATGAAGATTCTGACGTACGTAAGCGAATGACATTGAAAATGGTGAGATGCCAGCTTTTGTACTTACATAGCTCGATATGTGGATTGAAATAATATGAAACTAACGCTATTGAACAGTATTTTTTAAAAATATTTACATAATATTAATAATATAATACGAAGCAGGAAAAGCCAGAGAATAAAAAGACAATGGTCACAACCGAGAGACGAACTCGGGTCCTCTACTCTATGCGGGAGTAACCATGGTCACGTTTGGGACCATTGTCTTTTTTATTTTCTGTTTCATATTTGTGTTTTATATTATTGATAATATTCAAATATTAAAAAAAAAACATAAGCATTAATGCTTTAAAGTTATTTTCAATTTCAATAGTATTTTTTTTCTTCAGTTAAATGAGAATTTCAAAGCTCAATATCTCATGCATTTATTTCCTCCATGAGAGTTGAGTTGAGTTGAAAACAGTTGTGTTGCACGAGAAATTTCAGACAGAAAAATCTGCTTAAATTTTATGATGCCAGAGCTCACCGATAAAGAGTTTTTGCTGCTACAGACAAACTAATTGTACGCATAACATGTAATTTAAACAAATAATTTACGCCATGTTTTAATCATTTTTAATGGAGGCTATATAATGGCACTAGCGATCCAATTAGCAAATATTCCCTATAAAATTCACATTGCATTTCTGGGCATTTCACTGGCGTTATTAATCACACAAATAACTTTAAATAAACTAATCGGTCCTCAAACCATCCCTATCACCTCATTAGCGAATCCGACAACTAAATTTAATTTCCGAGGATTTTTGACTAAGTACGGAAATATGAGTTAATGCAGTAGATGGAATTGCCAAAATTCAGTGAAAACAGACTGGTTCAGGTTTAATTAAGTGTTTTTGAATTACCTTTTTTTTGACACCACTTATTGAATTTCGGAAAAAAATACTACAAATCAATGGCTGTTTATAAAATATCGTACATTTATAAAAATAAAATAAAATTATATTTAGACAATATTTCGTTGTTGTAAAATTTAAATAAAATAAAATTAATACCTAAAGATTAAGAACTTGGCATCACGAATATATATACTCGTATATTGTAATATTTGAACAGTTTTTTCTCAACATTAATCACGCGAGTATTGAGAGTATATGACACTCTGAAAACGAGGGGTTTTCCCGAGATTCACATTTGAATTAATTTTGATTTTTTATTTGGGAACGCTTGTCTTTGATTTATTTCTAGGGTACTGTCTCCTCTTAAATTGCAATGCGACGTGCGCATGCGGGCTTTGATCCGCGACAGTCGGGTCTGTAAACAGTTTCTTACCTAAACTACTGATTGGACGATCATAGGGTATAAATGCTACCTATATAAAGCATCCCCATCGACTTATCATTTGATTAGTTAAATTTATTTAATTCACAATGCCGAGAACTTTCGAGAAATATGCCGTAGGAAAAAGTGTGCCTTCAAGCACAAATTTATCTCATTCAAGTACCTACTATAAGGACTGCATCGTTTTATGATACTTTTTAAAATGTAATAACAAATTTCACTTACCACTGAAGAAATTAAATGAGTGGCAAATACAGTAGAATGTGACGCTTACCTGAAACAAATGAAAACATTAATTAAATAACTTTAGCAATGTAAAAACTTAAAACAGTATAAAACACATCACAGTTTTCGGTGATGACTACTTACAATGATTTTGTGCATATAACGATTTACAATTAAGGTTAATTCCTATTTTTTATTAGCAAAAATCTTTTTAAAATTTGGTTGCCGTTAATACAACAACCTTCATAACCGATTTACATGTCCCTCTGGGTGTTATTTTGTTATTTTTAGTTTAAAAATTTCACTGTCTATTATGGAATATATTATAATACATTGCACTACCCCTGCATACCTTCTACAGAAATTTATAATAAAAATACAATTCTCTTGATTAGGATGAAAGTGATCTTATAGGTGTGTCAGATAATGAGAAGAGTGACCTTTCCCAAAAAAATAAAAAGGAAAAAACGGAGAGTTACAAAAGGTCACAGAAAAAACTTTACTGCGCCTCGCACGCCCTTGCAGAATATTACATATGATTACGTCCCACGTAGCATTTCATGTTGTTATAGGAACCTTCTTGTGTTCGGCGGCATTTCCTTTCAACCGATTGTAAAGTATTTCCGACTACTGTACTTATTTTCTCCGGCTGCAACCTCGTTTATTCGAAATCCCGAATTCAACGCAGAATATATGATACTATTTTTCAGCTTTTACAACAATGGAAGCATACACGATATTATGTAATATTAAGGCTTCAGTATTTTTTTATACAAAAAAGTCAATTATATTATGATGAATTAGTAACGTTAAGACAATATATTTAAAGAAAGAACGATTGTGTTGAAACTGGTTAGCATGTTGCTATAAAAAAAAGTGATGTACAAAGTTACAGCGTTTTATTTCATTAATAATAAATATGATTTGGTTTAGGTATATAGTACTTTTATCCTCAGTGTGATAAATTATTATTTTGAAAGGGCCTCGTTCTCAATAAAAGGTAATCATTACTATTTCAAAATTGTGTGATCACGGGGTTCGGGTCAATGGACAAACTAAAAGAAAATGTCCGTCGCGTTTCGTGGAAAAGTACAACAATTGTCTGCATCTCGCTCACCGACCGTAACGATCGAGGGAGAAGCAACTAGTAGTGGACTTACGCCTGCAAAGGTCGACCATGACCATTCGCCGGATATTTATTTCCTAGCGGAATCTCGAAGACCTTTTGGCCGAACAAAGCTCTCGCTGCACTCTCTTGTATAGCTTTGTTCTGGGCCTGACAAGAGCATACTGGAATACTGCGATTGTGTCCAACGTATCGCGGAAAAGGATAGTGTCCTTTACTCAAGTTTCCCTTTGACGGAAACGTTTTTATGAGACGTTTCCTGTAGGGATGGTACTAAAACAATATTTTCCATGATAATCGAAATACTGTTTCAAATTAGTCTCCTTTTTTTATAAATGTCTCCTCTCGACGAAGACTGAAAAAAAAATTGTCGTCTAACCCACTGGAAGTTTGCCATTATTTTTTTGCTTGTCTTCCTCGGCACATGGCGGGAGATAGACAATGATTTTTTTTTTTTTTTTTGAAAGAGTATTTGCATTACTAATTAGTTTGAATCATTAAATGAATGGAGGTTGATTGGGAGGAATCGCCATCCGGTAATAAACCCGCGTTTATAATATTATCTAATTAAATTGTATTATATGTACTTCTATTAGGATACCTACGTTAGGGAATAAAATAAAAATGAACAGATGATTCGATTTTTCAAACAAACGATCTATTGCAAAGGATTTCTCGATTGTGCCCATCGCTACTTCATTGTATACGTAATTTGACGCAATATCAAGTATCAAAGGAGAGCTTCTCCTGGTATACAAGACGTATTGGATATCTCTTATATATAATATAATATTATTAAATTTCCCAGGTTCACAAGGCAGAAATATATTTTTAATTGAGCTAGACATAATGACAACATAACATTAATTAAAATAAATTGCTGGTTCTGACAAATAATCAGAGACTGCAAGGAAAATTACACTGTGTATACCTATATACTCGTATAGGGTTTATATAATATGTAAATCGCGTTCTCAGAAAGATTTGATAAATCGATTTGGTGCAAAAGAATAAATAGTCGAAGACTGCCAGAAAACACAGCAGTTTTCCAGAAAGATTGTTAAAACGAAAAATTTTAAAACTATGTTTCAAATTTTTTTTATTGCAAAAATAATAAAGGCAGAGAAAACAAAATAATGATAAGAGCATAGAAAAAACGGAATTGGCAAAAATATTTATTGGTAGAGCAGGTTTTTCCAAATTTCCAATATTTTTTGGACGGATTTTGAGAGGTGCCAAGATTCTTTAGCACAAACATTAGGTCGCATTTTTTAGTACCTACTCTCTTCCGGAAAAACTCAATACAAAAAATGGGAAAATTGTATTTCGCAAAGTTTCTGTAGAAATCATTAGTGTTTAAAAACTATTTAAACAATTGTTGCATATACATATGTATATCTTTCGATTTTTTATTGTAACAGATGGAACGAAATCATTTAACAATAAGAATTCCGATATATTCTATAAAATTGTACAATTACTTGTAATTCCCGATTTTCATGGATTTCTCGTTAGGTGCCAACTTGAAACGACACCTTCAAATAATATATTTTTAAATAGCGTATTACTGTGAGAATTCTAAAGTCTGCTTCATATCAAGATCATTCCTTCGCTCTTGCTGACGATAACGATGTAGACGGCAAAGATATTTGCAAAAGATAATTATGATATAACGCCTGGTTGGTCGGATGAGCATACAAATGAAACTTCTTGGAAATATTATAAACCCATCAAATCTATGCCCATTTGAAAGTCTAATAACTTTGCATGAATTTCATCAACTTAAAGTTCGCGGTTTCATCAAAACCTCGCTGTGTTATTATAACCGAGATCTTCAAACAAATAACACATATGTTAATGTCAAAATTTACATACATACATACTTTATTGTTATAACCGAGATCACAAAACAAATAACACATACGTAAATAATAAAATTTACATACATACGTTCCACTAGAGATGTATGTAAATTAAAGAGATTTTTTAAAGAGGAACGCACGCGGTGCCCTTTTCATACAAAACTTTGTTTTGGATTTAAGGCTAGGTAAGAAAAAATAATGCTTCAGGCCAGTAAACATTCTTTGAAGTGTTAAAAACTTATCTTTCAAACCTTTTTTCTTACTTGCTTTTATTGTATAATGTGACAAATTAAGTTTTTTAAATTCTGACCAGAAAACATTTCATATTTGTGGCTGGGCTTCACAAAATAAAATAAAACATGGTTTTTCAGCTTTTTTACATAAATCGAATTCAGGGGACCGGCGTTAAGTGTTGTAATTCAACCTTATAGCCACAAGCCTAAGTAGTGTGTGCTTTAGTTTGATTAAGTTATATTAGTTCGCCTTAAGGCTTAATTCTCTTTTTTTTATTATTTAAGTCACGAAATATGTAGTTTTTCATGATTTTAGAGGAAATTTTGGCAATTATTTGTGACTAAATTGAAGGGATTTCTTTTAAGTCTTGGTTTAGGGGAAATTTTGGCAATTATTTGTGACTAAATTGAAGGGATTTATTTTAAGTCTCGGTTCAGCTACTTTGAAAATTGTGGCGACAAATTTGAATTAAAACGCACTAACTTCATGACGCCAGACCTCACATTTTGAGATTTTTGTTGCTACAGTAAGCAGTGCAAGATGAATCCTCTATGCAATCACGATAACGAAAGTATAGGAAAGTGATAATTTTCCGTTTATTCTCCACTGTAATTCGATTCTAGTGCAAAATACTTAGTTTGCTTCCAACGTAGTGCACAAAGTTCAGCGTGAAATCTATTGCTCGAGAAACTTCCAACAATGGCAACGGTGCAAAGTTAGCGCCCCTTAAACTCCGAGTACAGGTGCAGATAGGGGCAGGAAGAGTATCGGAAAATGTAGCGATGCAGTTCAGAGCGGAATCATCACAACTCGTGTTCAAAGTGTTCTTATCGACGTGTGTATCATTACTGACAAAAGAGGTATCTGTTTGTGCGTCACAGAAAAACCTTCTCGAACATATCTAGCGTCATGAAAATTGCAATTTTTGTATCAACGAAACTATTTGCAGCTCGCAAAGTCAGTTTCATTATTAGCTATTGATGTTGAAATATCCATAAAAATAAGATAATATGCCATATCGTTTGATCCATATTAAGGCTGTCCCGATGAACTACGTCAGGTGTACAAATTGGTGACATTGCTTTAGAGCTGTTTAAAGTTGCCATAATATATATTCCAATGATATAAATAGGGATTCACGCAAAATATCAAAACATCGAAAATAATAAAAAAATACGTGACTATAAACATATAGAAACGAAACTGTAAACAGCTCTGATGCAAAGTTACCATTTTGCACAGCCAATATTGTCCGTTGGGACAGTCAATATATCAATCCAAATCTCGGGCGAAGCCAGGTATTAAAGCTGGTATAAGTAAACATTTCATCATTTTCAATGTCACCCGTTTACCTTCGTCAAATTTATCATTTTTATTTTATTTTAGGGATGTATTACATAAAAGATAGAGGTTCCCCTCAAAAGACTCGACAACCTACGAACTAAATCGTCAGCATTTTTTTTTCAACGCAATTAAGACCGAAGGCTTCCTAAGTAACTAATCATCACGCCATTTTCCCGTAGGGGTGGGCAGAGAAAATGAGGATCCCCACATATCCACGTCTTGGCACACATTATTACTTTCACATTCGTACATAGTCTCATAGATACTCTTTTGTTATTCCGACTCTGACCCAATCTGATGAAGTATTTAAATTAAGAAGAATTTCCTCGATTTCTTCTCCCATCGCAATTTTTAACTATTTTCAGCACGCAACGTCAGAATAACGAAAAAAAAAATAATAAGCCAAGACTCCGAATTGTATATTCCATATTTATGGGTTAATAGATTCCGAAAAATAAAACTATGTATATATATATTCTCGGGCGAAGCCGGATAGTAATACTAGTAAAATGGGGGTGGGCGGCTTTCTGGACCATACAACTGCCCTACATTCTGTAAGATCAAGTGGCCCGTTTCATTTTGTGTGCAAGTGCACGATAAAATTAACCGCCCTCAAGCTGATATTTTATTCCCCGTGTAGGATTTACTGTAAGGAATCTTAAAACGAGGATGCAAACCCAGATCCGGGAAAATCCTTTTCAAAGTTACCGCACAGTTATATTTTAATTTCAATAGAATATGAACTAGGTATTTTCGTAGAAAACAGTCCCTTTGTGGTTCGTGTAAAGCGCTTTACGACAAACGAAAAATCCAGAACGGAATACTCTAGCGAAACAAACGTTCTGCTGCAAAGTTCAAGGACAACAGCATTTAGCTCACAATATCGTTTTGTGTATCCCAAGCTTGATATTTTTTATTGAAAGTAGCAACCAGGTACATTCATTCATTTAAACTCCTTGTTTGAATTTTGATTAATATCGTTTTAATAACTAATAAAATATGAGTTGCCTGTGGTACATTGTTCAAGATCAGCAATTTACATAGCTTGGGAAAATATTGTAGTGATTTGATTCACTAAGATTTGATTAATGTTCAAAGTAATCTACTGAATTACCTATTATATTAGGAACATACTACGGCAGGTTTTATGGAGCCAGGATTAATTAGTTTGACCTCGGAGTGAAGTTAGTGAAAACTTAAGTTCAAATTGATGATCGTTGACAGACAATGATAACAACGGAGTCAAAGAACTACCGGCTGTTAGCGTTCGCAATTATCATTATTACCGAGGGTTTATTGGTTTTGGCGATCGATTAACATTTAATGAGGTCGGCTTTCATAGCCGCAAGGTAAGTTATAATACCAGTGGCGTTGCAGAGTTGAGCAGTTTAGGCAGGGTCCGAGCTTCAAAGGGGCCCGTGCCAGAACATTTTTTAAATGTTTTATTTAATGATATTTAAATCCTGCTAAACTACTTCTGTCGTTTGCCAGCAGGTACATTTCGATAACTTAATTGATACATTTTAAGATATTTTCACACAGGCATACTCGTATATATGGTATATATATAAGATGATGGCAAATTAACACGTATACCGTAATGGATTCAAATTATTACGATGATAGGAAACAAAGCAAATATGAGGTTACATTATAATCTATATACTTAATTATACATTTAAGTAGGAATAGGAGTTCAACAAAAACATAGCATATATTCATATTTAAAAAGGTAGAAAAAAGGTGTGTTAAGATAGGTACATAATACAATAAATTCATAGATATACACGAGGCAGAACTTTCAATTAGCAACACGTTTGGGCTTCTATCACTATATTCATTGGTAAATTTAGAAACAACCAATCCTTCATTGTTATAATCCAAATATGCATTACATGAAAGACACATTAGCAAAATTTAGCCGAGTACCGCTGTTACGTACCTCGATTTAATCCGGAATGGAATCATTTTCTACAAGTTTCGAATATTTTATTAAATTTCTTGTTACACGTGAAAAATCACGGGGTGTAACTTGACTTGCCAAGAAAAAAATATTAGCTGCTTTTATCCATTCATTTCAAATATAGAGTAATGTCTGCTAAATTCCTTATAGGTAGAAACTTTTTTAGGTAGATAAAAAATGAAAAGATATTTTTTAATTTGATTATTTAAATTAACATCACTTCCAAATTTGAAAAGTTCACGCTCGTACGGTCGTACGTAATCACAAATGAAATTATTTGGAGTATCGTAACTCTCATGCGTGTTGTACTGTGAATAGAATTAAAAAGTTAAGCACCCGACGATATATATCGACCACATTACCTAATAGTAAGCACCTATGAGTTATTTGTAATTTGCGTTGATTTGTTCAACCGTTAAAAAAGTAAACTTGTCAAAAATGACAAATAAACACCAAAATTAATAACAGAAAGAGACAAAAATATGCTTCTGTTAATATTCGCACAGAATGTCAAATGTCAATACGACAATTTCCTATAAGCATCGATGATGTAATGTCTTATTTTACCGATATTTCCAATACAGGATTGACAAGTTTGCGAAGTGTCAAAATGATTGAAGACTTTTGTTCGAAATTGCTCGAAAGAATTATTAAATTACCATTGGACACTCATGAATTAAGAGCCCATCGATGCAAACTTAGCAAGAAATCTCAAAATGTGTACACATTAAATAAAGCTTGAAGCGGTGTCATTCATTCAAAGAGGTACTTTATTTCTAAAACAGAATGAAACAAACAGCAACGTTTTAGAACATAACGAGAATAAATATATACTCACGGACGTTTCATTAATTTCATATCCGTTTCATAAAAAAAAATAAAGGTGTATGGCGAAAGTTTAGGAAAAAAACATATTCAGAGTTAGAAAATAACAGCCACTTCGCATTTGTTTGTCCGGTGGACGTGATCATATGGAAAACAAAACAAAATTCATTATTTTATTAATTTCCCACGAGGCACAAACTGCAACCGATGTATTACACAGGGTGACTGGTACTTGAAGCGAAATATTAAAAGAAAAAATAATGTAATAGAGCAGACACGTGCTAAACAGTTCACATGAAAAAAATTCTCAGCACTTATTAAGATAGCATTGCCTGAAAAGGGCAGGACTTACGTGGTAGATAACGAACAAAAAAAATGTTGATGACTTTTACTTCAGTTGCTTCCATTAGGTACGTATATACGTGTATTAGGTTCACAAGATCACAAAATTCAAGAGTATTGTATGTATTACGGCAATAATTTTGAATATTTATGTATTTTTCAATAAGAATGATACTACTCGTATATATTGAAGGTACGTTCCGTCATTTAAAAAATTGAATACCGCACAAGTCCCTACTGACAGGTGCCAGTGGTATTATGGCTTCCCTAATTAGGGTATTTTGTGAAGCATTTGTGGATATGATTTTCTGAAAAGATGAGTTTTGTGTTTAGTTCTGAATTCTGTCGAGTATTTTATTATTCTTAGATCATGTGGTAGTCTATTGCAGGCTTTAGGTCCTGAAACTCCGAAGACACTATCACCAAACTTGGTGTCTGGTGTGCGATTTGGTTCCTTCAACCTTCCGATAGCCGATTACATCGAATATCTAAGGGTTGACTGTCGCGAATTGGAATCTTGTGATGACATAATGTTCGCAAGAATATTTTTTGCTTAAATCTGCCCCTCCACAGGCTCTTTACTATATCGCATAAAGCACCAGTCACTCTGTACGGTAACATTTGGTGTTTGTTTTATTTGGACCTAGTCATTTACGTCTAGGTGGCTTTATTCCATTTTTTTTTAACCAGTGAATTTCTGGCACATCGAGTGGGTTTCTCTCAAAAATATTGTGGTTGGTTTTCTTATACTCGAAAAGTTTATTTCTCTAATTCAAACTTTTTGCAGCATAAAAGCTGTTCGAATATAAATGTTTCGGGTAGAACTTTACTTTATGTATCTCCTGAAATAATTCCGCCCATTTTTATCGATGATTTTTATTTACCATTTTTGTAATCACAATAAATAGATAGTTATACATTTTGTTAATTTAAACGTTAAAGCCCTAAATAAATATAATGAGAGTTGTAATTAACCGAGCACCAAATTAAGGCGACATGGCACTCCAGAAACGGGGGTTTGCTCGAGTTTAGACATTTGAATTACTTTTGATAAATCGGGATCAAGTCATTTATATTTTATTTTGATAAAAACTACCCCTTACCATTCACATTCTTACTGAAAAACGATTTCCAAAATTTCCAAATTTTTTTTCAGTAATATCAGATTAAATGAATTAGTTACTTCCCGAGATATTCCCCGGCAAACATTTGAGACTGTAGTAATAATATGTTCATCAGAACGAATTAAATGTAACACTAAACAGAACAACCTTCCAGGCCTTCGCTACCACAAACTCGATGATATACATATACGCCTTGCGATACACATTCATATTTCATTCCGCCGTTTTGCCTTGGGTTGTTTTTGGCTCAGTCGCCGCTCGATAGTCGGCTGATAAAGACGTGGGATCTGTGCTTAACGTCAGCGTGAATTTTTACTTTATTTTGATTAATACTTAGTGAAATATTAGACATTTTGACTTCACTTACCTGTAAACAAAAGTTATTGTTTTTTTCCGCAGCTTAATAGAATATGTTCGATGGAATAAGAGCAGAGGGAAAAGAATTTGATCTATTTTGAAGTATCCTATTATTTTTTTTAGGGAACGCTCCCAACTATTTATTCATAGGTTGGTGTGTCCTTTTAAACGTGATTTAACTCTAAAATATTTGTATAATGCTACTAAAAATATTATTTGAGAATCGAGCATTGGAATTTTTGCTGTCTGGTAGTAGCTTGATCATCTAATATTAAGGTATTGCCACTAGAAATCATATACTAGTAGCAAAATATGAGCACAGGTATATAAGTTATTAATACTTATTTTAGGATTTTAGTAAAAAAAGTTGTTATTTTGCTTATTATTTACCTATTTAGGTTATATTGTAAGTAGGAATAATAGCAAATAAACCTTATCTATATAATGCTAATGACCGGTTTTCGTATAAATATAAATACATATATTGGAGCAATCAATACCCAGTTTTTTGGACAAAAAAAATCAAGCTACTAAACTATATTACGCCCCTCCAAATGAATGTAAATAAAAATCTAAAGTATAATCGTGGCAAATGGATTTTAACCTAGTATTGGAGGAAAATGAGAGACTCAACGCCAAATGATAAAGATAAGGTTAATTAACAAAAAAATCATGTATCTGTAAAAATATTATACGTAACTAATTTAACCTAAAAATGATTATGTTAATTAGTGAATAATTAAGACCATAATAATTTGGTAGAACCTGCAGATAAACCGCTATGTGTTGGTTTTTTGTTTGTAAACACTTCTGTAATACTAAAATCTTTAAAAACAAAAAGAGGAACAACTCGCAAACATAACAAAGTCAATACGAATATAACAGCATAATAATATCACAGCAAATAAATACAGGTTGCCTCAGAACAAGATACCGTAGTGAGGAGGACTGAGAACTCTTTACATTAACCTGCGAAATTAAAAATAACCTCTATGAGAGAAAAAACTTTCGGTTGTTTCAAGTTTTTATTTATTTATTACACGACATTTAACGTCCGCATAATGTTATCAAATTACAACAAATGTGTGCTAATTGAAAAAAACATTCGTAATTATAGTCAATAACAATGTGTGCGTGTCCAAATGAAGAAACAACAAGTGCAAAAATCGAAAGTATCCGCTATAGACACACAGTGTTACCTTCGACATAGCCCCATAACTAGATCAGTAACCGTAAAGAATCTATAACAGCGATAATTATACACATTATACATATCCGTAGACCTTTTAAACGACATTTTAGAAAAAATGTGTGGAAGGAATAAATTTCAAAAATACTTCTTCTAGTTTTTTTTTCAAATAAAAAAAAAGTATTATACATATTTGAGTATCAACCTACTCCCTATAGAAAGGTGTGTGATTTTTATTATTAATATGGATGAAGAAGATATAATATATCGCTGCTCAGCTATCGTAAAATAAATTTAAACTAAGAAATATGTCAAAAGAAGCGAAATTAGGAGTCAAAAACAAAATGTAGGCTAAATGTCACCTTTTTTACATGAGAATCCACACAGGAGGCCCTGAAGAAAATTATTTCCCTCGAAGCCTGTCATCTGTGGGGATGCTGTGTGGAGAATGTATGTACAAATAAACCATACACGACCTTATAAAGAATTAAAAGAGAGAACATAAAGGAAAGCCGATGTAAGTCCAATGAATTAGTTTAAGAAACGGACGCTTAGGTGGTTTGGACATATAAAGCGAATTGATAGAGAGAGTGTTAAAAAAATAAAATGAGACATGCAAGTGAATAGAAAAGCGAAGTCGGTGATGCCCCAGTCAAACTTGGCACAATCAAATAAATTAAATAATTATGTCAGGTCATGTCATGAATCGAGATAACAGAAGATTGAAGAATGTGAGAAGATTGAAGTGTGAATGTGAATGAAACCGTAGGCCAAGAAAGATTTGTGCGGCTTTATAAAATCTCTGTCTACCTCTTCGGAGAAATGGCGTGATGTTTTGTGAGAAACAAACAAAAAAAAGTATTTTACTCATGTTTCTTCCGGAGCAAATAATTACGACTGCGGAGAGAAAGTTTTTTGTTTGTCAATAGATTCGAGCGAATGGGTAGCCGACAGTGTGCAATACAGCAATGAGAACATTGACATAGTAATATATACCGACGATAAGTTAAGTGAAAAGAAAACCTGCCAGAGTCAGGTTTTCACTACATGGCATTGTGTTTTTCCCGTGCGCGCCTTCCGTTTCAGGTGAAGCTAGCCGGAGGAAACTATGCAACAATACTGTCAAGGAAATCTGGTAACTTGTCACAAGAAAAGAATTGAACAGGAGGAAGTTTTATATTAATATATGATATGAATACAGTTACATGTTTTAGAGTCAGTCACACTAAACATCATTTTAAAAATACGTGTAATTCAAACGTGAATTTAAAAATTCGACCATTTTAAAACATCAGTTTAAAAACCCGTGAATTACTTGCAACTTGTCTATTTTTGAATTAGCATCACTTGGATGTGCTCTTAAAAAAACACTTTGGCGTAAATAACTATACTTAGATATTCTATAAGATGAAATAATACAATGCAAGACTCCTCTAAAAATTACTTTCTAGATAAGTGATTGATGCGGTCAGTCAGGATTTGGATATTTTAAGTAGCGCGTTATACTCTAATAACTTTATAATAGTACCTGTATTCCCATAGACAAAAGTTTGGTAGGTACCCGAAAAATAAATTTCCCAACGCTAAGGTGATACTAAATATTACAAATTAACTATTATAGATACTAACGGCCTGCATGGTCGAGTGGTAAGACGCTCGACTACGAATCCAGAGGTCGCGGGTTCGAACCCGGCATGGGCAAATACATTTTATTTGATAAATTTGTGTCACAACACATTTAATTGATATAAAAAATAGAATATATTTGCGACACGTTCCAGAGTGGTAGATACTTGCTCGATATCGCCCTGGTGAAAGACCGCCATTCAGAATTGACACGTTGCTTGTAATGGCTTTAGCCGTGTAACCGGATCTGAATAGCCAGGTACTCTCCAACCTTCCCCTTCATCATCTCCTTCCCCTCCCCACTACTTTCAGCCTCACAACATACCCCCTGTTGGGGGTGCCATAGTATCACTGGCTCTAGACGGTTGGGAGCAGTTGACGATATATTGACTGTTGTGCGATATTCACGTAAAAAAAAACAGGTGACCAAAGAAGTGTTATACCTATATATTTAATACGTACTTTATCACCCGGCTTCACCCGATATTCAACACTAGTATTACGAAAATATGAAACAACATGACGTGCTTTTTTATAGTTCAAAGCTCCATAGTTAACGGTGGAAATGATGTTGCGAACTAAAGAAAGATGTGTTGATTAGCTATTTCAGAAAGCTGTACAAATTTCATGACGTCAGCTCACCGTTTTGTTGTTGCTGGTGTTTCGGCACACAGACTTCTGATTTTTGTTATTGTTTTGTTACTTCCAAAAGATATATGAAATTATTAAATAGGTATTGTGTTTGTTATCGGATAATGATGAACATACAATTTCCTTCGGTGTCTCTTTGGATGTATATTTTTTACCCTCGGGTGGGTAGTTACTTCCGGAAAACTCCAAGGAGCCGTTATTGGATTATGAGGAGCATTGTTCGCTGAATTCTTTTCAGCTTGGAAGCACCCAATCTGGAGTTAAAATAAACTAAGTTAGTTGTTTGCAGTAAACGAAACCCACAGGAACTTTGAATATCCCAACGAAAATATGTAATTTTCCGAACGACTTTTATGAATATTCAATATATTACGAAGAAAAATTAGGACTTACACAATTCTCTGAGGATATATAGAAAAATCCATTTCAATTTTCACAATATTACAAGTAGTTTTAAATATAAACAGGTTTTTTTTTAATTATGATTTCAATGTGGTCCTTTAAACATTCTGGAAATTTTATTTATCCTGTTTTACTTTTGCGGAGACTTAAAAGTCTGGCTTCAAGAAGTAGATGGCTCCACTCTGGCCAACTTGTCTGTAGAATGCTTTTTAGTATAAAAAATCGCAAGGAAATTTAATATTGAACACTGCCGTTCCGAAGGGGCGTGGGTTCTAATTTCACCCCGAATTAGAGTTTTGTGCGATATCTTAGATAAAGATTACTAAAATATTATGAATTTACTTTTCTAAGTATTACAGTTTTTTTTACCTAAAACGTATATAAAAAAAAATTGCGTCATTGATAAGGAGAACTTTTTTTAATTTTATTTAATAAACGCATATTTTTTTATAATTATTAGTGCATCAGTGAAACGCTATCAATAAATCACAACGCTATTTGATATATTGCAAATAAACTGATATTTTAAGGACGAACACATTTCTATACTCGCTACTGTATACTCGTACATCGATTTGACAAGTACATTTTTTCAATCCCATTTCCGAGATTATATGAAATGAATTATGTTTATGTCGCAGTGTCGACTTTGAACCTGTCGTACCTGACAAATTGTTCTATCCAAGGCTGTCAAACAAAACGTATAAAAACATGTTTATCACAACTGTAAGTAAAAATATTACATGATATTTTCAGCGTTCCATCGCAAGCCTCATACATATAGCCGGGGTTATTGCATCTCTACTTAAGTGTGTGTACTTGGGTCTAGCGGCGGGTCGCATACTAAAAAACACCGACGGTACTACCCAAAGCAGCCTACCTACCAACTATAATACATTGTGTATACTATAAGTACATAGCTACAATGTGTGTGTGTACACAGTCCAGCACTATAAATAGTAGCGACATTTCTCGCCGCCGGAGGTCGACTCGTGAGGTCGCAAGGTGGTTGCCCCCGGGCTCGGTGGTTGAGAGGGCGCGTACCCGCGGAGGATGGAGGGGTATCTGTCAGGATGCCGACGGCAATTTACCCGGTGCCGAAAGACCGGATCATGACGCGAACCGTCACATAATGGCGGGACGTTAAACTGACAACGTACGAAAATATGTCTAATATAATACGTCTAACCTCGGGTGGAAGAACTTCCTGCGGACATGAACGTGTCTGTGCGGTGTCTCTAGGGTGCCCACAAAAATAGTCAGGTTTAAATAGACAGTTCATGGAAATGCCAGGTATTTCAGAGCAGTCTTCACACTTCCCCTCCACCTCACCTGCTTGTTTGAGATTCAAATTAAATCTTGGGACGTAAGGTACGCAAGGGCCTAGCATCACGCTATTTCTGGCTCCCTCCAAATAAATTAACTTTCCAAGATTTTCACAATTGTGCTTACTTTTTTGGGCAATATTTAAACCTTTACGAAATATAAGAAATTACGAATTAATGCTTTATAAAAATAACAAGGAATAATGGTTGTTTTATTGGGGTTTTCTTTTTTTTAACAAAACGAAAATAAAAATTCCCCGGTACCCTTAACTGAATCCCAGAACATGCGCTGACAATTTCTGATTCTTTTTTAAAATTCTCGGTATTTTTCTGGTTGATATGGTTTTATGACTTCATTACTATTTTTAGTTTTAATTACTGTTTTTTTATCCTACCCATCTGTGGAAACGTAAAAGCATAACATTTTTAGTGTTCAAATTATTCCAAGAATAAAACTGGCAAACAACCCGGCAATGCCCCTGAAATTTATTTATGTATAAAATTCCTCACGACAGTTGTAATGCAATTTACATAAGGTCAATCAAAGTTAACATCCAAACAGACAGCGACCACGTATAATGTTAAAAAAACACATTGAAAACATATTTAAAAATATCAAATTAATAGCTTACATTCATAATTTTTTTTTTTTACACGTGGAAAGAGTTACTATTGAAATGGTTTTGGTACATTTGCAGTGCGGGTAGGGTTGATTTTTAGATCAGTGTTATCACATGATGTGTGTTAGCGTTAGTTCTCGGGGGAAGCACAGCCCAATCTGTATAAATATTTACAACTCGTACCTTATACAGTCCGTGAACAGTTTGAATATTAATAAATTGGCCCTACCGTTAAAAAGTTGTGCATCACGTGATTCTGATAAAAAAAACATCTTCACTAAATAAAGGAAACCTCGTTCGATCAATCCAATAAATGATTTCAATACACTGGCGCAATTAGATACGTCCCTTGAGTAATGGATTCAGTCGTGTCCATAAAACTGTTCATTGTATGTGAAAAATAATGATTTAGTGATGCAAAGCTCGTACGGCGCGCGTAGCATACTCGCAGACACATAAGGGTAGCTGAAAGAATTTCGATGTTCAGAATGTTGCAGAATGTAGTAAAACAAAAGATCGATACGTTTCGTGGAGTGTTGGCTATTTCCGTCCCGCGGGTTTCGGGTAACGTAATGACAACGAGCTTTCATTTGTGGAGAATTAGCATGCGCCGCGTGCTGGCGGAGGCTCCACGGCGACCTGACTTGAAAGATCGCGCCGCCGCATGTAAGGACAGTCGCGCTGTACACTACCGACCATACAGAGGGGGCGTGTTATATTCTAGGGGAAAGTTTGGTAGGCCATTCGAAACACATAAATTCCGCCGAATGTGGTTAAGTCCTTAAAATCCTATTTATATTGTAATACTGCTTTCTAAATGCCCGTGGACGTGCGGTGGCTCTGTGCCATATTTACAGAGTAAGGATTATCCCTAAAGAAGCAAATGGTTTTTTTTATGTGAATACAGCACAAGAGTCTCAACTGTCCGGAGGCAGTGGGAATATGGCATCCCCAATCGGGGTATGTTGTGAGGCAGAAAGAAGGTAGTGGGAATTGGAAGGAGTTGGGAAAATGGATGGTTGAGAAGAACCTGGCTATTCAAATCCGGTCACTAAACACGGCTTATTCCATTTCAAGCGACGTTTTGATTATGAATGGTGGTCTTTCACCAGGGCGATACTTATAGTATTTACCACTCTGGAACGTGCCGCAAATATTAATTAAATGAAAATTATTTGCGCACACCGAGATTTGAACCCGTGACTTCTGGATTCGTAGTCGAGGATCTTAACCATTCCACCACGGAGATCGGCAAATTGGGGTGTGAATTAAGTTTTAAATGTTTGTTTCGTTTGAGTATTTACAATAACCTAAGTAAATTTATTTAATTTAAATAACATATGCCTAGGAATTGTGTAAACGTGACGTCATTTCAGCTATAATGTAAAGTGGAATTAAGATATGTTTTTTTCAAATTATCTTTTTCTTCATTTTCGGACGTGCAGGAACTCAAAATAATACTCGCGTTAATAATGACTCTGTCTATAACATAGTCATAAAACCTCTAAAATAGTTGAAATGAAGAAAAAACGATTTCACAAGATCCGCCTGGACAGCGCGTGGAATTACAATGATAACGACTGACGAGACTATACCGACACTCTGTTAGAGCATGCCAGAGGAATCGGACGATTTATTTAACCACTTTTTAATAGCTAGTTGTTTCCCGTGAAAAAAACACGGGATGTAACATGGCTTGTCAAGGTAAAAACTGAGAAATTATATTTCTACGCAATCGACAAATAAACACAATTCAAATACAGAATAAAAAATTATCGCTTGTCTGGATTTGAAAAGATTATTTCTAAGAGTTCTTAATTTTAAGACATACAAATTTGACGACCTCCGCCGTCGAGTGGTAAGAAGCTCGACTACGAATCTAGAGGTCGCGGGTTCTCATCCGGCGTGCGCAAATAACTTTTATTTAATTAATATGTGTCATAACATATTTAAGTCATATAAAACAATATATAGTATATTTTCGGAGTGCTAGATATATAAATATCTCCCTGGTGAAAGACAACCATTCAGAATCGAAACGTTGCTTAAAACGGCTTTAGCCGTGTTTGGGGACCAGATCTGAATTGCCAGCTACTTACCAACCTTCCTCTTCCCCATCTCAGCCTCATAACATACCCCGAATCCCATAGTCTCACTGGCTCTAGACGGTTGGGAGCAGTTGGGACTCTTGTGTGGTATTCACTTTATAAAAAACACAGATTCAAATTTGAAATTGTCACACTTTTACGCACAAGGAAATTATATTGTTTAATCGTATTGGTTTACTGGTCTAATGCAGAATTACGACATAAATGAAGTGGCGGAATAGGATTAATCTGACCAAAATATAAATTTTATTTTTGCTAAAACCAATCTTGACATCTATTTCAATGACAAGCAGTCGTATAGAATTCCAAATTATTAGTACCTACTTATGTGGTTGAACCGAGGATGAACCGAACAGTCTCGTTGATTTGACTGCATACTAATATTCAGAATGCATTTCATATTCCAAACACTAACGTGATTTTTTCACAAAGTCAGCCGGTCAAAGAAAATTCACAGGACACTTCGAAACCACGCGTCTAGTAACTGGCAAAGTTCCCGAAGTATGTGCATATATAAAAATCATAATTTTACTATGCAAAGAAAAAAGTTTAAGAAACCTTAACTCACTGAACATCATACCTGCAGAGTTAGAATAATTTGCTTGTTAATCTAATTAGTATCTTCGTACATATTTTGTAGTTCTAGCATCAAAACTTTAATTCCAAAATAATGGATTTTACGTTGATTTTCAAAGAGCCTTCATAAAAGTAAAGCGAGAAAATTCTCAATCAAATATTTAAAAAAAATCACTTAATAAATACGAACGTTAGAGTGTAAATTTTTCAAATTTGGAACTGACGAATGGGTGTGTTCAAAAAAATATCATATAAAAAGAGAATCCTTTCAAATCTAGCCAGGTACCTACCTATACCGTATTTTAGCAAAAATAATTTTACATTTGAAATGAAAACAAATATGTTTTTCTTGGCATGGTAAGTTTACACCCTGTGATTTTTCCGAGGTAACAACTAGTTATTACATAAAGCAAGGAAGATAACCTTACCAAAACAAGTTGCTTCTTAGAATACATATACAGGTATATAAATTATACAATTTATCGATAAATAATAATGATTTGGACTTTAACACGTCTCTTCAATGAATAAGTGATAAAGTAATCAAATAAATTATACCGTTTGAATAGAAGGCCCGAAACATAAGTCTGATTTATTTCTTTGGCGAATAGCAACGATGGAGAAATAAATTGGTATGTTAGTGGGCCCCGTGTATTGGGGGTTAACCGTGCGCGAGGCTCACAGAACACGCAGGTTTTTTTGAACAAATCTATCGGGTTTCATGGGATCGATATGTGAAGGCTTCGACCCTGGCCAGCGGAAATTATTCAATAGCCAGATAAAAGAGTAGCTCACTACATGTCTGTGAATTCCCACGGCCAGTGATGTTAATGATACCTTATTTCTATACTAGATGCATTTTGTGACAGCGAATATTTTCAAACGAAAGTTTTTCTGATTTATGTAAAAGGTTTTACTTATGTTTACATACAAAAATTTTCTTCATTAGAAAAGCGTAGGAAAGACTGATTAAATTTGCATTTTCAAAATTATTATTTGTATAACTGAATCACCTTCTTTGTTGCAACTCATCCAGTTCAACATTCCTTGCCGTAGACTCAGAAACAACGAATTGCTATTCCTCAAACATCACTCTACTAATTATGGGTATCATTCTCTACTGTCCAGAATGTCGAGACTTGTTAACTCAAGCCATGGTCTTGAAATTTTTGTTAGCAGTCTGATTGATTTTTTGTCATTCTTTACGACTGTACCAAAACTTTGACTCGACCTTAGCATTATTATGTATTTGCTGTTCTTTCTCTGTTGCTTTTTTTTCCTATTTAGTGTTATGCATTTTTTGTAATGGGACAATAGTCGGTTAGTTTATAAATAAATAAATATTATTACGAAAATCTGAAAAAAATGCTGCATGACGGCCTACGTAGCGTAATGGTTAATGCATT
The DNA here is from genome assembly GCA_022651775.1 of Drusus annulatus. NCBI lineage: Eukaryota > Metazoa > Arthropoda > Insecta > Trichoptera > Limnephilidae > Drusus > Drusus annulatus. The sequence continues at coordinate 1,178,987 of JAGWCC010000132.1, forward strand.
GGACAGAGTCGCTAAATTAATTTTGATAAAAACAGCATTGGACAGTGGGAGTCGGGTGGAGGAGTGGGCGGTTACTGGGATGAGTAAAGACATGTGACAGAGTTTTTTTTAAGACACTGGAGACCAAAATACCATCTACATTTTTAACTCCAAATAAGCTCAGGAATCAGTGGTTAAAGTCTGTCGGGTACGTCCTGCAACATCCTGTATAGCGCGACGTGGTGATATTTCAGCCCAAGTGCGCTCTACTTAAAACTTATAAACACAATCATTTGCGTAGATACCATAAAATTATTTGCGAGTTTTTTTAATTAAATCACCCCCACAATGGTGTTTAAATAGTATTAACAACTCAACGTTCGCCAATGTTATTACTATTATTTAAGCCGTGTACCGTATTATATTAAAGACGTATACATTAATAAATTATAAATTATTAAAACAACTGCTGACAAAGGCACTGGTTCGTAGAAGCAGAATGTAAAATGTTGATTGTGATGAGTATCATTTAATTTCAAACAAAAGCAAAATTCCCCCATTATACCTTCCGGCATTCGTGCTGTCTCATAAATTATTATAAAGAAAGGAAATTAATGATAATACAATAACGCTAAGATAAAAATAAAATAAAACTTCAAAAGAGAAACTCCAAAGAATTCGGAAATTTCGCTGAATTCAAATAACGAAAACCTTAATTCAACGAATGTGTTTTTTTATACACGTACGAAATTAGGAGGACTCACTGTAAACTTTTGTCTTTGTAACTAATAAAAAGCCACACAGGTTTAATTATAATTATGCGGAAAACCTTCCACAAATGATTGATCAATTTAATGATTTCTTGCAGACAACAGTGCGATTAATTATTTTATGTGACAGAAGGATTATTGCTGGTCGACTTAGTATTTTTTAAATAATCACCTCGTAAATTGATTGCCCGGTTTTTTTTCTTTATTCGAGGCACACGCACCAACCAAATCAATTTACTAATTCACCCACCACATTTTATTATGTAAATACTTAAACAAATAACGCTCACTCCCCAATACCCACACCCTGGAATCGAATATGAGCATATAATTACAATTGCTATTTTTAACCGAACGCCAAAAACAAAAACTGAACTAGTTCAGAATTTTTGCAGACTACGAGTAACTCCATAAAATATGTAACTTTATTTTTTTTACGTGAACACCGCACAAGAGTCAACTGCTCGGAGCCGTTGAGACTATGGCATCCCCAATATGGGTATGTTGTGAGGCTGAATGTAGTGGGGAGGGGAAGGAGATGATGAATGGGAAGGTTGGGAAGTACCTGGCTATTCAGATCTGGTCACCAAACACGGCTGAAGTCATTTCAAGCAACGTTTCAATTCTGAATGGTGGTATTTCACCAGGGCGATACTTAGAGTATCTACCACTCTGGAACGTGCCGCAAATATACTATTTTTTTATTTTATATGAATTAAATGTCTTATGACACATATTAATTAAACAGTATTTATTTGCGCACGCCGGGTTCGAACCCACGACCTCTGGGTTCGTAGTCGAGCGTCTTACTTCTCGACCATGCGGGCCGTCAAAAAACTTGATCGGTTTAAACCTACTTATTTCGTTTATTGTACTTGCTCCATTTACATAATATGTATTCTTTCTTACATCCTTTTTAATTGTTTACACATCGCATTTCACACCAAGAAAAGGAAGTTTCTCTTTATTTGGGCACACCGGACACACCCACCACACACTTCTTTGATGTGACAACTCTTTCCCTCGATTCATGGGCTCCTTTATAAACAAGGGTTTCAGCACCCGATTGTGATATTTTTCCTAATGTTACATTCCGTGATTTTTCACGGGTAACAACTAGTGTACGTATAATTGCATATAGTTAAAATATTTTATGTAAATGGCAACTCTTTGACGCAAATAAATCAGCAACATGACATTGTTGAGCCCGAGCACAACTTTAGGGGTCGCAAACCATCGCAGTACGTTTTAGACGTACATAATATTATTAACATTCAAGGCGATCACGAATATTATACTGTAGTAAATTGAAATATTCGTGATGCTCGTGTCTTTAGTCTTGAAACGTTCAACATTGAATAAAATATTGAATAACGTGTTTGGAATATTTTAATATCACTTTTATGTACGCAACGTTTTACTTAATATCGCAGGCGAGAAAAATACGAAATAAAACGCTTTCAACCTCGCCTGCTCGCGACTTACGTTGCCAGGGTTTCAACCACCCGCAAAACCTTTTTTTATTGCGTAAAACGACCATAAAAAAAACATGTCATACCTCCATACTAAATGTAAAAGCATTTTTACATCAAAATGTTTATCTGTCCGGCAAAAAAGCATGGAGATATGAGTAATCATAAGTTTTATCAAGAATATTTTAAACTAGCGTTTGTTAGAGCCCAGTTACAGTGAACTCGCGTACAGTTTTAGTGACGAAAAGTCACGATTTTAATCTATCCGTTTAAACAATAAACTAAACGTTTCATAAAATATGAGAGGTTCTAGGAAAAAAAAAGCAAAGGCTCTTTCACGATTATTAAAAGCATGTCTACAGAAAGAAGAAATAAATAAGATTGTGTGTGTTTAACCCACTGAACAGAAAATCTCTGGAAGTGTGATCTATACCGATTTAAAGGAAACTGATTTTAATTTGATTTTTCGGCTTCTATAATTTACTTCCATCGGTTTATTTCTTCAGTAGTTTAACCCTTTTTACACCCTACTGGCACTCTATAAAGATAATCGCGAGTTTTTAAAACAATTTCCTTAAAAAATCCTAAAAAATAATGGTAGATTCACACCAACGCCCGGATCCGCTCAGTGACGATATTGTTCCACATGAGAGCTTATTGATATGGTATGAATATCAATCAAGGAGTATGTGCCAAGACAAAGTTGTGTGGCAGTATATCCTTCTGCCCACCCTTGTGATATTTAACTACTTAGTTAGTTAAATAATTATTTTGAAGTGTAAATATACTTACATCGCAGATTTTTTTATCACTAAATAATATTTTGAATAATTAATAAAAATATTATTTAGTGATAAAAAAATGGTTTCTAATAATAAAAAAAAAAATCTGCGATGGAAGTATTTTTACACTTCAAAATAATTATTTAACTAACTAAGTAGTTAAATATCACAAGGGTGGGCAGAAGAATATACTGCCACACAACTTTGTGTTGGCACATACTCCTTGATTGATATTCTTACCATATCAATAAGCTCTCACGCGGAACAATATCGTCACTGAGCGAATCCGGACGTTGGTGTGAATCTAGCTTAAATTCTACACACGGAACTACAAACTTTATGACCCATCATTAAGCCAGCCAGAGTGTCTAAGGAAGTACGCAGAATACAGTGTTTGTACAGATCCGGGATCTGGCTGAATGTGGAAAAATATAAATCTTAAAAATGGTCTAGGTCTCCATGATTTAACAGAATCTGATGTTGCAAAATCTTTACAGATTCACGGAGAGGCTTTATCTAATAATGATTTGCGCCGAAGGGATGAAGATCAGCTTGTCAGTGATGGGTAACGAAACGACGATATCTCGTTAATTAACCACAAGCATTTGGGAGACGGTTTTTCACATTTCTAGACACGGATACAATTCTTAACGAAAATAATCCCGACGAAGAAAACGCCCCAAGCATCTCAAAGAATTACGAGAACATATTTTATAAACATCTTGAAAAGGATTAGAAAAGAGTTGCAAAGCAGCAAACTTTATATATTCAGTTTTGCTCAACTTCTTCAAAATAAACAAGGAAAAAAATAATTCCATCGTCTTTATTTTATTTTACATTTTTGTATATTGAGATGGTATTTTAATTTTTCCCCGTGGGGCGATGTGTTTAAATTTGAAAAAAATTATTCGATATACGATAAATCTAAGTAAAGTAAGTAGATCTGTTACATTAAGCGAGTAATTCGAGTATTGAATTAATAGATATGTCTAAATAACGCTGAAATTAATTGTCTTGGGTTACACTAGTTGAAAAATAGCCAAAAAAAGTGTAATTACAAAGGTTGTAAGTAATTTTGAAATTGTTAAAATCTTTCAACCACAGGATAGTGCAACAAAATAATGTATAAATTTGATGGCAAACATGGCGGATGTGTTTTTTAATAGCGCCATAAACGCGTCTCGCACATATGTATTGACACATCTCCGCAAATAATATTTCCATCGCGCTGCATCCATCTGTATACAGTTTCTTCAGTAATAAACTAACGCGCTCACTTTACGTGTCATATTCCTGAGTCGTTATTTGAGGAATGATTTATCTTTACGGTTAAATAAAGCCAGAGGGAGGTGGTCCCGCATAGCGGCGGTCGGCAATCCAAAATTCGCGGGCACCAAAGTGTGTGCGAGCCAACATGTATTAAATCCAAAAAGCTGATGCAAGATTATTGGCATTATTTGTTTTATTTGAAAATTTTATATGAAAACAGTGACCCCATTGAATAAGACTCAAGTTATTAGTTACATTTGTTTTTTAAATGTGCAAAAAAATAACCTACTGTATTTCGTCATATCGTTGTCGAAAAGACATCTTCTGCTTGCTCTCATGGCTTAAACGATACTTTGGTCAAGAATGAGTCAAATGTGCAGTTTTGATTGGTTCTTCACCACCACTATCATTCAGAATTGAAACGTTGCTTGAAATGGCTTTAGCCTTGTTTGGTGACCAGATCTGAATAGCCAGGTACTTCCCAACCTTCCCCTTCCTCATCTTCTTCCCCTCCACACTACTTTCAGCTTCACAACATACCCCTATTGGGGATGCCATAGTCTCACTGGCTCTAAATGGTTGGGAGCAGTTGAGACTCTTGTGCGGTATTCACGTAAAAAAAAAGCATCGAATGCTCTGACTCTCGTTTGATTCTGAAGACTTTTGTGGTCCTTCAGTCAGCTAAAATATATTTACCATTTGGGAGAAGGCTTGACCCAAGCAACACAAGTTTGGGACTTTTTTAAGCTTTTTGTCGATTTGAGTTATTCAGTGAGAGCATTGAGTTACCTAATTTAACTTTTTTTTTTAAATCCAACTAGGTACTAAAGACTTTTATTTTATTGTAAAAAAAAGTGCTCTGGTGTAAACTTCCCAAAATGGCGCTTCAGCCCTTTTGTTCATCCGGCGACGATATGCGCGCGAACCTTTTTATAAATATGAAACATTTAAAATACAAGTAGTTACCGATCACAGCTAACTGAATTACACCGATTTAGTGCTGGAAAATCAGATTATATGCCTGATTATGACAATTAGCTAATGATCTGTAATGTCAAGGGCTTCATTAATGCATTTATATTCGTAAATAGACGTATAATTATTTATTTAAATGACTTTCGATTAAATATTTTTTGAGCCTAAGTCTACAGCCCCCTGATCAAAAAAAAAGCAAGCAAGCCGTTCGGGGTGCCCGTCTTAATAAAACGGTTGCCGACCACTGCCGCATAGAGTACATAATGATATAATCTAAAGTAATGTATGAAACGGTGGAGCCGGATAAAAGGAAAAGAATGTAACGTAAAAGGCCGGATCAATGAAGTGCGCGGCTGATCCGATGATTGATTACACCGAACAGTTCAATTATTTTTTATCAACTCATTTCGTTGTTCGTTCATCCATTTCACTAGTGGCGAGTTACCAAATATCAATTACGCGACGTGAAAGGTTCGGGTATTAGTCCAGTCACACAGATTATCGATACATTTGAAATGTTCACAAATCTGTACACCAATTAACATTATCAAAATAAAATTATTAGCTTATCATTTTATGTGATTGAAAAACTTTTGTCGAAATCAGCATGCCTTGAATAAAGTGAAAGGCGAATATAATAATATATTAGACCTGATGTAAAACGTATTAAACAATATGGGTGGTTTGGACAGCCAGAGCGGATGGACTAAGGGGAGTGTTGGATTCCAAGTTGCGATAAAATACCGAATGTGTTTCCAGCTTCAGATGAATTTGGAAAATAGTGGACTGTGAAACTATTACTACTTGATGGATGTGTCTAATTATGGATATTATGGAATGAAGGAAGTAAGGAAACCAAATCACTCACTGATGAAATTGATGTTTAAGTTTTTGATTATTCTTACACATTGTATTATTAACGAACACCACAACAAAAAACACTTAGTTTAATGATATTTGAAGAACAACAACAAAACGAACGACCAAACGAGACACCAACGAACGAACACGTTTTTTCAAACACTCTTAGTGTTTCTTGATTGTCACTTGTTTTCTAACTCGGTGTTGTTGAATACGAAAATCGAATATAGTGAAATGGTTGGATAAGGTAGGAACTGGATGAAAAACAAGAAGGTAAGAACCTAACAAATTATATTTTTGAAATCCAACAGGGAGTATAAGCAAAATACAAGAAGACGTAGAATATGTCAAGGAAAACTAAGCACGATCAAGTTAATCATATTCTTGATAAGGCTCTTATCAAGATTCGGAATTACAGAATAGTATGTAGAAATGAGACGAAGTGTGAATGAAGCACAAAAAGTGGTATCAAGACTGAGGTGTGTGACGTTCATTCTTCTCTGCCTACCCCTGCGAGTTATAATTAGTTAAAGTTCTCATATACGCATTACAAGAGCTTTGTAATGTGTATCTATCATTTAATATTGAATTGAAAATATTGCACAAAGTTGCGGAATTTTAATGTTAGTTTAGATACCTTTGACTTCTCAATATTTTCAAGAGTAAGAAACCAATAAAATAAAATAAAAAGTTTAGATTGTGCAACGTTCGCCTCCTCGCCGCATATTAAAAACGCTCACAGAAATCTTTTAAATTTTTCATAGATAAGGGGATATTTGTGTAGGTAAAATGGAAATATGAGCTCTTATCAACATAAACAAACCATAAATTGGGATATGTACCTAAACCATCCCTTGGGTCCCCAAAATTCATATGTACAATAAGGATATCGCGTAATATTTTCACGGATTGTTTGATAACAGGGTTGCCGATGTTGGAAACTGCATCAACAGAATAAATCTATTTCGAATAGGAAATGCTACGAGCTTTCCCCTATATTCAAATAAAAGCATTGTGTACCTATATACTCAACTGGTTACATCGAAGTTAATATTGGAAGCAAATTTGTTAAGATTAAACTAAATTATAGATGGAGAGTCATTTAAATTGATTATTTCAGGGTATATAAAATATATATATATATATAGTGGATGAGTTTGTGTATTTAGGAAGTATGTTTACAAGAGACGGAAAGGCTGATAAGGATATTGAAAGAAGGGTGAATGTAGGAAACTCTATTAATGGAAGACTGGACGCAGTTGGCGTAAATAATAAATTGTCCAAGGAAGCGAAGCTAGCAGTCCACAATAGAGTGATTATACCAACCCTGATGTATGGCAGTGAGGCATGGAACTGGCAGAGGAAGGATAAAAGTAGACCGAATGCTGTGGAAATGAGATCATCGAGACGTATGTGCGGTAAAACCATGTATGACCTATTTAAAATGTAAATATCCGGAAAGAATGCAAGGCTGATGTGAGCGTAATGAATAGGATCAAGAAAGGGGCGCTTAGATGGTTTGGGCATCCAGAGCGAATGAACGAAGGAGTGTGAAAAGAATATATGATGCGAAAGTGAATAAAAGAAGAAGTCGAGGACGCCCGAGAAAAACATGGCACTATCAAGTAAATCAAATACTTGAATCGGGTTATGTGAAGAGTCAGAATAACAGAAGAGTATGTATGAGATGATGTATGAATGTGAATGAAGCAAGGAGTGTGTGCCAAGACAGAGTTATATGGCGGTCCGTCCTCTCTGCCTACCCCTGCGGGGAAACGGCATGATGGTTAGTTAATTTTTTTAAAATATTTTTTAAATCATTGAGAGAAGTATTCAGATAATAATAAATGTATTTCTTTAAAAGAAGACATTTTGCCGAAAATAAGTTAAAACAGGTAGGTAAATTTCAATACTAGTTTTTGTTTATATTTAGTTAAAAACCATTTTATTATTATACATGTGTCTACTAGTTTCAGTTGTACTATACTGTCTTGTTTTGAAGAAGGTTGAATCCAACCGAAACTAGTATAATAATAAAGTGGTTAAAACTTTTTTTTTAAATATATTTAAAATAGTTTGTGTTGAGGCTTTAGAACATCGTAGGTATCATTCAGTAATAATTTCAAGTCAAATTTCAAAACAAAATTTAACAAAAAGAACAATATCATGGTCCATGTCGAGGAGAAACTTGTATTTAATTGTTGTTGAAAATATTAAATACAGTTAATCATCAGCAATACCCATTTTTTTTCAGATAATATAAAATAATTAGTTACCTAACTTCAAACAAAAAAACAATATATTTTCTTCTTTAGAATATTTATATTATTATTATAAATTTAAAAAAAATGAAATTAGTAGGCAAATGTGAAAATATATATACAAAAGTGAAAAGGTAATTAAACAATTATTTTATTTATAATGTTATCCATTTCCCAGGTTTAAAATTTTAGTCGGAGAACTCATATTTGACAATATTGGTATCAAAAGAAACGTAAAAATGAACTCTTCTAAGTTCAATAGGGAACAACTCAACAAAAAATATTTTTGACGGGATGAAAGCCAAAAAAATGCTTGAACATTCCCAAAAATTCACACAAATTTTGTGTCATTGGAATTATTTGTATTAAAACCAATTGTTTCCTGGGAAATGGATTTGATGTTATGACTTGTACCGCATAGCGTATGATTTATAAATAAATACACACACATATATATATATAATTTTTTTTAAATAAGGATACATAAGATATAAAGTATGTTGTTCCATAAATGAACATAATTTATTAAAAAAATAAATGTTTAGTTTGAAAGCAGCACTTAATTATTATACTTATAGTATGTGCAGTTTCAATATTTTTTTAATAAATAAAACAATTAAGTCCTCTATTTTTTTTTATATTTTCGTGTTAAACAATCACTTTGTGGTTTGACATAATATATAAAATTATTTAATAAGTTTTTATATATGTTCATTCCCTTCACACAGCATCTCCAAAGATGACATAGGCCCTGAGTGAAATTATTTCCCTCAAGGCCTTCTGTGTGGAGTTGTTGTAAAAAAATCTATGTAGTATTGGTAGTTTAAATATACTGTGTTGATGAAACTTTGGTTAAAGCGAAACCAATAGGCTACAATATTAAAAGTAGTTGTGAAAAACTAAGTTTTTATTTGATTCATATATCTATGTAGTTATTATATTTCAAACTTGCCTACAAATCGAAAAAAAAATAAAAAAAAATTACCGAATCAAAGAAGGGAAAAAAATTATAAAATGCAACTGTAAAAAAAAAACAAATTCCATTAAAATAATCTCACAACATCTTGTCACGTTCCCCATTAAATAACGAAATTAGCAGTCCTTAAAGTAACTACTCCAATTTTAAATTATGAATGTGCCAAGACGAAAGAGTTCGAGAGTTCAAAAAGATTCCGCGGGGCGTTGTACCCCGCCTCGACTCTTGCTTCGGCGGTGTTTTTATTAAGCCGATAAAATAATATTTGACAAATACGATGAACCAAATTTAAGTGGAATGTATTTACCCAACGGAGCTTGAACGATAATAGGTGAATAATATTAGTTATTCTCTAGCTTTGTAAAGCGCCCGGCAAAAATAGCCTTTTTATGCAGAAACACAACCCCTATTACAATAGCAATCAATCAAAGCTCAAATGTAGAAATAAACAACCTGAAACAATGACTTGATGACAATTATCTATTCTTAACTCTATCCTAATCCCGAAATTTGCAATTCGTCGAAATACTAAATGCTGATAGAAAGTCATATTAAATATGTAGGTAATGGAACATTTTAAATGGGCAGAACATATTGCGCAAACTGTTGATAGAAAACGAAAACTATATTACATATTCCTTAAACTAATTTTTCTACAGACCATCTACGCTACCTACCACGCACTGGCCCAATCAATTCTACAATATAGAATAATAGGCTAGGGAGAAGCGTATAACTTAGCCACACTGGATATGGTTCAAAGTCTTACATAAAATAATTCTAAAAAGCCATCAGATTACTCAACTCGTGAAATATTCAACGAATTGAAAGCTTGGGTTCATTAAAATCTTTTTAAAAAATGCGTTACTTGAGGTAATTATTACAATTTAGAAAATATAAGGATAACATGAAAAATATTTATTGTATAATTTTAAAAAATATATATACATATATACTTTCGAATACATATTCTTATTTCAGTTAAGAAAATAATTTATCAGTAAAATATTATGAAAATTTTCATGCTTTGAAAATTGTTTTATACTCTTTAGGTGGTTAGATAGTTCGATACTGAAAAAAACTATTCTTCTATTTTGTAAACACTTTTCAATCCCCCTTTGTAGGCCACCTAGCATTGCTTCATCCTAACGGATTATTATTGAAAAGCTTCCTGAGAAAATGTAATTGAATTATTTTAATTTTGTGAAACGCGTGATTTGAGCATGAAAGAAAAGACTGATTATGAAAATACACCATTTGAACCAAGACTTTTCAAAAATTACACGATTTAAACACAAAGAAAATACTAATGGAAAACTGTACTCCTAGAGTTTTGGTGATGAAAGAAAAACAAGAGAAAGCGGCGGAATGCAATTACACACACAGAGCGACCGACCGTAGGCGGGGCATGTTTTCCAGCCGAGGCAAAGGAGGTCCCGCGTACCTGGGCACCTCGGGCGGGGGCGGGGGCGGGGGCGGATTCGCACAAGTTAGCTGGGGGAAACCCCTATACGTTATTCATGAGCAGATCGGGGATGTGGGAGGAACGAGCTGAAATCTTTCTGCTAACCTTGTTCCTAGATAACTAACAGACTTTATATGAAAACAAGGATGCGGATGCGGTATCGAAAGGTGAATAGCAAATTTATTATACACAAATTTTAAACAAGCACGGAAATAAACCGTTTCGAATACGGTACGCAGAGAACATTATGATCCGTGGGTTTCAAACTGATAAATAAGAATGATATCTTTGACTTAAAGTATTGGTAGTTGATCAACATTTGACAAATTAAAAAACCTTTTAAACATACCAAATGTTTGGTTTAGTAAGACCATTTATTTTTTTCTCTTTCACGCTCCCAATGTGAAAAGGTAGAGGGTAATTATTGTCATTCAAATTTGTTTAAAGACATGATAACTATTTTATTTGCCTGCGGTCGACGAAGGGTTCTAATAAACAAACCCTTGGTAAAAATCTAACTAGGGTGTTTTTCTTAGATTATCGTGAACAACCATCCCCGAAATGTGGTGAACAACTAAACTAAGCAGCTGTCGTAGTGCAAAACAAGTCGGCCGAAGAAGGAAGCATTCCCACTCAAAATGTCAAGAGTCGGATTCAAAACATGCCGAGCGTTTAATTTCCGTCAAGTTCGCATAAAATGCATCTGGCTGTACACGACATAAGCAGACACTTGAGGCGCCCAGTACCCAGCACCCAGTTGGAGACGCCGAGCGAGGGAAGGCACGAGTACTTGTTTATGAACTCATTACCAACAACTACATAACAGAGACTGAACACGGAGCAACGGCAGCCTGACCTCCAAGAAGTTCCACATCAACTAACTCTCCAATACAAGAAGCTGGAAATATTTAAAAACGAACGCTGCAATAATTGTTTGAAAACCTTTTCCCGGATGCGGTGACTCGCATGACTTCGTGAATTCAAAATTACTCCATTGATACGGAGACGGTTTGGACAGCTTTCGTAAATCCATACAGTGGCCCAGTCCCATTAACACTTCTGTTCCGAAGGGGGGTTCTAATGTCACCCCGAATTAGGGTTTTGTGCCATATCTTAGATAAAGATTACTGAAATATTATGGATAAGCTTCTCTCTAAGTATTACCAAAAACTATTTTCCTAAGATTATGTCATTAAATAAGGCAACTACCCCCCTTCGAATTTAACATTTTTTTACTTTTAGGTACGGAAAGGTTAATGAAGTTCACCAAGGTTGTTTTTAGTTTTATTTATTTTATATTAGTTACTTTGTACATTCAAGTTTACAAGTAGCTAATCATAAGTTTATTTTCTTTTTGACTTTATAATATTTTAATTTATATACTACTTATTATTTTGATTTATATGCATTTTAAATAGTTCTTACAGGCTATTTTGAATTTATTGATTGGCATAATTTTGATGGTTTCCGGCAGCGCATTATAAGGTCGTCGTTGAGTGTTATTCCATTACATAACTCCACAGGTAGCTCAGACTCTTTCCATTAAGGCGGGACGTTGGCATAAGAGGTGAATCAATGTTTGTTTATCCTCTTCACGTTTCTCACAGCTGTTGGTGCTTTCCACTCCCAACAGTTGAGTGTCTCATGCGGTCGCAGCATCTTGTTAATATGTAGTCCTACTAGCTCCTTCGGTGAGTTTCTATCAACATTGAGTACTTGCTTGGCTCGTTTGTGGTCAAATTAGTAATTCAGCCATCCACTGCCCTTCGCATTACCAATGTTGACGCCTCCGTAACACGTGTTGGATGTCTCTCCCTTTTGGGAACCCTTACCACCAATGGCGGCTCGTGAGTTTTTAGTGTGCTAGAGTGCTAAGATTGAAAAATACAACATTGTTAGTGTTGTAGCCGAAAATGATTTATATTTTTTTCAAGATTTTATTTTTTGTATGAAGATTTTCAGGATTTTTCAGTTTTGGTGGTGCACTGCACGGATTTCAGAAAAATCTTACAACAATTTGAAATTACGAAAAAAAAAATGTTTTTGGCTACAACAACATCAATGATGACGTTTTTTTCAATCTTATCACTCTAGCACACTAAGAAGTCACGAGCCGCCACTGCTTACCACCAATGCTGTTTAATGTATCTTTAAAAATCTCCCGTACAGTCACATTTCAAAACCATCGATCTTGTTCATTGAGCCTGTTTTCAATGTACACGCCTAGCAAGTTTACAGAAACATAGGTAAAATGAAGCGTAATTAAGTTAATAAGCGTGTGACAATAATTCTAACTAATAAATAGTATTCTTTAGATTCTTAAAAAGCCTAATTGAATTATAGTAATGTTTGTTCAAGATCTCCAGCCAGCGATATTGGGTGTGTAAAGACTCGATTGCCTCCTCCTGTCTCGAGGTGGCTGGAACATGAGATGGAGTGCGCCAAGCTACCCGGCGAGGTCTGACGTAATTTGCATGTGTTACGGAATACCACAAGAATTAACAATTCACACCCGGAGGTCCCAGAACATGAAAAATCTGCCAGAATAATTATTATTCATCGTGTACCATTTTTCGTTACTAAATCTCAGGGAAAAGGACGAGCTCTTCGAGGCAATGTGTGTGAATATTGCATAAAGTTTTTTGAAGAAATAAAAAAGAACAATATTCTGCTATAGAGTAAATATTCCTTTTTTTCTATGTTTAGAATTTTAAGAGGGAGAAGGTCCGGGTAGGAAAGGAAGCGAAAGAATCACAGTGTTATTTATTTATTTATCCACAGCTTTTGGAAAATTTCATGTTTGGTAGCGATAACCGGGCGTATAACCATCCTACCACACGTAACACTGTTGTATTGAAAGTAAACTCCAAACAATCGGGCTGGCACTTTATTTGAAAGTAGACACAGTGTTTGAGACGAGATTTCTATACGATATGTGTATTTTTCGCACCAGTCAGACAGCAAAGTTAATTAATGTTCCGTGAATGTACATACCATGCGTATGTCTAACACACGAAACCCTCAAAAAGGTGATATCGAAAATACGAGATTGGTATATGCGGCGCCAAAAATCACCACAAGATCAGTCGTGTTAGCTTGATAAGATTATAGTGAATATACCCTCCCCACCTCATTATATATCGCTGACGTCAATGTTATGTCATACTATCGGTTAGGGCCATCTGCAATGTATCTCCATATACTTTTCCTTAATACTAGAGCCTAAAGAATTGTCACATCCGAGACATGGCTAAATGCGAATCAAATAAGTCAAACATTTGACAAGGGAATCTATGCCGCGCATACTATATGCAGGATCAAATTAGGGCATAATTTAACAAAACTCTAACTTCTTTAAATATAATGGTGTGGAGCAAACATACAATAAAAGATTTGTTGTAAGGTAATGTTGCTTTTTGTAAGACTTCTCTCACCCATTCCGAACCCAAAAATCCTTTCACGGTGGACTGATACAGTCCCACTCGCTGCATAAAAAAAGCCAAACAACAAAACACATTTGTCTTTATGTGGGTGATATAACGGTATTACTTTCACTTCAATTGTCATATCCGATTTCACATTGAGGGATCATCTAGAGAATTCTAATCAAAGGAATGATGAAAGTGTTCAATGTCAAGCGAAATGATGATACACCCGTAAGTCTCGTTCTGGTTGGAAATAGTTCTAAACAAACATTCCTAGAATACATTAATAATCCATTGTGATAAAACACAAAGAAAACAATGATTAAGGCGAGCTTTCAGCTAAACAGCTTGCGAGGCACAGGGGGCAAATAACACACTGGTAAAGCATAAACCCAATACCCCTCCTCCAAACTCCAAGTTTATTTCTCTTGTCATTTGAAGGAACCTCAAAGTTACACGAATTGATTAAGCTCAATTAAATCCGAAGTTTCGGTTGAGCACCACTATACTAAGCGTTTACAAAATGAGAGATAAACAAGGAAGTAGAAAATTAACTTTGAAATAATAAACTAATGCTAAAATAGATGTCAAAAAGTTGAAACTCCCACTCGTGTGTAGCCGCCCTTTACGAACCATGCCAAAGGGTTGGGGTTGGTCCCTATAGCCTGTGGAAATGAATACGCACCATTTCACTTTCTTTAAATCAGGTTTTAAGTACTTATCAAACCTTTAATTACGGTATGTAATTAATTATTTACAACGTAGTAGCGAACTAATTTTATTTAGATATAAAAAATAAAAGCCATTAATATATCAAGTACAGAGTTTAAAGACTCGAACAAATACATGTTATTATGAAGTTCGTCGGGTTTGTTACTAACTCAATTATTTATTTTATCAAAGTTCCCCCACTTATGAAGCACAGTGTACTTGTAGCTTCTGGTATAAGGTGGAAAGGCAGGAATAAAAAAAGTGTGTAATATAAAAAATAAACTGTTACTTGGATATTAATTTGATCACGTGGTTATGTATATTTTAATCATAAACTATTCAATATATTTTTTTCATGTTTACCGATATGGTATAGGTGAAGCTAAACCGACATTGCAGTTTTTTTTATCAAAGCAACAAGTTTAATTAATCAAAGGATCCCCAATCCACGGTATACAAAAACAGATGACTTAATTTTACCAAAAGTTACGTAATTTCAATAACGCAACTTTACATAATTGTAGTTTTACGACTTCAAAAAAATATTAAAATAACTTGGACCAGAACCGCAAAACACAAACATGATATTACGAAAGATGGTTGAAGTACATAAATAAATATTTAAAATGAAGCTATATGAAATATGCATTCGAAAAAAACATTGTTAAATATTTAGGTCTTAACGTTACAAGGACAAAAGTAAGAAACTGAACAATTTTAGAAAAGAGCAGTTGAATAAAAAAATAATACAATGAGGCAGTGGGAGTTTTTCTAGTAAAAATAATTACTAGGTATGTTCCTTAAATACACTTGCAAGTTTGATACGGGGAAGCAGGTCAAGGTTTCTTATAATACATAGAAAAATTATGTTAACTTAGGACGGGGGCGACCCTGAACAGATAGCCGATACATGTCGCCTCGCAGGATCTCCAGGAAGCAATATAGATAACGGACTACGGACAGCGGACAGCGGACAGCGGGACGTGTTACATTATTCGATTAGAAAAATTCCCAGAGGAAGTGTGCCTGAGGAATCGGAGGACTATTACAAATATGCGAGGCACGGGGCAAGGGTGACCTTTCCCTCGTAAGAACTTACGGTAACCTATATCGGTGGTTGGAACATCTCCGAACAGTAGAGTTGACTGTTGGCTTATTGAGTTTATAAAACTTAAAAGAGATACTTTAATATTGTAGTTAAATATTATTAAATTACCTCTATTTTTTACCTTCCCTTCCTTTAAGTCTGACCCCTCAGTTTATTATGAAGTTAGGCTTCTTAAAGGATGGATTACAATCATTAGAACATAGACGTAGTAGGATGCCACAGTATCACTGGCTCCAGACGGTTGGGAGCAGTTGGGACTCTAGTGCGGTATTCAATATAAACAAAATAAACTTATTGATATCACTCTGGCTTTGTTTTCCTTTACAGTTTGACATGAATAACTTTGCAGCCTGCCAGGTGGGAAAGCTATGTTAGCTTTAGGGGTATTTAAACGAAAGATGCTGCGATATAGCGTAATTTTTAAATTCAACACCGGTGCACAGCCGGCAGACACGCCACAAAGGCATGCCCAAAAAGTGTACACGGTTCACCCGAGAACGGGTCGTTTTTATAACTCGATCTAGTACTCTGTGATGAACATTTCGGCTGATTATTTAACGGCTTTCGTGTTACATCTCTCTTAAAGCATGTGTATTTTGTTAGAAGGGCCATCTATTGAAGCATTACCAAAAATGATGTGTGGTAGTTATAAACTTATTAAAAACATTATACATATACCTTTAAAAGAGAGTAAGATACCTATCCAACAAAGAGTTTATTATAAAGAATTTTTCCCCTTAAAATGTATCTCATACGGTGTAATTTCGCGCACAGCATACTGGAAGAACTACCTATGTCAAGATATTCAGAACGCGAATGATTGACTGTAAGTTATATCATGCAGTCCTTGTGCATTGTGCATTGTCATTTCCGTATCGAGGGCGTATATAATAGAGTGCATTATTACGACTGGTACAGTGACTTGCAGTAGGAATATGGGTGTCTATTAATGATCCGCAGAGATTTTGGAGAACTGAATATTTCCAAAGAATCTGGAGTCTAAAAATAAGAGTTTCATGGTACCGAGTTGAATGTATTCAAATAAAAGTTTCTCTGAATATAGTTCGAACGAATTGATTGATTTTTTTGTTGTTTAGAATAACTTCGAAAGCATATTATTACGAACTGTGGAAGGGTAAATCCGCCCGCAATGCGCTTCAGGAAAGTGGCACAAATTTGAATAGGGTAATGTAATAAAGTTTAATGAAATCTCAGCTGTAAAATATTCCAGATATCTGAGACTTTTAAAGGCAGTTCCGGAGAAACTATAAAAACTTGATATTAAGTTATAATAGTACACATTTTGCACAGAAAAGAGATAGAGAGCGTGATTTAAAACGATTTTAATGTTACTCATTTCAATTCCATCGGCTATTTCGGGCTCATTATAACTAATAAAATGAAATGTTCAAAGCATATCAATACCCAGTTACAATTTTTTACTAGTATAATAAAATCTTATAAAAATGTCTGTCGATAGTATCGCCATGTTCGTAGTCTAACATAAAATAAATTGCCAGCAAAAATTGAACTGCAGAACCTAAGCCAAAAATATTTAGTACATTTTAAAATCACAATGACGAAGAATGTTTCCCGCTGCTTCAAGTCAAAGAACCCAATCTGATCAACAATAACATTTGTATAGTCATGATTCATAAATTATTGAGAACGGTTTTGTGAAATATGTGCGAGAATTCCGGAGCTTTTATAAACGTTATAAATTCAACAAAATGTGATTGTGAATCGTTGGGGGAAATATCGCTCATATAAGAAATGAAGACATTCTTCCACATATTTACGTGGGATAAGCTAAAAACAGAATACAATGGAAATGCTTATGATTCCGCTGAAAGTTATAGTTGATCTTATTGGTAAAAACCTACATGGTTATATATTTGGTTTGGTTAAACTGTGAGATTGTTGACGAAATATCTGTAAATATGCAATTTAATCAAATGTATTGATATTCTTAATGCCTATACAAACCTTGAATTGGATTTTAAAAACGGGTGAACCCCCGGAATAAATTGTAAAAGTCATGGCATTTTCAAAATTATGTTTGAGCACTGCAAACAATATAAAATATGTATAGCAGTGCGTCGTTTATGGAACAACCTTGACAATACAAAAACTATGTGAATAATAAAGCGGTAAATTTTATTTGAATAGTGAAATTGGTGACACAAATAAACCACCATCACCACTTAGTTTCGACAAAAAATAAAATACTTTCTAATTAATTTGTGAGCTACATAATTTCAAATAAATCCAAATACTAACGAGTGATTCCTATATTTTGTTTATTGTTTGCGTGTCTAGTACTCGTATATTGTTCCGCGTGTCTGAAAATGACATGAGAAAACCATCAGGTACTAGTGAAAAAATATTATCGGCCAATATAACATGTCGTTTTACGTAGTCGATACTTTCAAGGGACTTTCCTTCAGAATAGGTACACGCGGTAATAAAATTTCCACACAAGAGAGATCAATATATTTCTGTTCATAAATAAATCAATTTATCACCACGAGTAGAAATAGTGAAAATATAAGGAAGAATAATCATAAATACATAGATCACCTGTGAATTAAGTTATTTTTTATCTTTCCCGAGAAAATTTACGATATTAAACCGTCTGCACAGAACTGGGTCAGCAATTTTATTCTTCATTCATCGCGAATTTTACTGCAATTAGTGAGAATGTAAATTGAGTTCGGAGTGGCAGCCAATTAACGCACGCCAAGTAAAATCAACAAGACGCGATTCACACTTCAAACATTAAATTTAGCTAGCGACATGAATGCTAATAAAAAGTTATGATCATATATAAACACAAAATATGTCCATATTTATACATTAAGATAAACATAATTGGCGCGGCGAGGGTGAGATCTCTGTCGTGCTTTGTTTTAACATACCTCGGAGACATCGAATTTTTTAAAATTAAACGCAGTACCAAAGTACGAGTGTACACTTTCTCTCTTTCTAACGTTATCATGGGTATTTAATATCATCTCAATCTAACATAGGTACTAGATATTTAAAAAAACATAAATACCGCACAAGAGTCCCAACTGCCCGAAGCCAGCGGAACTATGGTATCTCCAACTGGGGGGTGTAGAGGCTGAACGGGGTGGGGGGAAAGGAGATAGGTAATATGAAGGTTAATTTGTACCTGGCTATTCAGATCTGGTGACTAAACACGGCTAAAGCCGCTTCAAGCAAAGTTTCGATTCTGAATAGTGGTCTTTCACAAGAGCGATACTGAGAGTATCTATTAGTAGTGGCTCGTGACTTTTTCGTTTAATAGAGTGCTAAGATTGAAAAATACGACGTTATCGATGTTTCTGTAGTCGAAAACAGTTACAATTTATTTTAAAAAATGAATTTTATTATATGAAGATTTTCAATATTTTTCAGTTTTGGTTGTGATTTCGTACAAAAAATAGAAATATGGAAAAAAAATGTAAATCATTTTTGGCTACAATAATACCAAAATCGTTTTAATCTTAGCACTCTAGCACAATAGAGTCACGAATCGCCACTGGTATCTACCACCCTGGAACGTGCCGCAAATGCACTACATTTATTATATATTAGTAAACCACACTTTAGGTGAAACACCACTGAATTGCGCTATATAAATTTTCATGACATGACGCCAAGAACAAATTTTGGTCATTCAATCAAGTAATGACTATTTGCTTTACCTGGTGTTGTCGAAAAAGATGATATTTCATTTTACTCGACGCGAACGCATATTACAAAATAAGGTCGGTGAGAAATATTATATAGGAGTAGAAACACGTATTTATGAAAACAGATTTATGCTTGGTAAACCGCCTCCTCAATGTACTTACATGCTTTTCATTTTGTTTACAATTTAGCTTTCCATACGGGCTGGTAATTTATTTATATTTCATAATATAATTTATATTATACAAGCCCCCAGTCCCTCAACATAAAACCTTGTAACCGATGGGATGGCTACGGAAAACATAGCCTAGAGATGGGATAAATTTTAGCCTTGGCAAGCAACATTCCCGTTTTTTGGTGTAGATGATGCTCATGCTGATGGGTTGAATGCATCTTAAAAAATGTATCCTTCAACGATAATAATACGTTTAAGAAATGCTTACTGGCTTTCTTTTAAAAGGCAGGATCTCTCAAATAATTTTATTAATATTTATATGAGACGAAAAATATGGTACAATTAGCGTTGGGACCGCTTTGAAAGAACTACTTCTTTTGGCAACCGAAGTTCCTACTTCATTCATCGAACAAATACTTTATTTTGGCGAGGAAACGGTTCCAGTTCTTTTCACTTTCAAAGTGCTACCGACTAGTATGTGATTTTGTTGGCGAGGAACCAGTTCCAGTTCTTTTCGTTTTCAAATCTCTACCGACTAGTACGTTCCAAAAAGAACTGAACAAATAACCGGATAAATTCAAATCTCTCTTTTGCGAGTTGACTTCAATTGAAGTGTTCACTTCGAAGGGTTCATTTGAAAGAACTAACAATTCGTGAAGCATTCACAAAACATTGAAGTTTTTCCCAACGCTAGGTACAATCAACATAAATAATTGTCTTTTAAAGTGTAAGTTTTTTGTGTTGAACGACGGAATTCAAGATGGAAAGAGCGGTGCAAATTTCAAGACGCCAGACTTACTTGATAGCAGTGGCGGCTCGTTAATTTTCAGAGTGCTACGATTGGAAAAACGTCATAATTGATGTTGTTATATTCGAAAACGATTTTTTTTAAATGTATTTAGATTATCAAGATTTTTCAGTTTTGAAAAAAAAACATTTTTGTTACAACGCCGTATTTTTAAATATCAGCACTCTAGCACACTAAAAATTCACGAGCCGCCACTGCTTGATAGTAACTAACACTGAACCCTAGAAGGCAAGGAAAATTATAAAATGTGTGTATTATTATGGGAACACATGATATAAAAATAAGTAAGGATGTACGTTCCTATGGTACAGTACATTGATTTAATTTTTTTTATTGTGAGTACGTTAGTATGTACGAGTGCGATCTTTTCAAATTCGGAACTTATCTTTTCAAATCCCTACCTACCTATGTATAATGTATTTTAGCAGACATTATTCTATATTTGAAATGGGTGGATTAAAGCATTAATTTTATTTTTTCCAAAACAAGTTACATTCCGTGTTTTTTTTACGGGGAACAACTAGTAAAGATAATTTTCTTAGAAATTATATGCATTTAACCATCGTCCAACTGTGAATTGCTCAACTCTGACTACCAACTACGTACCTGCACATTAGGAAAAATAGCATAATCGGGTGCTGAAACCCTTGTTTATAATGGAGCCCATGAATCAAGGGAAAGAGTTGTTATATTGAGCAATGAAGGGAAAGGGTGAATGGGAAGACCGGGAATGGCTTAAGATATTAAAGTGTGTGGAAATAATAATATAAATAAGTGTGTGGTGGCGTGTCCGGTGTACCCAACGAAGGGTGAACTTACCTTACTTGATGTGAAATGCGATATGTAAACATTTTAAAATATCGATATTCTTTCTTAAATAGATAGTCAATTTCATTGAGCTCTCTGGGGCCTAGGTGTTGAAAGGTCTTGAGTGTATTACTTGACTTCAAATCGGTATATATCACACTTCTAAGGGTTATCCGTTCAGTGGTCTTACTATATCCAAATACTACAATGGCCAGAATTACACGTGTTTTCACGCCCTTCGTAGGGCGATACTGGTCAAGGGCAAATGAATATTCAATATGAACATATATCAGTGCTACTCAAATGCTGGACTGTGGACCGGTATCGGTACGCGGGTCGGCGTCAACGACGAACAAAATAAGAATACTATATTGTTGACTCGTTAAGTCTGAAGGGTTAAGACAGAACACATTCAGCGGTGATAAACTTAAAAAATCGAACTTTGATTTTTGACTAGATCTGAATAGCTAGGTACAACCCAACCATTCTCTTCCCCAACTCTTCCGCTTACCCCTTCAGCCTCGCAAAATGCCAAAATTGGAGATACCATAGTCCCACTGGCTTCGGGCAGTTGGGAGTTTTGTGCGGTATTCACATAAAAAAATAATAAAATCATGAAAGTATTTTTCATAGAAATGACATTGCGTGCTGAAAAAAGCCGCTTTGACCTTCTGGGCAGAAAAAGCTGTATAAATTTCATGACATCAGACCTCACCGTTGGCGAGTTTTGCTGCTTCATATAACCGGATTTTCTCCTTTAAAGTTAATAATATACACAGCTTAATTTACATACCCTCATATTTTTATTTACACTATAGCATCTTTCTTACAAAGTCCAACAGCCTAGAACTTTTAATCTTTCTAGAATCTTTCTTAAGTTTTCTGACGTTCAATTTTGAATATAAGCCGTTTTGTCGATTCTCGGCGGATTCACCCAACCAAAGTTGCCCAGCTTGCATCCAATTATATCGACATCTTTATTTTGTCATTGTAGATTCTTAAATATGTCATTTAAGGCTAAGTTAACACTTTGGGAAAGATTTTATGTCCTTACATATCACTATAAAACAGTCAATATTTCTTACAAAATAGCTCCGCTCGAATAACAGTCCAGAGCAATCCGAACAGAATGCACCACAATTTGATTATCACTACAGATTACACCCCAAGGGGTGATCCCGATGTTACAGTCGTGCAATGTCCACCCTCGGTCCCCTCTGTGGCCCTGGTAAATAAAGCCGGGATATTCGATAGGCATTAAAAACACATTACCGTATCGCGCCCAATATAAATAATAATAAATAATGTTGAGCTCGCGAAAGTCGGCCTCATTCCCTGAATGCAATCCATTCTCGATATCTAACGTGAATATAGATATAGTCGTGTTATCATAACAGAATAACGCTGTACGTTCGGCCGAAGGTAGGCACATAACTGCCTTGACACTACCTACGTACAATATTTTTTACGGATAATTATTTATATTGGAGTGGGTATCTGCGTTTTTAATCGATATTCGGTTTTCAATTGTAGGGCTTATATTTATTTATATACTAACGAACTAATGTTCAATTACAAAAAAAAATACATTACACCAAATGGGAAAAAAGAGCAATAGAGAAATAACAGCACATACATAATAATTTAATGAAGCAATGACAAAAATATACATTAGAAAGAACATTCAAGTCAAAGCCTGAACAAGGTTTTAGTAGAATCGTAAAGAATGACAAAAATCATTTAAGCTGGTACCAAAAATTTCAAAACCATGGCTTGAGTTAACAAGTCTCGACATTCTGAAAAGTGGAGAATGATACCCATAATTAGTAGAGTGATGATTGAGGAACAGCAATTCATTGTTTAATTAAATAAATTAATAGTGAATTTTAGTCGACGATTTCTACTGACCAGAATCACATACAGCTTAACAGCTAAAAATGAGAAAATCTGTATGTATGAAGCTAAAAAACTCTCGAAAGGTAAACTCTATCTTTATGAAATATTCACAGCCTTTTCTGATTGCAGAATATAGTTCAACACAACTATATTCAGCCCATATTGTCATTTCTAACACGAGTTGAGTTATTGGGCTTTGAAGTATCAATTGATTGGAGCCATATTGTTTGTTCCATAACTTTCACATAACTTTAAAGTGTAGAAATCTCGGGCGAAGACGGGAAATCTAGCTAGTGTAAATAAAATATCTCTCAAATAAGTAGGAACATATAGTAAACATTTTATGTCATGTGTGAGAATTGTACTTCACACTTATTAATATAATATTCTAAGTAATAGTTTGACAATGCCTTCGGAAGGCAAAACAGCTATCAGGTGTAAAAATATCTATACCTAACGTGAGTTAAAACAAGCTTTAAATAAATAAGAATAGTATATAATTAAATATTCTCCGAGGTCATTCATTTCCATACCAAGAGTTCCATGTTCTACCCTTGTAAATAACATTTTTTATACCTCAGAAGTTTTGTCGTCGAATGGCGATTTTATTTGTAAACACCTGCTTGTTGTCCCCTTCCACGACAAGACAAATGAAGGCATTCACTTTGAAAAATTAGGTGCGTGAGGGGTGGCATTAGATATATTGTTTTGTTCTTTTAAACATTAGTTTTCATTATTTTTACAGGTGCCTTCGTTAAAAATAGGCTTTTTATAATATTATATATCTTTTTCAAATTGACTTTCAGATTTTGAGTTAACAACATTATTTGTGTTAAAATTATTTTTAATAAACCTATTTGGAATGGTGTTTTAGACTAGACCCGAATCAAGAAAATGTTCCTAAAAATATAGATTCACACGAAAAAATATTCACTTATCTGAACATACACAAAACGAAATGCCTTTAGTTATTTTGATCTTAGCCTTCCAGAAGGAAAAAAGGTACCTGACATCGAATTAAATATGTTTTTTTGTTTCTTATTAACTTAAACATAATTTTACTTAACTTTGGGTAAAAATGGAGTAAGATGTCAAGAAATGTACCTAACTGGAAAGAAAAAAATGATTTGAAGAGTAGAACATTCTTTAATTTTTATTTATTTTTTTAAAAGAAAGACAAAAATTCCCAGGTTGACCTGAAAATATTTGAAAAACTCCTACTGCCATCGTAAGAAGCGGAAGATGTTGCTTGTGTAATGATGGAGGACCTGGCCAGCAGAGGAATTGAACGCACGACGACCGGGTGGGAATCCGACGCGTTTGTCCACTCAGCTACCGACCGGCCATAAATGAAACATTAACTTTGTGTAAATAAAATTCCGTCCTTTATTTTTAGAACTCCAACAATATTCTTGATGGCAGTTTAGAAGAAATTCATTTTATTGACTCTTACCCCAGTGGGAACTCCAAGCACACGTCGTGCCTAAGGTTGACACAAGTTTTACACATTCAAGAAGCAGTCACATTATTTGAATTTCTAACCGTGTAAAGTTTATTCCTCGCTTCTATCAACAGGCTGGCTTCTTTTTATTTAAAATTAAAATGTAAATCCCGTTACATAATTTCCCCCGGCGCTGGCGTCGCGACGGCCGGCCGCAGCGTCCCTCGCCCGACAGAGCCGCGACAGCGATATCGCCAGTCACACGCTGACGCCGGAACCCGCTGCACGTGCAAACAGGTCTACTTTAAAAAGCGCGCGAAACGTCTGCTGACAGATGACGGATCGTAAAAATCGTTGCTAAAATCTTAGCATTCAAAACAAAATTGCTTCGTGGTTTTTTATTTGTAGGAGCACGTTCTAGGGTTTTTTTTACGGTGGTTAAGTAAACATAAGGATTTTTATTTGTTGTTCGAAACTGGTTTCTTCAGAGTTTTAGAAGTGAAACAAAAACAGTCCTTCTTTGAATTGAATCATCCAAAAACATATACACGATCGCAACATTTCACAGAATTATTAAAATGGATTATGGAGATAAGCAATAAGTGGTAATCTAATAAATGGTTCGAGTCTATCTTATATTAATATGATAAACAGTTTAGTGAGTGTGCCAGTCAATAACCAATGCTTCTGCATCGCGAGTGAATTGTGTTAAAAGTGACTCGAAACATTGTGAATGTGCCAACACAAATTGAATCAAAAGTAAATATTATACATTAGTCTCCTTATCTGAGTTGCATGCCCGTTCAATTATCCGTTTCCGCCCGAGTTGGAAATGTGCGGCAGAAATCGCGACATGTGGTGAATGCTTAAATGCCATTTTCAGCTGCTGAGAAGAAGGGAAGACAGACTAGGAGTTGATAATCCGGGCTAATTGCAGGGATTACTCCTATCGCAGCTTCTCCCCGGGTAACATCGGGACAATAGTCGTGGCTACGTGTGCTGTGGAGTGGAGAGATAATCGTTAGCCACTCCATCATGGGGGATCACCTTATCGGGAGTAATTAAACAGCGCGGATGGAATATTGACTCCCAAACTATGGAAAATTGGTTTATTGTGGGGGGCCGGAGTGCGCCATTGCATCCTCATCATTAGATTCGACAGTCATAAATAATGATACTCACCGCAGTCATTCAAAAAAACATTTACCAAACAACTAAGCAATCAGCCATTCAATCATATAAAAACTAAATGAAAAGCTGTCACCCTTAAACCGATTTTGGCTAGTAAAACTGAAAGCGGCACGGTCGTACCGCAACCGGGTGACAAGTTTTTTTTTAAAATAAATAACGTTATGTTCACATACTTACGAGTTTACAAAGTTTCATAATGTTTAATCACAGAGTCACTAATTTCAAAAATAAATAACATAAACCTTTTAAAATTTACATATTGGACTTGATATTATTCTGAATAAAAATTTAGATAAAAAACTATGTTTATGGGAGTTTAAAAAATAACTGCAGGAAGCACCATAAAACACAAAATTATGAAATAACTGGCATAATTACTGTATTGCATAAAATTATAATCATTTAATTGTTTGAGCGTGGCGCGCACAGGTATTGATGGCAATCAAGTTGGGGATAGTAAAGTACTTGAAGAATTGCTGTACTTGAACAAGTTTCGGTCAATTCGCGCAAGATGAATAATATTAACCGTCACGCGATACGGCAACAAAACAGAGTGCCTCCCGCCATTACAGTCGGCAATTGTAACTAACGTAACGTGGTGCAAATGTGGCTCAAACTTATAAAGCCAACTACAAAAATAACCTAGCAATAGCCAACCGAACAGAATACTGGCGAATCCATCCAATTTGAGGCAAAAAAAACCGTACATTTTATACGAACATGGTACAAGTTTGGCGCAAATTAAAATCTAATTTAATCAGTTTATAAAACAAACTTCGTGCATTTAATTTGAACCGAATAAGGCTTTAATATAATATGACTATAAATTTAATGACCTTGGCGGCCGAAACGATGAGGTCAACCGATGGCATTAGACTCTGATTTTGACGAAATAACACACCGTAGAATCTTCCATGCCAATTTCTCGCACAGATTGGTTATGCTAATATTTTACCCACGCCAAAATTACAATATACGACAGAGATTGAGTCGCGGTTCATTAATGCCAAAATACATAACATGGGTGAATAATTTTAATTACAAAAAACCTTTTAACTTCTTAATTAGTAGTTTCCTTTTCGTGTGAAATAATTTGTATCTGCTGCGTAATTAGGAATGTAAATACACGCTAGAAGAATTGTACGAGTCCGCGTTGATTAATAAGTAGAGACGCGACCACCATTACAATATACCACTAATTATGGGGGAAAAGGGGATGGTTCCTGGGGGAGAGGTGGGGTACGGGTATAGGTGGGGTATAAACCCCCTCCGTGTTTACCCCGACACAACCTGTTAATTGGTTACAATATTCATGTTTACCAATATAATAACACCTAAATGTATTAAAATAACCTGCCATTAGTTTACTAAATCACAATATTATCATTGCGGTGGGAATTACTACTGTTTCCTCGTTTATTTTTAGACCGTGATATGTGGAACAATGATAATTTACCTAATACAGTAAAGATAGAGTTATTATAAAGATTCAAAATTAAATGAGTCATTGATGTCGTGAGATGTTGGAGGTTAACTAGTTTGAAAGGTATTACATCAACCGAACACCAGACATGAAACACGATATTTTTGTTATCAATATTGTTAATTCAATAGAATAAGGGAAGTCAATATATTGAACAAACATTAAGATAACTAACTTCTATGCGACTATAATGTGAAGGGAACAGTAATATAGAATTCCGTATTCACGTCAGGTTTCTGTATGAAAAGTAGCGTCAAATTTCTATTTGGAAAATTTTTGAAACATAACACTTGTAAGTAATCCGCGCATGTTCATTGTAAGTTTAAAGCCAAAACCTTGTTTGAGAAGTAATGGGATTTAAGTAGCGGTTAATATTATATCAAACGCTGAAGCTTAGAGAAAGTAGGTTGTGAATAGGGAGAGGGGCTGAATTCTGGTAGAGTTTGGGGAGAGAAAAGCCTCAAAAACCTTGGTCCAATTTCCAGCGCTAACGAGGTATTAACTCAGACGGAAATTAAAAGAACCAATACTAATATTTTAAATTAGTGAGATTTCATTATTTCACCTTTAATGCATTAGCAGGTAAAATTCGACACTGAAAACAAACATTCGTAAAGGGGTTGAAAATAGGTTATAATAGGTTAGAGTCAGGTTCCCCCTTCCAGCAAAAACTACCATATCATTTGGCAATCAGTCGGGCAAAATGCAATCGGCTAACAAGGGTGCGAGTTGCACTTGCTTATGGGGGCAATTTTCTACAGATAATAAGAGGAAAATTGTAACAATCTTAGTCATCAAATACAGCTACACACTTGGTACAACAACTTGAACATATAGAATAGATATTAGAAATCCGTAAAGCAAGAGGGTAATACTATGAATGCAATCAAGATCGCAATTCTGCGTGTGGAAGCAGATATACAAATCTCTTGGCAGCGAAACAACTCTAAAATGAAAACAAGAATAGAAGGCAACAAGTCGTTGTACAAAATAAAGATATTTGTAGACTGCAACTTACTTAGCCACAAAACCACATGTTCTTGTGATTTCCGTAGAGCGGTTCGAAAATAAGAAGTGAATAACGCCTCTATAATGACATCATAGGTCATGGTAAGGTACCTACGTCTTACATAGAATAATGTCTCTACCGAGAAAAGATAAAGTCTGTAGACATACAAAAAAACACATGATAAGGAAATCGATATGCAATTCGAGTTTAGGAACATATAATATAAATATTTTAAATATAGGAAATATAACATCGACCTAGCTGAAGCGTCGGTCCGCCCAGTGCACCAAGACACAGCAAAAAAATATGTCCATTATCTCATATATAGTGCTGGTGAGAAAGTGAAAAGAAGAGAGTTGTATAAAATTGTTTTGTCAATACAAGCCAAGGCATGCCAAATTAACGGAATTCAACAATAAACAGTATTTTTACCTAATGAATAATTCAATTTTTAGTTTCAATAACAAAGGATATTAATATTAATTTAATTAGATTTGTGTTGGTGTAAGTATAATTAGCATTGATTCCAGTATTTTTTTTATTTTTTACTGCACCGTTTAGAAAAAAAGATTACACTAATATTGTAAAAAAATAAATATATATTAAGCCGAGGTTACATCATTAATTAACTACAAAAAATAATAGTATTTGAATTTCCAAATTAATGGAGTTCTACAAATTTTACTCAAAAACTATAAACGTTTGATCTCATGTTTTAACACGTGAGCTAGAGATGGATTGAATATAAATTATTCATGTTAGGTATTATCAAATTTAACAACTTATTATTGTTAGATCATCTCACTGCTAAACGATCGATTAGTCAAATTATACAACGTAAACGGTAAATAATAAAACATGAGATTCATTCCATGCCTTGTACAGATTATACATGGAATAAGAGTTTTATTTATTGAAATTCTATTATGAATCTGTATAAAGTAGGTAAGGTAAAGAACCTTTGTTATATGGCTTTGAGAAACCAACAATAATCCCAAAACGCACTGGTTTATTACTAAAGCAACTTTGATACCAAATAATGATAATGACGCAAATGTTTCTGCTAAATAAAATACCGCAACATCAAGAATAATTACTATTAAAAGATTAGTAGTTATTAAAAAAAGAGATTTATTCCGCTGTCCATTAAGCGTGGTTGGTTTATATTATTATTTAGATGATAAAAATCACCGGCAAAACCCAGAATCATATTTTAACATTATTTTCTTTTTCTTTTATATGTACGAACAAAGAAATATTTCATCCGGTTCTGTACACGAGAAATTGTGCACTTGGTGGAGGTTCGGGTATTTCGGTTTTCTCTCTTTTTTCGTATTGAACATGTCTTATTTTCAACAGTTAAACGAACATTTTAAAGTTCAACAGCTTAAAGTAGATTGAAAAAATGAAGAATTTCAGACATAAATATCTGTTCAAATATCATAACGCAAAAAATTACCGTTCATTTATTTTATTTGTTTGGGAGACCAACAGTTTACATACATACTAGGTAAAATATTATATAAGTAGTATTAATATGACCATTTATAGGTTTCCTAACTACTAACTAACCATCACGCCGTTTCTCCGCAAGAGTAGGCATAGAGGACGGACCGCCATATAACTCTGTCTTGGCACACACTCCTTGCTTCATTCACATTCATGCATCGTCTCATACATACTCTTCTGTTATTCTGACTCTTCACATGACCCGATTCAAGTATTTGATTCACATTCCCTTCTTCGTTCATTCGCTCTACATGCCCAAACCATCTAAGCGTCCCTTTCCTTGATCCTATTCATAACGCTCACATCAGCCTTGCATTCTTTCCGGATATCCAGTTGACTACTTTTACTACTTCATAAAATAAGATTTCCGCTGTACAGTTAGGTTATTTTATTAAATAGCGAGCATTTTACATGGTACGCGAACGATCTTATGTAACTGAATAAATTGCAAAAGAAATAAGGCGATAAAAGTTATAATTACAACATATTGCCTGATTATACAGAAATACATTACCGAGCAACCAACCTTGAGTGCTAAATAATATTTCACGCAATTTGATAAATTGGCAGAGCAAATCCCCCAGGTAAATAAATGTACGCGACCCTGAAAAATTTGACTACGGGTCAGAATAATGATAATTTGTTCGCAGAAACAAGCAGGCAGTCGCGACGCCATTACGTTTGAAACATTGAAAGCTCGTTGAAAGCATTGCACGGACGATCCGAGAACAAAATGCATTATTTACCGAGGCCAACAAAGGTCAGTGCAGTTGAAAATTTATTAAATTAATCACGGTCGGAAAATGCAGAATTAACATTATAAAAAGTTATCACGGGAAAATAGTAGCTTTTGTAAGAATTCAAACAAAAGAAACAGTTTTCCATCCGGAGAGTCAATTATGCACGAAGTGTCAAATTCGTTTGGGTTGACTTGACTTTTTTGACTTTCGGGTATAGAGCCGACATTCTTCACTCCAAAGTTAGTCCAAACGGAATAAAACATGCAACATTAATATTACATTTCGATTTCAGACTTTCGACTGTGAGAGAGAACGAATGAATCGATGAGAAGCTTTGGTATGTTGAACTTTTTATCTCAGATTCTCTTGATTTGCAGATCTAATCAGACAGCAATACGGGTATGTTAATTAAATCCTCAATGGGTGAGATAGTAGTATAATGAAGTGGGCACATAGAGATCCGATAGAAAACAACGACCTGCTGTTTACCCAACGGTGGGAGAATTTATGCTCGCTAGTTACGAGTGGTGATTATGACCCAAAATATATTGTGTTTCGGATTATACAATCAGAAACATGTGTAACAATGAGATATAATGAGAGTAAAAACAACGTTGATTACTTTATCAGGTAGTCAAGTCTCAGGTATACCATAATAATATAAGCTGTTTTGGAAAATGATTGTGAAATGTTACTATTGATTTGTTTTTCCGATAAATCCACATTTCTGGGAAACCAATGCAAAAGTCACGTGATCATTTACAAACTTTAAAAAATAATAGAACCTCGACCCGAATTCTTAGTTTTCGTGGCAAAACGACATCTTCCGAGAAAACATAATAAAGTTAAATAAGAACGCAGAAAATAATATTTAAGAGTGTTAACATTTATTAAAAAAAAACTAATAATTTACAATTAATACAATTGGGATATATGTAACTAAGGTTATAGATACTATGTTTTTTCTTCATTATTTATTCAAAAAATCTCGGTGTCTCAATTGCACTCGCGACATAAAATAAATACATAAAGAATCGTTTCTTCAAATGTATGCGAGTTGATACGCCCAGACCTCTAAATATCATAATCTTATAATGCTGACTCATGAACAAACTTCCTCCATTTTTTGCATAAAAAACTCCACCTTACAGCAAGGAAGTCCTACTTTCAATCACACCCAGAGTCAATATACTACTTTACTTTAAAAAAATATATTATACATAACTAGATATCACTCAATCATCACTACTTATCCCATGAGTTGTTACCACGAGCTATGTTCTTTTGCCACAAAAAATTGACATGGAATAATAAATGATAAAGATTTAAGTTTTGTCGGAAAACTTATTTAGTGTTCGGGATCTATTTTCATGAGTTCAAGTAGGAGCAAATCCAAGAAATACAGCTAAAAGTTTGATTACATCTCGAAACTTATTTCCCAAATGAGAACATAGATCGATTAACCAATGAGTAATGGGGTATTTTTAATCAATTCGAAATAGTGAATCGAATTATTTAAACTTGCTAATTGAACTCCTGGGAAAAGTAATTTAAAGGTTCGAAGATTCGTGTGAATAAATATCAAACACCGGAACACACAGAAATATTGTAAGATGCTAGGTATTAAATTTCTTCTTCTGAACTTTGGAAAATGACTGAATGCCGTCAAAATGTGGAAAGATAAACACGAGAAAGGGAAAACTAGATTGTACTGGGTTGTTAAGAACGGCAGCTGGTAATTTTTCTAGTGCTAGAGTTAAGATAGAAGAAAAAAGTTTTTTTTTTTTTAAAGAATTCTTTGTATGCGATCATTTTCATGTTTTTTTCCCCCGAGAGCGTTGCGCGATATCCGAGATAAAGATTACCGAAATATTATGAAAATACTTCTCTTTAAATATTACCAAAAATAAATTATCTAAAATGATGTCATGAAAACGCTTTAATAAGCAAGATCAAATGAGACAAGTACGTCACCCCGCTTCGGATCGTACGCTTGATTTTTACTTTCAGGTACGAAAAGGTTAATCTTAGTCCTCTACTACGAAAAAAGTTACCAGTCGACGCTGGTTTTAGGATGACGGTGGTATAGTTCACTATACTCGTACATACGAAAAAAATCATCAGTCGCCGCTGTTTGTCAGATTAAAAGGGTGGAATGTGTCACGATAAATTTTTTTTAAAGTCTTCAGTCGCCGCTGGCTGAAAGATAAGAACGTTAGTATTTGTCACTATAACACTAAAAATGGCGGTACGTGTATAATGACTAGCCCAAGTATGCCGAACATATTCGATGTACCGCGTTATGTGGAACTAAACCGAGTGGAACCAATGCTACAAGCATATAGAAGTAGTAAAGGCGTAACGGTGCAGAAGCTTTCGGAACAATGGTACATGTGGAATGTTTGTCTTGCGCTTCCCTTTTTCTGAAACAGAAACGGCGCTTTCCGAGCGGATGATGTCCCCTCGTCCTGGTGTGCGTTTCGTGGGGATTCTATCCGAGGCGAATGCCGGATAAGGAACCTTCTCGGAAAAGCTTTTAAAATTCATTCCTCTCAACAGGCAGATCTCCAGCACAAATGTTTTTAAAAATTAATTCACTTTTTAAATATTTATGTAAGAACTACGTTCTTTCTCTCTTTTTTTCATTATGGAACTGTGCTACGACTGTTATGCTAACTCAAATAAAAGCAGAACAAAAACATAATATCGAATATACTGAACGAATTCATTCCATCCCTTTAGATAATATAATCTAGAGGAAATAATTATAAAACAAAAAATCTGTGTGCTGAATTAATCACCAAAAACTCTTGAACGGTAAGGTCTGGCGTCGTGAAACTTGTAAAGCTTTACAGTCTCAAATCTCTAGATCAACGCAACTATTTTCAGCATGCAACATAACTTCAGTCATGTACTAATAGAGCTTTGAACTATTCATTTCATGGTAAAAACAAGATTATTTGTTTTTTCATTGTTTTTAATTGTTCATAAAAAAATTGAAACTATGATATAAGAAATGAATTAATTCCGCCGCCTTCTTATTAATCAGGAAAAAAACCTCACATAATTATACGTCCATTTACTAATATCAATAATTATCTATCATAAAAGTTTCTTAAAATTTACTATCTACATAAATTACCCAGGGAAAAACCTATGCAGATACCTTATTAATGAATTTCAATTCACTAAGTACGCTTGTTAAATACTTTGCGCCATTTTATAATTATTCTAAGATTAAACGTAATGATAATAATCATAAAAAAGAATCTAGCATTTCATATACACCTACCAAATACAGTTAATTTCCATAATTACAGTTTGCTTGTAGACGGGAAATAGCAAACCTTAACGCTCAAAAAATAAATTAAAATAATACATTAATTACAGACCAAATAAATATAATATGTGAACGCTGAAGATTGTGTGCGAAGTTAAGGTAGATTGTGATAATATTAACAATAAAGCAGAAAAACTCTAGAATGGCTGTGAAATTCAGGCAGCTAGTCAGCACAGCTATTTTAATCAGTCATCTCCATCACGAGCTGTGGAGCTTTGAAATATACATTTGACTATCAGGACAAGAAGCCGTTTTGTGTAGCTTTTAGGAGCACATCTCGCGGTTAGTTCAGATAGTGTTCTAAATAATAATAATATAAAAGAGCGAAGCCTCTTAGAAGCCTCGCACGAGAAGATCTCGATTCGACAGTAGATTTAGCTTTGGGCAGATCGCGTAAGCAAACATTTATTTCGTTTGAATCCATTCAACATTCTTACAATTTTTTATTTTGATAACAGCCACCCGACATCGAACGAAAACAAATATTCTTCCACTGTACGATTTAACATTACGGTACTTTAATTAAGTTTACTTTTGACGCCTCAAACAGTCGTGTAGGTATTGGTATAAAGTTTGATCGGGATTAACAATAGGAAGGTACCGTATTGAATGGCTTAATCAAGTACGTCGAAATAAAATGAAAAAGATCCGCATTCGTTATCAATAGGAACGTTGAAAGGCCAGCAAACGTTGATTAGAGAGCGAGTTTTTTCCAGCATTTTAATTGGGCATGAGAAGACAATGCCGTGGGTAAACGATTCGCTCGCTATACGGGGAAATATTAAACAAAGTAACAAAGGTTTTTTTATAATTTGATGGGGTAGATAAATTCCAACGGCCCAATTTCGGGACAGGTTTGACAGGAGAGTAGTAAAAAGCAGTCCATCGTTTATATCGCAAAAAAATGAAACAAACAAGAAAAATTGATATACCTTCTGTAAGTTTTCCATCACGCGTTCAAACAGAGAACATTTTCCAAAGAACCAGTTTATTCCGAATTCTCTAAACGAATACCTTTTGGTACGAAACACAAACTGTTATTGAATTTGCATGATGTAAGAAATATGTATGACCTTATCATATTTTCTTCGAGACTTGTTTCAAAATAACGCAATTTACTGATTCTGGCCGTGATATAAGTTTTTCATCACTTTACATTTTTGACAATTTGTAAAACATATTTTTACAATTATTTTCGAAATTTGATCGAACAATCGACACGTTTAATAAATGTCCGTTGGTAGATCTATATGTAATTTAATGAGTTTTTTAGTTCCTAGGGAGTGTTTCGAGTAAAAATACACACATCATATTTCATTATTGGAATGTTTGTTAATTAAAAAAAACTCAAGTTAAATAGCAATAAGTAAACTTGAAAAGTTTCCTCATACATTTTGAAATTAGTTTATTTTTCCGGAGTAAATGTTTACTCGGTAATCAGATTAATGTGTACATATTATTATTTGGTGCTGACAAATAAAGCGTATGCAAGGTTTTTTATTAAAAAAGAAAAGAATTTTTGTGTGACGGTTAAAATGTTGTTTTCAATTACTAAATTAAAATTAACAGATAGAAAAAAACTTGTACACGATTTGTCTATCAGACCTTCCTCGATTAAAACGCATAAAAGTAAGGATAAAAAATATATTAGAAACGTCGTTGAACTTAAGGGTCAGCACTCAAAAATGAACTAAAAATTTTCTATGGTTAGTTAAAAAAAATATGTCTCTAGTGAATACAATTTTACAGCTGTCATTCTTTAAATTTTATAAAAAATACTAAAGTGTCAGTAAAAAGTGCAGTTTTGAAACCAGAAAAGGCATTTTTGAACATTTTACCTATAGTTCTAGTATGCATTTCATAAAAGAATTAAAAGATTACGGTTTAATAATTCTATTCACTGGAAACCTCAGACATTATTAGAACCTAACAATTCTAGACCTCAGAATTAACAGATGAATCATGTGTAGTATTGCTTGTATTAGAAAGCCAAAAAGTGTATATTTAATGCCGACCTTAACGAAAACACCAATTGCTTACATACTCGGATACAACGTGAACCTTTGTACTTTTGTACCGATGATGGTGGTACAGGACATAATGTAGGTTGGAGCAATTATTAGTTATAGTGATCGTAAAAATGGAATGGCCCTAAAATAAAAAAATAAACATAAAAATGCCTATAAGTTTTCCGGACAATATAATACTCAATACACCAATTAACTATTAACGAATGAGTTATTCTTCCATAGTTTTGGGGCCGAATTTGGAACCGTCTGCATGCGGCGTTCGATAAGCTTCGTCCACAAATGTATCAAGTATTATAGTTTCCGACACTAAGACGAAAAGGTCATTGTTGAAATGCATTTGGATTCCACACGACATTGAACAAAATAACTTTTTTACGCGAAAGCTCGATTTGACTGCCACCCATAAAGAGAAAATTTAAGGTCAGGGCCGAAATTAGTAGATAGCTACCAGATGATACCTAGGAAGTAAGTGGCTTGGCTGTAGGAGGAATATTATCATGGGGCAATGTATCAAAATTATGGAATTTTCATTTCTTAAATTTCACGTCTGAGTATTATTAAGGTGGACAGGTTAATCTAATATCTAAATGGAAACAAAGACTGGCAAACGAAACGCATTCCTAAATCCACAAGTGATCATTTTGTAGGTTATTTCAGATTGCTTTAAGTTTTGCTATATTATTGATTCTGTGTTTTTATTTTCAGGTGGATTTACCCAATCTGTCTACCATGGATGACAAGTGAAAATAAATTAATGAAAATTAGCACCATTTTAACTAAATAAAATGCAGCAAAATGAGCTACATCTTAAAATTTATACAAATTTTTAAAAAGTTCAAATAAAGTAAGTGAATTTGCTTAATGAACTCAAACGATTGAAGTGCAAATCTACCATGTTAGTTTCAAAATGTGAAGTGCAAAGAGTTATTGCAGTGAATATGTCTCGTACAGCGAACTAATACAAACATAAAAGTTACAGTGGAAAAATATGAGATTTCACCAAAGTTACTTTAAAACTGTGAGACAAAAAAATCGGTGAATCAAAGGCGCTAGTAAAATGTATTGTATACATTCCAAATATAGTTACATAAATTATTAAAACAACGTGCAAGATGGAGCCAGTCCTGACGAACTACACTTTTTATAAAATGACGGGCGCAGAAGAAATTCTGGGTGCAGGGGAGGTGGCTCTGTTCAACTTGACAGGTTCAATCTTCCGCCAAGATAACACTACCCAGCTGCCGTTTGAGGAGTCCTTCGAGCCCATGTGGTTGTGGACCATCATCGATGGCCTTCTGATGATCTTCATTCTCTGGGGGAACACCCTCACCATCCTCGCCGTGACCCTCAGCAGAAGACTATCGAATCTGATTTCCAACAAGTTCGTGTTGAATTTGGCCATCTCGGACCTGAGCGTGGGGCTGACGCTGCCTTACCACCTCGCATTCTACTTGAACGATGATCTAGGAAGGGTTAAGATCACCTGCGTTCTCCGGTTCATACTAATCACACTGGCGTGTTGCGCATCCATTATCAACCTCATCCTCATAGCAGTGGACAGGTATGTACGTTTTTTATTTATCCTTTCTGGCACTTTTTACTTATACTGGCGTATCTAATCATTGGCGTATTATTGATCTGTGTATATTTAAATATTGAATGAATACTTGAGCATATATCTTAGCAAAACAAACAGATTTTCAATTAAGTCACCAAATCGAAGGCGTACCTGTGTCCCAATATATAAACACCTAATATATATTTTTTATAATATGTGTCTGTCGAAAAATGATACATCGTCTAAATGATATGTTTTTTTTTATGAACAGTTTATTGAAAGTGTCAGAGCATGATTAATACCTTTTCGATAGTAAATTTAGAAAGTAATTACGCATTGTAAGAAGAAAAAAATGGTGCTATGAAGATAACTCAACAGAATATATCATTGAAAATGATATAATAACTTTTTATGAGATTGCTTTCTATGAAAATATAGAATACGAGTATATTATAATAATGAAGACCTTTGACCATATTAGCAATAAATAAAGAGGGTAATATGAATGCATAATTTGGTTCAGATACGTGGCAATACTGCACCCTCTTCACTACAGCAGATACATGAGCAAGCTAGTCACAGGGACCCTCATGGGGGTGGGATGGACCATGGCGGTGAGCATCAGCCTGGTGCCAATCTTCTGGAATAACTGGGGAATGGCCAGCTCTTGCGATATGCACAAGGTATAAATATTGATTTATTCTGTATAGCCATGTGTTCATCATCACACTGAGAGGAAGGGCTCCTTGAAGTTTTAATAATTTATGTACGAGTATACTAATGACAAAGAAACAAAACTACATGTTTCCCTTATGATAAAGTTGAATAGTGACAATGTTATTGACAGTTTCAATCTACACTACAGTCGATAATAATGGATGGGTGTTGTAAAAAAAATATGTACTGAACGATTACGTTTTTGTTGATATTGAATTTTTCAAATTGAGGCAAATCCAGATAAGATAAGAACTCCGGAATGTCGTGAAAAAAATAAGTAACATTTGAATGGCGCTTATTCCAGGTTATCCCGAAAGAATACACGACCAACGTTCTAGCGCCCATGTTCTCCATGATCTGGGTGGTGATGCTGTTCCTGTACTGGAGGATATGGAGAGAGGCTGCCCTTCACACCAAGAGAATGCGCACTACTACCTGTTTAGCAGCGGGGCCCAATGACTGGAAGAGCATTCAGGTCGGTAGCAGAAGTCTTTTACCTTTGTTTGGTTTCTCATCGTCATGGTTTTCGCCCCTTTCCTTATGATCCGTTGCTTCCCTATCTCGCAATACTTCTCGACATCTCTTACAAATAACTTTAATACACAATGCGTTCCTATTCTAGGTGGTACTTATGGTACTGGGCAGTTTTTCTGTTTGCTGGATGCCCTACGTAGTGGTGATCTGCGCCCAGGCGGTGACGTCCACCTCGAGCAACAACCCCGCGCTGTACAAGGCCATGTTCTCTCTGGCCATGGCCAATTCTGGCGTCAACCCCATAATCTACGCCTGGAAGAACACGGGCTTTCGGAGAGCTTTTCTCCGCCTGCTGCGCTGCCAGACCCCCGACAGTCCCGAGTTCTGCAGGAGCTTCCGGCACACTACGGCAAACGCCTCCGCGGAAAGAAAGTTACCTTTAGAAACCATCAGTCAAAAGGAGCAACCACACAATCCACAAACAACCGATGCAGAAGAAACCAACCAAAATAGTACAAACATTATATACAAAGACACAGACGTGATCGATCGGTCTCTAGTGATTAACAATAACAGTGTTAAAAGTAATCGGTGTAGAATTATAGAAAATGCCGGGTTCGAAGCCGGGATGTCGGACAGTATCAGCGGGTGCCATATCATAGAAAACCTCGGCTTCGAAGATGCCCTGGATAGCCACAACCTCAAGATGATAGACTCGAGTAGTAAGGACTCTGACGGGGACTCGGTGGCAACTCTCCCCATAGGACACACAGAAACGCACAGCGCGCGCGTTCAGATTGTTAACAAACAAAACTACTATGTGTGAAGATGTTAAGCGAAACAAATACGGCAGTGTATTTAAATTAAACTTAAAAGTGACCTTTAGGGGGTGAGACAATAAATTGGTGGGTTTTTTTTTCTCGCGAAGGTGTTGCTAGACACGAAACGTTTTTCGTATTTGATATCAAACAAAACTCATCAGGGTTTCATCGCGAAAAAGACGAATACGACATGGCAGAGTTTAAGTTTTTGATAGACTCGATGAATCGACGAAGCTTTTTACAAGACAAAAGAACTTATGGCGTTCGATTCAACGTAACTATCAATAAAACATAATGGCCTCCGTTGAAATGAGGAACTATCCCGAGATACTTCCTTTCTTTCAGGTGGTCTGGTATCGACATAAACGTAATATTTTACGTAACCGCGCCGCTGACTACAATACAATAATTGTTTACGCTGACGATATATAAAAAAAGAACTTGAGTATCAACAATATATAATTTTGATTTAAATAATAAATTAATAGGAAGCGATATTCAATGACCTTACAGAATATAAAATGATGTTCACGTAAAGTAAAAAGTAACAATTGTACTTTAAATCAATAATTTATGTTATACGGATAATCTCCCGGATGGCATAAAAAATATTAGATAAATAATTCAAATTTAACCGCGACTATCAGCAAAGGAGTTAAACGTGTTTTATCTAACAAATTAAGTATTTAAAATAGATTGTTTAGTTTACATACATAATATTTAAATACTCGTAATTCCTTCCGAACATTAAATTAGGATTTCAATTAATAGCGATAGATTCATTTAAAAAAAAGCCACACATTCAACTTAAAAAATCAAAAATAAAAACCTACCGTAATACAATTATTGTTAATACGTTAATGTTAGACCCGCAACATTCCATCAACATAATTCATAGTCAGGCAAGTAGACAAATGAAGAATTTCATATCCAAAATGAGCAGTATCGAATAAATGCGAGGAACCTATTAGAATTATGGGCCAATATTGATGCCTGATTACTTCTGATTACGGCGAGCAAAGAAACGCCAAATATCACAAAACTTCAGCAATAGGTAATTTGGGGCAGACCTCACAAATAATGTGTGGAGATGGATAATAGCACATATCAAAGCTAGACACGGATAAGACAACAGGCTCACAACTCGCGAATTGGAAAATCTACGGAATGGACTAAGGAACAACATGAAGAATGAAGAATCGTATACTCTCAAACATATGCCAGCGATGCATTGCTTTGCTTTGCCGATGGCCTACAGTAGCGTTGTACAGGTACAGACAAAACGAAATTGTATTGTTATTAAATATTATTGTAAATGTACAAATGGGCTTCGCGTAAACCTGATTCGATTGACTTTAAAGATTCGAATTATAAAAAAATATTATTGTGTATGTTTCACTGCGGTTTTGCGAGTAGGGGCGGATGGATGAACGATAATATATTTGACTAAATAGGTCAATACAAATAGATTACAAGATATTATTTGAGTACGTTTTTCAGATAAGAGCGGAAGGATAAAATGTTAAAATAATGTTTCAGTGCGTTATTGGGATAACAGCGTAGGAATAAATGCATCCACATGCTTATTTTGTATTAATAAAAAAAATACGATGTACCTAACATACATGATTTGTTTAAATTCACAGTACAGTTACAATAAATTACTAGTTTTAAACAAAAACGTTCTAGTAAAACGAAGTATACCGTTTTTGAAGAATAAAAATACGAAACAAATTTCATAAAATCGTATTAAAATAAGTGTTTTTTAGAGTAATTTGTAGCTATAGTTTTTAATAATTTCCTAACTTTGTTAAGCGCCCTTGAAATGCTGTTATAAAAATAAGTTAAGGATTATTATTATAAAATTGTAATCTTTTTTGGCAGGAATGAAGACCTACTCACGCGGGGATTCCTGGATAAGACGGTTCTCTGACCACCAAACCGGGAAGCTGTACTTGCAACGTCATTAGGAATGAAGACCTACTCACGCGGGGATTCCTGGATAAGACGGTTCTCTGACCACCAAACCGGGAAGCTGTACTTGCAACGTCATTACTCGTACGTATATTCCGCAATACTATTATTTCGTTCCGGGAAAAACTAAATACCAAAACCACTGATTATCAGAAATAGTATTTACCTACAACCACACATTCGTTATAAATATTTACCATTGTAAAAACACATAATTTGTTAAATAACTATTCTAACATACTTGTTTACAGAAGAAATCAAGATTTTTGGACAGTTCTACAAAATCAGAGATGATGTCTCGGAGAAGTAACATTCAACCGCTACTCAGAGACCAGGATTCTACGTAGAAGATCAACTTGGAAGAACTGATAGTTATATAATTCTGCGGAGTTAGGTCAACACATGAAAATTGTAAAAGACACACTTATCAGAACAGTGAAACTTTCAATTTATTGTTACTGTGAATCGAAAAATAATAAATTCCACTGTTTTATTTTATTTGGTGAACCATCTGGGTAAAAGATCCTTCAGGGCGATGCAATTCGTAAAATCTATCAAATTAAAATTGACACATAACGCCAGTCGCCTGTTTCCATCTATCCATAGAAAAAATATCACCAAAAAGCATAT
Organism: Drusus annulatus; assembly: GCA_022651775.1. Taxonomy (NCBI): domain Eukaryota; kingdom Metazoa; phylum Arthropoda; class Insecta; order Trichoptera; family Limnephilidae; genus Drusus; species Drusus annulatus. The sequence goes on from JAGWCC010000132.1 coordinate 1,221,340, forward strand.
TTTATTTAATTCAGTGAAGCTCAGGCACAAATATTGAAATGTTTCCCGATCATACTCTAAAGAACTTAATTTTCTACATTACGCAATAAAACCAAATCCAAAAAGGTTCATATGGAAGAGATTTGACACTTCAAACCATTTTTATAGGCCTGACACTCAACTGTTTTTCTAGGCTTACAAAAATGGCCAGTGAAATATAGGCCAATATGTGTTCTACTAGCAGTATTTAATTAAAGCATTTATAATATTTCTAGGCGATCAAGTTTTAAAACTAAACACACATGATTTTGCATTGCATCGCCTTGAAAAATGTGCCAATCACTTTAAATTAAAGTGGAAGCAAAAACATCGGGACAGTTAGATTTAGACTCAATGACATACCTTATGTTAAGGATCAGCCTACAATTAAAAAATATGCATATTTAGTGCAGCTAACACACCATAGAAAAACACGTATTTCTTAAATCTGCCTATAAAGTATTTCGATGTAAAATCTAGATGAATTATTAATATCGTTGAAGACGGATAAGGCTTGCAACACTTTTGTTAATTCTCAAAAATCTTGGTGTGAATAGTTAGTAAATTAAAAATTATCAATATCATGATATTTCCTGCAACCATTCCTCACTAATGAAATGTTTAAATTTAATATAATGTCTCTATGTGTGTATTTGTAAATATGTTAAAATTCAATAAAAGTTTCTCCGTCAGTGCGCATATTAATGTTATGTTAATAGCAGTGGGTAAACCGTGACTAATGGTTTGATAAACATAAAAATGAGAACTATGGCGTAATTAGGGACCAATTTCTTGGTTCAGGTTAGGTTAGTTAAACTGAGGTTAAGTATGTTGTGCAGTTGTGTCGAAATGTCAACATTTTTTTTATAATTCACACCTAGCTTATTTATTTCAAATATCTAATCTTAACTACAAAATAGAAAATCTGTGTGTAGCACCAGCAAAAATTTGGCGGGATGAAATTAGAACAGCTATTTATTTCTTGAATGCATAGGTACATTTTCAGCTCGCAACTTCATTTTCGCCGTGAACTACGAAACTTGGAAATTTAACTATCAAAATTAAAACAAGACACATAATTGTTAAATAAATAAAATAAAGAATATTATATCGAGACCGAGATGACTTGATTTGTTTCTTTTTTTTCTATCTTGCAAGCATTAACTTGTTTCAGCGTTTTCAGTTAATAAATATGAAATAACAATAATATGATATGCAATAATCATAACAATAATAACGCTGTTGGCGCAAATAAGAAATTGTCCAAAGAAGCGAAGCCAGCAGTCCACAATGGAGTACTTATACCAACCCTGATGTATGGCAGTGAGGCATGGAACTGGCAGAGGAAGGATGAAAGTAGACTGAATGCTGTGGAAATGAGATCTTTGAGACGTATGTGCGGTAAAACCATGTATGATCGTATTAAAAATGTGGATATCCGGAAAGAATGCAAGGCTGATGTGAGCGTAATGAATAGGATCAAGAAAGGGACGCTTGGATGGTTTGGGCATGTAGAGCGAATGAACGAAGAAAGGAGTGTGATAAGAATATATGATGCGAAAGTGAATGGAAAAAAGAAGTCGAAGACGCCCGAGAAAGACATGGGACGATCAAGTAAATCAAATACTTGAATCGGGTCATGTGAAGAGTCAGAATTACAGAAGAGTATGTATGTGACGATCTATGAATGTAAATGAAGCAAGGAGTGTGTGCCAAGACAGAGTTATATGGCGGTCCGTCCTCTCTGCCTACCCCTGCGGGGAAACAGCGTGATGGTTAGTTAGTTAGTTCTTTTAGCAATAATCCAAATCAAGGGTAGTAAAAGTAGTAATTTTATAAATAAATAGAAAAAAGTTATTATTATTGATTTTCCCTTGCGTCAATAATTTTGGAGATATATTATATTTAGTAAGGTTTGCCAACCTTGACAATCAATATTACCACACTTCTTCCATAGCTGAAAATTCTCGCATATAATAGAGCTCTACACTAACACCTGTTGCATTCGGCATTTATTTAAGTGCGCATACCACCTAACAATTCAGGTAAATGTATGCGTTATAAAATAATAAAGTGCGGATGTAAAAAATGGACTGTCAGAGGTTTGTACTCGTATAATAAAAAGTGTGTAGAAAATAATTTACATACAGAATTCATTAGTCGAATTCTGCCGAGATCTCTATTTATTTATGTTTTGTCGATGTCGTAATGCAAAGCTTACATAGTTTTAGAAAAAAATATTTAAACAATTACTGGAGATTTATTGACATTATTTTTAGACATAGTTTATTTAATTAGTCTTTGTAGGTATTCCAATATTCACTCTGGTAGGTACTTATACATCATGATTATTAAAGGTACTATCTTAGAGTATACTAGAGGTAGCCCAAGCCAAGGCAGTGAAGTCAGTTTTGGACTTGTTTTTGATGATTTTAACATGACTCGGCGCACCTGGGCGTGGCTAAGACTAAGGCTACGGTATTTATACATCCATTCATATCACATATCGACATAATGTTTTTGTGTATTCGTATAGCCACTTTTTCACAGTATTTTTATCAACAAAAATATAGCATCTAACCTAAAAAACCGTTTAGTTGTGTCAAGTTTAGTGGCATAATAAAAAATGTGGGCGGAGTCCCGCCGTTAACCAGCGAAGATAGCCAGCTTAAGATCATTGCGACAGTATATAGAAGCGGTCCAAGAAATTTGTTGTCTCTTTCTCTCTCATGGTGTACGATGTAAAAACTCGGAAAAAGTTATTTATTACAATTTCGGGTGGGTTGGGTAAAACAAATTAGCTATCCCTCCATATATTGTTACTTCAAGGGTACTCTACTCTGTAGATTGACACTTTGAAGCATAGAAGTAAGGGTTGAAGTTATCTATATAGGTACACATGATTATAAATACAAACATGATATGCGTAACAAATTGTGAAATAGATAAGTATTTAAAAAAAAATAGATTGAGGAACCTTGAATCTTTGATTTAGATTTCGGTGGTAAAAATAAGAAAGAGTTTGAAAAGCCCCGCAGTTGATGGCGTGGCCTCAGCCGTAGCTCATATCAACAAATAATAAGTAACCGAATGTACACGAATTTACTTTTATTATTATTAATAATAATAATAATATTTACCGTTTTTGTGAAAAATCAACTTAAGGGCGCCGTAATGTCTCTCACCTCCTCAACTTGTTTCGAGATTTAAACATTTTTTCGTACAAAACAAATATGATAATATCAGACGCGCAAGTAAAACCATTATCATTCGAATCAAAACAAAAAAGGATATAACATTATAATGATATAAAGAATATCATAGCTTTTTAGAATCCCGATTGATCGTCTCATAAATAGGTTGTCTCCATTGAAAAAAAAATGTCGGTATTGTTTATTCGGTGTATTCGCGACATCCGCATACATACATTTTATTGTTATGTTGATTGCTTAACATATTTTTTATTTACCTTTTATTGTAATTAACGAATTATGCCATTTTATTTTTCTCTTATAGTTATTAATTAATATATTTATGTTATTTTTATATATTGTGTATAAACCCGTGTAATATGGCAGATGGGTATTGCACTATCCACCCAATCCTGCTGGAATAAAAACTTAAATAAATAAATTGTAAACTTCCGTCAAAACTTTTCTGAGGAACATCTTGTTACGAGACATCTAGGTTTCGAGATGGAAACAAAAATCTGGTTTGGAGATCGAATAAAATAAAAATATTCCTTAATTTTCACAGATGTCTCAAATTTTGCGAATATTTATATACGGAAGATGACATCATGATGCCACTTAATTTGAAAATAAATAGGTTTGGTATCAAAGTACTTTCCTAATAATCATTTAAAGATAAAATTACCAGACATTTCAGATAAATAAACCAGTCACTGAGAATTATTGTAAAAATAAAATTATAAATAAGCTCAATTGAAAACATAATATTTTTTTAGATTGCAACCTCACAAATATGGTTTGTATTTAGACAATTTACGGATTTATTTTGAAAGTAGGGATGCTAAACATTTAGAAACATTATTCTACCAATTAATTTTTACGTAAAATAATACAATAAAAAGCAGATTAAAAAGGCACTAACCTCCACACCGGTGACTCCTAGGGCATGCTCCAGGTTGGGGGTCATCCTGAAGGGAACTTTCTCTGGCACTCGTAGAGTCTTTCCTTTCTCGAAGCATACATTGTAATCAATATGAACTAATTCTCCCGTACTTAAGTCCACTAATACATTGTCTAGATGGCGATCTCCCAGTCCAATGATGTAACCGATGGTGCTCATGACAGCCACTGAGAAGGAGTAACGCCTCACTGTCCTCCACCACTGCCCAGGAGTCACACTGCCACACCACAATTCCTTGGCCAAGAGATCCTTGGGGGTCTCCGCCATCAATTCAGTCAGCACTTTCTTCAATATGCCCACAGGCCATTCTTTTCTGTTTTCTGAGTTGATTCCGGCAGCATTCAACAAAGGGGTCAGCTTATTGTAAAACAACTCGGACGGCCTCAAAACTGTCACAAACTTGTTATTCTTGGCTGACATTGTGACAGACTCACGCTGCTGCCAACGCTTGTACAGCGCAAACAGGGGAGTCAGGTTGTCTACCCAGCTGATGAGTCCCGAGCGAGGGCCCAGCGGTATGACGGAGTAATGCCTAGCTCTGTACGTCTGGTCGCAATTGTCTTCTTTATCATGAGCCAGCATAGTATTCATTATAGACAAAAACTGCATAATTCTCTCATCCAAGTGGAGATCTTCCAGGCCTTTGAACAAATAAGTGTACGTTTTACCATCCGACCCGTGGAAAATTAATTTCTTGGGTTTGGTTTTAGTTGGCAATATTGCTACTGTATTACTGATAGCCATAATTGTAATGCGTACATTTGAAGACGTATGAACCCCAGGCATTGATATCACGGTGTCAGTCATTCTCGCCAAAGTAGGACTGATGTCAGACATCTTCAACATGTAAGAAGATCTTTTGCTAGATTTCTGTTGCAGTTTGATTTGAAGTTCTTTGATAGGCAGCCAAGATTCTTTAGGTTTGTCAGGATCTGACGGATTTCTCAGTTTGTCCAACATGCTCTTTATGGAATCTAAGAATTTCTCCTGGAAACTCTCTTCATGAGGAGTTTCTGGTGTTGCGGAAGTAATATCAGCCAACTGCTCCAGTACATAAAGAATGGGTTTTAAAATAATGCGGTGTTTCTCGCCAATCAATTTTTCTTTTTCGTCTTGTTGGAGAGTAACATTATTTTTTACTTTTAATATTTCCATATCTAATTGGGCCAAGCGCCTGGTTATTTCTGAATGATGTTGGGCGAGAGTTCCCAGCCACAGTTCATCCCACAGCAGGTTTATTCTTCTCAATTCCTTAACCAATTTTTGAACTTGTAATATAGTTTCTGGAGCCTGTTTGGATAATGTATCCACCATGTCCATGAAACAAGAATTCAAATCATTGTCTTTTTCACTTTCTGCATCACTATTATCCGCTGACTCGCCAGTGCATCTTTCAATATTTTCAGCATCCATAATAATGCTAGATTTCGGAAAACTTATGTCGGCTAAATTAATTTTTTCATTTTCTTCGGCTCCGACCACTGCCGGGAAGGTAATTAAATGAGGAGTATCTTCAGCCAAGCGACACAGCAAATCAGACACTCGGCGCCTTACATAATTTTCTGGATGATTAAGACGTGAAAACAGTTGTGGAATTATAACCTTCCACGGGTGTGTAGGGGTATTAGCCAAACCCGATTCCAAGACGTTTTGTAATTCCATTGCATGTTTTACTATTAACCTTAATAGTCTCAAAGTGGCGGTCACAATTGCACACTCTCCATTGTGGTTCACATTCTCACTGGCAGAACTTAATTCCAAGAATTTAAAGTACGCATCAGCAGAAAGCTCATAATAAGAAAACACTCTCTTCTGCGCTTGTCTCCAAATATCAACCAACAATACTAGGTGCTCGGGGTATGCGTTGCGTAGGGATGTAACACTTCTCAATTGGCTTTCAATCATTTCGGAGGTATTTATTTGATTCCAATCTATATCTTCGTCATCGCAATTGACTCGAGTTTTAGATAAAATCTCACAAATAGTTTCAAAGTCTTCTGGGCTGCCGAGTAGCATTACACTCTGTATTTGAAGTTTGTCATTTTCTGTCAGCTGCCCTCCGATTTTAGAACTGTACTCAACCATTTTTCTACCCCATCTGAAGCACCAGGAACCAAATGTAAACCAGGCTTTAGCCAAACCAGGACATTGGTTAACACTAAACTGAAGTAATTTGCCAACTGCTGAATCAGATATGGGAATCACATTTGCAGATACGTTATTATTCACAAGGCCAATTTCAGGCAATGCCGTTACAAGTTTGGTCAGTGGAGAGCGCAAATTATTAATAAGCAATTTATCATTTTCATTTTGGACCCATTTGGAAAGGGTTAAAAGCATTCGAGTTCCCCGTTCTCTAAATTCATAAGTGTGTTCAGCCAATGTCAGTCTCTGAGATACTCCGAGAGAAGCACTTGCACATAGATTAATGGCCATTTCTCTAGTACCATCTTGTAGGTACAGAAGCTTAGATGTTTCCATAATGGCTGTGACATTATTCAAAGTCCACATATTCATATCATAGGAGTTGGTTGATCCTACAAATAAGCCATAAACATCTTCTAATTGCTTGATGGAAGCATCCGGTAAACTTTGATGCTTAAATGTGGAATAATATTTTATCAATTCTCTTTTGGAAGCGTTTACATTGGAGTATTTACGGCTGGATTTCACCAAATCAAGTCTCATACTTTCCACTGTGTTTGACTCTATTTCTGAAAAATTTATTTTCAAAAAATAATCAGACCACCATATTATCTTACTCAGTGTGGAAGGATCGATATTCTTCAAGGTGGAGTGGCCCAAGGAGGAGAAGAAGGGATTTATTAGTAATTTCCCATCATTAATCATACGCTTCAGGCCTGAGGCAGCATAATGCAGGATGTGAAGATTAGAAAGAAATTCACAGGGTTGATTTCTAGAAAGTTCATGAAGGCTGGCTTGAAGGATATCGAAGCACTCTTCAATAGTCTGAGCGGCATTTGGTAGACTGTCGGGATGAAGTAAGACATTAAATGCGGCATTTTTCAGTTTTGATTCGGTTTTGTCTAGAAGATTGAAGCAAGACCATTCTTGTTTAGACATTTGACTATCAGTTATCCAATTATCCCAATCACAAAACTCTTGAGGAAATATGATTTCTTCATTGGCAAACTTATCCAGACAAGACATCTCTATAGATTGGTTAGTGGTTTCTTCATGCTGACTTTCTGACAAGGTGTTCTTTTCTCTTTCCATCCAATTCTTCAGATCGGACCAGCATTGAATATTTCTGTAGCACTCTTGAATCTGATCATTGATGAATTGCTTTTCTAACTCATCTAGCACATGGACTGCTTCAACTTTACAAGTCTCGCCCTCAGTCGGTTTAACTTCATTTGGCATTTGACAAAGAATGAAGTAATAACTTTCAATAGCCAATTCATATCTTTTAGCACTTTGATCAGCGGCTGCTTTCAACCACGGTAATTTTACATGGTAGTTTTTTTTAATCCACGTGTATAAACCTGTCAGAGCCTCGGATTCTTTTAGCTGGATGAGAGCTCTGGCCAACGAGAGGCAGTAAGTAAGGACATCAGCTGAAAGTGTAGTGGCAGAGTTGACGGGTGGGTGAGTAGATGTCAAGAGTAGGGAATGCGCATGTCGTATGACAGCTGAAGCATGGCCGGCATGAAGCCCCACCACCAGCGCCGCTGGCCTCACCCGACTTAGCCACTCGCGACAGGTGGAATTATTGGTATGGAAAAAGGTTCTCACAGCTGGAATTACTGGTACCATTACTGTGGCACATCCTTCAGCGGCATTGTGTATTGCTTTTTCTAAGCATTCTAAGAATTCAATTAATAATCTGCTTCGTCTTAATTCTGACACAGGACCTTTTTCTATTTCACCAATATCTTTGCTATCAGTTGTGAAGTTATGGGATGTTAATTTTCTAGCCAGCTGTTTGATGGCAGTCTCAATGTAAGTGAATGTTTCTTGAGGTTTACCGATAGGAGTTCTCAGCTTCTGGGTTATACAGAGTCGTGCCGATTCCCACGTGGCCCACATACTCAATACTGAAGCAAAATGCTGCGAACATTGTCTAAAAAAGGTTATGTGAGTATCATTCCCTTCGACATTCTTCAATGGCCAACAATTTATAAATGCTTCAGGAAGCCAACCATCTTTATACAAAATGGCATTGAGTAAATAGCTCATGAATTTTTTAAACTGATGTGTTGACATTTGGCCACAAGCGTCTCTCATCAAGTGTTCTTTTTGTGTGCTTACAATATTTGTCTTATCCAAAAGCAGGGATTTAGATGCTCTGTATTTTTCAGTTTTGACATCGGAAGATCTTATTAAATCTAAAATTATGATATCCCATGGAACAAATGGGACAAGGGTAGCATACTTCTGCCTAATTGAAATATTGTTGTTATCCAAGTGGATGAGGCACAATTCACCCAACTTAAGCATAATACTGTAATTCCAAGGTACACTACAATGGTCCAACAGAGTATTCATGTTAAGCGCAACTCCTTCAACAATTCTTTCATTTATAGAAAACCCTGTTTCGATAATATTCATTACTAATTCTAATAATAATTTAGAATTTAATCCAGCAGGAAAATATTTCCGAAGTTGAACGAAAATATCATTCGTCCAATTTAATAATAGAATCAATGTGTCTGTTTGTAATTTGCACCTAAACAACTTGTTGAATAATGTGACAATTATTCCAAAATGTCCCGAGGTTGGACTCACGTTGGAAACTTCTCCCATAGAGATATTCGGGAAGCCATAGATATCGCACACATTAGACCTTGGCTGGCCATAGGAGATCAAGTCACTGGAAGCGATAAAATGGTTATTCTTCTTGCAGTGAGAATACAATAAGTATATCACTGAATATTGCACCAATGGATTATCAAATGCTAGTTTCTGGTCATATGGCTTCAACTTAACAGCCAGTAATTCTAGAATAGTCGGTTGCAGCGCCCACATACCAATTATAGAATTGCTTGCGTTAGCAATATCAGTGAGGCAGTGTAGATTAAACAGGATGATCATCTCCACTTCAGATTCGCTGCAGATGGTGGGACCAGCGGATGTGTCGGAAGGAAGAATCTCTGTTCCTGGAACGAGCATTCTATAGGCCATTTCTAGATCCCTCAGTACATACTTATAGGCATCTTGTAGCAAAGGTATATTCTTCAGGTTCAGCAAGCCTTGGAAAACGGCAATAACAGCTTCTCTTATGATATGGTTGTGAGAAACTCTGAGCTTCAGTAAATTAGAATCCCTACCGATAATAGTTTTGATAAATTCTATTGGCAAATTACCAGATATTTCTTTTATCGTTTTTCTCACCAAATTCAGCAGTGATATTGTGGCTTCGTCAGACATTGGGGAGCAATTATTCAATTGCAAACTTATAAGCTCATACAGTAAAGAAAAATTAGATGAAACTTTTGTCTGCAAGTAAGCCAAAAACAGGTAGGTGCATTCATTTCCGGCAACAATTAATTCATCGTTGAAGTTAATTTTGATAGTGCCTAAATATGTTCTAATCATTTTACTGTAGGAATCGGTTAAAAATGTCCACGAGATGGATGAGGATATATTAGGATTCAACATTTCTCCTAAACTCTTTGCCACTGTGTTAAACACATTGATGAAAGATGTGATTCTTTGCACACATTCTTCAGGACTGGCAGAAGGTTCATCTTGTTCACTTAAGTGTCCGCTGGTCAGCTGGATCAACTCCTCTCCGTAGGCCAACATGTCTTCCAGAAATTGGCCGAGTAACTTGACGGAGAACACGAGGTCTGCTCGCCAATGGGAGCTAAACTCTCCCAGAGTTCCCAGAGCAAACTCCTTCACTTTCCTCGATTGGGCAGCATCCACATGCCAGCCCACGAGTATGTCCACCATGTCAATAAAATGTTTTGCAAAAGCATCAGGATACGATTTGGACAAGATTACAATAGCTTCTATCGCAACGGTAAAGATTTTGGCAGAATCGGTTGCCTCTATAACACTCTGAAGTTGGGTCATTGCTGTAGTCACATGATCTCCCAGAGATGGTTTCTCAGCATCCAGTAGAAATAGATGAGAGAAAGATAGTACGAGCATAGCCTTGACTTCATCATTTCTTTGGATGGAAAATCTGCCCATGACCCAGTCTTGATGCTTTTTATATTCTGGGCCCATCACATAGCCTATGCGGCCTAGGGAGGCAGATACTTGCCCTTTGGTTTCAGAGCTGGGAGCATCATATAATACTTCCAGTAAAGATTCAGCTAAAATATCGTAGGATCGACGAATATATCGAACATTATCTGGGAGCATTATAGCTTCTTGTAATTTTGCGCAAATAGACAGAGATTTTTCTACATCAGTTTCTCCACATAGCCTTCGGAGGAGTTTAGATATTCTGGTGTCTTCGGGTAAAGCATATACAAAGTTTGATTTCATAAGAGCATCAGAGTCGAATTTAGAGTTAGCGTAAGTAAAACTTACGTTGGCATTCGAATCCCCAATATTTTGCTTGGTCAACGGTTCTTGAAATCGTCTGTAAGTACTTTCGGAAGAATATCGGTCATTCTTCCCCCCAAACCCTCCACGTGCTCGGCCGGCTCCTCTTCTTTCACTGGGCTGACCACGAAATTCCCGAAATTCGTTGACATTTTTGGAGCGAGGTTTAATACGTCCATCTTTTTGAGAATACACCACGGAGGAGTGTAATCGGCTTTCGTTGGAATTAATGTTTGGGCGAGATCGAGCAACCACACGTCCTGATGGATTGTTTTCAGGATCGTCAGCTGCTTCGTAATCTAAATCCCTGGAGCTCTTGGAAGCTTTGAGCTTGCCAGAAGAGTTATTAGATATCATTACCTAATAATGACTGTACACAGTTCAGCAGACCAAAAAACGATCATTTTTCGTTGGGTTCTGTGATATATCCAAAATTAAATTAACAATACTAAAGAAAACTATCGTTGCAAATATTTGTGAAGTTTGACACATGTTGTAACGTCTGTTACATAGATAAAGTTTTTTTTCTATGCCGAAAGAAATGTTGTCATCTCCCAGAAGATAAATGTGGGCTTACCATGCGAGATGGCACATAAAATTGCACTACTGTGGATTTCTCGGATATTGGGGTTTGGTATAAAAATATCAATTGCAAGGAAAAATAGAAATAGGATGTTGTATGATTTATTATATTATATTAATTATACTTAATTTATTTAGTTCATCAGGAAAATCGCAATACAGTTAAAGTTAAAAGCGCAAAAACATTCATCTTCTGAACATTCTTTCAATTCATATATTTTAAAAAGTCTTTGTAAATTTATGATAAGATTCAATTGGAAAATATATTTTACCAGGGTTCATCATTTCACATTTATTTCAAACATGTGAATGTAATATTTTATATACAGAACTATATAATTTGTATTTTTTGATAGTTCACCAATACTTCAAAATTTATTAAATTTTTCCCTAGTATCAAATCGACAAAAAGTTTATGTAGTAACAAAATACCGTCAAATTTGTGAAATCATGTTTTCTATTTTATTTTTCATTGCTTACAACATTTTTTTTTTAAAGAAAAGATTTCAAACCATTATTATTTTATTTAATTAAGCACATTATAAGCAAATGAATTTGTGTGCGCAAGGAAGAACGAAATGAGTCAATAAACGCAGATGTCCAGGAGAGCCAAAACAAAATTTAAGAATTTCGTTTTTTGTACGTAATCATGTCATATAATTATCCTTTTTCAAAAAATAATAGCTTATTATTTTATTTTCTGACACATCTCATTTTTCCTTGATAGATATGTATCTAAGGAACAATTCTGCATACTTAACTCAAAACTTGATTTTTTGGAATAATTCCGTTCTTCCTTGCGAACTCAAAAATTATTTAACTGATTTCGAAAATATTTTTTTTTAATTGTAGGTATCGGATTGAACACGTGGGAATATATTTATTATCTTCATTAATTTTTCAAGCTATCACAAACTTCGTGATAAAGCATAATTAAATTGTTTTCACACTTTCATTTATTTGCGTAGATACTAGATACCTACCATTTGTGCTCGATGACGATAATTGATGCTATATTTTTGTCATCGAACACACTGAACCATGCTTGTTTTCAGTTGACATGTTTTTCTGATTATAACCTAAAAGAAACGACGTTTCTTGCCAAAGGTTCATAAACGTTATCGTGTTTTTGATATAATGGCTATTGAGAGGCATTTATAAACACGTTAAAAATAATATACACGTATGTAAAATTGTATCTCGGAGATGGGGGAACAAAAACTACTTCACGGATTCAGAGGTAGTTATTATCATTTACGATTAGTTGTAATTTGCTGTCTAAAACCATTTCGAGTTAAAATATGATTGTGTGATGTAATTACACCCGTTTATTTTTCAATTAAACAATCATTTCATTGTCTAGATTTACCGAAACTTTTGGATCTATAAGTCGAGTATGTGTATATCTTGTTAAAACTGTTATTTTATTTCAGTGTTGAGGGTTAAATATTTACCTAGCAGCCTCACCGGACACACCATATACATAAAGGAACATTCAGTAAGAGAGCACAGTGATAATCGGCCACCCGGGAGAACATTGTTCGTATTAAACGTCCCACCATTTATTGATGAGAAAGGCCTCAAAAACGTATTCGGCAAAGCTGGTGACATTGAATCAGTGCAATTGCAAGAAAAACCTTCAGCAGAAAAGGCAACCAATTCTAATCTACAGAATGCTTCTTTTAAAGTGGCATACTTAGTTTTCAGTAAGAAATCGGAACTAAAAAACGCGCTTAGCATTAAACAGCTGACGCCAGTTTGTGATGACAATATCAGTTCTTGTAGTGGAGCTGTTCAGTGGATAAAGGAATATAATTCTGCTATACCAAATATCGACAATCTCAAAGCAGACATAGAACAATTCATGACAAAATATGATGAAATAACTAAAGACAAAATCGAAAATGAAAAATCGCTAGGGGAAGCAGACGATGATGGATGGATTACGGTGACGCGACACAGTAGGAAACCGGGATTTGAGCGGAAAGAAACAGTGGGTAATAAAATCATGGCCCAAGAAAAGAATAGACAACAGAAGAAAGAATTGACAAACTTTTATTCCTTCCAAATTCGGGAATCGAAAATGAAACACATTATAACCCTACGGCAGAAATTTGAAGAGGACAAAAAAAAAATAGCTTTACTGAAAGAATCTCGAAGATTCAGACCATTTTGATTACTCAAATAATGTAGGAGGAATAAATTATTACAGTGATACATTTCTATTACTTTCCGATTTCTAAAAGTCAATATAACTTTCAGAAAATATAATGTGAAGAGCAATGAATAAAAGCCGTTTCAACATAAAATATGTTTATTTTATTTTTATTGCTTGTATTTTATGTAAGTATTAGCAATTTCTTAAGTATATCATATTTATTGTTTACGCATAGTTCAAAATACCAGGAATGGGGTGAAATGTTTTTTTTTATTGCATCCCCAATAATGGGAGGCATGCTGTGTTTACGAATTAGAAGGGATTAGACTTTCAGATCTACTTGCTAAATATAACTAAAGATGCTCTGCTGTGCCAGAACGATACTGAGTCTATTTTTTTGTAACTTTTTGAATGTCGACTGGAATCTGATTCTCTGCTATCTATGTAAAAAATAGTTCATGAATATGTTTGAATGCTAGGTGCACTGTTGATGATGTTTGATGACAATCCTCAGCATCCGGTTCTCAGGTAAAGTTCCCAGGGTCGTCAGGAGATTCTGAATATTCCCGTAGACACAACCCCGGGCCAGTGCTACTTGAGTCGCCTGAGCCACTCTTTCTAAGGATGTCTGAAGATAAAAATGAAAGAAATTGATCCATTATAATATTGCTGTTCACAATTTAAAAAAAATCCTAAAGACACAAAGTAAAGGCTTGTAAAACAATTTTAATTAGAAAACAGCTGTGGCGCATAAATTCTGTATGGGAACATTCGAGAGCTGTGAGTTGTCATTTTGGCATCCAGTTATCAATAAAGATTATAATTACATTATTTTATTATGAAACTTTGGTCTATGGTAATTATGCCATAAATATACATGGTGTCCAAAAACTCATGGTACTGCAAAATGTGATCATCTGCAGCACGTAGAGAACCCAAATAAATATAAGTTTTTACAATTTGAGAATTTTTGCCTATATATGTAATATTAAAAAAGAAAACTATTTTTTCATGGCAACTTTAGGGTTAAGAAACTATTGGAGGCGGTTCTATACTTTGACAAATTTTAAAAGACAGCTAATATTAATCCCGTAGAGACCAAATACTTTGAATCTGACAGAAAAAATCCAATTTCGGGCTCAAGTGAAAGCTGAAATCAAAAAAAGTTATACCATAAAACCAACTCCAAATGTGATATAGATTCACCAGTTTTCCTGCTTGTATCACGAGTTTCCGAACACCGTATGTAAAAAATAATGCCTTGTTTCATCATCTACTTATTTCTTTCCTACCAAAGATAAGACTAAAATATAACACTCCAGTTCATGTCACTAAACAATAATATTTGTTAAGTGCTGTTTTTGTGAAAAATCACCTCAAGGACGTTATAATGGATGAACGTTTTTCCAAGAAATATAATCATGATTACTGAAACAAAAAAATGCAGAAACAATATAAAGAAAAGATTAGGTTGGGACTGAGACACAAACTCGGAACCTTCCTCTTGACGAGGACATTCTTACCAATTGTGCTACCGAAACCCATTTACCTGCTGCCATTTTTATCAATTTCGTATTTCTTGAAAATTACTAACATCATTATGTTTGTAAGCGAAAATTGTATTCATATTAGTTACTTTGATAAATTATCCATTTTGATTTGTAGACAATCTTTGACATTTTGTAGTCTAGAATAATTAATGAATCTTAATAATCAATTTATAAACTTTTTTTAAGTTTACACTTCCATCATGATATTATATTACCTGTAGACTAGCATCCGAAATGGCATTGTTCTCTGTTCTTCTGGCCTGTTCTATTCTCAGCTGAATGGGGGATACCAGTTGAGCAAGGTGCTGAGCACTGACAGTGTTAGGTGGTCCGTGTGGCCTTTTGCCTTCGTACAAGCTTTGCAACACTCCCAGATGTAATTTAACATATAGCTGTAGTTCTGAATGTGAATTAGACGGGTTTTTATCTGTGATCCTTTCTGACATGTTCATCAGCTTTTCAAGTTTGATTTTCTTTACTGGAGCTGTGCAATCTACCATATCTATATCTGAAAAAATAATTAAGCATTAAATTGATAATTATTGCAATATGATGTTATTTAAATCTACATTCATTTTATTGTTTATATGTACTTGCATTACAGCGCTGATTGTTGTGACCCATGCTATTGAAATATTTGAACAATATTGATTATTGAATTATGTATATTTATGTATTAATGTTGGGGAATTTATTTATTATCCCGGACACCACCTAGCTGTGGTGATTTAATGCTGTTAACATTAAAAATTGAAGCCTACAGCTGACAAAACTTGAAACAGTATTAATGGTTTCATTCAGAAATATGTATCCCTCAAAGTTTTTTTTCCGGTCCCTTGGAAAACCTCATTAAAAAGTTTAACTATATCATGATGGTGCACTGTTCATTATAATATTTGGTTCAACAAAAAAAAGTCATAAAAGTAAATGCGCTATTTGTAATAACACAAATAGTTTACCATTTTCTTGAGCTAGTGACATGTACAGGGGAGCTAAAGCACACCATTGTATTAGACCGGCCAGTGGTGAAACAGCTGCCATTGTTATGCCTCCACTAGGCAGAACTGCAGGATTAAGTTGAGCCGATAAGCAAAGTTTTGGGTTCGAACAAACCTAAAAAACAAAATAATACAACGTGGAACAAAGTTAAAGTGATATTTGAAAAATGCAAAACAATAATTTGTTTTTATGATTCCCGATCATGAACCCTGTGATGTATACTGTAGTGTATGAAAAGTTTCTAAACAATTCTGTGTCAACCATGAAAAAGAAGCATATTTTTTCCTAAAGTCAAATATGATGTAATACATTGGGTATTTACCAAAGAAAGGGAATAAACAGGTAGGCATCAAACTAGCAACGTAATTAGAATGTTTATTTTTAGCAATCTCATTAAAAGGTGCACAAAACAGTTGATCTCATGAAATTATTAAATAAAAATGGGTTGGTTGGTAGAAATCATCACCAGGCAATAAGCCCACCCATAATAAACACTGTGTACAATATTATTATGAAGAGTACATAAATAAAAACTTTAGGAAGTACACAAATGTGCAACTCATGTTAATCATTCACTTTTGTTAAATAAAATAAACAAATTGTTTAAAAGTTTTAAATCGTTCCGCTGAAAGGTTACTTCTCATAGTTACCTACTTCTTCTACAGAAATATATGTACATCAAAATAACTGACAAAGACCCATTGAAACAGCCGTTTTCATAATCTCCGGGAATCAAAACTTATTGTTCTGCCAGTCTTTGCTAAAAAAAAACTTTAAAAGTTTTACCAATCAATTCTTGAGATTGGAACAAAATTGTTAAATTTATTTTGGCAAAATCTTCAAATGAATTCACCGCACAAAAATATTTTCTATATACAAAACGATGTATGCAAAGGTAGTGAATATCTTTTTTATACACACATTATATAATATATACTAGTTTTATTTTGACTACTGAGAACCATAATACGAGCGCGTTCCTGATTCGATTATCACTAGATCTGGTGAATATGAACTTGAAAAAAAAAAATAAAGAATCCCAAAAAAACTTATAACTTTATATAATGTTAAAGATTCTACTGTTTCCCTCTTAGTTGGTGTACAACAGTTTTAAATCAACTTACCCAAGAAGTGATAACTTCTAATAAACTCTTGGGAGGAGGTGAGAAGGTCCCCCCGGCACCTTCCTTGAGGTAAATCTCCACAACAGCTGTCATGAAGTTGGCAACGAACTGAGGCGCTATTTGAGGCAGAATCTTCAGGGCTCCCTCGTGGGTGGGGTGGAGGATGAAGTAATCCCTCACCAGACTGTGGGCAAGCTGCAGCGATGGGGGAGATGTGCATCCGGTTTGTTGGAGCCAAGTTCCCATTGCCAATAAAACCTAATTGCAAATAAGTTTTAATATTAAATATGAAAGATATTGTGTATTAGTTTTAGGTAAATTGATATTATGTTTCAAAGATATCATTAATGTGTGCAAGGTGTGGGGACCTTGATCCCCCTCACACTGTTTTATGGTTGCAAGAGATAGTGTCTCGATAATTGGTAACAGGTAAAAGTAATAAGTAAATTAATTTTTGTAAATCCGATTGCGACAAGCAAATATAATGGCACAGACAGAGTTATGTTATGATAGGTAAAAAAAAATATATATGGTCTTATCCCTGAGAGCTTTGTTGTAGTCATTTTATCTGTAACATGTGTCATTTATGAGAAAGAGGGAGAGGTTACAATGGAGATATCAGCGGCATGCCTTTACGTTGGGCAAATGAACCTCAGTACATTGAACATGCAAAATTTCTAGATATACAACGACTTACGGGTGCTATAGATGCAGAAATAGCCATGCTAGCCAATTTACACATGAACTTCATTCGTCTGCTGGCTTCAGGTCCACCGAATAAGGATAAAAATATGGTGTTTTTTGCAGTCTCGTTTAGTGGACCAGAAAAGTATTCGCAAAGAACATCTAGTAGTTGGAGTTCTTGCAAAGGATTCATTCCCGTGGATCTCCGCACTCCCCGCCGGTCGGATTCACAGAAGACAAATTCCCGCATCAAGTCTACAGCGAGGTCTAATTGTTTTGTAGATGGTACATTTCTACCAGTAATCAATTGCTCTGTAAAGAATCATAATAGTTTTAGAAAGGCACTCTTGATAAATCATACTACGAATAATCGTTTATTGATACTGATTTCTCTGAAAACAAACATTGTCATATTGTCACGAAAATAACAAATGCATTAGAAACATATTTTCACCATACAAAAGATTCCATCATAGTCAAAAACAAACAGAAAGCTGAGGTAGTACCTATCCTTATTAGAGCTTCTCTAGCACAAAAAGGAAACTCTAATTTCCTTAAATTGTATCTTAAATCAGACATTTTTAATAGTTATTCAGTTTAACAGGATATTCAGACCAAAAGCCAATTGACAGATGTGTCAAAACAATACAAAGACAACATTCATTATGTATATTACATATGTCTATGGTTTTCTCTTCGAAGTCAATCTCCATTAGACCAAAAAGGCTTCTAGTCTTGTTCTAGTTGAAGACTTGGCGATAATGGTGATTCCAACATCCTCGATTTAGTGGAATTTATCATTAGTGAGCTCTCATTTGATTAAAATTAATTTAAAGAGTTTAATCAGTTAAGACGAGGGTGTTTTTTAAAATATGTAACCAAAGGTTTTTCTTTATTTCAACAAATTGAAAAAATGCTTTGAGGGTCCCGCCAAGCTTCGAATACCCTTATGAAAATAGAAGAATGCATCCCAAAGTTACAAGAGTGTATTATTTTGCAAGAAGTCCGGGGAAGTGGCAGTCCTTAAGATATATCGTGTGTTTTTTTTTTTAAATTGTAACAGACACTCTCTACTCATGACACTTCAATAGGCACAAGCCGTCAAGTAACTAATTAACCATCATGCCGTTTCTCCGCAGGGTCAGACAGAGAAAACGGATTATAGTCCATTAAGTTTAGCAATTAATCTCTCTTTAAAAGATATAAAAATAAAACTAATTTAGGTTTTTGTTACCGAATTACTATCTCATGTATTGGAATTTTATCCCTTGGAATTTTTGAACCTAGAATATTCACCATTTCGGTAAAGTTTTTTTCAGGACACAATACAGACGAAGCCAAGGTTACAACCTTAATGCGCTCCATCACAAAGTAATTGTATTATGAATCGTCATTTCCCATACATTTATTTAAAAATCGTACTTAGGTCTTAAATTGAGTTTTAAATAAATGTATATATGTATAAATATTTTTTTTTTAGTAAAAAAGTAAGACAAACATTCCCGGATTACGAATAACCTGACAATATTTGAAAAACTCCTACTGCCATCATAAAAAGCGGAAGATGTTGCTTGTGCAATGATGGAGGACTTAGCAAGCAGAGGAATTGAACGCACGATGCCCGGGTGGGAATCCGACACGTTCTTCACTCAGCTACCGACCGGTCAAAAATATATACACTAACAATAAATAAATAAAAGCTTAGATATGTATATTTAAAAATAGATTTTGTACGGTGTTCCATGTACAGAAGTAAGACCCAACTGGACAGTAACCATCTATTTTCCATTGATTAAAAATATTTTTGCATGTAATTTTTCGTTCACTTTTTAATGTGCCCACTGTCTACATCAGTCTGAGTATTATGAGTCTATATCGTCTTCTTCTAATAGTTATAAAAATATTCTTTCTCTTCACATTTAATGCAAGATCTTTAATTTTTAATGTTTCAAATGGTGTTGGATTGGATGTTGAATCAAAGTCTGTGCTTTCATCAATCATCCAAAGAATATTATTATTGAGCGTTTCTATCAATTCTGTATTTGATAAGTTTTCCTCATGAAATTCAATTAGGTCTTCAACATCTGTGAATTCTTTTCTGAGAACGGAAGCATTGGTTGTGTTGACGGGGAAAGATGGTCCGATCATGAACATAGGGAACAAAAATTTGTACAAACAGTTGTATCTGCATATTGTTTTATCTTGAGATGGTTGTAACCTCGGTACACCTGTATAGGATATTTATTTTGTTTAAAAGAAAAATTAAAAACCAAAGGGATTTTTGAAATTTTTATTACCATTTCTACATTTGAAATCAATAAAACATTACTAAATTAACTTATTATTTAAACGGACATATTATTTTTCTAATAATTTAATTAGAGCTAATGTTCAGATTTTAATGATGATTTGTAGCTAAAAACGATTTATTATTAACCTCATTAAGTGCGGGTTGTTTCAAAATTTTGTCACAATTCAATGAGTAGGGTTATTTTGTTTTTTGACATTCAAAGGTTCCCCGTTAAAGACAGATTGGCGTTCCATTTCAGCTTCCGAACAAATTGTGTTCAGCTGAAAAGCATAATGATTATGTTGTTATCGAGATTTAACAGGGACCATTTAAATGTAAAAAAAACAAAATGGCGCTAATTGTTGAATTGTAACGATGTCAAATGTGATGAAAGTTTGAAACACCTTAACATCTATAAACCTATTTACACATATTTTTAAGAGTAGGTAGCACAAACATTATGTTTGTTCCTGCAGCACAATGTCGCGTTAATCAATATAAAAAATAGATATAATGAAACATAATATTAAAACAATATTTTACAAACACATCTCAGTCAAAATTTACTAAAAGAAATACCTAACATACATATCAAAGAATCTACCTACTTAAAATGTTTACTACCGCTCTTAGACAATACATAGTATCAAAACTGTTCAGCAGCACAATAATAATGTGAAATGCACAATATCTCAATTTGCTCACTTCATTGTCTCACTTATTTCAAAGACTTATTGCTTAGCAGCATAATATTTCCAGGTGAACTAAAGGGGCCTACCCTCCTATGGATATCAATGGCCCGCACCGCAAAGTAATACTTGAAGCCAGCCATAAAGTGAGTTAGTGTACATGCCATTGGGAGGGGAAGGGCTTTCACGTCACCAATCTTTTTCCATAAATCTGTACTCGGTTGAGTTGAGGCTTCTTGGTACGCATATATTTGATAGCTCGCAATTATCTCATGTTGAGATTCTGAAAAATCTTCCATCTCCCAAGAAATTACAATACCATTGTCTACTCGAGCAATCTTCAATGACGGCTTCGGGGGAATCCATTTAAATCCTGAATTCATAAGAGCTTTAGAATTGACGGATTGGGGTAATGGGGCAGGATGTTGGTAAGTGGTAAACATATTGGTTGGTCTGATGGGAATAGCTTGACCAATTCGGATTGCTTGGTTTTGTTGAGAAAGCGGACCGAAGTTTCTCATTCCTTGAGTATTTTTATTAGCCAGCATTTTTCGTGGTACCATCACAGTATTGGGGCCACCTGGTTGGCCTTGTGCAGAGATGGGAATGAACACTTGGCGTGGACCTGCGCTGCCTGACAGGCCGGCATTCACAACATATGTTGTAACTCTGGCATTAGTATTAGTAAGCTGCTGTGAATTGACTGGTCTGAATGCCTGTTGAGGTGATTTGGCCAGTGTTTTCAAGGCTGCTTGCTTGGCAGGAGGCTCATCATCGGTTAGGTCTATGGATTGTATAGCTGATCGCTTCTCTGCACTTGGTTTGATATCATTTGAAAGGGCTGATTTGAGCAGACCATTACCAGCAGCCAATGGAGCACTTGGTTGGGTTTTAACAGTGGCTTTTGGAGAATTGGACAATGGTGAAGTAGTGGGTACAAGTCGAGGAATAGGCACGTTGTTATTCTTCTTTGCTGGTGTTGGCTTTAGTGGTGAAATTGGACTATTTAGAGGGGTAGAATTAGTAACATTTTGTATAGTTGCTTTGGGAGGTCTTCCTCTACCTCTTAGAGATGCGGCTGGTATGGGTGTACTAGGTATACTAGGTGGAGCGTTACATTTTTGTGTAGAATTATTTTGTTCGGTCTTGTCTTTATTAACTGTAGGGAATCCAACTTGTAAACCAACTGATCGTGTTATTTTAATAGGTATGGGCTTTTCAACCGCTCTCTTTTGCTGTTCATCACAAACGGTTTTTAAAACTATTTGTAAATCTTTATTTTGTTTATTAAGATTGATTATTTTTTTCCGCCACTCTTCCATGCTTTTTTCGTAAGATTTCAACTTTAATCGCAAATCACTTACTGCACTTCTACCTGCTATTCCTTCAACTATTTTCACAACACAGAATTCTTCCAAATCTACTCTAGTCATCTCTCCTAAAGCAGGTTGAATTTGGTTCATAAATTTCAAAGGGCATAGTTCTATGACATTTGCTAAGGTATTTTTTTCTATTCCATTATTGGTGTCCAAGGTGCTTCCTGGAGACGTCTTTCCAGTAGAGTCTAAAAAATTTAAATATTGGCTTTAAACATGAATATATATTAAATTTAAGTACTACCTAACATATTTCACAAATATAATACTGTATGAAAAACTTATAAATAGAAACATATTTCATTATCATAAAAAAATCTTCACAACAAAAACAGAAATGTCATTAGAGAAAAAAATAAAATAATGATAATGCACAACAGTCAACCCAAAGTTTAAGGGTAAAAAATAATCTATAGAATGCTAAGCCTTGAAGGAAGGTAAAACAAAATAAATGTAGTCATTTTTTTTCCTTCTCTTAATCACCTCATCAAGAATATTTTATAAATTCTTAAAAATACCTTTGTCTTCCTCCATTGAATCTGCCATTTTTAAAGTGGAATCATTTTCATTTGTGCTTTTTATTGAACTTGCTATCTCCGTTTTGTCTCCTTTTGTTGAATCATCTATTAAAACAATGTCATCATCATCGTCATCTATACACATGGTCTGTTCAGATTTATTTTCGGATTTATCATTGTCAATGACATTTTCCTGAGTATCTTTTACTTCTGCAACTGCATTATTTTCAATTACTTTTTCCTTAACACCTTCGACTTTATCATTTTCAATGATTTTTTCTTTCACAACTTCAACTTTGTCATCTTCAATAGCTTTTTCCTTAATTTCAACTTTATCATCCTTATAAGCTTTTTCCTTGACAACTTCAACTTTATCAGTTTCAATAACCTTTTTCTTGATTACATCAATTTCATCATCAGATATTTCAAAAGAGACATCAGTTGTGAAAGAATTAACTTTAGAATTATTGATTACCGGTGGGGTATCTTGAGAAATTTCAATTTCTTTTGCATCAACAATCCCATTGATGGACGTTGCATCATTTTTTATATCTATATTATTTGAATTAACTATTTCTAGAGGTATATTAATGTTATCCTTTTCAGGATTGTTTAAAATATCTTTATCAATTGATTTATTTAAATCCTTAAAAGCTGGGTCAGTAACAGATTCTTGTTTATCAATAGGATCTTCAAAATTTTCAGATTTTGGTTCCTCGTTGCTTTTGGGCGGCTCTTCACTTTTCTCATCAATGGCATTACAAACAGCCGAATCATCACAGTCCATTTTTTCGTTTTTATTTGGGGAGTTCAGAAGAGATTCTTCGATTTCTATCTCATCTAACATGCTTATTTTCTTACTGGTTTCTTCAGTATGGTTATCAGTGGATAATAACTCTTGGTCTAAATCAGCAATCATTACCATCACATCTAAAAAAAAAAAACATAATTATATATTAATAAAAGGTGAACACTTTAGACTATTTCGGAAGATGAATAACTCCATCATAAAATAGAACAAAGCAGAAGAATACAGTATTACCATTCAAAAGAGGTGCATCTTCCTTAACACTTTCCTTATGATTTGTTTGCTTCTCTGTAATAGTATCCTCTATTTGATCAACCTCCATGCTCACATCAGCATTGCTTGTTTGCTTTGCTACTACCGGGCTGTCTTCTTTAATTATTCCATTCAAAGTACACGCTTCTACTTTTCCAGGAAGTTTTTCACTGACTGCGTTTTGCAGTGTGGGGTTTTCGCTAACTTCCATGTCGGCAGTTTGGACTGTTGTTTCAGATGGTAATTTATGACTGACTTTCACTCCGATTTCGGGGATGAGTTGCATTTTACAAACAGTGGCACAGATATTTTATCTTTAGCATTTCCCTGAAAAAAAAAAGATTTATTAAATATTTTTTTAGCTTTATAAGATATAATTTTGGATAATAAGGATTCACATTTTCGTAAATCAACTAAGTTAATTGCTACAACGTTGTTTAATCATTTTTAGCAAGAGCGTTTTCTTATTTTTACAACAACAAAAAACCGTGTCATATATTATGCAGGCTCTTAGAACTATGATTTTTAAAAATTCCAATTCCTTTAATTATATTTTAACCATGACATTCGTTTGATTGATTTGCTGATATTTAAAAAAGTTATAAAAATATTTTTATACATAATTCAGTAGTGGTAAATGATAAAATCATATCTCGAAAAAAAAACCGAATTTCCGATATTTCAGTGGTTAAAGATGAAATAAAATACGAAAAAATATTAATTTCTACATCCTAACCTAGTTCTTCTAAAAACGCAAATACTACCAAATGGTATGTTGTATGGTAAGGATAGTTTTTCTAATATTACACTATCTAGCTATTTATATATTAATAATACATAGTAGAAATATAATAATATAAAATACAGTTATATATTAAGGATAACGTGGAATACAAGACAATTGCCAATGAAGAACTACGTAATTATTACAGTACTTACTGATGATTAAAAATAAAAATTTCGACGAAACCAGTTTCTTCCCTACGCCATTGACTTTGGAAGAGTGAAAAAAAATCTTTGCCTCCTACAAATATATCAATTTTATTTTATATAAGCGATCAGAATGAATGATACATAGTTTTTTCATGGCAAATAAGTTTTTTTTGTTGTTTTAATACCAAGTTGTACTTATTGAAATAGAGGATGAGAATTTCAATTTACCCTCTGTGTCGAGGAGTTTCATCACAAAGTTTCTCAAACGGCGGCGCGCCATTTACCTTCCAGTAGATAAAAGATAAAAACAATGCTCGGTTCGGTCACTCGCGAACAATGTACTACTATGTGAATAAATACTACGTCTCTTAAATAACGGGAAACACGCATTTGGATGACTATTTTACTTGACAAACAAAACTCGACCAAAGAAATTTAATACAAATATTCAAGGATCTAAATTATGAGATAACATTGAATTAGAAATAGATATAAATTTAAAAAAAAAAACTGAATGTTTACGATTATATAATTACACGATTTTGTACTCAGCGGCAGTGTAAATGATGCATTCCTAGACAGGAAACAATACAAAAGATTGCTCGAACTGCATCTCCCTTCTTTTAGTTTAACAGTTTTGCTTCCAGACGAGAGTCATTAGGTCAACTCTGGTCGGGATCAGTTGTATGAAAATTACGGTCCAGGATGAAAAATAAGTAATGTAATAATTAATTATTATTTTTTGGATAAATAAGGAAAACGAAATCAGTGCCGCTAATTGTAAAACCGATTAATATTTTTCCATTTGCAGTAAGAAACCTAACCTAACCTATAAAATCTACAAGCCTTATAATGCGACAATATTACCGTCGTAATAACAAAATCCCGTATTCATTCAAGGCTTATAAATTTAATAAAATCTAAGTTCGATGGTGTAATGAACATCAGAGATGCTCATTTGGTCGAGAGTATATAAATAAATTATCTTGTATTACTTTATAAGCGTAAAATACGCAAATTACGCCGTAACTCGAGACACGAAAAAATAGAGAGGTCAACGGCGACAAACACCTAATACCTAGTGTATCTCACCATGAGATAAAACTATGGAGCAAAGAAAAGAGAAGAAACTAACGGTGCTCACATCAGTCGAAGTGAGAGAAAGCTGAATGATCAATAACATAACGGGATACATTTTGTAAAATGGCTCTTCTGGGACGAAAAATAAGTCCAAGCCAAGAATTACTTGGCTAGAATGGAAGTTGCCTGGGGCGCAGATACTATAATTTATACGAAATATTTATCAGTGTTATCACGTTTATCAGTAATCACGGATGAAACAAAACTGTGAAAAGACATTTTATAAAATGTTCATTATGCAAAAAGAAATATATTTTGTTGTTAGATATATTTTTTTTTGTATTTTATTGAAAATAACAATGGGTATAATATCATATCAACGACATCTAGTACTACTTTAAAAAATATATTTATAATAAATAATATAGCAAACAATAAATTATAATA
Organism: Drusus annulatus; assembly: GCA_022651775.1. Classification (NCBI taxonomy): domain Eukaryota; kingdom Metazoa; phylum Arthropoda; class Insecta; order Trichoptera; family Limnephilidae; genus Drusus; species Drusus annulatus. The sequence continues at coordinate 1,247,522 of JAGWCC010000132.1, forward strand.
GGTTTATGAAGAAAGGAACATCTAGACCAAAAGTAAATCTTTAGAAGAGTTATATATATAAATATCTCAAAAGAATAATTATTCAAAATGACGACACGAGATTGGCTATTTTTGAGTTGAGAATAATCTAATTAAGATAGAAACAAAATTATGATATCACCCATAAAATATATAATATTTCAAGGTCAAAAATAAATTACAGTAATTCAAAAATATATATAATGCGGCGTTGCTGCTGTAAGCAATAAAGCTGGCAACACCGCAATAACACGAACGCAACCGTCAGAGTTTGAGCGGAGTTGTAAAAAATGTCTTTCGTTTCGTTGGCTACGACTGGTGGACAAAGGTTTTAGCGATGTTTTTGTAAAAATAAAGGCCAACTTACTCCCGACAGTCGTCTATAGCGGTTTTTCTGGTTACCGGTTTAGTTTAATGGTATAAATTTAAACTAAAATCTGCTACTGCGCCCGCTAGCGACCACGCTTCACAAATACCTTAAAAATACAAGAACGACAACGCGCGCGCGCATGCGTAGTGGCGTGTTCCTGCAGTAGAACGAGTAGAATATTGACAGATCAGTAGAATGTCAAAAATTATTGTCACCTTTTGTTTCCTCTCATGAGATATTTACAAAGAAGAAATAACTTCTCTATAATAACGGTATAATGAAAGCGCATTTAGACATCTAAATGTCATATTTGTAATAATAAGGTACACTTATTTGTGTTCTGTTTCACGATGTTTTAGATGTTGCCCCTTGTAGGTAAAATCGGGATCCTCAAAATCCAAATATTTTAGAAAATATAATATTTTCGAAAAATGACCCTCGAAATTAAAAAAAAACATTCTACTCAATTATTTGCACGAAAGCGCCTACATGGTAAAAATCATGCTCTCCCGCTCTAGCGCAAAAAGCGCCACGTATAGCCGAGTCTCTTTCCGTCTAGCTTAGTATCTATAGCTGGGTCGTGCGATTGTAGTATTTGCAAGTAAATTAATCCACCCGGTAAAAAAGTCCATAGTATTCCTACGGTGGTCGCCCAATGCGGTAACCAACCCTCACCGATTTCGCGTAAGTGGAAGAGCAAAGAGTAGATGATAATAAAATGGCGAGAGGTATTTAAACTAGTGTAGGAGCGCACCGTTGCCGGGCGAAACCGCCAAAGTACATACCACAGCTCCAACTTCTACTGCTAGTGGCCAGGGGTCGGAAACATTCAATGCTGTCATACGTCGTATTATTTGTCCTTGACCTCGATTTTCAGATAAGTACGTAGCATTGAATAAGACGATTATCAGGAGATTTATAAAAATCCGTTATATTAATGCAAAAGTGGAAAAAAAACCCGTACTTGTTTATTATAATGGAGTACGAAAGAATTGTAAAGAATTCGAACGAAATTGTTATGAAATTAATAATAATACAAGGAACGTAATTGAAAAATACTAACAAATGATGAAAGTCCTGAAATGGCTTAGTCGGTAAATATTATGACCTAAAATATTTTTAAAAAATCTTGCCGTATTACATTTAGACAACAAAAACAAAAAAACTAATCTAATCTAATCACATTGCAGGTGGAAATAACATTTGGTTCGTATCAAAAGTAGGCACGTGGCACGAGCGATAGGTAGGTACGAGGGGTTCGCCGTCGAGTGGAGCGGCCAACAAGTTTTCACTTCGATTCGATAAAGCGTGAATCAGACAAGGTTCGAAGCATCCTACATCCTTGTCCAAATCTGGACAATTGGTTTCGATTGGTACTTGCTTTAAAAGTAAGCAAACATTTGTATTTTTTTATAAGGGAAAAAATATGCATATATTATAATGACAAAATTGGATTGTATCACGCTTGTAAATTGTTTAAAACCATTCAAGGAATTGATTATAATTTGATATTGGTACATTAAAAAAAATGATTTTGACAAATATGAACGAGAAAAGGAGGTTAAATAAACGAAAAAAATGGTAGAGGATGTAATTTTTTAATCACCCCCTCCCCCCCATTAAGAAAAAAACTTTTTTTTTATATTTCATTTTGTATTTAATAACAAATTGCAGAAAATGTAGAGAAATTAAAAGATCTTATTAAAAGTTAATTCAAATCAACGAAAATATTTCAAAACGTTGTACTCAAAGTATCATAAAACGCGTGATCGACTATAGCAGTAAAATGCCCCCGGGTCAACGTAATGTCGGAAGAAGCCAAACGAGCCGTCATGTCGGAATCTGGCGCCGCAATGCATAAATGTCCCCGCTTGGAAGTAAACGATAATGGTATCGCAGAGAGTGGCAGGTGTCAATATTCGAGCACCGGTTTCGAGGCCGAATAGAATGCAAACTAAGAAGTTCTTACCGGCTGATGAGCAGGAGGTCTTCGAAACAACACGCCAAAAACGAACAGGCCCAGCGACCAGCTCCACCCAGAACAAATGAAAGGAGCCGTGGTTCGAGGTATCGACCGCGCGTACGTCTGGCAACCGCGCAACAAACCTGGCGTCTCGCTCACATCGCGCCCGGCGGACAGAGACAGAACGCGGCATTTGAAGGGGGAAGTCGAGTGGAGTTATTATGGTTACACAGCCAGAACTATGGAAATCGGAGTTGGAGAATTGTGGACTGTTGACTACCAGACTACCAGGTCGAGTGATACAATTTTTAATCGAAAAAAAACAGAATTTGACGTTTCTACCGTTGATGATCTAATATTTGAACTTTTGTATGGAAATATCATGATAGAAATGAAGAATGTAACCATATATTCATTTTGAATTGATGACATAACAAAAACGAGTTCCGATTGTTGGTCGCGATACATATTTACGGCATGTTTGACAGATTTTCTAGGTTTCTTATGTTGCGCAGGTATGTCTTCATCGTAATATTTAACGAAAATCGAACGGGTGGAAGGTTTTCGAAGACATTTCTTCATTTTGTTCCAAGCGTCCGGTAATATTTCACCAGTGGCGTAGGTATTTTGTTATTCAAAACGTTAGTAGTATAATTTTATTTCAAAAACACAGGACTCGTTGGGCGTCTCGCTTATAGTGGTAATACTTATTAAAGGTTATTTTGATAAATATTTATTTTAAAAAAATCACCATTTTTATAATGTATAAAGAGGAGTTAACCGAAAAAAAAACTTGTTCTTTAACGACAGAAAAATGTTACCTGTATATTTTTCTAATCATCTACACCACTGGAAATACGAAAAAAAAACAATTATTGAACCCGTATCATTTTTTTTATTATTTGACATAAAACCTAACCTCTCTTATCTTGCGTATCCTAACCTATCCAACAAAAGGATAATACTAACCTAACATAACCGTATAGATTGTTGAAAACGTATGAGTTTATATAATTATAAACCAAATATCGAAATGCGACGATCTGTCAAAAATAACAACGCGTTGACATTGAGGTATTATGAGCGTTGATCGCAAAAAGTCGACATTTTGGTTGATGTGAAAATAACCTCAATAATATAAACATTCTTTAGATTGTAGAAATAAATAATAATACCGGTGATTGTGACAATTAGAAAATAATAACATGACGTCAATAAATCTATAAACAAAGATAAAAACTACAACAACTCACCAGGTTTGTAGAAGCCGCAACAACCTTTCTCGGCAGATGTCCAGATGAGAATACAAAACATGACGCGAGCACGCGCATGTTTCAGTTATCTGATTGGCCAAATGGCCATTGGCCATAACATTCTACTAAATCCTACTCTGCTCTGGTTATATTTTACCAATCTGTAGAAGTAAAATCAAATCCGTATAGTTTTACTATTTCACATCATCATTTCGAATTTCTCATCAATATATTCGACGACATTTATTAAATTTTGTCACGGTTCCGTAACACGCCGTATGGGACAGATAGGTTAGGTAAAGATGGCTTCATTTTGAGATGAACTATCTACGGATTCGAAAGAAAAACCTTAGTCAATATTATTCCAAGAACATTGAAATTTTGGTAGAAGTATCTTGCAAAATACTGTTTTATAAAAAAGGGTTTTTGAAAGAAATTAATACTTCCTTTGGATTTTCGTAATGAAAATGTTCGACTTTTTACAGACCTAACTTCAATAATTGAATTTACAACAATTTACTTGTTTGTCACTCATGTAATCAAAGTAATCTCAACGGTTCCACCGTTCTGAAAATATCAGGGGTCGTCAAATATTAAAGTTAATTAGTTAAATATTTTCACTCCCGATCCGGCCGGACTGTTTATTTCCTCGTAATCAGCATTTTAATTCATGTTATCAAAACAACATTACCATAATTATAAGTTGTTCATGTTACATCCATAATGCTAATATGCATACTCTTTATTTTTGGATTACGGAAAAAATATTATGTAAAATAGTGTCTAGTTTCCCATTTCACCAAACGCGACCTCTCAGTAAAATAATAACAGTTTTATAATATAGCACAACAATGAGGTTCACCAAACACGTGGTGTTTCCTGTAATTTTTAGATGTGCGTCACAAATGGACAAAAGATGTCGCTCTATTTGAAAACTCTGCCAGGAAAATATTTTTTTATCGAGTTGCGACCCTAGCGGCAAGATATATATTTCTACAATAAAACGTTATTGGAATTTGCATACAAGTCGAAATTAGTATTTCGACTCAGTAAAATTGTTAGTTCTCTTTTATTCCGGCAGAAGACATGAAATATGGATTTATTACTGGCATTTTCAACCATCCTCTGAAAAATTCCCAATATTAAAAAAATTAATTGTTACCCATGGAAACTCACGGGATGTAACTTGACTTGCCAAGAAAAAATATTTGTGGCTTTAATACACCCATTACAAATATAAAAAATGTCTGCTAAAATAAATTATAGATAGGTAGTTTATTAGGTAGGTATGAATTTTAAAAGATTATTTTTAAAATTTGATAATTTCAATTAACATAAGTTCCAAATTCAAAAAGATCACACTCGACGTACGCACATACTAACAAAGGAAATTATTTATAATTAATATTTTGTTGTTACATATAAAAAAGCACGGGGTGTAATTTGAGAATTAAAAAAAAACTAGCTGATTTAATCAACCCATTTAAAATATTGAATAAAACCTTGGAGAAACAATACTCTAAGAATAAAACCATAGATAGGTACTTGTTTAAATTTGAAATGGTTCTTTTTAATTTGATGACACATTCATTTTTTTAAAGATCACACTTATACAATACGTTACAAGTTACAACCATCAATACAAACATATGCATACTTCGTTGATGGTTACAACAATTTTTGACAAAAAGGAAACAACTAATTATTAACTGGAGAAAAAATTGGAACGACTCCTCAGAGAAATAATATCGACGGTTCTAGCGACCACCGTGTCACCGGGACAAGGTAATCGGGATAGGAATAACGACCATCTCTATGATGGAACAAGGAATAGCACCAAAACTCGAATTTACAAACTTTCAAACGCCCATCTAGTATCTAATCTAGTTAAGCGAGAGCTTTTTAACTGTGAATTGATCAATGACGTCAACGTCTTCCAAAATGACGACTGCAATCATGCGAACCTGTTCTTTATTTCGCAAGGTATGTAAATATTATTTATAGGTTAAATTCGCGTCAGACTTCTACCTGGTCAATAAAATCACTACTAACTACTAATAAATAAAATATTTTCGTCGTGTTCAAATATTATCAAGAAATGTATCGCTCGTTGCTGCTTGTAAACAATTTTAACATTTCTTCTAGAATCTGAATCTTTTGAACTGTTGGCGGATTACTGTTCACACGGCTCCGAATTTGGGAACAAATAATGATCTTAAAAAGGTGCAATATGAATCTAGATATAGTGAAACTGAAGAGTTAAAAATACTCACTGTGCTTAATACCTCAATCCCAGAAGAATTATCCAAGTAAGTCACATTTTGTTTTTATTGAGTAGATAACAAAAAAAATAATCAGAAAATACTCGGGTATGTATCAAATCACTCTCGGTTATCCCATAAATCTGACAAATCAGTTGTTGTTATGACTTAAAATGTATACTAAATGATATTCAAGCCGCAACCCTTAAGCCAGGTCGACAACAGCCAAGTGAATGGCTGAGTAAGAGTGCTCGCCGTGTGTAGACATCATTTCTGAGCGCTTTAACAAGCAAGACAGTGAATATAACAACCTTATATTTCTTCGATTGAACAGCTGACCCTATCGCCCGATCGAGCTACTCGGCTTGTGTCAACCTCGCATTAGCATCAAGTCAAGATATCTAACTGTTCCGTAGCATATATAAAAAAAGATGTTTTCATTCTTCTTAGGTTTGCCATTAGTCAAATCCGTCTCCAAGAATTGTTAAGTAGAAAAGCAATGCGGCCATTCACCTCACTCTCTGAGATTTTGGAGCTCAGAGGAATAGGTGCAGCAGGGATGGAGAGGCTGTGTGATAGTATTTTAGACGTAGGAAAAATATCAACTAAAACTAACGGAAAGAGTAAAATAAAAGGACAAATCTTGGATCCTGTTTTAGAAGGCGATCAGCGAAGGGTAAGATTTTCATAACATTTTATTCATTAAATTGCCTTTGTACAAGGGAAGTGTTGTAAATGTATTGCTTATTTCTTATAGTATGGATGAATTGCAAAATCAGAGTGATTTACTGGTGAATGGAAGTATACAAAGACACTGCGAAATAAACATACAATGGAACCTCTATATTCCTCTGCCCCCATATTCGTCAGATTCGATATTTGTCACATTTTGATGACAAAAATATTTTTTCATATTCATTAGTATTTTCCATATTCGTAACTCCTACCACCCTGCACTGGCGCTGCAATCGTTCGTCAATCAGCTAGCCAACAAAGTCAACCATATGCTGTCTAAATGGACCAAAATGTAGAATATGATTGAAAAGTTGCACCCAAATGTCGCCATAGCCAATCAAAGCATAAATGCATTCAACGACAATGTGGTTGACTACTTCAGGAAGGTTTTAAAAAGCAGACAAAAAAAGGCAACATTGAACAAGTTCTTTGTTAAATCCAGTGCTACTGAATCATCGGCAAAATGAACCACATCATCAGAATTAGGAATACCTGATGTTTTAATTATTGGTGATAATTCTCCTAAACAATAATAACTTTCCTCTTCTTACGCTTTTACCACCATATCTACTCCTTACAATAAAGATTAAGTTTTAACATTGTTTCTATAAACATTGGATTCCATATTCATTAGGCCCCCAGAAACGGATTAATGACAAATATAAAGGTTTCACTGTAGTTGTAAACAGTGAATCCTTGGAGCAAATCAACATTTTTGTGTACTTATGAGCCATGAGTGAGTGGCAAGACAGAGTTGTATGGCGTTCAATCATCTCTTATTAATATCATATTCATTAATACATATATAGTTTAAGTGATAATATTTTTTGACAAAGTTGCATTTTATCAATTTTGTTCTGTTTACAAAAACGAATATGAAAGTTTACAAAATTTTCACTTTACGTATATAAAAAGTGTGTATTACTTCATCACTTATTTTTCTCTACTTTTAGAATATCAAGTCTGCTTGTGCATTGCTTATAGATTTAAAGTTTGTGGGCTGGGCGCAAGTAGACCGGGAAAACAACCAACTGGCTGATTGGAACATATTCGACTTTGGCCTTAGGGATGACAAAAGGCTACAGCTTAGCAACATTATGGAAATAGTAGGTTATATGCCAGTTTATATAAGTTATATCACTACCCTTTACTTAGTCCTGGGCATTCTCAGATTTCACTCAGAGAGATATGCTGCCATCCATTTTATAATGACTACTTCACGCTTAGATTGAATTAAAACAACATATTTTATGTCTAATGATTAACCAATTTAAGCATATTACATATAACGTGTCAGTACAAGTAACGCAAGCGAACATGGTGAAAACAAATAACTATAAAAATTTGAACATCGTTGAGTTGAGAATTTGAAACAAGCATTTACAAGGAAATGTTACAAATAGTTGATACTCTGTATCGCCCTGGTCAAAGACCACCATTGAAAATCGAAACATTGCTTGAAATGGCTTTGGGCATGTTTGATGACCAGATTTTGGTAGCCAGATAGTTCACCACCTTGATCTTCCTCATCTCCTTCCCCTCCTCGCTTCCTTCAGCCTCACAATAAACCCTAACTGGGGATGTCATAGTCCCACTGGCTCTGGGACAGTTGGGATCAGTTTGAACTCTTGTGTCATTGTGACATAGAAAATATAGAAAAATAAAGTCAGTCACCGCCTTTAGGATTGGCTTGCCATAAGTGTTGTTATACTCTCTTGTCATATCTCAACTGCTGCTGAGAGCTGTCTCATGGCAGGGAGTAAAACATACAAACACCAAATACTGAAAAAGTTCAGAGGTATAATATATTATTGTTGTAGGTGTGGTCCATCTGCCAATCCATTCCTCTGAGTGATGTCTACGTGCTAGAGGCCTCTCCGACTGTTCTGCGCTCTGCCGGAGCCGGCGCTAACAATCCCAAGAGTGTGCACATCAACCTTCAGAAGTCCCAGTTGGTTGCCATGCTAGCCTCTGCCCTAACAATCATGGGCAACTGTAAATCTAGGTGAACAATCACATTTAATTTTACCACCTGGTTTATATTCATTTAATATTACTTTGTATTTCACTGTGATCCAACAGTAAAACTATTTATTTTCTCTCAGCAGATTTATGACACCAGAGTTCAACTTTCAAGAGTTCAAAGATACATGGTATCACACCCTCTTATTTTTATTTTGCTTAAAATTTTAAATAAACACACATAATAAAGATGTCATAGTGACACTTTTTTTACATTTAAGAAGAACAATACACATATAATATAGATGCCATAGTGACACTTTTTTACATTTAAGAAGGGTTTATTTTGGATGCCTTCTTGAATGTCATTAATCAATATCAAGAATAATAGGGGACCCAAGTTTGACCCCTGTGGTATTCCTGAAAATGAAGGGGAATTCCCTGGACTTAGGACTGACGATGCATACATACTGTGTTCTGTTTTTTAAATACCTCCCGATTTTTTATTATTGAGCCTCTTCTAAGGATCTTCTGTAGTACGTTGTGAGATCACACTTGTAATTTTGTATGCGTTCGATCGAGTAGATACTCGGTCGAACGCCTTAGCAAAATCCGTGTAAATCACGTCGATTTGATATTGGGCATCCAATCCTCTTACTTCTTTATGTGAGAGTTCGAGAAGATTGGATACGGTAAATTTTTTTTTTGGTAAAAACCACGCTGACTTCCCTCAAGAAACAGTTTACTTTTATTGCACAATTTTTCACATATTATGATTTTTTTTTTTCAAATGATGACAGCATAACTGGTCAATAATTTTGTGCCTCTGTTTAGCTGCCCGACTTGTTTATTGGGCTCACCTTGGTCAGTTTTCACTTGGTGTTGTGTAAAATAATAATCAATCTATTTTTCCTTTCCAGTGATGTCGATACTGACAGTAATAATTTAAAATATGAACATCACCAGGAAACACTCCACCATAAAGTATTCTACCTTCGATCAACTCTACCATCAAGGTGAGGATTTTTCTCTTAACAAATTCTTGAGTAAAGAGTTTTTGGTAAATTAGAAGGGTATCTAAGGATATTATCCTTGGTGCACATTTAAAATTTTATTGTTCAAAAAAAATTACATTATATTTGAAAAGTCAATAGAAATTATTTATCTGTCTGTTGGGCAGCAAGTTGAAACTGGAACTGAAGAATAAACCGATAAAAGTGTGTTGTGGGCGTGTCTGGTGTGCCCGAAGTAAGATCACTTTTCCCTTTGGGTGAAATTGTTAAAACTTTTAAAAATATTGAAATTCATTTATGAACAGATATTTAATCAATTTCATTTACCTGTCTGGAGTCAAGGAGTCAAAAGGTCATATGTGAATTGGCGATACTAGTTTTCTTTTATATCGGTATAGAACACACTTTTAGGGATTGTCAACCCCATTAAAAATAGCATGTGTATGTGAAAACATACTTTGTTCATGCCTAGCTTTTATTAATGTTTCTCACAAGTCAAAATGGAAATATGTTATGTTGAGCACTACTGCCAAGTTTCCGTGTTTCCTTTCATATGATACCGACAAGAAATCCCCCAAGATTGTTAATAAACCAAAATGTTATTTCAGATTATTCAGGACATTTGTGGGAAACGAGAGGGTTTCATCTCAATCCGTCATCGCTAGGATGCTTGATAAATTTGATGAAACAAATAAACTTGATAAAATCGACGAAATAATAAACAGCCTCACACCTTTGCATATAGGAGATCACATAAAACAATATTACTTCCATCAAACAGATGTACAGAAAGAAGTCCTTTGCCAAACCCTACTTTTGTGTGTGACATTTATGGAACTGTGTATTCATAAGAATAAGAGGGTCACCAACAATGTGGGTAGTTCCAGAAATGTGTGATCCTCTTGTCATTATGTTTAAAAAAATAAACTGTGATAGAAAATTGTACACAGGGAATGATGTTAATTCTCACTTCTTGAGTGTAGGTTGGAGAATACACCTGCATTTCCCGCTGCTTAGCAAATAACACTTTGCAAATCCTGGCTTGAACTTCTTAGGTATAAATAATTTCCAGAATATTAACGTCTATGTTATTGTATCGGACGTGATTAGCCCAGTTTATATTATTTTATTAAAAAACACAGTGTGCCCTTTTTTCGTGTAAAAAATCCTCACGTACGGACAAAATGGCCTACAGTGCATAGGAAGGGAAGAGAATATGCCTGCGCGAACAGTCCGCATCTTCCTTACCTCATGTATGTACACTATATTTTTTTGTGACTTCAATAAAAAATCTGGCAAGCTTCGGGAAGGTTTAATCGAGGGAGGAAGAGTATTATATTTTCGTATTCAGTGATGCAAAAATATTTACGTCCTCAGCGGTCCGCGAAAAACCTCGTGGGCCAAACAAACGCTACTCTCTGCCGTCGGTGCCACAGTACCGCTGAGGAGTAAAATGTAAAATCGCTAAAATCCAAAAATCGTCTTCTTGTCTCATCTCTACTTATGTGCATCACCGGACTTGCCTGCCTCTTCACCTTCGCCGCCCGCTGCCCGCCTGCCTTCCTGCCTGAGAATTCTGGGACTTTTTCTTCACCTTGGGCCCTCTTCCTTGCCATTCGATCCCAGGCTTTGAAGCGGAAGGACCGGCAGCGCACAAGCTGTAGACAAACTGGCGGCACACAGGCCCTACCTACCTACCTACCCACTTACCTACCTACTTACCTACAAATCGCCCTTCTCAAGGCTCCCAGTAAATTAGAAAATTGTAGTCTGAGCTGAGACGTCTCGAAGCGGACAGCCTTACCTACTTCTCTTCTTCTACAAAGACGGCGACGGGCGTTTACAGAGCCCGTCCCGTTCAGTTATAATATTAACCCTAAACAACCAAGCGTCAATTTCGCATCTGGATGTTTACCGAACACTAAATCAAAAAAATGTCTTACCATAGTTTGTATTCATCTAAACCACGGGTCGGCAACCTTTTGTTGAAAAAGGGCCAAATATTTTACGTGGGGACATGTCGTTACAGTATACCTACAATATTTGTGTAAAAATAAATTTAATTTTTAAAAAATAAAACGCTTATTGTATATTTTTACGACATTTATTGTAGTTAATAAAATCGATGAGATTTCTGTGGTTGCATTTGACTTGCAAGTTTTTTATATTAGCTTGCATTTTCGAAGTAGAGACGTGTAGTATTGCGTCTTAATGTGAAACCGATAACCGAGAACAGTGTTTGTTTTTTCGATAATTCAGAATTGAAAAAGTTTGCTCACAAATATATGTACTGCCAAACATAGTAATTATTTGCTGTGCGAACCTTTTTAAATCCTTTTAGTTTTCAGAAGGCAAATCCAATAGAAATCCAACAAGTTAGTTTTTTCCTTAAAAACATTGCAAATCTATCACGTTGATTTGAAAAATGGCTTGGTACCTCAGAGTAACAATATAAAGAGACCATACTAATTTGTGACAAATCGTTGACAAACTCGCAAAATATAGCTCTCTTTATGCTCGGTTCTATAAGCATGAGAAAAAGAGACAAACAATTGTTGAAACCTATACACGATTTGGGGCGGGCTAAATGAAATGTCTTCGTCAGGCGAACGGACTGTCAAAAGTACGTAAATAGTTAAAAACTTGAGTTATTTTTTTGTGTAATATCTAGCAAAAACATCATGGCCACATGTTCTATGCTTGTTTGCTTTTAATCGAAGTACAAAAGGACCAAAACAAACAGTTTTCACACGTGTACCATAAAAATCGTCTTTTTTAGTTTGATCTCAAATATTTAACATCCTAACCTACCAAAACAACTAGTAACTTACACCAGTAATTAATCTTTGGACTATTCGTTCCAATTTAATAAACCGTTTGAAATGAGTTTTACGAGAATGTCAAAAAATTTTCAAGAAATTCCCTTGTATCGGCTTCTAAAAGTATCCCGGTCTCTTTCTTTCTCTCAAGGAACAGATAAAGACGGAATAATGTTTATCTTTACGGTTTTGATCCGATTTTGAAATATCGTCATACCTGGTCAATCCTTGGTCAAAAGTGCGGACAAAATTTCGCAATGTTATAGTCTCTACGTTACTCTAAGCTTGGTACATTATCGATATCCACTGCGAAGGGGCTTTTAAAAATCTCCATCTTACATGAGATCTTTTTAAAATCAGAAAACCGGTTTTCTAACTCAGTTTGAAGTTGTGTTAATGCACTTTTCATTTTAGTATTTTGCAAAACAAAATTTATCCCAACTTCTACTGCTTTCTTGAAATTTGGAAAACGATTGAGTTTTCTTTCATCGATATGCTTGATAAATAATGTTAGTTTCATTTCAAATGATTTAACATCTGAATACATATTGCATAAGAATTTATTTTTTCCCTGTAAACGTGTATTGAGTAGATTCAGTTCGGCAGTCAAATCACTTAAAAACCCAAGATCTACAACCCACTGGATGTTGGAAAGTTTGTGTATTGCCTTTCCTTTCATCTCCACGAATTTACAAATTTCTTTCCTCAAATAAAAAAATCGTTGAAGTACTGCTCCTCGGCTTAGCCATCTTACTTTACAGTAATACATCAGGTCACCATATTCAGCTTTCACATCTTCCAAAAACTTTTGGAACTGGCGGTGAGTAAGTCCATTTTTTCTTATAAAATTAATAGCAGATACAACGGTATCCATTATTTCATTCCACGATAAAACCTTGCAACACAATGCTTCTTGATGAACAATACAGTGAAATATAAATGGAACTTCAGATCCAGACTCTTGCAGTTTGCTGTTGACTCTTTCGACAACACCTTTATTATGACCGCTCATGTTTTTTCCGTTGTCCGTGGTGATACTGGTCAATTTATCCCAACTCAAGCCGCATGAAACCAGAGCTTGGTCCAAGTGATGAAATAAATCCTCTCCCTTTGTAGTTCCTTCGAGACTGCACGTTTTTAATAACTCCTCATTAACAGAAAAGTTTTCGTCAATTCCTCGTACAAATATAAAGAGTTGTGCCGTATCCGACACGTCCATACTTTCGTCCATCGCAAGAGAGAAGTACGTAAAAGACTGCACTTTATCCTTCAGTTGTTCACACAAGCTAACACCCAAGTCTTCAGTGCGTCGGGTGCAAGTTCTAGCAGAGAGACTAAAGTTAAAAAAAAAAAAAACTGTTCCGGGCATACTTCCTCCGCGATAGCTATGACACTCTTTTACAAGTTCACTCTCGGTTAATGGGCAACCATGGCTGGCCCGAAAAGCTGATTCACTTTTGTCTGTCCCAACTTTAAAGGTTTTCTGCTGAGAGATTCCCCTTCAAAACACTCAAATTTAGTTTTGTGCTCAATATCATAATGTTGCTTCAGGTTATATTCCTTTACTATGGAAATACTCTTGACAGATTAAACACAGTGGTTTTCCTTTAAATTCGATAAATAAATATAAATTTGGCCATGCTTCGTTAAAAATCCGTCTTTCATCAACGATCTTCCTTTTTTTAGAAGCCATCTTGGGGTATAAATCTGCAACAATACAGAAATAAAATATAAAAATATCTATTTGTTTTTACGGAGAGCGTCATAATTTCTCAAACAATACAGTTCTGTACAATGTTTGGTTTATCTTCCTATGTGGTCCTAGGACTTGTTCATTAGTGGTGCCATATCAAATGTCAAATTCAATTATTTGTAAGAGGAGGTCCTATGAAGTGGTCAATTGTAAGAAAACACTGATTGTATATTTACATGGTTTTATCTCTTTATTTTAGGATATAATCATTGTTGATATTCAATTTTATTACATAGATTTCAAAGGGGAAAAGATAAAATGGTGACATATTTTTTTAATAGGGGAGACATAATGCAACTATAAAATAAAAGTAATATTAATTCCCAATGTACAATTTTTATAGTAACAAACAAATAATTTTAGATTAAAACTATGTATTTGTAATTTATCTTATTGTGATCTGGCAAGAGTTTCAAAATGGTTTCATTCAAATGAAGATTTTTTGTAAAGGTAATAATGGAAAATTGATGTTTGTTTGGGTGTGGTGCAAAGTATCCAAGAATAACTTTGTCATATAATATAATAGAAAATATCTGCGGATGGCTCTTTATATCATTTAAAACATCTACATAAAATATTTGTGAGTGGTCTTCTATTGATTTGTGTAACGCCCAATCACTGTAACTGTAACAAGACTATAACAAGAACTCTGTAAAAGAAACCTGGCTTAAACTATTGTACTTATTGCACTGTATGAAAAAATAAACCATTTCATGTACTGCAATCAGTTATCACTATAACAAGGACTTTTACTTATTTTGTATGTGATCTTTAATGACTAATATTATCTTGGGCCAATACCCTTTACGCGGAAGGCATTCTCCCGAGTAATGCACATTATTACTCCTTCAATCATCTGCTTTTGTTTAAAATTCCCCTGTAAAACAAGTCGGACTTTAAATGAATTTATATTTACTTTGTAACTGCCAATTTGCCCCGGACATCATGAAGATATGGCTACATGAGTGATAACTGATAAGTTAAATGTGCATTTTCTCTATTTATATTTAACATGTAACTATATCACTTGGTTTACCTAAGATCATTTTCTGGGATATTCATTTTGTTTATTCTTTCTACAAAAGATTTTTCAAAGGAACCAATATTTATTCTAATTCTAGTGCGACTCAAAAACAAGTATTTTTTACAATTTTGTAAAATAAATGTAATCTCTGAAGCAATAAAATGAATAATTATTATATTTTCTTGGAAGCTTAAATCTATTTTAAAAGTTGTGCAAATTTCTCTTTATTTTCTGCAGCAAGTTCAAATAGATAATATGAATAGTACATATTTTTTGCGATATGTTAAACATAATTCATGTGTACCATAATATGAACGAATGGTTGATTTGAAAATGCCTAATTTAAATTTATAATTTAAAATGCAGTATTTTTAATTCTTATAATATTGTATGTACGGGTGAGAGCCTTTTTATTTATAATTTTATCCATTTTTGTACATCGTAACTTTGAAAAATAAAATGTATTTAAAAAAACTTTTACTGTCTTAATTTTATTTTTTCTACTAAAACTGTCCTTCATAATATCAAATACTTTTTCTTTGAACGTACATAATGCTTATTTTGACTTAACTGATTTTGGTAATGACGTCTAGTTGTTGTGAACAACAAGAGAATAATATAGGTTTTGTTTTATTCACAACACCCGACTTACCACAAAATAGACTAATAACCAAATGTTTTGCAGAAGCTAACATACATTGGATATCAATTTATTTGGAGATTGAATTTTTTGAGCAATCAACTTATTTAATATCTTATAGAACATTGAAATAAAATACTTTTGAATTGAATATATATAGTACATAAGTGGAGACAACTTCATGAGGCTGCATTCATAAGCAAGTAATACCTAACGAGTTGGAAGAGTATTGTTACCAAACCAGAAAAAAGGAAGATTGTATACATGCTATAAAATCATCCCAAAACGTGTTAACAATAAACCTGTAACAAAATGCTTGTATAATTAAAGTACAACAAGTATATAGAATGAATATATTTGATAATATATAATGTGTTTGTAGAATAACCTAGTAAAGGAAACCGTTCCCAATTATAATATTGTTCAATAACAAATAATATAAAGTTTCTCATCAAATTGAGTAGCTGTCATAAAACACGACTTATTGTTTCAGTATGAGGTTTGAGATATTGGTTATGTCTGTTAATATTTATTGTTAAACATCTGTATAAAAAAAATATTTCCTTATTATTTCTATGGATTTTAATGGTATTGTATAAAAATGTATATGTGGTTCTAGTATTCTCTATGGCACTAATTTGTAGTTGAATTCAAAGAATGGACAAAGGCTCGTCTTCTATCTGTGACAATATATTATATTGAATTACATAACCCATCCTTTTTGGAGTTTAATTGATATTTTTATTGACAATATTCCATTAAAATAAAGGCGGCTCTAACATTACACTTCCATTACAAATCAAAACATAGTTATTGTTGGATGTTTGTTACATTTCTTATAAATATATAATATTAATAGTGGGCAAATAACAAGGTGTTTCCTGTTTTTTTTAATCATCTTTTCTTTTATATATCTATGTTGGGAACCGCCCATATTTTCTAAAAATGGAACTTAAAACACATTCAATGTAAAAGTTTATTAGAGGGTTACACACAAGTAATTGAATGTTTTTTTTTTACACAGCTCTACTGGTTTCCACTCGTACAAGAGATGTAATTGTTGCAATTGTATTACTGTTCAGCCAAACAAGAAACCATAAGAAAATGTATTCAATCAAAAACAGTAATTTGCATAAATAATTAAGAAAATGATAATCGTTAATTGAACGAATGAAAATTCCATTCATCACAGCAGGGCTTAGTCCTTATAGATAAGTTAGTTATGTGTATCTGTTGTAAATGCTGTGCTCCCCGCTCATACCCCTGCATATAATAATATAATCTCGGTATTTGACTGCGTCTCTAATCAAACAAGTAGAAGAAATGCACTTGACAGTATATTCTAAAAAGTTAAGTAGTCATAATATCTATTGTTATTATATAACATTCATTAAGTCTTGTTGCTCCAGTATGTGTGTACAACCTCCAAGGTTTCTATTCATTAATAAATATATTTAATAATAAAAAACTTTTTAAAATGTCTTAATCTATCAACACTTCAGTGATAATTATTAAAATAGTTGAGGCTTACATAATGTAGTGAAAATAACAACAGAAAAATGATTATTCAACAGGACCGCAATCTAAAACTACTTTTTAAGAATTGTAGAAAAAGTTAAAAGTTGACAACAGGGTTAGTATCCGTATTATCTTGGCTGTAATTTAATGAACATAGTTGTAAGCAGCAACGCTCCAAGAGCACATATTGAGATGAGTGCGTTCAAATTTAAGTTGTGATTTGATAGTAAGTAACAGCTGCGTAAAACAAAAGTATGAATTGAGTATTAGAGTACAAATTATGAAACGTAAAAAAGAAATAACGCTATGATGAAGTCACACTGAACACTAATATAAAATTAGGCCTGCCTGTAGAATATAAATATATGGATAGTGCAGTGTTGCATTTTCAGAACAGATGGCTGGAATACTCAACACTACAGCACTGTCTTCTTACAATATTTAAAGCAAATCGTGGCAACTGGAGTCACTGAGCATTGAGCATGTTCTGGATTTTACTTTAATACTTTGACAGTCAGTAATATTCTCTTCAACACTAGAGTACGATACAAACACGGCTAAGAGTTCAGAACAAAATATAATCACTTGTAAAAATATACAATATTTAATATTAACAAAACTATAATAAATCAAAATCCTATAAATTTATAAAAACATTATGTTCACTTTGAAACAATTTACAATTTTTAAAAGACGCTGATAAAAAACTAAATGTTAAAAGCACACATAGCATAATAATATAATAGGTAGTATAAAGTGCTACATAAATAATGCACTACATTAATAATAACATTGGCAAGTATTAATACCGTGCTTCTTATCTTCTACAATAATATAACCTTCGCTCCATTCTCTTCTGATACGCACTTCTTAAAGCTTTTATTTTACCTGGAAAAATAAAAAGAAAAGTCTCCGAGTGTGCCTAGCCACTATCCACCATGCT
Source organism: Drusus annulatus (assembly GCA_022651775.1). Lineage (NCBI taxonomy): Eukaryota > Metazoa > Arthropoda > Insecta > Trichoptera > Limnephilidae > Drusus > Drusus annulatus. The sequence goes on from JAGWCC010000132.1 coordinate 1,265,794, forward strand.
GCACTAACCACCCTGCTCCACTAATCAAGAACTGCCTTACAACCAGCGAGTATACGTCTTGTTCATCCTTCTTACTTACTATTGTTGCAATTTTTCATTGTTGCATTGTTGGTGAGATAGCGGCTAATATACATAATCCCTTCACCTGGCCAGCCAGCGTTCCCTCTCTTTCTTTCATTTCCAGATTGTCCCTCCTTGTTCCTTCTTTCATTCAACTGATTAAATTAATTTAAAACGATAAATATTATGCTTTTCATTAAATTAACATAAATGCAATTTCTTGGAGATTTTGATTGTTCTCAGTAATTACAATCATTTTTCGTTAGAGTGGGAATGTTGTCCTTAAAAAGGCATTTTGAAATATTTGAGTATGTAAATATGTGAGTATGTTAAAATTGACTATTGTTTTGTTGTGGTGTGATCTTCCCTGATCAAGAGTTGGGGGACGGGGCAACTTACTGAATAGTTAAAAATGCATACATAGTAAAGAGAGCTTTAAAATTCCATTAAAACACAACTATCTATTGAGAAAATATGTATAAAATATTCAGTTAAGTGTGAAACACTCCACCCACCATTAGGCACCTTTAGTCTGGCAGCCCCACGAGCCCTTGCTCTGTTAAGGTACGTCGGTATTATTTATTTCTATGGAGAAGTTAGTTCCAACGTGGCGACTTAGAGAAGTCCCACGTTGCAAGGTCAGCTTCTACCGCAACTGTTTCTATTATTTACATTTAACATATTACTTTATATAACTGTAAATATAACAATATGTAAGTCAATATAAAATTGTATGGAGGGCTTGCAGATTACAAAAATATGAAAACTTATTCCGGTGAGCTCGGGTTGGCGGGGCTGCTGTCTTTCCTATTCCTAGCATTCTCTAGCCTATGTTTTATTTTAAAATTACAGTTAAAAAATACACAAAGAGATCACACAGTTAATTCTTATACATGTATATAAACACATCTCATAAGTATTATATCGTATAATATGGAGCGGGTTACAATAAACCTTTGGTATTTGCCGGCATAGCGATCACTGACCACTGACCACTGACCACTGACCACTGACCAGAGTTAACTTTGCTCATTTGTAATACAGACGATTTGAGTGAATCAGAAGTTCAGCACCTTAGCGAATACCGAGGGTTTACTGCACTGATTACATTTTCTGATATTTGCCTATTTGACAGAAACATTATTTCAACGAGAATTCAGGGATTTAATTCATTAATTTTTCACGCCAAAGATTATATCGGAAATTCACAATTATTTATCTACCTAAAAACTATTCTTTTTACATCGAGATTTGGAATAAAAATTGAAATTGTCATTTTGAATCTTAAATCTACCGCGCGGTTTACGTTTGAATCAAGTTTCGCAAAAAATTCTAACCTTACAATCAAAATGGAATCTCCCAAAGTATAATATTGTTTCCATACGAGCACCATGCAGCGCGCCCCCTAAGGGCGGGAGAAGAGGAGGGAGGGGCCCCAGGGCGGGGGGGGCTGTCACTGCGCCGTTTGGGGAGGCTTGAACTCCTGCGGGGCTGGGGCGCCCTGCGGGAACTGCTGGAAGGGCGGCGCGTAGCACTGCGGGAAGTACAACTCCGGCTTGACGGGCGGCAGCGCGCGCAGCAGGGGCTGCTTGCTGTCCATCAGCGGGTTGCAGTTGTTGTTGCGCCGGTTCTTGGCCGCGTGCGGGTTCATGTGGTTGTCGATGTGCTTCTTCACCTCGGGCTCCGTGGCGAAGCGTCGCCGGCAGTTGGGCATCGGGCAGCAGAAGGGCCGGTCGCCCTGGTGCGTGCGCGTGTGCTGGTCCAGGATAGCCTTCTGGCGGAAGTCCTTGCCGCACTGGCCGCACTTGTAGGGCTTCTCGCCCGTGTGGATGCGCAGGTGCTGGTTGAGGATGGTCCGCTGCCGGAAGAAGCGCGGGCAGTACACGCAGCCGTACGGCTTCTCGTTTGTGTGGATCCTCAGGTGCTGCGTCAGGTGCGACTGCTGGCGGAAGCGCTTTCCGCACTCCGGGCACGGGTAGGGCCGCGACTCGATGTGGATGCAGCCATGCTGGAGCAGCGTGGATTTCTGCTTGAACTCCTTCTGGCAGATGGGGCAGCGCACGTACAGGGGCATTCCCGCAGACCGGCCGTGCTGGATGACGTCAGGAAGACCCTTGCCTCCGCCGGCACCCTTCAGATACTGCAGCGCGCTGAAGTTGGCTCCGCCGAACACGGAGTGACCGAGCCCCTTGGGGTCCTTGAAGTAGGCGGGGTACTGCACTGAGTCCGTGGGGGAGAAGCAGCCGTTCCTGTTCTGGTCCGGGTGGGAGCTGTCCGCGTCTCCGAAGGTGGAAGCCACCTCCTCCTTGCCCTCGTCCTGGGGGAAGGGCATGTCTTGGGGCCACAGGGTGGGAGTCATGCCATTCTTGAATATTAAGTGTGGAGACACGTCTGAAACATAATAAATACATTTAAATGGCCATTGATTTATCATTTTTATTTTATTTTATGTCTTTATTAGTAAATTGATCATATCCAGAACCCTATGACCGGAATATTTAGACTATGTGCCGAAAGCATTCTGCCCTGTAGTTTTAGTAACTTATCGCCTCTGAAAGTATGAATAAATAATTAAAAGCATCTACTGCGACTAGCTACTCGTATTATTCGAAAGACATGTAAATAAGTTAAACAAATGAACAGAAGGCCAATCGGTGATATAGCAAATCGCGACCCTCGGTTCATAAGTTGGGAGTCGCGCAATATTCTCATCTAACTTTTACTGTTTAGTGTTAATTGATTGACAAACGTAAACGGGATAAAGCGTGTCTCGGATAGCTCGGCGACCAGGTAAGGGTTAAAGGGTGGAGGGCAGAGGGCAGAGGGCAGAGGGCAGAGGGCAGAGGGCAGAGGGCAGAGGGCAGAGGGCAGAGGAAGCGCACAGAAGGTCGCCGAGAGGGAAGGGCACAATGCTCTGTAATGAGAATATCGCTCGCCTTGGTGTGTGCGGACGTGCTGATTCAGGATGGCCTTCTGGCGGAAATGTTTGCCGCACTCCCCGCACGAGTAGGGCTTCTCACCGGAATGGATGCGCAGGTGCTGGTTGAGGATGGCGCGCTGCCGGAAGGTGCGCGGGCAGTACACGCAGGCGTACGGCTTCTCGTTGGCGTGGATCCTCAGGTGCTGCGTCAGGTGCGACTGCTGGCGGAACCGCTTGCCGCACTCGGGGCAGCCGTAGGGCCGCGAGTCCGTGTGGATGCGCTCGTGCTGCAGCAGGGTGCTCTTCTGCTTGAAGTCTTTCCCGCACGTCAGGCACTTGAAGAGCCGCAGGTCTCCGTTGGGGTTGGGCTTGCGCGGCTTGGCGATCATGCCGTCCGCCGCGTGCACGCCCTGCTGGATGATGTCGGGCAGCGCACTGCGCAGGTCTGGCATGCTCCCGTACTGGTGGCCGTCCTGCAACGACAGGGGCAAGGGCCCGCCGTCGCCCAGCGGCAGCATGGAGCCCGGCTGCTTCAGGTAGTGCAGGCCCGGGAAGCCGCCCGGCGCCAGCATGTGCCCGCTGGAGGGGTGCTGCGCGCGGGCGTAGTGGGCCGAGTACTGGTGCTGCAGCTCTTGGTGCTGCTCCGCGGGGGAGGAGTAGCAGGCCGCGCGCTCCAGGGCTCCGGGCTCGGCCGGCAGGTGCACGGGGGAGGGCTGCTGGGGCAACTGCGGCAGCTGCTCCTGGTCCGCGAGGGACGGCTGGTCGGGCGGGGCGGGGCTGCCCAGTTGCTGTTGCTGCTGCTGTTGCTGCTGCTGTTGTTGTTGCTGCTGCTCGACCTCCACTTGCTGGTGGGGGGAGCCGCCGCTTAGGGGGGACTGGTGCTGTCCTCCCCCGTAGCCCCCGTCCAGCACCCCGGTTCCCCACTGGCCCTGTCCTCTTTCCATGCCATCCTTGTATAGAACGTAAGGTGCTCCAGTATCTAAAAAAAAATAATAATAACTGTTAGAAAATGAATTATATTATATGTTGAAACATGTAGGTAAGTACATTTTATTTATAATAATTTATATCAGATTATTAATTTATTTTAAAGTTTGAGGGGGATGTGCATATGATTATTTAAATAAACTCTGTAATGTCTAAAAATCACACTTTCACTGTATTTGTTATATTATATTGAATCCATTGGTGGAATCTGGTTTAGCCTTACTTCGCATCGCTACTAGTATTGCCATACTTCGTCCATAATTATTTAAACATAACTACAAGTTTCTGCGTTGGACAGGGTTAGATTTATTAGACTTTCTATGCTTGCATGCTAATAGTTCTCCCATTATCCACGTAGGAACAAATACGTCAGTAGGCAACACTCGGCCTACTAAAGTAGGTTTATTATAGGATGTCGATCCACTGATTGAAGCAATTGAGCGAGCGGCAGTTTCACCTCAAAACTGCATTTGATTCGAAAACGTCATTTCTATATAATTCTATATAATTTATTATGATCCTACGTCTCTAGATAATTTTATAAAGATTTTAAAAAATGCATCTTGCAAACTAAACCTTTATGTCGTAGATAGATACCTACCTACACCGAAATTCTGAAATAGATCATTTACATTACCAATCCCGATATGTAAAAAAACAATAGGCCAGCAAAGTTATAAATATCTAGGAATAAAATTCTTTAATAGTTTACCAGAAAAAATAAGATTAATTAATGATGATCTTAAAGAATTCAAAACACAATTAAAAAACTACACTGAAAACTCTGAAAACTTAAAATAAATATCTTTGAAAAATCATTACAGCAATTTATTAGTAACTAAATAAACAACACCCCCTCATACACACAAGCATTGCTTTTTTATGAGGGTAATTTATAATTTATAATGAAATGTTTACATTTAAAAATATATATTTTGATATAACACTACTATGTATTATGTTTGATAATAAAAATAATAAAAAAAAAAAAAAAAAAAAAAAAATCATATTTAAATTTCAAATGTTTGTACTATCTACGTACCTAGGTGGTATGCAAACTTAAAAAGTACAATTTTATAGAAAAACGATGAACTACGGCTAGACTCTGAAATATGCAGTTGGATGCGCCGCTAGTGTACATAGATTTTGTAGATAGAAAAAAAATAATTTCATCAGTTCCTCATTTAGCTGCCTACGAACTTGATTAAGTACGTAGGTACTGAGTTATTTAGCAACCTTCGTTGTAATATTTTTATTTTAACTCTGATTTATTTAGGTAGGTACCTACCTACTTAAACTTTCATCAACTGGCTGGAAACGTCTTAGCTTTTTTATATTGCATCATATTAATTCGCCGACAAAGTTATGATATAAATTTTACCGTAAAACTGACGTAGGATATCCGGTGTCGAGAGACCGTCAGCATGTACTTGAAAAGTGCGGAAAATCGGCTGCTATGAATCGAAACGGTCTTTTTATATCTTCGAACCTCGCGACCGAGGCGTATCAGTAAACGAGATCGCATTGTCAACTTATCAACATGACTATTTTATTTTTAGGACCGTTAATCGAGAAATAACGACCGTTACAATCGGTAATAAGATATCTGCTGAAATCTGATTCCGGCGAAAGATCAGAAAATTAACTCCCGCACAATGCAGTCCATTACTGGCCCGAAACGTGACTGCGATCTGCTATGGCTGCCTCGCAGAGGTGACAGCCGAAATAATTCGTTTTATGGCAATCAATAGAACCTTTATATGACCTCGGTAATCGACTTTTTAGGTAAGTACTAATAATTCACATCAACATCGTTTCTCAGTAGAAAAAGCAAACATCTGCATTATAATGCACCTATTACAAGTGCAAAATGTTTTGTTTTCAGTGTGAATACCACACACTAATGTTGGGAAAAACTTCTAAGTTCTGTGAATGCCTCACGATCTACAAGTTCTTTAAAATTAACCCTTCGCGGTGAACGCTTCAATTGAAGTAACAGTTCAATCGCTCAATTCGCACCGTACAACCAATTCCTCGTCCAAAATAATAAGGGGGTGCCAGCGATTTCCTGACAACGAAAATAACTGAAACCGGTTCCTCGTTTCTCTACGAAAAATTCGCACAACGTGAACTGCCGCAAAATGAAGTTGTTATTTGTAGTCGAACTACAATCGAAGGGTTCGCACAATGAGAAATAAGTGCGAAGTGTGAACTGCCGCAAAATGAAGTAGTTCGCACAGAGCGGTTACAACGCTACCATACACGAGTCCCAACTGCTCCCAACTGTCCATAGGCAGTGGGACTATGACATCCCTAATCAGAGAATGTTGTGAGGCTGCAGGGTAGTGGAGAAGAGAAGGATATGGGGAAGAGGAGGGTTGGGAAGCACCTGGATATTCAGATCTAGTTACTAGCGTTGTGACCGCTCCGTAAGAACTACTTCAAAGAACTACTTCTTTTGCGGCAGTTCCCACTTCCTTCATTATTCATTGAACAAATACTTAATAATAATAATAATATAATATTTTATTTTATTTTTTAAAGAAAGACAAACATTCCCAGGTTACGAATAACTTTACGATATTTGAAAAACTCCTACTGCCATCATAAGAAGCGGAAGATGTTGCTTGTGCAATGATGGAGGACTTAGCCAGCAGAGGAATTGAACGCACGACGCCCGGGTGAGAATCCGATGCGTTTGTCCACTCAGCTACCGACCGGTCAAATGGATAACTTTTATAGCGCCGTTTTTGTGGGAAAATCACCTCAAGGGCGCTTTACAAATTGAAGTTAGTAGTTCCGCTCATATGTTCATTTTAGCGTTGTGACCGCTCCGTGTGAACTACTGCATTTTGCGGTAGTTCAAACTTCATTCATTTTTCATTGAACAAATACTTCAATTGAAGTTAGATTATAAAGAACTACTTTATTTTGCGGCAGTTCGACAAGGTCGACTACAAAGATTTGGCGAAGAACTCGTTCTTTCCTAGTTCCATCTCATTTTTTTGAGGGAATTTTTGGTACTATGGCAACTTCAATTTAAAGGAACCGGTTCCTCGCTGGTCACCGGTAACTGGAACCGCAACACACCCAATTCTGATATCAACCATCTCTTTAATATCAAATCTCTCCTTGGCGAGTTCGACTTCAATTGAAGTGTTCACTGCGAAGGGTTCATTTTAAAGAACTAGCAGTTCGTGAAGCATTCGCAAAGCATTGCAGTTTTTCCCAACGCTACTAGTTACCAAACACGGATAAAGTCACATATTATTATTTTCCAATGTTTACTATTAAATTTTATTTTGTATTACTATTTTACGTTATCCTGATGATTATTTTTAAATGTCATTTTTTATTTATTCTTTGATATAGCAGCCAGAGTATTGTACCCACCGCTCTGTTCCGCTGAAATAAACAATATTATTATTACGGTAGTAGTTACTACCCGAATCGCCCAAGATTTCAACACTGTTTTATTAGATTGAAAAATGTGTAACAACCAATGTGGCACCTCCTCTTATGTTTTGGTATTCAAATTATAGTTTTAAAGATTTATAGCTCGTCGTGGAAATGACGTTGCGAACTGAAAATTCACTGTGTTCGAAGTGCGTTGACCTACATAATACAGGAGAGAAAAGGTTGCGTAATTTTCATGACACCAGAAGTTTTTAGTGGGACACACCAACAGATTTTCTGCTTCATGGTTGTCATTATAAGTGAAAAAAAGTATTTAACGAAACGGTACATATTCTGTCGCGATAACGCGAAAGCATTACACCCAGTATCGGAAATCGTTACACTTCTACTTAAAATTAACCGTAATAATAATAGATTTTTAATATCGCGTTTCATCTTTTCTTGACTCAATTGTAACGGAAGGCCCAACTTTTAGACCGGAGGTACGGTGGAATTCAGTTTTAATTAGATCAAAAGACGCCGATGGTAAACGCGATATTATAGTAGTTGGGACCTCTTTGTTTCTTTGCTATAAACTATAATCATTTTGCAATATCAGCATCTCGAATTTTATAGAGCTTTTGGATGGACTGTCGATTTTGCGTGAAATGTGGATTTCATTATGTTTTCGGACGCTTTTAATATAATATATAGGAGGAAGTAAATTTTGACAAAATATGGTTTTCCCAACTCCACAGTAGGTAAATAAATACAAATAATATATTAATGATCAAAATAATATCAATAATCCTCAACGTAAATATGAAACAGGAAAAGCCAGAAAAAAATAGCGGTTGCATCGAGTTTGAATTAGCGTTGGGAAAAACTTCAATGTTTTGTGAATGCTTCACGAATTGTTAGTTCTTTAAAATGAACCCTTCGAAGTGAACCCTTCAATTGAAGTCGAACTCGCGAAAAAATAAGATTTGAGAGAAGAAGGATTGATCCGCCTGTTTAGCGTTGGGAAAAACTTCAGAGTTTTGTGAACGCTTCAGGAACTGCTAGTTCTTTGAAATGAACCTGTCGCGGTGAACACTTCAATTGTAGTCGAACTCGTCAAAAGATAGTACTAGTCGGCAGAGATCCCAAAAATAGCAAATCAACAAAAATTCCTCTCCGAAAAAAAAGCACTAGTCGGTAGAGATTTGAAATCGAAAAGTACTAGCAAATCGACAAAAAATCCTCCCTCAAAAAGTGCTAGCAAATCAACAAAATTTACCCTCCGAAAAAAAAGCACTAGTCGGTAGAGATTTGAAATCGAAAAGTACTAGCAAATCGACAAAAAAATCCTCCCCCAAAAAGTGCTAGCAAATCAACAAAATTTACTAAAAACGGAATTGCAGGTCGGAATCGCCTTCAAATCGGTGCTGCTTCAAAAGTACTTCTTTCAATGGAATGAAGTTAATGAAATGAATGAAGGCTAAAATGAACTACCACCTTCAATTGAAGTGTTGGTTCAGTGAAATGAAGTTCATGAAATGAATGGAGGCTAAATTGAACTGCCACCTTCAATTGAAGTATTTGTTCAATGAAATGAAGTTATTAAAATAAATGAACGCTAAAATGAACTAACGACTTCAATTGAAGTATTTGTTCAATGAACAATGAATGAAGTACGAACTGTTGCTAAAAGAAGTAGTTCTTTGAAGCAGTTCTTTCAAAGCGGTCACAACGCTAGTTTGAATAATTAATAAAAAAATAAAAAGCATACAAGCTTTAAAGTTAATTATAATTTAATGCAAATAATATAAGCCATTATATAGAAATTATTATGATAAAAATTGAGAAACAAAACCACAGCATTCACAAAAAAAACACACGAAGCCATAAAGAATATACAAAATGTATCTAAAACGATTAAAAACAATTTTACGTAAATCTGATGTAGATGGAAAATACGAGTGTACACGAGTATATTATTTCCTAACAAATCGAATTGAAAATCTGCAACTAACTATTTAAGGATTATTGTAGAATGTAGCAAGAATAAATACGTAATATTATCTCTAAAGTGTAAAATATATTTCCCATAAAACTGTAAATTGAAGGTACTGTTCCCATCATGAGTTCCCAATAATTCATATTTGTAAATTTTCTTAATGAAAAATACAGAAAATTAAAACGCATTTTTCACATATCATTTACTTTTAACGTGATAAAGGTCTTTATCATTACTTCCGCGGCTAAATAACAGGCAATAAAAGCTCTCGCATTGATTCGCTCAGTGAAATATCCACTTTTTCTGCAAATTAACTTCAGTAGGCGCGGTGCGAGCCATTAGGTTTTTTTTTTAAATCAACCGGTTATCAATGGATACGAGCATCTCGGATTTCCACGGTAGCGACTTCATTGAAGGCTTTTTCATTGTGCTACAGCTTTATTACTAAGGTGTAATGTTGTACACTCCTGTGTGTCTTGATCCAGGCTTGCAGAAGTGTGAAGAGGAACGTGATTGAACTGTTTAAAACTTATTCTTTATGTCAAATAAAGCAAGGATTAGTTTAGACCGCTGTGATGTGTGTTGAGATATTCTGAGCGTGTCGTTGGTATTTTAAAATTATTTCGCACACAATTGTGTTTCGATCACCAAATTGAAATTAACCAATTTTATTTATCTACGGGCAGTGGTGTCATTCAATGTATGTAACGTCGTGTTATCAATTAAACATATATTTCAATTCATACTTTATTAGAACAAATATTTTTTTCAATCACACAGCTAATATTTTAATATTATGAGATATCGGCATTAATCAGACTGCTGGCGAGTGTATGTTTAATTATGAAGACTTTTAACAACAGATTTACGGAAATTCATAATTTTGGTCAAAGGGTTTCGGGAAACTTGTTGGATGACAGCACTGTCTACGCGTGACAATTTAGGCCAATGAAGGCCTTGTTAAATTTAAACATTGTTTTTTCAACTTGAATATTAGGATACCTACCAAACTTGAAGATCAAAAAAAATAAAATCAACGAGTTATTAGATATTCTACTTAATAGATGTTATAAAAGAAGATTGGTTAATATTTCCTCTCGTCGCCTCACATTCGATAATACTTCAAGCATTAGGTTTACAACTTTGCTTTCGCCGTTTTTTATAAGTATTGTTCGTCGCTGGCAACTATTTTAACCCATCTTTCGGGCAGCGTATGGATTCCGTTTGAAAAAACTGGTCACCTTTTGAAGCGATCCGCAAATCAATCCAAATTTTTACTTGTTCATGAGACCGGAAGTGCTGGTCAGCCAGGCCGTGTGCCATTGATCGAAATAAGTAATAGTTAGAGGGAGCAACCTCTATAGACTACGGCGGGTTAGGTAGGACTTCCCCGTTCAATTCACTTTCCAAGTATGTCTTGACCACTTTCGCAATATGGGGTCGAGCATTTTCATTGTCAACCTCCCGCAAATGGCGGCAATTTGGCTCGTAAACTGACATTGATGCAGACACCAATCGACTAATGTTTCTATGGGGTAATGTTGAAAGATGTCTAAATTTATTGCGTAACGTATATGATCTATTTAATTCGACATTTATAAGAAAACAGCTGAAGAAAAGTTCTACACCTAATGTTACAGCTTGAAGTGCATATCGATAATATTATATCTAAATTCGACATTAGTGGTTAAAAGATAAGTGCAAAAAGAACATTTCTCCATAGAATACTTTGAACCTCTCAATAATGATTGATTCCAATAAATCGAAAAATTGTAAGCTTAACTGGTTTGTTCAGTTGGGTAAACATTTTGTTTGTAAAACCTATGATAATTCCATAAATCAAATGAAAGAGGACACAAAACGTAATAAAATTGCAAACTTATCACCAAATTACAATTTTTGCATTTATATTTGGAGGTAAACAAATACATAACTATGGTTGAATATGGTCTATTAAATAACCTTGACGAGGTTTAGTAAACCTTCAAAAGTCAAATTATCCATTAATATAAAGTGGGTATTGTGTTTTAATTATAAAGTATTCATCGTGCTGTAGCCACACTGGACCCATCTAACAGCCGAAAAAAGCTGCTGCAACGGAGATTTGGCGATAACAGGAATGCATAATGCATTCGTCTTATTTAAATGTTAACCACGCGGCGGCCGCGGCGGACGCCCACCTCTGGCTCTGTGTTTTTACATATTGGCTTTTAACATGGCCAGCGATAAAAACCTCGTTCACCGTTTGACATTGACATTGGCGCGAATGCAAAAAGTGGTCCTGAATATCGAATGCACATTACCGAATGGACGAAGCAATGATACTACTTATGTTCGATTTGAAAATCATTATACCTACCTTACATTATATTATAGGTGCCGCTGCCGGAGTTGACGCGAATACACAGTACTCACACAAATGCATTGCTTGCATTTACCACAGAGGAAACACATAATTGATGAAAATTACTTAAATTCGTTGAATGTACTTATTGTTAGTGTATTGGTTTCACATTAAATAATATAAAGCATGTTTCAAACTTGTTATTTGACTTCATAAAATAAAATTTCAGTGAAAATTAAAAAAGGTTTTTTTAATAAACAAAATAAAACGAATCAAATTCGATGATCATATATTTAAAGGTACTGTTTGCCCTTTCTCGCTATCAACAATAAACAGTCGTTAGGAAAACAAAAGGCTGTTTCTCACTGACGTTTTTGCAAGGACATCACCAAAGGAAGTGTATACATATACATTATCATAAATTTGAGTTGTCTGGGTCAACTCTAATTGTGCCACCAACAAATATTTCATCACGCCAAATATTTTATTAAGGTATCTTACTAAACGCTGTCGGGGGTTTGTAATGTCTACTGTCGGTGGACTTACGAGTGGAAACACAAAAACTGTGTAAAAACATATATGACCGTAATACAAATGTGAAGATTCGGAAATAATGACAGGTGAAAGCGTCTTGCACAAGATTTAGAAAGGGACGCTTAGATGGTTTGGACGTGTAGAGCGGATGAACAGAGAAATGAGTGCCAGGAGAATATGATACGCGAAAGGAATGGTAAAAGAAAACACGAGACGATGTATGAATGTGAGTGAAGATAAAGTTGATCTTAACTTAAAATCAAAAAATAATCGTGTTTATGATGTTTGTTTGACGCAATACAAACTTTCTGGCGCAACGAAATTTGAACAGCGTTTTCTGTCTGGAATTTCTAAGTCAACGCAACTGTTTTCAGCTCGCAGCCTTAATTCTATTACGTATGTACCAAATTTCAAATAGATGGAGCTTTGAAAAATCAATTAAACTCTAAAAAAATTAACAAGAAACCATATTTTTCAATAAGAAAAAAACGAATGTTGGCACTTGAATAATACCGGGTGGCAACAATTAATTATACAAAAACATTAACGATAATTAAGAGATAAGTAGAAAATTAAAATTCCGAAATTATGCCACATAAATAGGCTTTTGTTGGATTTAAAATATTATTCTTAAAATATTTTATTATTAAAAAAATAAATATTTAATTTAAAAACAACAGGTACTTAATTTTACAACACTTTTAATTACTAAACCAATGCCGACCAGAATTCGCTACCACCGTAGCTTGAAACCATCGGCATTGGTGATTATTTCAAATTATAATGTCACACCACAAAGTGTTCGCTTCATACGGAAAAAGAGAAAACTAAAACTAGCAAAACTGAATATTAAATTTAAAAAAAAAAAAATTACAAAAATCTAAATAGCAAAGTAATATAATATTTTCTTAAATTCAGTTAAGGCATTAGTGTTTCTGAAATTTCCTAGATGAAGCTAGTGTCGCTTAACATATTAGGGGGGTTTCTTTGTGTGGTTTTATTAAAAAAATTCGATGGCTGTATACTAGATAACATTTTGCTATGTTTAGAGCTGCATGAAATTAATTTAAGAATACAAACGTTATTCTATAATGAAAAAATGCAAAAATATATTAATGATGCATGAATTAATACCGTCACATTTTTTAATTCACCGTAATGTGAGTAGTTCAATTGTTTAATTTTCAAAGCCAAGTAACAATCGTAAATCATAGATAGTAAATAACATATGGGTGGGTACCTACCGCCTACTATTTATTTAAATGTCATTGAGGTATGTAGGTAGCAATTTTAAGTATGTGAGTAGAAACTTAAATTAAAAGAATAGTCTTTAAGTGAATTAATTACTATTATTATTAATTCTTTCGTGATGCGATTGATATAAAAAAAGCTTGATTTATGCATTGGTTTACGGTGGTAACTAATAAATAATTTAAAAAATACAAGTTATGTGCCGAGGTGTGATTAAGAATGACTTCATGTTCTTTGTGTTTTTCCGTGTAATATAAATGTATTTCATGTTTAGAAAATAACATCTTTTTTCTCGCATAACCAGGAAAACATAACTTTCAACCAGAATTTTAAAATAATACATTAATTTTAATTTTATTATGACCACCCTAAAATACTTTTTATTGTATTCCTTAAATTTATATTCTAATTTTACATTTGCATAAGAAGTGCATAATATAATGGCAAAATTTAAAAATAAAGTGTTTTAAGACATAAAAAAGAGCTAATATAGTGCAGAAGAAAGTTGCATTAGAACCACTGAATAAGTAATCCCTAGATTTGTTAAAAATATATTGATTTGAAAGAAAACTGATGTCACCAATTCACATTATAACGTTTCACTCCTAGGCCCTAGGCAGGCAAAGGGTTCAATAATGAAATTCGGTATTTGAAAAAGTTTGATCAATTCTACCTGAAGTAAGGGAGAATTGACCATAATTCTGGCACACAGACACGCCCATAAAACTCTTCTATCGGCTTACTAATTTAGTGATTAAAACAATATAACTCTTTTGGAGCTTTTATAATAAGTATGTACGAGTATGTTCGAATCCCGGCGTACGCAAATACATTTTATTTTTAAATGTGTTATTTCACATTTAATTAAGGGTCAGCACCCAAAAATACACACTTTTTGGCTTTCTAGTACAAACAAAACTAAAAATTATTTATATGTTAATTCTATATGCGTAGTTAAAAAAATGTCTAAAGTTTCCAGTAAATACAATTCTTAAATAGTAATATTTAAAATTCACTATGAAATTAATGCTGGAATTTTAAGTAAAACGTTCAAAAATGCCTTTGCTGGTTTTCAAACGGCACCTTTTACTGTCATTTTGGTATGTTTTTCATAGAATTTAAAGGATTACAGTTAAAAAAATTATATTCACTGGAAACCTCAGACATTTTCCTAAGTACCCATAGAAAATATGCAGATAAAATATTTATAGTATTGCTTGTATTGGAATGCCACAAAGTAACGTTTAGCGTCATTCTTGAGTGCTGACCCTTAATACGAACAAAGTAGAATATTTCCGGAACGTTCCAGGGTGGTAGATACTCTCAGTATCGCCCTGGTTAAAGATCATTATTCAGAATCGAAACGTTACTTGAGATGACTTTAGCCGTGTTTAGTGAACAGATTAAAAAAACAGGTACATCCCCACCTTCCTCTTACCCTCCCCACTGCCTTAAGCCTCACAACATACCCCAATGGAAATGCCATAGTCCCACTGGCTCTGAACAGTTGGGAGCAGTTGATACTCTTGTCCAAAGCTGTGTGGTTTTTTAACATGTTTGCACCTTTTAATTCACTTGTTGCGACTGTATGCAGGGTGATAATCGCTCCATTTAAACCTGCCTTAAGCCGTACAATTATTGTCTGCATAACTGGTTCATGAATAAAGGGCGCGGGCTACTAAATCTGGTTCCAGCTTCGCCAGCGGCCGTGAGATGGCGCCTGCTACACCCTGCCGACTCTCCAGCCACAGGGTGGTCGCATTTGAATATGAAGGAGTTATGAAGATCGTATTTGATTTTTTTTTTTTTTATGTGCATATCGCACAAGAGAACTGACCGGAGCCAGTGTGACAATGGCATCACCAATTTTTTACAAGGCTTAAGGGAGGGGGAGAGAAAGGAGACGGGAAAGAGGGAGGTTGGGAAGTATCTGACTATTCAGAACTGGTCACTAAACACGGCTAAAGTTATTTCAAGCAACGTGTCCATTCCGAATCTTTCACAAGGGCGATGTTGATAGAATCCACCACTTTATTACAAACTATTAAAACAGTTGGTTAAGTTTATTTTTTTCTGCAGTTTCAGAAAATCTATACGTGTTAATATTTCCAAACCTCAAAAATACATCAACATATCAATGGCTTGTAGCATAAATATTATTTCTCCATTAGGAAATTTGATTTCAATGCATTGAAATTTGCAAATATTTTGGGAATTATGTGCTTTAGAGATGCCATATTTCAATATATCGACGTTGGAAAGGCAAAGGGGCTTCAGCGACACTTTGGTTAAAAATAATGCACTTCTGATCAGTTCTTTTTTTGTATCGAATGCTCTGACTCTCGTTTGATTCTGAAAACTTTTGTGGCCCTTCAGCCATCTAAAATATATTTACCATTTGGAGAAGGCTCGACTCAATCGACACAAGTTTGGGACTTTTTTTTAGCTTTTTGTCGGTTCAGGTAACCCAGCGAGAGCATTGAGTAAACTTTTTTTTCTAAATTTAACCCAGGTACTGAAAACTTATGCATTTTATTGTAAAAAAAACTTTGCTCTGGTGCTAACCTTCCAAAATGGCGCTTCAGCCCTTTTGCATTTCCGGCAATGATATAAAAAATGTTTCCTTAGTAGTGTTATTCGTAACCCGCTTTTATCAAAACATGGAGATACAGTGCCTGTGTTTCAAACCATTGATATCTGGTCTATTCATAAGTGAAGAAAATGATAAACTCTAAGTGTGTCTAAAGTGAAAAAATTGTTACCATTTAATAATAAGTTAATTTGAGCAATTAGTCAAGACGCCTAATTTTACAAGGAAACCTACAACATAAACACGATCAAATAGCAAAAACAAATGTATGTTTTTAAAACGAACACTTTTTTTGGTCACAAAAGTGGTTCGCAAAAGAATT
This sequence comes from Drusus annulatus, assembly GCA_022651775.1. Classification (NCBI taxonomy): domain Eukaryota; kingdom Metazoa; phylum Arthropoda; class Insecta; order Trichoptera; family Limnephilidae; genus Drusus; species Drusus annulatus. The sequence goes on from JAGWCC010000132.1 coordinate 1,282,197, forward strand.
GTACGGGTGATTCAAGGACACCCAACCAGTTTTTTGGTTTGCAACCATGTTATATTCCTGCTGGTTTAGCTTCACATCTTTATTAACTTAGTCTGTACGAAAAGCGCACCGGTTCCATCTCACCTACATAAACACACGAGTATGTGTCGCGTGAGATTGATTGTGAGTTTAATACTACAACAAAAATTCACTTGGTATCTTCCACATTATGACCGTTTTAGTATGGGTCATTTTTTTCAAAACTTTGCCAAAATTAGTATTTTATTATACTAGAAAAAATAAATTATAATAGGTTCAAGAAAATTAGTCACAACTCACCCAAATGTTGACAGATTTTGTTAATTATTTTTTTATAGTTGAACAAAATAGTTTTAAAAATAACTATGTGTAGATTATTTTTTGTATGCTGATGACGTCAATGCGAGCTTATCTTTCATAATCCTTAAAATTATCTAGCAATTTTTTGTTTGTTAAATTTTGAAAGTTTATATAACTTTAATGTTTTATCATATTTATTTTTTGAATTATCAAATGCCTTTTAGATGCGACGCTGTAACCGGTCAAAAAATCTTACTAATTATTTTTAAATAGTCTACGTAGAAAATGGATATCGGTTGCAACCCATTCAATTTCAGTTGAGTGAATTCTGTTATACGGTCACTACCATATTGTTAGAAAAATACAGATTTGTTATTAAAGGAAATGCTTGACCAATTTCTACAAACAGTTATCTGTCAGTTAAGAGACATTTAGCCCCTTTAGATGAAATACGCTTGTAATAAAACAATCTCATTGTTTCGTATTTTTGTAAAAAAAAAACTATATTTTCTGAATAAAGCCTTGATTAATTAATTTTACCAACAATTAAGACGATAGGATAAATTTAGCGAAAGTTATGTGGTAAATACCTTATTGGGCTCTAAATATAATGAAAATATCTGAAGTGGTCGGTACTGCAGATCTCTCCCCTACAGCTTTTATAAAAAAAAAATGATAAAATATCTTCGCTGTTTTACTAAACCTAAAATAATGAAGCTTTTACCAAAAGCTCTTATTATTCCGTGCGCATGACTGCACATGTCGTTGGAAGTGAATGCAGCCAGGAATGTTCGGCAAAAGAAGGTATGACCAATAAGGAATGCATCTTTAACAGGTGCGAATTGACCGGCGCTTGCCGTGAGTTATGGAGAGCGAAAGCCGTCTTTAAAAATTGAAACACGATTTCAAAGAAATGCCTTTTTTTTACCAAGCGAGCGTTTCTACTTATTGTTGATTTATGCATTTTTAATGCAGCATGAAACCTATTGTTGGACACAAATAGAAAATCTGTCATAAAGCATTATTCTATGGAGAAATATTTATATACAAACGTAAATATTTATTCGCGAAAAAATCTTAGAAAACTTATGGCAGGAAACTAGGAAACTATCTTGGCCACATTATGAGGAACGAAGAATACAAAATAACCCAAAGAAGATTGATGGAAGACGCTGAACCACATGGTAATTCATAGCCAACCTCCGATAGGAGAGGGTACTAGAAAAAAGAGAAGTAGTAACCAGAGTCCTGCCGCTTAGACGTCCGTTGTAATTTTTCTTTCTCTTACATGCTTTATTTATAAGAAAGAAGGAGTGGTTACAACGGATCTCTCAGAAGTAGGGATGATTGATATCGCAAATTGGGTGTACCTGCGGTTCCAGTTACCGGTGACTGGCAAGGAACCGGTTATCTTTGGAACCGGTTTCTGGTGCGAGAAAAGTCCCACGAAGAATAATCCTGTAATATTGATTTTTTTTTTTTAATGGGGGGTTGCTAGCGATTTTCTGAAAATGAAAAGAACTGGAACCGGTTCCTCGCCAAAAAAGAAAACGGTTTCTCGGACAAATAATATTGATTCCTGTGACCGGTTTAATATTGTTCGTTTTGCAGTTGTCGATTGATATTTTGAAAGTTCATTCGGTTTGAATTCAATCGGTAAGGGTGAACCCTTACCGATTCATTTCTTCATTTCTTAGTGCTATTATAATAATATTCTATTTTATAGCTCCGTTTGAGAAAAACTGTTTCTTAGTTTACTTACAATATGTAGGTACCTAATTCGCGCACTTCTTATAATACGCACCTTTTAGAATAAATTTTATTCATGAGTGGAATTTTTTATTGTTGATTTTGGTTGAATAGAATTAACTTGAATGAGCAGTGACCTTTGTGAAATGTTCAGTCACGATGAAAAACTTCGAACATGTTTTACATTAATACATTATTATTATTATTACAAATTACTAAATAAACAAGGAGGTCGCTAAAATTGGTCCACCGCAGTCATAAAAGGACAAGGGTATTATGACGTAAAAGTGTACTGAAATTGGGGTAAGTTCATGACCCTGGATCCAGGAGTTACGTGTCAGAAAACCGTCGTGGCAAAACTCACCGTTTAATCAATATTCGTTATATCGCAGATAGAATTAAAAACAATAATATGTTAGTTTATTTCTTATTTTATTAGTTCTAAATAGTCAGGTAATTTCCTACCTCCCTCTTCTCCTTAACCCTTCCCTCTTCAACTGCCATCGGCCTCACAACATCCCTCAAATGGGAATACCATAGTTTTAATGGCTCTGAACAGTTAAAGTGGTTAAAACCCATTATTTTTTTCCTTCGTGTTTCAATGGATTTCTTTTTAAAGTTTTATAAGCAAAGGTACAGCAGTTTTTAATCTTTTTTTTTTAGCAAGGCAAAGCAATATATGGTAAAATAATGGTTAGTTATCGGTTGAAATTAGAGTTTTTTTAATATATTTTTTTATAGTGAATACCGCACAAGAGTCCCAACTGCTCCCAACCGTTTAGAGCCAGTGAGACTATGGCATCTCCAATTGGAGTATGTTGTGAGGCTGAAGGTAGTGGAAAGGGGAAGGAGATGGGAAAGATGAAGGTTGAAAGTATCCCGCTATTCAGATCTGGTCACCAAACACGGCTAAAGCCATTTTTAAGCAACGTTTCGATTCTGAATGGTGGTCTTTCACCAGGGCGATAATTAGAGTAACTACCACTCTGGAACGTGCCGCAAATATATTTTATATTATTTTGTATGAATTAGATGTGTTATGATACATATTGATCAAATAAGTTATTTGCGCACGCCGGGAGTGGTGTTTAGTAGAAGTATTGAATAGTAAACTGGATATAAATATAAAATGTAGGAATATTATTTTTTATAAATAGAACATATATACTTTGTTTTTAACCACTTTTTTATTTAATATTTTGTCTACCGGTTTCGGAAGTACCCTTCCATCATCAGGACAATATTAAATTAATCTGAAATACAAAATACTGAGATAAATATACATATTTAGGAGTTGGAAGGAGAAGGAGTAATTGATGAAATTATGGGAATAACAGAGCGGTTTATTGGAAAAATATTTAGGATAGGACTATAAGATAAATTAATTTGATTGTTTAAAATATTGCATTTACGTTTAATGATTTTCTAATTTCTAGTGCTTCTAAGTTATCTAATTTTATCCCTTTATTGCAACGGTGAAGAATTTTAACCCCTGTATCTCTATTAAAATCTTGATTAGTAGTAATGAGGTGATTGGCGAACTCTGAAAAATTATTGTTTTTTAAGCATCTTAGATGTTCACTTATTCTAATGTTTACACTGCGAGATGTCTTACCTATATAATATGAAGCACAATTATTACAAGAAATTTTATAAATGCCAGAACGACTTAATTTATTATCTCTATTATTATTTTTATATATTATTTTTTATTTAAAGAGCTTTGTAAAATCCCATATCCTTTATTGAATCCTCTACCAATCTACAATATTAGAATGCAGCAAGTAAGTAAAGTAGGAGCATTGCACTTTTGTGTTGACAAGAAGTGCAATGCTCACAACAACACTTGTAGTGACCATGCTCGGTGCTCGGTCCCGCCTGCGCGTGAACACGCGGTTTGGCGTTGTGAGTGTGAACGTCGGCAGAAACAAATATATTATTTCGGCTCAGATCCGGCGGTGACTAACCCACTGCGGATTGTATTATATTATATTATATTATCGTACCACGCGAGTGTGCATTTATTACTCGGATTGTCTGCGGCTCGCATGAATACGCCTGCGAAGCGAAAGGAAAACGGCCACAAAGGTTACAAAGGAAAACGAAAGGAACCAACCCGAAAATATAACGGAGACACAATTTGACAATCGGTAATTATTTTCCACAAGATTCATCACAAAATGAATATTTATAAAACCAGTGGTGTACGAATGAGGACAATTTTTTTTCTAGAATTATTATATAAATATACGAGTATATTTAAATGAGTAATAATAATAATAACAGTGAACTTATATAGCACAGTTTTGTGATATTTCACCTCAAGTGCGCTTCATGCTAAATTAATTACGCTAGTAAGATTAACTAACAAGGAGAATATAATAGGTATACAAATTAAAACTATTTAAAATCATGATCGTTATCATAAATCACGAGAGAAAAGGTTCAGATATGGGTATAACAGTGTATGTGTACATCAACAGATTAAAAAACAATTTACCAGGAGCTAAGGGTATAAAAATTCAGATGAACATATGAATTCATATTAACACATTTGTCAAATCAAAGAAAAGGAAATAAGATTGAGGACAGTTAATATGTTGGCAGTATAACAATAGTCCCAACTGCTCCAAATCGTCTAGAGACAGTGAGACTATGGCATTCCCGATTGATGTATGTTGTGATGATGAAGGTAGTGGAGAAGGGAACGAGATGGAAAGAGGAAGGTTTGAAGGTTTTTCCTGGCTATTCAGATACGATCACCAAAAAGCCATTTAGGCAACGTTTTGATTCTGAATCACCATTCAAAATTTTATTTAAATTAATCTAATAAGAAAACACAATCAACTTATAATCGTTTTACGTATCAATGGAGCAATAGGTAACTACCTCGTGCTAGATGACTGGAGTGTTTAGTTAAACTGATTACATTAAACTTCAAATCCTAATAAAATATATCTGAACTATTATAAAAAACACGTAACTACCTTAGTATAATGTTATATAATAAAGTAGCGATTACCCGGCATGCTTTGCAATGCCACTCAAAGAAAGTGTTTTGATTCTGTTTATTGAAGTGCTTTTGAATACTGAATATTTTTTTATTTTCCCGTCTGGTGCGTGTATGAATAAAATCAGAAGATTTTCAGACGCGAGAGTAGGTCACATGGACGGCTGCCATGTGAGAAGCACGTTTTTTCTCAATTTAGTCCACACACTAAAAAATCGAATATAAAATAACTCCCCATTTGCTGTTTAGTTTTGTTTGCGAAAATTTAGTCGTCAAAAGGTCAAGCTTTTAGGTTTTAATTTGTGCTGAGCGCTTTCAGCCTTGAACGTCCATCTTTGAGCTTGAAGCTTTGAACTTTTTTGAGCTTTTAGGTTTGAACTTTGAGCTTTAAGATTTAAGATTTAAGCTTTGAGATTTGAGCTTTGAGCTTTAAGCTTTCAGCTTTCAGCTGTAAACTTTGATCTTTAAGCTTGAGGTTTGAGCTTTAAGCTTTAAGCTTTGAACTTTAAACCTTGAGCTTTGAGCTTTAAGCTTTGAACTTTTAGCTTTGAGGTTTGAGCTTTGATCTTAGAAATTTAAGCTTTGTGCTTTGACGATTTGAGCTATGAGCTATCAATAAAAACAAACTGTTCTATTTTCAGCGAAACCGGTCGAGTAATTTTTGAGAAAATCGAGGTCAGGCAGATAAACTTTATTCTTTATACAGGGTGTCCCAGAACTCGACGTCAAGCCGAAAGCGGGTGATAGGCAAAGTAATAGTGTTATCAGAAAAATATTTTTTTAAATCTAAGTTATGTATTTTAAAAATTATGGGCATTTTAAAAAAATCAAGAAAATCTACACCCTGTGATGGTGTTTTAACTCCCGTTGCTACAATTTTTTTTTTTTTTTAAATTTTTTTTTAAATTTTTTTTTTTAATTATGTAATTCTGAATAATGCTCCTGTAAATTTTTGTATAAATTTTCAAACCAACTACCCAAGCTTGGAAGAAAATGACACTTTTTTGCCAACTAAGTTTTCAAAATGAAAACTTCGCCCAATTTTAACTGTCTGTACTGAAAAAAAAAAGTACTACGCTAGCTTGGCAAGTTTCTTTAAAAGTTGGCGCATTTAATAAGGATTCCAAAATTGTATAACAATTGCTAGTAATCCAGCATGTTTTTTGGGTATATTTTTTTTTTTTGTAAAGAAACCCAGTTTTGGTCAAATTTTTCTTAATTATTTAAAGTGATTTTATTCTACTCAAGGCTTTCCTCGAGGGCGTAAATTTAAGATTTTAGTTGAATGAGACGAAGAGAGTAACTCTACGAAGTGTGATCGAGACAGATAGTGACACCACTTTTATTGACATGTGAGACGGATAGATATTACACCATTCGACTAGTGTGAGAGAGACAATAGTTGCCATTGTCCATCTTCTTTGACGCACACACGTCGTACTACAAGCAGTCGAAGAAGATGCAAGTACTTCAGTACGTGCAATTGAAGCCAGCACAGGAGTATCCAAAAGTACAGCCTACCGAATCTTGAAAAAAAACGAGTTACACCCGTATCACGTACAGCGAGTACAAACTTTACTACCCCGGGATTATCTTCCAAGAGTTGCGTTTTTGTCAAACGATGATACGAACACCAGGGAAGATCCGTGATTCTTGGAGAAAATTTTATGGTCTGATGAGTCGACCTTTAAAAAAGATGGTTACATAAATCTACACAACTTACACGAGTGGCATGTAGAAAATCCGCATTCGATGAGACAAGATGGATCGCAGTATCGTTTCAAAGTAAACATGTGGACCGAAATTTTAAATGGAAAAATCATTGGACCTTTTGAGCTGCCAGAGGTCTTGAATGGCGAAGTTTATTTGGATTTTCTACAAAATCATTTACCAAATTTATTGGAAGATGTGCCACTAAGCATCTACAGAGATATGTGGTTCCAGCAAGACGGCTGCCCAGCGCACCATGCCCGCTCAGTTAAAGAACATCTCGATGAGGAATACCCGGGCAGATGGATTGGGCGGTCTGGTACTGTCTCATGGCCAGCCCGTTCTCCTCACTTGAACCCACTAGATTTTTTTTACTGGGGAGCTGTGAAGGAAAAGGTTTATTTAAAACCGATCGAAAATATAGCTGAGCTGCGGCAAAGAATAATTGAAGCAGTTGATTTTATAAATAACGAACAATTCGCCCGCCTGATACTCCGGTCTTCTTTAAGAAGATGTCGAGCATGTATTGCGGCTGAAGGAAGGCAGTTTGAACATTTGTTGTAATTTAATAAATCTTAGAAATTAAAAATGATGTTTAATTTAAAACTTTCCCAAAACAGAAAATTCAATAAACTTAAACCAAAAAAGAAGGAGTCATTAATGGCCTGTGGTGCCCTACCTGGAAACAGGACAATAGCGACAGCAGCAAATGGTGGACCACCTGGAAACAGGACAATAGCGAAAGCAGCAAATGGTGGACTACCTGAAAACAGGACAATAGCGACCATTGTCTCGCTCACACTAGTCGAATGGTGTAATATCTATCCGTCTCACATGTCAATAAAAGTGGTGGCACTATCTGTCTCGCTCAAACTTCGTAGAGTTACTTTCTTCGTCTCATTCAACTAAAATCTTAAATTTACGGCCTCGAGGAAAGCCTTGAGTAGAATAAAATCACTTTAAATAATTAAGAAAAATTTGACCAAAACTGGGTTTCTTTACAAAAAATATATATACCCAAGAAACATGCTGGATTACTAGCGATTGTTATACAATTTTGGAATCCTTATTAAATGCGCCAACTTTTAAAGAAACTTGCCAAGCTAGCGTAGTACTTTTTTTTTCAGTACAGACAGTTAAAATTGGGCAAAGAATTCATTTTGAAAACTTAGTTGGCAAAAAAGTGTCATTTTCTTCCAAGCTGGGGTAGTTGGTTTGAAAATTTATGCAACAATTTACAGGAGCATTATTCAGAATTACACAATTAAAAAAAAAAAAATTAAAAAAAAAAAAATTGTGCAACGGGAGTTAAAACACCATCACAGGGTGAAAATTTTCTCGATTTTTTTAAAATGCCCATAATTTTTAAAATACATAACTTAGATTTAAAAAAATATTTTTCTGATAACACTTATTACTTTGCCTATCACCCGCTTTCGGCTTGACGTCGAGTTCTGGGACACCCTGTATATAGAAGATATCTGCCGAAACCTTTACAGGGTACTTCCAAATATGAACACAAGATAATAAGAAGGTTGGTTTAAAATGGATTTTCTCACGGATGATACTGATGCATTTTAATTAACTGACTAGATTGATTATTTGCTATACTACTTAAAAAATAATAAAAAAAACCTATTAGTAATAAAGGTCCTGAGCCCGATTAACAGACTTGCCCGGGGGGTTGTTGCAATCACTCCCTATTTCTACATAGTTCGTTGTATACGGTTGGGGTGGTTGGCTGCACCAGACGTTTCGCGGCCATATCACGTGGCGTCTTGAGGAACAAAACTTTGCTCGGCATTGTTTAGTCTGTAACGTCAGAACTACTTTAGCAGAGAGCTTTTCGGATTTTCTTTCTCCTGAAATCAAGGTATAACCCAACTCAAGAGTTATAATATATAATTATATTAATTAATAATTATAATATAATTATAATAAAATTAAATATATATATTTTATTTTACTTATCTACTACGTATATAAATGTACATAGTTCATGAAAACCAACGTTAGTTTGCTTGTCAAAAAGAATTTTTAAAATTTGTTTATCTATATGTATGAGTGCTAGTGTAGTTAAAACTATTTATAATTTTCAGGGCCTAAAATAGATAAATTCAAAACAATTCTATATATTGCAAAGGCGTTCCAACTCTGAAATGACCATCCAGGTAACATAAGTATGATTCTGTAAATTATCTGTGTACATTATATAAATAAATACTAATATGCCATAGATTATAGTAATAAGATTTAGTAAGTAATAAGATTTAGTTAGTAATAAGATGCAGCCTGGGAATAATTATGATTTCCACAGCGCCCTTGAGGTGATTTTTCACTAAAACGGCGCTATTCAAATTATGAATATATTGTACAATTATTATATAAGAATAACCTGACAACATTTGAACTGAAATTTAATTTGAAATTTGAACTGCCATCATAAGAAGCGGAAGATGCTGCTTGTGTAATGATGGAGGCCAGCAGAGGAATTGAACGCACGACGCCCCGGTGGGAATCCGACGCGTTTGTCCACTCAGCTACCGACCGGTCGGGCAGTTGATATATTATTATTATCAACTGCCTGATATTAACTTGACGGTGGTGAAACAGAAAATATACGCTACTCAACAAGTAGCGCTAGTCAACAGTTTACTCAGAGGTGATAAAATACCCTCTTACTTAAGTTGTAGGTTAGAAACATTATGTTGTAATGCAGCCTTGAGATGATTTTATCAAGAAAACGGTGCATAAACGACGTCCTCCGTGGTTGAGTGGTTAAGACGCCGAATACGAATACGCGGGTTCAAATCCCGGCGTACGCAAATTAATTTTATTTAATTAACATCTATTATTTCACATCTTTATTCATATAAATAATTATATAGTATATTTGCGGGACGTTCCAGAGTGGTAAATACTATAAATATCGCGCTGGTGAAAGACCACCATTCTGAATCGAAACGTTGCTTGAAATGCCTTTAGCCGTGTTTGGTGACTAGATTTGAATAGCCAGGTACTTTCCGACCTTACTCTTCCCCATCACCGTCCCCTCCCCCCTACCTTCAGCCGTACAACATACCCGATTGAGGATGCCATAGCCTTACTGACTAATGGCTTTAGCCGTGTTTGGCGACCAGATTTGAATAGCCGGGTACTTCCCAACCTTTCTCTTCCCCATTTTCTTCCCCCACCACTACATTCAGCCTCACAACCTACCCCGATTAGGAATGCCATAGTTCCACTGGCTCCGGGCAGTTGGGAGCAGTTGGGACTCTTGTGCGGTGTATAAAAACCTAGAAAAATAAAGAAAAAAACAGCCTTTTTTATACTTCCCCATCTTGAGCTAACGTTTTGGACAGTCTTGCAGTGTTCATCATCAGGACATAGTGTGTGTGCAAAGGGGCGATTGATATGAATATTATCACTAATGCTCTTGTGAAAACATTGTAACTTGAAGTGGAATAGGATGAAAGAAGCGTAGAGTAAAGTACAAAGTATGAGGAGACCGGGCCGCTGAGCTCTGAGCTGTGGGGCATTGGGTTTGTGTCGGAACGGATATATTGCGTTTACCGGGCGAGGCAGTGTGCAGTTCGGCACGCCGGAGTGACACACCCGACCCGACCAGACGAATATATCAAATTTCGTGCATCTTTCTCACAAACCATTTCACATGGCGGTGGCTAAAAATACGCCGCCCGCGACCGAAGTTTTTGACGCGCATTTCGGCCGAGGTCGTCGACCCGTCTCGACGAAAAACCTGTTGTGAAAAAATACGTCTGCGTTTTTTGCGCCCGCTCGGGGGTGGCAAGGGCACTCTGCGCCTTATTGCCCTCTCTCCAAGGGTGATTATCCCCGGGAGCCGTGGCGCGGTGTGCGTAGGCGGGATCGAAAAATAATGGCCAGCTCATATAGTTCTCTCAGCCCCCCGGCCCCGGCCAACCCCCTCCCCCTAAACCCCAGCCCTAGACGGTGCATTGAATGAAGTCTCGCTTTGTGTTGTCTCGTGCTCGTAGCCCGTGGCGAACCGTGGGAAACAATTATCTTCGATATTTGCCCATACATTGATTAAACCATTAAATCGAAATAGATTTTACGAGCTTTCTACCGAAACGAAAACTTTGTAAAACTATGAACTGTAGTGACTTATATGTTTTTCGACTGTTTGCGGTATTAAGCTGTATTAATCTTCCCCTCTTCCCCCACGAGTTGACGTTTCGGACAGCCTTGCAGGGTCAATCATCAGAGCAGATATGGTGCAGCGTAGATGAGTGAAAGTTTATTTGTTTAGCTGTGATACTGAACCGAATAAATTACTTACGTTCAACTTTTGAGGTGCTAAGCCGTGTTGCGCTTCCTCCTTCTTCCTGAGACAACGGTTTGGGCAGTCTTGCAGTTTCTTTCATCAGGGCAGACGTGTCTACGTGGTAAAATGGTAAGACGCTCGACTACGAATCCAGAGGTAGCAAACTCAAACCCGGAGTGCGCAAATACATTTATTTCACATAAAATAATATATAGTAAACATACGACATACTCTAAGTATTGCCCTGGAGAAAGACCACCATTCGGAATCGAAACGTTGCTTAAAATGGCTTTAGCCGTGTTTGGTGACCAGATCTGAATAGCCAAGTACTTCCCAATCTTCCTCTTCCCTATCTAATTTCCCTCCCCACCACCTTCAGCTTCAAAACAAACCCCAATTCGGGATGCCATAGTCTCACTGGCTCTAGACGGTTGGGAGCAGTTTGGGACTCTTGTGCGGTATTCACAATGAAAAATTCCCCAGAAACCAAACAACACAATAATATTGACCGTGAAACCTTAAATCTTATTGAATCACTGAGGCTGATGTACTCATACACGTATACATTCGTTAAACTATTAGAAAACTGTATAAAAACATCTCAATATGCACTAAACGGATCAACCTATTATGCCTATGCATAATGAGGGTAGTGAAATTCTGACACCAAGTACTCTGAGCGCAAACCTCGGCTAATTACGCGCCACTTGCACTGGTTACTTCTGACACTTCAATGATACTCTCCCTCTTATGGGGCCAGTGTGAAATGTTTCACTTTCAACCCTTTACCAGCTAAACTCCGCAAACTTTCCCCTCCGGTCCTACCCTCGCCTTGCCTCCCCATTACCCGGCCAAACAAACAGTGCTAGTTCGAGTAGAAGTTGGGTATACGGCCGGAATCATAATACTTGCTACTTGCTACTTACAGCCGAGAGTGGAGAGAAGTGGAGACAAGGTTACAGCAAGGAAAGCGTATGAATTGATTGTATCGGAAAAGCCTATTTTCTCTGTTGATGTGTTGAATAATTTGCGTGTATATGGTGTTACAAAGTTTGAAAGTAGTAATGTAGGTGTTATGTAGTCATTTAAATTAATTTTACGTCTGTCTCGACACAGGAATCTCTTAGTGAGACAGACATGGACCAAACCTATGTTTTATATTTAGACAAGATAAAAAATGAAACCATTTTTTTTAATAGGAGGCTCTGACGATTACGTGGAATGTAAATAAATACAGTGATATGATAACTGATGATGACGTATGCATTATTTTGTGATTTTTTAATGGTAGAGTTGATGAAATTAGAGTAACGTAATTTGGCCATAATTCGACGACCTCCACGGCATGACGGCCTCCGTGGTAGAGTGGTAAGACGCTCGACTACGAATCCAGAAGTCGCGGGTTCAAGCCCGGCGTGCACAGAGAAATTCGATTTAATTAAAATTTGTCATAACACATTTAATTCATATAAAATAATATATAGAATATTTGCGACACGTTCCAGAGTAGTAGATACCCTAAGTATCGCCACTGGTGAAAGACCAACATTCAGAATCAAAACCTTGCTTGAAATGGATTTTGTCGTGTTTGTTGATCAGATCTGAATATCCAGGTATTTTCCAACCTTCCTCTTCCTGTCTTTTTTCCCTTCAGTCACACAACATACCAAAATTAGGGATACCGTAGTCCCACTTGCTCCGGGTAGTTGGGACTATTTTGCGAAACTCTTATTAAAAAGGTAGGTATGGGCCTTTCCGCGGTATGTTTTACATTAAGAATATTAACATTTAAATCTATCGTTCCCGCGTGGAAGATAATCTCAATATTGCTAAGGTGAAGGACAACTTAACAGAATCGAAACGTTGGTTTAAATGAATTAGAAACTAAATCTGAACATTCAAGTTATTCGCAGCTTTTCCCTCCCCTATTAATCAATTCTTTCAACCATACAATATTCCCCAAAAAATGAGGTTGACTTTATCCCACTAGCTCCAGGCAGTATGAATTCGAGTATTTATCACATAGAAAAAAATCTACTTCAACAAAATTATGTTATTTCGACCATCAAGAATATTGTTAAAACACAAACTTTATGAAAACATTAGTGTAGGTGGAGCAATTAGAGTTAACCGAAGGAACACAACTTAGGATTATGTACGAGGCCTGTTCAAAAGAAAAGGTGAATTTTGAATTTTCACGGGCTGTGTACATTCGATTATCGATTTTTTTTGTTGTTATGTTGGTACACATATGTTTATCAAATGTTGGCATTATCAGCCATTTTGGATTAGTGGTTTGTTTTTGACAAATGGAAAGGTTAGTCACGTTTTTGTGTGTTCTTCGATTTTTTACTTTTGAAAAAAATGGATCAAAGAACAAAATCCATGATTTGTTTTTCCACAACTCCAGGACGCTCATCGTCATTAACATCTTCTCGGCCTTCTGTAAAGCGCTTGCACTTTATTCCATTTTTAACGCAAAATTTAATACATATTCTTTGATCCATTTTTTTCAAAAATAAAAAATCGAAGAACACACGAAAACGTGACTAACCTTTCCAGTCGTCAAAAACAAACCACTTATCAAAAATGGATGATAATGCTAACATATGATAAACATACGTGTACCAACACAACAAAAAAAACGACAATCGAATGTACGCAGCCCGCAAAAATTCAAAATTCACCTTTTCTTTTGAACAGGCTATGTATATAGGTGCATACAGGTATGTATTAACTTCAGACAGTGATGTCTTTGCCAAACATCACTGAGAAACAGCATTCTGTTTTATTTGCTCCTGCTTAAGTATATATGTTTAAAATATGATATTCAGAAAGTTATTCAGTGTGTTATTTTGTGTGTATTTTTATTAAAAATTTTTTTTTTCAGTTTCATTGAAATTTTTTTCTCCTGAAGTCAATTAACAAGTTTTAAACATGCTATATTCAAGCAATGCATCAGTGTTAGCACTGTGTTCGAGGTGAAGTCTGGTCGCAATACCTATAAACCATAATTTTAGCTGCTTTTATTCACCGTCAAAAGCATATAAAACACAGCTGTTTCACATTGAAATCAGGCTTAAAAAAAGTTATTTTTTTTGGCACTTTTCCCCTACATGTGTAAATGAAAAAGAAAAACTGGTTTCAAGTGTGTAAGGAATGGGGAAAGAAAACAAATGCTTTAAATATCAACACTTCGATAATTTGTTTATATTCATTTGATTGATTGATCATTCAATTCACTCAGTCAACAATCAAAACAATATATTTCAGTACAACATACGGCTTGTAGTACAGTAGCACCCGTTCAGATAAAATTACCTATTAGTGTTAACATTGTCGGCGCATGTGAATAGCCAATTTTATTATCCACTGGGCTGGCCTGTCAACCATATTAATCGGATATTTTAAATTAATTTTATAATTTGAAGGTATACCACAGTTAATGAAATCATGAATTCGATTATTTCGTTGCATTTGGTTTATTCAAACAAGCACAGAGAAATACCGCCAACATTAGGAGTTTAAAATTATCTGGTGAATGTTACCATGTTTTAAATTCTCCTATAATTAACACGAAGATCGATAAATATGTCTGTATCAACAATAAACTAATATCACATTATTAAACAGTATAATATATTTTGGCGTACGTACGTAAAACTAAGACATTTTCAAAAAGTAAAACTGATGTACGTGTTGAGAAAATTATAAATATAATCAATTATATGTTTTACTAAGCGATTATTTTAGTTCTATATTTGAAATGCGCTCTAGTATGGCCCAATGTTACAAACCATTTTTAAAAGTTGAGCTAATTCGAAGGTATGCTTGGAGTAAAAAAATAATTAAAAAAATTGTGATCCAGATATTTTGCTAGATTAGAAGTAAATTATTCTGTCGGTATAAAGTTTTTTTTCAGTTTTCATCTTGGCAAATTAAATTACATCCCGTGATATTTAACGTGTAACAACTAGTTAAATTATATTTGAGTTAATTGTATTCCATACTTAAATACAATAATACATCTGACGTAACAAAATGGTGTAGGCCACCGCGTACCGTATCTCACGTGAACAGTACTCAGAATAAATTACATGAATACGTAGGTACTCTACTACTTCTCTGATTCGCACGCACCGCCACGCGTGTGCAGCGTGCGGGGATTGTAGGGGGGAAGGGGGGGGTGTAAACAAACCATTACCCGCGTAGAGCCGGCGGCGTAGCCTTCCACAACCGGCGGCCGCGTGCGTAGAGACGTAGAACTAGTGTGACGTCACGCGAACTTCGTAGACGACACGCATAGAGCAGTAGTTGTGAACTTTTCACTCGACAAACTACTTGTGACGAAGGCTTTTGCAGTTGCGTGAATGGCTTTAGATGTGAGTAGTATATATTTTACCAGGAATATGGCGGTTTTTTTTTTTTACTTTCCCCTTATCTTTTTATTGAAAATATATCAGTAATTGTTGGAGTTCGAGAGATATGTAAAGGTTCAAGTAATTATTCACTGATTTACGTGGTATGAAATACATTTTCACTCGGTTTTTCTTCAAAACATTTTAAAATCAGCAAAATAATTGTTCATAAATGAATTACCAAGTTTAAAAAAGATCTGTACAGTATTTTTAATCATGCATACGACTTTTCCATGTTCCTTGGTTGAATTGCGTAATTGAGTGCATAAGACAAGTGCTACCCATTTTCTTTTGGTGAGCGGACCAGTATGTATTTTTCAGGGTACCTAGAGACCGGCTTCATTTAGCTAATATCAAAATTATAAATAGGCAGTAAATATTACTTTTTTGAATTGAAATAAATACAGTGTGTTAATATTTGTACGTTTCCAGTGGAGTCATTAAATTTTCCCTGGATGTGCCTATGCTAAAATAAATGTGACATATGAGCTCGTTGGTATTTGATAATATATCCAATCGTGGTTTTATTGAAGACAATATCACACCTAATGGAAAATGAATGTCCGCACTTATGGTGTTTACACGTTATCGATGTTTTTTTAAAATTATTTTAGCCATGGTTAAGAACCAAGCCTCGCATAGGTAATTCGATGCAAATGGTGAGTTTTCCTAATTCTTTATTTTTTATTAGAAGACTTGAATAAAGTGGAATTGCCTAAGATCATATTTAAAATTAAATATATGTATAAAATGTGGTATGAAAATGTTCTGTTATGACCTTCCGGGTTCTTAAATGGTAATATAGTACTCTATTTTTTCCTATATATTTACTTCGTTGACCGCGGATCGCTTGTCGCAAAACCATAAGCCGTTACCGGTCCAGGGACCAGCATTTGACTAGCACTGCGTTAGGTAATTAGTAACCGTTCATACGTCAGAGCTTTATCTCAGTACGCTTAAAAATATTTGTTTTGTTTCGAATAATTTACTTAAAAAATAAAATAAAAGTAATTTTCATCTAAGAGCTGCAGGGCAGGTAGACAATAAAATATCATAAAGCTTTGATGTTATTTAAAGTTATTGTCAATACCCACATAAAGCCAACATGCAACGTTCAAAGGGTGAATGAGTTTAAAAGTTAAACCTTCCAACATGGCATGCTTTTTGTTCTGCTGAATATGGCGTGTACAGCGTTTAAAAAGAGCCATTTGAAATTTTTATTAGTGAATGTTTTTTGTTTCAGCAATTTATAGTATTTCATAGTGTACTTTTTTTAATAATGATTTTTTCGTTTTTATGTCCATTGCCCATAATAATTAAAACTACTAGAATTTGTTTTCGTTGAATCAATTTTAAATGCAGATTGCAGACAATAAGATCTTTATATTCTGCGTTTTTATGGAGGTAGGTTGAAAAATCGACAAAGCTTTTCCCCATTTCGGGTTAATAATAGAATGGAAGGGGGGAGGTGGGCTGCATAATGTATGTATGCATGACAGGATGACACGATCGATCGCCTGTCCAAATACAATTGACAGGACTCTCATCTCTCATCCTCCGTAATGAATAATTCGGGGCGGCCAGACGGCGGCCGCCACCCCCGAAACCTCCGAAAAAATGAATAAAAGTTCCCCGTTCCATACATTACAAAGAGGCCTCCCGTCCCGCCCGGCAACGCAGCCACCACAGGGTGAACGAAAAATCAATAACGCAGCGCTTTTTTTCAGTCAGCTCGCGTAAAACACAGCGCAAACCCGAATAGATATATCGCCCGGTCTGTAAAGAAAGAAAAAGCGAGACGGTGATATATTCCGCGAGTGGGCCGCGCTTACGGCCCCCCGAGAGAGAACCGGGACGGATAGAGGGAGAAGAGGACGCCTGCGAAAAAATGTAGGGATTTTTATATAGACGGGGTGTAAATATGTAGAGGTAGGTTGCAGCGGCGGCCTGCAGCGGGCGGGGAGTCGGGGGTCGACAGGGGGGCGCAGCGGGGGGGGGACCAGGGCGCGGGGCCGGCGAGGCGGGGAGGGGTGGGGCGGTGCCAGCAGGCGGACGAAATATCCAGCCCAGTGGATTTAAGCCGATTTTTTCAGCTTTTCAGTTAAACATCACTTGTATTCGATCCAATTGAAGTAGATTTTCTCTCGTTGCCGGCTAATTATTGATGACACGGGCTGTTTTTTGTGCTTTACAATGTTTTTATTATACTTGGTACCGTTGATTCGTCTCATGGAACGTAGTTCATAAACCGCATTCATTCGTTAATGTCTGCGAACTGATGAAGAACCTCAAATGAGAGATGAGCTTAATTTGGGATTTAAAATTTAATCGGCGCACTCACGACTTCTCTAATCGCAGACAAATGCGTTTTAATTCCGCATTCAGCCTTATTCGGGATAATTAGAAATAAAAAAAGAAGTCCGTACTAATGACGGATATGAATAATGATGCGCTGGCTGCGAGTTCTAGAGCTGACGGTGAGTGTGGCAGTAAGCTGTAACGACCAACTATACAAATATAACTCTAACTTACAGACGGAGACCGTCCACTGGGCTTACGGGGCACATCGCCTCCGTTAGTTCTGGAAAACCCAATCTTATTATTTGACCAAGTTCGCGACAAAATGAAAAACTGACACGTTTCGGCGGAGCTAACCAAATATATTATCAATATTATATATAAGCTCCCTTTACATTATTCAACACGCATTCACTATTTAAAAAAAGGTTTAAAATTTGCCAGGTTTTTTTTGTATTTTTTATTTGATACCGTACATAAATTCCAACTGACCAGAGCTAGTGGGAATATGACATCCCAATTTTGGGAAATATTGTGAGGCGGATGGAAAGTGAAAGTGCAAGGAGATTGGGAAAAGTAAGGTTAGGTAGTATCTGGAAAATCACTAAACATACTTAAATACATTTTAAGCAAAGTTTTATTCAAAATGACGGTCTATTACGAGGGTAATATTAAAAGAATCTTCACGTTGGAACGAGATACAAATTAACAAAGCTAAATGAAATTAATATTTTTTTTTTACGGGTTGTGAATCCGCAACCTTGTGACATTTGAAACTGCTGTTAAAGTTATATATTTAGCAAGACTCGATCAAAAGTATTTTATTATAATACTATTAATTTTTTTTTAATGCTAAGTTTTCTACAAATTAAATACAAATAATAAAGAAATACTGTTTTAATTAAAAAAACATGCTAGTAAAGGATGAAAATAAAATATTCTAATGCAATATTTATATTGGTTGTCATTATTATTTTTTATTCTAGAATTTATCCTTATTGATATTTCAGAATGAAGCGATCGTTTTCACCATTCTGTTTAGATCCCCACAAAAAACACTTTTCGAAACGTGAATAGCTTTCTTAATGTTTTTTCCGTAAATAGCAGGTGTGAGGTGACCAAGTAAACATTGTTAGGTAAACATCATAACTGCACACAAACAAAAAGATACGTTAATATTATTACAAGAAACACACAAATTTGGCGAATCATTCACCGCGTTGTGGAACAAAGAATCACAACAACGTTAATTTTCCAGGAAAACAAACTATTTTGTAGGAGTATTTTCTGTTAATAATTTGATAAAAATACTTTTTAGTAGCTACCCGATAAATTAAAAGATAACCATATTAAATTAATCTACCAAATGAAGGAGGTTCCACCTCTTAATGGTATATACTGGTATCAAATAAGTTGACTTGTTTATTAAAACTCCTTGTTTCAACATAAAACTGTTTATAGTACGATAATAATATATTCAGAAATATATATTTTTGTTTGATTTTCCTTGAAAAAATACGTCGTTTAAATGCAACGCAATACAAATTTGCAGATAAGATTGGCATTTTCAGAAAATAAAGAATGGTTTGTTTAGTTTTTTTTTTAAGGAAAAATTTGATCATACTGATAAAGGTATTATATTAGTATTAACAGAGTTGTCATGTACAGAACTCACACAGATGCATTGTTTGCATACAGCATGTTTCAAACTTGTTATTCGACAAGGAAAGAAAATTACAGTGAAATTGAAAAAAAGGTCGTTTTTAACATTCCCGTTTTGAAGGGAGGGTTCTAATTTTTTTTTAAAGTTTTATTTATTTTATATTAGTTACTTTGTACATTCAAGTTCAAGGTAGCTAAAAAAATCATTTTCTTTTATACTTTATAATATTTAAACTTATGAACAATTTATTATTTTGATTTATATGCATTTTAAATAGTTTTTACAGGCTGTTTTAAATTTATTGATTGGCATAATTTTGATGGTTTCCGGCAGCGCATTATAAGATTTCATCCCTTTATATAGTAAGCTATTTTATGTGTTGGCTTTATTCTTTTCTGGTAGTCTAATTTCTGTGCATGATCTTGCATGATATTTGTGAATATCAACATTGTAGATAATTTTGTCAGAAAAATATTTTGGTAACAGGTTGTAATGTTACCCCGAACGACAATTTTGTGCAATATCTTAGATAAAGATTACTGAAATGAATGAATGAATGTGTGTATGAATAATGAATGAATGAATTATGAAAAATATTTCTCTCTTTTATAATAGTTGTTTAACAAATTACCTAAGATTATGTCATAAATACGATTTAATAAGCAAGGTCAAATGGGACAAGTACGTTACCTCCTCCCTCCCCTTCGGATCGTACTTTGATTTGTACTTTCAGTTACGGAAATGTTAAAATAATAAAAAACACACACAGTCAAACTTTGTCAATAACTGTAAATTCAAATAAAAAATAACACTTACACGTACTGTGTCTTTTTTGCTAAAAATAGTAAGTAGGTATTAGAAAGACAAAATGCTGTTTCTCAATGACAAGGAAATCACTCTTGGAAGTGTATACGTATTCACCAATACACACAATCATAAGTTTTTTTTTGTTTGGGTCAACTCTAATTGCGCGACTGATAGGACGTCTCTTTGAGTTCGAATCTTTTAATCATTGCTGCAATCGTTTGTTGAACAACGATGGCTTCAACGAAAAAAAACAACAGGCACATAATGAGTTACAACTTAAAGAATTCACCAACAAATGATACGATATAATTATGGGTCAGTTAGGCGATATAATAAGGCTTGTGTATTGGATAAAGCCTACCGAATGGGCATTTGCGTATTGTTTGGAAGTAATCGCGCGACGTGATTTTGGCATTTTGCCTCTAATGGTATTCTAGAGAGAAAGAGCCAGGAAATTGTACCGTTTTGTCAATGCGAGAACATCAAATCATTACATTAGTGAACACTAACCTATATTTACGTGCTCGCTCTTTTACACAAGTGCAGTTGCTCAAGATATAATTGCCCATTTACCACTAACTACAGTCATCTTCATCACCGGCTGATCACATTCAAAATCACAATTTTGGATAATTGTATCGACGAGATTTAGTAAAAAGTTTGGGTTGAATGTTCTCAAAATTGGAACGAAAACTGCTTTTTTCAATACATTCGAACATTTTTCTATTTTTTATTTATTTTCCTAGTTTATGTGTCTTTACATATATATAGTTGAATACTTATTCTCTTATTGTATGTATAGGTAATGAAAATATTTGCATTTTATTGTCATTCAAATTTATTTACAGACTGCTTTAAAATATATTTAAAAATACGTACATTTTAAGCAAAAGAGTGGGACGCGATGTTAATTATTGCTGCTATAAATATAAAACTCGGCATCAACCGGCGTGCAATAAATAATTATCAGATTCGGGGGTTTCATTTAAAAAGTCTAATTAAAAATATTGACCGTTAACGTTACAAAAAATTACATTTTGAGTCGAATTTCATTAAATTTTCTGGGCAAATGAATAGAACAGGTTTAAAAAGATGTCATAGAAAAAAATGAAAAAATAAATAAATTACCAATTAATAGAACGTAGATAATTCAAAATGGAAGAAATCAGTATCAGTTCCTAGGCAAGATACCACCATTCAGAACCGAAACACTGCTTAAAATTTCATGACTTATCATTAATTACCAGATCTAAAATGCTAGATACCTCCCAGCCTACCCCTTTCTCCTTTCCTTCTTTTCCCCACTTTATTCAGCCACACAACATTCACCAGATGGGCATGCTATTGTTCCACTGGCTTCGTGCAATTGAAACTCGAAGAAAGCCTAGCGATAATATTCTTGAAATGATTAACAACTTTACAATACAAGTTGTCATTATTTGTTTTATTTACTTTTGGTTTTAGTGATTTGTCCATGGGCCTTATTGAAATCGGGCAAATCATTAGACACGAATGCACAGATGACACACGTTCCTTACCATTTAAAAATAAATAAAAAAAACTATCAAGACAACCGCTATCTCGGATTTACAACAAATAACAAAGTTTCTTTGTGCAGCCACTTGTGCAGGTGAATAATAAGAATCGAGTGCTACCATTGGTGGAGACGGGCGGGGAATACCCGACTCGATTTGACATGATTATTTTGGAGCACTTGTTTTTGCTGTACCACGTTTTTCAATCGGCCTTATTCGCGTTTGGCAGTGAACGGAATGTATCGATTCTGAATGATGATTGAGAAAATCTATAATAAATTTGTGAAACGGTTTTTATTTTCAATTAAAAAAAAACGATTCAGAAAAAGGTGGCCGCAAATTAAAGGATATATTTATAATTGAAAAATTAAAATAAATCTCTAACTGTTAAAATTTTAAGAAACTTTCCTACTTAAGTTACTATGTGTGCTCTCATTCTTTTAGTTTTCTGTCATAGTCCAAACATTCAAATTACTTGGCCGATTCTAAATTTTACTTACGCGTACCTACATGTTTTTTGTTTATTTTTTTTATTGAATTCTTTGTATCTTTCTCAATTATGAAAGGCATTGCGTTGAAATACATCCGCATTTTAGATTATTACGGATATTGAGAAAAAAGGGTGAATATTTTTATAATTAAAAAGCACCGTTTTATTGGGTATATGATATGTTTGCACGTAGGAGTATCTACGAAAAAATAATTTGACCAAGTGAAGGCACATCAAATTGGTAAATTCCTGAATAAACCGCAAACATTGAGAAAACTAAAAAAGTTCATTCGATGATTGGAAAATAAGCATTTCTACTGAATTTATTTCGGCTAAAAAAGAGTTTGAAATGACGGCACGTACAGAGAGAGAACACCTTGCCCACGACAAGATCCGGTTCGTCTCTTCTCGATGTTTTAATCAATCAATTTTAAATACTGATTTAATAAAAATCTTCAGCTGTTTAAATTATGAATCCATTGAAGATGCCAAGATTGAATCTCGAGTGGGTGGTAATGATGAATTATGTTGTTATGTGTAGCACCTCTATGCAAATGGTTTATACATTTTTTTCATCTCGATTGTAGCTGATTATAAAATGAGGCTCGATTCATTCTATGCATGAAAACTTACACATAGCACAGGTATGATACAAAAACAGGTAGTCCGCTTTTCAGAACTATAAAATAAGATTAGGACAAACGGAAGAGCAATTATTAAAATCGCATGATGATTTCAAGAAATTGAGAAGTAGTTGAATAAAGTCACATTATTTCATATATCTTCATGGCGAATCTTTCAACTAAATAAATCGCTATTTTACGTTTCTACTGCTACCATTCGACTCGAAATTTGCGACTTGAAAACTCATGGATATTTTTGGTTGGAAAATTTGATGGCCTAAAATCATAATTGATTCATTCTCTTGATTATTCAACTAACCCTATATACTACGAGTAAAACACATCTTTACACAGTCTTAAGTTTCATTCAGCACTTTTTAAAATAAATCTTTTAATAAGCCTAGAAAATAATAATATATCCGGGCTGTAAAAATGCTTTGAGGTGTCAAATTTCCTTCTTAAGTACCTTTTTTAGGATTTGACTTTATTGTATTATGTGGGCGATTAAGTTCTTTAGAGTGTGTTCGAAAAAAATTTAAAAATTTGGGCCCGAGAATCACTTAATAAAATAAAAGACTCTTAATGGCGATTTTTTTTTCACAAAACGGAACAGACGGCGGACGTTTTCAACCTTATAGCTAATCAGTGGCAATTTCAACCATATCGCCGCCAGCCCAAGCAGTGTGTGATTTCGTTCAAATTTCAACGTCTTTTAGGAAGTGCTTTGCTCTAATGTTATGTATTTTGAAATAGGCATTTATTTAATATATTTATGGTTAAATATTAATAAAAGATTCTATTAATTTCATTGATTATCTGCCTTATTCGCTGCCTAACGTACCTACCCCTTAGCGCAGTAGATATTGCCTTTGCCGATCGTGCAACACCTACAAAGCGCCCTTTCATACAAAAATAACCTTTTAACGTCCATTCTGACCCCTGGCGTTATTTTTATTTTACATGGCACATAAAATGCCCCAATAAAAATATGCGCGTAAAGTTTCGAATGAGAAGAAGTTTACGATTTGACTTGTAGGAGATGAAAGATGGCCGTATGAATACTAGCAACTAACAAGCCACTACGAATCTATATAATATACTGACACAAGTTGCCGGTTCAAACAACCAGACAGGTCTATCACTTTGGGAAGTAACGCGTCATAATTTTTACTGTGAAATGATACGTTTATTTAAAAAGAGGCACTGACTTAAGGAAAAAAGCAAGTGATTCTATCAAAGAGAGACTACTTGTCGGTACAAAATTAGCACATTTATTTAAAGAGATTTTTGACTGTCCATCTCGGAAGATTTTTCCGTTTAGGACAGTAAAAAAATTATGATAACATAAATTGATAATCACAGTAATTATTTACTAAACCTACTGTTTTAATCCATCATTAAGGTTGTATATTAAAGCTAGGGATCCAATTATCTTCTCCTTGTCTGGATAGACAGGTATGTTTGATTGCCCAAAGTATGAGTATGTAATGCATAGATCATATTTTATGTTCGTCAAAACATACCTTAAACGTCTGTAATATTTTTATTTGCCCTTGTGAAAGAAGGGCTCTTTTTAAACCATGTGAATATTATTGTTTTTTTAATTTTAAAATAACGTTTTCGTGATCTCGATTAATATATTGGCTTATAATAATACGAAAATAAATTATTCAGAAAACCTGCTTTTTAAAATTCTTGAAAATGTAAATATAAAGGTTAATATCATTAAACTCATTCTAATTTACATACCTAGTACAAAAATGAATTGTAATAAATGAGTGAGGGAAAAACAAGATTTATAATAATTCTAATTGATGTAAGTTATGAGTAATTGTTATAATTGAGGGGCATAAAATTTTACCGTTTTCTTAAACTATTTATTTATAAATTTGCAATTTTTTTCTTTGACTTGTAAGTAGTTTAAAAAACATTCTTCAAAAAGGAGAGCCGGTGATTTATTGTGGACTGCTATTACATTTAAACACCATTAAAGTAATTAATGTTTGATTTCCTCCGGAAATCACATTATTTGTTTTTTTTCAAAATAACTTGCACTTAGATAGGAATCATTTGATTGATAGAATCTAAATGATTTTTGCAGTTAGTAAAAATGTTTGTTTGGAAAATAAATTGATGAAAAATATCTTAGTCAAAATGTAGATGTGAAATTCTCTATTTAATGTGTTGAGCTCTACATATTGGGCAGTTAGTGTTTTTTTTTTATAAGAAACTGAAAATTATATTAAGTTTACTCTGATAGGGGGAAAAGCCTTCATGCAATTTGGGATTTTAAATGTATTTATTTACATTTCAGCAAAAGTTTTTAATTAAAAGTTTGTTTCAAAGAATAATTTATTCATCGTTTCAAATAATTTATTTTTCATTGGTTAAAAATAACACTTTTTTTTCATAATCAAATGTTTTCTTATCTTTGTGAATACTAGTTTTGTTTTGGTATACATTCTGCCAACTTCCCGCCTTGATGAGAAGAATGATTAGATACCAGAAGGGCCTAGTTGTTGAACCAGTAGATTTACAGGTGTGGTGATCTTTGTTAATATAGAGTAGGTAATGTAACATTGTTAAAGAAACATATAATATTAGGTTGTTTCTCAGGCGCCCTCACTAGACCATGGGACGTGCCTTATTACAATAATTATGACCCAAATGCATAAGAGAGTCATTTTAACACAGTCTCCGAAATCAAAAAAGAACTATCATAAATTTGTTTACCAGTAATAACTTTTTTTATATCAATAGATAATGTCGTTAAAATAACATCGTTGTGGATTAATATATGTGAATCGAGTTAAACAAATCTTTTTAATATTTTGGGTTCTTAGCCGTCGGCTAACAAGCGAAATGATTGAAACATTGTCATTGTATCAGAAAGGGTGCAATTTTCGTTAAGCCTCAATATAAAATGCGAAGTAAAGTAATACTATTTACTTATGATCATGAAAACATAAAGAAAAATATATATTTTAGGAATATTACCGAACTATACGATATAGTGTCTACCTTCGTTCTTCTCATTTTTTTCTTTCTTTTACTTAAACAGTTAAATAGGTATCCTATAAACTATATTACAACTATGTTTCTGGAAAAGATGGGCTTTGGAAAATTCTCATATGAACAGGGGGTAACCCCCTAGACTAGGTACTTGATAGGTATTTAAAAGTGTAATTATAATTTTATACCAGTTGTTACTTGTGAAAAATCAGGGGATGTAACTTGACTTCCCAAAAAAAAATATTAGTTCCTTTAATCCACCCATTTAAAATTTAGAATAAAATTATAGGTAGGTACTTTATCGGTTGTCTACATTTGAAAAGATTCTTTATTAATTTGATAATACATCCATAAGGTCCCGATCTGTTCACACTACGTACCTACTCATAAAGGACATGTTAATTTTCGGATAAAGTTTGAAGGTTATTTAGTGCTCAGGTTCTGCGGAAAGTAGTTAGAAGTGGTAAGAATTCGGATATGAATCACGAGCCTCTACGCAGCGTGGCTTTGGTTCGTTAACTACTCTGCAACTGATCCAAGACGAAACTCACCAGAATCCATTAAGCAATAAATACTCAGAATTTTATATGGTTTTAGGCGGCAGCGATTTATTGTTCGTTTAACTGCGCAAATTTACGAGAAAAAAATATTTTTACAATATTACTGTCTGAAATGTTATACCTCCTAAAATAAACAATTCTAAGATACGTATTAAAATTATAACATAGTCTTATCAATAGATAAATTATAGATTAACGTGTTGTATTATTTAAATATTTTAAACGAAGTTTGAATGAAACATATTTCCTAGAATTTAAATCTTTACAAGGCATTTTCACCGAAAGTTGCGGCAAAAGTTTGAAACTTGTCAAACTTTGAAACGATGGTTAGTTCGGACAGAGTTGTCTGGTGAGCATGGTCCTTTGGGACATAAGGATACAATAAGGAGTAATAGTAGAAGGAAAGCGACTAACCAGTGTGACAGTAGTCCTCGAGGTAGTGGCGAGCTGCTCTCTGCACGATGGAGTAGTATAAACTCACGGACGAGGCGAGCGCCATGCTTGCGGCTTGTCAAAACAACGTTGCACCCAAGAATATCACACACTTGATTCAAACAAATAATAAAATCTTTCGCTAACCAACAATGTATCAAAAATGAGTATTAAATAATTTATTGAACACCGCACTTTTTATTTGTAAAATAATTGTTTGCCGATTTCGGCGCGCACTGAATATCCTCTCGCATGTTGTTTGTTTGTTTGTTTGTTTCGTCGTCTCGTCGTTAGTGGGCTAGCCGCTAGCCGCGGTCGGAGATCGAGTGTTGCCGCCGAGGTCTCGCGTGGTCCGGGCCCGTCATGACAGCGGCAGACGGGAGACGGTGCGGGATGGAGCGGGATGTGTGCGGAGCGGAGCGGAGGCTGGCGGTGGTGGCTGTAGCACGCGGATGGCGTCCGCGCCGGCCCGCGGTCGTTTGAATTGGAACGTCCGCACCGCGCGACGGTTGAAAACAAAAGTGCGCGCATGCGCCCCCTCTCGTGCAGCGGCAGCGGCAGCGTGCAGTCCCCCGCGCCGCGGTGCATCCAGCCACCCCCCACCCCACACCCCCGGCTGCTGGAGCGCTCTCAAGGCTTTCCGGGGAAAACCGCCGGCCCAGGTACTATTCAATCGTCAGCTAAACTTCGACACGATCACGTGACAGAACTACGCCAAAACCGGGATCCCGCCTCCTCTTATCCTTACCACAGGTAATTGTTGATTTGATATCCCATCAAACAACGCGCAACAATAAAGTTGTAGGATATTTTTATAAGAAAAATATTTATATATTTATTTATACAAATCATATATTTAAGCAAACCTATAAAGTCATTTTCAAACATGAATTAAATGGGAATATTTTCATTAAAATACATTCCTGCTAGCTTCTTCAGAGGCAAAGGCAACACAATAATACAAAGGCAGTGTTGAGTGCGCTTTTACGAGTATTTTCAATATTTACTTCATAAAGTGCGAGGACTCCGCCGGAGTAGCTCGCCACTTAGGCTGAGAAATCTGCATAAACCAGCGGGAGACACGAGAGTTATTTATGTACAAACCAGTTGGTTTGCCTCACCAAGAGGCGGCTTCACTGCATCCTTACAAGAAAGCCACCAAGTATCTGAACCCACGATAAAATATAAATATATTTGCTTTTTAACCGTTCTCGAAGGCAACAGTTCAAACAGCACAAACCCTTTTCGTAATCGATACGTTATATTTACTCTCGTTTGTCTGTTTTAAACACCTATATCCTAGTAGAAGTAGTCAGATTTTTATTTATTAAAATTTACTTGCTCAAATATACGTATTATAATAAAGGTATTTCTTGTGCTTTCCCTGAGGCAATCGGCTGCAATGATGCGGGATCAATAGATAAACTCAATTAATTTGAATGAAGAAAATTAATCATGAAAAAAATATGTAGTAGGTACCGACAAACGATATTTTTTTAACGCGATTTTATGTGTTGAGTGTTGAACATACAAAGCATCAATAATCGTCCATTTAGAGTAAATAATGTCATTTAATACGAACCGGCCGAAATAGCTTTAACTTCACAGATTGAGATAGTAAATACCTTCGCATGGATAAAAATATTTATTGGATGCTACCAGGAGATAAGAGAATCGCAAAGGTCACCCGGCTAGACGCTGCGGTCGAACAGGCCTGAAACGAATGTGGAATCTACTATGCATTTCACTCACCTCCTCGAAACATATACTCCTGATACAATACTGCTTCTATGGGAGACATTGTGCTATTCTAAGGCTGGAAGCTGGAATGAATGCTGTCTACGTGTCTAGCGTCTAGTGTGGTGTGTAGTGTGTACCCACCTACTACTCCGGGTGTATGGCAGACACAGAAGGAGGGATTACGGTTCGTTTCTTTGGTCGGGCAGCAGATCAAGGCCACAGCCCGCAAGCAGGGTGACTACTCGTTCTACAGCCTAATATGCAGCCTTCTTCGGGTATTATTATTCAACATCTGCGTTAGATTATGCTTTTCATACAGATAGGTTACACTCGTTATACAATGAGTTGCCTCCCTCAACCATATCTATGTAAGAATTTAACGGAATCCAAGATAGGAGTTAGCCAAGTCAACTATCATTTCAGGGTTATGCCCTTTATTGCCACAACCTTATATGAGTTTTGTTTATTTCACCGTTTATGGTCATTATATCGTCGCTGTAAAGACAAAAGGGCTAAGAGGCACTTTGATCAAATATGCAGTTTTATTCAGGTTTTTTTCTGTATCGAATGCTCTGACTCTCCTTTGATTCCGAAGACTTTTGTGGCCCTTCAGCCATCTAAAATATATTTACAATTTGGGAGAAGGCTTGACTCAAGCTACATAAGCTTGTGACTTTTTTCAGTGAAAGCATTGAGTTACCTGAGTTAACTTCTTTTTTTTTATCCAACCAGGTACTGAAGACTTAAAAACAAAAAACTTTAAAGTGGTCTGGTGTAAACTTCGTAAAATGGCGCTTTAGACCTTTTGCGTTTCCGATGACTATATGTCACTTAGGAAAAAGTATCTGAGTAAAAATCTCAAACAAAAATAAAAAACTAATCAGAACGTAACACAAAAAAACGTAGTTTGGTCTCTGTGTAGTGAGTGTGCCAGGTAAAATAAACTTTATTTGCTTAACGATTAGCATGTTGTGCTTTTACGTTTATAAGTTCAAATTGGATTGATACCTATTTCTAACAGTAAATAATATAACTCCACATGTATGTTTGGTATCATTGTTGTATATTATTTAATTGTTTCTGTCCATATCGAATGACGAACTGGCACCCTACGAACGAACAACCGATCCCGTGATCGTGGCAAAAAATCTGACTGCATCAAGTTGAATTCGTGCGGATTCACTGAACTGCAAACGTTTCGTATGTTGGCTTATTTTTTGTTCGAGTCGTAATGCAATCAAAACTGTATGTTAAGGTAATTTCTCAGAAACAATTTGCTTAGAAGAAGAAAGAGTACTATTTGAGGTGGCGGTATTCGGTAATCTCTCCTGTGATTAAAGTCTTACGATGGCGTGAAATTAATGACTTTTTAATTAGTTGAGCAGCTAGATGACTCGCTTGTACCGAATTCAAATAACAGTTTTTAATCACACTCAAATCTTAAAATAACATCGCTGCGAATTTTGCGCTGCCGTGAATTATTTATGTATGCCTTAAGAGGAACGCACTCGGGGCCCAAACTGGATGACTTTTTTATAATTAAAAATTATGAAATATATGCCTAATACGCTGTTCAGTTATTTTTGATTTTAAGCATAAAATATAAACCTTATAATATATCAATTTTCCGTGATTTTAGAGGTAACTTTGATAATTATTTGTGACCAAATAAAATTTATTTAAAAAAACAATCTTACTACTTTGGAAATATGATGAAATATTTAAAAGAATCGTCTTTCGTCATTTCAGGTTTCGACCCAACATAATGCTTGTTTGGCAATATTTAAATTTTAAGAAGATCACTCAGTTTTGTTGGGTATATCAGCCTTAAATCTATTTTTTGTGTAAAACAATTCCCGAGTGCGTTCCTCTAAAATAAATGTACTTTATGGAACGAATAAATCATAAAATTAATATTAAGCTAAAACATTCATAAATATAATAGTCAAGTGAAGTCAAATAATGATTATTCTTTTATTGCATGCATGTTATATATAATTTTACGTGTTGTTTTTATGGCGATCGTGGTAAAGTACACACATAAATGTATGTAACTATAGCACTGCTAAGAACTAACCAAACGGAATATGTTAGTAGGCTTTTGTTTTTACATCGATCTTATAAGTATCTGTTAATAGAAATAAAATCACAATCCTTAAAGCAGAACATATTTTCGTTTGATTATCCGACTATCCGAGGTAGTAACATCTCTAGAACGGTGAGCTATGGCGTCATAAAATTTCTACAGATATTTATTTATGATATTTAAAACTATTTTCAGATCGTAAATTCACCATGAGCTATGGAGTTTTGAATTATCAAAAACTTTTTAAGAACAAAAACCAGGCACAGTATTGTCTGTTCCATTTTTTTATTATTGTCAAATACTTAAAAAAAATAGTGTTGAAATCTACAATAAGAAAAAAATAGTCATAGGCGAAATTTTTGTCCTGCTATATTATATTTAGTCAACGGTATTAGACAGTAAGCAGCAAAGCGAGTCGTTAAATTATGAGACGCACTTTGTAATCCTGAGAAAAATGACACATTCATAGTACGTACCTATTATGTCCACGACTGTTTTAATGACCCCTGATGAGCTTTAAGCTGTTCCCAAAAACTAGAACTGTGTGAATCAGATCTGAAAATAATTTTATAGAGCCAAATGGCAGAAAGCTACACTATATAAAGGTTCAATTGGATGTGTAGTTTTTTCAGTATTGGGGCTTAAGATTGATTAAATAATTGTATTTTTTCTACCACATCTGGTGATGGTGAATGCTTTGAACTATCTAACTAGACCTTTGCATATTGGTTTGATCAGTGGTAAGAAAACTCACAATTATCAAATATATATTATTTAACTATCAAAACTATTTTATTCGAAAGCGTCTTAAATATATACGTTATGAAAGGTTTTTATGTTGTATAAGTATGTATTTTATGGTGTTTTAATGTTTTTTTTTTATCAAACAATAATAACGTAAAAAAAGTATATTGGCGGCACGTTCCAGAGTGGTAAATACTCTCAGTGTTGCCCTGGTGAAAGGCTGCCGCTCGGGAAACGTTACTTGAAATGGTTTTAGCCGTGTTTAGTGATCAGATTTGATTAGCAAGGTATTTTAAAACCTTCCGTTTTTCCATTTCTTTTCCCTCGCCACATCCAACATACCCCAATTTGGAGATGCCATGATCAAATGCTCCGGGCAATTGGGACTTTTCTGAGGTAACCACATAATTTTTGTATTTATTTATATATGTATATGTACTAACGTCACTCGTGGATTATATAAAATACGCCACGGTCATATTGGTTTAAGTGTAATTAAGAAATAAATAAATAATATAATAAAAAGAGCATAAAGCACATTTACAGCACGTTACAGAATAGTAGATACTCTAAGTATCGCCCTGGTGAAAGACCTAAGTTGCTTGAAATAGCTTCAACCGTGTTTGGTGACCAGGTCTGAATAGCCAGGTACTTCCCTCCCTTCCTCTTTCCCATCTCCTTCCCGTCCCAATAACCTTCAGTTTCACAAGATACTCCAATCGGGGATGACATAGTCTCACAGGCTGAAGACGATTAGGAGCAGCTGGGGCTCTTGTGCGGTATTCAATATACAAAAGTAGCGTAAAACTTTTCGAATAACTATTAAAAAAATCACGAATATTCAATTAAAAATAATGTTGACATTATTTGTTTTCCATTTTAGCTAAAAAATAAAAAGTTGGCGCAAGCAAGAGAAAATAATGTTTCTCAGTGACGTTTGGCGAGTGTTTACATATGCACCGATACACGCAATCCTAATTTTGCGTTACGCGACCTATGCAGGCGGCATATACGCGGCCGGGATCCACGTATATGCGCGGTGATTGGTGAATGTGTGCGGACTGCGGACTTTGGACTGTGGAGGGTGTGTGGACTGTTGACTGTGGACTGCGGACTGCAGGCGGCTGGTCGGTCGCTGGACGGATAAAGCGGGAGTAACGTAAGGAGATGTGACAGCCGCGAGCCCAGACGTAGACCGGTCCTTCCCAAGGCCACGAGACGGCGAGCTAGCAGCCAGCAGCTAGCAGCTAATAACATGATGTATCACGAAGGGCAACGGGCGACCAGGGCCGGCCAATAAGGGCCCGCTATATCTGCGTCTGCGTGACGTCAGAACTAAACAAAAGAAATAAACCCATAGCAATAATTTCTCCGGCTTAAAAAAATAATTCTCCTACTGCTTAACCTCTAGTGTGCCGGAGGTGCCAATAGTCACCGGGCATTCGTTAATATAGTTTCAGGAGGTTTTATCCTTTAAAACCTGTTGTTCGCATTTTAAAATTAAACGTAATCGCTTGTCAACAAAATAATCAATCCATAGAGATATTTTGCATAGCTTTAAGTTTGCTACAAGTCGAGTAATAAGTATTTGGATTTTGCTTACATCAAAGCGGCAGAATTTTTTTTTTCAAAGTGACATTACTGTTTGTATTTACGGGAAAACTTCACCAAATTTTATTTTTATTTGAAAGGAAATTTATTAAACTAATCGAAAATATAATGAAACGACGTTTTTTTCACATTTCTTAATCAAACTTTTTTTAATGACACGAGGAGAAAAAACACCAATTCCCCGAATATAAGTGGCTATTCCCGAAAACCTCTTATAATATTATTATACAATAAAAAAAACGTTAACACATTATCTGAGAAGATCTGATTATTAAAAAAAACGTAATTTTGTAAAACGAAAGTGAGTTATTACAAAATTACAGTCAGCAAGGTATGACGGAAATTGTACCTAGCGGAAATCTGGCATTCCAGGGGTTAAACGTATTTAAAAATAGAAAATAATTACCAATATCAATAAAGTGCTTATACCAACCCCAATGTATAACAGTAAGCCATGGAACTGGCAGAGGAAGGATGAAAGTAGACTAAATGCTGTAGAAATGAGATTCCTGAGGCGAATGTGCGTTAAAACCATATTTGACCGTGCTAAAATGTGGTTATCCAGAAAGAATTTAAGGCTTTTATAAGCGTAATGAATAGGATTAAGAAAGTAAGTGAAGCAAATACTTGGGTCGGGTCATGTCAAGAGTCAGAATAACAGAACATTGTGTTTGAGACAGTGTTTGAATGTGAATGAAGCAGGGAGTGTGTGGTAAGACAGAGTTGGGCAGCGGTCCATCCTTTCTGCCTACCCCTGCAGAGAAAAGGCGTGATGATGAAATAGTTTTAATATTTCATTTTATAAGACGAGTGTTTTTTTATTGGCCTAACTATTGTTCCTTCTTTTATTACAAGCTATATTCGATCCACTGTTGAATAAAAATCACAGCTGGCCTTTTTCACCATGTTAGTGACGTCAGATTTGGGCATCCCACGCCCGGCTGATCACGTCACAATTCCCGGACCGAAATCCTTACAAACGTAGATATTTATGTATTTTTACAAATTAAATTTTGTGATTGGAGGTTACTAAAAAATTAAAATATTGTCTTCGTAGTGACATATAAAAAATATGCATTTTAATAAAATAAAAGGTGTTGTTAGAACATAAATACTCTGTTTAATTTAAAACGTTGCACAGAATGTTTATTTCTATGAAGACATAAGATGTGTTCTGAATGGAAACAACTTCTAAAAACGTATGCATTGTATTTTTATTAGAAACCTTAAATACATATTTTTGAAAAGTCAGGCCGCAATAGTAATTTTTTATAAAAAAAATTATATCACCTGTATTTAGGCAGTTCTCCAATCTCTGTTGCAGTTTACAGTAGACAATAAATATTTAAATTGAAAAAAATGACTTTCAGAAACGTAAATATTAAAGTTAATCTTAAAATGATAATAAACTTTATCAGGAATGCAAGTGTTGCTTTTAAATATTGTAAAATGAATACTTTGAAATCGGTGAAAGATTACCGTTTACAATCGAAATGTTGCTTGACATGGCTTTATCCGTGTTTGGTAATCAGACTTGAATATCCAGGTACTTCCTCATCTTCTTCTTCCCTATCTTCTTCCCTTCACCACTCCCGTCAGCCCCACAATATACCCCACATGGGGATGCCATAGTCCCACTGGCTCCAGATAGTTGAGACTCTTGCGCGGTATTTTACTTAAAAAAGTGCTTTGATAAAAATCATGGGATGTTGCTTGACTTCCTAAGATAAAACATTAGTTGCTCTGATCCATCAATTTCAAATATAGAGTAATGACTGCTAAAATACATTATAGGTAGGTACTTTTGCAGGTAGGTAGGGATTTGAAATTATTATTTTTTTTAATATCATAATTTTCTGAACACATCCGTCAGTTATAATTTTGAAAAGTCTATATTCGTACGTTCCTACTCACAAAGGAACAAATTTATAATCAATTGTCAACAGGTGGGCTTCTAGCAATATTAGTTTTAGCTCAATAACATAATATAATCTAACACTATGCATCGGCAGTTCACACCATGTACCTACAAGAAAACCTGTTTTTGTAAAGAAAAAAAATTAAATATCGGTCACGAGTTTAATACGTCTAAACACAAACGTTTTTTTAGTCGGTCATAGTCACTTTTCTTGAATTCACAGGCATCTAAATTATTATTGTATCATCTATTCGAAACTGAAAGTTTCTCAGTAACCTGGTCATATTCAAATAAAGATTGAAAAAGGCACCTCATACAAAACCATTATTTATTTAATATTGTTAAAATTTAAGTGATAATATGATTTTATCATTTTGACTTAGTCGTAGAATTTAGTTTGTTAATGTATGTATTCTGTCCAGATGTATAGACATTGTTGGTCAGAAGGGGTATGACGATTATGGCGAGGGGTTTGTTTGGTGAGGAGAGGGGGGATGCATAGATCTTACCATAATATTCGGTCTGAAAGCAAAAGTGGTTTGACGGGTCCTTAAATCTGAAACTACACAGACGTTTGAACCATACACCTCCGTGTCCTGTGTTTTTTGTATGGAGGTTTTTAAGGTGAGCTTTTTTATTGGGGCGCGGGGTTCGTCGCTTTTTGTAGGGGTAGTTTAACCCTTAGCCCGGTGCAGGTGGCCAGATCTGTACACATATACACACACACACATACACAAAGGAACAGATTTGGGATGGCTGAGAGTTAAATTCTTACTGATGATCTTTGACGGGAAGGTAATTTAGAACGCGATGAATAAAATCCCAGTAGATTCTTACAGGAAGATAAAAATAATGAATGTACACAGTAGGGCTGTAAGACATATTATTATTTATTTATTATTAACTAACTAACTAACATACATACCAATCCCGATGAGTTATAAAAACTCATTCTAGGACAATAGCTTCATAAGTTACAACAAAATACAAAATACAGAGTAATCAAACTAACATAAATCATAATAAATCAAACAATATAATACAATATAACGTAATAAGAAATATCGTATTAACAAACAAACAAAAAACCTTGAAGGTAATTGAGAATGTTTTTACTCTACCGGGAAAAGAAAACTGTTTTGGAGATTAGGTGTTTTCATCTTCAAATGAATTTAGAAAATATTATTTTAAAGCATTATTTTGGTATTTTTTTATTAAGTTGACTGGTTTTATATTTATCTGGAAGCGAGTTATATAATATGTGTAGGCAATGTATTCCAAAAATTTTATCCAATACTTTGTTATGTGTGTAAGTAGAATGTGAATTTTATTGTTATTTCGTGTGTTATGTTAATGGATGTCTTGATTGTAAAGGGGTTTGATGTTAGTGTGCGTTGTTTGCTGAGTAATTTGTAAAATGTTGCTTGTGATTTCATGTTTGGGGAGGATCTTGATTGGAAGGATATCGTTATTTGAACAAATGTCCCTGACATAAGTGTCCCATGGAAGACCAAGGATATTTCTGAGAGCTCGGTTCTGGACCACCTGGAGGTCAAATATCATTTTCTTGGAGGCAAAGCCCCAGATACAGCAGAGATAAGATAGGTGTGAGTGAATCATGGCAAAATTAACCGAAATGAGTAATGCAGTGGGAAGTAATTTTTGCAGCCTATAGAGAACACCAGTTATGGGGGTAATTTTCTCCTTCCCATAGTTTGTGTAGAGATCCTACGAGAGCTGTGAATCTATGATAAGGCCCAAACATCTTGTGCTCGTTTTCTTTTCAAGGTAATTGTCTCCGATTTTAATGTTGAGACTGTTGTTTTTTTTTTGCTGCCGAATATTAGGTAACGTTAAGGGTTCATTTATTAATTCTCAATCAGCTTGCGAGGTGGGAAACATCTTCATTCATTTCTGATTCAAGCTCCGCTAGATTTCGTTTATTTAAAAAAATCACAGTATCGTCCGCATAAAGCTGTAGCGTTCCCTAATTCCACATTTCGTCATGTCATTAACATAGATGAGAAAGAGCAAAGGCCCAAGAATTGACCCCTGAGACATAATTAAAAAAAATTATGCAAAAGAAAGTGAATTTTCCAATAACAAATTTAGTGCACGTACGTAGTACGTACACATCATAAAGCGAGCCTCAATAGCCAAATACAGAATCACATTTCTTCGCATGTAGGTACAATGTATCGAATGAGAGTTCTTCCCTATTACCTGTAACCCCCTACATGTTCAATTTCCTTATGATACTCTCCAATACTAACTTAATGATTACATGATATATATGTGTATTCAGTTGTTCTTGTTTAAAATTAATGAACAATACGCGAACTTTGTAGCGTGTTTAGTGACCAGATCTAAATAGGTCAGCTACTACCATCTAACCTTACTCTTTTCCATTTCTTTCCTCTTTCTATTTCTTATCGCCTCATAACATACCTCAAGTAAGAATCCAATAGTTCCACTGCCTCCGGGCAGTTGGTACGGTAATAACATAAAAAAATCTTCTGTTATTCTGACTCTTCAAATTATATGACTTAACTGTAATTTACCTGATCGTGCCATATCTTCTTGAGGCGTCCTTGACTTGTTCATTTGTTCCCTTACGTATCCTACAAATACCCTTTTCTCCGTCCATACGATTTACGTGTACTAACAATCCAAGCGTCCCATTCTTTATCTTGTTAATTACGCTTAAATTAGCCTTGCATTATTTTCTGACATCCTCATTCGTAATATGAGCGTACGTGGGGTTTTCCACACCTACTTGTAATTTTATTTTTGCTGATGAACTAAATTTACGAAATACGTAGATTTTATTTATGGAAGATCATTAATATTCTGATAGTGGAAATGTTTTGTATTATCAGCGATTTTTATTATTTAAATAATTATTCAGAATCCCCGAGCGAAGCAGGGTGATCCGTAGAATTTATTTAATTATTACTTAGTGCATAAAACTAGCAGCACCGGTGTTTTTATAAGAGAGTCTAAGATCCGCAGCGAGATAAAGATATACGAGTACATGGATTTTGGGGGAAAAGTGGATGGCTTCAATCGAAACTATTTTTTAAGATTATCAAAGTCAAAATGATGTGTCATTTTATGACACACGCGCCGGAAATATCTGTCTTATTCGCTTTACGTCTGCACAACTTTGGGACTGGAAATTGTATGTTTCAATTTTTAGCACGTCAGGAGTGAATAGAATTTCACTGTACGGAAATTGACAAACAACTGCTGCCAACACAGTGCTCTTTTAGGTAGGTATAACTAAATAAATCGTTTTTTTAAGCTTAGGGTGTAGATAATCAAAGCAAGATGATGTTATGTATCTTATTTATTATTATTATTATTTTAAAATTTTTAATTTAAAAAAAATTTTATATTTAAATTTTATTAAGACAGAAAACATTCCCGGGTTACGAATAACCTGACAATATTTGAAAAACTCCTACTGCCATAATAATAATCGGAAGATGTTGCTTGTGCAATGATGGAGGACTTAGCCAGCAGAGAAATTGAACCCACGACGCCCGGGTGGAAATCCGACTCCTTTGTCCACTCAGCGACCGAACAGTCAAAATTTATTAAATTTGGTTTATTAAGTTTTACAAGTTCAATGAATTGGCTTGGTATGACATAGGAAGTATCAATCAAAAAAGAGAAGTCACAATAATTTGATAGAAAATGTAGATTTGTACAAATGGCGCTATACAAATCATCCAAATATTATTATTATTAATCTAATTGATGATATGGAACCGTGTAAGCTGTTTCTTTTACTCAAAACGGACCACTAAGTATAATATTCAAATCTGTCTATACTGCAATGAAATTTGTATCAACAACCATTTTTTACGATATGGTAAACCGACATGGTCAATTTTTCTATATGCATTTAAGGGTTATTTTCGCATAATGTATTCGTTAAACTTTTTAATATTATTTATGAAATGATTAATTAATTTGTATACGAGATGCATCCTCCACAGTATCTTAATCGTTAAAATGTTGCGATTACGATATTACTTTAAATGTTTTCATGGCCATTTTTTGCAATAAATCTGGTAATTATAATTACAAACGTCTCTGCGAGCGCTAGCTTTGTTTATGAGCCAGACGAGATAAACAATGTATGTTTTATTCAATAATATATGCATGCACTATACCTACGTACGTATTTTACGTAGAAATTAAAACTCAAATAATGATTTGATTACACTGTAATTTGCTTGCATTCGCTTTCAATTTACTCAAATAATCCCAGTGTTTTAAATTCAAGGTAGAGGAAAATACTAAGTTTGACCTTTGTACAATGAAATAAATTCACTATTTTCCAATTTTACAAGAACCTGATTATTCAGATAAAATGGTTATCAAACATAACCAAAATTCAATCTAAATAGTGGTCTCTAGCCGAAGAGCTAATATTATATATCTAGAATTTTAAAATTATTGATATTATTTGAAATTGCTTAAGTTACTTTATTGATACTTCATATACTTATTACATACTTTTTAAATATTAGTTCATTATTTAAAATGTTACGTGCAATAAAATGCTGATAAACTGCTAGATATGATGTACTTTACAAATGTTACAAACCTTAAGGTTGTTATGTCACTGTATCTAGCAGTTTGTCAAGTGGTTTTTGTATTTAACAATATATTTTTTTATACATTTAAACATAAATATAATAACTTCGGAATTTCGTTTTTTTGTATGTAATTATGTGTCCCTTTTCAAATAATAATACCACATTATTTTATTTTCTGACACATCTCATTTTTCCTTTTGTTTATCTAAGGAAAATTTCTGCATACTTACTCAAAACTTGATTGTTTTTTAGTCATTCCTTTCTTCCTTGCGCACACAGTATTTACGCGGACTTATTGTCAGGTGCCATTTTTTTCCAACCAACGTTCGTGGTGGAAAATAAAGAAAAAATATCGATATTGTAGGATTTGTCGCTTAGTAAATAATTGAAAATGTGAAAATAAAAGTTATTGCAAGTTAAAAACCCACCATGAAAAAATGAATTTAATAATTTCTCTTTCCGATGCCTGAAAATTGCCATGCATCGATTACACTGCTCTTATATCGAAACTCAACTCAAGATGTCAGCAAATCTTTCCTTTATTTATTAATTGTGTCTATCATACATTACCTCTCTCTTCGTCCAAGCAATCAGATAACCATTGAAAACCCGACAAACCACTTCAAATCAATCTCTCTTTCCTTTACAGAGCAAGAATCACGTCTTTGGTGCGGGGTGGCCTCTAATATGCGCAGTGCCCTCTAAAACCCCAACATCAAGGCTAAATAAAGAGGCAATTTCTGTTTGCACCAGCTTTTTGCTCTGCTTCCACCTTCTGCACACTTTCTTTCCTTTCTTTTCCCTACCCAATCTCTTCCTTGCCCGATTATCAGTTATGTTTATTATTTTATGTTTTCGTAGAAAGTAATCACTTTGTAGTTTGACATATTTAATGAAAATTAAATAATAACTTTGTATAAGACCACAGATTTTATTTTAATTCTTATGAACGACCGGTTTCGCTTAGCCTAAGCATCATCAGGGTACAAAATTAAACTAAACAAAAAATACATAGTGTGTGGTTATATATACATACAGAAGGGAAAATAAAGAGAACAAACAATAATGTAACATTTAAAATTATAACAAAGGAACAATGAGGACAATTTTTTTTTATGGAATGGAAGAGGCAAAACGTCAACTGAGAAGGTTATTAAAGAATAATGAGATTTTTTTATGAGTGTAAGCTAAAAAAGCGAAACCGGTCGGTCATAAAAATTAAAATAAAATCTTTGGTCTTGTACAAAGTTATTATTTAATTTTCAGTATTATTTTATATTTAATAAACAATGAAGATCTAAATCGACAGAGGTATGCTCGATTCTGAAATAAAACGTATATCGTCAATTTAAATAAAACCTACTGACTCCTAGGTTCCATAGAGGCCAATTAAATTGATTTTATAATGTAGAAATAATTTCTGTGTTTGAAATTATTTGATCAATTTCACTCGAAGTGAGATAAATCACAGACACGCCTACGACACAATACCAGTTTATCTCTTCTGTTTTAAAAAACGTTCAAATTTTAAGGAAAAAAAACATGTTTATATTTCCACTGTAAATTTGAGTTGGTCTTAAGAAATTGTCTCCAGGCAATAATCCCACCACTATTGAACTATGAGCATGTATGTATGTACATAAAATATATGTTTTTGAAATATGCACACCGATCTTTATAAGAACCTTAGTGGCAGCGTGTTGTACCGAAGCAAATGCAATGAGGATTTCCCTTAAAAAGACCATGGCGATCCGTAGCATCCTTTGTTTTTTGTTTTTGTTTTTTGTTCTGGCGCGATGTACCGTATTACCAGCGTAACAACATTAAAGTTTTGGCGCGTCCAGTCTACACCCCTCACTCAGTCGTAAAAACCAACACACTCGCCAAAAAAGATCAAATAATATTACCTATTAAAATTTAAAGTTCACACGTTGATTCGGCTTTTTTTGTTACTGGTGAAATCACTGATGGCGTCCAGACAAGCATTAGGACGATATTTTTGCTGGCGCATTTTTATTCGCATGTGATGGACTATGGACTCGTCTGCACTTTTCACTCCAGACACAGAGCTGAAAACGAGAGACACCTTAACAAAAAGTTATTTCAACATCAAAGACGATAATGTATTTATTTTAAATAAAATTTATGCTTTTTGTGTTCGGGTGTAGATTGTAAGGATAATTTGATTTCTGCGTATGGGGTTGATGTATGAGTCTGATGTGTATGTCTACATGTGTGGGTCACACATACAAACGATGAGTTTGTCGTGGTGTTTGTGAGAAAAGGACAAACGATACAGTCGTCTGAGAGCCCGACAAGCCTTCGAATTGTTCATTCGCAATGACGTCATGCATTCCTTGGACGGGACGAGGCGGTAAAGCGTTATGTTTAGCAAAAAATGCATTGCGCTTGTGACAATGAGCCATTATCACATTTTACATTCGTGTTGAGTTTTTAAACAACATAAGAAACAAATATCACCCACGAACCCCACTTAAAGTTTTCCTCTCGCAAAGTGTTTTTAGTTTTATTTTTGCCAGAAATTACATGGTCCGATAAATTGCTTAGGATCTCTGACTTTCTTTCGATTGTCATTTGTCTCAAAATTTAAATAGTGTTTTTGATTAATAGTAAATAGATATCGGGTAGTAACTATGCACTAATATATGTCAACAAATACCTGCAAAAATGCAATAAAAATTCCAGACATATGCAATAAAATGGTTGGAGAAAGCAGGTTTTTTTTTCAACATTTAAATTTGCATACCTAAATACATTACGGTTTTTTTCTACGTACATTTATAATTTAGAGAACTGTTCTTCATTTTCGACATAGTTTTTTTTAAAGTAACTAAGAGACTTGGGACACCGTAGTGAATTTGTTCCGTTTCAGTTTAAATTCCGAAAATATTCTTGCATCTTCCAACATCAATAGGACAGTATAAACTTATGTGTGCAGGCCGCAATAAAAGGAACTAACAGAACTATTTTTGCACTGTATTTAAAAATGTATTAGTAATGTCATCCCCGATTTCATTTAAATGTTTGTACCTTATTTATAGTTTAATTGTGGCGCCTACTCTATTGAAATACTCACTACTTTGGTAAATTGTTTGAAAACCCAGACTTATTCAGGGACTAGGTTGAGTTTTGAATTTGGTGATAGTACTCTAGTGGACTTTAGGACATATGGGATATTTTGTATTTACAGTTGAGTGATGCAATGGGGTGAGGGACATATTATTGTTTAGATGATCTGGGGCCCTAGCACGAAACATCGATGTGAAAAAAATTAAGCGTGTTTAGTCGATGTGAATTGATTATGATTGTTTGTTCGTTGGCGATCTGAAGTCGGGGCTCGGGAACGATTTCAAATTATCGATATTTATCGATAAAATCGATATTGTCGATAAAATCAATATTGTCGATAAAATCGATATTGTCGATAAAATCGATATTGTAGATAAACCGATATTGTCGATAAAATCGATATTTTCGATAAAATCGATATTATCAATAAAATCTATTTCGATATTTGCCTTCCAGGGGCCCCTGGAGTTTATGTTAAAAGTATAATCTCTAATGCTTATTTTCTGAAAACATAATCGATTGTGCGTCTGGGTTATAAAATCAAGCAGTAACATTTTTATATAAAAAACCTAAAATAATACAAATAAAAGTACAGCTGTGCCATGTATTCCAACGCATTAAACCTATTCACTTGGTTAAAATGACTTTAATATGCATTATTTATTTGCTTACCCATGCAAGCCCTAAAAATGTTAAATGCCTAAAGAATAAAATAATACACATAACGTCCAAACAGTTTTCTGGTTAAGATTCTAAAGTGACGAAAAAACCACTGGTCATTTCTGATTTGCGTACCTATATCGGGATGAATTAAAAAAACTGTTCTGATATTCATTAAAAAACGTTCACTAAAACTATGTGTTAGGTGTTTTTTGCATCGTAATTCAGCACAAATCATTATGAACCGATG
This sequence comes from Drusus annulatus, assembly GCA_022651775.1. Taxonomy (NCBI): domain Eukaryota; kingdom Metazoa; phylum Arthropoda; class Insecta; order Trichoptera; family Limnephilidae; genus Drusus; species Drusus annulatus. The sequence goes on from JAGWCC010000132.1 coordinate 1,325,837, forward strand.
CAATTTGATTTAGTAAAATAATTAAATGTATTACGTCAATTTTTTTTCAATTTAAATGTTAAAACTGATGATGCTTTCGGCATTAAAAGTAAGTAAAAACAATTTTAAAAAAGACGCAAACAATGCCTAATTACGCCAAAATTAGTTCTTAATTTGGAATAAAAGAATATAATTATCGACTGTAGTGTAAGAATTAAACAGTTGCTGAGCGATGAAGTTAATTTAAAACCAAAGAAGAAAATTATGTTACATGAGTATGTAGATCTATTTTATATATGTTCCATGATTAGATTATGTACAGTTACCCCTTCTTCAAAATGTATTTTGATAATCTTACAGCAAAAAATATACACTTTGGTAGCTAATTATCCCATCCGATAAAAATTAAGTTTTTATTTGTTTAAAGTAGGTATGCTTTATTTTTAATATTTATTAGTGAAACAAGTTAAATAGTTTTTAACGAAAAATAATTGAAATTGTTTCAATAAGTTTTTAATTATTTATATTTTAATCTAAATTAGATTTCTAGATATAATACCCACTATAAATAAAACAGTTTTCCGTTGAATTCCTAGGCATTTTGTAAAGATTAATTAGTAGCGTTCAAAAACATTTTTTCCAATATTTATGTTTTTATAACAACAAAAAATACGAGTAGGTATTTGGATAGTAGTAAATATAATGTATTTTGCATTTTTTCATTAAACTTGTTTGCAAAAATCTCTAAAAAATATCTGGCGGCCAAAGAAAAGTTTTTTTTTTCACTGAAAATGTTTTAGAAGACTTTTAAAAACGACAATAAAAACTTTTTTTTTCAAATGCTGAGATTTGGAAAAAGTTATTTACTGCGCATTGCTCATATAATTCTATTTATATTTCCATCAAAGTGTTTCCTCTTACGGGTTGGCAAATATAAGAGAGCACCACACAACAGAGTGATAGATACTCTCAGTATCGCCCTGGTGAAAGATCGCCATTAAGAATCGAAACGTTGCTCAGGGGTATTTCTATATGATCCTCTTCCCTATCTCCTTATCTTCCCCTGTTACTTCAGCACCATACATACCCCAAATCCGGGATACTATGGCCTATCTGACTTTAGGCAGTAGGGAAACTTATGCGAAAATAATAGATAAAACAAAAACGTCTTTGCACTCAGTGCGCAATATGTTTCATTCTCATCCATACAACTTACAAAACTCTTGTGTACTCTGGTAATTGTAGGTATTTCCTTGACATGGCGGGTGGTGTATTGTACACCCAACACAATTACGCTTGAATAAAATAATATATCTTCGCCGGAAAGGCAAAAGGTTCGAAGCCTTATTTTGGGAAGATAACACTAGAGAACTTTGAAGTTTTTTTCTTTTTTGTTTCAATAAAATTCATAAGTCTACAGAACCTGGTTGGATTCTGAAAATAAAAGTTAACTCAGCTCTCACTGAGTTACCTGAAATGACTAAAAAAGTTGCAAATTTATGTCGCTTAGTTGTAAATATATTTTAAATGGCTGAATCGGCACAAAAGTCTTCAGAATCAAACGAGAGTCAGAGCATTCGATGCAGAAAAACTGATCAAAACTGCATATTTAACTCATTTTAAGTGTCGCTTAAGCCATTTTGCCTTTCCAGCGACTATATTATTATAATAACCTGATTACTCATTTACAAAAAAAAATATTAATTTAGGTACGGGATTATAATTTTAAATATATATTTTAAATTTCAGAAATAATTAGCCAAACAAGCTAATATATTAGTAACAGTCAATTTAAAATTAAGGGTTTGCATAAATACAGGCTGTAAAAATAATTTATTTAACTTTTCTCTCGGCTATCTCTCGCTCATCGGGTGTTCTTCTCGCCGAGGGTCATAGCTCGCCGCGCCGGGTGAGTCAAGTGGAACATAAACTCGGTATTATTTCACTAAACAGCGGCTCTCCGGTAAATTTGAATAAGCAAAAGTGAAGTGAATCATCAAATGAGTTCTCGGGCTCGAGCTCTACCAGACCAATTACCGAGAAAAGCAGCGGGTACTTTTCTAAAAGCACTAAACAATATTAATTCCTCTTGCGTACGAGTGTGACATTTTCAAAATTGGAAATTTGGTAAGATTTAAAAAAATTAAATATAGAAACAACCTTTTCAAATTCAGACAAGCGATAAAGTAGGTACCTACTTTACCTATCCATAATATATTTTTATTCTGTATTTGATTTTTGATTCTGGAGTAACGAAAATTCTCAATTTTCATTTCGACAAGTCAACTTACATCCCGCAATTCTTCACGGGTAACAACGAGTATGAAAATATCTTTCATTCTATGTTAAAACTTTTTTATGAAAGCCTTTGTAAGTTTTAAATTGTATTATTAATCGCGAGCTTCTCAATGAATGATATTTACAAGCAAATTTACTATCTCTTAAGAAAAGGGCAATGGTCATTTTCATAAGTGCTTTTGCGTTTTATAGTTGATAGTGTGACTTTTTAGTGATAGGACGGGTTTTAGAGATAATCTAGTATGTGGTACTTATTGTGCTGTGTCTGGCGAGCGTCTAGTATGTGTATTCAATTCAAGTAAATGTTATTTTATGTGTGATTTCATTGTTAGCGTGGAGTTTTCAAGAATTGAACCGTAGTTAACATTATGATAACCTTACTATTATTTTACCCAACCGTGTCATATTCAGGTGAACGTTATAATTAAAATTATTACACGCCATATTGCTTGGATACATATTTTCAAATTATAATTTAGAAAAAATAAAGTTATAACGAGCTAGTAATTAATTAAAGACTGGTGAATTTTGAGTGTGTTAGTGCTAATATTGAAAATAATTGAGTTATCAATATGATTGCATCCAAAAATTATACAAAAATAAATATGTCAAAAGTTTTTTTTTAATTTCCGGAAATGTGGAGCGCTGCCCAAGATTGCTGAAAATCTCGCCAACACTAGGTTTGTGTGTGACTCAATTCTGTGTGCGAAAGGAAGAATAGAATGAGTAAAAAAATCAAGTTCTGAGTTAAGTATGCAGAATTGTTCCCTAGATACATATATAGCAAGGAAAAATTAAATGAGTCAGAAAATAAAACAATTTGAGATTATTTTTTGAAAAAGGACATATGACATGATTATATACAAAAAACGAAATTCCATAATTTCGATTTGGTTCTCCTAACAACCTGCATTTTTTTTACTCATTCCGTTCTTCCTTTCGCACACAGAATTAATGCTTTTATTAAGTGATATAAATTTTAATCAGAGCTACTAGTAAAATATTGTAGCAATTGCATATAAAAAAATGAATGTACTTTTTAGAGAAATTGGACCTTTTCGATTTATTAATTAGCGACACGATTTTGAGTTTTATAACACAAAATCTAAGATTAACCTTTAACCAACAAATATTCATTAAAAGTCAATAAAAATATTTATTTTCATTATTCGAAATGAATTATTTATAATCAAATTCAGAAATAGCCACCCAAGTCAGATTATTTTTTATGTTATTTTAGAAACAGGATAACTCCTGTCGTTAAAGCATTAAATTTTTGTAATTAAAATTATGTTTTCTCGCGATAATTCCTCGTAAATAAACAGTTTACTTGATTTAAATGCATTCGCGATTACGAATATAAAATACAAATCTGCCAGTGCTATTGGTCACATGGGAGAAATCCTAGTGACTGCAATTGGGACAATATTCAGACTCATTTCAACATATATTATTATCAATGTGATACATTTTTGGATTTGTTTAACCATCGGTGTTCGATATCGATTTGTGAACTTCAAATAAACCAAGGCTTTGTTTACACAATGGGTCTTTTACCGAGATACACTTTTGGCCATCGTGATTAGGAAATGGAGCACGGGAGCTTTTATAGCCCAGCGATTTCACTGAAAAGTTTGCGTCTATGACTATTATATACCAACGGCTGAAGATAATTAGACAGATGATATTGTGCTGCTGACTTCAGCTTTGATGACTGTCAATATGAGTTCCTTAATGTGTGTGAATTATAATAATAATAATAATATTTGGATAATTTGTATAGCGCCGTTTTTGTGAAAAATCACCTCAAGGGCGCTGTACAAATCTTAATTTCTACTTAATATTAATTCTTAGTTTATATAAATATACAGCAACATACTTACCTGGTAGGTCACTTCTGGCAGGACACAATCACCATATTATAATAACCTAAAATTTAGAATTACTTAAATTTTTATTTTTATTTTTTATTTTATTTTATTTTGTTTATTTATTTATTTATTTATTTTTTATTTTATTTTTTATTTTTTTCATTTTTAGGGCATGAAGGCAAATTTAAGATAAAGTATATCGGAGGTATTTTTAACTTTTCGTAGTGAAGAACAGATAATGGTGATAATCTTCTAATGAATTTAAGGAATGAGAGTCTGAAAAGTTTTCTTGGTTCTATTGGGCTTGTTACATCTTGATTATGGATATGATTTTCTGAAAAATGAGTTTTGAGTTTGGCTCTGAACTCTGCCGAGTCTTTATTACTCTCAGATCATGTGGTAGTCCATTCCAGGTTTTAGGACCTGACACTCCGAAGGCGCGCTCTCCAAACTTAGTGTCTGGTGTGCGCTTTGGTTCTTTCAACCTTCCGATAGCCGATGACATTGCTGATCCAAGAGTTGACTGTCGCGAATTGGAATCTTCAGGAATACACAATTCCGATAAATAAGCCGGAGCCATTCCGTTAATTGATTTGAAAACCATCCAGCAAAGCTTAAACTGGATTCTTTCGGGACATTTAAGCCAGTGAAGATTTTTGAGGTGCTCTGAGATATGGGAATATTTTGATACGCCGGTGATAAGTCTTGCCGCGGCGTTGAAGACTAGTTGTAGTTTGTTAATTTGATATTTAGGAAGACTAGCGTATATTCCGTTGCAGTAATCTAAACGCGAAACGACGTACGAGTTTACAAGTAATTTGGTTGCCTCTGTTGGCAGGTTTCTTCGCACTGATTTTATTTGTCTTAGTTGAAAGAACCCTGTGCTCACAGTCTTGTTAATTTGGGAATTGTCTTATAATGTGTTTAATACTTAAAAAAACCTAATTTCGTCATTGAAAGGTATATTAAAAATTTATATTTTCGTTTGATGGGAAAAAAATTGATATTTAATCATTCGGGCATATTATCTATTCGTAAAATATGATGTTTGATCATTCAGACACTTTATCACTTAGAAAAGTATGATGTTTGATCATTCGGGCACTTTATCTATTCATAAAATATGATGTTTGATCATTCAGACACTTTATCCCCTAGAAAAGTATGATGTTTGATCATTCAGACACTTTATCTCTTAGAAAAGTATGATGTTTGATCATTCAAACACTTTACCTGTTCAAAAAGTATGATGTTTGATCATTCAGACACTTTATCGCTTAGAAAAGTATGATGTTTGATCATTCAGACACTTTATCGCTTAGAAAAGTATGATGTTTGATTATTCAGACACTTTATCGCTTAGAAAAGTATGATGTTTAATTATTCAGACACTTTATCGCTTAGAAAAGTATGATGTTTGATCATTCAGACACTTTATCACTTAGAAAAGTATGATGTTTGATTATTCAGACACTTTATCGCTTAGAAAAGTATGATGTTTGATCATTCAGACACTTTATCACTTAGAAAAGTATGATGTTTGATCATTCAGACACTTAACCTGTTCAAAAAGTATGATGTTTGATCATTCAGACACTTTATCTCTTAGAAAAGTATGATGTTTGATCATTCAGACACTTTATCACTTAGAAAAGTATGATGTTTGATCATTCAGACACTTTATCACTTAGAAAAGTATGATGTTTGATCATTCAGACACTTAACCTGTTCAAAAAGTATGATGTTTGATCATTCAGACACTTTATCTCTTAGAAAAGTATGATGTTTGATCATTCAGACACTTTATCACTTAGAAAAGTATGATGTTTGATCATTCAGACACTTAACCTGTTCAAAAAGTATGATGTTTGATCATTCAGACACTTTATCTCTTAGAAAAGTATGATGTTTGATCATTCAGACACTTTATCACTTAGAAAAGTATGATGTTTGATCATTCAGACACTTAACCTGTTCAAAAAGTATGATGTTTGATCATTCAGACACTTTATCTCTTAGAAAAGTATGATGTTTGATCATTCAGACACTTAACCTGTTCAAAAAGTATGATGTTTGATCATTCAGACACTTTATCACTTAGAAAAGTATGATGTTTGATCATTCAGACACTTAACCTGTTCAAAAAGTATGATGTTTGATAATTCAGACACTTTATCACTTAGAAAAGTATGATGTTTGATCATTCAGACACTTAACCTGTTCAAAAAGTATGATGTTTGATCATTCAGACACTTTATCTCTTAGAAAAGTATGATGTTTGATCATTCAGACACTTTAACTGTTCGAAAAATCACGACGAGTGATGCATAAGTGCTGTGTTTTATCATATATTATGATGTCACTGACTCTCAATTTCGTGATTATAGCGAAAAATAGCCATACGTCGACCATTTACTTTTTTGCGAATAGGGCTTAATGCAGGCAATTAGTACAATTTACCCATAATATGTATATCGAAATGTAATAAAAACAAAAACTTATTGCGGTTAGTGATTATAAGTAGTTATACGATAACATATGTTTTTCAATCTTATTATTATGATGTGTTTTGCTCAATATTAACGAAACGTTTAATTTGAAAATATCTAGACTTTCAAGAAATTGACCAATAAGCTATAATAGAACTTCAGTACTAAAGTCCAGAAATCAGAAGTAGTACATTAAATAAAAAAAATGTGGATAGATATTTATGAAAGTGTTCAATCCAATCTGATGTAAGTTAAGTCGATGCAGTCTACAGACTCCTGTGTTCTCAGAATGAAACATACGATTATGACGAATTCATTAACATTGGGGAAGGTCAATTGAAGTGGTTTGGGACTGGTCTAATAATTCAT